>CM075173.1:89185293-90540912 GCA_037576465.1 Parascaris univalens
GGAATTTGGGAAACGTGACGAAGAAGAATTTATGAAGGGACAATTTTGGAGTGGATCGACTGAGTTTCATCGAACTCATCGTTTGAAAGAGTATATGTTGGGAGCCATCGTTTGTAGATTCGACACCTCAATCGCAAGCGTTGACGGTATTCGACTAATAAGTTGTGTATGTTTTTTTTAAATTCCTATTTTAATATTTATTTTTATAAGGCAGCAACGAATATTCACATTTAATACCTTTATCTTTGTTCCAAGTTTCACTTCCGTATCGAATAGGGTCGTTTATAACCGATTTCCATATCAGTACGGGGTTTTCTTTCTCGAGATACGAGGCGTTTCTTGTTTTACGACCTTAAATCCAACATTTTGTTTTTTGATTCGTTATTGCGAGGACAGTTTCTAGCTAACATCTTTTGTTCCATTTGCTGGGTTAAACTAAGATGTTAATAGGGGTTTGATGTTCAGCACAGAAACAATGCCACCAGGTAAGTACTAGACCTTCGGTTTTTTGCTCACTAAATGATACTTCGGCATCCGGTCGAAGGATCGCCTCTAAGATGAGTGTTGTTTGTTTTTTGCCCTGCATAGTGTAGTTCATTAGCTTGGTTCAAAACGGAATCTTTGATTCTTAGTGATTCAGCTGAGTTTTTCTTGAACATCTTGGTCGTAACGGGGGGGGGGGGGGGGGTCGGGGGGGGGGGGGAGTAGTAGAGTAATGGGAGAGGTTAAAATAGAGAGTGCTGCACGGTTGCTCATATGATCATTAGAGATGTCGAGTTATGTGGACATTAGAAATAATGAGGTTCAGGAAGGAATATTTTCGAATGCAAATGTTCATTATATGAATAGTAGAGCGTTCGCCGGATAGGCGAGATCCGGCTTCCATCTTCTCAGAGAACTTTTATTGACGGCCAAACGATTATGATTTCTCGAGTGCACATATTCTAAAAGTGCATTTAGGTGGAAATTGCTTTGCTGAGAAGGAAAAGAGTTGAATCCGCTCGGAGAATGGCAATATTCCTTTAGCAGATGAATAATCTTTTTTGGAATAGTTTGAGGTGATTATGAAGTAAGGATCATGACATTCCCGTCGTCGTGGATAGGTAGGCGCCGTTATGATCCGATATGCTAGACGTTGAAGTCATTCTCTGCGTCTTTCGTTTCGTTCTTATTCCCAACTGCAAGTTCAATTTGGATGAAGTTTTATATGTTTAGGTAGAAGAAATGAGTGAATTTTTCCCCCAAGAAGAGGTGAGAGGATGTTTATAGGGAGGAAAGAATACACTCAGCTCTGATCCTCGGTGGGAATGTCTTTTTTTGTAAAGCTATTTTTATTATATAATCAATAATAATTTCAAGGTGAGAACGTGAATGGTACGACAGAGAGAAACGACGCACATCTGGAACTGAATAACAGTACGAAGAACAGTCAAAGATGCGAGGAGAGAGCGCAACAAAGTAGTGTGGAAGAACGCCGTATAGTAGTAGCTGACTTCCATCGTCAACTTCCATCACCTACATCGATGCATTCAAAAACTGTATCATCAACCTTTCGCTCCACTGAGATTCATTCAACCTCAGATAGGTGCTTACAATTATCGCAATGATGCATTTATAGTACTTTCACTTCGATCCAAATGCTTCTGCAACAGCCGAATTTATGAGTTTGTCAATTCGGAGAAACATCTCGCGTCGATATTCCACGCTTTCATATTAAAAAGTCATCTCGATCCTACGGAGAACTGAGTGAATAGGAGTGTGTTGAAAAGCTGATCGGATATTTCGCTCCTTCAAACCGTAAAAGTATGAACGAAGTGTTTTATTGCGTCCTAAATAAGTGAAATTGGGAAAACTGTACAAACTACGTCCTTCAGTCGGTAAAGCCATGTGAAGATCGCAGTAATGAAGGCCTTTAAACGTCAGAACAATGACGAATTAGCCAGTCTGTACTATTTTTAAATCTTTATTAAAGAAATGTTTTTGAAACTTGGAGGAGCGGGACACTTCAAAACTTGCAAGAGTGGAGGACTTTTTCAACTTGAGCTTTCTGTTCTCCTAGAGGCTTCTATAACAGACGAGATTCTTTCAAATAGCGAACTCTTATACTCTTAAAACAAGGAAGGAATTGATCTAATTGTGTAACTTTTAATAATTCGACGATTGAAAAGATTCCATTGGCTATTGCCTTAAAACAGTGGGGGAATTGCTTTATTTGGGCTCTTTTTAACCTTTCAAGAGTCAAAAAGATTAATACAAATCGCGCTCTCTTAAAAAAAACCGGAGAACTGGATGAAGTGCGCCGATGATGGGAAGGCGGCACATACCGTGTTCGTTGAACCTCTGAAATAGTCGAAAAGTTGCACATTTTCCACAATTTCCGGCAGCCAAACAGTAGCAAGATTCCACAAGTTGCTTACTTTGTAGCAGTTGAAATAAAGGAAAGTTAGCGCAGAATGTGCTCTTCTGAACGCTGAAGGGGAATCGAAAGATTTTTTCAGCTGCAGTCGTTTCAAGAACATAAACACAAAGCAGTCTTAACCAATTCCACTGCTCCTACATTTGGCAGAATGTTCCTCCTGCACGCACGGCGTCTTTTTTAATTTGAAGCGACCAAAAAAGCTTCGGTTGTGCTCGTTTAATAGTGACTTTTACTTTGGCCTTGCTTTTCATTGATTTCACAGTTTTCAAGCCTCAAAAGATCCCAGTAATGTGCTCCTTTATTCGTTAAATGTTTGAGAGGTCGTTTAAAATCTGCTTTCTTTGAGAGTTCAAGGACTGGAAGCATTTCGCGAATTAAGGCGCTATAACACGTCAAAGTGTGGAAACATGGCACAGACATGAAGATCCCAACCGTAGAAGCGATGGAAAGATTTTCTTCAAATATCTCCCTCGAAGCAACTTGAATTTGAAAGGATATAATGCGCTTTTCTCGATAAAAAAACGTAAACCTGGAAATGTTAAAAAACAGTTCCTAATTTGCGCAGTCTCGTTATTTCGCAGGATTTTCACCCTACATCGGAATCCGGGCTGGAAGTTAAGGAATATTGGTGCCTGCAGAACTGACGTCATTCCCACTTTTGAGAAAACGGGAATACACGACACCTTTTATTGTTAAATGAGGAGGACTATGCATAAATTGACCAGCCCTAATTATGGTCAACTGTCGTAGTTTGCAGGAGCGCTCTCATTTTCTAAAATTTCCATATTTGTGCGATTATGAGGATCTTTCACATGTTGATTAATGCATAATTACACATATTTTGACGTTCCTTCAGTTGTCAAAAGAGCTTCGAATATGCCATTCCCAAGTTTCCTCTGTTAATGTGAATGCTTGGTACGAAAAAGTGAACGGTAAAGAAACTTTGTAATCCTGAAACTTGAGCCCTTTAACCCCGGAAATCGCAATGGACGTCGATCCTCAGCGCTGAAACGCGGTCACTCTACGTGAATGCTGATAGTTACTGACACTACACCATCGGCTTATCTGTAGTGCTATTTTTAGTGTCTTCGATTTGCTCGGAATTAGCAGTATTGCATCAGCTCATCGTTTCTTTTTTTTGGTTGTTAGGAAGGATAAGACTTGTGCATCACTTCGATTTTCCTTCAGAAACGATTTCTTAATATGTCTTTTTTCTTAGCATCTGCTGCTCCAACGAAGGATCCTTCAAACTGCACGAGGTCGGCTCGGGCAAAACGGCACACAGAAAATTTCGGGAAAATAATTGATATACCGCAAAATTTTGGAGGATCGTTGATAACATGAGAAATTTTCAGAAAAATCATTGATATCCTGCAAAATTTTTCAGGAGGATCATTGATATCCTGCAAATCTTTTCAGGAAAGCCATTGAAAATGTGCAGAATTTTCAATGAGCTCATAGATATTGCGCAAAATTTTTGACGAAAGTCAAAATTTCCTACAAAAATTTTCAAGAAAATCATAGACATCCTGCCAAACTTTTGACAAAAATCACCATATCCTACAAAAATTTTGAAGAAAATAACTGATATACTGCAAAATTTTTGAGGAAAATCATTGTTATCCTGCAAAGTTTTTGATAAAAATCAAAATATCCTACAAAAGTTTTCAGTTAAATCATTGATATTTTGCAAAATTTTCACTAAAATCATCGATATCCTGCAGAACTTTTGATAAAAATCAACCACATAGTGCAAAAATTTTCAAGAAAATCATTGAAAGGGTGCAAAATTTTCATTAAAATCGTTGATCTCCTGCAAAATTTTTTACAAAAGACACAAATATCCCACAAAAATTATCAGGAAAATCATTGAAAACATGCAAAGTTTTCAGGAAAATCAGTCATATCTTGCAAATTTTTTTACAGAAATCACAAATATCCCACAAAAATTATCGGGAAATCATTGACACCTCCAAATTTTTCATTAAAATCATCGGAAGCATGCAAAATTTTCAGGAAAATCATTGATATCCTGCAAAATTTTTGACAAAAATCACCCATATCCTACAGAAATTTTCAGGAAAATCATAGATATCCTGCAAAATTTTTCAGGAAAATCATTGAAAATATACAAATTTTCAATAAAATCGTAGACATCTTGCAAAGTTTTTCAGGAAAATCATCGATATCCTGCAGAATTTTCATTAAAATCATTGATATTCTGCAAAATTTTCCATTAAAATCATTGAAAACATGCAAAATTTTCAGGAAAATCATTGATGAAGTACAAACTTTTCAGGAAAATCGTTGATATGCTGCAAAATTCTTCATTAAAATCATTGGAAACATGCAAAATTTTAAATAAAATCAATGATATCCTGCCAAATTTTTGGAAAATCATTGAAAAGATCCGAAATTTTAATTAAATCATCGATATCCCGCAGAACTTTTGACAAAAATCAACCGTATTTCGCAAAAACTTTCAAGAAAATCATCGATAGTCTGCAAAGTTTTTCAGTAAAATCATTGAAAACATGCAAAATTTTCACGAAAATCATTAATATCCTGCAAAATTATTCAAAAAAATCATTGATAACATGCAAAATTTCCATTAAAATCATTGACATTTTGCAATTTTTTACCAAAATCAGCCATATCCTACAAAAATTTTCATTAAGATCATTGAAAACATGAAAAATTTTCACCAAAATCACCACATACTGCAAAATTATTCAGGAAAGCCATTGAAAACACGCAAAATTTTCCAGAAAAGTCATTGAAAAAATGCAAAATTTTACAGGAAAGTCATTGAAAGCATGCAGAATTTTCAGGAAAATCATTGATATCCTGCAAAATTTTCCATTAAAATCATTTAAAACATGCAAAAATTTTTCAGGAAAATCATTGAAAACATGCAAAAATATTCAGGAAAATCAATGATGGCATGCAAAATTTTCCATTAAAATCATTTAAAACATGCAAAATTTTCATTAAAATCATTGAAATCCTGCAAAATTTTCATTAAAATCATTGATATCCGCAAAATTTTTCAAGAAAATCACCATATCCTGCAAAATTTTCAGGAAAATCTTTTAAATCGTGCAAATTTCTCAGGAAAATCATTGATAACATACGAAATTTTCATTAAATCATTGATGTCCTGCAAAATTTTTCAAGAAAATCTTTGACATCCTGCGAAATCCTTCACAAAAATCACCACATCCTTCAAAAATTTTCAAGAAAATCATTGATATCCTGCAGATCTTTCAGGAAAATCATTGAAAACATGCAAATTTTTCAGGAAAATCATTGATGTCCTGCAAAATTTTTCGAAAAAATCATTGAAAACATGCAAAATTCTCAGGAAAATTATTGATGTCGCGCGAAATTTTTCACAAAAATCGTCATATCCTGCATAAGTTTCCAGGAAAATGATTGATATCCTACAAATTTTTGAGTTAAATCATTGAAATCGTGCAAATTTTTAAGGAAGGTCATTGATAACATGCAAAATTCTCGGAAAAATTATTGATGTATTGCAAAATTTTGAAAAAATCATTGATAAACTGCAAAATTTTCCAGGAAAATCATTGAAAACATGCAAAACTTTCATTAAAGTCACTGATATCCTGCAAATTTTTTTAGAAAGATCGCCATATCCTGCATAAGATTTCAGGAAAATGATTGATATCCTACAAATTTTTCAGGAAAATCATTGATATCCTGCAAAACCTTTCACAAAAATCGCCATGACCTTCAAAAATTTTCATTAAAATCATTGATATCCTGCAAAATTTTTCATAAATCATCCATATCCCACTAAAATTTTCAGTAGAGCCATTCACATCCTGCCGAATTTTCAGGAAAATCATAGATGTACAGCAAAAATTTTCATCAAAATCATTGATATCCTGCAAAATTTTTCAGGAAAATCATTGATAGCATGCAAAATTTTCAGGAAAATCATTGAAGACATGCAAAATTCTCAGGAAAATTATTGATGTATTGCAAAATTTTTCTGGGAAATCATTGACAACATGCAAGATCTTTCACAAAAATCGCCATAACCTTCAAAAATTTTCATTAAAATCATTGATATCCTGCAAATTTTTCAGGAAAGTCATTAAAACCATGCAAAATTTTCAGGAAAATCATTGAAAACATGCGAAATTTTCAAGAAAATCATAGATATCGTGCCAATTTTTTCACAAAAAATCGTCATATCCTGCATAAGTTTTCAGGAAAATGATTGATATCCTACAAATTTTTCAGGAAAATCAATTAAATCGTGCAAATTTTTCAGGAGAACCGCTGATAACATTCAAAATTTTCATTAAATCATTGATATCCTGCAAAATTTTTCAGGAAAATCGCTGAAAACATGCAAAATTTTCAGTAACGTCATTGACATCCTGCAAAATTTTTCACAAAAATCACCACATCCTACGTAATTTTTCAGGAAAATCATTGAAAACATGTAAAATTTTCGAGAAAATCATAGATATCGTGCAAAATTTTTCACAAAAATCACCATATCCTACATAAACTTTCAGGAAAATGATCGATATCCCTCAAATTTTTCAGAAAAATCATTGATATCCTGCATAATTTTTCAGGGAAATCATTGAAAACATGCAAAATTTCCACTAAAATTATTGATATCCTGCAAAAATTTTTTTTACATCTTTGATATCCAGCAAAATTTTCATTAAAATCATCGATATCCCGCAGAATTTTTGACAAAAATCACCCATATTCTACAAAAATTTTCAGGAAAGTCATTGAAAACATGCAAAATTTTCAGTAACGTCATTGACATCCTGCAAAGTTTTTCACAAAAATCACCATATCCTACATAAATTTAGAAAAAATCGTTGATATCCTGCAGATTTTTCAGGAAAATCATTGAAAACATGCAAATTTTTCAGGAAAATGATAGATAACATGCAAAATTTTCAGTAACGTCATTGATATCCTGCAAAATTTTCAGGAAAATCATTGAAAACATGCAAAACTTTTAGGAAAACCGTTGATCTGCTGCAGAATTTCTCTCTCTCTCTCTCTCTCTCTCTCTCTCTCTCTCCCTCTCTCTCTCTCTCTCTCTCTTTCTCTCTCTCTTTCTCTCTCTCTTTCTCTCTCTCTCTCTCTCTCCCCAATTTTTTGAGTTCCTTTCAATTCCATTACTCGAATTCCTTTCAGTTCCATTTTTTGAGTTCTTTTCAATTCCTTTTCTCCAATTGGTTTCTGTTCCATTTTTTCAGTTCTTTTCAATTCCGTTACTCGAATTCTTAACAGTTCCTTTTTTGGGTTGCTTTCAATTCCTTTACTCGAATGCCTTTCAGTTCCATTTTTTGCGTTCTTCTCAATTCCATTACTCGAATTCCTTTCAGTTCTATTTTTTGAGTTCCTTTCAATTCCATTACTCGAATTCCATCCAGTTCCATTTCTGAGTTCCTTCCAATTCCATTAGTCTGTTTCGTTTCAGTTCAATTTTCCGGGTTCCTTTCAATTATTTTACTCGAATTCCTTTCAGTTCCATTTTTGAGTTCCTTTCGATTCGATTACTCGGATTCCATTTAGTTCTATTTTTTGAGTGTTCAACCTCAAATACAATAAAATTGTCAAATTGATAAATGCGGTCAGCTGTGTGAAACATAGCATTAATGGCGAACTAATAACGTCGTATGCATGTCTTTAGCACCTTCAACATTCGTTTATTTTGAGTTTTAAAGGTTTTACTGCATTCATACCCGATTTTATATTGACGGCAACGAGCACCCCGAAAATTGCCACAGGCTGAAAGCTCACAATAAATAATAATGGGTCCACCATAAAACCATGGCTCATTTAGTGAGTTAACGGCTCGTTCTGCACTCGGAACTAAGTACATGTCTATAGATGTTGATAAAGAAATTTAAGGGCAACAGTTATTCTAGCTCGAAGCATTCTCTATTGCAATTCCAAAGACGAGGCAGGCAGGCCTATTTGCATAGTTCGTTCAATAATGTTCCGCGTTGCTGCAGTGGAGTAGCTTGATGTCGGCGCAATTTTTGTGAGAGAGTGTGGTGCGAATTTATTTATTCAATTTATTTAATTTACTTCATTTCTTTACTTTATTCAATTTATTTAATACATTTAATTCATTTTGTTTACTTACTTCATTAAATTTATTCAATTTATTTAATTGATTTAATTTATTTAATTGTCTCTCTGTCGGTGCGTCTGTGCGTTCGTGTGTCTGAGCCAGTGTGAATGTGTGACTGTTTCTTTCAGCGTGTCTGTGTGTACGCGACAGTGTGTCTGTGCGTCTGTGTGTGTCCGTGTCTGTGTATATCTATGAATATCTCCCTGTGTGTCTGTGTCATTGTGTCTGGTGTGTCTATGTGTATGTGTGTGTGTGACGGTGCGTCTGCGAGTGTCTGTTTTTGTACACAACTGAAAGTTTTCTGTTGCGGACAATTTTCCAATACGTCCTCAACAAAAAACAAATGGGAAGGGACGTCAGGGTGTGTCTTTAGCACATATTTATTCACTAACATGCCAAAGACGAGCACATCACATCTCGTTCAGCATGCAAAATGAGATGTGCCGAAAGCAGCAATGCCAACAGCTCCACGTAACGTCCTGTGAGTTTATTGTCCTTGAATGAAGCTGACTTATCTGAATACACAGTCCTTGAATTATCTGAATACACAGCCGCTCCATGACCAGTTTGAAGAAATTGGATTAACCTCGTTTCAAAGACCTTCTACAAAATTCTACATAGTAGGTTTCAAATGGCCTCAACACCACTGAGCCTCGATTACTCTGGTTCATGCGGAATTTAAATGCCATTCACTCTACAATGGCGCATTTCTGCCAAGCAGGCGTACAAGCTAATGATACTCACTTGTGTTGTGGTCTTGCCAAGAAAAACTGCAACCACTTTCTCTAAGTATTTCTCTGTTGAGAAGTGTGCCTGATCCAAAAAAATATTTGAAAAGTTTCATTCATACTGCTCTGAACCAAATGTTAAACATTTGAGCGAGGTGGCAGCAAACTGATACATCTTAGAACAGATTACTGGCAATCAATTTCGGCATTCGCTGTCCTAGACTTTGGAGCCTCAGATGATTCAGCCTTAGACGAGCCCTTTATCCCCTTCCGTCCCCGAATTCTTCGGGAACCCACAGACTCAAGAACTCACTGCACAAACCATTTTAAAAACTCTAAAAATTGGAAGATCTCAAACTAGTCGGACACCTCATTAGAAAACTTAAAAAGCAAAACTGCTAGTCAGCAGCTTCGTTTCTTCGAAAATAAGAGTTTCTGCCCCTAATAGCAGAAAACATCCCTCAAATCTACTAATCACTGTTTCAGAGTTATTCACAATATGCGAAGATGTGAACAACTAAAATTTCGGAACTGTATAGGTGGGATGAACCTCATCATTGGTCAAATCCGCGAAATTTTGTGACACCGATAGCCTCAGGTAAATCGGCCTGCAGGTAAGAAAGACCTGGCTGCAGACATCTATTTGAAAAGCAACATATGTGAACAATAAATGAGTTCACACGAAACGGGATGAAAGCTATAGGGACATAGTAGATCCGCAATATTATGTATATCATTCAAAGATAACACAGTAGAAACGGGCAGGATTCTAACATATGCGGATTTGTTCGACGGGGAGATGGATCAAAACCCTTACCGTATGGATTCCGAAGTGTCGTTGAGTAAAAAACATGGTGCCCCTTGTTTTGAGTTGGTTCTATCCAGCTTCAAATTCCAAATCTTCAAACTGTCCCGGTCTTCGAAGCGTGTACTTGTTCCCTTTCAATCTAGTGTCCCAAGTCTGACCGCTTGCTAATGCCTGCTCGGTACCAGCTGGGACTCAAACTCTGATTATTAAATTCATTTTTGAGCACGCAGTAAAGCGAATTATCAATACAGCCACTGCAGACGCGAATGCAATGAATGAACGTGAAGTTCAGCGAGTACTGGGGGGAGCGAGGGGAGGAAATATAGTTGAGACGTCACTTATCAACACCCAGAAATCACTTGACCGCGCAAAAGCACTTCCGGGGAACAAACACCCAACCATTAGGGTTATCACTGATATTTATAATACATCCGGATTTCTATTTAAGGAGATAACTACAGAATTTTTCACTTTCCTCTGATTTTGTTTTGCTTGTACACTTTTAAAATGTTTGCATTTCTGAAGTTCTTTTTATTTGCGTCAATAACAAAGAGCAATTTCGATTTCGCCTGAGTTCACGCTTTCTTCTGAACACGTTGTTTCCACTCTTTCAGCAAACAGGTCGAAAATGGTGCATCCAGAGTGTGCAAATGCAAAAAATGATTGTCAAGACTGTCATGTGGACAAGCTGTTATCGTGAGAACTGGTATGAGCACGACGTAGCACATAAGTTTAATACAATTCGTTCGCATATCGTAAGCTCTTGATTCGAGAAGCATATCCAGGAAAAGTTGGTTGGAAAATGCAAACTTCTCTATAAATGCTCTCGCTTTTGGTGCAGAACGCATTTTCTAGACAATTTTATACTTCACTTGTTGATTCCGCGGTATTAATCAGAGGAGAAGCGTCCCAAGAGGACAAACGCGACATGGGCCTTTGCAGTTATCTCCCTTATCATGTCAACTGGATTTAGAATTTCTAAGAAATGATGAAAATTGCGCGTTAATGCACTCCCACTTGAGTGGTTATTAAAGAAACCAGCCTCTTCTACCAAAATATTGTTATTCCTTTTTTCAGCCTGTCGTGAATCATCGCAAGCAGTGGTCATTCACAGCGGCATAAACAACGACCGAAGGGGCCATTGAGATGCATATCAGCGGAAGCTATTTATGATGCCTCCGCTGATGCATCTCCAGTCAAAATAGCTTCGCCGACTGCAACTCTGATATCTCCAAAACGATACCGGGCCTCACCTCCGAACAGAAACGTACCATTCAAATGGATAGCGCCTTATATCTCAGCAAAAAACGTTCCATTCGAATGAATAAACTTCGAATGAATAGCAGACAAGGGCGGAGCAATCGACTGGATAAAAGCTGACAGAAAATTTTACTGTCATTGTTCATTCTAGACGAGCACCCTTTGCACGGTTCATCCTGGTCACTGTTCATCTCCTTTACGGTTCATCCCTCACACTGTGCACCGGGTCACGGTTCATCATTCGATTGTTCATGTTCGACGGGCAGGCTCGTTCACCTTACCCACTATACAGAGGCCAATTTTTTTTTGCGACACAGCCTATCGGCAGTAAAATGCTACTGGGACCATTATGATATGTGGGCACATTTTTGAGCGCAACTATTCAACTGTTTATTATTATCAGAAATTAATGAATGAATTATTCAATGTGCGCAGGAAGAAACCATGCATGATCAAGAAATTTTGTGCGACACATCGTGAGGCGCGAATTTCGTAAGCGTAGCTTCCTTCATTCATGCGAGAATTGAAACTGTAGCGCGATAAGGAGGAGACATGGAGTGCATGCTTTGAATGCTGATTAATAAAGCACATAAAAACGCACTCTACGCATAGTTACTGCTGCTGCTCTTAGCTAGATCTCAGTGAGCCATGAATTACCAGCAGAAATCAGCATCTCGCAAAATTTAGTAACAGTCGTGAACGAAAGTTACTGCAAACGGAATCGTTAAAAATTTCGCTCACGTCAAGAAGTCAGCTGAACTTGCTGTGTGGGTTTTCGACTGCAACCGCTGTGGCGAGGAAATGGTAAGCACTGACGTTATTAATGCCGGCACTTTACATTTTATCGTAATTTTAACAAAAGGTGCAATACGAGTATCTCCCACGGCGATATCTAACTCATTCCTTTCAGTGCACCTTCGCCTACCACGGTTCTCAAGAGCATTTGCTAGAACATTCCCAACAGCTTTTCAAGCATTTGTTGTTGTTAACAGTACCGAAGTGTTATTACAACAAGATGGCTGTAGAGCATTAAGACGGCGAAAAACGGCTCGAGATTCTTAGATGACAGCAGTGTTGTTCCATCTTCCTCAGTTTCAAGATTCAGGGGTTTGCCTTTGCTGTGCTACTCATCACCCTCGAATTATATCCTTCGGAAATTTCCATTAAAAGTGTCAACGAACGCCTCATATGGTTCATTGAATGCACTAGCCCCTCCTTCCCTTGATTACGTTTGACTCGAGGCCTTCAATCTTCGAAAACTGTGCTGACGGCCTTCCAGCTTGAATACTATTCGACACCTCAGAGCGATTGCAGTCGCGTGTTGTTTGCATCTGAATGAAGCTTCCTCCCAGCTGAATATCGTTGTCACAACAATCTTGTTGCTGAAAGCTCGATGTTTTCTCGTGGTGCTGTTTGTTGCGGCCAGTAAACTAAAAGTTTAGTTGCCGTCGTGTTTCCATTGTGGTGCTGTCGCTGATGCATGCGCATCCCTCTGACTCATTTCAAAGCCACATTATTCTTTCCATAGCCACCAGCAAATAAAGCCAGCCGAACAAGCACTGCGGTGGCTATTAAGCTTGATTCGTTGTTCGGCATCGCATCCGATGGGAATTGCGCAATAGAGGCAGTGATGGTGGCTACCCTTCATGTGGATGGAAGCTTTCAAAACGAATCGCAATGACCATGCAAGACGCTTTTGCGCTGCTCATAGTTGATCGACTTGTCGCGTTGCATTCAACCGTCTCTTCCACTTAGCATTGTTCTGAGCCTCTTTCCTTTGGCTTTTAATGCGCATCTGACAACGCATACAAATGAAACACTGTGAGGCTCAATTTGCTAGTTTGTATAGAACGTTTCTTATTTGAATATTTCGCTAGTTTGTGCACAGTTTTCGAGAATTATGTGATGATAGTTTCGTGTCCGTGTACTTTCTTTTCGTGGATGACAAGCAGCTTGGGCATATTCTCACGAACTAGTGCACGCAAAGATCTGCGGTGTATCACAAACAAACCTCAAAAATTAGTCTCCTTATTTCATGAAGTTAAACCACGCAACCACGTCAGGAGAACGCACATAGTGTCACAGCGCGCTTCACGAAAGATATCCATCCACATGTGCAACAAAGGAAACTTTATGAATTGAAGAAAAAAGCCGTAGGAGTTGCATTAAATCGCCTATTAAACTATGAAATCGCTTTTGATATTTTATTTTTTTCAGAACCTGCAAGCACACTAACGAACAAAAAAGCTGCATGTCTCAAGCGCTTCTTTCACTCTGAAGATAAATGGCGTCTAGCATGACTTTTGTCTGCCTTATAGATTGAAAAGAACCTCACGAACCCATAATCCCGGTTTAATTCGTCTCTAATAAAAATAAAATTGCTTTTTCAGTTTCAGGCAGATTCTTGAAGACGCGCTTAAAATATTTTGCAACTACCCTTATCACTGATATTGTGCAGTGTTGGCATCCAAGGGCTTGAAATTTTGTCAACACGAAGTGGTGGGCTCCAGAACAAAGTTTTTGAACTCTGAAGTGGTCTTAGGGGGCCCTTACTATAGCGCCTTGGGAACAAGACCCAAGCATTAACCATTACGGTGTGTTTTGCTTCTCAATGTTCTTGTTGAGGAAATGTTTCACGGTTCTGCAGTCACAGTGGTGCTAGAAATGCGTCACTCGCTGGTTTCCTGCTCGGTTGTTTAGGCTGTCAGTTGTCGTCACCGTTTTTTTGTTCATTCAAAAAATACTGTAGAAATGTCCCACTGCTCGAAATTCGAGCAGATCGCACCAACCTCTTGACCATTTCGAGAAAGCTTGGTCGGAAAGTTAATAGCATCCCTTTGATAATGTTGTCCAACCAACTATTAGTCGTTTTCATTTTCTACACTCTTATTATTTTACAGAGGATTCAGGTATCTCCGGTACCTAAATAAGAGGGCTGGCTTCAGTGAGATTAAATGGATATTGTAACTGTTATTATGCCTAAGATGCATATGACAGAGCGATTTAACGCTGTGTCGCTGCTACTGCCTTAGAAGGTTTCAATGTTTCAATTTCTGCAGCGTCCGATAGTGAGTTATTTGCTCTTCGACGGTTCCCGCTGCCTCCACTGGCAGTTGCCAACCACTCGAGAAACTATTATCGCTTCTGTTCGAAAAAGCGTTTTCTATTATACGCCCTCTCGGAATTTGGTCATATCTCTGAAGATTATGCATTTACAAGGTTCCCTTTTAAACAAAAAAATAACGCTTCATCCTTATGGACAAATTAAGGTGGTAATCTTTGCCATGCACACGCGCCAAAAGACAATTGCAAAAGAAAGCAGAATGAATAGAGGAATTCATCGTTCTGCTTGCCTATCAGTCTTCTTTCCTCCTAATGCACCCTATATTTGTAAAATTAACCCATTTAGCAACTTCAACGGTTGAAGCGACTATTGACACCCTTGAAAGATAGAATATAGTCAGCTTTGAAGTGCTGTCATCGGTCGCTTGCAAATTAAACATCCGTTACTGAACAAGGACGTTTCAAAATTGCATCATACCTCAACGATGTTACAATACCACTATTTTTATACTGCGCCTCACGAAGCGCGAGAATGTAACCCCACCTCATAGATGACTAAATAAAGCAAACATGGCGTATGTGCTTACCGTGTATTTCTGCCGCATTTGAAACTGCTCAAAAGTATAAACTGGACCAAACGTTTGCAACGAAGCATAGCCGGTTCAACATGGGTGCGCGTGGTAATATACGGTTCATGTATGAGCAGCTCAGAAATTTGACTGAATAGACTTCCAATTATGAATGCTGACAGAAGACAAACCTGTTTATTTATTCATTTACTTATTTAATTCAACGTTATCTAATGAACACAGGCATGTATGGTTATGAAAGTTGCTAGCACAAACTTAGCGTGCTGCGTTGACTTGAACGAATTACAAATGAAGGCACTCTGTAGAAACCGACCCGATATATCTGATGAATCATCAGCTGTGAATATATCAGGCCTCAGTCGAAAATCCCCTTGGAGGTTTCACCTCCTCAAAAACACATCAGAAGTGGCGCAGTGGACTGTGTCGTTTGAGCTGTTCTTTGTAAAGTACAAAATGAACTTAATATGTTCTGTGTAAATACCGATTGCGGATCCCTAAATAAATCAGGAAATTCTGCGGACTGAACGGATACCACTGATGGATAAGTAATTAATGTTTGATGACAACGGTGAAGTGCAAAATAGTTTACGAGCGCAACAAAGTCGGGAGTATAGTGACGACAAAAAGAAGCGCAGTTTACCTGAGGATAACCGTTCCCTACGATGCCGCATCAACAGCTGCTGGATATGCGCTTGGGAATACCGCTTACATGTAACAATTACCACTATGCCTCTTCATGTGGGGCGGAAGAAAACGGCCGCGTCTCGAGCTCCACTGATATTGTACTGCTTAACAACGCTTGCAGCCTTTCTTCAGGAAGTATTTATTGAGGAATGCATGAACGCTGTGGCCTTTTCCCTTAGAAGCATTCTATTAACGCTTCCATTGGCAGCATGAGGACAAAACGGCGAGTAAAATAGAGCACATGACTACAAAATTACAATGTGAACGAAATTGCACCCATTTTCTCTCATCCGTAGAAAGAATGCGGCATATGACCGTTGCGACACTGGTAAAAAGTGCTTTGAACTGACATGCGCAATAAAGGCATGAAGTGGGCTTCGTTGCGACCACTTTCCCGGCTGCATGCGTGGCATCTTCATCCATTAAATATTGAGATAAAACTTCGATGCTTTTTCAAAACTTCCCAAGTTTAAAATAAATCCTGAGATAAATCCTTCGCTATTCTATCCGACGGGAAATTGTGGACATGGATGTGGCTGACAGCTTTATATGAGCAACTGAGCTACAACTAAGCTCGAACAACGCAAACAAACTTAGGCACAGAAGGAGGCAATGGCAGATGGCAAAGTGGAAATCGAAACGTTTTAGGCTGTCACACTCATTAAGCCCTTTAAACAGATACCACTCTTGATCTAAAAAATACCGACGGACTGGTAGAGGCGGAAGGCATAATACAGAAGTAGTTGGTGTGGAAGTAAACTAAGGAGGCAAAAGTAGCTTATGCGGAAACGACCAGTAAAGGCGGTGTGGGCACAAAAGAACTGCCTCACTCATACTTACTCCTACAAATTCCCAGTTACCAACTCATACCACTCATAATCGGGAGTGTAACAAATCGCGGTAGAGTTCAAATTCACTGCTTACCTTTCCAGACCCTACCGCAACCTACTCTACACTACCTGAAAATATGGTTCAACTACTTCGTAGTTAATTGTGTGACGTCTCTTTAACACTACGCATATTATTCTCCAGCAAGTTACCTACTCACATAAAAAGTTGTACTAATCGCAAAACAAATCATGTGATTTCGCGGCACACCCAAAACACATCATCCGTAGACATGAACTGCGAATTCGAGGCATCACCGAAAACAAAGCTATACCATTCAGATGGATTTCTAGAAACATCCTCTCAAATTCTGTACTCAGAAAATGGCTTCGAATAATCCCACCGAATCGGCAAGGTTTTGCAGAAGACCATGAAGCAAAACGAACACTATACGATGCAAAACGTCCTTAATATGGACGTATTGGTATGTGCTGATTCGGTGGCAGATGATGCCTCTGCGTTGCTTGAATTCGCAAAAGACTTTGAAGCTGCATTATATTTTTTACTGGTCGCGGTGACGTTGGAGGCCCAGACCGGATTTGTCCTGGATATGGAAAGTAAATGAAAAACCTGATTACGCAGTTTGTGAAAGAGCTTCCATCAGTGGGAGGATGAACAGAATTTTAATTCAAAGAAAAGAGGAGTGATGCGTGAAAATTTCATCAAAAATCAGCATACAATTTTGTCGTTCGTTAAGGGATCTGAATAATACTGCTGACTACGCACTGTTACGAGGTGGAAGATTTGAAATTTCGAAGTTGTGACCTTCTGAAACACACAATTCTATTCTTGGTGGGTGTTTTGAAGGCGAATGCCAAGGTCGCACTACCTTCCAAGCATCTTTAATAAGGGAAGAAGAACTTCACAAAATCTTTATTTGCAAAATAGATAATGAACTGAAGTCCGTCTGTTGAAGGTACCACCGAGAATTGATAAGCGCTCACGAGGGCAGCAAACGATCAGAAATGCACATATGCCTGCGGCAGCATAACCTTACACGTCTGGCGTGCTGTCAACTTATACTTCTCATCAATGAGTCCCACAGGTTCGTCTCAAACATTGAGTACACCTGTCGTATAAAAAACGCTCACGAGGCATCAAATGTAGAAATTCCTACCTTCCTTTAACTGAACCTTGACAAAACGAGATCCGTGTTTGCGTCGTCACTCATCAAGAAGGATGATGTGTTCTTAAAGAATCCAGCAATTTCGGCATACTGCTCTGAGGATGCTACCCTGGCTTAACCGTAGGATGCGAGAGGACCTTTCACTGCAAACTGAAAGGAAAGACGCATTTATGCAGTATGAAAGTATGCTAGGACTCAATAAGCACGACTTTCCACGCCCACATCATATGAGATTAGGTGCACTCTTCAGACTGTAGGACAGTTGCAAACGAAGAGAAGCGTGTCTGCCACACAGCTGTCAACGAATGCATTTTCACTTAGCATTACTGACTGACTCCATTAATCGAATGGCACAATTGGTGAAGAAAGTGTACGTCACGTTGTCTGTTGTTGGATCATTTCACACCATCACTTAGGATATTGCTCGCAAGGTCATTCTTATAGAGTGCCGTTCTGCGACTTCGAAAACAGCCCGGCCGAGACAAATGCAAGCAGTTTCTCAACGGTAAGTCTACTAAACTTTCCAACAAGGAGCCTCGTAATTTACCAGCTCTTATTCACTTTACGAGGCACCACCGATCGATGTGTTAAAGCACTTGGTATCTGGAGGCTCTCCACTGTTTGCTGCTAAGCTTGGATGGAGGAGTGACTGCTATTAAACACTGAAGAGGGGAGGGATGTCAGTCACTACACCCTGTGCTATGTTTCCGATAACGTAGCCTTCCTTATTCCCTTAATACTTAGCCAAGTTCATGTCACTTGAAAAGACGATTCCAGTTTTCCCTGACGTTATCTGGGCACAACGCCAAAAAACTTTGAATGTATTATATGGTTTGCCTTTCGATGACTATTTTCCCGTTTTTTCCGTGTAATTTCGATGCACTGCAAATTTCTGAGTAGTAGCTGATCGAGCTAAACTCAGAGAGGAGTCCGTCACAGTGAATGAAAATTATGTATTTAGACAAGGACTGCTTACTGCTAAGAACGTGAATTGGAAGCTATGTATTCCTAGCCACATTCGAACTGGGGCTTATGCCTTTTCTAACTAACCTTCACAGCAAATACTTTTCTGGATTCGACTTTTTGAGTATCTGCATTATACAGACGATGCAATCCAGACAACGAGTAAAGAAATTAGGTTGTGACAATGAACAGCTGTTGATTAAAAATGGACTTCAACTTTAAGCGAATGATTTACCAGACTCACAGAAATGAAACGGATGGCGCAATCCAAAAAAAAAATGCTATACTTAAACTCCGAGGACTGCACTTTTCTCACCCTCCCCCCCCCCCCCCCCCATCCATACAGAAAACTTCAGCATCTATACTAGGAGAGGAGGGGGAAGGAGAGGAAGAGTAAGAGATCAGCCTCACCCTTTCCGGAGCAGATGGCAGCGTTGCTCCCACGATGATGTACACGCTTTTCTGCATCCAAACTCCATAGCATACATCACTGGTGCGCTGTGCCTAATTTATACATCTCACTTCGTCGTTCGTTTGTCCCATTTAGTGACCTCGGAACTACTTATGGTCGCTGAGAAAAGTTTGTCTGTGTTTGTGCGGCGATATTATCTTTGCATGCGTCACAATTAGTCAGTTAGTATCTTTTGCATAGCGAAGATGGCTAGCGTTGACATATCCGATGCCCTAAATGGTCTGCTGGATTTCTCAAAAAAATGGGCACTATCAGTGACAAGCTGATGAGCCACTAAACACGGTTCAGTGTGTCGCCGCTAACAAAAAGACGGTGTGACGAAATCTGTTCAAATTAAGAATAAGGCGTCCGATCGAAATTATGATATCAAAGATCACCCGAATGATTAAATTTGGCCACGTTGATTGGCTCATGTCACTCATGTCATTGCATGCATCGCTAACACAGCCCACAGGATGAACTGCGCAAATCTAATTTTGCTCATTGCAAACATCCAGCAGGCATTCAGTGTCATTTACTCGCATTTTGTATGAATGCACTGAGGCAGAAAACGTGCGATAATACCGCCATCAAAATTCAGTAATTTGGCGAGCGTATTTTTATCACTGACATCCTGCAAGGCATCTCCCCTCTCAAAGTGAAGAGTGCAAACACAGCGCCTCCTCTAAAAAAGACGTTTTCACATGTCACTTTTACAAATTTTTTCAAGTCATCCCACTCCTTGACATATGCAGATAGCCCCTACAGGCAGAGCGATTCATTTCTGCCATTCACTCGAATGATCGTGCGGTTTCATCAGAGTCGTTCCTAACCTCTTCCTCATCTCATCGCCATTCTTTAGATTTCATGAAGGTTTGTGAGTGGACGGAAACTAAGGTCTGAGAACAAAAACGATTCAGGACAACATATTCGCGACGTCAACCGGTTGTTGATGGATTTTTCAATCAGACTGAGAGTAATCGTTTTAAGCAGGTCGAAGATAAAATCGGAAGTAATTTTTCTATGCAGTTATCGAAACAAGGTGGCACCATATCACTGTTTTGTGTGATCCTCGACTACGTGTTTAAGGAATCTCCGCATTACCTCGCAACACCCAGCAATGTTCCAGAGGATCACATAACATTCGCGTTCGGAATCGTGATGTTGTTTTCGATAGCAGTGTGCTGTACGATGCTCGTCTCGCGTTTTTCGAAACCTCGGTCTAAATTTTTTTATTATTCACTTCTTTCATAACGACCGGAAACCGGAACTGAACCATAACAAATAAACAATGTGGTCATCTACAACCTCTTGTGGATCTACGTATTTGCTCATTTTTGCGGCGTACCGTGACCATATCGTTTACTTTAGGCACTTCGCTCGCTTCCTGCACTATGACACAAATCAAATCACAGTGCTGAAAACTCACAAATTTAAGCAAAGTGGCGATAAAAGAGGACAACGCACGCAGTCTCTTCACCTACCCCCGGCTTGTTGTTCAAGGGGCAATAGAACATTATGAATTCTTCCATTCAATATTTTATGCCAACTTGAGACTTTTCCAATTATTCTGTCGGTGTCCAACACTTCCACAAGTGGCATAATATCCCGAAAAATATCACTGAATGACTTAATGATAGCATAATGTTTGAGGTAAGCGGAAGTCGCCACTTCCATTTTCACAGGAGCTGCATTTTTGAATAGAAGGGAGTCATGTAGAGCTTCGAATTTGCTAGATGTTTACCTTCAAGATTTTTCATCAGTCCACCAGCCTTCACTATCACTAGTCATATGCATTCGTTATTATTTATCAAGGTTACTGCAGCAGGCGCTTGATCATGAGCAATGCATGGTCGGACTATGAAGTCGCTATTTGGGTGCGCTGTGGTAAGCGTGCTTCGGCCAGCCCAATGCTGATGATATTCAGAGGCATTTATTGTCAGAGGCGAATCTGCGGGCACCCTTCTGTGAGCTTCATTTCTAACTCAAGGTAGCATTTTTTTCGACCCATCCTCAAGGTTCCCCTCGTATGCGACATCGAGTGCAAGAATACTCGCAGTGGTTGCACAATTTTTCGATCAGAATTTAATTTCTACATAAACGTTACTTGGTAAGCAGCGTTGTGAAACCGTATGCTGTAGGATGATGGAACGAAATTAAGTGATGAAATGGTGTCTCACCCTTCATGTAACACTCCCAATGCATCGTGTTGCAAGGTGAAACTTCAACGAATGCTGCGCTGCAATGTGGGAATTATGTGCTGCATTTGTACCTTGCCATATTGTTGCAGCGTCAGCATCTTACCATCTTATCTGTCGGCAACTACGACGACATCAATTGGCTCGCTCCCCCCACCAGTTTATGCTGAGACGCAATCACTGGTGCAGCAAGAACAAAGGTAAAATATTCCATATGAAAATTTATTCTTTGACCTCATCGTTGAGGACTTCAACATATTCCGATCTCTTTTACTGCACTCAGGTAGAACATGAGGTGCGAGACTGGACACCTACACAACCTTCAAAGAAATCAAATACGCTGCTTGAATTCAGGAGGAGCTCTTGTTCACTCTTTTATGGTGATAATCGCTCATTTCGAGCATTTCCAGTGGTCATATTAATAATCCGCAAAAGTTAGCATAACAGCTGCTCATTTCAGCAGTGCACACAAAATTGTGCTACAGTAGTAACGGCAGCCAGCGCAGTACTAGAGCGGCGCGTTAAGAACAACTTGGCGACAGGCATGACTGCTAGTTCGAACAGCCCCTGCATTTGACAAGTGGACGTACCTTGAGGGTTGCTGGCTTTGCTGTAGCAAAGCTCCAATTTCCGTGAATGCAAAAAAGCCTAACCACTCTTCCTGCACTAATTTCACTATTTAGTGTATATTCTTTCCTCTTCCGTTTGGGCTTCAATTTCTGTCGCCGCCGGTGCACTCAACACTGCGGACGCTCTGCGTTTTCAAAACGCCTTTGTCCGCAAGCAGAATGACGGTAACGATTCATCTCTCCATGAAAACGCAATAACCCGATCTCTTCACATACGTCGCACTATAGTTTAAATGTGTAAACAGGGCAACTTAAATTCAGTCGAATCACCTTGGCAATCACTACCCCCGAGCATTTCCAAAAGTTCGACTAATTATCATGTCACCTAATTTTTAAGATTCACCGGCGTTATTTCCCCCTCCGTTCTGCTATTTTATCAGAAAGACACTGCGGGCAAAGTCAGGGCACTTAAAGGTGTATTACGACCAGTAACACACTCCGAATGATGTGTTCTTCAGCAGTGAACACCAAACCGCTGAAATAGAGCGGGAGGAGTGCAGAAAAGCTCTAACTGAGATGTCATCACCTGACGTTCCGAATAGCACCTCAGAAGAGCCACCACGCACATGACACGACATCGCTTGCGCACTTGCATTTTGAGATATAAAAATGATCACCAAGACTGAATAAACTTTCTGTGTGGTTGGCGTGTGTCTCACATCTCCATTTCGCGTAATGAAACTGCACTAAGTCCCTAGCTAAATGTAAGCTCCTCCGAGTGCAGCCCTGATGAAAACTCCCATGGGAATCATCAACGAGGTTTAAGTCGAACAGAACTGACTTTTTTCTCAAACAATGACTGTATGTTTATGCCCCAAGGATACGAGGAATCGTTGGTGAACCCACTCCAAAATGATACTGCTGCAAGAAATCAGGAAAAACAAGGAAACACGCAGTCGGCATTAGAACCAAAGACGAATCAACCGGCCCTGCAAACAACTGCAAGAACCTGAGACTGTGCAAACTAGCCCAGCATGAATAAGCAGCTTACATGTGGGGTAAAGTCACTGAAGGTGCGGAAATGAAATGGGAATGGCCTGCTCTGTTTTTCTGGTAACTGCAAGAGAAGGAAGTGGCGTCTCCTTGTATTCTCACTGTTTTTCACAACAACGACCCTCCTAATTTTACCTGACTCGACTCGCCACCAACAAACTGCCTGCAGTGTACGACTGTGACGACCTCTCGACAAGGCAGACCCCACAGAAACAAAGAACCAGCACTCAACCACAGAACAAAACAGTTTTCCAATAATGAACTAGCTCGGAAGTTCTTTAACAACGTTTGGTCCGTTTGAAATGTGAGACTCATTCATTGGATTAATGCTGTCACCTAAATCATCTCAATGAGAACCATCAAAGACCGGACCTATGCCTTAGCACGTATGACTGCTCTCGTGCAACTATCAAAGCAAACTGGCCCCTATTTAAAATTGACCGCCTCATCTTGTTGCTTTCGTTCTTGCGATAACAAATACTTGTGAAACAAACTGTTTGTCGACGAGCAACCACGCGCTCTATTCCTGATCGCATTTTGCTGCAAGACTGAAATATCTGCTTTCACGGCGATATCTCTCGCTTCAACAACTTTAAAAAGAGCACTGCCGACAACAAGATATCATTAAATCGTCCATTTTCTGATACCACAGGTCATGATTTCCCGATAACCTACTAACAATTTAGAGGTACCATCCCCAGTGCATTGACGCTGCTCATTAGTAGTTCTGACCGTCCCCAATAGGAAGAAAGCAGTTGCGTATTCATCTATATGTCTTAACACGACAAGCCACCATTACCAAACGTCGACGCACTCGAGATGTTATCTATGTTGTGTGCAAATTTTTTCTAAAATCATGCTCGTACTGAAATACTATTTTCAACAAAATTTAGTGCTGTGCCTGAAGCTCTCAGCATAGGCTGAAGTTAGCCGTGAGTAGAGATAGAGTATCTCTAATGGAGACAATATACGCAATATTGCCACCAATTTTTAAAATTTGCAACGACAAGAAACAACGACTTACGAGATTTCTCATACAAACATTTGAAGCAGAAACATTCGCAGTGCAGAGCTTCTTTTCAGCAGTACTTCTACTGAGTTCATAGATTCAATTCACAAACTATGTTTGACCATTAAACAACGCCAAAGAGACACATACATGGCCATCCTGTCTCTGGTAACGCGAATTTGCGATATCAGCAAAAATACGGTAAAACAACAGGACGCCTTTTGCAACTAAATCTGAGGAATCTAATACTTTCCCAAAAGAGCCACAACAACAAGAAAAATGGAGCTCCCTATACGCACATGCTGTATTCGGTAATTTCATCGTTGTTTCTGTGCGTCTCTTGAATTGTAAACATCGGTCGAGGCCAAATACAAACGGACATATACGCAGATATGTAAGAGTAGAGATATGACACGCTGCCATAATGCTTCTTCAAATGTTCGCATGAACGTATAAAAACAGAAGTTGAATAAATGCAAAGGAACAATTTCGGAAATTATCTGCTCGATATCGACATGAACTCGAAGCGCTCTTAAATGTCATAACTGCATGGTCACGTTTTTAGAAGAAATGAGCAGTGCAAACAACTCCAACGACCACATCGCAAATCCAATTATTACTTTCTTATCAAAACTTCAACAGACTGATTTTTTTATAGGTTTCATTATGGGCAAGTGGAGCCTGCAGGTAGACCTGCTGGAGATAAGAATTCCTCCTTTCTAGACGATTTGACATCGAAAACTCAGTCCTGGAGCTTTAAATGCCACCTCAGTTCGTCTTCCGCAGTTCATCCCATCAACAGGATGGTGGCATTTTTCAGCCAACTCCTTAAGTAACCAAAACTGTTTGGAATGTCAGCTCTCTCTTTTCATTATTAAAAGATCTGCTCTTCTATAGGAGTGAACATAGGGAAAGACGAAGACAGAGGTATTTGCATAATATTCGTCAGCCATAGCGTTTTACATGAAATCGACAGCAAAAGGAAATCTCTGGAGTGTGTTGAATCCATCGTTAATCGACTGCGCTCGTAATTTACTGAACTCGTTGAAAACGCACAATTTCCCTCCAGATTAATTCTGTAAAACTCTATATTTAAAAAAGAACGCAACAATGGATAAAACTTGCATTTTATAGCTTCGATGTTTAAGGCAAGCTATTCCCATTTAATCAACCTTGAACTTCTTCGAAACTAATTCTCCTCGAAAGACATGAATCTACTGCTAGTTTGCAAACAGTAACCTCCAACCAATTTCTAACATACTGTATGAGTGCTTTTTGCACGCTGATGCAGCTAACATAAAGGAGTGCAAATGTGCGGAAAAGTCAAAGCGAGCACTCTTTTTGTTTCGGCGACGCAAACCGATCCAAAAACAGCGCAACTTCTTCCTTCTCACTGTCTCTTCTCCTTTGAGCAGTAGTGGGAATTAATTTGAGTTGTAGCAAATGATCGACGGCTCCCTACACGCTCGTCTTTCACCACTTTAGAGTATAAGCTTTAAGAAACTTAACAACGCGTGTTCTAAAGATGCAATAACGGAGTGGGTGCCTTACAATAAATACTCTTTGCCGGTTTTCGATTTTCAAAAGGCGAAAATCGTCAAGCGGACGCTGTACACTTAAGACGATAGGCGTTTTATGATGGCTCTGGGCTAGAAATTTCCACCCCCTCGCTTTTCGGTGCAAAAGCAACTCAAAAATGTGCTTCGAAAGCCAATGATATTCGATTTATTGAACTCACAGGTGCGGGAGAGAGGAGACGTATAAGTTGCTTATATGACGCTGGACATAAACTTGAAGGAAGAGAATAAGCGAGTACCAAACATTTATGCATACCTTTCCATTCGTTGAGAGTTCTGTGCGGATGGCTGCATTCCTTGATCACGAACGGTCCTGGAGCAACGGGCTCATCCTCCGGCACAGAATATTCAGCCAAATAAGGATGCGCTAGTGCTTCTTGTACCGTCATTCTGAATATTATTAACACTGGTAAAGTTCTTTTCCGTGTCATTTATGGTTTTTACTCAAATATATTCAAACTTAAGACATCAATATACCGGAAACAGGAGAACATGGAGATCGGTCGTAGCCACCTAACGAAGCAGTAGTTATCTACTACGCTTACACACCCGGCCTTGGTCGTTTGCTTCTCCTCAGCAGAATCTCTCGTCATTAGAAACATAAAAGTGAACTTAACTTTTCTGCAGATAGAAACTAAGAATATTCCAACCTCTAACACTCTCAAGTTCATTAAAAAATGCACGAGGCAGGTGAGTTCGTGCATTTTAAATCTGCTGGATGCAAGTGCTCGATGTTTCGTTTAGGATCATCCCAGATTTGCGCAGCGTCAACGCTTACCTGCGATTGATGATTGTATGGGGAGTACTAGACTAACTTCAGACTACTCCATTTTGAATGAAGCAGTGGTATTTTGAATCAAGTATTTGAGAATTTTACCTTTTTTCTGGATCCAAGACAAGTATTCGATCCAGGAAATCGATAAGATCAGGTGGGAATGTCTTGGGGAAGAAATCCACAAACCGCTTCCTCTGATACACGCCCAGATGTGTGAGAACGTTCAAAACTGCCTCATTGCGAGCCAGCTTCGCCATCAGATCCTTGTCAGGGCTTCCGCACAACTCCGTGATCAACCGATACTGAGCCATTGCTGCGGTATAAGTTAGAATAAGCTTGCGAGCTTTTCTTCAGTCTTATTCATTATTCCCTTTAACCTCGTTTTTTTTTTTCATTGGAGATTCAATTCTCCTTAGTCTCTTCTTATTCATTATCTACTGCAACTACGTAAAGCATATCACCTCTTACAGGCTGAAAATCAACATAGCCATCACATTCTAAAATACATTGAAACGTCCTAAAAATGAATGCATATTGCATACTGCTGACGACTAACAAGCAAATATTGTTACCGTCATTAAGTGTACCGTTAGGGACGCTTTTAAAACGATCCAATGAAAGAAATTTAGAATACGTTAGTAACTGCGTTTTTTGGAAACGCAATCACTAACGCAATCATCGAAAGGTTTTCTCGATTACACACGGTGATATCTCCGAAAAAGAAAACAAAACAAATAAACCAAACATTCCAATTTCCATAACTTTCAAACCCAACTTCTGAAATAAGCAACTCTATTCCTATGATCGTCACTAAATTTGCTCGCTATGAGAGACCAGTTATAAAGAAAAAGCAATCAAAAAACTTCTCACCCACTGATGCATCATTAATCAGACAATTTCTGTGCACTTTGAAAAACGGAGTTCGTTGATAAGTCGAAAGACTACCCTCTCTTTAAACGCGTTTCTACTTCAAATTTATGTTCTTCCAAAGATTAAGTAACGATCGTGCGCAGATAATCTGATTACAGCTGACATTCAAATCAACAACCAAGCAATTTATATACAACGAACAATCCCATAATCTAAATAAAATCTGATAAAATAGGAAAAAATAAAACTCACAATCTTCTCCGGGAAAAAGTGGCCGTCCAAGACTGAGCTCAGCAAGTATGCATCCAACCGACCACATGTCAGCTACAAAAGAAATAAATTACTGAAAAAATGTGCTTCAAATAGAGAAGGAAATTTAGAGAGAATTCATCAAAGTTTGGACGGTTAAGCCCTTGCTTCAAAAACTTCGTCGCCAAGATCGCTCGCTGGTTCTGCGAACTCTGTCCTCTCAAATTTCATTGTCAAGGCCACGTGTATTCGGTCACCGCATTGGTTATTACTGTGCTGTTGCTACACTCTACTAAATGCCACCAAATATCAGCAGGGTTCGTTCACGTCAAAGTCCCCACAGCAATGAACGCAGTGCCTTCCGGCTTCACTCGCGACATGTTGTAACTGAAAAAAGAAACAGGCTGACATATTGCAAAGGTGACAAGACACTCTTGCAGAGTCGCAACTGTTGGGTGGACATGCATCAACCTTCCAGCGCTAAACGACACCACTACACGTCTACACCATCACAATGACCAAACAATACCAATACAAAGCTGCGAAATATACACAATGAAAGTGGAAAAAGAATTTTAAATAATAGAGAAAATCAGTAAGGTGGGTTAGGAACCCACATCATGAGCTCACTGACGACTAGCCAGCATTAATCTGAATATATGTTCTCACCGTCACCAGTAAACGTTTAATAAATGAAATAAACATACCTTGTGTGTCGTAGGAATCGATTTTCCAATAAATCACCTCCGGGCTTCGATACCAACGCGTCATAACATAAGCTGAAAGCGCTGTATCATCAGTATTTAACGTACGCGCTTGTCCGAAGTCGAGCACCGAAAGATCGCAGTCAGCAGTTAGAGCCAAGTTGCCCGGTTTCAAATCACGATGAATGACCTAGAAACGAGCCTTAATTGTTATGTACTGTTTTTCGGTATTATTTAAGTGCCCTCAAAAACTCAACTCTTGCTAAAAGAAGCTAAACCAAGGCAGCAATGTTATGCAAGTCCCTTGTTTATGTATACTTAGTTAGATCGGTAGTCTACACCCACCCCCATCCCATTAAACCCAATAAAATCTGCAGGATAAGCGAACAGAACAACTTCAACTCACAATTCCACGAAGCAGCCCCAACTAACGCGCTTTCGAGACTTGCAAGGTATTAGCGAAGGATAACCAGAAGAACACAAGACCGTTCGAATATTACTAGCCTCTCTAACAGCGTACGACTATGAAAATGGCGCACTTAAAAAAAGGGCGCTTACGCCAGGATGGCCAAATCGGTGTACTACGAAATCATCATTCACTGATTGGCTTTCGAAGAGGGGGATGCGAAAATTTCACTTTTATAAGTTTACAAAACGAAATGTCTGCTGCTGTCAATAAGTTCGATAATCTGCTTCCTTAATTATTCACTGTGGCGTGAAAGCATTCACCAAACAAGGCTTCCAGGCGACATTTATGGATAGAAACGATTCAAACTCCTCTACAACGTCAGCGGAGTAAGACATATTGATTTGTTGATTTCTTATAAGCGCTCAACTCCTTTCTACAAAATACACATCTCCTCTGCCCCGTGGGTCTATTCGCAATTTTTTTTCCGGCACATTCTCGTTTCAATTCTTTCTCGCTATACTACATGCTTAACACAACAAACAAACACTTACATAGAAAGCCTCTCTGTCATGCTTCATGCTGTCTACAAATCGAAATATTCTCAAACTACACCAACATGTTCCAATGAAAGACTGTACCTTAAAGAGCCGACGATTCTGACGTAAACTGCTATAGCAGTTTAATAGTACGACCTAATGCCTGACGATGGTTAAGAGTGAACACACATATCACCTTAGAGAAATATGAGAAAAGTGAAGAGAACAACTTACACTTGCCGAATGTATATATTTTAGCGCCCTCAAGAGCTGATAAATGATAAACTTGTGATGGCCTGCTGTTAGAAGACATACATTTCCTCCCATCTCCCGTTGTCGCCTCAATATCTCGCCAAGACTATTTCCCGCATACTCGCTCACAATATACCTTTAAAGTTTCTCGATACCACTCATTATATCCGACTGAACTTTACAGATTAAAAGGTAACAACCCACTTATAACCCCAATTGACTGCTCATTTGTGTCGCTAAAAGTATTTCAGGAAAACTCAACGACTTCTTATACTTCTTTTTATAGCGCTAAAATAGGCATAATCAATTTTCAATTTCCATTACATCAAGATAAATCAAACTTACAGCGAAGCCTGCCGAACTCCATGCAATCATCCTCAAAAAGTCAATCAAACAGATCATAACATCGCCTCTCAGAGATATTCTAAACATCCCCTTCCCCACTGACCCAGTTGCTCTAAATTTCAGCCACTATGAAACAAAATGCTTTGCATATGAAAACCTTCAGCATCGCAAATCTGATAAAACCAAAGCCGCTAGTTCCCATGCATTCCAAAAGTCAAGCAGCCAAACTTTTTTCGTGAGGGTTTTGATAGGCAACGCAAGAATGAAGTTTTCGAAACATCCTTCTACTTTTTCAACTTTCTACTTTCCCAATGTGTACCCTCATCCCTGAAAGTGATTTGTCAACGTGGTTACTTCCAGAGATTTCGGCATAGCAAAAATATGAATGGAAGGAAAATTACAACAGTTACTGACGGGAACAACGTGCCGAATGAAATACGACAGCGACGAACACCTAACACAACTCGGTTCAGCTCTACTTCTCGCTTTCCAGCTTTGCGGTATTTGGTTCGATGTTCGCAGTATTTAAGAAAGAAACTACTTTGCTTATACGACTGGCTGGAAATATTTCTCTCCAAGCCATCTATTCGAGACATAAGAAGGATCTGTGGGCGTTCCACATAACTTTTTCCGCAGAAAAAAAAATAAACTTCGCAAGTCGACGCCTCCACAACTGATAGAACCAGCAATTCAACAAACGCACTCCAGACAGAGTGAACGGCCACAGAGTTAGTGGGAAACTAGAAGGTTACTTGTGGCCATATTCCCAATGTGAACAACTATATGGTTCCGTTCATACTAACGATGCTTTCTCCCACAAAGCCGACAGCAACAAATTTGCGCCTCCAGACGAATTATGAAAAAATCTGGATACGTCAATTCGTTAGTAAGTGCATGTGTTGTCTAATCAGAAATTACAAGTGCAAACGACATCGGCTTTGGTAGGCCATATGGGATGTAGATTGGAGACGCATATCACCTAAGCCAAGCTAATGTTGTGAAAAGGAATGTTACAAGTTTCCAACGGCCGAAAAGGCTGCTCTAAACCAGCCCTTCAATCTGCCTCCTCCCCCCTCCCAAATGGACATAAATACTAGATATCATCATAAGCCATGCTGTGGATACGTGAAAAGCACCTCGTTAATTCAGAAAATGTGGAAGATATAACGGCATCATAGGTAACCCACTGTAATCGAAATGGACATTGCCAGCAACCAAGTTATAGAGTCGCTTGAAAGTCAAACTCGAGCCAACAACAGGGAAGAAGGGCCTAACAGAGTTGGTCACACTGAGCTCCCTCTTCTTCGTTCAGATGGTTAAACCACGACGCATAAAATACGTACACATTGCGCAACGAAGAAGCCGAATTATCCGGCGTATATAAGTCGAGCAGTTTCACAATATTTTCGTGCACCATCATTTGCAATAAACGCATCTCCCTTGAAATGAACGCAGTTACAAAGGGAAAAAGTTCATGTCTCGATAAGCTGCATCACATTCCCTCTCCCACCTTCGCAATAATGCAGTCGTCGGCGAAGACTGCAACCCATAAAGAAACTAATACAGTGCACAATCTTTTTTAAAGATTTATCCATCAGTGCAACTCTATAGGCGTCCCTAGAATGTGCTGTGGCACTGCGTATTTCTTGACTGGCCTCCTTTAAATGCAATATTCTCACTTGATCGGGAAATTCGTCCTTTTTCCCATTCCCCTGTCAATCGAAACCTTCAGACTATTTTTCTGCAACAGAACACTAAATATACCGTCAATCGAGTGCATTTTGCAGCAACTTTTCTGAAAAACATAGTGAAAAAGTTAGCGCAAACATTTTAAGCGGAAAAATACTACGTGAAGGTCGAAGGAACTTGCCGGAAAACGCGTTGCGCGTTCTTTTCATCGCGAAAAGGCTCGTATAGTTTTTTGATGGCAACGCACGCCTTTCGTCCATCCTTGCAAACATATTCAGGAATCTTGCTTAAATTCACATTTATATTAAAATGGCATCGAATCAATAATCAACTAAAATATGCAGCAGCTTTCCGTGAACAGAAATGATGGCGAGAGAATACGGGGAATGTGATTTTAAAGATATCGAAGGTTTAATTCCATCATAAGAAGACAGTGACCTCAAATGTTAGCATTTGCCGCACTTCACTTCAGGTAACGCGAAAAAGAGGAGAGCACTTCTGAATAAAAAAATGTATACATTCGATGATGGACGCCTGCGAGATCATCACTGCATATCGCAGCATGGAAATCATTCCCGACGACACATGCAAGAATAAGCTCCGCTCTATCGCGCTCACCATCATACCTCATCTCCCTCCCTCTAAATGCACTGCTTTAGGCGTACCCTGCAACAAGAGATGCCATTTCCATAAGTTTCTTTCCATTCTGCGATGTCGTAATGAACACCACAATTACTTCTTTAAGAACTCATATCACTCGAAGATTTCGCCCTTTTCAGGCTCAAACAATTCAGTTATCGGTGTCAGCTGAGCACGGACTTCGCATTCAAAGCTGATATATTAGGAAAAAATGCATATTCCTACTTAAAATTTGGGCATTTCGATCACCTGCTACAACACGACCGCCTAGAGGCTGGGAGCACGCAAAAAGTAGCCCCGCCGTTCATTTTTCACGGCAACATTATTTCGTACTTCATGATGACCCGCCAAAAAACTGTATATTTCAGATCTAAGCTCGAGTGATTCAATGACGCGTTACTGCACAGTTGCGAACGCCTCCTACAAAGTGTGCTGGTTAACGTGGTCCCGAACACTCTTGAGCGAATATGAGCGCTCTTAGTGTGCCCAGCTTCTCTGCAACTGTGCGTGTTTGATGTCCCTATTTAGCAGAAGTTGCGTGATTTCGTTCAGTCGAACGGCGAGGAGCTCAGATCTCCAGGGTGGACTCAATTCATCGACACCTATCTTTGCGAACGAAAATTTATGTGTGCAAATATCAAAAGAAACCTTTTATGAGGACTGCAATCCAGTTTGCTGAACATCTCTCAAAAACAGAAAGCACAAGAAATAGGTACCTACATTACGTTCCCAAATGAGCCTCCTCCGAGGTATTCCACGCGAGATAGATCATCGGCGGCGTCGGTTGGAACAGCGAACTCAACAGTGTGCATGTTCAGAAATCGGTACTGACGATGTGGCATCGCACATGATGACATTACGAGCCGCTGCAAATTAACGATCGCTAAAGCCACGTACCGAACAAACTTGGGAAGACGAGTCGCAACTCCCTTCCTATTTTTCTACGTGTGCCGAAGTGAACAGACCCATTTCGAGCGCGAAATCACGTGTTTCTGAAAAACCTGCTTTCATCTCATCTCACTCACCTAGACACTTCGAGTATACCTGCGCCGAGCAATGGATAGCTTTTCCGAGCATACGCACTTCCGTTAGTTTCATAACTTGTAGATCCCACCCGCCTTTAAGCTATTCAGAACACACGAATCCAGCAGGTTGCGAGCATTATATGCCGGAGGCCAATAAAAGAGAAGTACGAAGCCATTCAGTGGCTCCATTCAACACAACACGTTAACGCCCATATTAACCAGACACGTAAGCACAGTCGTCGCCACAGCCGACCCGATTATTGCCAGCCTGCAAAGACGAGTGCACAGTGCTTCTTTGCATCAATACGGCATCCTCGAGCAAGAAAAGCAATGAGTTTAAAAGTATTCTTTGTGATCCCATACGAAACCCACCATCACGCTTCAAACTGTCGTAACTGCAATCTTGGTTGGCTGCTTCGAAAGATCCCTCGCATTCGTGATACCCCGCTGTCGCAACCAAACGCCGCAACATTGTGGGTGAAAGATGGCGCGCAAGCATATGAGCGCAAAACGGGACGAGAGAGATCTCGCATCCATCGTTTGCCTGCCATAAAGGGACGGACGACAGGTGAGTTGTGTTATCGGTGGATGTGGCAGTGCAGGGGAAAGCATATCCCTGCCTCCCTTCACAACGCTTGCAAGTGAACCACGGTCAAACTCGCTCGATTTGCCGCAGCCGTCGACCGGCGCCATGTACGCAGAGCGCCGTCTGCAACGTGGAAACGGAGCATTGCCTCCTGTAGCACATCGGGTACACTTGCATTCACAGCTCTCTTAAATGCTTTTCCATGCTGTATTAAGAAGTGAGCGGTGACTGAGAGTCAAAACTAGGAGGAGAGGACAATGTCTTCCTCAGCGACTGCGCCCGTTATTTCGAGTCATCTGCTTTCTTCGTCTAGGTGATTTCTGCTTCCAGCAAACACGGGAAGACCATCTTCGAGCTGAATGTCCGAGCGGAATGCGGCATCCACCTGATTACATCGCTAGAACCGCACAGAGGATTTCACCTCACCTGTTTCACTTCGCAATCAATCAGTGCACCGCATTTCGGACTTTTCCTCTTCCGCTCATTCTGGCGAGGGCCGGTAATAGGGCATATCTCGTTTCTGTTGTGATAACTTAGTAATGAAGCTGAAATCGTCTGCTTCCTGGACCCTGATCCTATCTGCACAGCTTTCGTTCAGAAATGCTGACGCTGTAGTGATGTAAGGCTGTTTTGCTGGAAGCGCGAAGTGTTTGGTGTTTGATCACCCACACGCTTTCAAGACGCTTCTCCGTTTCTTTCCTCGTTGTCTCCATTGTCTGTCTCGCCATCTACCTTCACTTTAATATTCATTTCCGGTACCTTTCGCGTATACTGGCACTTCGGTTACTGAAATTAATGAAAGCTGTTAAATTAAACCGCTTTCTTATTTATGACGTTCAGCCTTATTCCAGTAAAGATGTTTTTCATACAACAGTTCATATGGGTGTAAGGGCACTTTTACTGAGATGATGCATGGTATGGCATTTTAATGCTCACAGAAACAAGTTGCATCGAGCGATGCTAAAGCGAAGAAGCGATTGAAAGGGCGCTGTGCCGCTTTGAAGAATTTTCGAGGGACGACAAGGCAAAACGACATTTAACGCTGCTCTTCCTGTTCCTTGTTTTTTTAGCTTCGACTAAGGGCGCATTTTTTCCTTAAGTCTTCAAGAGGATTGCTTCATATTGCTTGTTCCTGTTCTTCGAAGGAACCTGATAGCTACTGAGGGTCCTCCTTACCACGGGTTCCTGCTAACGGATCCATCCGCAAAATTTTAGTGCACTTCCGATATCCCTAAGACGTCGCATAAAAGAGACTTAGTTTTCTGTTCGTATGTTATAGCGTGCAGAAAAATTCCAGCATGCCCGTAATTGCAATCGCGTAACAGTAAGCAGCAGATATGCATCGCTCGTGGCAGAAGGAGCGCAGCTCAAATTCCACATTACATGCTTGGCTGGATTCTTTCGTTAACGTAGCCCAACACAATTGGAGCCAGGCAAATTTTCTCATGCCTCGTTCCAGGTAATCAGCATTTCCTTTGAATGATCACTTCCCTCCGCTTCATGAGATCCATTGGGCAGCTTTTTGGCTGGACTGCTTTCTGACTGAAGGCTGTAAACTCGTGATTGGACGAGGCCATTTTGGAAAATATTCGCTTGGGGAAAAAACATTGCTGATTGCATGGTAACCTTATTAATCCAAACAAAGCACTTTCAACGCCAAAGAAATGTTTAAATAGGCGTTCAAAGGCTGGTTTCCTTCTTTTGCAGTGCTTATTGATTTCTTGATGGTGGGAGACAGTAGTATTTATTCGGAAGACGTTCGCTTCACATGCCTCTGGGTAAGTGACGTTGGTAGGAACCATCCTCCCAACAGGGGCTATTGTTTTGACGAAGCTTTATTCACATTCGAAGGTAGTGTTTTTGAAATTGCGGAGCTCTGTAAACAGTAGTGCTTCAGGTTTGTGCTTTTGAGCTGTTTTTCAAAAGCCGCAAAGTGGACTCCCGTCAAACGAATGCTGCTGATTTTTGTTGGTAGTAAATCCACGGGAAGAGGTGTTCGAAAAAGTGAAGTCAAACGAATCCTCCATTGTGCAGCGAGAAGGAAAAACATCTCGTGATCTTTTCGTGCCCTCTCATCCTATACTGCTCTTGTTGGGTACGGCGATAGGGCGCCAACCCACGACATCCCTTTGTGAGCAAACAGTGATCTTTTACCCCGTTTGATCGACTTGTATATCACTGTGCAACTTAATCGATGCTGAGGAAATATTAGAGCCCTCGAGCTGTGACGGTATTGGACTGTGAAGCGTTTCAGAGGAGAGGCTATGATGTCACGGAGTGTTGGTGGTATTGTTGGTGAAGCTGTTGTAAGAGGAAGAGCACAGTGCATGACTCTCTATCGCTTGTTCGCTAGATCTTTTGCTGGTATGTGTTTTAAAGCTTTCGAGTGAAGTAACACGCAAGAAATATAAACCTCATCGGGAAACATATCTTCAGGTCGATGATGGTAGTATACGCAGTAAGTCGCGGTCGGAACGACAACTCAGTTTCCTGAGATTACATCTGAAGGAAGTATTGCTGCGCCAAATCATATTTCGTCTGTGGCAATAATAGGGATTTATGTGAGGATGGGACGACCTATGAAAGCAGATAGCAATGGTATACCAACCCCGACCCTTCGATATCCGGGAAGGTTGTCTGTGACTTATGCCAATATCTCAGCTCGACCCTTTTATTTGAATCAATTTCATGTGAGCACAGATAAAAAGCCAACGAACCCTAGGGGGGTAAAAGGGAAACATTAGACTTTTTGCATCTACAGTCTCAGTACAAATCATTCAATTACCACGGTGGTAAGCCAAGGTGTGTTCACGAACCCATCGTTCAGTGGACAGTATAGGGCCTCAATGTGATAGCTGTATGCAGTAGCTGCAATACTACGATGCATGACATAATCATCTGCGAACGAAGGGTGCTGTAAAATATACATTTCAAAAATTCTTTCCGTGCGACTGTTTTGTCACTTGCTTGGAATGAGACGGGATTGGTCGGCGACTCATTTAGTCTCGTCAGCAGCAGATCCGTTGTGCTTGCGTCTGAAGGCTGCGGTTTAGCGAAGGTTTCGGCACACTTATTTCTACATTCTGCTGCAGCTGACGCTCTCGTTTGCCCCGTCTTTGGGAGCCCCGCTTCGGATGTGAAAATTATTGCTGTGTCGACCACTAGTCGTATGAGAATAAATTAGGTTATTACACTGATAACACAATAAAAACATAGTTTTCTATACAGCTGCTCAAAGAACATGTAATTAACTTTGCAGTAACGTGTATCAGATGAATTCTTCCGCCGGAAGTGGAAGAATGATGTTTGTGTGTCACTTCGTCTAAAAGGTATCCCTTCTACCGAAAGTGACCTCTCGGTGCTTTCTGTAGGTGTGCAGTAAGCAGCCAACACGCGTAACCATCATTTAGTTTAGTTTTGTTCAGGCGCAACAGCGCAAGAGAATGTGAAGGATGGCGGAGATGGAATACCACCACGAAATGTACGATCAACACCACTACCACCTCCTCCTGGGCCTGAATTCAGTTGCATCTCGACACGTTCAGTTACACCACGGCGCGCATATACTGGTTCTCATGCTCCAGAAGCACCCGATCCACTGACATGTTGCGGGTCGGGCTGTGCAGACTGTGTCTGGATTGTGTACGGGACGCAGTTAATGCATTACTATGGTGACAGACCTCTAGACGAAGCTCTTCGTATGATCGACGAACAAATTGCCGACGTTTGTATGCGCGAATATGTTAAGGGAGAGTTGCGAGCGAAGGCGAGGAATCGAACGTCGTTCTGATATCTGTGTCGACATTGTGCCATTTTTATGTGGTGCAAATAACTGTGACAATTTCATAGCAGTAATTTTGTTTTGTCTCAATTGGATATAAACAATTTCGTATTCCCCCTAGAGTTCAATGCGAAATAATTAGAACATATATTTATACTGAAGTCTTTCTAAAATTAGTTTGTTTGTTGTTATCTGTAATTTTAGATCACTAGTTTTGCATCTTTCCTACTTGTCTTCTCTTTCCCCTTCCTGTAGATGTGCCCTGTTTGTAGACTTAAAACACCAAAGGGATAGGATGTCAGAAAAGCTGAAGTACTACCCGTATGCTCATCAGAAGCAGCCATCTGAATGGATATTCAACAGGACGACGAAACAGTGTCTCGTAGGCTTTTTCTCAGGCGACCCTTATGTGATCAGACAAACAGCAAACTTCCATCGGAGATCTTATCTGATATCTGTGCATTTGTGCACAATAAATCGCAACGAGAGTAAGTTTAGTGGGTGATCCTATGGTGCAAATTGTATCCGCCAGATTCTGCTGTTACACTTTGTGATTCATGCATGCAGATGCAAACGTGTCCATCAACTCATGCAGTGCTGCGTTTACTTATCCCAACTTAGTCATAACGTTCTTTTCAGTGCCAAACTCCTTTTGAATTTGACGGATTAAAGTAAACCCTCAAATAGCAGGTCAATTCCCTGATATTATCTGCGACCGAAAATTTCGTAACTTCGGGTTTTGATCCATTTAAGAGAAACGGACAGAGTGATAAACACACACAGGCATGCGCATGAGGCGATTTTCGCAGGATGCATTGTGAAGGTGCTTTGCAAAATGCTGAGGTGCAAAAAACGAATGTTTCGGATAAAAATCAGTGCATAGATCGCCCGAGTGGGAGAAAACATCGCAGTCTTCCTGCTTCGGCGATTTCCTCCGACAGCGGATAAAGTCTGCTATGTACTCGAAGATAAGGTGAACGCTAAAGACAATTTCACGCTAGAAACCGTTCGAATTCGTCCTTTGCAGACAGGGAACGGAGAGCAGTTTTAGAGAGATACAAGCATTCCGAATATTAGCATGCAAAAGCCGAGTATGTGAGAAGAGTTTCACGAACTGGGGAGCCTTGCGAAAATCACATAAATTCTGCACATTTTAAAGTATGTGGTTCATAGAGAGGCTGATTCAAACGAAGTGTCAATAATTTTGTGGTCTATATATGAAATAGCTGTGAACGAGTAGGGAAAGAACTTAACTCAAAAAGAGCACGTCTCCTGTTGTGCAAATGTTTCTGCAACAATCCATTCGTTACAAAAACAACGAGTAGACCCAACACCACGGGTGGCCTCTATCAGTGTAATCTGCAAGGAACAATTCAACAACAAAACATCCAAGCGGAATATCCGAGTGCACAAGAGCGGCGCTAACGAATATGCAATGTTTGAAGTCGTGATGCCGACAGGCAGTTGCTGCACGGGACGCCGGTCTGTGACCACCCTGCATCGCAGTATTTGATCATCGAATGCCGATATATCGACCAAACTTTCAGCTCGGCGACTCTCCCTAAAATGGTGCACGCGTTGAAGTACTCACATTTCTAACTTTTGTTATTAACGGCCTATGCGCAGTTGTCCCACCTCGTGATGGTCGATCTTCGTCACTCGTGGAACTGCTATGGGAGTACTTCCTCATCGGATAAAAGCTGACCGCATGTGGGTCGTCGACTGAGTACACGATGAAGAGCTTTAACATGTTTTGGTTTAAAGGGGATTAAAGTGCCGCACGGTGCTATTCTGCTCCTATGATTCAGCAAATCAGCTCGTTAATCAAGCACTTTGCTTGCACTCAGCTCCTTGCGATCTGCGCTCTGCTGCTCGTAGGTTACGAATCGCTCCCATTTGGGAAGAGACTGATGGACATACCTACAATGAGTGGGAAACCAACGTGCGGTAGTTGCAGAGCGATCGATATGGAATGTGAGGATATACCGAAGTGGTTTGACCGTCCCTTTCTTCATCAGTAGAAATGTGTTTTGTTTTGCTAACAACAAAGATTTTCCTGTTTAAAGAGGACTGAGGGGGGAACAGATGAGGATATTTTGGTAAATATAAATTAAATGAAAACAAATACAGCCCCTCCTTACTTTTCAAGGGAACTTTGAAGTAACCCACCGGGCGCTTCAACAGCATTATTGCATTTAACGATGGCACCCTACTTACAAACTCCGAACGGCGCGTTCGCACCACTACCGTACTCTCCAAGACAATTGTGGCAAGTATTGCATTTCCTTTGCGACCAGCCCTCAAGGAAATAGCTGGATGCGTTATCGTTCTGTGCAGTGTTCGAGTGCGAATCACGGAGACTCGAAAGTTTCTCATGAAAACAAGCGGTTTTCGAGAAAGAGTGGACGATACGAGAGAGAATGTGGAGCCCTTTCCTGGAGGTAGCTGATCAGGCAGGGAAGGCAGTGCAAGCTTGCACAGCTAGATTTAGTAGAAAAAACAACCCCAATCCTAGAAGTCGAAAAAGAATTTTGGGATGGAGAACAGAATTGCCCCGAGCCCCTCCGTAATTCCACCGCCGTTCGGGGTTCACAAGTGGGGTGCCATCGTTAAATGCAGTAGTGCCCGCTTCATCATCGTTTCTGGTGGAATGGGCGCCTTCAACGGAAGTTATGTAATGATCAACGGAACACCTACTGCCTTATTCATACAACAGTCGAGGTAGCGGCTGCGCGAAATGTGCGAGACCTATCTCACGTTGTGCCCAACAGTGCAGAAAAAACCGAAGGCTAACGGTGTTTCCGGCTGACTGAAACCCTACCCTGCATCGTCCCTATTTGGGTGGAACTCCGAGTGGAATCCGAGCAGCAGAACTCTACGAATCGCGCGCTCCCCGTCCGAGTCCATGTCGTTGCTTTTGTGTCACATTAACGCGGTAGCGTGCGTGCGCCGCAGGCAGCAAGCGCAGCGTTCGGCTGGGAGCAGCGATGCGCGACGGAGTTTTCGTGCCTCCATGGACGGTGTTGTTTGCAGCAGATGCGTTCGGCGAACGTAGTCATCCCAAAATTCGACGGCTGTCGTCTTATGTGTCGCAGAATGTTTCCGACGCCTCGTGGTGGTGTATAATCGTAGAGGCGGCTCTAGATGTTAGACTGAGGTCAATGCGTTTGTCTGTTTACCGCTCTACTGTTTGGGGAGGAAAATAAGTAATTGCTTTGTTTCGTTGTAACATTCAATCTACATCGATGACGTTATCACCTGATCGAGCAAACTTCAACGAACGGTTCACTGCATTTCAGTGCAGAAGCGACTTTGTGCGTCACTGTGAATGCGTCACTTTTTGCTTTGCGAACACGAGCGCATGCTAGTGGGGGTGTCACTCAGTCCATTGATTTTGCAAATTTATTAGGGTGACTGAGCGCGTTTACAGCAGTAGGGTGAGGGTACATCACAAGGTTCTAGTGAAGACGGAGAAGATAAGCCGAACATGAGAAATGAGTTTATTCAGACGAAACTGAAGATAGCAGCTAAGGGTGACCTGGTGTTTTACGTTGGCCCTGCGTAGCATTCGGGAGTATGAAACCCTCCAAAGCTTTCGGAGAATGGATATGCCGAAACGTCTAAAGTTGGGAATGAGTGGAGAGTTGTAGCAACAAAAAACGAGGATTACCTGAAGCGAGCGGTGTGGGGAAACACGTTTGTCTGCAGGTTGTCGGCACCTCTTTCGGCAAGGGTGTTTCACGGCGTGCAGACCTGCATGGGCGAGTTGAGTGGGTGCGTTGTTCCATGGACTGAGTATTCAGTGTATACGTGTTCCACGCGACATTCCCCTTCCTCTGTGAATGCCCGTCACAGTGACGTCATATCCGCCCATATGTGTGCGTGTGTTTCATCTCGCGAACTACTAAGGCTGTAGCGATCGAATGTGGTGCGATTAGTGTTCTCCGTAAAGTGAGCCGTAAATAAAATTCGCCTTCAATTCGCTCGATTCATTTTCGATATTGACCGTTCGAAGCACTAGGCAGATAGGAAGAACTGCGAAGCTGTAGTCAGAGTAGTAAAATAGATAGGGGATAAGCGAAGCGTTGTAACAAAGGGAGCAGATTTTAAACATGTCTGCGGCTTCGTCGAAGAATTCTCTTGTGAATGTTTGAGATTTCGAATAATTACTCAGAAATCATCGATATTAGGCGAACTACCAAAACGCGCACAATGGTATCCCACTATTAAGGCAGCGCCTCCGCGTTTTTTCTATGTGACACTTAGGAAACCGAGGACGACTGAGTGACCCGCAAACTTGCACACAGTTTCGATGCGTCGTCGATCAGTGCCTTTCTTTTAATCACATAATTTCTTCATGAGACTGCAAAGTGTTGGGGATTTTTTGGTTTCCATATGGCTTTTCTTTAGTTTGTGTGCGATTTCTGCTTCGCCAAGAGTTTCAGTTTTTTCGATGGTTATTTGCTCTCCGACTTCTTGATAATCGCAGAATTTCTGATCATTACCGTTCCCCTTAATTTGGGAAGAGGCGTAGGTGAGGGTTTGCGTATTTCATTTGACCATTCGAATCAGCTTTCCTTTTGTTTGTGCAAAACACTCTAGGTAGTGTCGTTTGGAGCGCGCGACGGCGTCAACTTTTTGTGGAACGATTGAGGGCAGGGAGGAACTTATTCCAGAGGTGCTTGTTGGCGATCCAATACGGCCATTCCGCCCATCGAATCATAAAAGCGCCATAATTAAAATCGCATAGGGAATTTTGGTTCTTCTTAAACGAACATTCAGCTGATGATGTTCGATGACGCTCTGATTTGCCTTCGAAGAAGGTAACGACATCAACTCACCGATGACATCAAAAACCTTTTACCTTTTTTTCTGAAGCCATCAGTTTCAATGCCTCATTCCCAAAAACCCGGCCCGGCTGCAGAATCAGATGACGGTGTTTGCATCTTTAAAGCCCTTCTATTAATCGCATTGACTAGCTCGCAGATGAAACGTCAGTATTGTCAGATTGCTGCTGTAGACCTGATTTTTATGGTCGAGGTTCGTATTTGCTTCAAAATGGCAGGGTTGAGCTAGAATGGAAATTGTGGATACCATTTGTAATATAATAGGAAGACGGCTGGCTTTCCTGAAGCACAATGTCATGTGGTAAGCGAGGAACTTTTTAATGTAAAAAACTAGAATCCCTTGCCCCATTCTCGATTTGTTTTGAGTTATGAGGACATCAGGGTCAACTCAGGCAGCCTTTTTGCCTAACGGTTTCTTTAATATATGTTTTTTCCAAGTATTTGTCGAGCGGTTGTCGGATTCTCCGCACGCTTTGCTTGTGCGGCCCTTGTCTCAGAACAAAAATGGTCTCTCACAGAGCACTGATCGGGCAAGCGTCATTATGAGAGCTTGAGACAGATTTAAAACGTCTTATTAGACCGATTAATATTTCGATAGTCACCTTCCTTCACCGTACTCGCAGTTGCTGATCTTTGCTCTTCATTTGAAAATTCACAACGCGCAGGAACATTCAGTTTGTATCCACTTTTACGAAACGCGTCACCACTTGTCGTTTGCTCATATCCTTCTGGATTCATTCAGCTGTCCCATGCCCTTTTGTTTCTCTCCCCCTCACTTCTCCTTTTCATCCTCCACCGTACGACAGACAGTGAGCCTCTTTGGGGCTCTCTTAACACATAAATAAAGCAGATGTGTGTCCACTATTGTAAATTCGCACCAGCGCTTCGTATGGTCTTTCCGAAAGCATTCTGTTTGCTTTCAGATAGAAATCGAACGACAGGCGGAGAGGGCAATAATGCCTCGTGACAGGCCGATGTTCATCCATTAGGTTTGTTTTTCAGTTGTCTCTTCCACTTTTTTTGAATTACGGATGCATCCCGAATACGTATATTAGCAAGTTTTAAGGTAGCGGCAGCAGCTGAGGAAGTGGGGGAACACTTTGAGTGATACAATTCTTCGTAATTTGCAACTTGCTTTGAAATTTGTCACTAAATTGAAGCGATGTGATGGACTATAGTTGCGGCCAGTAGATTCGTCTGAGGCTCATCTTATGTTTACTCATCAACTTTATGGTCGATGCACCTTTTACACTTGGGTTCTTCAACGAATTCCTTCTGCTCCTCTCCCCTCCCCCACTCTTTCATGTTTTGTCTTTCTGTGAAAATTTCAAATCTTGCATCGCAGAATTTCAACCAAGTAGTATTTTGTCGAGCTCATTATTGGAATTCGAAGTGTTCTTTTTTCCTTTAGGTTGGTTTTTTTCGCACTGAGCAACACCTTTCTATGTTGCTATCATTTCATCCACTATATGTTTCTCTCTCCCGCTCTCATCTTGAGACTTTCCAAGGGGTTTCCATTGTGTCTCAGTTTTACTTCCACGGTTGAAGAAATTTGGAATTTAGCTCGAAACAAGTGATGCGCCACCGGACGCGAAATTGTTGCTACCAGGGGGTAAAGGTCCCCTTCTCGATAAGGTTACTCGGAGGTCGAGAAAGCAGGAAAAAGCTTCTAGCGTGACTAAGAAAATAGAACTGGTAATGAAGTTTTCGAAGATCGCACAATGCCAACAGATCGCAGAGAAATAGCGGCATGAAGGTTGCTGTAGCCCAAACTTGGTGTAAATTTGCTGCTTCGTCGATTGGTACCTAAGTTAATAAATGATAAGCGCTCCAGAAATAATAAGCCAATAGTTTCCGTTATCGGCAGATTGAAAAAGAAATCTCAAATACTGTTGTTCTCAGCAGTGATCAGAGTTGTCTTTATTGCCTTTCTCTGCGCCAATGTCACAAAAAGATAGAGGCAGTATTTTCGTCCACAATGAGGCACCGTCGTATATCTTTTAGCACCACGAAGAAGTTCCATTTAACCGAGTGCTTGTAGATTTATCTGAGATATGACGTATTCTGTGTAATACATTTCCTTTTATGTGCTGTGTTCCATGCTTCATACCTTTTGTGTGTTCCTTGCAACTTTTGTCCCCCCATGCATTCATGGAACGTTTCGCGTTCCTGCCTACGCGTTTTTCCCTCTAGTGATTTCAGTTCTCAGATCAAAGAGTCGTGCTTGTGCAGTCTGACGGCAGCATGTGTTTATCAATTGAATCTGTCATTGTGACTGGTGGAGTTTTGTTTCAGTGGCGAACGATATGGGCGACACAGATCGGGCGCTGTCATTACTGCACTTGCGTAAGACGTTCAGTGAGTACTGCAAAGTACCACTGAGTGGGATGAAGGAGGGGGAGCGCAAGTTCGATCGTGTTTTGCCCCTCTTTTGCAAGGTTTGTTTTATAAGCACTGGTTTTATTTCACTAAGCGATGTCGGCAAAGAATCGCCCTGTCGAGGCGTCACGAAAACGCAAGACCTCTCGCAACATTGCGTTCAGCACCTTGAATTTGAGATTTGTGTATGAAAGCAGGCATTCATTCTGATGCTGCATATAAGGAAACACGTTTTCAACGGTGGACAGTTTATAGCTGTATGGGAAAGGATTCTGGTTGGATTGCCTTCTCTCTTCGTGAAATTGGCGAAAGACGTTGCGCTTTTCACGCTTTATTTTCTGTCACCTGTGACTCTACTCTGAGACCAGAATTCCTCTGTCTAGGTTAAGGATCATTTGGACAGGGGGACAGGGAAAAGAGGGGATGAGTCGTTTTTGAGTCTAGTTGCATTGCCAAGTGATGAGGGATTATTCCAAAAAGATCGCAGAAGCATGCGTATTCTATGAGTAGCAGTCTCATAGTCTTAGCAGAACAAAATTTACGTCTGCGCTTTTGAAAATTTAATAGAGGTATTCTTAAGGTGATGAGTATGTATTCATGCCCGGAAGAGATCGTCGAGCAGTTCAGAGAGCTGTGTCCGTTTGCGGGTCACCTCTGCAGGCATCTGGTGCAAGAGATGCGAGTGCGCGCTGCGAATCAAAGCACCGAGATGGCAGCCCTTGCTATATCGGCTTTCTTACTTCCTGAAGCACCGGACTCTCGTGGATGGTTACTTCTGCGCTCGGTACATTACATTGTTTCTACGTAAGTTTTTTTTGCTTTGTCATCTCTCTGAATACTTTTCATTTGTTTTCGCTCTTCAACGTTTGTCCTTTTGTGATGGTAGTGTTCTTTGCCAAGGGGGATTCTCATAAAGGTCTTAAGGAAATGATATAGATATATGGAATCCCCGTGGGTTGGCCTGGTATACCAATTTCATTTCCCTTATCTAATATATAGACAAGTTTGGAAAATGACTATTCGTAAACCCGACCGCGAATAGTGAGGTGCCTTAGGGGTTAATAGATGAGTGGAACCCCTAGGTCAGTGCAGGGCAAGCAACCGCATTCTGCGTATACTGCAGTCAGGTATATTTTCTTTGAGCGCAGTAACGTAAAATAAACGATGCTTTTACCTGCCTCGATGCCGGAAGTTAATTTTTGTTCTTACGTGAGGCTATATTGGGGAAGGGATTATCACTGGAAGATGTGCAGATGCGGAGACATCATTTAGAAATTATGTTGACGCGAAGATCGAATTGAATGGGAGATAAAGACCTTATGGAAAAGAACAAGCAGATGTGTGGGTTTTGTTTGCGCTGTGTGGCTTTCAGTAATATTCCTGAGGGGAAGGTGCATTATGCTGCGAAGAGACTGCGATGAATTTATGTGCGTATTTAGGAAGGGTGAGTTATGTGGAATTCTGGGCGACCAGAAATTTGTGCAAGCGCTCTGCCTCATTAACAAGGGCCGAAATAAGGAAGAGTGTGGGACGCAGTGTATGTGGTAGCAGATTTCAGTAAAAAGTTTCTGCACTGCTACAGCAGAAAAATGCAGTTTTTTATTTTGAAGTCTCGTGTAGACGAAGCCAGCATTCCTCCCCTCTCCTCCTCCCTCCCCTTCCCCTATCTTCCTATTTCCTTATTCCTTCATAGAAAATAGTCTTTCATTGGTTTCTCATTTGAATATAAGTGGGGCTGTAATTCTCTTTAAACAAAAGTAAGGCTGGCAGAATTTCGATCGATGAGATACTAAATTGTGCAATAATTGACTTTTCGCACGTTGTCGTAATGTTCAGGAGTCATCTGCCAGTAATCGACGCAGTATGCAAGGCGGCGTTACCTTCAACACTAGTCAAGGCTCTCTATTTATTTTTTGATCTGCCTCCAACATCCGATGAAAAAGTGGAAGATCTACGTCGGAGCGTTTTCACCTGTTTCCTCTCTGTAAGTCACATTCATTCCTTCGAATGAGGCTTATATTATTAACAGGTTGAGAAACGTGACAAAAGGTGTCACGATTTGGGCCGCCAGACCTTTCATTACTTTATTGTCTGTAGCGTATGAAATAATATTTGTTAGGAAGCGTGGCATCCGTAATTTATCAGTTAGGAGTGCTGAACGGAATCTGGGACAGATATTTTGGTTGCTGTACGACTGAGACATTTTTCTTGTTGGCGGTGCTCTTCACGATCATTTTTTCTTGATTTTTCTCCCTTTGTGCTAGTATTCAAGTACCACTCGTTGACCCTGCAAAACGCAGACTGAAATACTTTAGTGATGCATAGTACTATATGAGGTTTCTTCTGAACATGTACTCCCCTTTGCAGCATACTTCTGCTTGTAAGGGCCTTATATTAAGCAGGTAGTGCGAATGAATAGCTAAGAATACATGAGCTTTTCGAGCGAGAAGTTGTTGCAGCTGCAGCTGGCCACAGTTTCCATATACATAGATTGCTGGCCACAACTTAAACCACGTGACAAGCAACTCGTTAAAAGTGTTGGCCATAAAGTGTGGAAAATTGAGACGAGCCTCTGAGAAACTCAGATATGCTATTTAGACCGGTCTTTGCTGGGATGGGGAGAAAGCTTTAAAGCGTCAAATTGAAGGCTATATACTGCTTGCAGTTCAGCTTGCGTAACTACTGTTTTCAGTTAATGGGAAAGCTATGCGAATACAAATGTGTGAGTGAGGAACTGGCACGCAAGGACGACCTCTTCTTGCTATTTGCTGGCGCTTCATCTACATGTCCAGCTGAGAACGTTGCGTGGAGGAAAGCCGCCTCGCAGTTGTTAGTGACAGTTGCATCAAAAGCGCTTTCACCGGCTGTCACTAAATACATCCACGGTTTGTACTTCTGCTTTCGCAGCGACGAAGGAATGTCGTTATTGGAAAATGTTTGAGGCAGCGTTATTTTATTTTTATTATTTCTTATTTGCTCGGACGGTAATAGAAGCGGTTTGCTTCAAATCAGCAGCTCATTGAAGTCAGGAGAAAGTGAGTGGCGTAGCAGAATTGTATCAGTAAAATTTTAGAGAAGGTAGCATACCGCTTAAGTAAAAGCACTCCGACCATAAATTTCCTGTGACATCGTGCGAAAAGTTATTTTGCTTGCAAAACGTTTGAGAGACTAGCTCGACGGACCTGCAGTTCATATGTATTAACGCATGCATAAGCGGCATTGTCTATATGTATAGCGACTATGTGGCTGTATAGAAGTATAGTACAGTTTATGCGTTTATAAGTAGTGGCCGTTTTTGAATTTTTATAATTGAAAGAAGGCTTCTTGAGGACTTTGCTCTTCCCTCAAAAATTTCAGAAGGTTCTATGTGAGGCGGTTACGAACAACAGCTTCAAGTATTGCGGGTGGTGTAAAAGAGAAACAATCTTGCAGTTTTGCGGAAGAAAGGAGGAGTTTTTGACTTTTATGGTTACACCGGATCGCTTTACTTTAATAGTAGGAATGTGGGGTCACGCTTAATTGATGGACTTTCCAGCTAAAGATTTGTCAGTAATTAGTTAGAGCGGTGGGGTGGTGGAGGGGTAATGTAGAGACTTGTCAGTATATAAATAAAATAGTTCTACACAAGATTTCTAGTGTTTTGGTTGCTGAGACTTTTTTCCTTCCACTGAGTTAGGAAAGTCAGTGATTTAAGAATTTGAGTGTATGATAGGTGACTGCTTATTACAACAGATCTTCGCAGTTTCAATAATCAGGTAAAGTTTTCCCTTCAGTGGAGCAACGCCAATTCTCGCTAGCTGCCAACTTGATCCATTTCGAAGGATGAGTGATGTATTTGCAGCTAAGGGATGTGTGGAACATTTCTTATCGAACGTCGCTAAAGAAGGCAATCATCTAACGGTGCATGAGCGAATCGAGATGATCATTTGCATGTTGTGCGTCATCAAGGATTCGGCCGCTTCTACGGGTGTTATCTTACAGGATTTCGCCCAAGCCAATGGCTATGCTGTGTTGAGAGATTTTATTCTCAGGTACCGTCATTAAATTGTTCACTGCATATAACGCGATTGGATCTTTTGTTGTTAGTGCAGCGGCGTCTACGGTCTTTGTTAATCTCGCTTTAAACTTGGTCAGCGGAAAAAACAGTTCCTTTCCTCCAAAATATATCATTTTTGTGCATAACCCTCCTTTAGAGCCTTACTTCTCTGCATTTGCGCAGCTCTTGCATATCCACTTCATCGGATTTCTCTTTCAAAGATATTTTTGCTTATAATTTAGATGACTCGTTTGCGAGAGCTGCGCTGATTCACATACACTGAAATATTTATCTTTGTAAACCTTCTCACTGTTACTTCCATATATTTGTTTACACATGTAGTTTGGCGCGGTCACTCGATTTTCATGACTACACCTGCGGAGGGAGCAATGTCCATGTTTTTTCTTGGCGCTCATTCATCGATATCCACGCTCCAACTGATTCTTCTGCTGAAGACTCTTTTCTGATGAATCTTTTCTGGCATTTGCTCCCTAATTTACGCATCGAAAAGCATCCACCAACAGGTCATTCTCCAGCGAATTCCATTTTCTCTCCCGAAGATCCTCCCCATGCATCCCACCGCACATATAAATTTGTTATTTTTCCAACCTTTCAAGGAACGAATCTGAAGAAGATGGGATCCGTAATATTCTTTTAATGCTAATGAGTATGGTGACTTCGGGATCTACCGAACTTCGCCCAGCAATCTCTCCTGGTCTGGTTGTGCTTCCGTCTTTCACACTTCCTTCTCCTTCCGGCAATGGTCTCTCGGTTCGCAACCTGAATGCTTTCCGGCTGTTGTACCAAATTTTTTTACAGGTGTGATACTTTTTCTTCATTTTTTGTGTACTGAGCTTGCGGAAGTCTAGGTACTACACTCTCCAAAGTAAAATGTTTCAATGGATGGGGTTAGCTGTGTAAGGAGATGGGGTACAAAGGTCATTTTATTTCAACGTCAAGAGCAGTTATCTCTGAGTAATATTTCACTCGTGTTTAAGTCATTTTGAGCTCTTATTTGGTGCCTACTTCTCTGCAATTTCGCAGTATCACATCACGATGATATGTCGTTGCTTGTAGCTCATCAGTCGTTACGGCAGTGATTGAAGGCAAAGTAATCTTGAAATTCGTCGACGACCTCAGTGCGTCGTAAGTATTGAAAAGGCGATGATTTTATTAAGGAGCGGATGTGGCCAGAATTTAAGGGAAAATATTTTTCTACGTTCAGCAAACAGTTACATCTGATGAAAACACTGCTGAGTGTATGTTGTTTTCAGGGTAAAAATGAACGCATATGCGAAACTGTAATCGACGTTGTCCATAACATTTATGCGTCTGATGCCGCGAATTATTTCATTATCGATAAGGAATGTCCATTGTCTCAAATCATTGAGCTTATGGATTCGAAGGCACCTCAAGTGCAGGTAATTCCAAATTCCCTTTGGTGTTGTTCTGCGCCTTTAGTGCTTTTGAAAGCCCGTCGACTTCTTTCTCCGGCATCTGGAATTTGTAAGGAATTGTTGTGCCTCCAGTTTTTCAGATGATGATGTTATGTGAGTTGTTGCAGTGCGCTAGCTTCTAATTTCTCTGTCATCCCATATTTTATATTATTTACCATCGATAAAGAGGAAGTTGCCGTATATATTATAACGCTTTCACCGCCTCTTGAGTGACAAAATAATAAAGGATGTAAGGAGGGTACATACAGTAACTGTTAAGGAGGGCGAAGCGAGATGTTTAAACGGTCCCTGTGGGCGAGATATGTGCGAAAACTATTTATGCAATTAAGAGATGCCTTACTGAAAAAGCCTCTTGTTTGGATCGCTCTTGCCAGCTCGTTGTCTTTGTGGACAGATTTGCAATTTCATGATGGGATAGCCGTCAGCTTAAAACGTTACGCAGCAGCGTAATTTACCGTTCTGACATTGAATCCGTCAGCATCGTTTGACTTAATAGTTTCAGTATTCTCCATTATCTGGACTCGCAGCTCCTAAGCAGAATGATGTATTTATGTGAACTCAGAGAGCCATTAGCTGCAATTATTAAGCATCAAATAGTTAGTAAATATAAAGTCAGATGCGAACTGACAATTTATAAATAAGAAAAATATAAATTTGAAATAAATTTCTTCAGGCTACTTTTATCCTAATCTTTTGGTTGTTCCTGAAGGTTGTAATAAATAGTAAGTTGTTTCCACAACAGGTTTATGAGCAGAGCTCAGCTATTGAGTCCTGAAGACACCAGACGGGAAGTCAGTTGTGGCACCCGTCTGAGTACAGGCTACGCTAGGGTTGGATTCGAATTCATGAAGCAGTACTCTACGTGTAAGTGTTTGCAGAAGAAGATCCTCGAGCTGGTCGAATATGTAGTATTTCACTTAAACCACATTCCGTGCAAAGAGCTCATCGCACTAAGCGTTCTTCTCAAGACTCACACTTCTGGTGGCAGCCTCGCTTGTTGCGAACTCTCTCTGCAAAGCGCATTCAGGTTAGCATCACTGCAGCTTTCTGGCCCAAAAGTTTTTGCGCAAGTTTCAGCTGAAAAAGACAACACCAATGTCTTTTCGACACGGCCGTAAGCCTCCACCAGTGTTGGTGAATGTTACATTGATTTATGCTTAGATTGACCCAGCGGACATTTTAAGCCAGCAAACAAGCAGGCCAAGGATTTCTTAATCGTTTTCGCTTCGTGAGGGTAAGGTTTATGCAAGAATCTCATCAGGTGGCTTTGTACACGGAAGTTTGCTAGGAGGTCGTTGGATAGAATATTAATGGTATCAACTCTTGCTCAGTGGTACAGGCACTGAAATTGAGTTACGCCTGATTTGCTCAAAGCGTGCCATACACTAGACAGTCAGTGCCTCAAATTCCGCGCCATATGATGCATGCCACGTGCCGATGCAGCCGACTTTGAGCTTATTTTTTCGATGCTGCTGATGGTTGTAGCTTACTGCTGGATCCTATGCACGCGTCTTGTTCATTGGTCATAAGCCTGATAAAGAGCTCAGTGACTAGGCACATCGATGCGGTTGTTTAATTGTGTTCAGTGTTGGGTGCATGCTGCGTGATGCAGTTTCTAAGTCGCTGTAGGGAACATACGTGAATGGCTAATTTCTGTGCTCTGGCTAGGGCATCGATGATCCATTTTCACGTTGCACTGTACAGAACGTTTCGAAGATGACTTGCGAATGATATGAGTAAAAATGAACGAGGCTCGTGATTGGAACACAGTTCTGCTTCTTTTATACCCGTAAATGAGCTTCTCCGAATGAGCGGTCAATAGATTTCCCGTTTTCTTCATAGAAATGAGAATAAATAAAGAAATAGAACCTTTAAGCATCCTCTATGTGTATATAAACATGTATATAGGGTGCTTAAAAGACGGTAGTAAAAGTAAAGAATGAAGGGAAACAAAATCGAAATGGGCTGAGCGAAAGTTGACTGAGTGCTTGAGAAAAGAAAAAGAGGTTCATCTGACTCATCCCTTCCTGTAAGACTGGTCGTCGATCTTTGCGATTAAGAGCGCTGCTGGGTGTTGTGCGTTCGTTGCAATTATTGAGATAGCAAGTATAGAAACTAAGCTATATTTCTAACTGCAGTATGTTGTGCGATTTGCGAAGTCAGCTGTTAGGCAGCTGGATGGTTGCATATTGGAACCGAGCGTCGTTTTATGACTTCGCATTGTCAAAGCTTATTCCAGGATCCTCTCTGCCAATGTTCTCCTGAAAGATGCGTTCCGTGAGGTGGGACTTGTGGAAACGTTCACCTGGATCACGATGCATTTCGTTACGGTCGTCAAACGTTCGTTTTTCCTTGTGCCTGTAGATGGCATCCCACTTATGTTTATTTTCAAATTTTCATGAAATTAGGTTAAGGCCCATTACATTTGTCAGTTCTTTGTATTGTCTTGCTGCGGACCAGCTAGTCTCGAGTCTCGGTTAACGGCGTTTGTGGAATTTCAGGACATCACATGATTGAAGGTTTATAGTGCCCATCCTCAGCTGTCTCTTGACGGTGATTTTTCTTTATTTTTTGAGAGCCTCGGAAGGGAATTGGTGGAAATTTGAAACAAGAAGTTCGGTGGTGAAAGGTTTTATTCAGAGGAATTTGAGTAACAAGCTTAAGCCTTCAGCCGAGTAAAAATATGCTTGGAGAGGAGTATCTGTAATAAATGCGGGTCGGCAGGAATTTTTGTATTTCTTAGTTCTCCTGCTTGAGGAGTTTCCAACTCTGAGGACTTGGAAGTTGTTTTCTTTTTCAGAACGCGTGTTGTCACAACAGGAAGCTCGGGTCGCATTATTGAGTACGGACATATTGGCGTTGCTTGTTAGTGGCAACAACGGCAACGCTCGTAAGCATTACTGCTTTAATTGTCACTGAAGTTTATATAAATAATTTTCTCGGAGTATTTGATGTTGATGGATTTTAAAGAACTTTTTTTACACTAAGCCTTTATGTGAGAGCAAAACTAATCTTTTCAGTGAAAGGCAGCGTAGGTGAAGGGACGTTTTTGCGTGACCGAACTGATTGCTGGCGAATGCGCAGTAGTCAAATTGCCGCTCTTTTGCAGGCGGATGGTTGATTTTTGTAACATTAGGGAAATTGGAATGGGACTCCATAAAAGACGTGAATGTGGGTGACTCTGTCTGGAAACCGGCAGTGCTTCAATAAATCACATATCGGATCATACATTTTTTCTTGTAATATTGCAGATGGGATTAGTTTTATTGGGTGTACAAGATGAGTTGTTGCTGTTCAATATTCAGTTGTGGCTTACCTTACCTCGTACTCTTCTTTCAGGTGTGTTTCGCGAGAGTGCCGGATCAAAATTATTGGTAGAACTTATTTGCATTGATGATGGTGAATGGCGTGCATCTGCACTGCAGGTTTGCATTTAATCCTTATGTCTTTGCTTGGTGTTTTCTCCTCCCTAAACGGTGTACTTCTGAGCGAAACGCGAAAGCCACGTTTATAATTCCATTTGTCACTTACGGCTCAATTTTTCCTCTAGCTGTGTACTAGCATCGACTTATTGAATTCTTGAAGGTTTTTATACCCTTGCAAGAAGCTTTTATAGAATTTAAAGGAGGCTTACTGGGGAGTGCAGCAGCTCTCTTTACCTGACACGGATGAGATTGTATGGCAAAATACTTGCAAGAAATGGTCAGTAGTTCCTGAAATTTTTTGACCGTGTGAGCGAAGCACTGATATTATCTAATCATGCCCCTCAAAAAATCTTTTAGTTCTTTCGAATTCAAAATTTAGCAGTCCGGTTCCCTAGAAAGCGCGACATCATCCTCTAGATAGGAAATTGGACTGTGTGAGGTTAATAAACAAAAAGAAAAAAAAAGCGTTCAGAAATTAGTCATTGTTCGAATATTCAGAAGTGAACCGAACGCGTCTGAAAGCAAAGATTAGTATCTCTGTTTACGCAAATCAAATGTGGCTGTCGTAAATAAATGAATGAAGAAAGGGGAGGTTCACCATGATGAGTGCATACTTTCGCGTTCGAGTTCACCAGTGTAGTTTCTTTCTTATTGCCGGCAAATCTAATCAGCAGCTGCTACGACTTCTCCGTAAAAGATTCAATTTCTCGTCAGAACGGCTGCGAAATATTAAAATCCTGTGAATTTTCATGCACTGAATTAAACTGTTTGGTAATAAGTGAGAATAAAAAAGTTGCTACGAAATGACCATGTGATGTGGATCATGTCCTCATATATAGCTGCTCTAGCTGCAGTAGTTCTCAAATAAAAACTGGTGGACAGGTACTCACGAGCACGTTCATCTTAGCATTGTGTATTTGCAAAAGAACATAAAAAGAACAAACATTTATTAGGTTTTCTGTTTGCATCAAACCGGTGAGCAAAACTCCGTTCATTTTACATTCAAAGATTTAAAAAAAATCGGTTCATCTGCGCAGGCTGCAGTTTTATTCAGCCTTTTAGAGTTTCATGCATTTCGTATGCGGTAACCTTACCGGTGATCTGGAATTGTTCGATTTCTCCGCATCGGCTTCATTTCAGTGCATTAGATCGCATATAGCCTTAGCCCTTACGCTCATTAATCAGATTACTCATGACAGATTGCGCTGCGCAGGTGAAACGCTGATCGATGGTCGCTGCCAAGTGCTGTCAGCAACAACCTTCAGCCGAGATAGCGCACCTCATTTTTGGCGGCAAGGACCCTTTTACAACATGCTTTGTGATACATAGTTGTCCTGCAGATATTCAAAAGCCGTCTACAGTCATATTGGTGAGGTTGCTAAGGAAGTCTACTGTTAGTCACTCAGACATGTTTCCGCACTCGATTTGCGGGATTTAAATGGTCATTGTGTTTGCGTGATAGCCAACATTTTTAGTTCAGGCTGAGGTGATAAGCATATTCTGATAATGAGATGGTTTTTTCAGCTGATGAAACAACTCTTACTTTTGGCGCATAGTGAGGAACATCTAGCCGCATTATTGGTCATTCTGCATTCGCCGCAACACGACAGTCTATCATTAAAATGTGTTCTTTTAAAGGTGGGCAGTTCTCTCTCACTTAGGTCAAATTTGAGCACAATCAGGGCCACTCGCTATTGTAGAAAGATGTTGCTTTAGCAGTTCCTCATTCTCCTGTTTTATCGTTTAGAACATCTTAGCAAAATTACCTGTTTATTGATGCAAGAATGGAGATGCTGAAGAGGTCGAGGGTGACCTCTATTGATCGCCGCCTTCTCAGCTTTTTAGCATGAGTTCTGATGGTAGCTCCCTCGTAGAGGTAACTAGCTGAGAGTTTCGTTTTTGCTTGCGAACGGATGGGCTCTCACTTTTGTTTCAAAGGAAAGCGGAAGAAGAATGAGAAATGGATAAAATTCAGTCAGCTCATATTGCGTGAATCGTATTTCGCAAAACAAAAGCATTTCATTTTCGTCAAACAATTAAGATCCAAATATACCAGTTTTATCTTGTGTATCCTTTGGTTGTTTTCTGTCATTCGAGGTTCCCATCACGACTGTGACTCAATTCAGAATTGTGATGACTGGTTTGAATAGAATCATTTTATGCTAAAGTTAGAGTATCAGTACTGAATGAATGGAATGAAAGCTGCATGACTTCTGAGTATATTCGATGGTTCGTGACGTTTTTAGGGCAGAAATTTGCAAGTCGTTCATGAGAGCATTTGATGAGGCTCTACACTTCATGTGCCGCAGGTGTGTGGTAACATAGCCAAATTCGTTTTGGAAGTTCAAGTCGATCATTCATTAAAAAACACTGAATAAAGGTTGATTTACGTTACCGAAACTCTTTTCTCGTTACGTGGATGCTTCGGCAGGCATCTTGTAAACAGGAAAGCAGTAACGTACAAAAGTCGAGGCATGTTGCCTAGAAGTAAAACTGAAACTTACGCTGACTAAGCTCTATATAATTATTTGTGCACTTTGGAAATATCTCTGAAATTTCTAGCTGTCAGTATGCCAAATATCATCGTAATCTTTGGAGATTGTTCTGAGAATGAGTGCAAATATTGTTCCATGTTTTGGATACACAAGGGATCAGTGGGTCGGCTTTTGTTGTCACATCGCAATCTTTAACTGAATAAATGAAGGCGTAATAAGATATGGGTGGGGATCGATGCAAATCAAGGAGAATGCATGCAGCAACTAAGCAGCTTAAAAAAAGAAATGACTGTGAGCGCTGGATTTCATGAAGTAAGTTCTTCTCAGTGCAAAAGACTCGTGCTGAGTGATCATGCACCCAACTATTTCGTGGCTATTTAGCATCTTCTGCAGAGCGTACCTGATGTTCTTCGTTTTCACAATGCTTTTTATGCAGTTAATTTTATATCCACCGAAAATCCGCCCGCCGATGCCTTTCTCCTACCAACCACGCTGGAATGACCACATTGCTGAATGTTTTTTTCGCTTTGGCGCTTGTCTAATGTGAACCACTTATTCGTCCTTTATTCTGCTCATCTTGTTTGTTTGCTTGTTTTTCATAAATTTTGTCTGCTTATTGACTTGTTCTACTTGTTTTTATCTGATAATTCTTAAGTGACTTAGACCATCATTGGAGTCATTCTTTTAACTTTCTGCTGCAGTCCATTATGTGCAGCTCACTTATCACAAGCACCTTTTGTTTGCTTCATTCTCTTGCTCTCTACTAACAGCATGTTTGAACAGGTAGGCGATTTCTCTCAATTATTACCCTTCTCTTCGCCAATTTCCTCCTCGTACGATAGTGTAGGCTGCCAGCCAGAAGAATACATGCAGTAAGAGCATTCTTCTCTGAAATGTGTTCTCCATCCGATAGGCTCTCCCTCTAATGCTGTGGTCCTATACTCTCGGCTTTGATTTCTAGGTGACCAAACTGTGGCTGTCAGAATCGCTCGTTTCCCTCATATCCCACCCAGTTTGTCATGCTGTCTAAGTACGTGATACACAGCGGCTTTGGACGTTGAGCTGGTGTGTTCGCATTAACTCTTGTTATTTAGCTCTTTCGCCACACGTCTTCTTCGGAAGTTCAAGCTGAGGCATCTCAGTACTTTGTCTCACCAAGTATATTCTCCGGATGGTCTTTCAACCTTCAAAACAATCGAACGACTGCAAATTTGGCTGTTCGTCCGATTTCGTCTGACGCATCTTATAGTTCCATTGGAAACCTTCATTTACTGATTAAACTTATTACAAAGAGGTCTGTTATAGTCTCTGTTGTGCGTACTGCGAGAAAGCCACAAAGTGCGTGTGATGTTTCGACGTGTTGGCGGTTACCTCTGCCTAGTATCACTGTTGCTTTCTCTCGAGGGTAAACTGTTACCCACATCAGAAGAGCATCCTGATGATTTGGTGGGACGATCAACCAAAGAAAACAATCTCGACGATGCAAATATTCCTGCAGAGCGTTTGAGCTTGCTGGAATTTGTGCATATTATATTCAAGGTGCTAACAATCAGCATGCGGTATGAGCCATCAAATGCGAAGTACGTCTCTCTAGAGGTGAGGATATCTTCACTCTCGCTTTGAGGATTTGTAGTTTTTGTTTGTTTATTTTATATTTATGCTTATTTATAAAAGAGCTTATGCTTGAATCCCTTCCAGGTGATGTTTATTTGTTTTTACTCAAGGCAAAACGACGCAGGTTATCTGCCCTTGACCATCCGTATGTGTGCTGCTACGTTTATGGAATAAAAAATGCATTTTGAAGTTGGGATAATCAAAATAACGAGTCACTGTTTCAGATATCTTCAGTTAATCTCTTTGCCTTCTGTTAATCATTGGGGGTAAACGTGGCAGCGAAATTTTTTTGGCGCGAATGGTCTCTCGGTGAAAACCGTTCATTTCATTCAGAAGCAATGAGAAACTATGCAAAAATTCGTAGGTGAACGTGATAGCTTTTGTTGCAGAGTTGCTTAGTTCGATTCGCCTATGACACTTAATGGATGGGCGGAGCTTCATCCTTTTTGCAGATCAAATGGGACAATTTGTGCATAGCTCTTCGTGCCACTGGGGCATTCGACGATTCTTCCAAATGTGTTGATGGGAGTGACGACGTATGGAGGCTGGATATTGCGCACCTGCGCGAACATATTTCTGCGTGCCACCGAGTCTTCCAGCATTACGAGCACATCCATACCTGGTACGCTTCACTTACAGCTCTCCTTTCTCAGCGCAGTTCGTTAGTCTGATTTAGGATTTGAGCTGCACTTTTCACAAATAGGATGCAAAATGCAGTCATCTCCTTCCAGCCTTAAATCATTAACGGCCGCATTTTCACTCTCAGCATGATCGTATGCGACGAAAATAAAACCAACATCTACTGTGTATGTAAGGTGTGCATGAATTGCCTGTAATGCGCTTTGTATTGCTTCATGTAGTAGCTTGTAAAGTATTTGTTTCCTAGAACTTGTTCTGAGCACGAATATCCCTGAGCAGGCGCTTTCCTTCAGGATAGCTCGACGGTAACTCTAATGCCATGGGGAATGCTGACAATCTTTTCCCCCGCTTTAAATCGCTCATCGTCAGGCCGACGAAGCCTAACGTTTCCGATGGCTTCCGTTATGCAAGTTTGGGTGAAATGCGTTCTCATAAGGCCGAAGCTTGTTCTTTGCATAAAATCACTGCATCACATCAACTCTGACAACTAGCGTCAACGATAGACGTTGCCGCAGATTGAGGAAACGATCTCCTGCGATAAGACACAAAACTTCTACTGCATTTGTTATCTCAGTAGAGATCGATCCCAGTTGCGCATTTCCACTTTTGGACGGAAACTAGCCACTGTTGTTGGGTGGTCACATTCCAAGACATCAACTTGTTATCAAACGTTGAGTTGATCGTCGCTGAATGCAGAAAACATCCGGGCCATGAGAAGACGCACAAACCGAGATTATTCTCCTTGGATCGTGAAAGTTTTTCCTAATAGTACTTTTTTTAATTGTTCTGCTTGGATAACGCGAATGCACTTCCGACAAGGTCTGCTGCGTTCTGTCTTTGCTTAAGCGCGAACGTGTTGAAAAAGTTTAACGCGGGGTAGACTTGGTCACACGCTCATACTCTACAGTGCAGGGAGGCGCGTTGTTGATAGGCGATCCCAGGTTAGTCATTCAGTAACGAAAATATCGCAGTTAACCTATCAGTACATCATCAAAAAGTAAGAATTGGAACGGGGAACAGAAAAGTTTGGAATAGCATTGAAAGCTCTGTCACAGTCAGTCAAAAGTATTTTATGAGATTAATCATTCATTGACAAAAATGAGTTGCAGAATCGCCGTTGTATGGTATAGTTCAGCTATGGGCTACATAAGGTAATCAAGGACATAATAATTCACTGGCATATAGACCAACAGAAATTGCAAGGAACTTCGTAGAACAAAAGGACGAAAATTGAAAGCAAAGATAGCAAAATCTGACCAACTCGAAGCAGTTCAAAGAGGAAATAATGAGCTTCTAGGCACCACTGCCTAGAAATGATATTGTCGTCGTCTATGCTATCAAAACTTAACCGCTCTGTATTGTAATAAGCGGAGCAATTCTGAGGGGTATTGGAAATTTCGAAACTCTTCGTTGCGTGATGTGGACCTTCAAAGCCACAAGGAGCGAAAAAGATAGCCACGGGATATTGCAGTGCGCCTTTGGGATTTCAGATAAAGCACCTTCGAAGTGGTGTTAGGTTTCGGAACCCGACAAGAAGGCCACAAGCTCACGTCTGTTGTGTTCCGTCAAGAAGTTAAGGAAATAAATAATTGCCATACAGAATACGCAGTAGGGAGGAATGGTTTCGTTTATCGGAGAAGCAGGAAACAGTGACAGTGCAAGAAACTGATTTTTGGAATCTATGGGCGGCGTAGAGAAGAACCCACGGATGAAATAAATTATCGAAGCGCCGCAATAGGCGACCAGAGTCATTTCCCAACAAAGCTCTGTTAGAGAAGTGAAGCAAATCACGTGAAATTTGAGATGTGAAGTGGTAATGGTGGAAAGGTACTACAGGAGCATTGCAGGTGTATAATATTGCCTGATGAAGTAAATGAAGGTTTGTTTTGATGCTTCAATTGAGGGAAGTTATTTTCGATCTTGGTTCGATCTTTATGAGTTTTGTGTTATTGAAACTGATTAATTGTTGTGGAAGTGAGGTGCCTTATCTGTTCATGGCAGCATGCTAAGAAATATCTCTGGCTGAGACAGGTGTTGGTATTTTCCAGAGGTTATTAAGCGTAGACGTAGATGTTCATCTCGACGTAAAGATGCGGCCATTGTGTTAGTGTGCTGTTCCCAGCGACGAGTGTTCTCACCTTGTAGTGCTGCTTTCCGTTCCACTGCAGCATTTTGTTGGCACTGTTATAAGTGGCAGTCTTCATGGACACCCGTTAAATCCACTCACACTTAGTTGTGATCTCAGCTGCCGAATATTGCACATCACTTAAAGCTTTGATGGCACTCGCTGTCTGTTAACTCTTAGTTAGGATTTCCTCAGAAATAATAAATTATTTTGCATTATTCAAGTGGATGAATATCCAAGGCCATCTTCTGCGAAACAGTGAAGGCGATGAGAATCTGTCGGATTTCCGGATAATAACCAGATTTTTTGCGACGTTTCCGTAACGACTGACGGGGTCGCCGTAGCTCGCCAATACCATTTGCTGTCCTTATTTCTCTTGTCACTTCCAGTTTCCTTTCTCGGACGCATTCAGCAGAAACCTCGTTGTTCTAAGAAAAAAGGTTTCGCATTTGTTAATGAACCCGATATTTCGTTGATGGAGGCCAAGCAAAATCTTTACACATTCGCATGTTGCATCAAATAATGCCTCTCTCCTCCATATCCACCACTTGCGGTCTCCAAGAACGGTCACTCTATTCCGTTGATGAGATTGACGCTGTTTCTCAGTGAATTGAAAGCTCTTTTGCGCCGCTCATCTCGTAACGTCGTTAATGCAAATTGCTTCTTTCCTCCTTCTCCGCCGTTCACGTGCTATTGCAATGAATGAATTTGTGCCTAGGTTATATGATTAGTGAGTGATCTTTTGCAGGTTTCCGTTACAGGTTCTTTTTATGTTTCCGTGAATTTACCAACAACGGGGTATAATGCATGATCCAAGCAGTTGATTGAACATAATGGGAATTGTTTGTCTTGTGCAGATGGTGAGTTAACTTTAGGGTGAGAATAATCCTAAAAAGGGGGATATTTTCAGTACGAGACCTCAAGGAATGCCAGCGTCGGTGTTCTTTGCGTGTTGCATTATGAGGTTCTTATTCAATATGGCGCTCGATAACTACGAGAAGTGAGTTTTATGTTTTTTTATTTTGCTGAAACCTCTCATGTCTCACTTCAGGCGAAATATGCAACGCTGCCGAAGTAGTCCACTTGGAGACTTTTTTGAAACTTAGGCACCTGCAGATGTTTATTTTTTGGTGCTGTATGAGTTTTCGTTCTCTTCTTATCGAAGTATAAAACTCCGAGTTCCACATACAAATTCCTTCACAGCAAATATTTGGCGCATGAGATGATGCAAATATATCTGGGAAGCAAGTTTTCTCTCGATCTTGCTTGCTACTACTGGCACTTATGGTCGTACGACGAGCTTTCCCGTCTCTCTATCCATTTAGGTACACACTTCAAGAACTAAACTTTTAGAAGTGGCAACGTATTTGACCTGCAGAAAAACGTATATCCTTCGATGATATTCTCGAATTACACTTACAAACTGTCACTTCTTACGCTAGCAGTGTTTCAAGAACGAGTGGGCTGTTAAACGCTAAAGACGAAAATCCCAGAAGCATTTTGAGGCGACGATGTCAAGGAAGATTTTTTTGAAGGTTTGACTCCCAGCCAGGTTCATTTGATGACCAGTTCATTCGGAAGTACCTAACAGTTTTCTTTTCATCCTGTAAATACGAAAAGAAATGTAAAGAACACTTCTGACCTCTTTTCTTCTTCAATGACTCCCTTGCTAAGCTCTGAATCCCGCTTGATCCAGTTGCTGTCAAATCGACTTAGGCACCGATTCACGCGATCACACTGTTATTTTTTATACATGTTCAGCCAGGAGTGAGTTTTGTTGTTCAATGTTTCCATGTTCTACAGTTTTCAGTCATAAGATGTATTTCTGCATTCTGCTATCATCAGGAATAAGCTTACCCTGTTTGATCCACTGAAATGATTAAGTGATGCATTGAGCTCGTCTTCAGTGAAGTTCCCACTTTATGAAGGTCATGCCGTCATGCAGTCGTAGAATATAGGATTCATTCTTCATTTCAAGTCTCATATTCAAAAAGTTTTGACTTGAAGGCCAACTGGGGACGTGGTGTGGTCATGTGAAGAGAATCTGCTTTCATTAGATGACCCGACCACATCGATAGTATCTTGGACTTCAAGCGTTCTTGTGCACCCAGGCGCTCTGCTAGCCATGCTTCATCTGCTTCCCACTGTTTATTCAGGCGATGTTAAGGTTCGTTTATTCTCTTCGTTGTTACGACTTGAGGCAGGTTGCCTATCTGCTGTGCTTTTTTTTGGGAAGCAGATACCACCCTGCTTCATTCGTTTAACGTCACTCTTATTGATTATAAGTTCTCTTGAGGTACAATTTCGGACTGTAAAAGTTGATGACAGTTCGGCGTATACGCTCAGGTTTCTCGCTCCTGGAATCCGTATTGTGATGGGAAGGGGAGTTCAGCGAAGTGGCGTGTATAGTATTTTGCGTGGCATAGGCGTTTTGATTTCTCTTGTTAGGATCTCTGAGTTCTGTGCTGGCGTGCAACAGTTCTATTTATTATGCATTCGCAGTTTTGCAGTTGTGCATTTGCTTAATGCTTTGCTTCAGCGGGTCCATTAATCTGTATTTAGGAGTGAACAAATTTGTAGCGATGAGAAGCGGTCATTTGAGCTAATCACCACATTCACTTATAGTGGAAGGCGGCAGCGCAACTCTACACTGCGCTAATTATAAAGGCGTTGCTAAGACCGGAGAGGAACCAGCAGATAATGTGTCAAGCAAATATGGCACGAAGTATGCTGAGGGTGGGCAAGAACGTCTTCAAAAGTGAGAAGCACCTTCTGCTTGCACCTTTCTACTATGTGCTTGAGAGACTCTCATCTCATGCTATAACGCCCACTGATCTAAGGTGAGATCTCCTTCTTCTTCCTTTCATTTTTTTTAAATTGAAATTAGCTGAACAGTCACAGATGGCTTGTTTTGTGACACAAGTCTGTGCAGAAGATGAAAGGAAGTAAAGGTGAGCAGTCACACAGAAGAAACATGAGTGGTGTCATTCATTTATGCCTTGTTGATTGGTTTGGCTACTTGGCACGCCCAGTTTTCAGTTGAGCATTAGCGCCGTTCGTTTCTGTGCCAATTTTCGATACGATATTATCGTTGAGCATCAAAAAAGTAAATTTCAGGCAGTTTCTTAGACTGGATTTGCCTCTATGCTGTCGGAATTTGGAGGAAACCGAGGGCGAAGAACCGATCCGTGAAGCAGAAGGAGGGCCTGTGCCAATTGGCAGGTCTTTATTTTTCTTTTGTTTCCTTTATCATGTTTATTGGCTCGTGCGCTGCAAAGACGAATTGATTGGTTACCATTTGCGACCTCGGTTTACATTAGGGTCGGTCTTGCATCCTCAGGTACCCTGCAAAAGAAGTTTGATGTAATCGCAATTAGGAATTGTTCCATTTAGGGAGAAGGCAGATTTTGTACATTTTCCTTTTGTCAGTGAATTGCTGTTCTTTGCGTTCCGTTTTGCAAAGTATAGAGCACCGTCACATCGGTCGACTCGTCTATTTGTTCATCTTTTATATATCTTCCCTTCGCGCAATCATATCATAAGTTCTATTCCTTAAATAACTCCTGCAATTGCATCACCGTCCTGTTTCATATTCCATATTTGGAATATTGCATCATTTCACATAGAGAAAGTATGTAAGGAATCCATCGTGATAGACGATTTCTTCATTATTGTGGTAAGGAAAAAGCCGTTCTCTCCTATTTTCACTGTCTTCCCGTGACAGATATGGGCTTCTAAGAGGAGAGTTGCCTTCCCTCTCTTTCGAAGAAATGTTTTGGTCTGGCAAGCACCAGGTAATGAGAAGTTAGCAGTACCTCCATGAAGCGAATCTGAAAAGGTTCATATATGTGCTAATTATATTTGTTAGACTGTGCCCAAAAGCTGATTGCAGTGAAGGCAGATAACTGCAGTTTTGTTTTTTAACGGAGTGGTGAAAGTGTTACTGGTCGTATGTTGAGGTGCTGAAGTCTGAGTTTGAGGTCACACTTAGTGCGGAGAATTATGGGCAGAATAAAAGCGAGTGTTTTTCATTAGGTTCGAAGAAATTGACTCGGGTTTTGATCGGAATCCACGTCCTATAGCGTAAACAAAGGAAACATCTCATGGAAAGCTTCTCTTCGTTTTTCTGAAGAGACTTTGTGAGACGGCGTTGGCACAAACTTCTTTATCCTTGTGCGTCTGCGTTTTCGAAAGTGGCGTTGCTGTAGCTGAGAACTGCGAAATATTCCATGTTATTCGTTAATAGTTCATTCAGCTGCGATTATTGTAGGGTGAAGGCATTAGTGTCAATGATGACACCACGTGATCATCGCGTTGCGCAGAATCCATCTTTCGTGGAATTCGACATGTCTCTGGAAGGATTTGCTTGCTTATTGGTCCCTTCCCTCTCCCCCGTTTCTGTGGATCTTGGCGGAGTGGGCCATGGCGAGCGCGTTTTCCCACCGCTTAATGGGCTCACTGTTGCCACGTAAGTTTTCGTTGTTCTTTTTATTTTTGGAGAAATTTGACTTAGAATTAGCATTGTAAAGTCAGAATCGTGTTTGGTTTTCCTCAAATAATCACTCGATGCTAATGGAAGCGGCGTTTTGACTGTTTTATATGGTTTCTGCTGCCATTATGATTTTGCCGGTTTCATGTACTTTTGATCTAAGGATTTTGAGATGCGAAGGTTGTAGATTGCTGATCAGTATGCGATGAATTCTCCCCGTGATCAGTTGAGTGCGTGGTGTCTACAACGCTTGTTAGAAACTCGTGAGGGGGGTGGTAAAATGTGCAGCATTTACGGTCGAGAAGAAAGTACGATGTCTTGTGTTTCATCGTCCTGCAAGAAAGCCATAATCCCGAAATAGCAAGCCTACACGGTAAAGCAGAATGAAGTAAGTGAGCGAACCGGAGACAGTGGGCTTTGATAGAACATTCACAGGCATTCTTGCAAACTGGCTTACCGTGCTCAATATAGCGCCATACTTGCGGTATTGAACTTTTTGTCAGTAAGCTTAACTGGCTGAACGATTAAACCAAACCTGCAGTCTTTATTTGCTTTTTGTTGCTTTCTCATTAATATTGCTTTAGAAGGGAAATGCGTACAGGAAATTAGTTTGCTTGCAGTGAGTATGCGCGAAAAAAGCTCACGTTGCTGCTGAAAACGAGCATCGCATCATACAGGAGATTTACCTTACGAGTTAATTGGCTGGTGCAGCAATGCCTTTTTTGCAAGTAAACAGTTAGGCTGGCACAAGAGCTATTGCGGAATATGGACAACGACGTTCGACAACATCGTATCTTAGCGAACGGCGTTGTTTCGGAATCACGTTTTATTGCAGATGGGCTCAGTCGATGCCAAGAAAATGAGCCTTTTTCGCTGTGTGTATGAATGTGTTGTTGAAGGTGGCTTTACGTGGAGCAGTTCAGCGACAAGCGACTCGATCCTCATCCGGTACGACTGCTTTCGATATTTCGCTCGCGCGCTGCCACATCCAGAAAAAATGATTCGCAGCAGGAGAACTCTCCACTGACGTGCCTGTCTATTCAGGTGGGCTCGACACTTTTATTTTGTTGCCGCCATACTGTTAGGGCGATTAAATGCGTCGGAGGTAGTATCACAGTCAGGATACCCAAATTACAGCAAAAAGCACTCCTGAAGGATTTGCTTGTGGGAATAAAACGTCGTCCACCTTACCCGCATGAATACCTGCTACACATGTATCCCTTCGCCTCTTCATCATCACCTTAACAGTAAAAAAAGGAAGCTTCACTCTTGCTCCCTAAATCTCCCTCCATTTTTTCCTCCAGCTGTAAACTCCATTCGGTCGAGTGTTTTGGACTTGCAGGAACAAGGGAACACGGTCTTATTTTGCATATGAATGTCATGTCTGTCCATTCGTATTCGATTTTGTTCCCATTGTGTGATATCCAGTGTTCATTGGCTAAGATAAGCGAGCGATCAGGGATGGATTGAAGGAGGATTTGCTTCCGCTAGTGGGAAGGAAGGAGGAAGACGAATACCTCGAGAAATTGATGTTTTCATAAGGCGTCGGACGTACTTTGTCTTCACAAAGAAAAGAACTGGAGTGAACGATGAGTTTCGAAGAAAGTTGTGATCATTGCCTCTACTGACAATCTTTCTAGCTGAGTTCAATCGACCATTCGTTGCTTATATGCACAGCGGAGAGCGAAACCACGGGTGATGATCTAGAGAAAGAGGGGAATTTGGGCGCCGACGATTTGGTGAGGGTGGCCCTCGCTGATGTTATTGGCATGCGGCAATGGATGCATATTGCAGTGGTGTTAACGCGGTCAGTGCTTAAGCACAGTCAGGTTGGCCCTTCCTTTATTCTTATCTTTGCCGGGTTTTCCTCTCTTTTACTCCTTTCTCTTTTTCTAATCTCATTTCCTCCTTCCCTACTCTCCTGTTTATTTATCCTCTATAGTAATGCATCTTATACTAGGCAGCTGTTTTTTGCTTTGAAGTGATCTTTTCTGAGGTGAACATAAATGTCTTCCATTCCTTCTGTCGTCCTTAAGTAGGCTGGAGTCTACCCTCAGCAGTCATATCTCGTAGTTGAACGTCAACGACCGCAGTGGATAGCATCACTCAGTAGTAGCTTCAAATTAGCAGTTACATTCTGAGGTCAGGATGACGGAAATAGTGACAAGAACTTCTAACGCGTGTATTTCGCATTCCTCCTGAGTACAGCATAATAGCTTTCGTTGTTTACCGCACCTTGATGAACAAGAGGGTTGAGCCTTCTTTCCCCCCATCTTTAGAAAAAAGATTTCGTTTGCTTCCCTTACATCTGGATCTAGCCTACGATCTGGTGTCATCCTGTGTAATCAAAGTTTTTAAAAGATAATAATGTTGCTGAACACATGACTTCTGAGCACGGGAGTCATCTGAAATACTGCCGATTTGAGAGAGTCCGTATTGCGTCAAGACAATTCATCAGCTAGGCAGAACTTAGTTTTCTCGTGTAAAATCGACGAAGTCATTAAGCGAGACAGGAAGGCATAGCGGAATTTGCATCTTTGGTGCAGTTTGCCGAATGCTGTTGTTATCTCCAAGGTCCTGTTTATGGTGCAGTCTTCCTCCTTCGCAGCCTCTCCTCCTTCCTCCTCCCTGCTGTCCAGCTGCTCACCTCTCAGAATTATAGTTGGCAGTGGTCAGGCTGAGTAGCCGCTGTTTCGTCGAACGTGGGTGCGAGATTTCCTCACTTCTTTTCTAAAGCGAACCTTACTGCACATCGGGCTCGAAATTTTGTCCGCAGTGGCAACTATGCTGAATAGACGTTGAGAAACAGTTATATTCATCCTGCGCAGTGATGGGAAAGGGAATTGAAGTTGCGAGACGGAAAGTTTGCAGCCTTCGATTTTTAGCATGTCATCTCACCTCCTTTTGTTTTTCATCCTTTTCCGCATCTCTTTCATTTTTCGTTTGATCCATTTTTTCGCATTATTTTCCTCGAGTCGATTCCAATCTGAATCCGAAGTTAAGCAATTTGCACTCTTTTTTTCTCAGCATGTGGGTCATCAGTTTCTCTTACTATGAGGCTGTGCTCACTTCTTATTTCGTTTATCGATCGCAGTTACTTATTCTGCATCCTCACATGGTTTACATGGAGAGGTCACGTCGCATATTTGATTCCGTTTATAGATGACGTTATTAAATGTCGTTTGAGCAAATATAATCGGAGTTGATATTGTCGATAGTGCATAGAGCTCAACTTGTTTCATTTCTTTGCGTCTCAAGCAACCTCAGGTACCAGTGAGCAGCAGCGTCGCATATTGGATAGGCGAGAGAATAATCAAAATACGACACAAAACGCCTTCCTCAGGAATTTGAATAAGTAGGTTTCGATTGAGCAGCAGTTTACTATTTAACTATTTGCTTGCTTTGTTAACAGGTTTCGGTCTACGTTAATGGTCGGCTGCACTGCAATCAGAAGCTACATTATGTTGTTCAGAACGTAGGAGGTGCAGCCACGCATCTTGCCTCGAGCAATGCTGTGCACGCGATAATTGGCACGCCTCCAGGCTGTCGTTCTCTGAGCAGGTCCTGTTTCCGTTTCATCGCAACTTTAAACATCATGTTTACCGTTTACTTCATGCAATCATCTACTTCTTTCTCCATCATTATGCATGAGAACGTGTACATGGAATTGTTTGGGGTTTATGGAACATCTCTTGTACAAATACTCGTCGTATCAGATGCGTTTACTCGGACAAAGAGAAAAATCATGGCGTTTCATTCGAAGGCATTCCGAGGATGATTTGTCTATGTTCTTCGTTTTCCTGTTTTGCCAGGCCGTCGGATCCTCTCACTTTTTAGCTCATCAGCGCCACTAGTTCCGTCACTCACATTGCTGAAGTTTTCTTTTTTCATTTAGTGGTTTGCGTGCTTTCAGCTAGCCTATTTCGATCCGGTTTATGGGAGTGCGTCTTGTCGATTGGTGAGTTTGGTGCCTAGCTGAAAGTTGATGATTCACTCATGTACTGCATTGCATAACTGTTTCCTGCTTAAGACTGCACTTCAAAATTGCAAGTTTCTTCTTATTCGAGGAGCCGCTGAGTGCGGAGGCCGTTGCAAGAATATATCGACTTGAACCACATTACGTCGGCAATTTCCAGGTTTCGTTTCATCACCTACTATTTTCTGCTTTTGGTTCTCATCATTGAACCAATTTTATGCTGGCGCTATATCCACCATGTGGAGAAAGATGTATTATTCCTTTGTGCCTAGACATCTAAACATTTTTGGCGTTTCAGCTCACACTTTTGGTTCCTTTTTTCTTCTTAGGTATCGAGTAAGCGGCAGAAATACTTATAAGTCACGTCTATCCTCTGTGGGGCTCGTTCCCATCAGTGCTTTTCTTGGGGCGTTTTTGTCAATATTGCATGTGGTTGAGCGTGATGGTGAATAATTGGAAACATCGTATGACTTCTTTCCATGGGCTGGGATATTCATTATGAGTAATCTTACTATAGTATTTCCTTAACAAAAGGTGCATCAGGTTTGCGCAGGTATCCGTCAAACGTCAGCGTCTAAGTTTTCTCTAAGGAATCTGGATTCTGGAAGTTTAAAAAAATATTGGTACCAGCAAGATTGAAAATTATCCTGGTATTGTACGATCATCGTACGATTGAAGGGCAGCATTCTCCTGTCGTGGTTTTTTTTACTGAATTTGTACCTGTTTGTTTATTCGTATACTGGTATTCTCTCATGCATAAGGAAAGCAGTCTAGCGGTCGAATTGTTGTAAATGATCGTATTTTGCTGTTCCACAGGATCTCGACTAGCGTTCATAAATTAGGTAGTTTAATCTTAGAAGGTTTTAGGAATTTAACTTTCCAGATGATCCTTCATTAAAGCTTTCAATTGCTGTTCGTAATTCTTCACAGTCGGACTGCGATTTCCTTCTTGAAATTATCCGAGTTTGTGCATTACCATCATCTTTTCTTCATCCTTAATCCACGCTAGCCAAAACTTCAGCTGAAGAAAGGGATGAAAATGGATTGCCCGTTTATGGTTGTAAATGTGATATATTTGAAGACTGCTGACACGGATGGTACACCACTAATAAGCGAAGAGCGCATTTGCCTTGCGCTTTCAGCAGTTGCGGACACCGAACTGAACCTCGCAAGGATAGGATCGATGTACAGCAAGGCGGACAGTGCATTTATTGCTCCCTTTGTACGTCCTTTCTCAACCTCGTGAGCTCGAATTTCATTCCGAGTGATGATCCATTTCCTGTGTGATGCCTAATAATTATGCTTTCGGACGTAACAGACATCCTTCTTAGTGAGCCCCATATGTGCAGTCTTAACGAGCGGTCTATAAAATCGTTATGTGCGACGTCCCAAGTTTTCTGGATTATTTGAGGCTGTGATGTGTTGTTGTCCAAGTGTGGTGTGAAATGAGCTCCTAACAGAGTTGTGAAGGTGTTCATTTTATGTTGTATTTATGTTCATGTGAAAAGCAACATGTAGTGCGCTCTAATTATTTAGGACAAGCGTTTTTGTCTTTAGGTCCGATAGTGGGATGAAACTTGCATATGTGATTGCCGGAGAGGGTGCGCCTCTGAAGTTGTGTTATTTGGTTTCAGAATTTCTCTTTTGCGTTTGCATAGTGCTTTTGAGGGAAAATGCTTTTTCATGAGCATTCTGTATGTACGGTGGGGGATGGGATTATATGAGGTGTAGGTGAGCTGCGGATTTGCGTTTTGGAATTTCAGCAGATATCATCATCGTCAGCGTATTGTTGCAGCTCGGTGTATCGGCGCATGATCACAGTACTCCACTTCGGGTCTTGCTGAATACAGTCTCGCATGCACCAGGCGCGGCGCGTTCGTTCGGTGCTGTGCTAATTGGCTATCTTGGTTTGTTTTGCATGCTTATTTGTGTAGCTTACGTTCAGAACGCTGAACAGTGCCACTTGCAGCGAGTGGTCAACGCAGGTGTCAAAAAGAGTATGACTGAACAGATCAAGACTAACTGCACATCATTTAAAACAATCCGTGTTAGAGATGAGCTAGCGTTAGGTCCAGACATCTGGAAGTTTTTTTTCATTTTTGACTTTCCATCGGTGAGATTTCGCGCTCCAAAATGATTCGAAAGTTGGAAAAATCCGATGAGGTAAGGTGTTGTCGTTGAAATGAAGCAAATGAAAAACAAAGTGCGCTTGTCGCGGGAATCCCAAGAAAGGATTAAGCGGACCTTGTGAATCACGGGTGAAAGCAAAAGATGGAGTATTGTTGTAGGTGGTTGATAAGCTTTCCAACGATAACAGTACACGTGCTATGAAAAAACTGTTGGAAGCGACGCAGTGCAGGAAATACGGAAGCGTCGTTTGCTGTTATTTAGCAGTGCGACTACACACACAGCGAAACAAAAGTTCACGTGATCAGAAACTTAGCTGTCACTAGAAATAGGTGACGCTTATAAGCCTGCACTGCCCAACTGATGATTTCGATTTCATCGTTTGCAGAATTTTCCTGCCCTCGAGCGTTTGATGTAAATTAAGCTTTTGCAACCCTCACTTATGCCACTCCTAGTTCAAATATCTCTTAGTTTTGGATTTCAGTTTTAATTAGAAAAAGCTTTCGAAATAAGCTTTGCCCATGTTTTATCTTCTCGATAACAAACTGCCGTGTGGCCACTTGATATTGAGAATAACTTGTGGGTGAACATAGAAAGAATGAGTTGTTGTTGTGTAGGCATGCGTACGTTCGCGCCGTTGCCAGTGACCCGTCTACTGGAGTCGATCGGCGGCGTTTCATGTCTATTCGGCCTTGTGGCAATGGCGACTGATTCGCAAGAGTTATATGCTTCGTTGAAGGCACTCGCAGCGGCTGTTAAGACGGACATTTCGATCTCTGCAGCGTTGAATGCTACACGATCCTACCAAGTAAGCACTCGTCTTAATGTTCTTTTATTGCTGCTCGGCGTGCCTTATGCCATTTCCGTGCGTTTTTTGCAAATTTGCGTTCCCCTGTGCAGAAATGGAATATGGCGGCCAAACATATTCGCTGTCAACTTTCAGACATTGGCAGTGCTACTAGAAGGAAAAATCGGCTTGTTGAATTCACATATCCTGCACCTGATTTTATCGCTAGTGGGCACAGTGGACACAAATCGGGACACCGCCTCAATACCCAACATACAGACGTTTGAAGACCTTCTGTGTGACGTCGACGTGTGGAAGGACGTGAATCCCGATCTCTCTCGACTTCTGTACGAACACTTCTACGAACTGATCACAGAGTGGGTTTTGCCTCTCCTTTCTGCATTGCTCACCATGCAAAAAGTTTTCCACACCGAAAATATTTTACAAGAAACAGCGAAACGTGCTTCTTTTTTTCCGTATGGTTTTTCGCTTCGTCATGTGAAGAAGGGGATTTGTGCGAAATACTTTTCTGACTCAGAAGGATCCTGTAACAGCTTATTCTTTTAACACATGTTTTCCGTTTTCTGTTGGCTAGATTCACGGTACTGTTTAGCTTATATCACGGGACAACGCATCTTCAGCTTCACGGATCTGTTTTATGTGCTTTAAAAAGTTTTACTCGCCACTCTTCGCAGAGATCACTTGTCAGCTTGGTAATTTAATTTCGAAGTTCCTCGGGAAATTGCCACCTTTCTCAGCTCGAATGTACGCAGCGGCTTTGAAGATTTTCAAGGAGAAAGAAAGATTTTGTAGTAATCGAATGTTTGTCGTGACCTTCAGAATATGCAGAGAATTACTGTATCAGTTGCCCCGTGAACGGATTTATAACGTTCTGTTATCGAGTTTTCTTTAGCAGTTCACCTTTTTACGCTCTCGAGTGAATTTTTATCGGTCGCTGTGCCATTAAATGAAGTTCGTCCAAATTTTATTCATTTTTCTTTATTCCATACATATTCACTGCATTCTTTTGGAAGCAGTACCTGTGAAACGGTTTGTCTGTAGAAAGGTGTGATGTTAATTCAGATATCCCTGCAATTTTCGGAATATCTTCTAGAATTTCATGAATCGCTGGTCCCGACATTGTCAAAAACTGAATCAGTGTTCGACTGTGCCATATAAATAATCCATTTTGCACAAATGCAAGACTGAGGCCATGGTTTTTCGCTGTCTTTGAGGAGGACATGGTTGTCTTTGTGCGGATGAGACTGATGTTTTTGGCCACTTCACTTTTCTTTATTTCTCGCTAAGGCACGTTGATTTAGATACTGGATATCACTGCGTGAAATTTGGTCACATTTTAAAACATAGACTGTCTATGAGCGCAGAAAAAAGTCTAGGTTGTACGTGCCTTCGGAAAAGGGTTTGTGCTGGAGAGATATTTAACTTTGCGCAGGCAACAGATTCTGCTATACGTGGGTTTTTATTCAAGCAGGGCTGTATTGGAGGGTGAGGTCGCACTGTTCAGTTTCAAATCGGGCAGCAAATATGTGGCACAAAAGTTTATTGGGGTGGAGTGTTTCGGTGTACAGTCGAAAATCAGAACGTAACAAGAGAGGTTCTGCTCGTGCGTGCACATCCACTACTTAAGAAACACCGCAGAGTATAGAACCATTTTGAAACCGGAAGTGAAGAACAATACAGCAACGTGAAGTGAAAGAACACGTAAAGGTGAAGAACGGATCCGATCAGAGCGGTCTTATAAACCGAATTGCTTCGTCCACCGCTTGGCCCGAGTTCGCGTTGAGATCCCTCTTTCAATTAAATGCATTTGAGCTTTAGCGGAATATAAGCTGCGACCTCTTTCTTCATAATGCACGAACGGAACGGGACTTCAGCTTCATGACATAGGCACTTTTGCGGATGCATCCAACGTTTATTTCAAAACACAAGCGACCTGAAGCGTAGCGTTCGATGCGATATTCGCTATCTACTAACGAAGGGTAATTCGTTGCGTCTGGAAGGATAACTGAAGCATACACATAAATCGACTCAAAATACTATTAGAGCCGGGACGCAGGTACACACGGGACTGCATCCGGCCATCTCAGCATGTGCGGGCTGGACCGCATTTCACGCACATGTCCTTTTGGAGTGCTGACATTTTCGCGAAGTTAACGAGTGTGTCCGACATATGGCAGCAGCTGACTTCGACATAAACTGGACTTTATAGTTTATGCAAATATTAGTGACAGGGGAGTTGTAAGCTGTTCATTACGGCTTTCCCTCCAAGTCTTTTCAGGATGAGCTCACGTGGATGTGGCGTGCCAAGTGTCTTTTGTTGGATCGTTATAGAGCATAGCGTTTTCACTAATAGAAGATTAGACTAGCAACAGGTAGCCGGCTGGCGCCAGTATTCGTGGTTTCCTGCATGGACATAGTCAGTCGAGGTTTGATGCGTACATGTTGATGAAATGCTGTACAACAGCCACATTTATGGTGTGACTACGGTGCGCATCAGTGCGGGACCTCAACACCTGGCAATATTCGACTGATGCGAGAGATGTGTAGTGCGAACGATGGTCGCCTTTGCTAGATGCGGAACTTAGAGTGAAAGGTCGCATTGGTAGGAGAGTTTGCAAGCGAGCAAAGAAGGACATGGCTTTTGCAAATGATTCATCATACTTCTTCTTGATTCTCGGGCGCTGCAGTGTGGCTATGCGCGCTAACAGATACGCGTCACCTAACCACACACCCGACATGTAGGCTTCCTTCTCATCTGTCAGTTTTAAAAATTCACGACTATGGATGCGTCTGTGGCGAATTTTCCTAATATTCTCCCAGAGTGAGGTAATTACGATTGGCAGCGAAAGATGCTGTGCAGAATGAGCTGTTCAGAATCCTGCTGCATTCATATCGGTGGTCGGGATAACGTTTGGAGTTGCGGTAGAAGACATCCGGATACTACGCGTTGCTGATTTGGGGCATTCCATGAGTAGAGCAACGTTCGCCTATTCAGATGGGTGATAAGCATGGAGGGGAGAGCGACAACAGCGATTGAGGTGGTTGCAAAGGAGGAAAATCAAACGGGCACTATAAGTCGACGAGACGAATGTCTTCTGTGAACGTGCACGAAGAGGTGAATGCAACGAGATGGTTCCTTCAGTGATTCTCCTTTGAACGAATCCGCGTTCCTGCCTTCGCATGTTCCTTCTCTTCAAGTTGTTAGATCCCTCCATAGCACTCCCCAAATGTTTGTTTGTGTTCTACGATGTTTCCCAATCATGCATGCATAAGTGTGTATATGACGATTTTACTTCTTACTGCTTTCACAGTTTTTTGACATTCAGAACGTGGAATTTCCACCACAGCCACTGTAATCTAGAAACATATTCGATGTACTGGTATGCGATGTGTTGTGCAAACGTGCACTAATGCAAGTCTTGTGCGAAGGAGCCGAGAATATTAAAAGGTTAATTTGCAGTCAGCAACGGGAGAACCTCGCCATTGTTCGTCGAAGTTCCTTGCCGACACGTCTTATGATTCGATTGTTTGACTCACCGTATGCAATATTCGCTGTTAATGACGTTGTCTTCAATTTACTCGCCGCCATTATCCAGCCACCATCTGACTGCAATTCCTTATTAAAGTAGTTTGCTTTTCACGTTGATATTTTTACTTCATAGTCGTTATAAGATTCTTCAGAAGGGCACTTTGAGGACAGTTTTGCACGCGAATGCGATTTCCCTCCCAGTTCGATAGTTGCAGCCGAAATACATGAAGCATTACGATCATGAAATTTGATGAGCGCCATTTAGCGATCTATGTCACCAGTTTCGTTTCGATATGCACACTATTGTGTGAGTCACGCGCACCTGAAGGGAGCATCAAATTTGCGTCTATTCCAGAAGGAGCCGATTAATGCGGCCTAACAATAAGTGCTCCTTCTCTAAATGGCTTCAAACAAGTTGCACTATTCCGCAAAGGAAGACATTTGTTGTGGTTTGGGCGCGCAAAGTTAAGGACTTCGAGGAAGCCTCTGATCGCTTCAGCTGATAACATACTGAGTTTGATATCTGAGTTCGGTAGAAATCCTCGGCTGTTGAGCTTCATAAGAGATCTTAAAGAGTAGTAATCTTCCTGTCAAGTTTCCACATTTGCAGATTAAATCGGAATTAGCGCTCCAAGTGAGCACAGAACTTGCAGCATCGTAAAACTGCGATGCAAAATTGCTAGCTGCTTTTTCGCATTGCTTTCTTACTGGTTGTATCAGCTTCCGCTGATTTGATGTGGTGGATAATATCCTGTTGGATTTCATTCATGGATGAGCACGAGTCGCCTACCATTTTCCATTTCAGCAAGTGCAAATACGTACTCAGAACTAAGTTGGATAAAGGAAAACACGGGGTCAGTTTAGCGATTGGTCCGCTCTGTATTATGGATGGGTAAACTGGAAACTAGTACAGTTTGAGCGATGCCTTTTCTTGTCTTTCGGGTTGCGCCTTTGTAGGGAATTGTGAACGTGGTGTTATTTTTTTAAAGGTTGCTGCTGAATGTCTGCGCATTGGTACATTATTTACAGATTGGGCCAGTTGTTGGCGGCAACGTTGCCATCATCTTCGGCTGATCAGTATGAGGCAAACTTTCCATTAACAATTCCCGATCTGCAGACAGCACTGTTTCGCACGAAGTCCCCTCTCGAAGTGGACCGCACCCTTTACTTGATATACGTACGAAATCGAATATTAAATATCATTGCAAACACTCTCGCGCACTCATCACCAAGCAACAACCTGCAGTTCGTTTCATATTCATTATCCTCAGTTGTTTCAGCTCTCAGAGCGGTCGCAGTTTATCCTAGTCTCTGGTGGAGCTTACAGTAGACTTGTGTTGAGGGTGTTGATGAGGTTGTTTTTAATGTATAGTGTTTAGTCAGAGCAGGAATGCGCAAAAAATCCACTCTATTCAATCAGAATGAAGTCTGCCGATCAGTCGTTGTTTACGATATTCCTGCGTTGACGTCCTACAGTAGGGTACTTCATGAAAAGAGTAAATCTTCCTGGTATCCGGTCATTGATGTTCATATTGTCGTTTTGTTTGACTTCAGCAACTTTTCCGTTGGAATTTTGAGCGGTGATAACATGAGTAGCCATAGTCGGGTCGCAAGGCGTTTTATTTGTAGAAATATGCGACGGCTGGCGAATTCCAAAGATTGTGGTGGTGTAGTTTAATGGGTTTAATTCACGTCTGGAGATAATATCCCTTATAAAGCTTTCCTCCGATTCACGGTCTTATGTTTTAATTATCATTGTTAAAACGTGGAAGAGAAAATTTCGATGTGCTTTTATCCGCGATCCTCTGAGAGAAGGGGCGAAATTTGTCAGGAAAATTGAACATTACGTTGGTCACATGAAAAGTCGACTGAGGATTTGTACAATTTCTCTCCTTGGTATTTGTGGGACGATGTGGTGTCACTGCAGGACCGCATTTACTACCACTTTTTTTGCCCTGATCCCCACTTTTAGTTTAACAGGTTGGAGCAGGTGGTTGTAGCGAATACTTCAGTGAAACAATGAAAGAGCTCTCAAATTGTAGTTGCTCGATTCTGTGCATGTCGTTCGTCAAAAAACTTTCTTTCCGGCACTTAACAGATTTGTAAAAAAATGTTTAACCCGTAAATCGCACAGCATATTTGCGATTTCCGCGGCACAGTTAAGTGTGATGATGGTGCTCACTGGAGATACTGTTAGATTTGTGGTATCATTTTTATATAGTTTACAGACTTCAATATTAGTTTTCGTCATCCGGTTGATGGGTTGCGGCTGCGCAGCAGATAGGTTGAAGCGCGCATGCAGCGCTCTCATGTCATCATAATGTGTTGATGCAAGAAATCGCACAATGCACGTAAAAGGCTTATTTTATTCATTGTTTTCAGAATGAGTGAACAAATAGTTCGCGTTCTGGGCTTCGATTGGGTATTGGCGTTATTTTCTGCGGGCGTACATGCCGGCTCTGTACTGATCGGGCTGAGAATTTTGTTGTCTGTGCTGAAACATGAACACCTTTTGAATAAATTTCGAGAGGGTTCAGCAAACGGCGGCTGGCTTACCGATGCCGATTCGGTTGTACGCAACAGGGCTGCTGTAAGTTCTTTTTTAGTCACTCTGAGGACTTCTTCAATACGGTTTTTATGATATGGCTTCCTGCATATGCTTTACTTTACTGTCACTTCGAGCTGACAGCTGAATTTTGGTTGTTCCTTTCTTGTCCGAAACTGCATTGCATCGTACTCTGATCTTCTGCGTAATAAATCCGCGCTCTACTGTTTTTATTTTGCAGAGTATGCTTGTACTACATCTTGCATTGCATTTCTTTTGTTTGCGTGGCACGGAGTTCTGCTGTCTCTGAATTTCGTCTACAGTTTTTTACTAAATTCTATAGTGAAGCATACTTGAATTGGTTCTAAAGGCAAGCTTAAGCCCCTCCACAAGGGACATTTCTCGGCAGTGGATGTGGAGCATTGTATTAAACGAAGCCACGGATTTGTTGTAGTAAATCATACAAGTAATTTGTAGGTAAGCAGTCTTTCATAAAATCATGTATGTACTACCTTTTTCATGCGCAAGAAACGTTAACCCGACCTTTCAGGTTTCAAAATAACACGAGAAACATATGTAGATTGCAATTGTGAGTTTATATTTGATGACCTTTTACTGTGACCTCACAAGATGCGAATACTGAGAACGGTAGCCCGGCCTTTCTTTTAGTTGTCGATTTCCGAGTATTTGCACTTGTCATGCATCACATCGTCCAGTAGCTTAACAACGATTAGAAAACAGCGCTGGGAAGTGTATTATAGAGAACGTTTCATTGGCCAATGTTACAGGTACTTTTGGGTTTCTCGGTGGCAGCACATGGGGGCACTGTGGGCGCTCACATTGACATCAACCCAGAGCTCTCTGAATGCAGCGGCTTCACAGCACTGGAACACTTGTTATGCTCTCATGCTGAGAAGCCGCAGTGTTATTTAGCAATGTTGGCAATTCTTGTTGGTCAGCCAGTCGCCAGTATGACGCTCATCGATGACTTCTCGCTTGACCTTATCTGGTCGCATGTTTTCGGTCTTTCACTTTCCAGGTAGGTGCTCGCCTTGCAGGTTGCATGATTTTAGTCGTGTTATTGAACTTGCATTGCAGACAACTCTCTCGAATTTCTTGAATGAATCTTTGAGGCAGAACGCAATTGTGGAGAACAGGGAATAAGAGAAGGTGGGGGGGATGAGGGTGTGCGCTTACGACGAAAGCTGAATGGTGTATCCTCCTGTTCAGACATGTTCAGTGTCGTTATTGCGTCATTAGCTGTGCAAAGGTCTTTGCTGATAAGATGACGGAGCTTGTATCGCAACAACATTTAACTAAGTCACGAGTTTTTCTCAAGTAGCTGGAAGAAGAAAAGGATCTTGATATGAGGATATGCGACTAGTACAGTTAAATTTTTAAATGGAGCTTCGGTTTTGTGATTTTTCTTTCGCATAATTTCCCATGGAATCTTCGATACGCAGTGGCGCCGTCGAATCTGTGCAGCTACGCGAAAGAGTCACTCCGAGCGCATGAGATCTTTTGTCGGCAGCGACGTTGAGGCTATAATGGATCCATCGAAAACATTTAAAGTTTTTAAAAGACCATTTAAAGAAGCATTCATGAAAGCAACCATGGAATTTTATCATGTAATTACCGCCTCTTTCCTTTGTCAAAAACTGCTTAAAACGCTTCAAAACCACCATCTTGCTTTCACTTCTCCCACGTAGTTAATCCTTTTTGCAGTTTCGGGCCGTTTCAGTTCTGTTGCTAAGTAGTTGATGTACCACATTGATTTGTCGACCTTTTAATTAAGTTCCATTTCATTTTATTAATGCCTGCTTTCCTTTTGATTATTTTCGTTATCAATTCGCGTCTATAAAGGACTGCCACTAGCTACTAGTTTGCCTTGAATATGCCCGATATTGCATTATGCAGTGGAGCTATAGTGTTTACTGGAGTGAAAAATGAGAATATCGGAGCCTGATGGGTAACGTCCTAGTCAAGAACGTATTCATATGATTCAAATAGGAAGTTTTAGTTGTGCATCGGGCGATCGAAATTTAGGAGACTTTCAGCTCCGTATCGGAGGCGATTTCACGCGCACAGTTGTGTCCAGAAGCGATTATTCCACTTCTCTCAATGGTGCGTGCTGCAGTCCACACATCGCCGGTATGTCTCCGAATTGGATAGAGATGTAAGAGCATCTATCTCATAGTATTCGTAGATTATGTGATGCAAGAAAATCCTCTCCTACTAATCGTTTTCATTTGAATTTTTCACGCGTTCAAGCAACTCGTAACTACTATGCCGAACTATTTTTTAAGCCATCGTTGCAATTAGAAGGTTTGTGAATGTGCAAACGCAGCACGTATAAGCCTTCCTTCTTTTCTTTCTGAAACCTCAGATATGGGATTATGTGCAAGAGTGGCGTCTGTATTCGACCGTTTACTGCACCTTCGCTTTAATTTCTTGTAGAAATATTGTAGTGTCGTTTAAAATACTGGACCATTCTGTGAATAATTCTATCTCAGCAGATTGATTTTCTTGCATTTTATTGTGGGGGGTGCCGACACCTTCGCCTGCTTGGAGTGTCATCGGTATTTAGTGGAGCATAGCTCATGGTAGAAACGTTTTTTGGGGTTTCTGTGAGGCAAGCTGCCGCAAATCTGATATGGATAACAAAAAGAGGTCGGTTCATGTCTTCTGTTTCAGTCATTACAATGCAGTGAATTTTTATATAGAAGATTTTCCCACTCCGGAATTCGAATATTTAGATGTTCCAGTGACCATACACAACTGGTTTCAGGATTGCGAGGCGATTTTTGCCCTCGAAGCTCAAAATGACCGTACTACCTGTGCTCTCAGTTTCATGCACTTTGCTGCAGTGGATGTGGGCGGAATTTGAGGAGGGATGGATCTCTACTTTCTTTTTAACGCCATACGCGCTTATCGGCCGTTTTTGAATGTTGCTTCATTCAGGCTCGCGCTGAACAAGACGATAGACAGGCGCGCTTCGCGTCAACGGTGGTGCAGATGCTAACGTTCCTTTACCAGAACTCGCCCGATTTGTACAATGTTTGTCATACGGATGAATTTATTGTTCGCCTGTTTTCGGTGCTCGTTCCTCCTGATTTGCGTGGTTCGAACAACAACAAGGATCAGGCAGCCTTGACTCCGACAAGCAGCCTAGCTCATTCCGGTACTGCTTACTTCGTTATGTTGTCACGTAATGTTAACGTGGTCCCATTGCAATCTCTCTCTATCGGTATGAACTCTGCCACTTCCTTGTACTGTTGTGTGTGAAAAAGCCGATTGTCTTCTGTCCTCTGCAATATTTCAGACGGCGCCCGTTACTGCCGCCTCACCCCCTCCCCTTCCCACTGGACACTGGTTACTCTCCACAGTTATCAAGTGACTCTTAACCTCGAGTAATAGTGGGTTCAAGCCCATCTTCCATCTTAGCTATTCTTCAGTTCATAATTCTTTTGAAGATCGGAAGTTGGACAAAGGAGAATGTTCGCTGCCTAGCAGCTGTTTCATTTATCGGTCGCCGTCCACAAGGGATGAAGCCTGCAAAGATGGAAGGGAAAAATGTAAAGGAGCTCTAGCTCTCCTTATCATCTTGCTTGGCCTAGAAACCTCTTATCACTTCTATGATTAGAGTCGTGCTTATAGATGTAACTTGGAAATACATTCCATGTGGAGGATGTAAAGCGTAGAAGCAGAAATACCGCACAGATAGCGTTACTGAGTACACCATCTTGTAGAAAGTAGTAGAACAGCAGTTACCTATTTACCTTGAAGAAGTTGGACCCTTGGCATTCCCTTCGGTCTCTATTCGAGTTTCAGCTGATCCCCGTCATTCTTAGGTGGTTTTTTCTAAGGATGTGGGATCTTCCATGCAGTGTGCAAGAGCTCACAGAAATGGATGGTCATCTGTCGTCGAAATGTAAATGATTACTACTTTAGAATGTTTCCTCTATTCCCTGTTACCTACTGTTTTTGCAATATTAGGTCGCAGACCTGCGGCTGCCAAAAGAGCAGGATGGCTCTCAAGATCTTTAACTTATGTTGAATTTTTCCTCTGCTCGTCAAATTCCTCGTATTTGTCATGAAATGTCTCCATATTCCAGTCATCGTAGGTCTCAGTGTTTTATAATAAGTTTTAGTGCTTGAAAACCCTTGTTGCCGAAGCGTGCTGGATTTGATAAAGCGAATTCTATGCGAAGATGTTTCGCTTAGCCACAGCGGTCGACCCGACTCTCTCCTCGATGCGTTAATTGAGGTATGTAAATGACATCATGTCAGTGCGTATATGTTAATATGTTTTTTGTTTGGTTTTTTTTGCCGACGTTCACAGTTCAGATCAAATTTTTTTGACTCTCGCTTTGTTAGGGCCTTCACTGTGAAATTCTCTGTTAGAAGGCAGGTGACATTGACTCAGAGTTGAAGAGTATCTCGCTCTAGGAGCATTGCTAGAAGTTAACGGTCCTTATGTAGAGCATCCGTGAGTGTGGATTAGTCGGGAGGGATGATTGTACGTGGTCCCTAGCGCAGTAACGTCACTGATAGAATTGAACCATAAAAGCACGTGGCTTTTATGTCGATTCAGCTGTCACACTTTAACTCATTAGTCGTTGACTGTATTATTTTCATTTCGTTTCTCCTTCCGATGCTTGTGAATTGCAAGTATATTTCATTTATTAATGGTCATTGGAATGGAAACCGCTATCAGAAGTAACCAAATAGAGGGAAAGGGGAGGGTAACGAGTAGTTGTATGTTATGAGGGTAACGAGTAGTTGTATGTTATAAATCCAAGCTGTAAATGCTATTAATCCGGAAAAGCCTCACTGTGGCATAAGTTCTTCCAGTGCTGTTACTTCCTGATCATACGTATCCTTTGTCTTTTCCGAACCAGTATTTTTTGGGACTGTTTTTCCGAAGATGAGCTTTCGAGAGAGTGAAAATAGCGGAAGCATATCCTGTGGCTGTTGGTATTCGAGGAAAGTCTGGAGCGGAGCTTCTGAGCGCGATAGCACGGAAATCTTCGAAACATTATATGTGTTTTGCAATAAGTTGGGTATAGTAGCCTTGGGGGAGTCAAAAAGCAAGGAAGAATTTTATCAAGGATGGAATTCTCGTTCATTCTTCTCAACTTCCTTATTATCTTCTCTCGCTGATTTTGGGCGGCCTGCAGCTGGGTTATTTGATACGCTATTATAGCCGTTATTTTGCAGAACGTTCCAGAGTGTGGCAGCGCTAAGCGATTCCACTGTATAATTTTATCTGAAGTCCTTGCTCTTTGCATGGATCACATGATTGCAACAGGTTTCTTGTCTTTTTAATGCTTTTAATTGAACCCATGCGCCATCGGAACTCTGGGCAACCTAAATGTCATGTAACTCACAGCAAGAGGTCCCGCAGTTATTCATGAGTGTTATAAGAGGATTAGGTTGTACTGCTTCCTCATTCGTTGAATTACATGCTTGCGGAAGTACTGTTTGATAGCGTGGAAAATTCGAAACGATGAAAACGCTTAGTGTTCACTATGACGCCTTAGAAATTTTTTCATAGTTTTCGCTGACTTTGATTGTTGCATAAAAGCGTTCAGAATTACGGCATTTTGTCTCCGTCTAGTTTCCTTTTCATTTCTGTCGCAATCAGTGCTCATTTCCTCATTTCTTTCAGTGCGAATGTTTTCTTTTTCTAGTGGCTAGACATCTCTTTCGAAGTACGCAGCAGTAGTGATTGGTTTACTGCGATTTTATTTTGTTTTAGTTGGTCGATCCAAACATCGCTATTTGATAGAAGTCATCGTTCATTTTTCAAATTGGAACTAGTTTTTAGATATACTTCTCGGTTCTTCGAGGACCGCCTCTTCAGCAACAAACACCTCGCCGGTATCACCCACCGTTCTGCTCTCCAATTTCGCCTACTTCGCTTCCAGAGTTGTCGACTGCCTGTGGAGCGGTAGGTGAAGCCCTAAGTAGTTTATTTTCTCCCTTTTTTTTTCATTCACGAAGCTTAGTTGAGAGAGAACACTGTACGACCGAGCTGCGAAGTGAAGCATTATAAATGCGCCTAGTTCGTGAACTACAGCTGCTTCCATTGGCTCCATGTTATTTCTCGTGGTTGGATGGTTTGACCACGACCACCTCCTTTGTTAACTATTCAAGCTTCATGAAGTTTTTGACTAATTCGGGTCAAAATAACAGGGTTTTGTAATGGCGCACTATCGTTGCCGTCAACGAGTTACAAAACTGTGAGAGATTTCGGTATGCACGTCTATGTGATTCTGCTCTGGTTTATGTCTCTTTCCACCCCTCTTTCATTTCTTTTGCCGAGGAAAGCGATTTGCAGCCTTGTACACTGGTGAGCCGATGCATGTGCTCGATTTCTTGTTCAAAGGAATCGCGTTGGGTCGTCGATCCGATTCAAAGGCTTCGCCGTCTGATGCCCTATTGCACGCACTTGATCGTGCAATTCTTTATCTTCTCAGCAGACCCATCGACACAGTACAAGGTGGCCATCATTTTTGCTTTGCCATTATGCCCGTTAACTCGATATTGACTTAGTCGATTTGGAGGAAAGGGGCACCATCTAAGAGTGTGAAAAACTGGATTTTATCCAAGATCCAGTAATGAACATACGAGGATGCGGTAGGCATTGCCTGTTTTGAGGAACATTTTCAACTGAATCATTGAGCAGGCATGAGGTGGAGAGAAGCATTAACCAGAGCGTTTGGAATTGGAAACTCGTGCGTGGCAACATTGTCATCATTTTAAGAGTTACTATCCTGCGCCGCAACACGAATGGGTTTATGTTGTTGGATCTTCGGCTTTTGTGCCTTCAAAGCTGGTGGGTATGAGGCATGTTAGTTGCATCTTCTTTGCTTTCTTTGACAGCAACGACAAGGAAACGTTTTCGGAATTTTTCCTTTTCGAATCGTTAACGAAATCTGTTGGAGTGAATGAATGGACAGTAAGTTGTAGGTGCATAACAGATTGTGTATCTGACGTGTTTACCAGTGTCTTTAATTTATGTTGACGGAACGGCTAAACTTTGTTGAGTACCACCTGCAGAAAGCTTCGATCTGTAGATTAAACATTTCGTCGAGGAGATAGTGGAAGAAATTGTTCTCGACTGAAATCTCTTATTTTAGTGCAAATGTGTATACTGGATACGCTCTCGGAAGTAGTCGCTAATCGTGCCATTGTCCTTTCACCATCGCATAATGATGCACTATTCTTTGGCGCGTTAACACACTTGCTGTTCATGCTTTCTGTTACACCGGACATACTCACCACCGATCGCGAACCATCACAGCTGGATAATGGAAGCGCGCAGGTGTGTTGCTATTTTCTGCTAGGGAATCGAGTTGCTTCAATGTCATAGGAAGAAATTCACGTAGAACCCTGAAGGAATCGGTTGTTAAAAAATTAAAGGTATTGGGAATTTATGAGCACTGTAATTTCAGCATAAGTGCTGCGGACAGAAAGCAGCAGTCGGTTTGTTACAGTGCTAAACGAAATTGATGCATCGTGTAGAATTGCATTTAAAGTACGTATAATTCTTGATAATCGTTGAGTTTCTGAGTTTTACATTTTGTGGTTTTCACTCTCATTGGTTGTATGTTGGAGTACATCCTCCTCCTCTATTCCAGAGGTTGTAGTTCATCAGTGTCGAAGATTTCCAAATGAGAGAACGATTATAACAAAACAATCTGTCGTTTAAGAAGTTACTTTTCAGGAATGAAAGCAAAAGTTTATATTGATTGCGTCAGTTACATTCGTTATCCACGTTTCCAGAAAAAGGAAACAAATAGATGAATAAACCCCCTACCAGTTCATTGATTCAGAAGCTTTGTATTCTTGGTGAGATTGGATTGCTGGGATAGTATGACTCAGACCCGCTAGCGGCAGTGAACTCCCAAAAGATTTCGAGCTTCTGTATACATCTTGGATATCCTGAGATGCCATCCAAAACCCTTCTCTGCACTTCCAGCAGTTTACTAATCCTGTCCTCCGTTTGAAATGTGCTTCAAACATTGAAGGTGGCATTATGTGCGTCTCGGGTGTGGCAAGAGGTTTGTACTGCGAAGCGAAGTGTACTCGAGGAAATTTTCAAGCGCGGTTTCGTTTGCGAGCTTAATGCGGCACGCGCCCTACTTTCGCACGCGGCGAGCCTTCAGTGGCTTGCATTTGTCGACTCTCAGGTGAATTCGTCGACGCCTCGCAACATCGTACAAATACAGCAGCAGATTCAGTCGGTAAGCATGAAATGACCGCTTGATATTTTGTACTGACTGATGCACTGAGCGGAAGGAAGAGATGGTGAAAGATCAAGTTGCGATAGTTCAGTAGGGATGGGACATCTATGATTAACAACACTAGTAACCAAGAGGGGATATGTAAATGGTGATTCGTTGCCTCCGCAAAGCGGTTTTCTGTATGTCGTTAATGGGTACAGCACTTTTGCGATGTTGCGAAATGTTTCTGCGAAGCAGTAGAGTAGAATACTTAATGCGGCAACACATGTCAGAAACGAGGCTTGCATGTTTACCTGGGTGCCTTTCGGAGGTCATATGACGCAGATGAACGACGGGTTGAAAACTTTCAAAATAGGAAGCATCGGTAGGAACGATAGCACACGCAATGAACAAGAGGCCATACGGCATCCTCTCGTTTCATCGCAAAAGCTAAATGGCGTAAATGCGCATGTATAGGTTTATGATGAACGATTCCCATTGTTGCGGCTATTGAACATAACACTTTAGTTTCAACAAAGAATGTCAGTGACATTAATGTTCTTATCAAGTTCCATCCGTCTGGTGCGCAGTCGTGTCGAGTAAATTTCCCGTAGCAGATCACGTGTTTCATCTGGAACTCCACTTTCGTGTCGTGCTTTTGACAACTTACGAGCAAAATGCCTGGAACAGCTCACCGCTCAACGTTTATACCAGTAACTTAACTAAGACTTGGGTAGTCTGTGCAGGTGCTACTAAAATGGGAATCAGGGATTTAGAAGATTACCTCGTCGCTTTTGAGGAGCTTTTCGTCTACCTGTTCATCTTAGCACAGGAACATTTACTGGAGAATTTGTTTTCTTCGTCATTTTGTTTTGCAAGGTGGTGCTTCCGAGAATCGAAGGTGCAAAACGCCAGCTTCAGACAGCCGTGCATTGAGAGGCATCAGTAGTAATTGGGTCATGATCTCGTGGTCCATCTCTTCAATTACCACAAACTTTTAATTTCGTCATTTGCCTCCTACATTGTTAACTTTCTTCGCGTAATTGATCATCTTTTGAAATGGGAAACTGGAATCATAGTCTCCCTCGTTAAAGATAATTGTTCCGAATTTGTGTCGTTGACACTACCAAATCACCATATCGCCACAGACTGATGCATGTTCCTCGAACTTTTTGAGGTGGTTGTTTTCAGCAGAACTTTAGCAGGTTTCAGTAACAGCACAGAAGCTTGGTGGTTTGAGATGACAGTTCGAGGCTGCTCGCTAAGTGGTTTTTTTGCAGAAGATAACGAAGGTGGCAAGCGGCTTGCAACGGCTGACAAGTCGAAAAGCGCTGAGCTTGTCCAGCTCTACTTCAATGTGTGCATCCATCTGGCGTCCACCTAACATCACGGCAGAGGTTTCCATCGTGAATCGTTTTTCGCAAAAAAATTTTTATCACTGCTCATCCTGCTACTGGCGTGTATGCTGTGATGAGCAGCTAAAGCGTTGGTCATCCTTAGTGAAGTAAACCTTTTTGCTTGCGGTGCACAAGTGCATTTGTGCTTCTCGCTGTAAATGGTTTTTATGACCTGAACTTCAGAAAACCGGAGTTGCCAGATTTGATGGATGCACTTCTTTTCCTAGTAAGTTGAACTCGATTCGACTCGATTTGCAGGTCAACGAGTCGCTGAGTTCTTAAATAACAAGTTTTTTAATGGTTATGTGCACCAGTTGTTTTTGCTTCCATCCGTCTTCCCACCTTCGCCCTCCTTCTTGCTGTCCTATTTTAATTACTTCTTCCTTTTTTGTTTTATCTGCCGTAATGCATGGTCCTGTTTCATGGAAGAACACGTCATCAGAGACATGAGAATGGAAATGAGATTCCAGCTAGAAGCGTTCGCAATCGGCAGAAGTGATGCGAGCCATCGAATATGGATTCTCTTGGATGGCTGAAAGCGAGTTGTAAAATCGTAGTCGACTGAGAGTCTAGAATTCACCATTTTTTTTCATTCAATTGGCCAAAGTGAATAAATATTGAATTGTCATCAATGGCTGTCCTCAGCGATCGACCTGCATTCTTGAAACGTTCGTCTTTTGGATAAGATTTCCATGACCTGCACAATCGTGTGTTTCCAGCGGCATAAATGATTTTTTTCACTATGAGGGTAGAGCTTTATAATTCTTGCTATTGCGGTACAGGACAAGTTCTAATCTTTTGTTTAATTACAAAGTTTTTTGCATTCATGAGTGAAATGTTTCATGAATTGCAGGTGGTGCAGATGTGGATACGAGTGCACACGTCTTTGATACGGGAATTGGTGCGTGCGCAGTGCATGCGTTATCACGAATGGCATTCTCATGTGCAGAAGTGGTGCCTGCAGGAGTGGCACACACTTGAAGCCGAACTCACCAGGTATGCAACATGTTGCTTCTTTTCTGCGCAGTTTTCGATGGTTGACGCAGAAAATGGTCAGGGAAGTGTAATTAGCTTTCGTAAGTGAAATTTTCGGTCTTTCTCCAAAATCACTTAACTTTCAAAAAAGCAGGAGTTTCTGCTGTTTCACACCTACTTTGAAGATCGGAAGTCGCGGATAGGGGCTCCGTCAGTAGTGCAGAATAAGTAGTGTGCTCAGTCACTATAGCCAAAAGTGTCGATTATACTACAGTTACTGAATTTCTTGCACACTGACTTAGCCAGGCAAGTGGTATAAACTTGTATTCGGCATGGAGTATTTGACACTTTTGATCTGCATTGGAAGCCTCTGTAATCAGTTCAGTTCGCACGACCGAACATGATTCTTTTACTTACCTGTGGAAAATGTTAGCCGTTATATCTTATGATCAGATCCTTGCGATTGACCGATTAGAGTGTATTCGTTTTTATTTGTTTATTTACTTGTTTATGTATTTATTTTTATAGGGAGAGAGGATTGTGGGGTCCACAGCTTGGCTCTTCGTTGGATAAATTCGCACTTGACACTACAGAAGGTCCGTGTCGCATCCGACATAAACTGATTCCCAATCCAACGTTCTATCATCAATATCCATACCGACCGCATCTTGATCTGCCGGAATCGGTAGTTTGTTCTCTCTTGTGAATGTGAATAACCATCTCAGAAGGGGAGGGCACGTTTATTTATGCACAGTGTCCTGGCTGAGACCAATCTTCCAGTTAACTTAGCAGCTGTAACAGGCCTGCAGAATTCCTGCAATATTTCAGTTTTTTTTTTTGGCATTATTTCTAGCGCTTTTGAAATTGATGAGATTAAATATAACGTGAATGGCACAAAAGTTTGCTGATGTCATGGATAGTCACAAGTGACAGTTCCGTCGTTTCTGATTAAAGGAGGGTTGACGAAGAGCATTAACCACCGATATTGAAGCAACGATTTTTTGGAAATTTTGCGACAGCTGAAGGCAACCTTCAAGAAATTGCACTGACTCAGGCTATGACAGTACTGCTTCTTGTAAAGCGCCACAAGAACACTTGCGGACATACAAAGTATTGCATGCGGTGAGGCTTCAAACCATAAAATTTTACTGAAAATGACTCGGTTGTCTTCCCATTCTCACTAGCTCATCCACTGTCTCAAAAGTTTAGCGACTTCATTCGAAACGTTGTTATGTGCATAACTTTTATTCTAAAATTAATAAGTTTCAGCGTAAAGTTTAACATTCACAGTCAGTTAGGAATTCAGACTAAGCAAGGAGCAGAGGAGCGGGGAAACGTATGCTCATATGTCTCGTCGGATGGCATGCTCAATTGTTATTTAAGACCTCCCTGAAACTCGTCTTCAGCTGCCTTTAGCCAGGAAATATGCCTCTTATATCTTATTTCTCCTTTTGTGGCACCTCTCAGACACTTTTCGGTGTCTTATTCTAGTTAAAACGAATTGAGTTGAAATGCTACATCTGCGGCACTCATTTTGCCAAGAAAATGAACCTCGCTACAGAGGCACAGACTATCAGTTCACTGTTGAACATGAGGAACGATTTCTTTGTTACGTGCCGTTGTAATGGTCCCCAAGAAATTGCTTCTTTGTTTGTGCTGTTTGGAATGTTCCCTTCAGATGACGCACATGATTCCATCTACCCTGCATCCATGTTTTTATCTATTCATAACTCGCACTTTTCGATGCGTTGAAATGCCACGCTCGTCTTGCTATGATAGCGTCAATTCACTGTGTGAGTGCTGGCAACGCAAACGTATAGTACAATTATTGCATGCTATTCGCGCGAATGCGAGTCGATCGTAAACATGAGCTCACTTCATAGGCCTTCATTTGAAGCATCCGCTAGAAGAAGACGGAAAATATTTCTAGGGAATTACCCATTGGCGTTGTAAGGTTAGACCGAAACGTGCAATAGTTTATTATGAGATCATCATTCCACACAGAACTATTGATTGTGGAGTCTAATCTTTGCTTTTATGGGAAAGCCTTCGTCTGCGAGCTGGCGTGTTCTGTGACATGAAGTTCACTTTCATTTGAACTTTATATGAGTGAACTTTCATTTATACAAGTTTAGCAGTAGATCTGTGTTTCAGAAGGCCCTGCGTGCAAAGGTTGCCATTTCAAAGGACAGTAAGCTTTACTATGAAGCGATGAAACGTCGACGCAGCAAAACAATTGATTCACGTATTGTGGACTTGTCGGCAATGGTGAACACTCCATGCGAAGAGCGCGGTGAACTTCTCTTTGCCGACATGCACGGTAGGTTCTCTCGGCAGCCGGTTAGGGGTGTAGCAGACTTGAGTTCGCAGAAACCAGTATTCAGACGTCGCGGTCATCATAGTCACACTTTCATAGTCAGTGCCACAAAAATTCGAACCAGGATTGAGAAGGAATATCGCGGCCCTAGATACACATTTGCTTTGCTGTCTGGAAATCGACTGTTGCAACTGAATTCGGTGTTGTACTCATCTGTACAATAGTGACTTCGATCATTTTGCATTTTATCATAGAAGTATTAAGATCACTGCGCTTCGCGGCTGCAACCAATCGGAAATGAGCATTTGACAAGAGGCGTTCTGAATATGCGACGTATGGATCTTTATTATTGCGTGTTTTGTCATATTTTATTTTATACTTTCACGAGTTCCCTATTAGAAAGTGATATCCTCGAGAATCAACAAATAACTAACATGCGTTATCTTGGTTCATAGTTATTTGTTTGCTGAATTGCAGAAGTGAGCTTGTCGATGATTCAACGTGTGTCAGTGAGACACAGCGATGTAGCCTTGGTTTCACGAAGCGAAGAGAGTGTCGAACGAGATGACGCAGATACAAATGATGTGGAGATATCGGCTGTCGGTGACGCACTCAACAACGAAAAAAGTGAAGCCGATCTTGACGAGGAGCCCGAGGAAGAGGGTATCGTCGATGATCCGCAACTCAATGACGTATCAAATGATAGTGACGCGCAGAAAAACGAAGAGATGAAAGATGCAGTGCCGAAGCCAGTGCAGAGTGGAAGTCGTGATCCAGTCACTGGCAAGAAAAGGGGACCGGACAATCAGACTCTGCTGAGATTACTGGAGCAGGTTTTTTTAAATCTCTATGAAATTTTTTTGTTTGTTCACAGCTTATAAAGCCATCAGTTATCTGTAAATGTCGACTAGTCATATCCATGAGGGATATCTAGACCATTCTTCCTCTCTCCAATATGAAGAATTGGTCATTTTGAGCCTCAACCGAATAAGAATATATGTTGGATTGGAGGTGTTCTCTTGCATTCTCCCACTGTTCGATATAAAAAAACAGCGTCGTTAATAATTGTTTGAACGAGTGGGCTTATTTCTCTGCTGTCAGTGTTAATTTGGGCAACTTATTTTCAGGGAGAACAGTTGCACTCGATGTTTCGTTGTGCACGGGTACAAGGTTTGGATACCAGCGAGGGACTGCTGCTGTTTGGACGCGAACATTACTACGTCGTAGACGGATTTACGCTGCTTAAAACTCGAGAGATACGTGATCTCGATTTTTTGCCGCAGGAGTGAGCACTTTCAACTCTTCACTGATGAGCTTGCGCAGCTTTGAAATGCTTCCATTTCCTGATGCACGGATTGCCCACTGCTTGGCTGGATGGTTTTTATTGTTGAATCTCACTGAAATATAGTGTTGCTATGGTTTGACCGATGTAAACTTCGTGTTACTTCATTTGGTGCATTAGCTGATCATTTGGGAATTTCAGAAATATATTGGGTAGTTAGGAAAAAAATTACAGGACCATTTTTTGCAATTTGCCTTGGACAAAGAAGAAGACTTTGAACACTGAGAGCAAGAATAGCATCCATACCAAAACAGGTATGAAAGGACGAAGGGGAGCTTTGCAATGCCGGGTTTCTTGATTCGGTGGTTTGATTCTGCACACGTCTACGTTGGGAAGTTTGTTTTGTGGCTGCCGCTGCAGATTTAATGAAGTCGTTTCCAGTTACCCAACACTACCTTATATTAAATTCTCTGTCATCTGATCATGTACGTATATTTGGGTAACCTAACTCAACTCTTTTTGCTCTTGTCAACAGCTTTTTGATTTTGAAAATCCTATAAATGACGATGGTTTTGTTTTGTAACGTTCTGACAGCAGTTATTTCCGTGGGATCGTAGACGGCCACGCAGTGAAAAGATAGGGGCTCTCGGTAAAGAAGCCTGATTAAAGATGAGGAAAGAGATTTGGATCGTTCACTTAGTAACAGTAAAGCATAATAGAAAATGCGGGAGCTAAATATGAAGCTAATATTAGCTGAGCAAATTCATTAGGTTGTATCCAGACGAACGAAATATTCGATTGAAATCAGTTCAGGTTGCGATTAGAGAAGAACGGTGAAGATAGCAAAAATGAGTGTATTTGACGTTCGAGAAAGTTATAATGATTGTTTCTGATTATCTAGACTTCATGATCCGATAGTGCCTTACATGGCGTGTGGAGCAACGCGACCGAGCAAGCGCATCCGTTTGTGCAGTAAGTTCTCGTATGACGACATTCGTGAGGTGCATCGTCGACGCTATCTACTTCAGCCGATCGCCATCGAAGTGTTCTCTGCAGATGGGCGCAATTATTTACTTGCCTTTCCGAAACGGATGCGGAATCGCGTTTATCAAAAGTGAGCAAATGTTCCTGCCATAGTCGTTTGGTTCAAATTTTACCCGTAAAGAGTTTCCCGTTGACTGTTGCCTGCTTTTCAAGTAAGCTGCCATGTGCCATGTTGCTTTGTCATGCGCTATTGCTGAGCATTCATCTCTCACTCCAGTTATTCGAGTATAGTGTCCTATACTGATGTGAGTGGGTTTTTCTTTGTACGATTTCAGTTTTACTTTGCAGCCACTCTAGCATTACCGTTGCATTATTAAAGTACTGTGTTACGTTTTAAGCCCCGGTGAGGACAGCAAATGATCCTCTTAATTTCTTCCTTCTTGTTTCGCTCAGTGCAACGATTATGTTGATAATGTGACTTGGGATCGAAAGAATGGTCATTAAGTTAGTGCTAGTGATCTTTCGGATTCTTCCTAAATAATTGGACTTAGTGTGTTTAAAGTTCTCTTGCATTTTGCTGTGACCACGAAATTCTTGCCTGGCATTTTGTCCAAGTCAAAGCAACTCCGATGGTGTAGATAGCGCACCCAGTTATTGGCTTCGTTGCCTCGCACATCCTCCAAACAGGCAGAGCTTGAGGGAACTAGCCTGTGGGCTAAGTCACTTATGGCTCTTATGAAGTCTGGAGAATGGCAAATTTTACCACTGGTTCCTCTTAGAAACTTTGGATCGAAGGAGCAAACATAATTATGGATGGTTTTCGCTTAGGTCATCTCAAAACAAGTAGCTTTCGCGATGCTGGCTTGCAGAGTCGAAGAAAAGTGCCAATTTTTGGTTACTGATCAGTGCAGGCGTTTAAAGCACATATACGCAAACTGGCTAGGAAGTTGGATGGTGAATTTTCACCTTTGCATTTTTAAGGTTGGTATCAATGGCAAAGGCATTAAAAGATGGAGGCGTTGAGTCGGTCAGTGGGCAGAGATCCTCAGTTCCCGTTGAACAGACCGGTCGCGTTTCATTGCTTACGTCTCTCATAGGTTAGTAGATAACATTTGTCTTTCTGCTCGTAAAATAGTCTTTAGCTGTTCTACTGTCATTCGCATAATAAGGTAATAAAGCTGAAGAATTCGTTTACACTTTTTTTTATCTTATTAGTTCGGAATTCATCCTAGGTCGACTGGGATTTTGCTTAAATAAAGAAAGTAGTTGTCTGGAATATTAGTATTCGATATTTCAAATGATTTATTGCTTTTTACTCCTCACAGATAGACTGGTAATCCATTGTGGTGTAATTTTTGTGCAGTTCTGTTATCGATGACACAAGGAGAGTGGACCTGCGACTGATTTTTGCAGACTGTTTACTTCAGAGATGCTTTTTCATAGTTCATTTAATTACTTAATCCGTAATTAACAACAAGTTCATCTTCGTTGATGCATTTTTTAAGTATTATTAGTGCTTTTTATCTCAGTAAGTTCGCTGTTGATATGAAGTCCTGATGCTGTGAAATTCCATCGATGTTGCTTCATTTCAGTGTTACTTCGATTCCCCGCTTGTAATGCCGTTGTGAATGAATTAGTTTTTTGTGCTTTTTTTACTTCGGTCTACATTCAAAATTGTTCATTCAAAACCATTCTGCCAGAAAACATGGTGTTTGAAAACTTTTCACTAATATGAGCTCGTCGTGAAGAATCACCCAGCAGTTAACGCCTAGGTTCTGGATCCCTCATCCTGGCTGCAGTTGTGATCCTAGAAACCTTTTTCAATCGTAACTTGACCATCACTTATGAACCATCGTGGAAATGATGAGAACCAGTAGAGAAGTAGAAGGGAAAAAAATTCGAGTGTGAATTTTTTGACGGATTCAGGATAGCTATTGAAACTGAATGACGGTACAGCAAATGTACTCATAAAACAGCGTTGCAGATATCGTCCTGTAAGTTTGGAAGTTCTTGACTCGGGTACAGATAGCACTGCACAATCTGCGAACCGGGAGATTTTTTGCTGTAATTTTTGTACCGGGTATAGTTTGTCATGGTTATTCTGAATACGTGGATGGCTGCAGCCATTTCTAAATGGTTTCTGACAACGCAGGATTCGCTTAGAAGCCTTGGGGAAATAACGCTCACAAGTCGGAGGAAAGTCTGCAGATCGACAGTTTCATCGTTTTCCCAGTAGAATATCTTGTTTTTCACACATTCCCCGTCACCCATATGTTTAAGAAGTTTTATGGGGACGTAATCAGCTCCATGTCCATTCCTCTAGGTGGAATGCAGTTTGAATGTGGGTGCATCCGAGGCTTCAGTTGCGAGAATTATTTTGTACTGCCATTTTGTGTCCCTGAAGCTTGTGAGGTCACGAGAGGTTACAGAATCGTTTTCGATTAAGGTGTTTTGCTTTTCTTTATGAACTATACCAAGTGGAATGAAATTAACAGAGTAGCCAGGTGAGCTTCGAGCGTTGAAACCATGTTCGTGATTACTGTTTAGACTGTAGGCACCATAGTGCTAGTAACATTAAATAGAGGATGACAGGCTAAAATATTAGTTTGGTCAAAGTTACAAATAGCTTGCGGCATCGCAGCAAATCCGCTCGTTTTTTTTGCATCTGTGCAGAGCTTTCGGCATTAATTTGTACTAATTTGAGGCCATTTCAATAAAGGCGGCTTAGTAAAAGGAAACCTGGAGCAGCGAAAGTCTTCACGAGCGCAGTCTTCCAAATGTTTGATGCGGAAGATGATATTTTTTAAAAGCACAAAGTCTCGAGATGATTTATCGTACCATTGTATCATTTCGTTGGAAGTATGTAGGGGTTGGTTTTCAATGCGCAAATACTAACTTCCTCTGCCAGTAGGCACACTTTCTCTTTAGGATACATAAGGCAGTGTAACGATTTGTAGATAACGACGAGTTGATCTGCTTTTTGGTAGCTCTTTAAGTCACTACTGTGAAGCGCAATTTGTTTCCACATATTTCGTGGTCGTGAAAATTGTTGTCTTACTTCGCTCATTTTAGTCTATGAAATTCCAACTAGCCTTATTCATGCCATGGCAGAAGCCTCAGCTGATTCGTACACCCCAGCTTAAAGTTTTTTCCTCATTCTTTTCGGCCGACCTGAAATCTTTTATGCTGCCTGTAGCTTAAATGTTCTCATCGCACCCTGCTAATCGCTTTTGGGAAAAAGGTGTATAAACCATCAGGTTTGAAATTTCTGTGGAATTTTAATGATATGAAAAACCTTCCTTCCACCTGTTCCACTTGATCAAAATTCTTCCAAAGGTCGTAATAGAGATCAAGTTGATAATCTGTGTACCCCTCACGTCAAGAAATTGCGCATATCGACGATCCAACAATCGTTTATTAGGTGAAGTGACTTTAAAGAAAACGAACACGCGAACTTCCAGCAGTCTTTTAGCAGCTTACCCAGTTCGAAATCCAACATTCTTACAGGCTGCCCACTCATAGTGACTTTGATTCAATCTTGCCGCTTTTTCCGCTTCCACCGATGAAGAATTTACCCATTTTGCTTTATATCCGTTCATTTCAACTTGCAGTGCCACATGAAGCGGTCGAGCATGTTTCAGGTCAGCAATCGGTCACACAGCGTTGGATACGTGGCGAAATGAGCAACTTCCAATATTTAATGCACTTGAATACCTTGGCAGGTCGATCCTACAATGATTTATCTCAGTACCCGATCTTTCCGTGGATTCTCAGCGACTATAGCTCAGAGGTTGGTTTCGGTCACCAAACTAATAGGTCGAAGAGTTGCACCTACGCCACTTTCTCACACAAGTTGAGGTAACTTTCCAGAGCTACTTAGGCACTTTCGTCGGAATGACCGCAGGCGTAAAGTGCTTTGCGTTCATGTAGTTATCAAAAGTCCGTAAAAAGAGCTGATGTGGTCCCTCTTGCTTCATTCGTTAATTCGAATGAGTTGATCATTATGTTTAGCTGTCATTTAATTATGAGAATGCCCTAAAAAGTTGAATTTATTCTGGAGTTCATTAGCGAAGAGAGGGGCAAAACGAGCTCTGATAACCAGTTGGATTCAAGTGGACGGGGAAGTATTGCACAAAAAATAGAAGGTCTTTCACTCTGCAGCGATTCTCATCGAATTTTGTGCATGCTTTTTCACCCAAAAGCCGGGGTCTTATTTGCAGCTGGCGCCAAAGAAGTTTGACCGTTTTGCCTTACTTCTTATGTCCTCTCCTTTTCGCTCCTAAAAAGACACTCAAACTTCTGCCACATACTTAAGCGAAAGCACTTATGATTCTTTGAAAACATACAGCAATTTTATATGACAGGTGCTCGATCTTACAAATCCACAGTCTTTCCGCAATCTGAGTCGGCCAATGGGTGCACAAAGTGCGGAAAGATTGGGGCAATTTTTAAAACGATATCGCGAATGGGACGATCCTAGTGGTGAGACGCCGCCATATATGTACGGCACTCACTACAGCAGTGCAATGATCGTTGTTTCTTATTTGGTACGCCTGGAACCGTTCACCCAGCAATTTCTCAAATTGCAGGTAATTTCGTTCTTCTTGAAGTTTGATATCGCCTCATTTATGCGCTACGAGCGACTTGCGAATGCCGATAGGATTTCTGCCGCATGTTCATGCATGTTTTTGTCAGTTGTTAATATTCGGCAAACCGAAAGCATTCTGATATTTGGTGGAGACGTTTGCTGCGGGACGTCCATTTTCTTTTTTAGCTAAACTATTATAAGGAATACAATTTTGACCTTCTAATTAATCTATCATGCAGGATCGCGTAAAACGAAAGAAAATTAAGTATCTGCAATCAGTAGTGGCAACGTGGTATGTGGTTTGAACAGCCTTTGCGTACAATCTTTTTTATTGTCTCAGTTCGTAAGTGTTAATACATTAAAAGCAGGTGCCAAGTATCTTTCTTCAGCGGCAGATACCATTGTGTGCTCCTTTTAGAAATAGATTCCGTTGCATATAGGTCAGCTACTTTAACTCGCACTGCTATTTTAACATGCAGCTTGGACCGATTTTTGTGGCTGCTATAAGCGGCGGTTTTTTACTGCCGTCCATAGCATACTCCCAACAGGGCTTTGACAGTTCCAACCACATACTTCAAGTTTTACAGTCATTATCAGTCTGGAACGTTGATTTGTTTTTTGCAGGCTGTAACTGAGGAAACATTCGAGTATTGTGCGCGATGTTTGCAACATGTTGGGAAACGCTTTAAGAAGCAGAAGCAGGATGCGTTTTAACAGTTGCAATACACTGACAATATGGCAAAATTTCTAAAGTTTCAAGAACTTCAATTTCAGTGCTTCTGTGCGCGAATGTTCCTCTTGTTCTCTGGAAATGGATGTGATGAGAAATCTCCTCCTCTCATCTCCATCCCCATCCGCGTGCAGCCATTCAGTGGCTGTTCGCATTTCCCAGATATTGCTTGATGGGATGCATTTCATTTGTCATATATTGCAGGGTGGACATTTTGACTTGGCTGATCGAATGTTCCATAGCGTAGCAGACGCATGGTTGAGTGCATCTCGCAATAACATGGCAGATGTGAAAGAGCTCATTCCCGAATTCTTTTCGCTTCCCGAAATGTTCCTCAATTCAAATCATTTCGACTTGGGCGTCAAGCAGAATGGGGTTGCCCTCGATGACGTGATCTTACCCCGGTGGGCAAAAGGTGACCCTCGAGAGTTCGTCCGCATCCATAGACAGGTGACGCCGTATTGTTCTGTTTGCTTTTTTTCGAGTGAATACTTTTCTGGTTCGCTTTCCGTTCATTGAAGCAGGGTTTGTCTCTCTGCCTACAGTTTGGCAAAGTGTAGTGAGATTTTTTTAACTCATTGGAAGCGTGGAAACAAATTACTTTTTCGTTTGGGTGGTTCCAAAGAGGCGGTTGATTTAAAAGGGACGTTTGTACACAGGTGCACAAATTGGAGGTAGGACTAGGTATATGGGAATTTGACTGTTTGAAGCCAATTTTGAAAGTTTTTGTATCAATGCATGCTGCTTATTGAGTGTCTTCCACTCGCTGTTAAATGATTCGCGGTCTTAGTGTTCGAAATCACGGGCTTGTTAGCATTTTGATTGTTTGGCCGCATCAAATTTCAATGCAGCGATAGATGTCAGTCATGTGGGCTCATGCTGACACTGACTCAGCGTATTTCATTGTTTATACATGTTGCACTTTGCGATCTCCTTTATAGAAGAAGCAATAAAAAGTGTTGCAGTTGTGGCTAATGGCGCCTCGTCTTTCATCTTGGTTCCCTCACAGCGCCCATGAAGTAAATTCAGTTCCTAGGCATTATCGTGCAGTCGATTTCTACCTGATAACCTCCTGTCACTTCACGCTTGCATTTTATCAAACCACCAATCCTGCTGTAATATGGCAGAGGCAAAAAATGTGTCCTAGTGGTCATATCCAAATATTGGAAGTTCCTAAAAATTTGTATTTTGTTGGTCAGGTGATCGTGCACCACCTAGGATTTCAGCTGCATATTTGAGAGCAGCCTAGTTTGTTTGCATAGCTTGTTCACGCAAGAAAGATGAGAAGGCGGCTCTTCGATTGAGATGACTCGTTAGCTAATCATATACCAACCCGCCGTCATTATGTCTCATATCAGCAGTGTGTTTATAGGCGTTGGAGTGCGACTATGTATCGGCAAACCTGCATAACTGGATTGATCTTATATTCGGCTACAAACAGTGCGGTGAGGCAGCAGTTGAATCATGCAATGTTTATCATCATCTCTTTTACGAGGGAAACGTCGATTTTGAGAATATCGAAGACCCTCTCACAAGGTTGTTTTGATATTATTTAAGTAATACATCAGTAGGTGCAATGAGACGCACTCTGAGTACAAAATATGCAGGAAACAGTGTCTGATGAAAGATAGAGACGGTTCTTCGTTGCAGAACATTCCACCTACTAACAGCCAGTCAGTCAGTGGCGTTGTATTTACGCAGCCGTCGAGGAGTGCTTCATCCACTGATTTCCATTATTTCAATGCATTTCCATTATTCAGGAGTTTATTCTGGATTTAGTAATAATGTCGTCAAATATTTGCTTAGTTGACCCACGAAAGTGTCTTTTGGACTAGGCTTATAATGAGAAATTGATCATTTTCGCGCCCATGCAGTCGTAGTCAGTGGCGAATAACAATCCTAAGCATACGAGCAGTGCAGTTATGTTCAGAAAAGCTTGAAGTGTTGTAGAATGAAAGGTTAGGAGACGTTTCTTGAAATGTGAAAACGGCTTCTATGTGCAAATTCGAACTATGAATCCTCAGCCAGATTCCTCTTGCAAATACTGCAGTGAGTCCTGTGCTGAAATACACGAAAAGATGAGTGGATAGAGCCGCTCATTAGTGGCACACCAAAACATATAAAGCCGTTACTTTCAAGTAAGTTGCAGCCGTTGCTATTTTGTAAAAATAGCATTTTGTGGAGCTTCCCATATCTGCAAGCGTAACTTGGTTCCTTTCAATTGTATAAGCATAAAGTTGATGTCATTGTCTTGAAGCTGACTGGAAAACTTCCAGAGAAGCGGATTAATACTACTCATTCCGTAGACACAAGCTCACGCCGTAGTTGTTGATCACTTTTCTCAGGTGGCACCGTTGAATCTTTTTAAAGAGGGGGAAATCCGTAGGAATGTTCAGGCGGTATAACGATTCCGAAGTAATGCTGTAGTTGATGGTGGCTATGACGCTTGCACAGCCAGGTTGCGTTTAGTGGGTTAATTGCAGGATTGGTCCATTGTTGATTGGTGGTCAAGCTTTAATGGCCTTACAATTCCTTTTTGAGACCAGCCGATATTTATAGTAACAATGAACTAATCCACAGTAGTGGTTTATATGCCCCTTATCCTTTGCCACTGCAATATCTGCGTACAACGTGAGTATTCTTCGTCTTCCCAAGCTTCCTTTGCCTTCAAGACTGGGCTTGAAAATGAGATGTAAAAGATCTTGGCGTTTATGCCTTTTGGAATACGAGCGTAACTGAAGCGTATCATAGTCGATGTTTTTAAGGAATGCAACGATTGGCTTCATCAACAACTTTGGTCAAATCCCCACACAACTTTTCAAGAAGCCGCACCCACAGAAGAAAGTCGCCTACATAGACTCTTATTCGTCAGTACCTGGTGTTACCACTCAAAGACTGTTTTATCACTCACTCGATTGTCTCAAAGTGCCACAGTTTCCGATTAAAGGTCCTCTCTTACACTGTTTATCCCTCTTTATACATCAATTCCGGCTGCCAGTTAACTCGCAGAAGCATATTTGAACTCTGTGCTGTGTCGAGGGAGGTAATAATCATCGCCATGATTTGCTTATCTTCTTTTCCCTTTTCAGGCTGCATTTTGAAATTTGTTTTGACACTTCTTCAACTTGTGAAAAAAGAGGAATTTTTGGCTGAGTTTATTGTTTCGTAGATGGATTTCCGATGCCAGAAGGATGCATAGTTTCCTTTTTATTCCTCAGGCGTTAAGAATTATGGGGTTTCTTAGCATCGCTGTGTGATTGCAGAGCTGAAATCGGCTGTGTGTGCCCTGCATGCACTCGAGAAGGGTGGAGTGTTAGCGCTGGAAGCAAATCGTGTACTTTTATCCACGAGTCGCTACATTTCTTGGGGCTTTCCGGATCGAAGCATCCGTATCGGCATCGTCGATAGCGATCGGGCAAGTCACTTTTTCACCTTGATGCCTGTTTCCGCTTTCATCATCTGCCTTAGTACATACGGTGTAATGACTTCCAGAGTGATCTGATCGTGAGGCATTGTGTGCTAAGCAGTACATCTTAAAGTATTGGGTTGAACCTCGTGTTAGTAATTGCCTGTTGTTTTCGCATTAGAAGACATGTTAAACCTCTTTCCCACTATAATTTTCAGTACGTTATACTCCTCTTCATCAGTTTTCATCTGAAAAAGCTGATGCTAATGCATTTCGTATAGTCGATTGCTGTTAAAGAAAAGTGTGATCTAACTCAAAAAGTCATTCTTTTTGTGCTTATTGACAAATTTTTGCAAAATTAGTGGTTTATTTCTTCCTTGGAGCGATGCTGTGATTTAATTGCGAAGATGTATATATATATGTATTTTTTCTGTGTGCCAACTGAATTTTTCTCCATGTTCCATTTAGGTTGGCGGAAGGTTGCGTGCGGAGATGCCTTCCCAACTAAGAGACCACAGAAGAGGATTGAATGCCTACATGCTTCATTTATTTTTCTTTTTTCAGCACAGATTGCTGATGTACAACCTGTTGCAGCAACTATCAGTTTCTGTGCTTATGATGTAAAAAAACCGAATTGAGTGTAGAGAAAAGCGTGATGTTTCAGTCAATGTGTATTCACGAGCTTTGCGAAAGTGCTGAGGTGACGTGTTGTGCGTGTGGTGACTCACGTACGCTGTTCACGGGATCGACAATGGGTACGATCTGCGTGTGGAATGTTATGGAGCGACTGCCTCGTCTTCGTACACGTCGGACACTCAGTGCGCATACGGAAGCAGTTACAGCATTGTTGGTGTGCGCACCTCAGACGTTGCTAGTAAGTGCGAGTCGCGATTGCACAGCAATCCTCTGGCATCTTAGTTCTCTGACTTTCATAAGGCAGCTCCGACCACACCCAGCGGCTGTCACTGCTATCGCCGTTAATGATGCAACGGTACGACATTCATTTTACCCTGTCGATATTTTTTGGTGTTATTTACTACTTCATTTGCATGCCCTTGTTTTGTAAGCACTCTGTTGTAAGAGTCCCTAGTTGAATTGTTGAAGTCCCCACGAGGATCTATATTGGCGATCGGAGGCGTCGAAACTTCGAACTGTAGGAGGGCAGTAGGGGAGAATTGAGAAAAAGTCGAGAGAAGGAAGTGGTATTGCATTAAAGAAGATTGAATCTAAATTCCCCAACCTCCTAAGATTTATATATTCCAATGGAGCTAAAGACTAGCTGACCACAGTCTGATCGGATCCTGTAGGAACGTGGAAAGCATTAAAAATTTTGAATGGCTTTGGTAAAAATGTACCTCAAACGTCTAGTTATGTCTTCGGCTGAAATGATAGGATTTAGCCACTGCTTATGGTGTCTTGTCGTTTTCACTGAAACTGTGTATATAAATGATATGCATATAGGTTTTATTTATTCACTTATATTGTATTAATATTCATATTCATGTTTATATTTGTTTGATTATATTTGTGCTGTTATTTCGCCTCTATTTGATGCATTCCTCGGGAATATCTGCTTGGATACTCCATTTAGCCATTCTTGCGTTGCCACTTATTTCTGAATTTGGCAGCCTCAGGAGAGTTGCTGCCTTGGAAAAGCATTCTTTAAGTGGTGCCAAAGTGAGGGCAATTTGTTAAACTAAGCTTCTAGTTGAATAGTATTGGCAGTGCAGCTTATTTTTAATTGAAACTCTAGAGTACACTTTCCAGGGTGATATTGCAACGGCGTCTTCCTCATTGCTTTTTGTGTGGTCAATTAACGGTCAAATTCTAGCAGTCGTCAACAGCATCGATTCGTCCTCTGTCGAACATATCCCCAACATCATTCTCTCAATCGCATTTTCAACCGTATGTAAACAGTCTTCTTGTCAAGTGGAAACTGTTATTGTCTGCGTTATGGGGAATTCGCTCGCTGTTTTCCCAGGATTCTGTTTCACTGCTCTTCGGGATAATTGCACTATGTTATTGCTAGATACAGAGGTGCTGTATTAATTGTTAGTATGAAGGTATTCCATTACCCTTTCTTCCGGGATTCCTCTTTTTCAAAGGTCTCCGTTTAAAGCTTTTTTCCAAAGTCACAGTTTGGAGCCCATCCTAAGACTTCGCGATAGGTTTCCCAATGGGCATTAAGCGAATGTTTTACGGAAAAGTTTCAGACAAGGCTTATGTTTTTCGTAATTTCTTTCGGCAGTTATTCCCAATCAGACGGCTCAAAAGAGAAGCCTATTTTTTCTCTGGGAACCTTCTCTCCCATCTTTATACTTATAAAATGTGAACCGCTGTCTTAAGAGGTTTACATTCTTACTACAACAAAATCTCGCTTACGTCCTAGTCTGAGACATTAGTCGGAAGTTGAGATTTTATTTGGCTTTGGCTGAAAAGGTAGAAATGTGAAGGATGTCGAAAAAAGTCGAATGAATGTTTTCATGAGTAGGTAGATGGACTAGTTAAATTCGAATGTGCTGTGCTCATATTCTTTTATTTGGTACCATTTGACGACATCGCTAGATCCGACGAGAGCAACTGTAAATAGCGTATTGTGTCGTTTTCTGTTCTCTGTTAAAGATCCGCAGCTGTTAAAGCTGACCAAAAACAACCACAAAATTCTGTTCATTACGGTCATGCTTAAATGGGCATTTCCATTCAGATCCGGTCATTGGTCGTATTCCTCGCGCTGCTGTCTTGAGTTTCGAAAACCGAAATTAATTCCCTTCGAAGAGGTCATCAGAGTTGCGCAATGCTGCAATTTAAACAACGTTGCTTCAAAACGCAGAATTGTCCTTATGCACCTGTTGAAGTGCAAATATGGTACATCACGAATTCAGTAAGACCTCTGGTTGTCATTGGAAATGGTTGTTTTGATGAGTTTAGATGAACGAGTGGGACGAGGAGAATGTGGTGATGTGTGGAGGCAGCGATGGTGTGGTTCGCATTTATTCTATTGAGATGGTCGAAGGTGACGCCGATTCGTGCGCTTTAACGGAGCATTCCTCTTCGTTAGCTCTTCGATCTTTTCCATATTTTTTGGCCATTTCGATCACTTTTGCTTGCTTGCTATCATTTTTACCTTGGCCGGTGTGATATTTCTTTCCATTTCTCTTTGAACCGGTTTGTGGTTTAGTCTAGCCGGTCTCTTTAAAGCTTCCGGTGGTTTGCAGTTTGGATGAAGTATCGTTGGCCGTATTGGAAGTGGAGAAAGAGAGAGGGAGGAAAAAGTTGGGGAGAATTGTAGTGTATGTTTACCCGTCGAATCATTCTTTATTTTAGAGGTTTTGACGCAAAATCTCTTTACACTAACAGATTTAGTCGATATAAAAATGCTCCTGATTTTTCCACTGTCTTAGACGTTAAAAGGTCGATTTCGACGTTTTTCTTCTTCATCAGAAATGTTTTCATTCCTTCAGAAAGGACAGCTTATGCCACTCACCCCTCCGGTTAAAAGGGCTCTCAACTTTGCAATAGTGGCCAAGAATTCTCATTTCACGGTACTTGAAAACGCTTTTTCCATAGTTCTTACGATATCTGTTTACCGAAATCAGAATTACGCGTTGCGTTGATTCAGGTGAATTGCAGCTTTCAAACACTTTCCCAGAGTTCGACAGCTAGCCTTCAGCAGCACCTGGAAAGACAGCGAAGACGTCTGCGAATGGGGTCATCAGGCAGCTCGTTAGACGCGCTCTCAGCGGAGAGCCAGGCAGAGTCTCCAGAACCATCTATCACTCCAGCAGTTTACGACTGCTTCGAAAGCTCAACGTGGGACTCGGTAAGATGTTTATGGACACCCACTGTCATTAATATACACAATATAATTCCACGTCTTTAATGTTTAACGATGTGAGATTTGTATGTCGCATTATGACTGTCTTTTTTACGTATTTGCCTTTGTTTGTGCGTTCGTACAGTTGCTTCGATTCAAACGTGAGTTAATCTGTAATGACAAGTTACAGTGGATACAGTTGCGTTTGGCAAGTATGCTTTGACAATATTTCAGCTGTTCCAGCTTGTCTAGTATCTTTTTTTGTATTAGTTGTGGACTTGCATACCTCAAAATTTTTTCTTATTTTTTATTGTGAAGGATAAATTTGTAATTAGAAGAGAGTCTGTGAGGTGATTGAAAGTTTGTGTGAATTGAACAGATGCTATGAGTGGGTACAGGCGTACGCAGATGCTCTAAAATGCTAGATTTGGAGTTTGGCAATGTGTCAAAAGGCTCAACATTCATCGGTAGTAGGTGTATCCTGTCTTCTCCGCATAATATAAGCAGTTTCTTGGCAAATGTGAGCCAGCGCAAATTCTAGCGCCACTTGTTTGCAGAAAAGGCCATCAGCTGGTGTTACACTGATCCCGGCAGCAACGTAAGATAACGATAACATCATCTGTTCATTAGTTGGATTTATTTTTCAGCGTTCGTCCATCGCCCTTTTTGAGGCTGTAGGTAATTAAATCATTAGTGCTTGGAGCTTTCAATGCGAATCTTACAGCGCAATAGTGAAGAGCTCATTCATTTGGAACATATGATATATGATCCTCTAACGGAAAGCTGACAAACAATCAAAATTTTACAATTCTATGGCGACTTTCGGTCGTTTTCGAGGGGAATTTCTTGCTTCATTTCATCCTCACAGTGGATCTCTTACTCGCTGAGCGCCTTTCTTAGAACGCAGCGTCTACAACGTTGTCTTGAGTAGAGGTCTGAAAATGTATATGGCCCAATCCGCGTTTCTTGCCGTATGTGGAAATTGTACGGTTTTTAATGTGTGAGCAAAAGGGCTGCCCAGATTGTTTCGGCATCAGGGCTTTAAATGATCTGCGTCTTCCGTACAAACACAACTTACGGAAGTATCTGACATGCTTGGCGCGCTGACACAAATCAGTATGGTGGCAGTAATTTCCCAATCGAATTATCATTGAACATATCTCCTTCCTTCGTCTTCGTATCGCAATTCCAAGCGGCACTCCAATTTTTTTATTATTTTAAGTTCTCAGGAAATACGAGTTTCTTCATAATCGGTAAATCATCTGACCGTCAGCGGGCTGTCAAGGACCCGGTTTCTTTCCTTGAGACGATAAAAGAATGCATTCACGTTTATTTCTCCAGTTGGATTTTGTGCTCGCAGATTAGGTTTCCAGGCCATGAGAAACTGATTTTTTAGGTCAGCAGAACTAATCCAGTCTTATCTGCCATTTAGATATTCGTGAAAAGGTCAACTCTTGGCAGAAATCGAATTTGCTGTAAGTTTCTTTAGATCAGAGGATTTCTCGAAAACATATGTTTTACAGATTGTCAGTGTGCGAAAGTGTTCCCAGGATGGTCCCAATCAGTGTGTGTGGCAGAGGATGCTTGTGCCACGTGCATCATTAACGACACATACCGCGTTTTTCCGAAAGGATAACCTCCGACCAGCGCCAATTACTGCCATTGCACCTTCGAAGTGAGTCTTTTGGTCGTTATTTTCAAAACGTTCGTTTCGTTTTTGGCTATTGCAAGTAGAGCGCTTGTTATTTTACAGTATTTGCTCTATGATGAGAAGTGACTTTGCGGGATTGTGTATATTATACTTTTAGTAGAGTGAAGAAGTTAACTTCCAGTAAAATTTTCGAAGCCACATGCGATGGCTTCAATTAGAACCGATGCATCGAAGGTGGCGGAGAAAGGGGCAAAGGCGAAGGCCGAGTATGCTGTTTCTGCTGAGCTTTTTGCATCAGATTTCAGGGTGCAAGAATTGGTTGTAAGGCAAGGGAAAATTTATTGCTTTTTATTATTTGTCAGAAATTTTCAGGGTTGCAATAGCTTTCCTTCTCGTCGAAGACAGTAATGCAAAATGTCAAGAGTAATACTTTTTCTATTTTGATGGCCATATCAGATGTTTGGAGGAAGTTAAGGTCGTAGGACGTCCTTCATTTCAAGGGCTTCTTCCAAAAATTCTCATACTGTTCAAATCCGCGACTGTTGTGAATGTCACGTGAACGTGGATGAAACACGCATCAGTAGATGGCGGCGAAATTGTTTCTTTACTACTGTTTCCGATCTGTTAGCAGTTTTTTTTTGCAATAGCTAACAGCGAATCTTAATAAGGCAACTCTCCAAGATGGATTTACTCCGTTTTGCGTCTCATGTAGGGAGCGATTTGGCTGAACAGTTATTAACAGTTAGTTGCATAGACTTCGTTTGCGTATTGAAAGTGAAGTGAGGACAACAGTGCACCAGAATTTTTCTTCAGATCCTTATCACAAAAAGCGTCGCAAATATTGCGATGAGGCAGTCGTCAAATGAAAGAGTCAGCTAAGTGCTTGACTGACTTTTTCGTTTGCTGGGTGCTTCAGACGGCTCCAGAAGAAAAAATTGGACGTCAAGTTTTGTTTTTGGCTTGGGGTTTCGTAACGGAATGTTTCACAGCGTTTTCAAAGAAGCCAAATTCATAATGAAGATTGATGTTGCAAGTGCTATAGTGAAGTTAGGAGTTCGAAGCATGCGCTCCCAGCGATTATGCAAAAGCCTGGAGTTCTTCACTTTCCACGTGGGAGACGAGAGGAAGGATGCTGGTAATTCAGAAGCTCCGAAACTAATTGATTGTAGACGCCTGGAATTCCTATTGAGGTGGAATATTGGAATGTGCCATCAAGGAATATCCGCAGGGGCCCACGTGTAGTCGACTACAGTGGGCCAACAGTTGTCCTGCAAAAGTAGACGTGAGAAAAAATGTAACGTACGCATTATGCGAGAATAGATGGCTCATGATGTGAACATGACTTTCCTGAACCACGTGATCTTTGCACAGTACGGTATTTGCATCAGAAAGTTTCCTAGAAATCGGTGCTAAAACATAAAAGCACACGTATGTAGTCGATTTGAATATGCGGAAGCGTAAGTAGTTCTTGTTGCAGTAATATCCGGGATGAAAGGTGCGTTGCTTTTGGGACGGCAGTAATAAGTAGTGCTGGAAATATTAGTAGCTTATGACTATTCTTAGTGCTGCTAAACGATGGAGCTAATACTACCGTTAATAGCACTTGCCAGTGACCAACAGTCGTTGCAACCATACGGTACGAATTTCTGACTGCTTCTCGTTTTTTGTACTATGTATTGTTGTTTCTCTTGTTCCACTGCCTTGCTGTTTGTGCGCCAATAAACTACCATTGCCAGTCGTTCCGCACCACTCATTATTTATTGAATTCTGCTATTTTGTTTTATAGACTTTAATCCGAAATAATGGAGAGTTAAATTTAGAGACCACAAATCGTTATTCATTGGCGATGGAGTGGGTCGTGTGTGGCAGTGGCAGATGGGTGATGAGGTGGGGTCACGGGTGGATCACTGGGTGCAAGACCCGAGCAGGAGCTCTTGTACACAGTGTCAACAGCGATTTTCGATCGCCGAACGCAGGCACCATTGTCGCAATTGTGGGCATATATTTTGTAGCCGGTACATGTCTTTTTCATTAGCTAGCTTATTCGTTTTAAATTTCGGCAGGAATATAATTAGAGAGATGCGCAGATGTGCGCCTTAGAAAGCCGATAAGAAGAATTTTGTTGATGTAGGTTGCAGGTTGTATAATGAAATAAGAGTGTTATTGTCACTGTTGGGTGATAGTGATGGGAGCCGTCATCTGTCCCTGCTCAGTTCTCGTTGACCGGTGTGTTACGGTGTTATGAATATCTCCGAAGTTCCTACTCTTGTAAAATTTTCCGCAGAACGCGGATTTCAGACCGCACCCTGTACCATCTGCATTCTGGTCGAACACGCTTTGCTAGTTATAATTGTAATTCTGGCAGTATTAATCGCTGTCATGAAAGTGCTATGAAGACGGTTAGCATTCCCTCCAGATTGAGCACAGGTCATGCGCGGTGGTGTGTCTGCAACTAGATTGCCTCATTGTCTTTCGGCATAGAACCGGTTTGTTTCATATTTTATATTTCTGTTGACGTCTTTACTCCCTTACCTGGTAGCAGCATGTAGGCTGAGGAAAAAAAGTGGTTAAAAAAATTCGCTGATATCGTTGGTTCCATTTTCCTCATACGTAATAGTATATAAGTCATATTACGGGAACCGGATTTAAGTACTAGCAATCCACGTAGATTTGGAATGCTTTGTTGTAATTTCAGATACATTTCCGATTAGTTGGCAACATTTTTTCATTCAAGGCATTTTGTTGTAAAGTTAGTCACTGGCCTCCCAATAGAGTCATTTCTAAGATTTTGATTTATGAGAGCAGCCCGAAAACCGAATGGAAAATTAGTGACTTTCTTCTGCAGATGAGTTTGAAGATCCTCCAACTTTTAAAGTAGCAGTATGTGCAAAATGTGACGCTTTGTAGAAATCGGATAACATTGTCAAAATCATCATCTAAAAATATAAATTAGAACAAGCTTATCTCCGGTTCAAGTAAGTCATAGTCGTTCATTCAGTACTAATAGTGGAGGAAATAACCCCACGCATTTGCATACACAACACTCATTATCACCTCAAAAATAGCACAGATTTACCGTCGTTTTGATCTTTAGTGAGATGTTTTGGAACTTTTGCAGTCATTTTAACGTTGAATAGATAATTATCGTACTAACCTAAGAGGTTATAGTTGGAATGCAGTACAAGTGTTACTTGTATGTTTACTTTAAGATTACGTTAGTTTGTTTTGGGCAGGATTGTGACAAATCTTGCGGCCTGTTGTGGCCGTCTGCGATTTCGCTTAGAAATTGCGTTTACTAGTCCTGATTGAACCTTGAGAGGGACAGACACTCCTTGTGGCATCTCTGCTCAGTTCCATAAGTTACTTTTTACAACAAGATTTTTGAACAGAAACCTAATATTTAAACAGGAAACAAAACTGAAGAGAAAGAAGTCGTCGCTCTAAAAATTGTTTAAATATTCTCTTGCAGATGTAGCCGCTTCGAATCGGATATCAAACATATGAAGATAACGAAACCTGTCCGAGTGTGCCAAGGTTGCTATTTACGGCTGAAAGCACAAGGCACTTCGTGAACTTCAACTGCGAATGTTGGCAGCTCATGTGCTATCGGCAGTTCTTGTTTTTAGTGGTCGACTAAGATGCAGGCCAGAGGTGCACTAAATGGTTATCATTCAGTTCGTCTCACGCGAAACTTTATTTCAAATTTGGTGTGGTTCACCAGTCCGGAACTGGTTTGCAAACATTGTGCATGTTCTCTTGTTGCCACCTGTGTTGCTTTCAGAACAGCATCACCCAGAGTGTTCATTTCTGCCACTCTGCCAATCACTTCTTCGTTCTTTTGTCGAAAGTCGTATTAAATGACCTGCTGAAATGTTTGCAAACTTCGACGATCTCTGATTCACTGTTGTCCATTTTGGAATGATTATGACACTTTTGTATTGCTACGCAGTTTGAATTTTTATAGCCAAATTTTCTTCCGCTTCACGTTAGAATTGGTGGGACAGTATGCTGCCGTTCAAGCATTTAAACGAATTCGAAGGAAGTAGTTCTGATTGAGTGCTAAGAAAAGAATATACTCGTGCTTACTTTGAATGGGACTGGACCTTAAAGTTTTTGCAACAAAGATATGTACAACACGTGAGAATCAGTATGAACATTTCGCGGTGGATTTTTTTTCATTCTTTTTCTTCAATTCGTAACTCATCTTTCTTGACAGACGGCGGTGAAGCACACGCATGTAACGTGGTGACTGATTATCGGGAATGGTGTGAGTAAGTCAAGTTCAGCTGCATGCGACTTTGACTTCATTATGGTTGCTAAATACCGCATTTGCTTAAATACGATCAGCTTTGGACGGAGTTCCCTGCTGAGTCGGCGCGAAATCTAGGAGCTCTGTTGAACACATTTGCATCGTCGAGTGTAAGCCCCCTTTTAGAAGGCGGCTATATGCAAAAATCGTTCTAAATGCCGTCTAGGCTTTTTTTTGTGGAAGGGGGGAGAATGTGGTATATAGATTTTAGAGGGATGGCATATAGCATCGGCTTCAATGTGGTCCTCTTTTGCTAAAGTGAGAAAAAAAAAGCAGGATTAGTACAAACAGTAGTACTTCCCGCCTTTTGCGGAACCTCTTCCTCATCCTTTATAAAGTCATTATGAATGTGGTGCTAAATGACGTTACGGTCGCTGATATGCACGAGTCCAAAGGGCTTGTCGACTTTGGAATTTAAGTCAAGGGAGACATACGTTTTCCTCCGAAAAGAACACGCCAAGATTGCTTAGCTGAATTTCGCGTTTTCACTTTCTGGTCGAAGCGGTGAATGGAGGCTTATTACGGAATTCGAACCTATCTTCTCTTTTTTGAGCACTATAAAAAATAGAGGCCGTTGTCCTTCTATCCAAGCAAATATGGGAGGCACTTCGTCTCTTTCCTGTCATTCATTGTTTTCTTCGTTTTATCGCATTCGGATGGCAGCATATGTTGTTTGGTTTAATTTTTTGGGAATAATGGATTTGCAAAGAGGCGGAATGTGCTAAGACGATAAGTTTTTTAAGTTGATAGGAACCCTGTATGAATTTTCTCAGATTCATTTGAACTGTAATTTGATTTACTCAGCCAACTCATCCACCTTCGGGACGCGGTCTTTTGCTGTGTATGACGTTTGTATATTCTTGTTGTTAGTCGTCTCGTCACTTCCAATGGCTGTCTCCTTGTTATTTGCTCTGTCCCCTAATTTATTTCAGCGACATGCTTTCTGAATTGTTTCTTCAAATAAATGCTTCATTAATATTTTGTTCGCGAAGTAAATTTCTGAGATGATCGTCTCCACCTTCGAGTAGTTCAGGATTTCGTTACTAGCATCTTGGAGAGCTCTTGAAAGGTCGCTTTAAGTTTTCATTTGCAATCCAGTCCTGACCCCTTAATCTGCTAGAACTGTTTCGAAAGTATGTCATTAGAAGGGGTTTTGCTAGGAGCGAGGACAGATCCACGGCTTTCTGAAAGCCTGTTAAATAGTAGTGCCCCAGTGCGTTCACGAGGACGCCTGATTCTTTCTTGGCATAAAAGGTGCGCTGGAACTATACTAGTAAGAACAGGTGCGGTATAAAGTTCGCCTGCAAAAGGTGCCACCGAATGTTTCTTAAAGCCTCAGGTTTGGAATATACAGAAAAAATACTTGTATACATCCCACAGGCAGCGAAGATTTAAAAAGTCAAGTCCCCAACGATTCGGATGGGAGTTCCTTTCCTGGTGATTAATACTGAAGTCTAAATGTGGCTAAAACTGAAGTGGTAATTATTGTACACCGGCTTCATATTTAACGGATTTTTTTGCGTGCGCTTTTGACCACGAAAGTGGGTCACTTGTCCACGCATAAAAAACCATGGGAGGTCAATCACTGCATACAGAGGGACCCGGCAGCCAATGAGCCACTTGATGCTTTAGGAAGTGGGCTGTGAACCTAACTCGAGCTATCGAACGTCCCTCGTGAAATGTTTGTCGAATTTAAACTCGGTTTTAATTTTGGCTGAAAAGTCTTCGCATTTCACTGGCCTGCTCAGCACCTGAAACTGGCAGCATTTTCATTGCTTCTTGGTTTCTCTAACGTTTTTTTCCTCCAACGCTTGGAAAAATGCATTGTTATGCGATTTCATCACGGCAGATTTGTCATTTTTAAACGTTTTCCCGTGTTGCTCTACTGCTTTCCTTCAAGACTCACGAAACTGCGCTGAGTTCTTCATTCGTGCGTCGACAACGACGTAATTCCTGTCAGTTCAGCTCCCCGAACCTATCAAGTTTTTCTCCTCTGTCTTTATTTCCCTGCTGCTTCCGTTATTTACGCACTGACGGGTTACTGAACATCTAACGAGACTTCACTTTGCACTATTTGCGCGCTTAATTGTGCCAATTTATTCCTTGCGTTTTGCTTTTTGCCTTTCTCTCACGTCTACATGTCAGTGCTTCCCCGAGAGTCGCTGCATGCATGCTCTTCCTTTCAATTTCCCTGTTCCGATGTCCTCACTTTCTTCCATTCCGCACGTATTCTTTACCTACCCAAATGAATCGCTGCTGGAGACGGGGCTAAGACTATCCCTGATCGTGGCACTGTCAGAACACGGCTACCCCCTTTCGTTTCCCCGAGGCTGAAATTCCTCTGGGGATCTCAGAAATGAGGCTTTGATGCGGTTGCAAAAAAGCAACTGAAGAAAACAGGCAACGTTTATTTAATTTAGCAACAAAGGACAAAGCGTGAAACAACGCCTCAAGATGATCTATGCATAATCACTTGAAAGCCATCAATGAGATCAACAACAGTAAGCACTCTCATCTCAACAGTACACGTCATCAGAATCTTACTGTTCGAACGCCAAATCCGCTACCTGTGAGCCGCGTTCAAGTAAGTGCTTTTGGGATTCCGCAGATCTGCGATCGCTGTCGGCAAAACACCCGAAAACGTTTAATCACTTAAGGAAGCCGACACAATCATTATCACAACCATCCTTTCAAAAGTTCCAAAAAAAACTTCCCATCTTTAAGCAGCCTTCTGACTTCGAACAGTATTGCACGGTTACAGATGCCCTTGTGTAAAGGTTGTCATCTGAATCGGCGATCCTCAAAAGATTCAGTGAACTACGAAGAAACTCGACAATAAACCGATGTGGACATGCGTGGCAAATGCGTTTCCGGAGGCGATGACATAAACCACCTCCGGTGCATTCTCCATAAGAACTCGATCCCAAATGTGCAGTAAACGAACGGTCATATGCGAAAGGCACAAAGCGAAACACATCATCAACAAGCTTACACATGTGAATGAATTCGGCAAATTTCTTGCTCTATAGTTGCAGTTAACTCTTAACCCGACGCAGAGAACCACTTTTCCTGAAAACCAGCTGCCTAGACTTGCAATTTCTCTCCTCCCTCCGCCTGATTAAGGGCCAGAAATAAATGTAGGAAGTACCGCATATATCCACGTCTCAAACTGCTGGTACTGTAAATAAGCAAAACAATGCACCTCGCAGAAGGAGAAAATTTATGAAGACCTGTTTTTCTATTTTTCTAAAAACCTTTGTTATCGTGGACCTGGAGACAAACTGCACTATGAAAGAAACCTGCTGGTGAGCAACCTAGCCACAGGAGAACGTAGGAAAAATAAACGAGTGGAACCGCAAAGCAGAGAGTGTTGTTGCCAGATTGGAGGAATTTTATGGTACGGGATGATCTGATCAGAAGCGGAGACTGCGAAAAAGGGAGAAGGAGAAAAGTCAGGGATTAGCGCACCGACGAAGGAGGGGCCCAGTTGAACAAGGTCCTCGCAAACCTCCAGTCATCTCAGGAAAGTTCATTGCTCAGCCTCGCCGTGACTTGAAGGAATGCAGTAACGTATATGCCGAACTCACCGAAATATGTCAAGTATCCCAAACGCTATCTTTCATCCCCTTCTTGATCCAACCCTCCCCTTCCCCTCCCTATTCCCCCGACCAGCGAACCTTTTTGGCGGCCATATTGACATTAAAAGTTTCTTAGCTCTTTCCACACTGATGATGGTTTTTAAGGCTCTGACACAGCTGCCTGGCCCACTTTTGGAGCTGAGCCCCAGAATGGTCCCATTAGTTTTCTTGCATCTTTCATTAAATTTGGCACAACCGATACCCAATGCGCAAAACTGTTTTGTCTCAGAATTGTAGTAAACTACAGTTAATAAAATTCGGGGTCATGAAACGATGGGACCAGGAATTGCCAGCTTCCTGCTTAGAATTGGATACCTTACTTAAACACTATCGAATTTTGTTCCGTGCACCTTGAATCTTCCGTAGGCAAACGTCGAACCAACTGACCTACATAAGGTTGTGGAGAAGAACAACTACATTAAAGATTCCGCGATATGCGACCCACCCACAGTTCGCCAAAAATATATGCAATTGCGATTTTCTAGGCGGAACTGATCCGCTACGGAAGAGAAGGTTCATAAATCAACAACTGTAAATGTTGCTAGGTTTTCTCGCAAAGATAAAATAAAAAACGAACGCAGAAAGATGACTTGAAGACATCACAAAATGCGTTAAACTAAGCAGCGAATGTGACTTTCCTAATCTTCTTGCTCCTTCAGTTTCAACACTCTGCATTTGTATGTTGTTTCCGCTCAGAAAAAAGTGGCTGCATCGCTAAAAATATCTATCTGAAGTAAGAGATTGTTATTCCTGCAATCTAAAGAGTTTAGGCAAAACAGGAAATGAGAAAACATGGACAAAATACGAAATTCGAAGAGTTTAGATAGTGTTCAATCAGAAACGGAGTCAAAAGCTATGGGCTACGAGCATGGTTTTTGTAAACATTTTCAGACTCTGTGAAGGCTGAAAAAAAATGATACCGAGAAATTTGCAAAGATATCCCCATAAGCGAGGTCTCCGTCCAGAATTCGCTTGAAGAAGATCGAAACAACGCAGCAACTTGCCCAAAAAAAGGCGAACTGTAATGAAGCACAGTAAGACCAAACCTGAGCAGTTTAAAATTAAAGAGAAAAAAAGTACCCACGTACTCCAACAGCAGCATTATTCAAACAAGTGAGATGCATAGAATAGCAAGTGGAAGTGGAGGAGGGGAAAGCGTAGGGAAGAGGGGCGGGGAAGCTGATACAACATGTTTTTTTGCAGTCCAGTCTGCCTGACTGTGCGTCTTCGTCAGCCGTCAATTCGTTTCACGAGGAATCAGTTTGCGGCCATTTTACCAAAATTGAAGCCTCCACACTCGACTTGCAAATAAATCTTTAAGCACGTGCAGACTGCACTCACTGAACTTAATTTTCATAGTTTCCATGAACATAAAGATGAACTTCAATGAAAGCAAAACTTGCATTCAACGACGCAGTAATGGCCTTTTAGCAGCGTTTTAGTGAATTTCCCTCCCTCGCAGCCTATACACTTTTTAACGAGGAATTCCAACCGTTATTTCCTTTTGGAACGGAATTATCACCCACAGCATATGCAGTTTTGCAACTCTACTATTTGCCCTCTTCGCATAACGGAAGAGGAAAAGAGCAACACAGCTCGCTGAGCAGTTGCTGCCCTTCTGCTTTTTGATCTCGGCGAAATAAACTAGCGTTGCGTTATTTCAGTTCACTACTGCACTGAACAGATAAATTCAATATACGAATTAGATCGAACTTGTTGAAACTACATTCAGTTACTTAGAGTAGTGCATGAAGAGTCTACTACGTTACTAAACCACTTATAGCAGTATTGGCCGCAATTATATAACGAAGTATGCGTTTTATACTTGCGACCTTAACTTTTTTGGCAGCTTAGTGAATAATCATCGGATTTCCTGACATGTATAGCGTGGAGAAAACCGGTTTATTTTCACTGGACAGTTCCATCGCAGTTACTACGTGCGCCACGAAACATCTGACTAAGAGGTGTGTGTGCTGAAACAACGCACAGGAGATCAATATCGTTCGCATCGTGGGTACTCGATGGTGCAAGCGTTTCCAGATTTGCGTCGTCAAATGTTGCACTTCAGGCCTTGACCAGATGATGACTTCTGCTGGATTCAGTGCAAGTTTCAGGGAGAAATAGTTTCGAAGAACAGCTATTCCACGCAGAAAGAAAAAGAACACAAAAAGAGATAATGACCTAAACGCAAGGTCCTCGTCCCGATTTCACTTAGGAGTGGAAAAATCAAAGAGTTTCCTCGTTTCTAACCCCGGTGACTACGTTTTGCTCTGTAAACAAGCGGATTTTATACTCTATTCGTCCACTTACTTGAATTCACGATCCGTTATGCACATTCGAACGAAGGCTCTGACATAACATCATGGCCCTTCTGATCATTACTTCTTAAATTCAGATCCGGATACCCTCATGTCGTCTATTATCCAAATTTTCTTCGCAATTGAGTTACCAAGTTCATGCTCCTCGAAGAACGAGCTCTGCTTTTTGTAAAACAGGTCACTGCACCACACTTGAGAACGCTCTGCGCTGTTTTCGAGCAGCTACGAGCACAAGCGTTTTTGCTTTCCATGATACTCTATGGAGTTCAAAGGTGCTCAAAGCAACGCTAGATCCCCCAGCTTTTGAGTTTTTGAGCATTACATAACGCGCTGCAAACGTCCCAGACCACAAAGCTGTGCGGCGCAGAAGGGCCACAGTGTGAGCTTCTTGAGTGGAAATATTCCCCCCCCCCCCCCCATCCACTTTTATTATGTAGTCCATTATGAGTGCCATTACAGAAAAATCAACAATTACATAGCTCGTTTTAAAATCAAAGCTTATAGAGAGATATATTTTCAGGAAAATATTTAGTGCACTGGGTGTTTTTGAAAGTTTTATTGTCTGCGAGCGGGACTTGCACTTAACAGAATCAGTAAAACCGAAATTTTTGAACAATAACCGCGGTGATGAAATGATACGGAAAAGTGTGCGCGCGCTATATATGCACATTTAACAGGAAGAAGCTTCGGAGCTTCCAAGCAGAAAGTTTCGGAAACTCTCCAAATACTACTGCAACTTATGCACCTAAAGATAAAGTGAAAATTTCATAGACAGCTGGAACTATTATGAGCATGACGTTAAACGACGATCGTCGCCGATGTTCGTTGTAATTTACTTAACTTCCGCCAACCCTATTAACAGACCTTGTCATCAGTGACAGTGTTAGGAATGGCAATGTTCATGTCCTAGTGCTGCCACTGTAGGATGGGATTCGATATAATGGTTTAAAAAACCTGTATTTCACAGGAGCAATAACGACTTTTTCATTTGAAGGGAAATGTTCAGGACAAGAGAGGAACAGACATATTTCCAGATGGATCCAACGTATGAAGCCTCAGTCCGATTCCCTGCATGTACACGCAGATAAGAAATTTGGGACCCTATTAACCTTTATATTCGAGCTGATCTTCCAATAGAGAGATGTACTATACCCCAGTAGAGAGATGTACTACACCCAATTTACCTGCTCTGCTGCTCTGTAACGAAACCTAAAAAAAAAAATTGCTTAACCGGTTGCACAAGCGCCCGAAAGAGGCTCCATGGGCGTTTAATGCATTTTGTCTACTGCTCGACTATCCTTCATATGCGAGGTTGAAAAGATTCACGCCCGCATTTCATAAATCATGCGAATAATGGTGACATTGTTCAGTAGTGATTAATGGATGACATGAACGGTCAATTACCACATCATCTCTATGCTGAACTTATTATTCAGTTACGATAAAGCAAGTTAACAGGAAAAGAATTATTGAGAAATTCTCAGGAATAAATACGTTCTGAGTGCAGCAATACATTTCCGCCCCATTTTCCACATTGGTCGTTCATCTGCTTGGAAGTGAGGAAAAGCTACACTTAAGAAGCTCACATTTTGGTGAATATCGATTAAATTAACGTCTTTCTTTGATGTCACTGACTTTCTCTATCTTTCTGGGATACTTCTAGCATAATTAACAGCACTCCCACAGTAATATTCAAGGTTATGGTAATGTACTGACCGTGATGCAACTCTGTCGTAGTAATGTGGTCTTCCACATTACCACAACAGACAACTCACTAGGGAGATGTACTTCTCACTACTAGACGAAATGCAATTTCGATGCTTAGCATGAAAGAACGTACCTCGGCAAAATCTCCTGCTTATGTCGAGAAGGACGTTGAAGGATGTACGGAAATGTGGATGGAAAGAAAATTTTTAACAAAACGAAGACTTTTGAGAATAGGGTCGATCTAATTGGAAACGCTGGTGGCTTGCGTGCTGAGGGAGTGCGTAGATGCTTTCGAACTTGGCGAAGACCACCACTGACGATCGCCTGAGCCCCAAATGGTAAAGACAACGACCGGCAAAGCTGCCACCACGCCAGAAACATAGAATACCTATAAATATATCGTTTAACAAAACAGACACCTATCTAGCACATCTTACAGGTCTTTCAAGCAATGTTGCACTCCTCATTGTTCCATATCACTTTACCACATTTATGAGCATCCTCTCGTCCATGATCTCTTTTAGGGTATGTGTCTACCTCAGAAAATAGGAAATTCCATAAGCTCTTTCAGTGCATAAGATAAAAAGGTAAGAATGCTAATGTTGTTGAAGCAAAGTCGCTCAAGGATCTTGAGTGTCTTTCATTTGTTCTTAGAATATGAGTTCACCGTTGAAAGTCGCGAATATCATAACTCAACTCGTCAGAGCATTTCCAAACGCACATCTATGCTGGAATGTTCCAGACGTTGTAATCTCCAATTTATGATCAAATGACACAGCATTTCCACCGAAAGGTTTAAAAGACTATTCTTCTCCTTCCACAGCAGCTGCAGAGGACGAAACGTTCACTGTCGTCTAGCAATTATAAAAGATGTTAAGAAATATAAAACAACATTCAAGAAAAACATACGGTAGCCCACTCTTCGAGCGTGCCGTTGCGCACGATAAACTTCGTGAGTATCTTGTTACCTATTCCGAACCAAGCGACGACGAAGAAAGAGAGACCAGTTATGACGCCCGAAAACGGTGGAGCCAACTGCACCAACGCTGTTTGCACTCCAGGAGTGTGCAAACCTGTGTGTTGAAAAATTCATGAATTACGCCATCCCACCAAACACGTGACTGCTGACTGCACAAAACTGTATTTAAAACAAGTTTTATATGAAAGAGAGCTTGAGGAAGTGATTTCTTTCAATTGTCAAGTCAAATGTTCGAGCTTCATTCGGTTCAAGATGGTTGCTCTATAAGACAACGTCAATGTGACTTCTGCAGACCGTGATAAGGCAGTTGCGGAAAAAACAGAGCTTATAAAAATAAACTTGGTTTGCGCAGTTACTGCTTACGAATTCATCGCACATATGCAAAAACCAGTGTATGGGAAACAATGTCGATATCAGTTATATGATAGTGACATAGTTGCCCGTCCACTAAAAACTACCTGCAGAGGTCTTACGGATTTTCTATATAAGGAGAAGTGGACATATTATCCACCCTTGAAAGATATTGAAGAGAAAATGGCTTAATCAAATGAAATTTCCGTGTGATAAAAAACCTGCCCAGAAGTTGGACGAAGTGCAAAAGAGCAATTGGAATACCTGCAAACAACATCGCACCACAAAGCGAGATGATTGCTAGAAACGACGTTTCCTTGTCAAAATGCGGTACTGCAAGCACGCACATGGAAAGGCCCGCCGATGCGACACCGTTGAAAATCTGCAACTGTCCAGGTAAAGGAAGATTTGTATATCACATCATCCCACCTTCAACCAACACAATCCCCTCTGGTGCGCGACATTTCGATGTGACGCCGCTTATAAAGCACAAGAAATATAGATTCCTAGATAGCAGAGAAGCTTAATCGCGAACGGATAGTATGCAGAGATGGCAATTAAAGCAATGAATAGCAACCTTTTTGTGCGACCTTTTGTGCCTTCTTCAGTAGTGAGAGATCAGTGGCTACAGAATGAAATCAACAATATCAAAAGCAACGTGCCCACAAGCAAAAACTTCACAACTTGTTGCAATTCTTATAAAGGTGTTTTTTCTTGCCCTCTTTTCCTTCACAGCAGCAGCAGCTTATTTCTGTACGAGTATCTACCCATCATTCACTTTCATGTTTCAACTTTGATGCTCAATGCTCTGCAGCTATTAGTACAGTCGTTACCTTGCCCATACCGTACCAAAGGATGTAAATGTGGGCAAAACAAAGCACAAAAGAAAGTGGTACTGAAGGCACCAACATTTCGCGTTTCCACTATGAGGACCATAAAAAAAACGTTCATATTTAAATGGGATGTGAGAATCGAGTTGTTGAGCGAAAGTTGTGACTCGATGCTGTCGTCCCATCTTTGACATTCAAGCTTGGAGGTATTGCAAATCCTCGATTTTACAGAAGTTCTTACATGCTCTAGAGAAACCTGCAACGCTAGATTGCAAAAATGGCGGCGAAACAACATTCGAAATCTTGCACTGTGAGATGACCGCTAGAAGGCAGCAAAAAAGAGGTTCTAAATGCCAATTTGGATTCTCATGGTGCTTTATATAAATTACTTCCATGCAATCTTCTTTGATATTCCCAAGTCTTGTGCCTTCAGGGATATTTATAACAGTTCCACGGATGCACTGATGTCTGTACGCTTAAAACGGAAATTCCTCAAGAGTTATTAGAAAAATCTGGCTTACGACACTTGATGGCATCGATAGCCTAAAATGTGTTTTTCAGAGGCGTTTTCCAAAACCCTTCACAACAACCCATCGTGCAACCGGAAGTGAATTATCCGACTGGCGCACCCAGAAACATTTCAAGACTAGCTCTCACGCATCTCCATAAAAACTATTTCCGGCGTCTCAGCAGCATTCTTGCTTGAAACATGCTGCCAACTGACCAATGAAATGAGCTCAAAAAGGAGGGCGAAAGAGAGCATAGAAAGGCGAAGTGTACAGCTATGAAGATATGTACACGGGCAGTCTTCTTAAAGCATATAATCCCCTCCCGAACAGTCCTCTTTTCCTTTCAGAGAAGGAGATGTGATACAATGCACACAGTAACGAATTTTTAGAGCTTGCATTCTCCACCGAGAAAAAGAAAAAAAACGCGACACGTTTTATTCGGTCTTTTTCTACACGAATGACGCGCTATGGGTTCCTTTCCCGCGCATGAGCGACAATGTGTTGATTTTCTAATTAAAAACGCCGCTCTATGTTCCCTCTTAGTTCTTGATGGACATCCTTCTATGCTGAGGAAGAAGGCTCAGAAAACGAACTTCCATTTATGCAGACTGCAAATATCCTTGTGACCCTTGGACATAGAAACTAGACAGAAATTCGAATAAAACTGTCTGAAGCACAAATATCGGTGATAACTGTTGGTGTTCGAAAATAACTGAGTCCGCTGGAAGGCGTACGAGATCTGAAGCCTTGAGTTCTCGACCCTCCAATTTCTAAGACAGCTAATTTTGCAGAAGGTGATTTAGCAATGCTCTCGAACATCTGCTGAGCTTAAATTCCTTTTATAATCTCTGAATTGCTCAGGCCTCCAGAGGAGAACGCGGAGATCTCGAAATGCTAGAAATTTTGGTTGCTGGGCAGAGCTGTTTCGCCTTTTTTCATTGCTCAGCTACCACCCGTTTCCCGATTCTATCGTCTGTGATGAATATACTCTAAAATTTTATTCATTTTCAGAGCTCCGTTTTCAGGGACCAATTACGCCAAAATCCCTTCCAGTTCAGCCGGTCAATTATGCAATTTTTGTCAGTCACTTACGCACAATTACTTGTCTGCTTTCGTAACACTATAAACTCCCCTTGCAAGAACTACGAAAAATTAACCTGGGAGAAAATGTCACAGTGCTTGAACACTGTGTCTATAGCGTGGCCTGCACCTGTATGGCACAATGCAACATATTGGTAAACATTTGCTTGTTCCATCCACGCTCTGTAACTGCGGAAGCCCGGATTTCGCTCGAAGATCCCCGAAGTCCAGAGAAGGTCAGATATATTTTGAAAGCATAATTCTTGGAAAACCGCCCCACTTACGTTGGAGGAATCTAGTCCCAACCCTCCTGACAACCAACTTTCCGAGAGATCCCAATTTTGTTCGGAGATCCCAGAAAACCGAATCTCGCCAAGACCCGTCCGATTTTCAAGGCTCCGCATATCAAAAGTATCTGCAATCCATCTTTTCTGCAGATTGTTTTAGCTGATTTTCCGCTCAGTTTCTTATAAAATCCGTACAATTTCTTTGTTCTCCGTTTGTTTCAGCGCACGACACTTCTTTTGCTAGAAAGGCAGTGGTTTTTACAGCGTGAAGTTGTCTATGCATGTCAAGTTTTTTTGCCACAACAGTCATTTTCACATTGCATCAGAGCAGAATGATTTTTACGAGCCGTCCTCGAACAAAGATACCCTATCCTTTATTTTACGTCTTTCTCGTCCTATTATTCCTCTTTTCTTCACATACCTCTCCTGAGATTAGGACGCGTGTGCGTGTAAATTCTCTCAACCGCGCGCTGGTTAGGGGAAGGGAGGTGGTAAAAAAGCGACACAAGCCGCTGCTTTCAAAGCAAGAGTCCACGAATGACCTGGAAATACCTCACTATAGATTTTATCGAAAGTGGTCTAGTAAGCTTTTATTTAAAGCACGCCGATAAACAATTTCAACGATGCTTTCTGCGAAGGAAGTTATCAAAAGAACAAGTATATCTCAGTAGGATACCTGAACCTACACAAAAATTGCAATCAAAAGTACCACGGTAAAAAGGCATATATCGGATGCGCTTATAAAGTGAAGAATATCAAAATTTTCAAAGAAAGCAGTACGACGCCTTTAAAACTCATAGTCCAGAATTTAAGCTGTGAATATGACTTGTGAGATAAAGAAGCAACAAAGACGCGAGTCCCACCCACCATCTGAATGAAAATTCAGGCCTTCGACATCGCTATTTTTCACGTATCGACCCTAAGACACTTCCCAGCGCGCAATATGAAAGTGATATTGGCGCAGAGCAAGAGGCCCTTCTCTCCTCTTGCTTCCGTTGGTTCGTTTAAAGTCTTCCATCAAATGAGCAAAGAAAGACGCGTAAGAACAAATTTAGTGGGCAGGAAATTCGTGCACCAAAGGAAATACAAAAAGGTAATCTCCTAAGGTTACTAGGGCCATTCAACGGCCACTACATCAACTTTTGAACAAAGGTCCATAGTCGTTCGTTTGCCATTCCTCTCCCATTCTCAAGTATCGTTGGAATGAAGTCTTCACATTTAAGGGCGTTTTGTTGGATTGTAAAAGGACGTCGTCGAGGACTGCAGAAAATAGCCTTTGAGTGGGTTTTAAAGGAAAAATAACTTTGCGCTGTCTAAATTTTTTCGATTTCGCCCCCAGCAGAATTAGACGAGTGAAAAAGTTCAACGCTGTTCTTTCTACCTGCAGAAAAATACAACTCGGAAATGTATTTAAGATTATCACTAATCGCTTTTTTCAGTTATAAAACAGTTTTTGCAGGTAACAAAACAATTTCGACCAAGGTAATTTTATTCCGACACCCACAAAAAATCAGTCAAGTAAGAGACGTTTTTTGTAGTCTCAAGGACATTCTTGGAAGAGAGTGTCGTTAATTCTCGATCAGTTCAATTCGATACTGTTTTCTGCGTCAATCTTGAGGAAGGTCGGCATTGAAGGATTGAATACAAAAAGCTTGCAAAGTGGCATCACAGACTTGTAGCCATTATTGCTTAAAGTGAGCGAACAGGTGCCTATCTCCGCATCCGAATTTAGTCTAACTTGTTCATGTTCCCCAATTTCTAGCTAACAGAATGGGATGGGAAAACTGAAAAGTGCTGGCGGCAACGTTCGGCGTGCTCCCTTTAAATGTAGACATCGAACATCCTATGTCGTATAAACAAAAAAACATTATGCCCAAGTATGACTACGCATCTACAAGTGAAACTGCATAATATTTGAAGGAAAATAAAGTGAAACTACCTCACCTTGCAAATCTTGCTCTTCGTCCAAGTTGTGTGCTCGGTGAGCCATGTGGAGAAACTTGAAGAAAGGGTTTTGCTTATGAAAAGACATGCGGTGGGCAGCGCAGATATGACGCCATTCTTGGCCGGTGCGAACTGCAGCACATCGCGCATGTAATTAGGCAGGAACTGCAGCATGATTACCAATGGATATTCGTGACAGACGAGCGCGAACACACCTGCCCAGACTGCTGGTGAACGGCAGATCGCTGACCACGGCACATGTCGCGGTGCGTTACGTTTCCCAATCGATTCGCATGCAATCCTAGAACACCTTCGCTATTCATTTAAAGTGTTACCTCACACTCAGGGGGATGCAACGACAGCATCGAGCTGTCTTCGTCCATAATCAACAACATTTTTCAGCGAAAGGATACATGCGCCTTTTACGTGTATCTTGCGGATTTCCACACGCTGAGAGCAACGATAACCATTAGTGTATTCTTTTTCCTGCCCCTTTCATTAAAACACTTTATCAGGCTAGTTTTTATGACAAACGAAAGGCTTTACCTGATGCTCAAAATTATCGCCAATCTCAGTGGGCACAACAAACTCGGCGCGGACGTCACAAGATGCATTAGGCTGAATATCAAGCCAGTAGGCACACTCGCCTAGCACTTAAGGACGCTGCCAACACGATTCCGGCCCAATCCCCAACTGGTTCCTCCAAAATGTTTAAACCGAGCACTTCGGGCATAGTCGAAAAAAAAATATTGTTGCGCAACGTTTGACTGGAATGCAGCGCAGATTTACGAACATTTCAACCGCGGGAGTGATATCGCATGATGCAGCAATGATACTATGATGCGCATTGGTAACCTCACAGTAATGCAGCTTGAAACATTGCTGCCTGTTGGCCCGCTAACAGTGTCAAACTACGCGTCTGTCGCAGACAAACATGCAAAGATCATGTGCAGTGCTTTGCAGTGTTGAAGCTAATTCTTGCAACAGTGCAGAGAAAATGATGCGAAGTTCCATAGTCCCTGTAACAGGGTAGGGAATCATACAAGAACATGTACGTGAATGTGGAAGGTGTCATCGAAGAGCTCAAAAAACAATCTTACACACAACAAGGACACCTCACAAACGGGTTCTCGGTCAGTGCAAAGTGCAACAACCGTCGCTGTAAAACGAGTTTCCAAGACCGACAGCAATCGTCTGAAGTCCTAAGCTAAACAGCTAAATCCAAATTAAGAGCGCTAAAGAAGTGAATGCATTTGTGCTGTTGTGAAAACGGCAATCCATTTACGCGCTCTACAATCAATTATGCAACGTTCGTAACGCTGTATGCAGAAGCAAGTTCGGTGGGTGGTTTATTTCCACAATACCGCAGATCTTCGAAACAACAAGAAAGAAATCGTTGATGGCTGTGTGCTCAACACCTCGCTGGTTTTGAATCCCAACATCCAACTTACTAATCAGTGGCTCCACTGTAGTACTCCTACAGAATGGATTACGCTTGTTGTATCTGTTCTTCGCAAACTTAAACTACTGAAGAGACAAATGCATACGCATGAGAACGAAGCTGCCATGAATTGCCTTCTGGTTTGGGTGTAAAATGTAGCGACGAGTCAAAATGGGCTTTTCAAAGAGGATGGAAAATAGGCTATAATTCCTTTCATGGTTGCCTATCTTACTGTCAGCACTAAACAGTGACTGGATGCTACAATATCGATGCATAAACAATGTGAAAGGTCGTTTTTTTACAGAATATAATTCAAAAAATGCATTTCTCGCTCTATCAGCAGTCTCAGCCTACATGACGAGCTATGGCCTCAGTCGGACGGAAAGGTGACCAGTCGACTGTTAAGCAATGAAATCAAAGTGTCAAAGTAAGTAATAGGGATGTTTGGATAAACTTCAGTTCCCAAATGAATAAAACGTCGGTATTAAATTTTCGTAAGAATCACAGTAGGCAGTAGATTAAAGTGAGTATTTGAGTTAAATCCCCAGAAAAAGGCCTTTAAATTTCTGAGGCAAAAAAAGTCACCTGTCTTATGGGCAAGCGGCTTCATTATTCATTAGCTGAAGCAAGCGTGCTCCTTACGGGATGAAACTTTGGAATGCTTAGACGTAAAATGAATGGAAACTACTACGGACCAGTGCGAATAAGAAGTGTTAGGAATGACAATTAACGCTGTGTTCTCTGGTGGTTGCATGGAGCACTTCAAACATAACAGCGAAAAGATCTATATGGGAAAAATGTGCCTTCAGAAATGAGAAATGCTTCTTTCGTTGATATGGGGTCTCCTTTCAAAGTACATAAAAGATTTATTGGTAGAAAATTCCTCGCTATGGAAAGACAAGTTTTACCGAGCAGCGTTCTTTATTTTTGTGTCGAAGAGCCTTTTTTATTCGCACTCACCGCACTCACTTCAGTCGTCGACTACTCTCATACGTCACAGCGATGCTGCCTACAAAAGTACTTTCAAACAGAACGGAATCTCTCTCCACAATATTCCCATCAGCACAAAAATTTGTTTCATTTCAGAAATCAGCAACTGTTTCCACGGATTCACTCCTCAATATTTAGCCCACTTCAGTTTCTTTCTTAAACAAAGATTCCGTTCATCCACTCATAAATTAACGAACACTATTAGTGATCAGCCTTTGCGCAGGATACATAACATCCATTAATGGCATCTAAAGTTTTACTCATGTTCTATGTGAGGATTCGCGTGATTCCAGCATCCGTAACGACTAAGGAAGCGTCGTAGATATCAGTGATAAACGAACGCTCTTAAAGAAAAGTTCACTTTTCGAAACGAAAGCACTTTTCGGGTGAACTCTACGAGAGGAATTTATTCCCAAGCGGACGTCAATCTGCCAATGAAATCCAACGACGAATCATATCAGCGTAGTATGAAGCTTGTTAGATGTGGTCTATTAAAGTTTAAAAACAAACGTTTCGAAAAAAGGCGATGTGCATACAATGAGAAAACTAATCAAATAGTAACTAAACTTTCGAACATTTACGCGCTCGATCACACTAGCTAAGCAATCTGCCAAAAAATGAATCTATCGCGTTTCCTTGGCGCATTTCCTTTTTCGTTTGCCTCAGATGATGTAACAATGATTCATCATAAAATGAACATACTCGCTAAACGGAACGAAGCATATACCAGTGCAAAAAGCAGAGTAAACGACGTGGATGAGGATTGGGGAGCACCAAGTCATACGAAGAAAAAGTGACACCTATAATACTTTCTCGAGTAAAACAGTTGCTTTCGTTATTTAAGCTTTGAATTTTAAGATATGTTGAAGCAAAAAATGAAGCTGGATGAGGAAGACATAAAGATAAAGGGACAGAAAAGAAGTACACTGAAAATGTTTACGGAATAATTTAAAATATCGGAGTTTTGTTAAAACTGGCATGCCTCGACCGCTATTGGCTAACGCTTGAATCATGCATGAGTCCTCTAACCAACAGCTCCAGCAAGAGTTATCCTTGACGGTTTTAAATGCAACGAAGCTGCTGCCCATATGATTCCTGTTGTAGGAGCTTAAGCAAGAGGTCGGACCTGTTAGGGTTTGTAAAAAATGTGTGCAAATCGAACCTAATAATTAACGTCTCGGTGAAACACCAGAAGGCCAGCAGTGCCACATAACATCTACAAAACGTCTTATATTTATAGCGGTGGAATTAGTCACACCAAAGTGACATAATAATATTTGAGAACCCGCCAAATAAAGCAACTGCTCTAAGCAAAAAAAAAATCACAGGACTTTCAGAATGGTCGCCTTTTCCCGGACAAGCAACGACGGCAGTTGGGCTCAAAAAAGAAATTTCTTGCCAGCTTAATGAGACCGAATTTTCATGCTAGCGAAAAGTCGCCTTAGTTGAAGCAGCAATACGCTCTCTGAAACGAGAATGAAAGGAATAACTCACTTCAACTGACACGTTATAGCACACGATAAGGACAGATCTGTTGGGTTCGCGATGGGCACTTATTTCATTTCGATTCAACCCAATCGTTTTTCAACATTTTTATTCACTTCACAAAATCTTTACATTGTTTCAGTATTACCAACTTTATAAAAGAGGCAGCCGCAAACCTGCTTTCAATAAACAGCCGCTCCTGTCGGGAAATGCAACCCTGTTTCGAGGGTTTATCGGCCCCCATCGGCAACCAAAACAGCGTCACTAGAACGGCGATCATCGCGCTTAGATAGAAAATCGCTGGCCAACCATTCATGATGTCTTTACGGGTGCAGAGGTAGCCGGCAGTGGGAAGAATGAACAGAGTACCTGCAGACTTATTTTTATTGCTCCAATGAAATGAAAAGCTTGCTCCAGTCTAACACTACAGAACGAAGAAAATTGAGCTTTGCAATGGGCGCCTCCGCCCACCTAGGCTAGGACAAACCAGACGTTTCGGAACGGTCAGGTTTTTAGATCTAATCTGTGTAGCCTACTTACATACCACTGCTTAACAGATGCTTGTTCTACGTCATAGCGCACCCTTTCTATCGACTAAAACATATCGGCGTGCCCATAGCAATCACAAGGCTCTGCTTACACCAGAATTATACGGCTCTTTATTCCCTCCTGAAAACCTTCTTCAGAGCTCATAACAGCTCACTTTTGAGTTATATCTCTCAGAAATCACCCTCTTCTCTCCGATGAATATATCTCAAAAAATTTAACTTTACCTCATACGACTACTTACTACTTGCAACTGAAACGCTCAGTTCGAATGCCACTTCCATTGTTTCCCGTTAGGACACAACGCGGTTTTGCGAAACACTGCCAACTTAACTGACAGCCTTCCAGTGGATAACGCTTAAACCGTTTCGACATTTTGGGTCACAGGTTGTTTTAGTCACCTATCGGTAGAAGAGGGTAGATGAGCTTATCCAGGAGTATTTCCATCACAGAGACAATGTTTCAATGAGAACGCCGAAAAAGTCTTCAGAGCACCCAAAGAGCGAGAGCGTTTTGGCAAATCATCGTGTAACTTTTTCATCACCTCCAAAACTCGTTAAGGAACGGCTCTTGTTGCAGTGCGAACTTATGCCCTCTGTAACGATGTGCTTTTTGGCAACCGTTCATTAAAATGCGAAATCCAAAACTGTCCCGTAGCCTGGGATTATCACTGCACGAGTAAACCCATCTACTGACAGTGATTTTAATATGAACGTTCTTTAGAACAGAAATGCATGGATGATATGATCTTTACTACTTACAACGTTGGTGATTCTAAACGGTGGTACAACTGCTTTACTGCTTCTCCAGAGATCACATTTGTAGTTGCTGTTGCATTTCGTATCTGAAGGGATAAAAAAGTCCCCTTCGACTGTCGTCATAAACAAGTACCGACTTTATGATCGACTTTTACAAAAGTAATGCAGTGGAGACTTCTTGAAGCACTTGCAAATTTCATTCTTATGGGAACTGAGCCGATTTCTTTGCAGTTAGAGCTCTATAGAACTGCGACGTGATCAGCAGCGCTTTGTTTGAAAATGTTCTGTTTTTGAGATAGGTGATTTCCTTGATGAAGCTAGCAGAAGAATGCCTCACCACATGCTCGAATTCACCCCTACAGCTGTAAATTCGGGTTGGAAGTTTTGCAGCAAATTCTACCGGACAAACCTCACAACAACCTTACGGGCCATGAATTCAGATTAGAGAATGACTGAGCAGAGATGCACGGAAGCGAGGCCATGCGATTCCACGCAGCTGCATACTGCAATTGCAACTTCTGTGTAAATGAACACTGATGGTTGTGTTTAAACAGACGTACCAATTTGGCGTCCTCCAGTGATGATACCAAGGGCAGCGGCACGCTCGGTGTTCGGGAACCACCTTGTGATGAGTGAGTTTGCAGCTGGCGATAAACACGCATCTGCCGCGCCTACAGCGAGACGTGCAGCCACTGCATACCAAAAGTTTTCACGAGCCATGATGGGTAAAGCAGCGTTGGCGAGTGCGCATAACACTAGGCTGCCACTCACCATCCACTTTCCGTTGATTCGGTCCGCCCATAGACCAGTCACCACCATCAGCAAAGAGCCAGCATTCTGTGCCGCCAATACCAATCCTTCCTGTTAAAAGATTTGTTAAAATATTGATGACGTCTTCACAGATAAAAAATAGCTAAACCGGTAGTCGTAGAGGCGACTAAACCCCATAAATCAACCCCTAAAACGACGACTGGCGATCTCTTTCTCACAAAAACACTTCGAGCCTAAAATGCGGTTTATGAATTGTGCTAGACTGTTACTTGGAAAATTTTTGCACAGTCATTCGGGTAGAAGTGAGACCATTTCTGTAATCGCTGCTGTTGACTTAATCATATGTCGTCCAGAATTCCGGTCGCTATCTTTTTCTTTTACCACCATATGTTCATTCATTATCTGTCTGCTGGCATATTACGTTCCTATATTTGCCAAGAATTCCGAATGTAAGAGTACGCCGACACGGGAAACCATGGGAGTTTCCTCGATTTTGCGCCATCTTAATATTCAGGGAGAAAAGGAAGGAGGATACGTGTCCTTCTTCCTTTTCTCCCTGAATATACCTCGAATCTGAAAGAGTCCCCTATCAGGCCTCGGAATTTATGGAAGGGAAATGTAGCGTCTCCTTCGCCATAATCCGTTGGAGCATATCTTAAAGTAATAACTTATGTGCCAGCAGTCATTTGCCTGGTCTGCAACATGCTTTTTAGAGTGCACCTCAAGCTTCTGGACACAGCAGTCTACGAAGAAGTATCTTGAACATTATCCAGAGGAAATCAGTAAAGGATATCAGACACGAGAAGTTCTTCAAGTCTGCAGTCATTCCGTCGTCCAATATAGGTCAAAAGATAGAGCGAACAGGGTGTTTTGGAAGAAAATAAGCTGTCGCAAATGCATTAATCACTTCTGTTACGTAGGTATAACTACATATAACTCATAAACTTACGTAACATTCATACCGTTTCTAGACATGCATGTACGGGGGAACGCTACAATTATTTTAGTCACTAAAAACTCGCCTCTTCACTGTGCCACTCGAGTTCGCCACCGTAACCATGCAATGAGCAGGAAGTCATGCAGATCAAAGCCACCGCCATATTGGAAGAGCTTATCGAGAGAGTTATGAAACAGCAGCATAAAAGCGCTGCTACCAGCAATCTGAAAATTTCAGGGAACTCCTAAGGAAGAACGTTGCGAATTGTTGACCCTTCAAGTATGCGTTGTTTGGGTATGCATCGGTAAGCCTTTTTATGTGCATATCGTGAAACCTCAGTTAATGAATTATAAGAGCTGCGATAATGACGTCAGATATTCATAATTTGCATCACCTGCAGTTCTTCGTTCTTTGTATTTCGATGTTTGAAAAGTTTGTAACTTTCTGCACTCTTATTTTCTCCTACTAGCCTCGTTCTATTCAAAGGCGCTCTCTTGATTGAAGATCTGAATCATGAAGCCTCGTAGAGAAATTTCTCGATGCTAAGGTGACCTGAAGAACTGAAGTGCAAGAACGCATGAAATGGAAATTGCACCCCCTTTAAAAAGATTCTCCAAGTCTGCTTTCAACTCAGTAGTTATTTTGAACGTCAAACCCGAATTTACTTCAGCAGATAGTCAGACCGGAGCTTTGTCGACAGCGAGCTTCATCACCGCCAATTTACTCATCATTATTTGTAAATTTCGCCTCAAATGTTCGAACTCATTTACTGCCAATACTAATTCTTTTCTTTAAATTGTTTATTTCTTTCATTTTTGCCTTTATTTTACTTTATCTGGCAAATTCCGGCGATTTAGTATGGTAGCAAATGAATGCGACGAAGCACGTGTAAATGCAAATTTGCGGTTGAGGGAGTCGACGTACTGTCAAATTTTGCTCCTCCAGTTTCCTGCCAAAATTACTCCCAAACTTATAAAGCAGGAAACGTGAATTTCTTCCAAGGTCGAGGATAATATCTCAACATCGAGTTTTTGTTGCAGCTGTACATAAAAACGCTCCACGTAGATATCAGTTCGCCTATAAGAAGACAGACTGAAGGCATAATTGGTTTTGCACGATAAGTGAAGCAAGTCGAAAGGGCTGAAATGAGAGTTTGCAGAAAGAGTATGCTTTTGCGAATATCGGAAACAATAAGATGAAGCAAAGTAGCGCGACCCGCAGTGCTGCCAAGTCGTTGCGTAAGGCAAGAAGCCTCATTCAGATTCTTTCACATTGTTTTCAAAATGCCATCACCTCTGTGCTTCCATATTTGTGCACTCTTTTATGCGAACAACCACTAAACTTCAAATTTAATCTCGGGGAAAAGTCCCTCGACAACTCCGAGTGTTGCTGAATGGGGAGTACAAGCCACACTGTCAAGCCTCATCCATCCTAACAATGTTTACGCTCGCCGACTCAATGAAGAAGTATGGAAGGCCGATTGCTGCAGAAATAAAAAAAGCCACTGCAGTTCTATTCTGGGAGAAGAACATTTCTGAGAAGTACTGAATTTTAATGAACGCTCGATGACACCAACCTCGACGCTTGGTCATATATGATTCGAAAAAAACAGCCTCACCTTACTAACAGTCGGAAATGTTTTTATGAAGAATCTCACTGATTTGAAAGTACATTAAATATGAATTTTAGCAGCCTATATTTGATGTGTAATTTCAACTTACAATCTAAAAAACCCTACCAGCAGAAATCCATGAGTGTAATTACGGGAAAGAATAGTAGTGCTTACCCATATATTTCCATCTATCTTCGTTTCAGTGATCACATCTTGCATGAGCAATTGCCATTTAAATCATCCATCACATTTGTAGGCCATTCTGTTCAACAGTCAATCGGTTGAGGCCCAAAAGTGAAAGTAGCATAGCAGAAAAAGCATAGGAAAGATTATTTTATCGCATTTCAAGGCGTTGAAATAAGCCACCTTGCTCAGTAACACATATAAGATTTGCTCGTAACATATGATCTGCCGGACACTTAATGACGCATACCCCCAGTTGCTTCCTCAGCTCCAGCGCTGTTCACATTTGTCACCTTTCTATGCTTCAATAAATGCTCATGTTATGTGTAATCCCATTAATTCTTACCAGAAATCGAGAAACACCTTCTTATTAGGCCCTTCCACAGCCATGCATGAAAGCGGGGAGACCTGAGGCGAGAACGGTTTCATGTTCACACCTCTTCCTCTTTAAATTCTCCGTTTTCGCAAACGTTTCTGCTCATTTACTTAAATATTTCGTATTTTCAGCAATACTGACCACCACCTCAAATTTGTTGTCTTCAGTAATAGTGACTTACTGTTGGCTTCCGACGGTCTAATATTGCTAGATTACATGCGAATTTTGATTTCGATTTGAGTATTAATCGTTTTCAGGTCAGTGATAATTGTTTGTTGCTATATGATTACCCAAAAAACCGCGACGTAAATTTCCATTTTTGCCTCAAAAACATTTCAGTGAGAATTTCTGAGCAAGATTCGCACCCCACCGCCCAGACTCAGACCATTTTTGTCAAGTCACCGATGTATACACATTCACTGCTCGTACTATTTGGTACGCACTAGGATCGAGTTGAAGGATCTTAAAAACGGGGATCAGGAACGAATCCCAAGAAACCCTGGAATTCCAGGTCCAGTTCCACCGAAAACATAGCAGAAGCCTAAACTGCAAAATCGCTACCGGGACTTAGAAGAACCAGAAGAACATGAGGTCTCGAGACTGAAGCTCTACCGTAGCCCTGATGCGTACCTTAATTGTCCTATAGCCAAAAAAAACATTTAAACGTTTGAAAGTTTATTGCTCCGTAAAACGAATGGGCATAACTTCCATGTGGATGTTGGATTTCGAAGAAAATTGAGGATCTAGTAGATATTCTCATAAGCTGAACTTTTTTGAGCGCCGATATTTCTTTGATAATATTGGAAATTCGCCTTTTTGCTAATTAATGCAAATATTTGTCAGATTCACTTCTGTATAACGCCTCCAAGCTACTGATATAATGAATAATGCTGTTTCCGAAAGAATTTCACTTCGCAAAAATGTATGCTTGAAGAATGCTGCATGTCAACACTCTTCTCTCGACCATTAATCGCAGCTGCAGTTTGAGCCTCTTGTGAGGTTAGGTAGCGGAAAACCAAAAAGACACGTTATCCGGGCAGTCAAGGGCCGAAGCTCACTGCGAGATCGCAGAAAGCGGATTTGTGACGACGTGTTTCGACTGCCCGTATGGCTGTTCTGGTCTTCACGTCAAACGAAAGCGGGTTCTACCAATCACTTTATGGGTCTGACAGGGGTCTCATTTGGTGGTACCGATGGTCGTACGAAAATGCAAAGATCCGCGAGGGGATACTCAAGTAATGAAAACCAAACTTTTTTAGATACGTAGGTCAGCCGAAATGCTTCTGAAAAATCTTTTCCGCTCAATTCGACCGCATTTCTTTTGAACCTTTTTGGAGCGTCTTATTAGCCTTAGGATGTTTTCCACTCATTCAGTTCGCTCTGAGAACCTTTCAGGTCTTCCCACACATGTTTTTTTTAATCCTTTGCTCAAATTCCAGGTACATACGAAATCTGTTTAGTTGCTCTGTATGCAGCAATAAAAAAATCCTGATATGATATCTACCTTATAATCACGGGCGCCTGGTTTCTTCACATAAAACCCCTTGCGATGGTCAAAGAAATTTGAGGGTGTTTCCTTCTTCTCATCTGCACAAGTAAAACATCTCCTTTACGTGCACAGCCATTCGCTGTACCATCCGCACAACCTACAGCTCACATTTCGCACCAGGCAGATGGCGTATACATTCGATCTGCAGAAACATCTTTAAAACTTTTCTTCACGCAGATATTGCACAAGTTTGGAAAAGAAATCGAATTTTTTCACAGGAGTGAAATGAGAGGAAAACATAGGTGTTCTAGGAAAGGAACTTGAAAAATCCTCCGATTTTCGAAACAGGTCAGGGCCATTTTTTAAGACCGTATGTTTTACGAATTACTTTGCCTTGAATTCATGGGAAACTTGAATGGATCCCATCAAAACGTGAAGAGTAGGCTGACAGAATAAGGGAAGGATGAAGGCAACGGGTGATGCCTACATGTATTATATCCGCTGCCGTCAACTACTCAGAAAATCCTGTTGATCTTATTCGCTGTTGTTGAATGAATGGTATTATCAACCTCCTCGCCATATTTTTCTTCCGTGCTTGCGGTCTTTAAGAATGCTGTAGATTGCCATGTGCACTGCTGTAGAATGAAGACAGCACATGTTCAGTGCTAAATGACACCACACAACAAAGGTGCTGACCGCCATTCGCCGATTCGCACAAAAATGTGTTTAATAAACTGATTTTTGCGCTGCCACAGCACCGAGCCGCATCAATAACGCACACAGCTCAAAGTGCCGAAAAGCAATCGAAAACCATTCTCACCTCATCGAAGGAAAAAGTACAGAAGGACGCGCGAGATCACCTTCTTCGGAATCGCCATTATCATACATCCGCATCGATGACCTCCCACAATCCTTATAATCGGGCAAAGGACCACCAATGCGAAATATGGGACCATGACCAGGTGGGCAGTCAAGCGAATTGTTCTTCTTAAGTTTTGAGCGCGATAGTGGGTCTTGTACTTGTCTGAAATCCGACTTACTAACCGTCCGTTTCAACTCCAATAGATCAGACTTGCTAAGTGAACGCTCGAAATGATGTACAGAAGCGGAACGACAAGAATAGCTGAGGCAAACATCAGACTTCGCCGCCTTCAGGGCGCTCTTGAGCAGAATAGGAGGTGGTGTTGGAGCTATACATTCTTGTTCAGCTTCATCCAAAGATGCTTCTTCATCCGTCTGCCTCGCATATGTTACGTTATGTTCTTCCAACTGGAAGCGAGCTGTCAGTCGGCTTGGCTGCTCATTAAGTGAGCTTACTGTTGAAACGTCTGGACCTGTCGGTCCATCCACAGCTCCTCGCACCGGAAAAGAGTGCTCATTTAGAGCACTTGGATCTGATACGTCCGATCGCTCATTTCCAAGATTATCAACCTCTCTAGCATTCTTCCTCACGTCCTTCTCATGCGAATATGACTTCCGAATATGTGACATTTCAGCACCAGCTGTAGCTAAATAAACTTTGACAAAATGAATTATACGCGACAAAGTTGCACCACTTCTGCTGAGCCTCTTTCCAGTTATGTCATAATAACGGGCGCATGTATACCATGAACAAGCCTTAGGCGTTAGCGGCTTTTGCACCTCGCAGTAAACAATTCAAGCTGTAAGCACCCTCTTCTTAGAAATTCCAGCTTTGGAGATGGAAGTTTGAGAATTAGAAGGCACAAGGTGCACACCCTGCAGTAGACAATTCAAGATGTAAGCACGGTCTTCTCAAGGCACAAAGTGTACTGGGTGATAGACCACAAGGACTCACTTCAGCGACACCGACCAAATAATAACGACCAGTACAAGCTGTGCGACAAATTTGGTAGCTTAGAGCACGCGAGATGAGAGAATAATCAGCGTCAGATGTTTCTGGACGGAAGACACTGCACGGTAACCAAAGTGCGAGAAATGAATTGAGCAAAGGTCGCAATAGCTGCACTGTTAACGGCGTGCGAGCGACGTGCAGTCAACGCGTCCAAATGCACGTTGTATATGGCGCAAAGAACAAGTTGCATGATGGCCACGCCTTTTTCCATGTAATCTCGACAGAACGCCTCCCGCAACATCACTTCCGCTACCATGGCAGCCTATGCACCATCCGGGTATCGTCTTGATCCATGTTTCACTCGCGCAGTCGATTTTTATTTCACTGCTCCAAAAATAGCAACATTCTCCAAAAAAAAAAGCGGAAACCACAGTAAGGCAACTTCTACCAGAAAAGATGGACTGCAAGATGCCCTTATTAGTGTTTCAGGCCAACTCCAATGAGCGTGGATTTCTAGGTGTCCTGTTACCTTGTATTTCGAAAGCAATTTGTCTGCCTGTCCGCCTATCCACCGCTTTCGAACGCTATAACTGCCAAAACTACTTATGAAACTCGAAACTACAGTTTATTTTTCCTGCGAAACCTTTCTAGGTAAATTTTGATTCTCTTATCGTACTACGACTTGTGTGATATGTGAGTTCGCAGCTCACAAATCTTTCCTAGGGCCTTCTTATTTTCAGGGCTTAAAGTTATATCGTTTTCTGAAGCAACTTTCCAATGTGTCTGAAGACACGTAATTACAGCACCGTTGAAAATTAAATTGATATTCTGAGGTCAAAATCAGCTGTCGGTATCTTAACTGAACACCAGCGTTTCAGGATTATCGAACTCTCGGCCATAAGCTCAGGGGGTCAGTTCAGTAGCGACTGCATTTTCAACGTCCAATTCATATCTAGATTTTCATTTCCTCAACGCATCCTTCAAAGCTTCGTCCTCAAATACTATCACCAGTTTTACTTTCGCCTTCAATCCTAAAACATTTAGGTTCGTCTTTGTGTGAAGTCTCCACTCAGTTGGCCATTTCCATGTGTTTCGTTTTGCACTGCATACTTGCCTTGAATGCAGCGAAATTGCTTTCCATTGGACCAATTCACCAGACCCTACGGTAAAAACTTCATGAGCTTGGCTGAAGGAGGGCATAGCTATAGCAGAATGTATTACAACAAAAGTAGGTGGGCGGAAGGGAACTATGCACATAATGCTGAACCGTGTATGATAGAAACTACGAGGAAAGATGAGAAATGCAGGGTCTACTAGAGATCCGAAAGCAGTGAGGGTAGCAGTCATTAAAAGATATTCATGTTTTTCGCAATAAACGTGCACAACCAAAAATCAATGGCCAATGCGCTAAAAAGTTATTTGAGACAAAGGAAAGAAAATTATGCCTGCCTTGAAGGAGTACATCACTGATATTCCGTGCATTGCAGCTGCGGCCAGACACGAGATATCGAACCTTGGTACAACAACCAACACCGCAGAAAGGCTAAAAATGGGGAGAGGTCACAAGTGAAGTAGAACACTTTGGGATCTACTCAGTATCAAAGCTAAATTAGTGAGCTCACTTCTCGCCACGAAGCATGAAGATGCGTCGTTTTGCTCGACGTTCATGCGTTTGCTACACGCGTAATTTGTGTAATGGAGCGTTCGGCGCATTCATTCGTGGTTAGTGTGACCGTGCTGGCATTGTTGCGTTGTCGCAGCAGTTGTATGTATGACTGGTGTTATGAAACGAGTTTGAGATTGCTCTCCTAAGAAACTTCTCGACTGAAGGAAACAATTGCATAAGGGCCCCGGTGGCCTCGCCAGGTGACATTTTCGGCCGCCGGATGACAAACAACAAATGCCTATCGGCAAACCCTACGGCGCGACGTGCTTTCGAATTGCACAAAACTGACAAGTAGCTAACTCTTTGTTGCATTCATGTTATCATTTGCACTCTCGGTGAGAGGGCTATTCGATAACAGATTATGTTTTTGCATCACACTTTATATCATTCTTAAATGCCTAATATAAACACTTCTAAATTCCGAGCCCCGCAATGTTAATAACTTGCTGCAGCAATATGGTTATGACACTCTTGCTTTGCTTTGGGGATGCTTAACTATTTCGGTAATATTGGTGTACATGGTTCAATAATTGTCTCTGAATGTACCTCGTTGGAATATTCCCACACTTGATAGGAAATATTTCCCTCGGGTTCTGTTAAACCTCTTCTGAGCAAAAGTAGAAGTACCTCCTTGTATAAAGACACCAGTATGATGCAAGTGCTTAAGGCTACGCGAATGATCTAATCAAGTGATTTACCATCCCCTTTGGCATTTAGAGGCGTCTTCCGTAAACTTTTGTGAACCAAGTGCAATGATGATATTATGACCCCGCTTAGACATATTAGAGTGATTTTCGGCAGTTTCAAAGTTTCAGCTTCGAGGCCACAGAAATCGCGGCCACAGAAACTTAGTAACGATAATTGGCAGCATAATCCTTCCTCTCCCTTCCCCCCACTGCCACCTGCCATTAATGATGTTTTTTTAATGCGCTGGCGACATTCACTCAATCGTTCATTTATAAGCTGATGAAATTTAAAAGCGCCATTGAATCACAAACGGCCAGGCACCGTCCGAAATGAACGCTTGGTAGAAGATTTGCAAAATCAGTGGATGTTCGAACGAAAACAAACGAGACATTAGTTCATTATTTCTTCAGATGTTATTGCAAGTCAGCTGCAGTGCAAAAAGTACAGTTTTTTTTCATCCATCTCGCTTCCACTCTGATAGATGCAAAAGTTTTTCATGTTTCATATCATACATTCTCACAGGATAGCTATTTTGAGCTGCCTTTCTCTCTCACCTGCTCAGTATGAACATTGATGTTCTTTGTGAAAAATGCCTCGGAAAATATTTTACTGTACAAGTTCCAGTAGGGTTCCACTTGGGACAAATGCGTTTTCCGCCTTTCGAGGACAGTTGAACATCTCAAGAAATTAGAGTGGTTTTCGGCAGTGGAGCAACGTGCCGGGAAAGTTGACACTATTTGCACTTTTGCATTCTCCTTATTTGATCGACCAGTTTCTCCATTTACAAATAAACAATAATTATATGGAATCACGCCTTCCTATTTTAACTAACCTGACCGCTCTTGCAAACTTTCCACCAAAGGCTTGTTTTCTGTAAACCACCTGGTAATATGCACGCGACTTCTTAGATATTCAAATTTCTGTAACTTCTTTCAATCTGGTAAATCAAAGTGAACCATGAGACCATAGGAGCATAATGCACTTTTGCAAAGCGGGGTTGCCCTGCTGTGCAAAAGTTGGGTCAAACATATTATGAGAATTTTCAACAAAACTTCTAACGAAGTATAGTCGACTGGTGAAATAAGATGCTGACAAAACTAATGCTGTTTTTTTAAATATTCATGTCTTAAAATAATGCCATCGGTTGCTACTTCGGAAGAATGTTGAGAGGAAGGGATTATATAGAATAAGGGATGTTTTCAACTCATATATTTCACAGTAGCCCTCGGTAAGAAACAAACGATTTTCTACTGATGCGTTCTTCGCTGCAAATGCAACACGACGACACCTACAGGTTTTGCAAAAGCCATTTCGTCGCAGCAGAACTCACCTCATAAAGAGACAGGCATCTGTAATCACCGAAGAAAGCTTCCCGAGTAACTGCAATAACACTATATTTCAATTTCGAAATCGCCGCATTTGATCCGTAAATGCCTGCTTCGCTTCTACGGAGACACACTGCTCAATTCCGTCCGAAGCGCATTGGTCGCGAATGATTCCACACAGAACACAGAAAACATCACTGCAAATTTGTTCGCGTACAAACACATCAATGCAGCGCAATTAACACTCTCTCGAATCAAACTTTTAGTGCTTTTTTCATTAAACACTGCCGCGCTCACGTTTCTCGTTCCTCTCCACATGCAATCCTACTGCACGTAAATGCTCCCCAACTTATGGCACTTTTATACTGTTTTAGTGCATATTCAGTGAGTTATTAAACCACCTCCTCAATAAAAAACTTGCTCTTATTAATAGCTACACTAGCAACTAATAAGAAAATATTCTACCTTCGAACAACTCCTGTGCAAAAGTAGAACAACCCATCGTAAGCAGGTATGCACATGGCATCCTGCTATTAAGAAAGCATAAAGGTCCGAAAAAATGGCTGCGTGAAAAGGCGAAGGTTGCCAACAACTTTCGCCACTGTCTCTTTCTGCAGTGCATTTTTAAGTAGCACCGAGCGAAGAACTGTGATATGAAATATCAGGGAAGATTTTTGTGCACTTCAATTACTATGCACTTCAAGGCATCAGCTCGAACCGATGATGCACCTTTTATAGAGGAGGCTTATCAAATATTAATTATACAGCAAGTTCCCAAACAAACCTGTGGCATCACGAATCTGCCAAGTCGCGCGGGTAACTAAAGAAGAAATAATGAACACCACTGCCTCAAGTATCCCTCATGTTGCTTAAGTAAAGCAGCTGTTATAAGTCAAATATTTTTTGAATATAATGAAAATGACTTTTAATAACAAAGGTAACGCTGAACGAACACGCGCATCAACGTTTCATCTGAAGAAAGTGTGGAAATGGGTCGGAGACGTCGCACAGTATAAAGTATCGGCGATTTCATTCACGGAACCAAGCGGCTCTACAGATGCTATAAAATAGTGCCGTGCACCTAATGACAAGTTTTACTTGAAATCAACTGCTTCTAAAAACCCATTTTTTGTCAAAATCTGCTGAACTGCTCTTTTAAGGCACTCAAACTTTTACATCAACTCGCAGCTATAATTCTTTCTGCTTGTAATGACCGGAATGAAAAAACCAAATGTGCACAGTTCTTTTCCACTTCCATATATCCATAACTCGTGTGGTTGCATCGTAGGAATTCAGGGAAAGAAGAAGCTGAGTTTGAGGGTCTAGATAACAGACACCAAACTTCATCTTTACTCCTCGACTGTGAAGTAGAAGTACTGGATAGACAATGCACAAGCACAGTCGATCCATACATAAGCGAACTGACAACAGAGCTTTCTCACAAAAATTTGTAGAAGACAGCAAAAAACCTGCAACTACTATTTGTCAGCTAACTCTATTTGAGTCCAGTCACTTATCCAGTGTAATGACTATTTCAAGCCATGTAAACTGAGCATCAGAGTGAGAGGACCCCATGGTGACGACACTTTCCAAGAAGGACATGCAATATGTACGCATGTACGCGTTTACTGACAGTCTATTGGGTGTGACGTCAAAGAGTCAACCGAAGATATCTATCCACTTGTGAACAAAATCTGTTTGTGATCAAACAGCGATCATTTTGCTCTTGTTGCGGATCCGAAAAACGACTTCGACTATTCCCATGTCTATTCGTGCCCTAGAGCTGTGGCTGCTAGAGTTACAATACAACCCTTTCCCAAAAGGCGCTGTAGCACACTGTCAAAGGAATGTTCATAAAACAATCTAAAGACCACCGGAGTAATTTCACGACTTATGGGACGATTCATCGAGTAAAACAAGCAACACCAGATTTAAAAGCTTGCTCGCTCTCGCATTTGATTTCTTTCGACAAAAACTATACCTTTACTACTGACTTTCTTCCTATCAGCCAGACAGTGCCCTTCACTTCGAAAGCCACTACAAAGCCATTCCTCCACTGCACATGGGGGAAACGGGAAGGTTTTACAGTAAAACAGTTGAAACACAGCACACCGGCGCGAGACATCAGAATAATGAGTCCCCTCCAGAAAAGAAGGTTCAAACCGAGATTAGATCGCAAGGAAAGGTGGGAAGGGATTTATTCCAAATACAGAACTGAAAGTCCGACCTATACTAATGGCTTGATACACAATGTGCTTGCGTTAAACCCATCCTGACCTCAGTTGTGACTAGAAGCGAGCTCAGTCCACGGCAGTGTAGAAGTAGGCCAACTTTAAGATCTCATTTAAACTCAGTAATGTCGTCGATGCATTGAAACTTACCTTTCAGATGAGCATGTCCAAATTAGTTTACAGAGTTACGTGGACAATCACCGAACAAAGGCAAACACCTCAGGATCTTTTAGAAGCCACCTCTTGAGCACCCATCCAAAAACCCTTTTCTCAACAGACTGAACCGACCTCAGCCGAGATACCTGCTCGAGCCTAACCGGGATTGCACCTTGCTTGCCTCATATTTTTGCGATCGCAGGCTAAACCCAGAACACAACAGGCTTAGTGCAAAATGAAGCAACCAGATCTCCTGCATTACAGCATATGCGGAAGGAACTTCTCTTGAAAGGAAAGAAAAAACTTCTAAAGCAGCGTTTTTCCGACTTGTAACTTTCTAATTGAAGCAGCACGAAAATATATTAGGTAAAAACTTCGCAACCAATGTGATTATTGAGTTGCGAGTGTGGATGAAATTATACGAATCTAGAAGTCTGTGTATGGGAAAATGATGTCAAAATTGAGTTGAAATAGCTTAGGTTCATTAGGATTCAGCACAGAACGGTCAAATACCCGACTGCTGCCGCGCTTCACCTAGCATCGACAATCACGAAATCCCAAAGCCGACGCCTTAATATATGCGTTTAGTTTGATAACATGTAGGCTGATGTGACTCGCTTTGCAGTTAATGAGCAGCCATGCGAGAGGGGCATTGCGAAGCATCAATTTTGTTCTTTACGTTGTATTCCGACATCTAAAATGTGCTTTCAAAAGGATGTCAGGCTTTCAGTGAGCCATACAATAAGAACAACGCATTTACTTTTTGATGCGAAACGACCTCCACCACGCTCAAAGAGCAACGACAAACATGTAAATAATTAAAAAGAGAAAAAATGAACTGTGCGGGAACCCAAAACGATAAGATATTTCGGCGGCAAATGCCTTCAGCAATACAGCACTTCGACTCAAAATGTAGCAACGATAAGGTTACTCCCAGAACCGGTGGTGCATAAAGTTCAGCAGCAACCGAGTAGAGCGTGCCCCATGCCACATTCCCATAAAGGGAAAATTTATCCGTAAAAGACCCGTATAAGGCGCATGTTTGCCTCTTCCGCACTTTTCAAATTTGAAAGCTACTAAAGCTAAGCGAAAATATCCATCAGCATGCCCACCCCAATATCCACACAAACGCATTTTATGAACCGTTTGTGCCAGCTTGTCATACAGTTGGTGTGATAAAAGAGATGGAAAAAGTGGCCAAGCGGACATCAATCGAGCCATTAGGCTATCAACCGTGATCCCGATCCAGCGATACACCCGACTTCGTCCTAACGTTTCGGCTCATTCAGTCGGTCTGCATGTTTCGTCATGCACTGTCAAGACCACATTTTCTAGTGAAATGTGACGTGATCACATTTCTCCATTCTCGACGTGCACGAGTGGCGGATGCATACGTGACCTCGATCATATCTCTCCCACCGTCCTAAAAACAGTTAGGGCTTACTCGCTTGTTAACTGTGCAGTGACCGGGCAACGCCCGAGACTGTTTAACTCCGTGTGGAAACAGTAAGCCCACAGTCACATAAGATTCAAACAATCTAGCTTTTTAGAAGGAAGTCACAGTATTCACCGCTCGTAAGAAGTTCAAGAACTTTCAATTTCGAACATGCGATGACACGAGTCCCTTAATATGCGTGCATCAATAAAACGTGCGCAAGACTTACGAATACGATGAATGCCCCAAAGGTGGAGGTAACTCTGAAACAACCGTCATACTCAGGGTCGAACTATACCACCTTTTACCTTGAGGAAGCTTAAAAAATAATAGGAGTAGACGAAGCACATAGGAAAAGCACTCGCAAACTCTGGTGATTCTTATTATTTCGAGATGTGCGTCCACGCAGACAGGTGCACGCGAACGGAGATGAAACTACGCAGTATCGTAGTATGCAATTACCACATAGGTAAATGAATTCGCATTCCAACAGAAATTAACGTCCTGGACTCGAAATAAACCAGTAAAACAAAAAACAACAAAGAACCTCTTTGACAAGAACCCCTTCTCCGCGCATTTTGGAGCAGTAGTCTATTCCCCTATCTAAATGCGACTTGTTTCTGCGGTAGTACCATCTTCTTGTAACTACAGCCATTTTTGAACTAGGATGTGGAAATCTCCCACAACCTGCATTTGTTAAACTGTTGTATCTGTGGCCGCCGAGTGTTGTGGCTCCGGCAGGGCGCCGTCGATGAGGGAAACCGGGTGTGCAACGTTAGATCACATGTGCATATCTTCGGCTGACTCTTCAACGTCATATCCAACGTAACCGTAATGTGGTGCCGGTCGTGTTCTAGAGCCCCTGGAAAAGTCATACCGAATAAACTTTTTAATGTTACACAGAAGTCCGGATTGAAACCTACTATTCAAAATAAAAATGTTAAACCTTAAGCACAAAGGGAAATGGCGACAAAAAGAAATTACCGCGAGCAGTTCCAGTGTAGTCGCATTTGCCGTTCCGGAAGGTTGTTTCTACAAGCTGCTTGAGTTCCTTCTCATGCGGCTTCCCACAGAAACAGCCGCGCCGATTCATTCCAGTGTTTTTACAACACGTCACTAGAGTGGTACCATACTTCCACATATGTGATTGCGCCTATCTGCTTGTTCGATAACCTCGATTCCGCGACAGTTAACAAAACTAAATGACCGAAATGTGCAGCATATGCTTACCTCGTACTCCAAAATTCGAACTTAGCCATTAGTTCTAGAGGGAACACCAGAAAGAAACGGTATGCATTTTCAGGTCAGCTCTTGACTTGACAAGGAAATCTTTTGCTGAAAAAATGCAGCAAAACTCAGATCAGCTAACAGTGGACGCATTATTCTGCAGATCCTATTTTCTGCTGGTAGCTTGTACCGCTGGTCGAACAGGTGAGCGGATGCAGAAGCACATGCCGTACCACCCTTCCTACACCCCTTCCAACTGCTTCAGATCTGCCTGTCTGGAACACTTAGTACGCAATGACGTGAATTTCATGAAGTGCCTTCTTGCAACACGATCCCTCATTGCAGCATAACTTGCGCCATCTCCTATCCAGTTCAACAGCCCAACTTGAGACAATGCAATACCGCTGCACAGCCACCCTGACGTTTTTAATTCCTCAGCTTTGTCAGAATCAGAACAACTCACCGTTACTTCCTAGAACGTCTCCACACCCTTCTTTTCGACTTTCCACTACATTACACCTCCTCTCCACTCCGCTATATAAAAAAACGAGACACCAAGAAGCCGCCGTCCGCAGCTCAGCCCTGCCGACTGTGCTGTCGGAGTTCATCGCGCAGCCGTGCAACATATCGATCATGTGCAAACGTTGCTCAGGTAAAGCAGCACAAACGCCACCACCTCCAACTCTACCATAAAGCAACGAACGTTGGCCCGTTCATCAAAACCTTTTAATGCAGTGTAGCGCAAAAGCAACAGAAGCGAATCGACGAGTCGACAAAAACCTCTCGCTAACTTTCTGAACACAAAACTCGCAACTAGATTATATCCCGAAGTCTATTTATTGAAATCCACACCTTCCGCGAAAAAACAATTCACCAACAATTCACACGGCGACGATAAAAGAATAGACAGACACTGCTGAGAAGTGTGAATAACAGCAAATTGAAACTGCGCACATTTGCTGTCTCCTGCATTCACTTCATAACAAAGAAACATTTGTAACGTGAGAAAACACCTGCGCGCAATAATATCAGCGCCCGCTCGCTGGAAACGACAAAAAGAGGGCGACGGAGGAGCTCAGGTGACAGAATCCCCTCCACATCACTTCGGTGTGACATGGAAACACTTCACAGAAGAAACGCACCAATTTCAACAACTAATAACGGAACGCTGACAGGGATCTCCGTTAAATCCTATCTGTCCGACAATACACACAACTAAGATGAGCACATATACGGTTAGAACTGTCGCCCATTCACTAGCAACCAGTACCCATTTCCTTTCTTAACACGCTTGCGTTAGAAGCATGTGCATATTGGGGAACTTGTACCCTACCCGCTAAAGAACTAAAAGAATCACACGATGGGAAGCCTTTCCTCCTCCTTTTTCTGCGAAAGAAAAAAGCAAAAAACGTAAAACACGCAACAGCTAGTGGATATCTCCATTATCCCTCGTTGCATCCCACATTTGCAAATATACGTAGCATTCCATTTATAAAACTGCAAAAAGGCAAAATGGTGCCACACTTTCCGTCCTAAGCGCAACAACCTCGCGCTCAACATTCAAGGCATACCAACATCCCAACTCCGATTCATTTTTCTTTTTTCGAACTCTCCTCAGTTATTCTTTACTCGTTTAGCAGCACCTTACAGCATAAGCAACAACTAAACTAAAGAGTTAAACGCAGGCTACATTCATACTGCCTTCTCATCGTCCCTCATGTAGGAGTGATCGAGTGCATGCGATGATCCCTTTCTAAGCACCTTTTCCAACTCGCGCACCGCTTCATCTATGGCCACAAAAATCGGCACACGCAGTTCCCTCCATAGATAACTTCGAAATTCGCAGTGATGTTGAATATCTAAACCCAATTTCGTCCTGTACAGGTAACATGTACTTAAATGTCGCCAAACTTGCAAAGAGAATTTCTCTCATGAATACTCACATAAGGCTCTGAACGATCAATCAAATTTTATTGGCCATAACGAGGAAAGCCTGCGAGGCATTACTTTGAATGTTATAGCCAACTGATTCTATAACAGCTGCAAAAAGCATACGTCCCAGCTTTAGCATTCCGTCCTAATTGCGACAGCGCGTGTCGGCTGACGACGTACAACGTTTTTTTATCGACCACCCTTAACACAACGTGGTTCTTTGAGCTCTTGAGGGACTAATTAAAGATGTTCACTGAGATTGTAGGCTGAAAAGAGAGGAAAATTTGCAGCAGCGGGTAACTGCGGCGTGTTCGGAGACTGCAACTGCATTGTGAAGTCGTTTGGCTCAAACCGGGTGCGATGCAGCTGCGGCTCCGAAACCGAACGCTTTAAACGAGGCAGGTCTGCAGACGCTCTCTCCAGATATCTCAGTACCTGCAATTATAACACATGCCCTTCGTCAACGAAAACAGCGTTCTCTTTCTGTCACTGAGAATCAAAACACACCTACTTTACTTCTGTAGTCATCCTCACCAAATTTACCTGTAACGATCCAACAGCATGACTTTACCGGCTTCTATGAAAGCTGTTTGCTCACGCCTCTTAGCAAATACTAACGCTCGCAAAAGCGAGGACAAGGAAAGAGGACGGCATAGTAAGGCGTAACAATCGCATATTCGGAGGGAGGCAAAAAATCAAATTTTGGCCGCAGCATGCCTCAATAACCTGTGATGATTTACAATAGACCAATTCTTGGCTATTTGATAAAATGCTAAATATAAATTCTCATGTCGTCAAAACAAGGAGTTCGGACATAACGAATCGCAGTAACGACAGAAGCAAGATCAATTAATGAGATTTCCTCATTTTGGCATGTGGTCACTTTTATTTACTTAAAATCTGCCGAACAGCTGTCACAGAGTGGCAAATCTCCGCCTTAGCCCACTGTGTGATCTCATCACTTCAAAAAATGTAGAAATGTCATTTACAGCTACAACCCAAAGAAAAGGACGTGAACTTTCCTCGAAAAAGTGGTTTGTGACACCACTAATATGAACAGCCAGCTTTTCCAAGCGTCATCTTTCTTGAAAACTCCATCCACAATGGAATGACAACCAGCACGAAAATCTTCGAATTTTTATGTAAATAGTTTTTCCTATATAACCATTGAAGAGACCATCTCACTCAACGCAAAAGATTTGATAACTCTATAGGTTTAGCACCGAAGTTTAGAAGCGAAATAGCGGAAACTGGGAACAGAAAACTGATCAAAAAACCGGACAAGTTTAGTTATATAGAATGTTATTTCACTTCTACTGGATTTTGCCGTACTTTGTTCCACCAACTCCCGCAATAAGCAAACAAGCGATATATGGAACTTGAAGGTTGAAAACAAAACAAGTACAAACTTCGCAAAATCTTCTGTTTGAAAGACTCCTCACCCAACAAGAAACGATGTCATCCAATTGACTGGATTTATCAAAAAGGCACCAAATGAATGTGATAAGTGCTGAAAACCTTACCTGTTCGAACTCAGGTCGCTCTTCCCTCGTGAACTTGGTACACCGTTCCAGGAGTAGATGCAATATCTTTGGCGTGTCACGTCTCACCTTAGTTAGATCTGGTTTCAGATAGCCTCGTCCAACCATAAATAAGATCTAAATTCCGCATATCAAAAATAGAGGACCACAAATAAAAACTAAAAACTACATGTCTCAGCAAGACAACGGACGCGATAACAGCATCCAAAAAAAACCTTAAATACATAGCGAACTTTTCGAAAAGAAGGCCCTTGAGTGAGAAGAAAAATGTAGACACTTTTCCTCCCAAAGGTTAAGATTCAAAAAACAGAGGCCAATATGGTTTCCTTCCGAAGGATCTCGAAATGCTCCGGAAGTCTAGACTAACAAGAAAAAATCCGGAGTCGACGACTTTCAGGCACCTTAGTCACGACTTAATTTGGACGAAAGTGAAATACGCCGATTTTTGACTACGTACTACATTAGTCTGTGCCACAAATCTGACACAATCTGCAGTTGGAAACTGCAAGTGCAAAAAATTGCGCAAAATATTTTCGCACCATCATCGCATATTTGTAATGACATTATACAGCCATTTCTTACTTCCAGGAAAAACGTTGTTGCCCCTCGCTGCTCAATAAAATGCAAAGAAGAGTAAATGACGAAGTGAATAATATTAACTTCGATAATTGTTTTACATTTTTTGCGGATATTACTAGCCTAAAATGAACAGATACTACGGCATTGCAGCTGACTCGATGCAATGTCTTTTTGAGATCAGCCAAGATCTGGAGCAAAATCATATATATATGATTGATTCCAGCTCTAGGTGACAAATAAAAGCAAAATTACTCTTAAACGATCACACATCACTGCAGAAAAACTCCATTAACGATATGTGCGATGCAACATTACAACGGCAGTGATGCAATGAACGAACCCGTAAATACCTCTCGAAGGAAAAGTTCGAACACATTATTCACAACAACGAACATATGAAGCAAACTCCATACAAGCATGCTGCGAGCTGCGAATCACTGTGCACTGCAAACCCAATTTTGGGAGCAAAGAAGCAGAATTAAACACAGACTGAAAATGAGCTAGTCAAAGCCACTTTTTGAAAAGATAACAGAGAGGCCACATAAACAACAAATTACAAACCTGATCTCTGCTGTTAATATGAGTATATGGAAGTGAGCCTGTGAGAAGTTCATAGAGACATATGCCAAACGAATAAACATCCGATAATGTTGTATATGGATTAGCATCTTGCATCCGAATCACTTCCGGTGCCTGAAGTACTGATCTTCGAACATAAATAGGATTCATTCAGGTGAATCAAATCATGCAATTAAGACATGAGCAGGTGAATGCAGAAAAACTGCAAACTGCAAAATTGCATGGGAAGCAAAATATTATATATAACAGAAGCCAATCCGATTCTAATAAAAATAAAACAACTAAAAGTGGACTTGTAATTAATCAGTTGCGTCACCTATTCGCAGTTTCAGTGAGACAGTCAAAGTTGCCCTAATTTCTCGAATTTCCTAAGTTACCTCTTCCGTGTAACGGCCCAATTCAACAATGCCTGATGAAGTCTCTATTTTCTCCTTTCCTAGCAATCCAAAAATCCTTGATTGCACCTCAATTTCCTGTTCTTTTTTGAATCCAACGTCTGATAACGCTACATTTCCTGCTTCCCATACCTGTTCGCCTCGATTCCTGCGTTCTCTCCACAGTTTTAGGCGTGGCACATTGACTACCTAGTCGACGTTCCACGCCTAAAAAGGGTACGTTACTATGTGCGGGATGATACGAATGAGTAAAAGTTCAAAGAAATGGTCGCAATAATAAGATTATAGTTTACTTACCATCCAAAGAATGCTGCCTGTGGGCTGCTGATTTTGATGACTACCACTCCAGCGTGTTTTGACGGTTGCCAACCCGAAATCGCCTATCTTTACAGTGCCATCCTCGGTCAGAAATATGTTATTTGTTTTCAAATCTCTGAAACGACAGCTTTTAGAAAATAAAGTTCGCTTACCAAAGAACGACGCACCAAGCACGCAAGATATGGATTTACGATACACTGGCTATAGTATCGCACCAGTACAACTGGCAACACAAAACAATTACGTGATGTGTCTTGAGAATGACACATAACGAAGCAGCCTCGGACGGCGGAACGTTCATTCGTATATATACAACTCATCACTATAAGAGATTTTTGACTCCATCACCAAAAACACGATCGTACAAAGGTATGCTCTGATTTAAGAAACTTTGACAGCTAGTTGGCGTAACTCCCACCTCAACATTCCACCACAGGAAAGAAAAAAGAACTCTGCATCCCATACGGCAAGCTACCGGTTTCTGTTTCTTTTGCAAAGAATTCTGAGCACACTTTAAATGCCCTCACAACAGTACGTGGACGCAACTCATGCATAACGCAATCATGGAAGAAAGGCATCCACGCAAACGTCCCATACCAAAACCTCCGCCCAATGCATGTGCAAATCAAATGGTCCTCTGAAATGAATGTAAGAGAAAAAGATCCACGCAGCACAGCTGTCCGCGGTGGAAGCGTTTTACGGTACAGTTAAGTGCAGCGCAAAAGACCTCAAGCAAAAAAAAATCTGCAGTTCTAAAGATGCATAATGCAATATCTCCCGATGAGGCCACAGTGGAGGTGTTAGTGACGAAGGCACGCACCCTACAGCACAATTTCCTGAGATGTCAATTTTCAAAATCCAAATGCCCAGGCTCGAATGATGCAAACACCATACAAAAAACCTTCTGGATGCAAACCTTCGGCAAAATGATCTCATAGTCAGCCTTTGCGGAACAAATTTACGCGCATAACTCCTATCGTGAATCCCACAATGCATAATTCCCGAATCTTTGCCAGTTGGTGTACACATATCCAATCTTCCACTGATTATGGATTCGACCAAAACTTTGTCCTACACAGAGCTCAACGACACAAACTTCTCACGTGGAAATCATGACATCATCTTCGTTAAATATTCAAACGCAAGAAACAAATCAAAATAGAAAACACTGACTAAATTCATTCTGTATTCTCTATTTAGTTGAAGAAAGAATGGCTTTGAGAAAGTGGTTCAAACTACCTGTGAATAATGTGACGAGAATGGAGATAATTCATGCCCTGTGCGATTTGCTTGCAGATATCAATAATTGACGACATTTCAAAATCGATGCGCGGTTCGATAACGTGGATATGGCGGTAAAGTGAAGAACCTTCACACCACTGCAATACCTACCACTCGTAGACGCGTTGATCTGCTGTGACGAGGTATACACCTCTTTAACAATTATTTTCAAATGAATGGCACTCGCCGAACACATAATTACTATAATTTGATGCACCTCTACCACGAATTCAAAAAAAGCATAATGCCTGGGGAGGGGCGGGGGAGGCTGGCGAACACAAGCATACAGTTACGGATCATCCTATTAACAAAATTCCTCAAATCAACTCTTTTTTTCAGACATAACCATATCAGCATCTTTACAGCTAAGACGCAGAAGACAAAATGAACCTGCGTGACAATCGCGAGATCTGGCTCGCGTATCCACCCCATGAAAAGCAGTACGTTAGCATGCCTCGTTTTCTTCAACACGGCCACCTCGTTTTTGAAAGCCTGTAACTGAGCCGGGCTCGGTTCACCAACGTTTAGCTTCTTTATTGCCACTTTGCCTGCAATCCCACAGGAGGATGTTTGTTCATTTCACTTTTCCATATATCACAAATGAAACAAGGGCTGAGCAGCGCTTCAGGTCGTGCGTGCCGGTTTTATTCGCTTTTCGTCAGCTATGAATGCAACAGCTAACAAGGCAACAAATAGCACTGAAAATTGAGTAACCAGCTGCGAATCAGCAATTGGGCATAGACGCTCTTTTCGTTCTCTCACCACCAGCCATTCATGACATCTCATTATGATAAGCCAACATCTATTAGGGAACAATTTGCTCCACCTCTCTTAAACCACAAGAAACAAATTTCGAGAAATAACCGCGCAACTCCAACGACAATTCAGTGAGACGCTTATTATTACGAAGCTGCACTCGAAACTAGGTAAACAACACCACGTTCACTGCTGCCCTTTCGTGAGCGAGAAATTCAGACTTCACGAGCTCGTGCGGCGGCGATTTCTTTTCCTGCGAAATAACTTCAAAACACTCTTTCCTTTTACGCCAATTTATTATGAATCTCGTAGCTGCTTAGATAGTAGCGTCCCAACCTTAGCTCTACGTCATGCCCTAATGTGCTAGAATAATACTTCAATCTTGAGAATGACACAATTTAAAACTTCCACAAACCACAATTTTGCGTGTACGTAACTAATACGACTGTGCAGTGTGCACAAGGAAAGCTACGATACTGAAGGAATGTCATGAGAATATCGGTTCACACTTAAATCAAGCAACGATGAGCAAAACAGACAAAAGCGTGTGTGTTTGGAAACTGGCGTAGCCAACTTCCACCACCGATAATGTTAAAGAACCCCTCTCATAAAGGACAATTCGTATATTCACTGCTTTCGTATTCCTAAACACTTCTGACAACACAAATTTCGTTTACAAATAATATCTTAACTGAACTTGATGCAAGAGATGAGAAAATTCCAACCGAAGTAGCTGCCTCCATAGACCGTGCCGAATGAGCCACTGCCTATCTTCTTGTTGTAGGTCACCAACGAGCTGTCAATTTCCCAATCTTCCATCGACATCCGCTGTTTCGCCTTCTCCTTGTTATCCGCCTGATATATTAATCATATGGTTGCAACTAAAATCCTACTTCAAATTCAAGCCTCGACAGCTTTTCAACATTTTCCGTCTTCTAGCTATAACAGAATGCCTTCGTTAACCGAATGCATTCAACTGACCGCTGGACAAATTTTCTCGAATTTATGCCATGACAAATGAAAACCGACTTCGGCAAGTGTAAGTCTTGCAAGAAGACATGAAAAGAATATCACGGAACAGCAAAGAAACCATTTGAGAAAGCAGGAACGAGTATAAACTTTGCCGACTGATAACCGTCATGTGAATCTAGGTAGAGTATGCCGGACAGCAATATGCCAAACACACTTTTTCGCTCTGCACATTAGGAGGATAGCGCTTAAGAAACTGGCACATTTTTTCGTGGCCATCTTGTATTCACTTCAAAGGCGAACTCTTTTCAACGTCGTCTTCTGCAATAAACCCTGCATCTGAAAAGGAAAAAGGAAAAACACTGATGCTGTTTTCAGAGACCTCAATGCCTCCTCGTCAGCTCAACATTTTTGTTCCCACCAGGTTTTCTGATCGTTCTTGTCTTGCGCTCTCTTTTGCCCATTTCTGCCCACTGCTGTTAAATGTGCAGACACCAGCGCATATACGCTAATTTCCTTCCCAACTGGTCAGTCATCAACAGAAAGCATTCGACTTGCCCACTAACGCAAACGACAAACGGTCGAATTTTTATTAAAAAAGCACACCTCATTCTCAGAAACCGCATTCACGTAATACGACAAAACTTTAAGCGCTTGCCCAAATGAAATTTAGTTGAAGAACTGATTAAGAGGAATTAAGAAGTTCTCGAGTTAGGTTGGGTCGGCAAACAAAAGGAATGAATTTCTTAAAACAAATGGGAAGAATCGAGGTTGAAAATATAAAAGCATAAAAAAAACAAACGTCGTGGGAATCACCGAGACGATCCGATGATTTGGAAGATGGTGCAGCTGCGCCACGCAATACTGCCTTGTCACTCGGACCTACATAAATAATTGCTCAACAGTGACTTGCTTCACTTTCATCTCCAAGACATAGGCTCGTAAAAACAACGTTTGTGCATGGACTGATTCCAGAGATCTTTGAAATGGCACCTTCATAGTGGCAACGAAGATCCTCGAGTCTCACAAAAATTGCTTCCGAGCTGCGCTCAGTGGAAAAGACTACCGCGTTTTGTCTCAAAATCTTAAATCCGATCCACGCTATGTAAAAATGGATAGAAGAGCCAGTGCTCATAACGGAAAAAAAACTGTGAAAAAAGCTGAATGTAACTGCTTTCCAACAAAACAATTGCAGGCAAACAATTCATAATCGAACAGTGGCACCAGATATTCTGGCTTCCTGTGAAAGCAAAGACTGCGATACAATGTATCAAAGAGAGAAACGTACTTTTGCTTCGGAATCGTGGAAACCCGACTGACTTTTGGGGCGGTGCAGATTGTGGAGGAGTGGGCGACAGAGCAGATGGCCTGTCAGCAGCCGCTCCGGAGGAAGAACAAGAAGCTGGCGGAGGTGATGAACTCGTCGATGTGGGAGAGCTGGCGAAAGTTGATGAGCCACCTCCGAACGGTTGAAGCCGATTCGTGGAACGCCGGAACGCACACGTATGCCAATCACGAGAAGCACCAGAGGGAGATGCGATGCCGAAAACACGCTTATGTACACCCGCTGCGCGGTTCGACGGACTTGGCGCACCGTAGAAAACACCTTCTAGAAAACAACACATCACCCTTCTATCATACACTGAGAGCTGTGCATAAGCTGTCAAGTTAACAACAAACTCAGGCAATGTTGAGATTATTGGAGATATTGCACTATATGCAACTTATAAGGAATATGTCACTGATATGAATATGGTTTACACATGTAAGCCATGTAAATGCTGCATCGATAACACTTGGAAACATCAACTCTCTCAGAAGTTTTACAGTTTTCATTAGTATATTTTGCCTATACAGAAAACAGTAACAGTGACCTACGCTCAGAGCTAACCTTTCTCCAAGCTTTTAAGTTTCACCGAGTTTTCCACGAATATGCTATGCTAATTCTGCACTGATGTCAGGAACTCAAAACTGCTTTTTGGATGGAATGTTATTCACATCTACAATGAACAAGAATACCCTCAGAAAGCATCACAGCCATGAATCTATAAGACCATCAGTGCCAATCTAAAGCATTTGAATCATGATCAATAAAGGTACTTGATGAGCAACACTACACGAGTGCCCGAAGTATTCGGACCTGCAAACAAAGCTAAATTATGAAGCGCTCTCATATCAAGACACATGAATAGCTAACTGGAACAAACCGGATTCATTCCCACCACTCTGAGTTTGCTTCCTTTAGAATCCCTCTGAACCCTTCCCCTTCCCGTCATAGCCTCTTTAAAATAGCTGCCTTGCGTGCAAATGAATCACAAAGCAATATCGCACCTTCTTTACGATTTCTTTCCTAAATGTCGCGTGGGAATCTTCCATCTCCTGGAATTTCTTTAGAAATCTGTTCCTTGCTAACGAATACTCGAAATGGAAGGGGAATGATACCTCACTGGCAAGCCTACTTTCCCTATCCTCTTTGCAAGTTTTCTAGACGATTACCACAACTGCCAGCATTAAAATGTATGTCAAACGGGTCACTAATGTACTTCAAAGAAACTTGCCAGAAGATGGAGCATTTGTATGCGAATTCCCAGACAATACGTCCATTACTTTCTGAAAGTAAAGTGCTTTCACAGCAGTGTCACTAGTATATTAGGGAACAAGTGGACAACTCATCAAATCCCGTACCGCCACGCCCATTAGGAACACAAACTCCATCCTTGATCAGCCAATGTCCGCTCATGCAGGACGTCCAATGCGGAGGAGTGAAAAGGACAAGTGGTTTCAGCCTCCGCCGTTACTGCCTTGAGTGATAAAAAATGATGATCGGTATTTAAGCGGCAATACCGTTAAGATAAACACTTGGAAGTGGCGTTTTTCCATACAGGTACCTGCACAACCTGTGTATGTATCCTATCGATGGGCAGGCAAAATTCAAACAATGATAATCTAACAGAGTTCGCATCTGTATTTCCGCTTCTTTTAGAAGTTACTTTTCTCATCTAATCCAACCCGCCAAACCAAACATCTTCGATTTTGAGGCGAACATTTAATCGCGAAGAAAACAATGAGAAAAGGACAAACCGCCTCCAATAAAGATTCATCCTTCGTGATTTCATAAATATTTGGTGCCGACGAGGATCGATCTCTAGACGATTCATTTATGGCTATTGGGACGTCGCTGCGTGCAGGTAACCGTACCGCCTGCTGCCGATTTATTCCACCGGTATGACGATTTGAGTTGGCTTCTGCAAAACATCTGCTTTGCTCTCTGAAGCGTAGTGCGCAATGCACACATTTAGAACTTAAGAGATCGCTCTCCCAATTCTTCAAATCCGTATCCGCACACTGTTCGAGGTCACATGAGAGTATTTCATTATCAAAGAAAGGCGAACTTCGATATCTGAGGATGAAGACAAGACGAGATTTAAAGCTGTCGGCAAGGTCAACGTAAAAAACACTGCTGGATCCCATAACTGCAGTCCGCACAGCTCATGAACGCACATAAACACATAAAGTTTTATATTACTTTGATTGCAAGTTTCATCGCGAATGGGACGATCTGCTACAGCGCCATGGTAAAGAGAAGAGCATCTAAATATAAACATCACGAATACAAATATCTTCAGTATAATTCTACTTACGAGCCCTTTCAAGTCAGCGCTTAGGTAATTCGAGGTCTCATACAGAAACGTGTGAAACCGACAAAATACATGCAAAAACGGGGAAAACAAAATAAAATCAGCGAAATCAATAACGTTGAGGTCCAAAACGAAGGAAGTATTCATAATTGCCTCTGAAATATTCCTTGGTCGCGGTTCACTACTTGTTGCTGTTTTTCTCTTTGCTGTTGCTGTTCTCTCTGCAGAATGCAAACACTTCCTACATGCCACGCTTGCTTCTAGAAGTTGAGGGAATCTGCACGAATCCACATAGAAGCAGAAATGAATTATGGAAAACCACAAAATCCTGACCGGTGCGGTCTTTTCCGGCTCTGCTGCGTGCCTGCAAAATACCTCGCTACGTGTACCAATTTGCTATATACACACATACACTCAAGTGAATAAATCGACTCCAAAAATGACCTGTTCTTGATAATTATATTTTAAAAACGCGAAACGATTTTCAGGGCAAATGTGCTGACTGAATCCCTACCTGAAAAACGCACAATTCCATCAACTTCATCGACGCGTGCATATGTTTAGAAGAAATGTTGGAAAGTGACCACTGACCGGCATTTGGACTCTGGAAATGTTGAATGATTTCGGCAACGAGTGCTGCATTTGGGCCTCCATGTTGCTCGCAGAAATCACGCAACTTGTTAGCCATGTGCACGTCGTGAGGGATCTGTTGCATTCGATCACAATAGTTCGGCACCTTAGAGCCGCACTTCTGATGGAATTTGAATTGACAGAGTTCACATCGGTAACCCTGAAAAGCAATGCACCTACTATTTATTGTATTTACACTTTTATTTTCTTGCTTCATCAATCTCAATACATCACGACAGTGCGTACTGCATTACGGATCACTAACATCATTTTGATTTCAGAAATCGAGTGCTCATTTAGGTCTTTTGGTAACTCGTCTTCTTTACGCCTACAGATGAAATTCTCAGAGAGACCGCTCTAACAGATCGATGCAACATGAAGTGGAAATTTTAACAGCCACGCGGACACTAGATGATTCTAAACGGAAGGTGTATAGATTTTGCTGAACATCTGAGTGCGAAAGTGGGCATGAAATTCAAAACTTCTGACGATCTCTTTAATCGGCTTACGATCACAACCCCTAACAATGGCCAATACGCTAAATTTTTATCTTCGCGTCCACCGAGGGAAAAATAAGGGAAAATAAGAGAAATTTATCAAGCGAAAAAAAAGGGTTGAACAGAGATTCAGTAAAAACTGCAAAACTATTCAAATCTTTGCATGACAACGCCTAAAGATGATCCCGAATCTTTGAACTGTTGAACAGCAATGGTCTCAAGAGCACCAGAGTTCCTATGAGAGACTCCAATGTACTTTCTATGACAACCCCAAAAACGCTGTTAAGAACACGAACAGTAAGAGGTTCTGACCTGAATTATCACAAAAAAAAAACACTAGATGAAAAAGTGCCGAAAAAGCTTAAGATATAAACCTGCAACCAGATCTGTTTGCGGCAAACATCACAGAATGCGACCGTCAGAAATGTTTTGCGGACGAAGCTATGCTGAATGGAGACAAGTATTGATAGGTAGGCACTGTGTACCCACAATTCCTTCTCCTCCAGTAGCTGCAACATTCGAGAAATGGAAATACAGTTGCTATAGATTCATACTAAGGATTTCTTTTTTTGCTCCTTTTCTCGAAACTGAAAATTATATTTTGCATGTCCGAAACCGATTTCTCTGCTTAAATGTTCCAGGTGGTTACTGTAGCAGGTAATAACCGTGGCTAAGCTCCATTGTTACCCAACCGGCGTTGAAATTTTAAGATCTCTTAGAAAGCGAAACAATCATACGAAAACTGGCAGCTGGATCGACAGGTTATGGATTACATTTGAAGATATTTCTGAAGCATGACGAACCAAGAAAGAACGAGTCAGTGACGGCAGCAGAACATGTAACTACATTAATTAAAAGAATGCTTACAGTGTTTAACGTCTCGAGATCCATGCCAAGATCAATGCGTGGACTAGATGGATCGGCTCCTATACAAACGTTGCACATCTGTGGCAAAATGGCTCGCTTTTCTAGAATTTTTGCGATTGCGTCTCGCACCAACACGCCCGGCTTCACTTCCAACTGCAACAACGGAAATGATCGACAAGGCTGGGTTTTAGTAACTGAAACAATCACATACCGACCGTCTGAAATTCAGCTGCTACATAAGAAAAAAAACAAAGAAATCCGCTCTTTGAATGAAGCACCCACGTTTCAAAAAGGGAAAAAAATCAGTTCCACTGCTGATGGCCAAACAGAGAACAGTGCACACCCGCACAACTTCCCACTCACAGATTAACCATGGAACTTTTCGTGTTGAGATCAGAAAAGATACATGCCGGTGCTTAGTTACGGGAGATTTTAAATAAGGCGTGCAAGCAAAAAATAAACGTAACCAAGAAACCGCTTTATAATAAATGTAACCAAGGAAACGAGAGATGAGTATCAGTAAAAGTTGTTTCTTAAGGAACAGAACATTTCACTGACTTTAGAAACCTGAAGCGGAAAAACTCCTAACGTTTACTGAAATCTGAGTAACTTCGGATTCATTAAGGCTAAGCATAGCTGCAACGATATCAACACCCCACAGTAAACTTATACAGATACACACAAAGCTATGCATGGCGTTATTCTGGTAATAATTATGAAGGTGGTACAGCTGCCTCCATAGTGAACAAAAGTGCGACAATTTGAAGTATGCAGGAATCATACAACACAGCATAGAAGGTGATATATGTCGTTTCGCTGATCACGTACTAATACATATTATATATATGATATTTGCTACCAACACAAAAAAGCAGAGCAAAATGAGTTGAACGAGCAACTACCAACCTTAGAATGCTGATTGAAGGGTAAATGCAATAAAATTAGGGAACTGTTATGGCGCTTAGGTGAAGTACATGGCGGTGAGCTGCCCCTGCTTCGAGTTCCGTAGGTGTCCTGCAAATTATTCATTAGGAAACTCATTGAAGAGCTCTTTGGGAAGAGCACCTATAAACATGCGTATTCTTCGATCCGATCGTCGCAATTTTTCAGCTTGAATTTAATTCTAAAGACCGTAGAATTTATGCAATCAAGAATATCCTGAACTGAACATCGTATCCAACTTTGTCGTGGGGTGATTTACATGGCAAAATGTGGAGTTCTTTCAATAATACAAAACTGAAATTTGTCGTTTTAGGCAGGATTTAGAAAGCAAACTTGAACATAAGCGAAAGAAGAACGCTGTACGAGTTTTGAAATCGAACTGGTAGATATTTCGATCAAAGAGGGATAACAAGCCCCATGCGAATAGCAATCATCTGTTTTTGCGATGTTCCCAACTGACCTCAATGACAGAAGTTCCGAAAACATACACGTGGCTACACCTAGTAACGAGTAGATAGATACAGAGACGATAGTAACCTTGAAATTACAACTCACCCTTCAACTTTCTATATGGTGGCTTCAAAAGTTGAGGATCACAAAGTGAAATCAATGCAGTGTCACCCTTACTTTGAGAAGAGTTCATTTCATAAACATTCTGCAGTGAAAAGCTGGGCAAAAATAAAGAGGAGAATCTTCTTGATAACAACTGTCGTCGCCTGCATATTAATAACTACCGACCGCGATCAGTCATTTTCATATCGATTAAGAATCCAAATGGGCAGATTTCCCATTTAAGTGCTATTCACTTCAACCAAGCGGTAATAGCCAAGCCGCGCACGTAAGAACGCGCCTACCTTGCTGCTGGTGTTGAAAAAAAGAGCTCCGTTACCCCTCAGCAGTACATTAGGCTACCGTTGAGCATAAGCTAACACATAAGACGTTTCACCAAGAGTATCAACATGTCGTATCAGCGTCAACAAAACTAGCGTAATCCGTTAAAAATTAGCATAGCGGATATTTACTTGAAATTATTTTCACACTCGACATTGCCACTCGAAGTATTCAATTTACACGCCAATTACAATAACACCAAACATTTTTATCTGTTACTAAAAAGAAAGAAATTCAATGCCACCGCAGGAACCACTCTCGTCTAAACTGCTTGAAATTGAATTTCCCACAGGATCGGCAGCTGATATTAATATTTTCAGCTCATTGAGTTCTTTCTTTTAATATCATAATGACCAAGGTCGCAATAAGATAAACTTCACTAGAACTACCACCTATGATAACTGCTAGCACGTTCAAGGTGACACTGAATGCTGCTAACTAAATTTGAATACACTGTAGTGGACTCGAACAATAACCACTGCCGGGTATATGCATCTAGGATCTTGGACACTCAATCCCTCTTTTCCCTCCCTACGTACCCGACTCGTCACGACGGAAAATTTATAACGACATCGAGTTCACCTCTTTGTTGCGTTCGTTCTCCTTTTGAATCTCTACCTGCAATTTACCTAACAACCAACGTTTCTCTCTAGCTGGAAGAAGAGCATAAAACGCTGCATACTCAGTTTAAAATGCATCACCAAGAGATGCTGCTACGATCGAGGATCAAAATCACCCACAGGCATTCTTCCCTCCTATGCTGTTTTCAGAGAGCAGACTGGTTGTAGCAAAGTTTGAGGCTTAGCAGAATAGACTCCTTTAAAGAAACAAAAAGCTCTGACCACAAAGTGCAGAATTCAATTTCGCAGAGCATAAACTCCAAATAAATCCTAAATTCTTACTCAGAAAACGGGCCGTAAGCTGTGCCACGGTTCTTAGGAGAAAGTTGCAGGCAAGACTGCAGCATTCAAAAGAATGATCATGACCGGTCTGCAATATCTAACAGCAGCTTAGAAAGAGAGTAAGGTCACGTAAAAGATTGAGGTAAAAGGTCGGGAAGCAATAAGAAAACGAAAAATGAACGATACAACCCCAAGTCGCATGAAACATTGTGACGAGAGCGAAGATGTGGAAAGGAGAGGTGGTTTCAAAGCTGCAGATGCGCGAACAGAAATAACCTTCGCAGTTTTCCTTCTTCGTGATGAAAAAAGCAACAAAGCACTTACACCGCCAGGGATCGGAGATGATCGACTGAGCAATGGCGAATGAGACTGTCCGACCGTGAAGCTAGATGAACCCTCGAGCGGTTCTCCGGTCAGTGACATCACTCAGTACAGGGGAAACAGTTGAGCGCACTTTGTTCCTCTCAAAAGCAATATCACATCTGCAACGAGATACGAATGAAAGCAAGTGGCGAAGCATATCACAACACAGAACGACATTAGCAGTTGTAATCCACTCACCGGACCTAGCAGTTCAAATAAGTGATAAAAAATGCCTAACAGGACTGACCAGCTTGTGATCCAACCGGCTGATGCGGATTACCGGACAACTTCAAACGCATTTGTCTCTATCAAGGTCGAGGTCTATAAGTCTAATCGAGGCTGAGTACGGTATAGACCATAGCATTAGATTATAACTCCATCAGGCTTGGTAGCTCGCTCTAGTTTTAGCGTTCGCCAAGCTAGAATTATTGGAAAGAGCGACAGAGAGACTGACGGATACACAGATAAACCACGATTTTGACTTAGCACGCTTTGTGAATGCAAATTTGCAGAAGTGTACACGAGTTATGAATCGTAACGTAACGCATTTTAGCCTCTGCATGAATTGAGAACGTAACGATGAAAACTTTGTCTGCAAGTGACGGCAAGGAACGGCGAGTGTTCAGTGCTGGAAAAGAAAATTGCTCGAAAAGTGTGAGGTTCGTTGGCTGTGCTTGGAAGACACGAGCACAGCTATCTCAGACCAACAGAAACGATCAGTGTCAGATATTGCCATCTTCAGCTTGCAATATGACATCTCATGTGTGTGCGCACATCAGAAAAAAGGCATAAGAAACTTGGCAGGAGTACAGTTTGAACAGGCCCATACGCCTCCTGTTTGCTTCATTGTTCTGCCAGGCCTACGCAAGGGAGGTGGCAATCAGTGGTTTCACAGGCTTGTGATGTGCGTATGCGATATTCCTTTCGGAGTCCAAAAGGACAGCCGTAACAACTTTGACTCTCATGACTTCCCAATTTCGGTAAAAACAACGAAAACCTCCTGTTTAACTTAGGTCCTACTGAGCTTTTTCTCTCGGACAGCCGTTCAAAGCATCATCTTCATCACCCCTTCCCTTTCTCCCACTTCGCGATTATGCCAAAAGACCCAGCGGGAATACAAAACTGCTGCTTTGTAAGTGCCATCCCACATGCTCCCTCATCTTAGTGTCGTTTCAACAAGTGTTCCTCAACCGTAACCGCTCGGGTTTACATCTAGTTCAGCACTGTAAATCATCTACGCTAACAAGTAGGCAATGATCTGCACGCGTCGTTGCTGAGAAAGAGAAACATTCGCCTTCACAGCCCTCTTCTTCGAGTGCGATGAATCCAAAGTAGTGCAAAACAATGAGTGCTTCTGCTCGATCATTTTAAGTATGCAACTGCGAGGATAGAGTTGTGGATTTCAGAGGATGCAACGCCCTACACAAGGCGACTCGCGATTCCCTGACCCGAAATCCATGTTGATCCATTAACTTAGTGATACTCAACAAGAACGAAAAGTCTGCATGCCATCTTACCCTCTGCGGGCATCTATTCTGCACCCACTACGATTGATGAAACATGCACTTTTTGCACTGCAAATTAATACTGACAGATGGGTCCGTGCAAAAACTGTCCGCATTATACGTTTTGCTGGAAGGCTGTGAAAATGGCCGTTAAGATAAAAGGTGAACGGAGACGCTTATCGTGTCCCATGCATCTCATTTGCTTTGCAAACAAAGAATGCGAAAATGCAGTGAGAACTCAACATGCGTAAAACCTATGCAACTTTCTACCCACTTTCAGTGCCATCGAGTTCCGTCGGAGTTGATGGATCAACACTGACTTTCGTACAACCAACCACCTTTATCCTGCGTACCAAATTTTGCAACTCTCCGTTAGCATCCGCCAAGACGAAACTGCTCGAGAAATATATACAAGCAGGTAGACAAATGGCATCGCCATCAAGCATCTTTACGAAGGGAATTTTCAGAAGCGCACAAGGAGAGACGTAAACGCGAAATTAAAGAACAACGACGTAAAGGAGTCTAGGCTAATAGAAAGTTGCCCAACGCCAAGGAAGTAGAACCCTTTAAGCAACAGTCGTAGGCTTTTACTGGATGAATGGACTGCCGATGAAAGCTCCAAGTAACAAAGGTGCCAATCTGCAACGTCGTCATCGTTGCCTTGCACAGTTGTAGGTTACTCAGCTTTGTTGTTGACGCTGGACGTTGCTTGTGGGCCCTTTCTTAAAATAGCGGGCATCTGTCGAGCAGCTTCAACGAGTGAGGTGGATTTCGAAATCATGCTCGCTATTCTGAACGCAGCTTTACACTCTGCTGCATGAAGCGAGCATAAGCAAATTACCAATCAGCGTTATAGCTTGCGACAACTCAGCTGTGTTCAATGAAAAGTGGGCTCTAAGGACCGCTATCTCAATTCACGTTCGAATCACATAATAACGTCACATAAGACACTCGCTGACTTGTGCACCATTACAACGAAGTGTGCAGCTCGAGTTTCTTGAAGCAGCATAGACAACATGCGCACACCCAGTCAAACGAGCGCCACTGCAGCGTGCGGGTGGCTCTCCTTTCAGTGAAATTGGACAGTGTTCGTTCATCTAAACGTTCGACGAAATGAAACCTGAGGCAGCGGTTTCTTCAAGAAGTCCTGGCCTCTCTGCATGCAGTCCCAACGGTGGAAGCATGCTCGGAAATCTCGAGTCGTCAATGAAATCTGAATGAGATTTCTTAAAATCTCATTCAGATCAGTACGCACCCTCCAAATCACGCATTTTCGTGTGCAAGGAAACAATCTAGAAAATCACCCCATATCCGTTGCACTACGAAAGAACGAGAGAAGAGACTCGTAACACCCGCCCCTCGGACCGGTCTCTAGTCCGCACCTCACCAGCAAACACCATTAGCGCCACCTCGCACCAACAAACAAACATTATGTCCCTCCTCTGCTGAATTTTGTTGTGAAGGCAATGTTCCAAACGACAGCTACCGTTTGCGAGAATTCGTTGTAAGACTTCGCTTCTAAACTTTAACACCTTACAGCGCCCACCCGCATCTACTCTACTTCATTCACATTCCAACTCTCCCAATTTCTGGCGACGTTGAAATGGATAATGCGTAAAGGGCGCCTCTGCGCCGAAGCGTTTGAGAGGCTGCTGAGGCGCGGTGCCTCATAGACAAACTTCACACTGAACAGAAGCTGGGGGAAAGCTGTACATGATTTCAGCAAAACTCTAGGCTACGGCTACCTAATCTAAAGAATGCAACTCACATCAAGCGTTGATCTCTTGTGCGGAATCCCGTTCCAATCTGCCACCTCTTCTTGATTAAATCTTCAATCCAACTCCGATCCGCAGACACTCGAATGTCATCCGGAATGAGTTTGCAAGATATGTACGCTAGGCTATTTCCTGATGATGCCAGCTAACCAGTTTGCTTCATGTGTGGGTATGGCGAAAAGCTCCTCATGATGCAATTTCAGTTCTGTGAAGTCATCCATGGCTTCACGCCGTGCTAAATCCGTTCACGACGGCCAGATTCCGTACACGAACCTCCCTAACTTCTTGAACGAGATGGAAGCGAATTATTGGCCACCAATTTGATCCCAGCAGCGCGAATTTTTATTACGAGCACAAATCATATGCTTGTTTAGAGCAGTATTTCGGAAAGCCTGATGTAAAGAGATCGCGACTAAAAATGCTTGCACGTATTATATTATATTTGATGATGACCTCTTAACTTCAGGCTTTTTGAAGTGTGAGTCCGAACAATGAAAGCTGAGCATCAGCCAAGACGTCTGATCGCAGACACATGCATACCTCAATTCCGAGACTCCTCTTGCAATAAGCGCCGCAATCACGTATACCTGCGCGTCCAAATTTTGTGATTCTGGTGAGTTCGCGCTTATGCTGGAATGCATCAGCAAGCAGACTGCGGCCACTGCTGTCATACACCAAACAGTTGCGGCGTTTCCAACAGGTGACATTTCCGCCCCGACATCCAATGCAGGCTGAATTAGCTCGCGTATGCACCAATGACGAACGAATTGACACGCGTTTAATTGAAAACGCCTTACAACAAAGTCAACTGTAACAGAGATGCCTAACTGCAAAAAAACAAGTACTGACTTGCCAAACGCACACGAAACATTACGACGCAAAACAAGATTATACAGCATAGAGTGAGACTGAGAGCGCGTCTTGTTCGGACTGCGTCTCATCCAGACTCACTGGGAACAGAATTATGCAATAGTATAGGATGAAAATGGCGAGACAGCGCACCATGGCTCCAGATACTGAAGTAATGCACACAGCTTCTAGGAATCAACTGCATTAGTTCCCCTCATCGCGAGAGTTACTATTTGGTATAAATCGCTTTTATATTACATCTGTGGTCACACTCAAATAAGACGCAGTGGCATTCTGATGAACTGTTTGTCCGTCACGTGCCTTCAGTTCCCATCGTCACAAATCTACTTCCCGACCTTTTTCCCAAGAAGAAACAAGGGAGCAGAATTACACCTTCTGACGGCGAAAGATTCACCTTCGGATGACATAAATACGCATACAACGTTTGCCACATAAAACACAAGCAGTGCAAAAAACATTTGCTGCGATAAACAATAGTACGATCCACTTATGAACATCCATCACCAGAAAAAAGCACGAAAGAGCCTACTCAGCACATCGATAAACTATGCATGATGCATTTTTATAAGCACACAAAAATCACCACGTTTCCGCCCAAAAAGCACACTTTCACTCCCTGATGCAAGAAATGTACAAGAGATTACTCCCCAACAACAAAGTGAAGTCTTCCTTGTACCGATCCTCCCACTATGCAGCCCAAAGGGCATGCGAATTCGCAATTCGTCATCTGTGTAATGGTGGCGAACAGAGAAAAAGGGAACCAGTCAAAGAGAAGAACAAACGAATGCGTCGCTATTCCTTCATTAAATGAGTTCCTGCGTCCTCCGATCTGCGTGCGACCTTTGCTGCGGGGCAAAAAAAACGCTTAAAAGAAATTCCGCTGGGAAGTCAGAATATTTAAGGACAAAAATTCATGAGTAGCCAGAATTACAATTCGGATATGGAACCTCTTGGGAAGGCCGTGCAGCATAAGCTTCCATCATTTCGCTTTTTTTGCAGATTGACAGCATCCATATTTGTTAGTGTTGGTAAATTTTTGTTGAAACTCGTAAAAGTACAAGGGCAATCCCCAAGAAGTCTGATAAGTTCAATGCTGCAAGACCGCTACTCATCCCACTTCGCTAAAAGTCGGCATTTTCTTCCATGCATTAACTTTGAGAGTCATAAAATCTATGAACCAATATTTTTTAAATGCTCGGAGTCCACTCTCTCCCTGTTGAGCACTTCACGCAAACAGTGTTTTAGGATGAAAACAATTACGCGTTCCTTCACTGTTTTCAGATTACAAAGAAAAGATTAGCCCAGTTCGATGGGATGAAGTGCATGTCGTCCCAGTCCTTTCGGGTTTCACTTCACCACTCAATAAATCCAAACGAAACTTACTAACAGTGACACCCGACATATCTGTGGTCTAACAGCGACACCCGAAATATGCGTGCGAATAATACCGAAGAATTGCAAACCTCGAGTGCTCATCGCCCATGGTGGAGATCAAACTTATTTACTGCCCTTCACCAACTCGCTCGATGGCGCAGTTACTAAAGGATGGCAACGGCACTCACTTCTGACAAATTATCTCCCCATAAGAGAAGGCAGTTTAAGTGCGTTTGTAGAAACACCGCTTCTACAAATGCACTTAAATCCCTTCACAGGTACCTTTTGCAGTGAGCACCTGTATAGCATTTCCCTTCGCGTCTGCCATAAGATTGGGAAAAGTGTCCAACATAACAACACACCACCGAGAGGGAACAATCACCATGTGTGACAGGAACCATTTCGCTAACAGACTAGTCAGGTCGTCGCGCACATCAAAACGAACAATGGAGCTGAAAGGCAAGTTTGAGTTCTTAAACATTATCCCACCTCTCGTTCAAATGCGAAAAATGGGTCAGCAAGCAAAGAACAGGAAAGAAAAGAGCCGACGACTAAATGTGAATAAAACACTACTGAACAGGTGGGGGTGATGAAGAGGAGCACAGCGAACTGGAGGCCCACTGCGACTTCGAAGTTGCGTGGTCCACTTGGATATTCGGTCCCGTGTCGTGTGGCAAAGAGCGCACCAAATCTGGTTCCACATTTGTTGTGTTTTCGTCACCGAGCACCTGCAACCGATAACCTTCTTGAACGAGAATGTAGTATTTTCTAACGAGTATGCATCAACTCAAAAACTGCTCCCTTCCTGCGAGCAGTCTTCAACGACGAGGCCCCATCTACGCAGCTTGTTCGGCGTTACGTCGACGCATTGAATGCGAGCCAATAACGGATCAACCCATTCCTCTCAGCTCGCGCAACAGTTTGCGCTGCTAGTTGCTTTTACTGTGCTTGAGAAACAATCAATCCTACAAAGGTGACTGTCGACAGTTCAAAGAGAAAGCCAGAAAATAAGAAGGTCATCGAAGATGAAAAAATTAATGTTGAAAAAATGCACCCAACGAATCCACGTGTGCGAGGTGAGGGAATGCAGTGAATTCCCATCATCTAAAGGCAAAATGACAATAATTCAGCCAGCTCGCTTCCTATGCAAACCAGAGGAACATTCCTACTGGTCAAACTTGAAAGCAAATTTACTGCGAAGGATCCCTAATCACATACGTGCTAGTCTTGAAAATGCCCACTGTTAACAGCACCACGCCTTGGTCAAGCGCGCTTAAGACTTTTAAATGGTGTATATGGCAAACTACACTTGGATGGCAGGTAGCACGACAGAAATTTCCCATTCCCTTTCGCAACTTATCCCAAAGGTTCATTCGGTAAAAGGAAAGGTTACAGTTTCAGTGACCTGCCCGCTCTTACGAATCCCTGGTGGGGAAGACGCCTTTGAATGGAACCTGGATTCGCTGTGGAGCAAAGCTACATGGCATATATCACTTGGAATGAAACTGAGAAGCGTCCCATGCAAACTGCACAAAACCAATTTTACAGCCGTAGGCTGAAGGTGTTGCGGCTGATGAGCTGAAAGTTTCAGACGGACAGACTGACGCCTATAGAAATAAAGTCGATGCTACTCATCTGTAAACATCCTGCGCACCCTAGGTAACGCACATTCGCAAAACGCGAGCGAGCACAGGTGTGTGATGTGATTTAAAGAAGCTGCAAATATGTTATTAAAAAAAGTACTCATGACACAGCTCACCGGAGATTTTCATCGCAATGTTCCCTGCCGTAAAAGTATGGACGCGCAAGATTAAATTGGATCCCGACAAGACGGGATGTTGACGAAATGACGAGACAAAAGTATGACCTGTCGTATGGTGGAGTGCGCCAGTTACACTGCACCTCAAATTTCGAAGCACGCTGAAGTAGCAATCTGCCCTAATCTTACCCAGACAAAGACGCTAGTAGGAATTTGAAGTCTCTTCGAAAAGTGGGCAGCAACAGGACCCCAAACGAACACGGAGAGAACCAAAAAAATTGCGAAATTTTTGAAAATTATTCGTAAATGCACAGCTTCTGGTATTATTCCCACCATCACTTGTGAATCGCTCAAATAGGACCCAAAACTGCTATGTAAAAGCCTGCTCCTTCAGCTTATCAACTTGTCAGTAGAATAAGTTAACACTACAAATTTTGGCCAAAACAATGAGAATTACGGGGATTTGAATACGTTAACTGCAAATTTCGTCCAAAAACAGCCAACAACGAAATTATGAGGGAAGGGATAACGAACTGCCCACCAACAGATCACTCGACTGTCCCCTTCGCTTCAAATCTTTTTCGCTTAGACGGCAAACTGAAAAATTTTCTCTTCTTATGAGAAAATCCAAAGGCGGATCTGATGGACACTTACGTGTCTCCTTGTCATGAATATGGGAACTGCTCAGAGCGCTCTTTAGATACAAACGGAAAAAACCTTTAATCAGTAAACGATTTCTACTCTTCCACAAACTATAAAACAAAAATCACGTCAACAAAATGAAGTCTTCCTACAAAAGCTTCAGAAAGCTCCAAATCTGAAACAAGGACTGACGCGTCTTCTAAGTTCATTGTGCACCTGCGAAGTCATCGGACTTAGAGCTGCTAGACGTTCGCGTAGCGAAAGTGCTTCTCGAGCAGAAGGTGCATCAGTGGAATGCGGAGAAGCACTTTCAAGAGGACTTCCGCCATCGCGCGTACCAAATATTGAGCCATCTAACGAAGATGCCGGTGGTGAGCTGCAAGTTCACTTCGTCTTACTGAGCATATGGTTAATTTTACAAATTTAGCGAATGCGTTCCTTTAGAGTAGCAGCGTCCGAGGTATCGGATGTTGCCATTCCGAAGAAGAGCAGACGCAAATCCATAGCGATACTTCCTGCATCATGCGCCTGATATGTAAAATTTTGCCATCTTCGTTTATGGTCCGAGCAGCACCGAAACAATTTGTACTGGAAAATTTCAGCGCGCTGAACGTCAGACGTTCTCTACGAAGCTTGATACGGAGATAGCTGACATTTGCGTTAAGTGGGCCAACTGCTGCTGCATAACAAGAAATTCAACAGCAGGAGGGACAGACTGGTCTAAGAACCGCAGGTGTTTGGCCGTGGCCCACACTGAAACCTGCAAAGATGAAAAGAGCCGAAAAGAACGAAACCACGAAATGTTCTTTCGGCTCGAGAAATTACTGGCCTTGGCCTGCCTGACGCCTTTATATCAGAAATGAACATCATACACAAAGTGGAAACGAGGCCACTATAATGAACTTCCTCTGTGACTTTACTGATCTGACGCTGGCCAGCGGCAAAACTATGTTAAGATTTCAAAATTTTCTGCCTCAGCAACTGGATGCATAAAGCAGCACCAATGACGCCATCCACGTTTACTTCCCATAATAAACGAGGGTGCGTGAATGGGATAAAAAATTAGACGTGAGCCCACATCACCATTAAAAATGAATGGGAAGAAAGGAGTTGCACAGGCTGACGAAATCTGAGTGTTTCGTGGTAGCTTCACCACACATTTTCTCGACCAAGTGCAAAGAAGACCACCTGACCAGCTTCCGACAGCAAATTTCCATATCTCATGCTTGGATCCTAACCGTAATTCTGCTCCACCTTCTCATCATCATCAACAACCGAAGAAAATGAAACAAATACGTATGTGAAAGCAAAGAATCAAAAAATAAAAACCGTTCTCATGAAAAGAGATATTCACGTCGACTGTTTCTGCCAGCTCTATCTCCCCTCCTGCTTTCACACTTCACTTCATCATCGAGTAACTCTATGCAAAAATATCAATAAAATGATCAATCAATAAGTGTCATAGAATTAAAGCAAAAGAAAACAGAATGAAAGAAAAATTACGCTGCATGGAGTGATAGGCGATGGAGTCGGGCTCGATTTGCGGCAAACGAAGTGTCCTCATCACTGCAACCTTTCACCATTAAATGCCGACACTTTACCTTCCTCAAAACTTGGCAGATGAGAGTACTGCAAGGTTGGTTTATGTCACTTTAACAATATGTGCACCAATCCATACCTATATATATATAAATACTTTCGAAGTCCGTATATATACAATCCGTAAATGAAAATACATATATAGAACAATCCATATACGTTCTAATTTCAAAAGGACTCAGCTGGAACGCCCGAGCAAAGAATCAGAAAGTAAAAGATTACGCAGGGTCACGAAAGAGCTCATGCTGCTGCAGTGTTCGTGTGTGATGAAGCTGCTCGCGCAATGAACTGGCGCCACCTGTCCTTCGGGTCCAAATCTACAACTGCCAACATATTAGTAATAAAATAACCAATAGAAAAGCCACAAGCGGAGGTTGTAGATGAAAATAACCACACTGGAAGGATGAAACACGACAGGTTGAAACTGGAATACCTCTCAATTTCAGTAAATTAGTCCATGTAAATATTACCGTCTAAATCAGTAGGATGCGTCTATGCAAACAGCAGGTTGAAACAAAAACTCCATCTATATCTGCTCATCTGTTCTGTCACATACAGAAGCTTGAGACCAAAAATTTTAAGACAAAGCAGTTATTATCTATAAGATACTCTTGTAGGCTTGACAGCGACGCAAAATGACGTTACGGCAAATATACACAAAGAGAATGGAGGAACTAATGAAATAACTGAATGTAAACCTGAGCTGACGTCGGCGCACTAGCATGTGCGAACGGCTCCACGTCGTGAGTATATGTCGCCTGCTCAGAGCCATACCTTCGAATCAAAAACGCCGAATCGAGACAATTGGCTGAACGTGTTGAGCTCGTTGAGCACAGCGACGGTGCCCTACAATATAGTAAGAAACTGCGATATGTTGAGGGCTAACTCATCAAAGTTTTAGTGGAATGTTTCAATGCACATGTGCCAACATCACCTATGGGCACCAACAATTGAAGCATCTATTTGAAACAATCACATGCAAGATCAAAAATATTTTACCAGAGCGACAGCAAAGTGCAACAGTTTGAAGAGAAGGAACATGCGAAGGCAGGAACGCGGATTCGTTCAAAGGAGAATCACTGAAGGAACCATCTCGCTGCATTCACTTCTTCGTGCACGTTCACAGAAGACATTCGTCTCGTCGACTTATAGTGCCCGTTTGATTTTCCTCCTTTGCAACCACCTCAATCGCTGTTGTCGCTCTCCCCTCCATGCTTATCACCCATCTGAATAGGCGAACGTTGCTCTACTCATGGAATGCCCCAAATCAGCAACGCGTAGTATCCGGATGTCTTCTACCGCAACTCCAAACGTTATCCCGACCACCGATATGAATGCAGCAGGATTCTGAACAGCTCATTCTGCACAGCATCTTTCGCTGCCAATCGTAATTACCTCACTCTGGGAGAATATCAGGAAAATTCGCCACAGACGCATCCATAGTCGTGAATTTTTAAAACTGACAGATGAGAAGGAAGCCTACATGTCGGGTGTGTGGTTAGGTGACGCGTATCTGTTAGCGCGCATAGCCACACTGCAGCGCCCGAGAATCAAGAAGAAGTATGATGAATCATTTGCAAAAGCCATGTCCTTCTTTGCTCGCTTGCAAACTCTCCTACCAATGCGACCTTTCACTCTAAGTTCCGCATCTAGCAAAGGCGACCATCGTTCGCACTACACATCTCTCGCATCAGTCGAATATTGCCAGGTGTTGAGGTCCCGCACTGATGCGCACCGTAGTCACACCATAAATGTGGCTGTTGTACAGCATTTCATCAACATGTACGCATCAAACCTCGACTGACTATGTCCATGCAGGAAACCACGAATACTGGCGCCAGCCGGCTACCTGTTGCTAGTCTAATCTTCTATTAGTGAAAACGCTATGCTCTATAACGATCCAACAAAAGACACTTGGCACGCCACATCCACGTGAGCTCATCCTGAAAAGACTTGGAGGGAAAGCCGTAATGAACAGCTTACAACTCCCCTGTCACTAATATTTGCATAAACTATAAAGTCCAGTTTATGTCGAAGACAGCTGCTGCCATATGTCGGACACACTCGTTAACTTCGCGAAAATGTCAGCACTCCAAAAGGACATGTGCGTGAAATGCGGTCCAGCCCGCACATGCTGAGATGGCCGGATGCAGTCCCGTGTGTACCTGCGTCCCGGCTCTAATAGTATTTTGAGTCGATTTATGTGTATGCTTCAGTTATCCTTCCAGACGCAACGAATTACCCTTCGTTAGTAGATAGCGAATATCGCATCGAACGCTACGCTTCAGGTCGCTTGTGTTTTGAAATAAACGTTGGATGCATCCGCAAAAGTGCCTATGTCATGAAGCTGAAGTCCCGTTCCGTTCGTGCATTATGAAGAAAGAGGTCGCAGCTTATATTCCGCTAAAGCTCAAATGCATTTAATTGAAAGAGGGATCTCAACGCGAACTCGGGCCAAGCGGTGGACGAAGCAATTCGGTTTATAAGACCGCTCTGATCGGATCCGTTCTTCACCTTTACGTGTTCTTTCACTTCACGTTGCTGTATTGTTCTTCACTTCCGGTTTCAAAATGGTTCTATACTCTGCGGTGTTTCTTAAGTAGTGGATGTGCACGCACGAGCAGAACCTCTCTTGTTACGTTCTGATTTTCGACTGTACACCGAAACACTCCACCCCAATAAACTTTTGTGCCACATTCAGCACGGCCATCGTTAATTCAGTAATTTGATAATGCCGAAAACGTACCGCTCGCAATGGCATTGGCAAACACTTCGCACATACTTCGTGTTCTGAGCGATAATTCAGCCATATGGTTTGCACTCTTTACATAGGAACATTTGTTCCACCAGCTACAATCATATGCGAATAATTATCACCGTCGGCTACTAGGACAACCTATTTCCAACGTAATGAAGAAGGAAGCACAGAAATATCTCGTCAACAGTAAACGGGTGGCACTCCAGATTCTATTCCCCCAACTTTTAAGAATAAAACACTACCCACATCCCTAACTGTTGATCATCATCATTATCTCTCCACACAGCGACAGATAAATAACAGTAGACAGTGAAGAATAAGTGAACTTCTAAAGTCGTACCTCTGACAAACAAGAGCGCCTTCCTGGAAATTATGCGATATATTGGCGTCGTTAACGCGAAAGGAACGTGTGTTTGGATCAGGATGGTAATGGAAAACGGGTGAATAAAGATATGCGGTGGACGCAGTACTGCAGCCAACTGATGCGGTAGTCGATATAGCCGAAGTAACCATTATGTTTGACCGACTCATAACAGGCAGACAAACAGCGCTGCTATTAGAAGACGGCGACGCACGAGACTGCTGCGAGCAACTTGAACTATTAGCTGTGGCTTTCAACACTGTCACTATAGTGCCGCCTTCAGACGCACTGACTGTGCCAGGCGATGCCGATGGTTGATTGCCCAAAACGCTAGATCCTGGAGATATCTCGCCCAGTGATGGCAACCGTGCGACCATGCTATCGAACATCGGTGTCGACGCCATCTCTTCATCACCACTAGCGCCACCCTCTCTTAAAAACGCGTTACTTTGTTCTATTTTTTCTAGCTAACAATGCCCTAACTATTTATGAAAAAGAAGCGAATACTGAGAAAACTACAGGGAAAGAACGGACGGGGGAGCAAAAGGGTGACGAAATATATTAGAAAACTGAAAACGAACAAGCGGTGGAATGTTGTTGTACTACTGGAATGACGCTGCGCTACTGCTTCGCCTAAGGCATATCACTTTCGAAACTGCAAGCCCATATATGAGTATTACATAGCTGGGAACCGCATCCCGCCAAACCAAATGCTTCGAGTGCAACTTCGGAGCAAAAGAAATGTGGGACAAAAATGAGCCTTGCTAGCTTGAGAAAGAGTGATTTATTGAAAAAGGATAGAATACATATCGGTAAATATACATCGGGAGCGTACACATCTGGTAATTTTCGATCGGATTAGTACCATTAATCTCTAGGCTGAAATGTGTAAACAGACTGCATTCATAAACATCAAGAAAAGGCAATCCCGAATATACCACACGCATTAATGCAATGAGGTGAGAAAATTTCAAGTGCATACCGATGATTGCCGGTCGGCAATCATCGGTATGCACTTGAAATTGAACAAGATGCCCGTGATATGCACTTAAAGACTTAGGATCTCTTGTGGGACTGCAAGTTTGTTTATCACTTTATATGTGGACAAAAAGGAATATTACTAGAACTGATCACAGATAGCTGTACTTTGCCAGCATCAAGTTGCGGTCGTTTTTGCAATTAGGAAATTCGAACACAAAATCCCGTTAGGTTTTGTGAAATTTAATGGCTTCTAAAAGGTAGGTGAAGTGCCTTGCGAACGATGAAATAGAAAATCTTCTAAAAGAAACACTGTTCAAAGGAAGAGATCTCGACGATGGTTTGTCTTCAGAGATGACAGCGTCAATGACGTGCAAAAATGGTTTTCGCCTACATGTCGAAAAGAATAATAACTCACGGGTCATCAACATAGAGTGCCTGGTCACTTTCGACGAGATATTTCTCATAGCAAGGGCCGGGCAGCATCGACGAAAAGACATGATCGTGATATACGATCAAGTTCTTCACAAGTTCGTTCACAAAGTTGTGGTAGAAAACCTGCAACTTTTTTTCAAACATTACACACGGTCCACTACACTAAGTCCCATGTAAAATTTCACAAAATCAAAAACAGTAAGCCTCTTTCTTTCTTTTGAAGGTCCCTTAACAACGAAAGCTTTAGCTAAGAAATAAAAAACTGTTTGACGACATTACTAAGTGGTGGTGAGGATTTTTCTGACAGACTGTCACTTATCTTAAAATGACTGGATGACAAAAAAAGCACTTGATCTTTGCCCTCCGGAATTGGCAGAAGTGTCGGTCCGAAGCAGATCGCCAAGTTATATGGGTCCATCATGTTCTCATCGCTAAATTCGCTGAGATGGTTTAGAAAGGCGAACAAATAACGCAAAACAAGAATCGTAGGCTGAGACAGCTTCTCAAGAAGTGGTGTGACCTGAAATGCAGCAACCTTGCAGGTATATACACGCAAACATACGTACATGTACAGATGCTATATATATATATATATATAGCATTATGGCATTCTAAAATAACTTCATAATCATTCACAACGATTGAAACCCCAAGTAATCGCAGTTATATATCATGACGCATCAGAAGAACATTTGATTTCGACATTGTAACAGCTCGAAAGAATTGGAAACGGAAGGTGCTTCTTTGGTCAGCCGGACTTCTGCCCTATCGGTCAGTCCAACTCGGTGTTTCTACACTCCCCAGCAAAGAACTCATAAAAGGGGCTTCTGAAATGCCTCTCATCTCTTTGTCCGTCTCTATTTCTCCTCGTGTATATTTGTCATCGTAATCAAAGAAAACACATCGCTCAATTCTTCTAATCTCATTATTTTTTTACAGCTCTTCGCGTTGCAGTTGTAGAGATAATATACGATTGGAGAACATTAAGCAAGACACCTATGCCCTTCAGGACAAATCTCGCTGGCAGGTAAAAAACCGTCTCACCATAAGCAGTGACTGAGAGAACGAAAACAATATGAACTATAGATGGTGTTCGACTCCTGACCACAGGTAAGGTAAAAAACCTTGAGCTACCTTCATACGCATACTTCGTCAAAACTATAAAGAGATCATACCTTGCACGCATCGTTGCCATGTTGCAGTAAAGTGGAACTGTCCTAGCTTCCAGGAGAGACAAAAAATCATCGAGCAATATGGTAAAAACCGCGAATAAACAAGTTTAAAAACGAACCTGTCTGACGAAATCCTCCGCACTTGAGCACTTTGCACACTCAGTTAACTGATCGAAAAGGAATATCGGAAAGAGTGGTTCTCGTAGTTCTCGAAGATAGAGCTTCAGAACACCCGCAACCGAATTCACATCACTTGCATCTACCACGTTGCATAACGGGTCCTCTCCTTTAAAGAACCGTTATAGAGAAATTTCCGTTTCTATTGCTATTAGTGGTCTGCACGAACAGAAGAGGTGAATGGCGGATGGAGGAAACCTTTAAGTTCAGTGCACTCTAAACCTGCATGCTATTATGGTCTCAAAAACCTGTTCACACAATCAATGAGGCTACACGTTTTTCGGCTTGTCGCATTTTCTCATCTAACAAAAAGAATAAGTGCAGAGGTAAATCCAATAAACCCGAATGGGTCGCACGTTTTTTCACAGAGTTCAAGCGATTCCAATACTGAGTGGAATCTGTCCAGATATCCCTTCTGTTGAAGGATGCAGCGACAAAATATGAAACTTTGTTGCCTTATAGATTCTACAGAGGTATGTAAAGGTGTTCACGATTTGTGAGAACCGATAAAAACTGCTTCTATTTCTAATCACGACTAGCACCACCTTGGCATTTCACTCCTTTTTCATCTAGAGGGACGTTGACACCACCAACTATCAGAACGCTATTCTCATTTCCAACTGTCGACGCAAGGTTCTTTTTCCCAAATTTATTATATCGCCCCTCTTTTGCTGTTTTTGTCCCACTTCAATCATTCTCAACGCTAATTTCACTTTTTTCGAATCTCTCCGCTGAACTCTTCATGCTCCTATCTCCCTAAAGCCGGTAGCCGAAGAACGAAAGCACGCATATCCGTGTTCATTTATGACTCATCCGAAAGCTACTAATTCACTGAAACGGACGAGAAAGAAATCACAAAACTGATCGGTGGACAGTCTCTCTCAGCCAACACAGCAAAGAAAAGAACAAGGTTTAATAAGTGAGTTATTTTATTTGGTGATGAAATGATTAGAAGCCGTGAACACGCGAAGGCTGAAAATGTTAATAAAGGAAGTGGTAGGCAATATTCGATACTGCACATGAGGGTGCTTATTCTGACGTGTTTGGAAGTCGAAATCAACATAACTCAAGATGACGGGACGTATGAAGGAAAAAGGACGGCGCGAAATCACTATCAGTGATCTCGAAAAAACGAACAGAAAAAACCTCGTTGAATGTATCTGCAAAGGAAAGCTATTACCGCGTTCGAAAGCCTCCTTGAATGCGTTGATTTCAATCTGGGAGCCGGATATGCGAAAAATTCCTTGATGATGGAGAGCAAACTGCGACAAAACACTGCAAGAATATCGTTATGCTTTAAACAGCAGCACAAATCATCCCTAAATTGAGCTCACTGGACAGGCGATTCACGCATTCGCGATGCAACCGGCTTTCCATCAACAAAATGAAGCAAATTCGTATTCACAGAGTGCATCTTTCAGTATCTGCCTTCCAATCGTGAAATTTTTTAAATTCTAATGCATCCCATTCTTCTCTTCACTTCCCTAAACAATCATCGACGAATTATTTCAGTTTGTGCTAACTTGTCCACCGTGAACTTTTCACTCTGTGCACATTGGTGAGCGAAACAAGAGCAATGTTCCGCGATGTTCAACTTGACGATTGGTGGATGAAACGCTTTAGGATATCAACGCATAAAAATGTGACGATTGTCCTCTTTACAATAACTACGAACGTTCTGAGCGAGAGAAGAGGTGCGACTCGCAGCCTCTCACTGCACAAATCATAGGGAATAACAATGAAAGTGTATTGCTCTTGCGAAGAACAGACAACCTCCGATACAACTTTGTTAATGAATATCAGCCGCAACTTCAGTGAACTGTAAGTGAATGAGACGATAGGTAATCACGAATAGAAAATGAATACCTCTGTAAATATGCACAGCTATGAAAAAGCCATGCAGAAACATTTCGAAAACGATTAAACACACATCGTTAAGTTTCGAATAAAGTTAATTTCCCTTGGAAGTGAAGTCACAACTTTTGCGAAGCCACAATTCACGTCTAATAAAATGCAAATTCCAAACTGCCTTCGAAAATTTTTGAAGAAATAAGTTAAAGGGATAGCAGAGCTTGAGGACTTCAACAGAGGTGTTTCGATAAAATGTAGCAATAAGAGAGAGATAGACCGAGAGACGGCGAGCGAGATTTCTAGATTTTCTACGACAATACCTAAGCGGTGACCAACAACCCTAATATTGACAGCGAATGATGAAGACCCGAGAACTCCTCCCCCTTCCCCTCAGACACCACCCTTTCCAAAGCTTCAACTCAAATGACGTACCGTATTGTGGACGTGATGATAAGAGGAATTGCTTCACCCGTCGCATCGACGTAATCATCTAAACTGCCTCCAAAAAGACGCGGTCGACGCGCTTCCTCACTGCTTGCACCCCCTCCTATTCGCTTTTTGCGACGCGTGTGTAACACCGGCACTGCATCATTTTCCTCTGTACTTCCTAAAACGTCAACGTTCATACTGCTCATCTTTTATGTACAACAGTAGAGACTCCGGAGTGGAACATTTCAGTTACAACTTATTTCCAGTTCCACTCTACAACTTCTTGAGTATACAAGAACAAAAGAAGAGAAAACTGGTGATGAAATGGAAAGCTATCGGGGACAACCATTCCCTTTTTGCGAAAAAAGTTATCACACTGCACTTTTCGCCACACAAGTTTCTGACACATATATTTTTTTGGAAGGTTCTGCATTTCTCTACGATTGTTTAATAGATATATAAAATGTTTTTCCTAACACTGAAAGACAACCCCCAACCGTCCTCCGAATCAAAACGTCTCCCTCTGCGAACATCATCACCTATTTGCATTTCGTAATGCACAACCTTTCAAGCCTCCTCGACTCCTCAACAACTGGCTATGGGTAAAACTCCAGCGTGCAGATTAATCCGTCTCCATTAATTAATCGTAAAATCTAATTGAATGGTGCCGTTCTCGAAGTGCGAGTCGACCTAGAGCGCAGAATCTTGCAGCAAAGTTGTTTTGGATACAGCCTACTCAACTTCAGAAGATGTGGCCACTGTCGACAAAAAAATAACGCTTATGTGCTACGCAGTTTCGCAGGAACGATTAGATAGGAAATTCTCAGGTGCACCAAGTGACAACGATAAGCCACCTCTCTTTTTATATGACAAACCGTGAGAGGTGTCGGTGAAGACTCATCCCATTCTCAGAACCGAACACATGGATATTAACGATCTTAATTCAAACTGCATTACCAGTAGCAGCAGCATTACAACTTGCCCCGACCTCTCCTGCAAGAGCTCCTATGCCTACAAGTTGAATGAAGCTCCTTACAATGGGCTTGTGATCTCAACTACAGTAGGAACAATGAACGAACACATTTTCAGAACCTGTTCATTCCTGTGCATTATATGCAACAGTCCGAAATGCGCCCATCCCTCTCCCTTAAGTCCAGCCACCTCACCTCTTTGTTAAATGAATGCGTCTGAGAGATAAAAACAAAACACCACTAATGGCTAAATTGAAGCACTGCTCAACCAGACATTTGCCTCTTTTACCGCGAATTCATACACGTCATCCCTCAAATTTAGTTAATTCATCGCAGTCAGCCCGACAGATGCCTAAAATAAACGCGTTTCAGTATGGTACTTCTGAACATTTTTAAAGCAGCTTCTTAGAGAAACCTTTGATGCGTAGATCGGTGCTGAATATGGAATCACTGGATTAAATGCCGAAATAAACGGCCAAAATTAATATCTGAAACACCTTCTGCGAATGAGCCCTACAGCTGGGAAGTTAGAAAAAAAGGGCATTCGATTGCATCCAAACTGCACAAGAATTCTCTGCAAAGCTCAACACCTTTGATAAGAATTTCACGCGTACAACTAAATTCCACTCAACATTACGTATAGGCTCATTTTAACATAGATAAAAGCTTTTACTTGTCGGTGTTGCAGGACCCGTGGAATCAGAAGGCTCATCAGCGCCTTTCCGAAGAGCCGCGTTAGCTGTGAATTCATTCAATGCGTTTCCTATTCCTGTTGAACGTGCCTCAAGCCTTTCAATCAAATTGCTGTTCAGCAAATAGTGGCTGAACTTCTGAAAACAAAAACATCACCCGCAAAGCAACAAAAAAGAGCACTCACGCAAGTTTGCTCGATTCATGACAGAATGTTTAGGGAAAAAAGGTTGACGAGCTTAATTAGATCTCTCTGACTATAAAATGTTTCGTCAATGAATTCATCGCAAAATAACATTTATGCGACAGACCTTTGCAAACAAGACGTTTCATGGGCGTCAACAGAACAAGAACTGCCAAAGCAGAGCATGAAAACCTCAAAATGCAAAAGAACGCATACAGAGTGATTTTGAAACGCCCATGAAGTCCATACGACAAACTTCTGGAAAATGAAAAAAAGCTTACTTATTACTGAGCAAAACAAGGATCATTGCTAATTCACAGCACCCCAAGAATTCGGCTGTCATCAGAAAAGGCGATTTACCAAGTCAACACTGCCAAAAAATCTTATGCGAGAAGAAGGACCTGGTGATGAAAAACGACGACTGGAATCTGACGCAATTACATATGCAATTAATGAATAAGATTGCTCTTAATAAACAACGTCTTCAACACTGACAGCAAATAAAAGTAACACTAACGAACATTTAAATAGTATTCGTAGAGCTCGCTGAGATCGTGTCGATTCTTTGACTGGTCCCCGTCAACAGTGCTTTCTTTTTTCATTTCACCCAGCAGGTCACCTGAGGGCATCAACTCGGCGTGCTTTTCCACCACCGCACGCTCCGTCGACTCCAAACTCTTCCATATTTCTTCCGACTCCAACCTGAGCAGCTTCTTTCACATACTTCTCATTGAGGTAGAAAAAGCTGTTGTGCAATCGCGCCACAAACGAGTACTATTCATGTGAGGGCAGATCACCTAGCATATTTAAATACAATGAACATTCTGAATTTTGCAGAAAGCGAAAAGCGGGATGAAACGTTGTAGCAGAGCAAAGTTCCTGGGTTTTATCCGTTTTAAGGGATAGCGTGTGAGGGCTTAAACACTTCAGGCATGAAGAGCAGATAGGGCAGACAGCAGAGTGCAAGCGCTTCTGAATGGTACCAGCAACTGTGTTGCGACAGCAAATCTCTAACTATTAAGGAAAAGCCACGATCGCACACACCATTTTCAGGAGGCCGAAATGAATAACCTGCAAACTTGCGCCAAATGGTTAAAAAACAATAAGGCACTTTTGGCTTTACCCCATGAGCACTTACCCTTTTCGCTTGCTACCAAATAATTAGGTTAGGTGGCAATCTTATTTCTGCGCTTTAAGCAAACACATCTGCGACTCATACTTCAAAGAGAGGGAGGGAAGAAAAGGGAAACACTGTTCACGAATATTCTTTCGACCTCATGACTGCCACTGTATCCTCGATGAGACACATCATTGCTTGACTAAGAAAGTGATGCATTTGCTCTTCCTTCTTCGAGATTCCGCGTAAATGACCATTCTCAACACGAGACTCCAACGACTTCAAGGAAGGGAATTGGGAATTCAAAACACCGCGAAGACCAACTTTCATGATTTTTCCCCTGGCTCTCGGATAACAGCAGTAAGCTCACAGTTACAACCGATCAACAAGCATGAAAAGAAAACAGCACAAAAGGCTACATAAACACCACAATAATGAATCCGTTTTTGAAAAAAACCATCTACGTCAGTGGCGTGCGAAAGGTGCGCAACTTCCGCATTCCGATAACAACGCCCGCGAAGCTTGAAATGCTGAATAACTGAAAACGACTAAACGAAAGTGCAGAACCTGACGTTGGTCAGCCTCCTTTCAATTTGCATTTGCCGCTGTTGCAACTCTTCGGCGACGCCTTCTGCCGCACTCACAGTACTCACTGCGTCGCCAACTTGTCCTCTGAGAAATATACTCATCACATTAAGCTTTAGCAATACTTTAACCTTCATACAACATGCTCGGCAGTGCATTCTCCACTGTCGATTGGTCATTACCCATTAAAGTATGTGCCAACAGTTTACAGCAAAAGAGGAGATCTCCCACTGTAAGTTTTGCCCAACGTCGAATGAGCGCCCGTTTGGTTTCACGATGTCAACTCAGAAGATATTGGCCCCCCGCTGCATGCATTCCACGCATCCGGACAAAACGCTATTGGGGAGTTCTCCTGGGCAATATATAAAAAGCGGTAGGGTGAATGCGTCATGCGTAAGCACGACAGCTGCAAACTATCTGATGAGCGCGGCTTAACAGGTGCTAAATCTGCGGAGCATTAAAGGCGAGAACCGTTCTAGACTGACCTGACCCATCTGTCATAATTCCCAAATTCCTAACTTTATTACAAGCAGTAATATTTGTTTAGGGCATATAAGAAGCCTACCTCCACTAGGACGCCATGCGAAGTTTTACTGCTCTAGGGACACCCAATAGGCGAGGTGATCTTGTTCTCTCCCCCACTCCTCTTCCCGTCTGGAAACGAACCAGAGAAACTCTGCTCTGTTGTAACTCGACCCCTGTTAGGAACTGGTCTGGATAAGTCAAAAACTTTCACCTATACAATCCTACTTTGTCAGATTTTTACCCTGCCATGACGACTTCATCTTATACCCTCGCCCCACTTCAGAGACGAAGTGACCTTCTCTCTTTGGACACCACTCGTGCGCTGGGGAGAAAAGAATAAACTGTGCAACACTTTTTGGCACAAATAACTCAGCGCACTTTATAACTCAAATCTGATGAAATAAGTGGAAATAAAAGAAAGGAAATGGTGAGCAGAATCCCTTGGCAGTAATAAATACCTGAACTCGAAGCGTTTTGGGAGCATAAACGTGGCGTGATTCGCTTCAAAAAAACGTTGCTTGTCGGCCTTGGCATCCAATGACTGCTTGAATGAACACAGATCAGCTAGTGCGTCCATCTCCCTTTGGCAAATAGTCTTGCGCGCCGATACCGTGCATGAGATCAATCCTCGCAGCCACTGTTCCATGCCCAGATCCATGCACTGAAAGATCAATACCTAAAAACCACTACGGAATAAGCACAACACTGAACCCGTTTCGTTTCAAACTTAACACTACGAATTTCGTTGTTAAAACACTGGTAGATTCTGCCAACTTTCCGACGTGGAGAACTAATAAAAACAACATCGTTCAAGGAAAATGAGTTAAATCTTCAGCGACGTTTACATAATGAAAACAAATGCTCCACATGACAAGGCATATTTCCCGGCTTTTAAGACGTTGAGAAAGAAGAAACCATATGCCCACGCTCTTCTATGAAAATAATCACCTTAACCGTTGCGCGGTGTTTCAAAACAGTGTGATCTGACGCCATTCCAGGCTAAGAATGCAAAATGCAGAACAGCAAAACAAATCGAAAGGCTCGAAACTCACATCGATCACATCAGACAGATCATCTGCAAAATACTTGTGTAGAGCGGCGTTTGCTGCTTGCACACACAACAAATATTCATTACGAGCTTTCAGACATTTCACCTTCACCACATCGAATTTCTCGAGTCTCTGCAAAACAAACCTATACAGTCTTCGGCAACAGAAATTAGTACCACAAAGTGAGATGCATTACCATTTCAGATTCCTTCCTCACCTCACTTCACTTCAAAATAACCAACTTCTTGAACGCTGTCAGAATTCAATGTGCGATCAGCTATCCTAGTACTGCTTCCGACAAGAATTTTAGCTTTAAGGCAGTTCTGTGAATGCACAAAACATTTCACTGGAGTGAACCTCAGTGCGCTAAGTTCGATACTCCCCTTCAATCAATCGCGCGTTGGCATCTAGATATGTAATTAAATCCTCCTTCAAGCTTGGATAATATAGGGCGAGAGTATTATCGGAAATAAATTTGCCGGATCTGATTCTTTAATTATGATTAGTGCTGTGTACGTGCGATGAGAGATCTTCGGAAATTGCAGACAGAGTTGCTCGACCTCGGTCACTGAAATTTCAAGAACCCGATATTTTCTGAGGCAAATTATAAACACTCGATAAATTTCAAACACCTCGGATGCCATACTTGAGGGGTTGTGAAACTGTCAGTCCAACCATCATTCTGTCTTTTGATTATCCCGTAGCTGAACAAAATTTTTTAATGCTACACTAGTTTTGATGTACTCGACGTTCGAATGAGTGATAATGCAATCGTCAGAAAAGATTTTATATTTTTATAAGCTAAAGCATCGGATACATGACATCTGAAAAGCCGAAATGCTACCAACTTTATCAAAAAGCTTCGCCAGCGATCGATGTTTCCGTGTATTACCCATTTTCGTGGGATTCTCCTCCTCGTACTTTAGCTTGCTCTCCTGCGCTTGACGATACTTTGCCTCAACGGCCGAGCATTCAGTGAAGCATAGCTGAAACACATCAACCCTTATAAGAAACAACCTCTTAACCGACAACAATCCCTGTTAATTTTGCTGCAATATGGAACTACAAACGGAATATCAAATGAACGTCACTGTCGTATCTCTTTAAAAAAGTCAAAAGCTCCACCGGCTCACTGCAGTAAATTGCATGAAGCGGCCGCAGTGCATATTAAAACGTAAGCGCCACTTAAAGCAATCAGATGAAACTTGACTACCAATCTGATACAATCAGCGCTCTTCGTCGCTTGCTCTTCGAAAATTTTCGTGGAACTCACTTCGAATAAGAACTGAAGTACCTCACACAAGGACCACCAAATAGCAACCTCTCCATCCATTATTCTGTTATCCTAGTAGACTTCTATACATATTAGAGTATATCCAAGTATGTGCGAGAGCCATGAATTCATTCAGCGACTTCATCAGAAGAGCACATATGAGTACCGCAAAAAAACATGAGAGAGACAAATAAGTATATACCTGATATGTTTTCATAGCAGTGTGTAGTTCATTAAGGACACGGCTCACTTCACCGTGCGCTAGCGCACCGATTTCACGGCACTATAATAATGCAAACTTCATTCTCTGAACACAGCTTAAATACGACAATCCCCAACGATCAATGCGAGCAAGCTACTCTAACAAATATGACCGACAACACCCTTCATCTGCTCACCAAGTGCAGAAAAACAATGTGAACATGACGGACCTATCTGTGGCGGTCGAGTTTCGAGAAACTGCGCATCCATAACTCATATTTACGGATTACTTCAAACATGGTAAAACCGAATTTGGATAGACATGAACAATATGCATTCAAAGGAGTAGGTGGCTCTTGCTTCTGTAAAAGTATGCTCTATCATTTCCCGGAACTTCACTACTTACATATTACAACAATTCCTGGAAGGCCTAAATAACTAAGAATATAATAAAGTAAACTGCATTATCAAATTTAAACCAAAAGTTTTCAACTACCCTGTCGTACCTCTTCAATGGAGGAATGTGTTTTTCAACCATTTGGTGTCCTCGCAGGCCTTAAAATTTGACTCACACAATTTTAGAGAACCTTGACGATAAGGAGACTTCTCATAGACTGCCTCTAAACGTTCAAAACAGGTCTTCTGCAGAGTTTAACGCACGTTCTTTTGCGTTCGTTCTCTTTTCGGATCTCTCTACTACCTCTTAAGTCCGAATCTGTTCCAGCGGAGCTCTAAGTTTAATGCGTCTTATGGTCCTCTGACACATTATGGCTTCCAATGACTCTGTGTTTACCTATAAAGCAGAAGTTTTATGTCGGTGTCTGCTAAACCTGCACTCGAGTGCATTATGTATAAATAAAATTTTTGAAACCGCCCACCAACCTTTCTGGATATTTTCTGCAGATCTTCAGAACGCTGTGAGATTAACGTAACGAGTTGACCAGCATAAAGCTCACCGAGAGCGCTTCTCTCACGAGCTTCTTCCTTTGTTTCATCGACCAACTGCTGCCACAGTGCACAGATTGAGTGTAATGGCCACGACTCTCGCCTGAAAATCATGCACCACCAACTAAGCATATCCACCACTAAAAGACAAACGGTGTATAGAAAAATTTAGCGTGTTTTTTTGAAACCTAACTGTCGTCTAGCGCCAGTTGTTCACTCAAGTGCGTTAATTCAATCAAAGACGGATCACCTCGCACTTGCTAGCTGCAGTCTTCCCACAGCAATATACCTCCCTCGTCTGCCTACAAGCTTCACGAAGAACTTCAATTACGCGTTGCTCACCCATTATGCAACCTTCTGATCTGCGAATGATAATGGTCAAAACCTAACGGAGTTCATTCATGCTGTGCATTAAAATAGCAACGTTCGCACGCGAAACGTCTACATTACAGGAATAACCTAGCTCACAGAATGAGGAGATGGCATTATGTCCTCAGCTGCCGCCATACAAAGCCGATGTCAACGATAAGATGAAAAACTTGCAATACATACTGCAAACATTTTCTATAACTGCCCTTGCCGAACCGCGTGTGAACTGGTGAAGGGTCAGTAGAAGGTTCAAAATTCCTGCCCCAGCTTAATGAAATAAAAACGTGAGCAAGAACGAGTGTCAAGAAAAGAGCATCCTTCATAACTCAGTAAGGCATTACGAGCAACATGCATAAACATCACATTTTACCCTGATTCTTTCCTTGTTCTCATCATTCCTCTATAAGGATCTGCCTGCAACACAGTTAAAAAGCTTCCAAGACTCAGTTAAACGTATCGATTCAAGACCCTTCGTCCGATCCCAACGAAAACCCCAGCAGAAATGGTTGCTGACGGAGCGTCAAGCAAATCCAAAACGTCATATTCAGACTGAGCAACTTCAGAGCAATGAAATCCCCTAAATGACGAGCATTTCTCAAAGACTGCCATTTTTCTTGCATCTCGGCCTCCATCCACCGAACTCAGTCGACTTACTAATTTAAACTGTAAATTGCAAGACGTCTCTACCATCTACATATATTTTCCACCGAACGCCTTAAGGCAACACAACAACTAATTCGCTTCTTCCACTTAGACATCAGACCTCTGAGAACTCCTTCTCTCTCTCCCTCTTCCTAACCCATAAATGCATTTAATCACAGTTCCCTAATAATTGTTCAAGAATCTTCATGATGGAGGGTACCCGTGAGAACAAATTGTTTACCACTAAAAGCATTCTTCATGATAAACAAGAGTGGGACACATCGGCGCCATCATCTATTACATATGCAACCACTTCGCCGAACAGGGATGAAAGCACCTTTATCCAAAAACGAGGGAAAAGGAATCGTGTGAAGAGGCTTCTCACTTATTCTTCTCGTTTTTGTGCCTCTGCATAGCATTCCTTGCCAGCTTCTCCAACTGTTTGCCATACTCGAGATCCAACTCCGCCTTACGCCGATAATAGTCGTTCAACTCCAGCAAAATGGCACTCTGCAAACAAAATCCTTTACATGAAAAAAACTCCACTACAGAATGAACAGAGAGGATCTGGACGAAAGCGGCCAACAAAACCTAATGGCAATTGTCAGCTACAATAAAATTAGTCATTAATGACGGTCGTTAACCGCAACTTTAATTAAAATCTTTTGTGAAAATGTGAAGTGACAGCTGCTCAAGTAACGTCCACTAGATATCGGTAATCGCTGTTGTTAGACAAGATAACCTTTGTCAACGAAGGAGATACGTGACCAACAGAAAAGAGGAAGGAGGAGCGAGATTCACGATGGAAAATGAAGACAAAAGGAAAAATTGAAGGCATCCAGTATGGGGAACATACCTAGAATGGGAACGTCTGGTTGCATTTCAAAGTCACTTCTTACAGATTCATAAGAAATAATTCATAATCACTTCAGCCTTTCTTCCCTGGGCGATTCTGTCTACAAAATGCAGTAGAGGGTATTTCTATGCTCCTTACTTTATCTATCCCGCAGTCGAAAAAACCAACCTTAACTCGGAAGCAGTGATGGCCAAACAATTTTTTAAAACTGGCATCCGTCTAACATGAGCGGATATTAAAATTCACTACGAAGCAATTCATCGATATTGGTAAACCCTTTCTCCTCTGGAGGCGATGTGAATGGGAATCTCTTTTCATGATATGGGGAGGAGGTTAACGACTTCATTCTCCGATACTTAACTCATACTTTTGGCCTCGCTCTCCACACCTTCACTTCACCACGCTTGTCTCAGAAAGATGCTCGTTTTGCAGAAAACATTTTCCGATCGAAACCCGTTTTGAGTTTTTTCGTGCTTTGTAAATTCGCGAACGGTATTTCTTCAGAAGGAAAAAAGCCGCCAAAGAGGAGGCTGCTTTTGACTTTTCAGAAGTCGAACAAGATTCATTTCTCAGCGAGATTCTAAAAGAACGAGAATGTGTGAATGACAATGGGGCAAAGCAAGACCTGAGTTTCAGTGCGCGCCTCCAGACAACGCAGTTGTTCAGCCAGTTGGCATCGGATCTCTGCAAAACAGAAATATATCATACTGCTTGTTTTCAAAGTGCCTTACAACGCTGAAACATGAGAGTAGTGTTTCCTATCCATCTGAGCAGCTTCCCACTCGAAACTTGAAACACCAAACAAAATGAAATTTGAAGCGCATGGGACCAAGTGGTGTACAGCTACAAAATTAGCTCCACGGCTCCCTAGTATTGTTCCATGACTAACTCCGCTCCAAAAGTGCAGACTACCAGTTAACACTCTTGTCTCCCTCGCTCAATTCCTATAAAAAAGTTTCAAAGAGCACAGTATTTTTCAAGAAACGTGAACTTACTGCCTCAACAATAAAGTGGTAAAATAAGCCCGTACAAAAAAGAGAAAATAAACGAGGGAAATTTGCGGGTTAGAAATGAACATGAAGCGCACGCTTAAGCGTTGGATGATGAACAATGAAATGCAAACAGCCATCACTTCTCGCATAACAACCTCTGAATGCGATGACGTTTCGCACCTCTGAGCAACTAATCATAACACGCTGCTCGCTCTTTGCTGAATTTCTGTAAAAGCTGAAATAAGATAGCAGACTTGCATTCGGCAATGAAGAGCTGTTCACATTAGCTCTGTTTCTTGGATCACCTGAATTACTCGAATTTAAGTTCACAAAAACCGATTTCCTCGCCACCTACACGCCGTTTTCTCTTCCTCGAGACTGGCTCAAAGTTGTAAAGCATTCAACATCCATTTCCTTCTAAGGATTTGCACTTTTGACTAAACGACAAGTCTTGGCAGCAGCTTATGAATCGATTCACGAATGGGATTTATGTTTTCTAGGGCTCATCGCAAATCAAGTTTCACTGTATCACTTTGGCAATCTATCGTACTCTGCTTCTGGGTTCCTTCACACCTGCTTGGTCACCTAACGAAAGCTTAAAACTCGCGATTCGGGATCGAAAATGTTGGAAATGAGCAAAAAGCCTGACTTGCGCGACCAATTAAAAGACGTTTCTCGTACTCCCTACAATGACTGCAACCGCCACCTATATGTCTGATCTCACACTCTGTCATAAACTCATCGATCGTCTCTCAAATATTTCTATCTTTAAGAAATATAGCTTCTCTCTTCGGTTCTATTCCATCCGCGAATATCATAGTCACAACCTTTCGCTGCTTCGAAAGGGTTACGGCCGTGATATTCGAAAACAACACCGTAAATGACCTCGAGCACAGCTGCGACGATATCAACCAGCTCACTGGAGACCTACCATAAAGGTTAAAAATTGTAAACCTCTGAAACGACATCTGGCACAAATGATATAAGGGCTACATTCACCGAATTCCCGGTCATGTTGTGAATGTCTGTTTACCTCGAATGCCCATCAATGCAAATTATCCATCGACATATGCTTCGCGACCTCAGTGCACGCTGTATCTGTTAATGCTTTTTTGTTTCATTGAGGTATTTCACTTTCCTCTTTGGCTGCTGCTTCGACGGACTGCCTTGTTTATGTAAATAAAAGCATTCACAGATGTATTTTGCAATGAACTCACGACAAATATCAGCGAGCTCTTCGTCGTCGCCCACGTTGAGCGCACTACAAAATACAGCACGTACCATCGAAGAGATCAGTGTCGCCCACAGACAAACAGCAAACCGACGACGCACAACTGCTTTTTTGCGATGGCCTCCCGACAACCCACTCCGCACCCAATCAACCAACAAGTGGACATTTGCATGAGCAAATGACTAAAACATCTGCACCTTCTCTCTCTGCGACATAAGACTGCATCAGCGGATGCCTTCAATGAGGACTGATCGGTGAGCAGAAAACGCGAGTGGAACAGACCACCCAAATCAGACGTCGACGATCACAAAAGAAGATGCAAATAACGATCACCGTCAATGCTACATACAACTTTAGGGAGATTCCTCACTTTGAGAAGTCCTTGTAAAGGAAAAGCGGTACGGTGGTCAGCGGGACAAATACTTTCATATGCAACTATTTCTGATCGAGGTGGATTTCTGCAGAAGAACGAAACAGCTTAGTGACGTCACATCACAGATGAAGAGACGAAAAAGTGGTGGAAGCGACAGCTATTCATCTTCTGTGACGCATCAAAAAAAGTGTTGCTTCAAGCCGATCTTTTAGAGCAACCAAGAAGACGCTTAACTTGCCCCAACAAGAGCACGATACGGCTGGAGGACAGCACTCAGCAAGCCCGTCGCATCAACACCGCAACACCAGCACGGCAGTGGTGTCGGCACGCCGCTGCCGCCCATAAGCGCACTGCGTATTTGCGCCAAGTCGCCCCGCCGACCATTATTCTTATTCACCCTTCGTCGCTCCGTTTCCCTTTCCACCTCTGACAAATCTACAGCGACCGCCTGCACTCTTCGACTTTCCGCCACTGGTTTCCTTCTTTGCCCTTCGACACAACTTTTCCGCCTCTCTGCTGGCAGCCATCGCACTGTCGTCGTCGTTCCCATCTTCGTCACGCTCATGCACCGAGCCCGAAAATAAGAACGTCACTGAGTCCTCGGACCATCAACTTCTTCATTGCAAAGTTGAGCAAAGGCACACTAAGCCAGGCTGTGCCACTCTTGTTTACTCTGATCACTTGATAACGCACCATACTAATATCTTGCTTACTCACAAGTTTCATTGTTATGTCCATGAAGGTCAAAGTGTCTAGTCGCAGAACACAAACAATTCTATACCAACAGCACAAAAGGCGTTTTTCATTGTCTGTACCCCCGAGCAGTAAATAAAATTACTGAAATGGAATTCCCTCAAACATTTCTGAAGAATGAGCGGAATCGGTGAGAAAAGTCCGAAATGAGGGGCTAATTCAATCGTCAAGTTCCTGAGATTAAGAAAAGGCGCATACAATTTCCTGCTGTGTAGAAATAATTGCTCCCTTGCCGGGTATGATAGCGAAAGTGATGCAGAAGAAACTGTTTTCTAAAACGTTCGTGGGTGTACTAACAGGCGGGACTAACTTGAGGCTTTAATGTTGCCTCGTTTCTGAGGGCATCGAAATTCACAACAAACTCGACCACTGCAGAATGATTTGAAAAAAAGGAAGAGACGGAACTGTTGCGGTCGCAAACTCAAAGTATAAAACACTGCAGGCGAGGCGAGAAATATTCACGTTCAAAGCATTACTCAGCCCCCATCTGACGTTGAGAAATGTCTCGTTGATTGCACAATTCCATCCACACAATTTGTTAACTAATATGTAAATGCTGTTTTAACCGTACGACATATCTATAGGAAGAAAACAGACGGGAGTCGGTGCGATGATTTCTGAACTCCGAAAAAATGACACATTTAATCCACTTTCTCAACGGAAGATGCCAAAAAAATTGCTGATAAATTAACAATGTTCATGATAATATTAGTTTTATATACTTATATTAGAGTCCTATCAACACAAAACAAGAACCTGCGACGAAAACTCACACTTACAATTCATCAGCTCTATTCAGGCTTAGGGATGTAACAAAAAGGAGGCTGCAATCGATACAACGCAGTAATCTGTATGAAAGATAGTCGGAGAGTACCCGTTTTGTGCCTCGCTCATCCATGACTACTTGCACGCTCATTCGCAGGCACTCATTCAATAAGGACGCACCAAAGAGTGATTTTTACCGAATTACAATCTCCTCTCACCTCACTAAGACAACAACTTTAAAGTGTTTATGATTTCTCAGGAAACGATTCTATTTTATGCGCGAAGAACCTAAAATCTGCTCTTTAACTGAATGGCAGTGGCAATCTTTATCATCCAATTTCCTCGTCACCTTCCAAAATTCTATAACTCCCACCTCCCTTCTTTCTATTATTGATGCCTCCCTTCTGGTACAGAACTGCTTCAAAAAACGATTATAACTGAATGGTCAAACGAATTTTTCTGGCAATCGAAGAAACCATCTACGACAAAGAATAAATGAAAACCTGAACGCTGATTCAGCATATCAGTCAGAGGTGTGTGAGGGCAAGTAAAGACACATGCATACATATATGTAGGTAATATCAAGTATTAACACGGCTCAGCCGCCCTATCTCAGTTTTCTAAAATAAAAAAACTCGTTCCCCACTCGTATCATTCTTCCATTACGTCTCTTTACAAAAAGTAGTTTACATACATTGGTGGGAAATGCAATGTGCTAAGGTGGTCTGCTGCCAAGATCTTCGAGGCAAGAGTAATCCTCATCCTAATAACCGCTCTCTAAACAAAACTTCTTGCAAATCCAGCCAATCTCTTAACTCGCGCTTTGTCCCTTATTTCACAGTATTTCGAGGAAATTCTTACCATTCCCACTGGCAGAATTCGAACGAATGAAGACTACCTAAAACTAGCTTCATTTCCATTCTGAACTCACTTCTTGTGACCAACTCTTTTCTGCTCACTGCATTATTCAGTCTCTGCGATGCCCCGTCTTGATTCGCGCATTTTTGCGGTGTGGGTGAACAAATGCAAACAACTTTTCACTCAGAGAGCTCGCCTCGTATTTGATGCCTGCCTCGCCTGTGCTGCCGGTGTTGCCTACGAGAGTGCTCGGCATTAATCGCTCTCATACACTCGAGCGACCCTGATGTGCGGTCTCTTTAGCCAATAGTGTTGGGACGCTGCGCTCCGAAACACACCAACAAATTATTCTTCTCATGTGTTTTCTATGTCTTTTGCTATACATATATAATTCGTATGTACCTCATCAAACCAGTGGAATTCTCGGAAGTGCTCTTCCTCAACGAAAGCCACTGTCATTCAAAAAAATTTTAGCTCGGAAAATTCGGCCACAACAGTTATCAAAAAATGAGCCTAAATAATCATGAACTAAACATGTCACTCGTCTTCTAGCGTTGCCTGACTCGGAATCAGAAAAGCTCCGCGAAGGCAACACCCCAAGTTTGCCTTTTAAATAAGGAAAGCCCTTAAATCATTCTATCGAATGGATGTTTCTGTGCTGAGCCACCGGCATCTAGATAATTTTCTAAACAAATTCTGGGAACCCTCCAAAAATCCCAGTTCCAAGACAGCCTCGAAATCATCGCAAATGCAACACGCTTCGTTCGAGGCAATATTGACTACTTTAATACTTCCCAAAGGTCTCGTTACTTGGACAATAAATTGTATGACCTGAACTTATACGGCGACGAAGTGATACCAAAAAACGGGAGAATTGGGAAAATACCTTCTTAATGCGTACAACTTCGAAAATCTAAAAAAATGTGGGCGGAATTTCCGGCCTCAGTGGGAACAATTCATGACCGCTATAATGAATCGCATGAATACGCTAACAAATACTTTTATGAGATATATTTGCACATCTGTACCAAGCTCATTACGGCCGGAAATAGCCGTACATGACGAACGCAGTCCAAAAACCACATTTATATATTTTTTCGACTATGGTAAGATATCCCATAGAGAATCAACGAATAGAAACAGAAAGGGATTCACCTTGTAGCAATTCGGATCAAGACAGAAATAGAGAGAGTTCAAAACGAGCCAACCAACGACATTATTCGGAAAAAAGCAGAATCTGAGGTATAAATGGATAAACTGCGGCAACAATGTCCCGAAGCATGGTGCGCCCGCCTTCAACGATATCCATTCCACCTTATCCACCTAAATTAGTATCCCACGATTTCTGGCTCCCCCCCCCCCCCCAAAAAAAAGAAACCACCAGCAAAGAAGGAATTTTTTTCATATTTCTGGCAGAGAATCTGGCACGATAAAACGACTGAAGAGATGTAATGTAAGGATGAGGCTTTCGACTCGGGGCTGAATCCATTCGTCTCGTCGACGATCCCGACAAAAAAAATCTGGAGGAGGACAACAATACTCAAGGAACTGCTCCCAAACGGAGTCTCCGACAAAGACCGGGAACCCCACACCCCATTAAGCTGTCTGATTAAATCAACAGCTGCGAAATGAGACTGCTCGGAACATGTCAACGGTCAATAGTGGATATGTCTCACATATTCCTCCGCAGATGCACTTCTCAAATTCTCAACACCGCGTATTTTGTTGAGTGCATTACATAACGCTAATTCCGTTCTTTGAATAACACATACGCATTGAACATATTACATTGCATACTGTCGAGATCTATTTTTATGTCGGATCGCATCCACATAAAGGACACCGAATGGAGGATGAATGGAAGGGAATGGAAAAGGAGGGAAGGGGGTGGAGGAAGAGATGGATAGAGGGGAGGATCTGATCTTCGAGTTCACTGGTTAACTGCAGAATTTGGCAGGCCAATCGTAGAAAAAAGGAAATGTTCTCCGAATTTCTGATGCGCATGATTAATCTGCTCACAAAACAGCTCGACAACAACCACCATCGACAGCCTTTCGCTGGCATAACTTTACTCTGCGGGTGCCACAGTGTTTCCATATTTGTATTTCCCAATGTTTTTTTGTAACGCGCTTTTCCCAGTGTCAGACCTGACCATTTAACACCAATCTGTTGCTCTCACTGTCTTCGAAGAACTGCTCGGAAATATCGCATCTAATTTCCTTTTAGATCTTCAGTAATATCAGTGAATGTGCTGATTATTTGATGTCAATTCGTTTCCTTCTCTAGTTTCTCCACCTCCGTTTGAAGTGTTCGCATTTCCCTCTAAAATTTAAATTCAAATTTTACCCACGAAAGAAAGCTTAGTGAGGAGGGATCCAAACGTGCAAAGTAGGTATGAGGTCTCATCGACGTTGTTATGCAATGTGCAATGAAGCTTCTCATATACTGCGTACGTTTGCTACTAAAATGCAACCCAAATTAAAGAGAAATATATTCAGTTGTGCTGTTTCATTTGGATGTCCAAATGAGCTCTTCTGCATTCAAGAGTGACTCTTTATTGAGTAACCTGTGTAGAAAACAAACGAAAGTGACCATACCTGACGACGCATTGCAAATGTTTTTATTTCTTCGGCTTAGTTTCTTGTCTTCAACTGCGCAGTCACCTGACCCTTCACCTTTTCGAAATGAGTGACCCTCAATGAACCTTTTACTTCCACAGTAGAAAATGACGGTCACTCTGACAAGGTCAAGTCGAACGTTCTCGCTGGATGAATGAGAAGATGATTTATGGTTTCGTTACTCACCACGTGAATGGTTCATTCTCTTTGCTTTTCCACTACTCTTAATTCTTTCTTAATGACGCTGCATACGTAAGTTTGTTCCGAAACGTCTTCTTATTAGCCTGCACAAAGAAACTATGTCATCCTTCCAGCGCTGAGCAGTGGAAATGGCAAGAATCAAAGAAGGTTAGGACGCTTTAGCAGTCTGTTCGCTTACAAAGTACCTTAAAAAAAGGCTCACCGTGAAAACAAAATCGCACACAACACGATTATCAGATGAAGGAGTTCGAAGGAACCCCATCTTCTTTATGAAGGAATATGAATCGCATAAGCGCCTGCACAGTTCACTGATGTACACGCTGAAAAGGAACCGCCTAATCGGTGTTACATCAGTCCACAAATCTCTAATACCGCTCTGTTGCTATACGCCGTTTTTTTGCTACCAAAACAATCCTGTCAAATGACTTCCGTAGTCTATTCTGAGTGTTTCTGACCCCACTCTTTTACGCTGCCATCACCTTATACTCATTCTACAAAGCTTCCAAAAACGCTCCTTTTCAAACGCAGATCGTTTGCGTGCAGCAATGTAGCAGCTACTCTTCTCTAAGTTACCCTTTGTAAAATATGGAAGGAACTCAAAGCGACCTTGATGAATACGAAAGGAATTTGACTTACCAATCTCTTCCGCTCTCTCCTCCCCCCCCCCCCCCCCCCCCAGACACGTCAACTGCGCTGATAAAGAAGCTTAACTGGCTTTCATCGTTTCTATAATGATCAGACTCTGGTATCCAAGTTTTCGGAGAGCGCTGCCTTATATAGTGAGAATAAATAAATAGAACACTTCTCAAAATAGTGCCTCAAATATGGAACCGAAACTGCAGCACGGTTACCGAAGCTGTAGTAGGATGCATCATTTGGAATGCAAACTTTGAGCTGGATGATGATTTAATCCTGGGTAATCCTGTGGTGGCAAAAAACTTACAGTCATTTAGAGGCAGTAATAACATCAAATAAGCTCAAAACTCCTTCAAACACTCATTCCTGAAATCGCCCCGCTTGAATTTCTCGAAAAACAACACAAATTTTCTTGCCGCAATTAAACATTTGTGGTTCACCGATTTGCCGCTCCTCAAAAAATTTACGCCTTTAAAATAGACTGTTTCCACTCATTCCGACTACTACTCAACAGAAATGGCGCGAGCGGAAATAATGAGTACCTCTCGCAGCATAAGCCGACATCTGAACACACTTTTTAGCCCACTGCTTTCTCGTGGAAACTAAATGAGTGCTCAGTCACACGATGACTGAAATTAATACGCAAATAAATTTGCATGTCACTTTCGATTCACCGAAACATAAAAGCACACAGCACAACGATCCGACGTATATAAGTGGATCGAACGGATCTGCATCAAGACACCGCATGACTGAAACTGGCTCAATCGAAGCTGGCGATGAGCAGTGATGCCACTCATGAGGCTCCATAACGCTGGTACTATTCGACAGTCCACATTTTGTGCCACTTTTTTCCATCACTTCTCATCCCCGATAAAAAAAGATATACTGAACGGAAAAGAAGACCGTCTTTCTGAATTCCGAAAACCAAAACAAAGGACTAAAGTTTTACATTCAAAGAACAAATGGTCGATACAAAAAAAATTTACAACCAAACTAGAGAATACACGATAATTTGTATAATAAACTCCCTTAAGTTTATTCTCGAATGTAGCAGGAAAATGAGACCCCACTGAAGTCTCTCTACTTCCACTGTGTAAGTGAAAATAGGGACAGGACGGAAGAGAGAGGGTACACATGTTAAGAATGGATATGAGAAGTTTGCATGCTAATGATTACCTTCCAAAAGACTTGCCCGACAAGCTTTCTTGAAGAAATGCGCATGTCATAAAAACTACTAGAGAGGTTATTCCCGGATCAGTGGAGAACAAGAAATCTGCCTATATGCAAAGCAAATATGGCTTAAAGAAACAATGTTTGGCGGCTGATACGACGGAATAGTCGACGAATTCATCTTTGCAACTGATGCTATGCAGCTTTCCAGCGATACTCGTATGGCAATTTGAGGCAAACGAAGAGAACCGATAAAACCCTTCTCTGAGCATCGCTTTTCGACTGCCAATTGAAGGTTTCAGTAATGAAAACTTATCATCGCCTGTTGATCCTAATCTTACATGAAAACCTCCCATCATTCATCCTGTGAGTGAAATATTGGATAAGCTTCACTGCTGAATGTTAGATTCCTCGGAAGTCGATCGATGGTCACCAAATGCATCGTGAATGCAACCGAACGTTTACGTAGGTAATAAAAGTTCCGTTCTATCCGAACCAGCTTCGTAACTCAAATCCAACGTCAATGAAGTTTAGAATGGTAAACAATAAACTTCGGAGGCCAAGAAACAGCACAAGAGTAATGGGCTTAACAGCAGTTGAATCATAAAATGATTAATTTGGAACAGAAAAAAGTAAGATGTTACCTTTAACCTGCGTTTCGTATTCGTGCATGGTATTCTTCCCCCTCGTTAGCGACATTTTGCGGAGGTCACCGGTGGCGACGGTGCTTGCCAGCATGCTCGTTTAAGCGTCCACTGTTGCAGATATATATATGTGTATATATATGCATATATATACATATATATACTGCAGAGGTATGCTCTGTCAGCATTTCAACTTTCAATGGCGTAAACGACGCAAGATAATTAGCACTAGCGAATCCAAGGCGTGAACTCCAACTAGCAAATCGAGGGTTTTAAAAGGGAAAGAACACACAACAATGCACATTCCAAACATATCAATGAACTGCAATCAGTATATACGAACAAATGCTGCTACGGCGTTTACAATGAAAATGAGTTCGCGAACGCCAAGGAGGCAATACATTCCAGAAAATTTTATCAACCCCACGTAAATGCTCATAAACAAATTGGGGCCAATACCCTCCAGTGAAACTTTACATCTGTTTACAAACAGATGGGTACAGTTATCAACCTTCTGAAAATGATCACCTGAGGTTTTTTTCCAGAGAACACCAGTGCCTTTATTCCCGACAGAAACATCAGAACTTCTAACTTTCATGCAACAGTGAAAAGAAATTTATTTGACCCTACTGAAACTACTATATGTGATAACTGCTCTACATCAAACAGTGAAGTGGTTTCGCTGTTGAGGGTAATACCGATACTCCAATTAACCTCGCTTCTCTTATCGATAACCTTCTGTTACGTACCCACTGAAGACGACCAAATACTCATATATTGGAACAGTAATTTAATGCTTACCATTCTCCACTCCAATAATTAATTAAATGCACACCATTCTCCGATCCAATAACGCTATCGAACACTGCATCAAAAATGCAAAAAATTTGGCCGGAATGTGGATCAGGAATAACTGCACAAGCCGATGAAATAAGAGAAAGGACTTCTAGATCTTACAAGACCTATCTGAATGGCATCGTTCAAAATTGCAAGAATGCAAGCCAAACATAGTTGGCAATAAGCCTGTCTTGGGAGAAACCGGAGCTGTGATCGACTAAGAGAACGATCTCCGGTCGATGGCACAACGATGCAGCGTTCGCCTAATAAAAACGATTCACTTGCGCCTTCGTTTCTGTAATCAGCTTTCCCATTAAAGCACACAGAGAAGGAAAATTAATTATCGGCACACCTGTGATTACCATTTCCGAATTCTTGCAGGCAGAATAACTCCCACTGAAGGAACTATCACAAGGTGTGGAATGAAGAGCTACTCCGAAAACGTTCGAAAGAACGATTTGAAAAGCAACGGAACTTTGCTAAGCAAGTACCGTGCCAAAGAGAGATGGAGAACTGCGCTGCGGGCAGTTTCAAGCGAAGCACTTCTTCAGGGTGACATTTGGCGCTCGCATCATCACAGACCAAGAAGTGAGCGTCCCACAAATGCAACTGCCTCGATATCCCCGCAATGACAAACGTGCTCCGTTGCAAAAACAACGACTTAGTGACTCCCTACTGAAAGCGAGGCCTGCAGCTGGTGTAACGATGACTCTCCCAAATGGAGGAACTGTGAAGATTAAAAACAAAAAATGGTAAAACAGAGCTCAATTAACTGCATAAAGTCTCATAAAGAATGAATGGAACGACCTACCTCCCCGCCAGCAAAAGTGCCGAGGTCGAGCAAACAAACCAAGAGATCGCCTTACGATCGGCAACACGAAAAGGATGCAAACCCTAGAGATATGATAAACAGCTGCAGGTAATCAGCTTATGGCAATTTGCGACACAGCGTTGAATTTAGTTGGAATACCGCAATGTGGGGAAAATACGAAGATTTACCAATGGCCGAAGGAAAGCAAAGGTGAGGAAAGGTTGGTCGAGTGATGAAAGGTGATTACTGGTCGTTACTGAATGGATAATACCCCTACCCGCTAACAAACTGACACAATATCGTTCTTTACTGCCATTTATAAAAGCAATAGGGAGCTCGTTCTCGTGGCGCACTTTGCACATAGAACAGGTTTCCTAGGTACCTATGTCGTACAGTATTTTCTATGTCCATATGCCTTCTGTGAAATTATCTTTTAAAAGAGGCAAACATCCGAGGAAGTTTCAATAAGGAAGGAATCAACTGAGCAGACATCCCCTTGGCAACGTGATCCAGGATGTTTTTCATGTCGCGTTACTACGGTGCCACGTCACATCTCCACTAAAATAACTTTAAAGCCCGACGATATTGTCCCGCCGTGAACACTGGACCTCACCGTCTGTCTATTTCCGGAGATGAAACAGCATCAGGACCTTCCAGAACAGTGGTGTTTCAATGGATTTCAACTAAAAACGAGCAACTTGGCGCTGCGATTGGTACTACATATGTGTCTAGATTTCCTCCAACATTATTCTTGTAAAACGCTCTTCTTCGAGCGTTTTTTCCGAACACCGGCTATGCCTGACAACAGTGCCCTGAAGTGCAGCAATTCTTGAAAAAGCTGTTTAAGCACCAAACATGACGTGAACAAAACGGCATCCGCAACACTGCTCGAAGCTACTAAAGGGTGCCTCCAATATATTCTGAAGTTCCGTTTCTGTGGACGCTAAATAGGAGGGTTGAGGAGGGGGTGGAGGGAAGGGGAGTTGCGTTCTTCGAGTACAAAAACCTAGACCGGAGCAATCAAGCTGGGGAAGAAGACTTTCTATTTTACAGCGTGAAATAAATAAAATGCTGTTACATCACCAACACAACAATAATGCATCCGATGCTTATATGGAATGTATGTCCACGGCAGTTTTCGACGTAAGATATGAAAAGCGTCTCAGTTAGAGAGATACTTTCAGGTTACCCCCTAAATCCTTCACTAATCGTCAGATTGCACGAATGAAACACCAAAGTGATATAACGAGGGAAAAAAGCACTTAGTCTCTAGCAGATAGCCTCTATCGATGACCTGACAACAATAAACAAAGAAGTAAATGGTACTTCACATAGCGGAGCACGGGAAACTTCCGTTCTCCCTCTCCTTGTCCCGCCCATTTTCCTTTACACCTCCCCGGCTACGATTTTATTTTTTCCGAGCAAATTAAAGGCGAGCTAATCTTCACTATACTTTGAAAGAGATCTTTTTACGCCGAGACGTTAAGCCGTACTATTCCACTTCAATTTCCTCTGAGTTGCCCGAAAACTGCTGTGCCTCTTCGAAAGTACACTTTAAACAATGGAACACTTCTTCCACAATTGAAATAAAGGACCCATTCGAGGCTTTGACGAGTTTTAATAATCGGGGGACAAGGAATATTTATTACTGGACTATGGTGACAACGTTCGCGTCACTCGATCGGAGAAAGAAAGAAAAAACAACCACATTAGTGGTCCCATGCAACCATCGCTAGAGAAAGTTCCTTCACAAACAAAATCTGGCCACTGGGAGACGCGAACCACAAAAACGCCAAGAACTGCGCTTGGAGAGAAGCGAAAAACTCATTTCGCACTCGCCGTTCACCGAACCACCCCCTCGCCACATGCAAATAAACAAATGTGCCTGCAAGCAGCGAGCAAAGCGGCTCCTCCCTCGACATTGTTTGACGCTCTCATGGCGGGAAACACTACATCAAGTTATACCGACCCCATCATGTGCTTCGCTCCTCTTCACTCACACCTTCCACCCTAACTTATCGTTCCAGAGCTAGCCCTTACTAAGAACCACACACTTCCGCACTCGTCCACTGAACCCCTCCCACGAACGGAGCGTGCACCGCAACAATGCCCCACTTTTCTGGCTCCTCTTCAAATCTACAGCTACTGTGTGTTGTATAATCTTCCCAAGACGCGAACAAACAATGCGCGGAAAACACAACAAAACCTACCGTTCCACTCGATTGATCAGCCTCGCTCCTCCCCGTCCTCCGTCCACTTCACTCGACCTCTTATTTCGCGTACGGTGTCGCCGTCTTGCCTCATGTAAAATTCATCTCAAGGAGCCAGATTCTTCACGTTGTCCCTCCCACCAAGCTGGCGTTGCTGCAGAGCTGCTCAAGTTGCAAAATGGCATCCCATCTAGCTCGCAGTACCTCGGTAGAAAATTGTCGGGAAGCCTCCAGCGCACTTCCATTCTACTTTCATCGCTCTCTGTGCTCAGAAACGATATGAAGAAAACTGGAAAAGTATAACCAATCCAGTGATTCTCTCTCCTTTGTGAAAAGTGATTCATACTTTCTCAGCCCAATTATAATCATCGGCTCGTACCCAGCCCGTGCCTACAAAACCTGTACGTCGCTTTTCTGCATTCAGTTCAGTATGGTGAATTTCACTTTAGTGAGATCCACTGCTAAGCAGTTTTCCCAAGGTTCTTGGTTAAGCTGTGGAATAAACTCTCACTGAAGTGAGGAATATAGTATTTACTGCAGTTCCGAGCAAAAAATCTGTCATCTTTTCTGTTGGTACTCGATAATAAGAAACATCACCGAAGGCATGACGTAGCCGTTGTCAGCGGAAAGCAACTCACTCACATTCAAGATGGTGTAGTCTCACCCACAAAAAACTCAAGGCGTAGACAGGATATTTCCGTCCCCTTATGCTGGAAAAAAGGTTTGCAAATTTGGCATTTCCAGAAAATGCTTAGCCGCAACCCTTTTAACCGCTCCTTTCCTGTTACTTCCCACCCACACTTCTCGAGTTCTCAGCAAACATGTCTGCCTGTCCCCGCGATTGCCTGTCCGTGTGCACATCCGACCTCGAGACTTATTTTCATGAAAGAAAAATTGGAAAACAATGCGTCAGCAACACCAACTATGATGTGCTTTCATCAAAACGAATATTTTGAAGCAGTCCACTTCCACCCACTACGTTATCGCTTCTGAATGAAAAGCTAGCTCCACACATCTAAGCTAGAGGACACGTCGCATAACTTCTGGCAGTGTAATGGGCCGATAAAATCCCAAACATGGGCCCATCATTACACGCTTCAGCGCTTATGAAATTTGGTCGTCATGCGAAGCAGTCCGGCTGGCAGGATGACCAACACTTCCACGTGTGAACTGATAACAGTGGACAGTCATATCCGTATGCCGCTGTAGTTTGAAGAGTAGAGCGGAACGTTTTACCTCATGCACGCATCCAACCGAGCGATACCTTACTACAGTTAAAAACGAACAAATCGCATCTCGGCGCACAGAAGAAGTTGGAAAATGACACATCCACGACAGTTGAAGGCTTACAATAAAAAAAGACCACAGTGATCGACTGGGCATGAAACAGCACCGTAAACGAAAGACTAGCAAAGGTACAAATGAGGCCGGAACGATGTTCAGTGGTGGGCAGAAGGAGTGACCAGCATGTTGAACTCAAAAAATGCATTAGGCACAAAGCTGACCATCATTTTTATCCCTCTTCGCAACATCGAATATAATGCTAGAAACAGCCCCTTCTCGCTGTATATGGACGTCACTGGACACATTACCTCAGCTCTTATACATTTAAGTTGTTCTGCAAATATTAAAAGGGGTTTATTCATGTACTTTATAGGTGCCGCCCACGCACGAACATATAAGGCACAAGATCAAAAGTTTCGAACAATCAAGTACAATGCACTTACATAAACATTGCACATCGCCATCCCATGCACCGGCAAAAATGGTTCCCCACTGCGTGAGCCACACTGGCTTTTAAGATCCCGTGGTTCACGAATTCCAGAGCACCTTCATCGATCACATCACATGACTCCAATAAGTGGCTTACGCAATGGAAGAGATCCAATGAGCATAACGAAACTTTCAATAAAGCGCCTTTCAATATGACCACTTTACAGCATCTTTTATTGGAGCAAATACATGGACAGGCATTCTTCCCCGTTCCCCCCCCCCCCCCCATCTGTGCTTTTGGCTTTTAGCTTTGATGTCATCTCTGAACTGTGTTAACTCCGCAAACTTCATTTTCTGGAGTTAAACTGGTATGAATGCAGCAGCACCCTCGAAATGAAATGGAGCACTTCAAGACAATGACAAGGGCTCGTCCATGATTAAACACAAAACCAACACTGCAGCACTAACTCAAATGAGTGCAACAAAAAACAAATTAATAAAGGGTACTTAAAATTACACTTGCGCTTATGAAAGTCATTGCAAGAAACGCTGTCCTGATGTACCGTGCATAGGGCAATTGGGCTGCAATGAAAAGCTCACACACGTAAGAACGCTAATGAGGATTCGGCAATCAATAATTAACCACCGAGCCCACAATGATAAGGGTGAGCTTCTGGCTCGATCTTGAGCAAGCGTCGACTGCGCACCTCTATGTCGGGTTCGAAAACATCTGTACCACCTTTTCATGGTTCACAGTGATCAAATCAATAAACTGAAAATGGCACTGCATTATGACCTTTTATAGGCTCTATAAACAACAGCCGCCAAATATGTTGTCATGGAGAGCATAGTTTTGTTTAGGCCCTCATTACAAACTCAACTCATTTTCGGTAGTCCTCAACTGCAATTATGCTTGTAAAGATGCACCAGCTACAAAGTAAACACCCCATCTACACAGTCTCTTTCCCTTCTCTCTCATAAAATCTCTGTTACAGCAAACAACGTCACTATCACAAACCGGACAACACTGCAATTACCTCCATATTATGACTCGACTCCCCGCCTTACTTTCTAATAATTTTTGGAGTGGTCACGTCTCTGACTATTCTCTCCTTCCTTAACAGTGCAGAAACCAAAAAACTGCAACGGTAAGAAAAACATTTGAAAAAAAAAAACAAATTAACAGCACCACAACTATTTCAACAAAAGATTATGTTAAACATTTGATGAGGCGAGGGAATTTTCGAGTTACAACGGAACTGCAACAAGTAAATGAATTCTGTTGTCACGAAAATGATGAAGCAAAGCCCTCGCTACTCCCGAAGCTTCTACTTTTTCACTACTCCCCAATTTTAAATGCTCCTCACAAAGAGAGCATCACCACATGTCAGCCTCAGTCATAAATCGCAGAAGAAGCTCAGAACAACGCATCATTCTGAATGAGATTCCTCTCGTTGAATATTACTGTGCAATGTCACAAGTGAAAGGCGCAATAAAAGTGCGTGGATGTTACAATCAGCAACAAGGCACGAACGTGCGCCAAAACACATACCACTCTCTGTGCACACAGTTAAGACGAGCAACACTTTTCACTGCAGAAGTCACTGAATATCACAGAAAATTGGAACAACTTCAGAGATCTTGGATTTCGATTACTAAACTGTTTAAACAACACTCCGCACATCCCCAAATCGCAAAAATTCGAAGTGACTGGCGCTCAACGCTCTCTAGAACTTCCTGCACTCCCCTTCTGCTTTTCTACAACGAGATTTAGCAGTACACATCAAACGAACGTGCTGGAAGGCTGCTCAAACGCACATCCGCACACCATTCCAATTACAGATGTCATATTTCTACATGCATAATCACCATGCTTTTTTCATAACGTTCTCAGAAAGTTATCCGAAATGCCATGGAAAAGCGAATTTTTTTTTTTTGTCTGAAGTGCTTGGAAAATATGAGGAACTTTTGTCTGGTTATGATGTATGGAATAGTAAACAATAACGAAGGTTACCAGCTCAAACACCATCAATGAATATGTTATAGCAAAGCTAAGCAATGGAAAAGAACATTTTCTGCTTTGGCAACAACTTAGTACAAGTGGCCAGGATGCAATGATCTGAGGGTAGTGAGTGAAAACAAATGAACGCACTGGTTGTAGGGCAACATCTACAAGTCTTTTTATTTATGTCCCCTCTTTACGACTACATTTAAGTCACAGTGGGAAGCTGAAATTTGTCAAACTATGCTAAATACTCTCACTTCTATGCATCTGCTTCTAAGCACAGTGCTTAGAGGAGTTGAGAAAGTGCACACCATCAGTGATGCTTGACGTTACCTGTATAAAATATCCGAAAACTCGGCACCCAAACCAACCTTGAAAATATGTTATATCGCACCTCTCCGCATATGCTCATTCTTTTGTGGCGGAACAAGGCTCTTCGACCGGTACTGTAGATGTGAGGATTCGCTCGAACGTCGCCGGGTGGCAGCCACTGAGCCCGACCGCATATATGGTTGCTCACGCTGTGCCACACTCGAACTACTGCTATCCAGCGCCGAATAGTGTCTTAAATAGTATGCAGTAAAACAGTAACACTCATTCTATGAACAAGCATCCTATATCCTCGTATTACTGCACTTGTTTTAAGTAAATTCATCAGGCGAATGAGGTTCGTACTGGGCTCATTGTTACGAGGACGACAGCGACAGCAGCACATTTTGGCTGCAACCTCCGCTGATCTCAGTTGTTAATGACATCCATCTCTACAATAAACGCTGAAGAGTGTCACACAAATACTTTCATAATCATCTCAAGCACGACTGCGCGTCACATGTGCTTTTTTACTGTTCTGATTTCAGCATAAGACAGGGACCACCTCTCACACTACATACATCAAGTGCAACTGATTAGGTCTTAGCTGAAAACCTTCGGCAGCGAAATATCAAATTCTGGGATGTAATATTTCGAAAAAAAAAGGCCACAGTATCAGACTCCTGATGAAAATTCGGCCAAAGTACGAAGGAACAACAGGTGCACAGAGCCTAGATGCTTCTGATACTTTCGAAATTACTCCGTTTCTTTCGATAAGAACGTAAATGGCGATGAAACTAGGCGTCGGAAAACTGGTTCAAATCAAGGCATCGGAAAACTGATTAAAATCAATCTCATGCGATGTTATCAGTCAGAAGCTTTCAGAAGAATCTCTTTTCAAACTCAAAGACGTTGCCCGGGACCGCAAACACATAGGAAATTTTTAAATGAAATCCACGGTACGTAACATACCCAGCAATGCGACTGGAGGACTCTGCAATTTGCCGCAATCAGTAAACAACTTTGCAAGTACATTGCACATTCACGGAAACCAAACTTCAAAACGTTCTTTTCGTGCATGTGTCACACTAAAACTGAAAGAGCATCCTGGGTGGTCTGCAATACGACGAGACCGGAATGCGTTGGACCGGATCGGAAGACAACGAGAAACGAGTAGGCTAAGGTGGAAAAACGGTTAAAAATCATAAGCCGAACAGCACATCATAAAGACTTGCCGAAGAGATGAACCAGGATGGAAGAAGAAACTGGAAGTAACCAGAACCAGAACGTCCCAGTTCACTATTGGCCTTCATAAAGGAAAATAAATGGGACTGTTTGCTGAATAAAGCTTTCTCTGACAGCAACTCCTTAAACAATGTAAGTCGTATTCCGCAGCCTAAGTGGGAAGAGAACATCGCCCAACACTGACGAACGGTAAGCGCACCACTACAACAGATTCCTCTAGTGGTCACTAGAGCCATAGGATGTCTGCGATGTACCCACAAGCTAGGCTGATTTTTTAATTTCATCTCAAGTTATACATCACTGGTGAATATTTTGATTAAAACCAGGATTTCCTACTTCAGTTATCAGCAGTTTCGATGGATGATCTGTGCTGATGATTAAACTTCAATAAACACGTTGGCAAGCTTCTAACACAAACGCGCGTTGTGCACCAAACAGTGTCGAAATTATATTAAGTGATGAGATGGAACTAGAATTCTGACTTTCGAGAACTCAATACTCAATCACCCAGACCAAAGTTTCTTTAAGCTTATCTGGTTCTGAGTCGCGCAAACTCTCCTCATTCCCTCAAAGACGTCACAGAAATGATGAATGATGCTTAGTCCTACATTTTTGTGCTGCTATATTGACGACGAGTAGAATTCCGTCGGCAAAGTGAGCTTGGAATTTTGGTTTTGGGAACACTAGAACAATCATTTAAAATGCTCTGCTCGGGAACTTCGGATCTATGTGTTAAAACATTTGCCAACGTTCGTTTTATTTGGTCGGAATTATAAAATACACCAGAATGTAACAGATGCTAATTAGCGGTTCATTTTTTGTGCCTCCACTCTATTAGCAAGTAGGAATTACTTTATTCGATTAGCGGCACTGCGAAAGACGAATCCACATGGAGCGCAGAACTCTCTCACCGATTCAGTGCGAGCTTCTCAGCAGTTTTATCTTTTGTTGGTGCTGTTCAAAACTGCGAGTTGATGGCTCCACTTTTCCGAGTTATTTCATGTGAGAACCTTTTACAAGATCTAATATTACTCTACTTCTTGATGACATGCATTCTTTGTAAACATAAACAGTTTTAGGCAATCCATGTGCGGTACTTTGTGTCACCACGCCTTACTGTTCACTAGATGACATAGCGTTGTGCAGACGACTTTGAAATCGGAGTTCGGTAGCCCGACAGCGTTCCTGCTTATCCTTCTATCGCATCGACACTGAGACAGCTATAAGTCGTGCACTCGCACATTCATCATGATTGGGCCATTTTCAATCTTCAGAAATAACGTTCAAAATATTAAAGGATGCTTAGACACAGAAAACAAATACAGTTCTAAAGTGATGACTGCCTGTGAAAGTAATCAGTGAATGATGTTGCCGGACCAAAACGTTTAAACATAGTTTGACTGGTCAACTATGACATTTCTAACTCATTTCACGCAGGTGGAAAACTTATTAGTTTGATGTGAAAACGATTCAGGCTTGGAAAAATACAAACACTACCTATTGACGGAGACTGCTCGTAGGGTATTATATGGGTTCGCTAAATATGTGCTCGCTTCACGACCATGCAACGACAACGTCGATCGACCGGGCATACTGAAAAGTCGAGATAACTTATGCGAAAGGATGTGATCAGGAAAACATTTTCGGGAGGAGATTCTTCACAGTGCTCCCTTAGAAAGGAAAGGATGGCAACAAAATCCAGGCTCGACTAGTGGTTCTTTCGAAATCCTAAACGTGTGCAGGAAAACAAATGGCACCATTCAAAATGCTTCTAGTTGAGAAGAAAACAGTGCTCCAAAACACTCCTCAAAATAACAGGTGTTTACTGACACTAAAAATTGGGACGGTGATGGTTACAGAAGAGGAGGGAGAGAGACCTTGTTTCCTACCACTATTTTCTGACAAGCGAACACATCTTGAGCTTCTCTGGTGCCATTAACCACTTATTCGATCAAAACATTCAGCAAATCAACCACGAAACCACACTACATACGTACTATGTAAAGAAACTACCATCACCTGGCGGGAATATTTAATCTTCCATGGCTACTCAATTATCAAGCATCGCTGCGCATCTGTGCTGCACGAAAACCGAAGAAAAACGTCCATAACAAAAACATTTGTATGCTTTCAACCATAATCGTTTTTGATGAAAGACGTGGAGGTGCTGTTGCATGATTGCACAACAACAAGTTCACAAATATTCCCGACCAATGGCCGCCACTGACGGCGTCCGATGTGTTGCAATATTCAAAAAACTCCCTTTCCAAATTACACGCCTGCATTTCTAAAACATTGGTTTCCTTACACACTTATGTTACTTTTGAACACCGAACAAGCACCTGTGCATTTCTAGGAGTTGGTGCATCAATCCATTGACAGCACCACGTACTTTACGCATTCCAAAAACACCACATTAATATTTCCACAACTCTCCAAGGACGGCATTTGTTGCACCAGTGCGAGTACTTCTTAAACTAAAAACAAACCACTGCTGTTGAGCTTCTCATAAACCTTTCTCATGCTTGCTAACATCAGCAGTGATCCGAGTTAAGGAAATCAAATTGCTTGCACGGTTTCAACTCATCTAATGTACGACTGCTGCACACTCTGTGCAGATTTTACATTCTTTTGCCACATGTTAGTCATGAAATTGCGAAATGCTTTTCCTAAGGCAAGTTCAGTTAAGCGCGAGATCGAGAAGAAAATGATGCCAAGACCCGGTGTGAAACTAACATATTAGTGCTTTTATCGACAGACAGCTGGCATACAGGCAAACAAACTGCGTTTCTTTTGAAAAATAATCGTGAATCAGAAATACATTGCAAGGTGTTCATTAAAAAATTCACTCACACGGGCGGATAGAGCTTCAACTCTGATTGCGGATTGCACATTGCTGACTGTGCATATCGATTTTCGAGTACTGGATATGCGGGAGGAGGCAATGGCATGTAAGGCGATTTCTCGTAGATTCCAGACGGCTCCTAAAAGTTGCTTTTTATCAGCTGGACCGCGATTCCACATGCCGTTCCCATCTCACTGCACCTGCACTGTTCTAACAGCTGCCAGTAAGTACCGTTATTGGAATGCTATGCACCCGTTAATGGAATGATATGTACCCGTTAATGGAGTGCTAAATCGCAACGTACGTCCTTAATTCGAAAGCTAATAAGCACTGACGTCTACGAAATTTACTTCAAGCAGTTTTTTCCGAACGCTCCATCACCATTACTGAGTGAAGAGCAACGTTTACTGTAAGTGAGGCAACTGAATTATCGTTTTTAAGCAATTTCTGAAATATGTGTGCTGCCTAACGTCACATTTTCGGCATGAATCATTGCGTGAGAAAAAAAGAAACTCATCTGTGATTCTTTCCACCAACTGCAACGCTGACGGGAGCGATTACGGCTGCTTTTGAAAATGAAACCCTAAAGAGAGTGGGGGTGAAGGCCAAGTTATTTTCGCTCTCCATCAATAAGTGATATATAACTCCTTCAAGAGATGGTAGCAAAAGGGTTGTCACCTTTAAATAGCGAGTCAGTATCGTCACTCGTGGTGGTTCATGCGGTTTTCTCACCGTTTCACCAAAAAACTGAAAGTAACACAGTGTGGGCAATTGCAATGGAAATCATTTGGCACGAAAAGTAAGCCCCTTTTCGGTGCAGCTGCATTCTGAAAAGCCTCGCGTAACAACGATCAGACAGCACCGATAGGGATGCAGCGAGGGTTTAACAACGAAAGTGCGACAGCAGAAGAGAATGCGGCTGCAAAACAAACACATTGGCGCATAATTTTCTCGAGCAGAAATACGGTCGCCTCACTATAAACAACGAGGCAAAAAGCAACACCAGTTTTAGAAGATAAGACGAGTACCCGTCCCTCGTAAGATAGGAAACACTTCAAAACGTCACTTTCAGTGCGCTTCGTAAAATCCCTCATTTGGAAACAACAAGCCAACTTTTGCTGCAACAAATGCTGCGTTTCTCATTCTCCTTATGAAAATTATGCCCCTCTGAATCAAAGGCCCCTATCGGAAGAGCAGATATTGATGGGTAGGATACTTTGGTGTCCTCCACTGGTGACACAAAAACAACATACGACAAAAAAGCAATTGCCTAATTCTGCTCTTGAGGAATTCGGCAGCTGTAAAGGCGTGCAGTGTATAGCCACAATAGTCATTTTCTTCATCATCATTTTTCCTCATCCCATAGATTCAACAGTTTAAGAAGCACACCCATTTCTCGCATATCAAAATAGATGGGAGAAAGGGGAAGCAAATGATATCAGCATCATGTACATTATCAAACACCTACAACTGCTTACTGCTGTCGATTAGGCGTTTTGACTACGTCACCAGAGTGTCTTGCGAGCATGGCTAATCGAATCACCACAGCTGCCACATATAAGCGCTGTTCGTTAGGAGCGAGCAAAAAGGGAGCTGCCCCCAAAGTGCAATAACGGAATTCGCTGTCCCACAGAATTACGTTGTCTTCATGTTTTTAATCGACCTTTACTTTCAACATCGCAATATGACGGACTCAAATCTCCACTTCACAAAGCAAGAGCGAAATCAAAAGAGAATAAACTTACCTTGTGTGAGGAAAGCGAGCAGATTAACGCTGCAAACATCAGTAGCAATCCTGAAGCAAGAAGCACCGGAGCAGCTAAATGAAGAGGACTAGTCGCCAAGCGGAGGCCAAATCCCGTGTCCAGCGTCCACAATGCTGGTGGAGTATCCAGTACGAAGTATCCCAGATAAAGCATAAAAGCACCGCCCATAAGCAAGAAGACACCAAATGCGCTCACGCAAACTGCCGACGACGAGCCACGGAATTTTCTACAAATACTACGTTTCAGTCATATGTGTCAAAAAAGTGACGCATGCTGGTATGACAGGCAAATGTGACGAACACATCGAATGCCACAGACAACACTGTACCGAGAGCTAACTACTAGTACATGCCGCTCGATTCCCCTTTTGCTTACCTGAGTGAAGGGCCAACACAAAGTGCACATGAGCGAGGTACGGAATATCAAGTGCCTTTCTGCAGGTAAATGGAGGAATAGAATTATCTGAACACTGATCAACGAGACAATACGTCTCTTATGTAAAATAGAACGACCAATTTTTTAGCAATTTATGTTTCGCATTTTCGAGCTCAACAAATAAGAATATTACGTGGCTCTGTAGGGGAAAAAGCCAAAATGTGCTGGATATAAAATATCCCATCCCTTGGGATAATAGTAGAAAAATGGATCTCGTTGAGCCATCGGTCCAAAATGTAAAACACGCTGGTTGCCCGACCACAGTGACGGCTCAAGCTCCGCTGGCCCCGTCTGCACCATTTCGTCTTTTCGATGCATTATCTGATGTAGCTTATCTGCAAATTAGCTTTCAGTTTGGAATATTCAATTAAAAACGTTAGTGGAAATTCTTCTGCACGTGCACACTTGGAAAACATAAACAGAGCCAGTATATCGAGATTGACTGAGAACGCATCACCTTTACTGGAATTTACAAAAATTTGAACTCAAAAATCTGAACCCCATGAAAGTGATTCAGAGGAAAAAGCTGATTGCCTCTCCGCTGTTACGTCAAAAACAGACTTGGATCGGACGAATTGCGCTTAGCTGGGAAGTCAACGCATCTGAGCCCAGATTCTGCAGTTTTGTCAGAAAAGGTTTACTTTTGAACCATAAACTAAAACTGTCATACCGCGAACGGCAAAGGCGCTGCAAAAGCGAACAAAGGATGCTTACTGTGTGTCCTTCGCTTCCGCTTTGCTGTGTGATGCTCGGATTGGGAAGAAAAGAACAAATGCGTACGCACCCTTTCCTGGTTCGCATTTACCGAGTTAAATCCTCGACGAGACCGTGATGACTAAATATGCCATCAACTTACATCAATTCGCTCATCAGAGAAACACAGCTCTAGCAATCACTCTCGGGGTTTCAAATCCCTGTGTATAAGCACTGCCAGCATCTCTTGTTCTGCGAGCAGGTGGTAGCGATTCGAAAGGGGAAGTAAATACCAGGGAATACTCTCACTAAGAGACACAAAACAGCCAACACTTTCGACCCCAAGGTGCCGTATTCTCAGCCTTGGGAAGAGAAGTCCAATTCATTTCACATTTACACATTCAACACCGTGTTTATCCTAGGAATGCAATGACCCAATAAGTGCTCTTCCAAAAATTTTCTCTTTTCCGCACACTTCTTCCATGTAAAACTCGAATAGTAAATTATGACGCCCCACATCATTTATGCGCATTTCTTATTTCTCATAAAACTATCCAGTATGTCCAAAGAGCTTATACAGTTCTACAAAAACTTATGCGACTGAACATGACGAACGAGAAGAAAGCAGAGTGGAAAGCATTACATTACCTTAGCCACGTGGCTGGAATCCATTTTGTGAGGGTTGGGCATGTGCTCCTCTTCTCAGTGCAGCTGGCTGGGTAGTTTGAAAGGCGTCCCTTCCACCATCCAGAGTCGAACTTCCTGGATCCCTAACCTCGATGTTTCACCACGGCAGCACTACAACGTCTAGCCCCGAAATACCCGTGCAAATTTCAACCTTAAATTTAAGACCAATAAATGCGGAGATTTAGGGAGTATAGCAAAATAAGCACCCTAGACATAATCCTTACTGCATTCATTACACAACTTTCGATCACCACTCATCCAAAAACTATGTTATTAAAAGATCGGTACATCGGTCGAGACAAAAAGTGGTCTCTGTCGTGAGAAGACGAACTTTCCGAGCAGGATAACTCCACCCTCCGCTGAATTGTACCCCTTATCAAACAGCATGCTATTTCTGACGATGGCATATCATCGAGGGTCTCCATAACCGACATGCTATTATGCCTACGCCTGTCCCACTCCTTACAGAAGAATGATCCCCTCCATAACCAGCTAAAGTGCTGCGCAGTTAACCGACCCTGCCCTACCAATTTCAAGCGTGAATATTGGTTCATAAAGTCCGAGCGGTCACCTCTACTAATCACTAGGTTTCTGAACTGCATCCTACAACTGAGATTTTACCTGCAAATGCAGAACTGACAACAGCAGTTTCGAGCTGCGTAACTGATAAGGACGACTTATCAAGAATTGAGAATAGTCCTGTTGTGAACACAGACAGATATGACGCCAACAAAGAATAGCCTCAGTTTTGGAGAGCATGAAACACCTATATAATGTATTCAAGAGAACTCACGCAATTACATCTGCACTGAGAGGAATCATCTCGTCAATGGCACTGCAGCATTTACACCTCCACCTGCAATGCTTGTGCGTCTCTCCGCTGATCCACAAACAGGTAAAACGATCGAGAAACTCATTTCACAGTTGGCACATTCACAGCCGATATCTTCGTAAACGTGAAAGGAAAAACGTAATTCGAGCTAAGCACGGCTTTCTTCCAACTATGAGCAACTAGATTTTTTCTGCTTTAAACGCGAATGCTTGCTCAGTGACACTAAATTTCTTCCAACCCAGTCGGACGGAACTGGCACCTTCAGTGCTCTGCTCACGAAACGTGGTCCCAACTCGCATTTACCTTTGTCTCCATCGACTCCCGCCCACCTTCTTTCAAATAGTAGCAGTAAGCACCTTATGTATCGCAGGTGTGCAACAACAGCTTACGGCAACTCATAGACAACGGTTTTCTACCTGATCGCTGTTACTGAGCGATTACGGACGGATGAAGGATCCCTGCCTAGAAGAATGAAGAAAATTGCACAAGACGATGAAAATTATGCATACATGCAAGCAACGTATCTCTAATGACGGCTTCTACTTTCATGCATTCATGTCTGCACATAAACGGGAAAACATGAGTGCAACGTTGAAAAACAAGGCGACAGAATGGATGTTTCGTAAAACGATAGCGATGAAAGGTTCTCTGAGACCACAGCAAGAAATTTCCACATACATATGCAAATGTGAGGAGATGACAGGACTATCAATCGAATAAATCCCTCACATCTTACAGATCAAATGAATCAAGGCGACATCACAATGCTTTCAACTTCAATTATTTCCTCAGTAAAACAGCCGGCATGGCATCCGCACGATAAAAGCGCCAATCTGCAAGCTGGCTACGGGACGTCTTCAAGCTAACTTCGGTTAAGCGGTATCGGTTTGCCTATCAGCCGACAACGATCGAAAACATTCTTGCTATAGCGTTCGTTCACAAAGAATACCGGGAACTACGATACGATCAGTGCGAAACTCCGATGCTTAGAGAACATGCTGCAACATCCACACCGGACGACGGTCTCACTGAAAACGAGGCATGGACGAAGCGCTATCGAGCGTCGACAACAAGGACGTTTAACCCATCATTACACAAACTGTGAGGGACATTAAAGCATCGCGGAACGAAACCCGCATAAACAGTTAAGTACTTCGTTCACCTCGACCCACTTTTTGGCTGATGCACCCGGCGCTCCGCATGTGGGACATAGGAACGCTGTGACCATTTTAATGCCTGGCACCATTTTCACTTTAGAAGATGGCCATCAGACTCGAAATACTCGTGGCATAACTGATGCAAGAGGTGCTCACGTACTAGCAATCGTCAGCAACGTCACTCTGCCTCAACGTTTGCTGTAATTCGTCGAAGAAGTTCGATTACCTACATTTCCCACCTCAAACACCTCTCTCACCGGAAGTAAACTGAACACTTCCTTAGGACAATGATGTTCTATCTAAGCAATGTGTTAAAAGTCATGCTGGACAGCCACAGACGCTCCAGATGTGAAATGAAACCGCGGAAAGAAATACCCCGCTTTGATAGCAGCCCCCTTCTTGTGGGCGAACTTGCTGCGCGTGGGGCGTGCGATAAGAACTTCAGAGCTAAGGCACCTTCCCTCGCCTTTTACGCACCGACTCAACGCGACACTCACGAAATACGAGGTGTCCGCTCCCTTGCTTTCACTCGACCCCTCCCCGAACCACACTGCTTTAAGTTCTCTTTCCCCTTCCGCGCTCGACAATCAAAATATCCGAAGCTATGTTACACTCGCTTTCCGTGTTAAACTTGATCACTTTATAGAAAATCGTTTCGAGAATCAATCTTTAAAGCTGCAGCTAAATGAAACCACCCGTGCCCACCCACAGCGAGTCTTTCTGGCCAGCCAAGAAAGAAACCCGCCTGAACACCGCAATTTCCCTTGTCCCTAAGGGGATATTCGATTCCTAGCCATGAGACTGCGTGCGACTTTCAGCCATCTGAGAGCACCAGCAATCGACAAAAGTTGTCACCACGAGCCCGAAACCGAATGCCGAACCTCCATATGCTTCAGCGCACTCGGTTAAATTTTCACGCGTTCATCAGAACTGAGCGTTTTAGGTGAACGAGCACGTTCTTTTGCATGTCTGTCGCCTGTCATATAGCTTCAGCTTGAAGCCATGTAGTTTGAGTTACAGGGCTGCTTCATCCAATTCACCTTTCCTTCGTCCCCCCTCTATGACCTGTTAAAATCTTCACGCATTTCCTTTAGCTGGATGTATATTTGGGGGCTGATATACTCACCAAGGGCTTTTTTCTAATGCTGCCTTAGGAAAACGTGACGACCACTGGCAAATTACCATACAATTACATAACAATAGAAATATCGCAATATAACACCTCAAGGCATCTGAGTTAGTACTTCCATGAATTCGCACATCATCGGATGCAGTCTTTTCTCTTCAGGAAACATTTGCCACAAGAGTCCCACTCAGCTTGACTGATGTTTGCTTCGTTTCCTTCATTCTACTCCGTTCCTATATCCTTTATGTGCAATACAACTTTGTTCTTAGATATGTCATTGGCGTGCTCCACTCGTGATACCCGACTGCCTTCGCTTGTTGCTTGGGATCCTTAAGACTCCCGTGAACAATTGATACAGGTGACTATGAAACGCAGTGAGCATGTCACCTCATGTATAAACATATTGGAATAATGCCTCTACTTCAAACTGCATAGATTACGCAATGATGCGCACATCTCCAAGCGAAACTTACTCCATCAGGATGCACAGTGTGGTCTTTGCAACACATAAAATCAGGTAGTCGGTCTTCTGCTCCAACGGACTAACACTAACTAATTGATAATCTCTTGGTTTGGCAACAGTATCCATCAAGACTTTACTGATGAAGATATAATATAAACTAAGGTGATGAAGTATGTGCTACTCGAGCGCTCTATTATCCCGTCACGTTACGCAGAATGAGGTATCCTTACTGGCGTAGCTATGGGCGAGGAGGACTCTGTCACACGACGTCCCATTCCACTCGCAAAAATTTTTGGAATGCAGCCTGCTTTTGCAGAAATTTGTTCCATCGAGTGAGGGAACACAGAGAACTTTGTTTTCTTTACTAAAAATTTATAAGCCCTCATCTCTACCAGCCAGGTCTTCTCCCTTCTAGAGAAAATTCTCGCTGCTCCATTCAAAAACCCATAGACTACGCTGATGGACAACTTCCGAACTCACGAACACAAATCGCATAAGCAAAGCTGAAGACAGGCGCTACACGACATCTTTTCAAGAAACTACTCAAAGAGTGCACCCAACTGTGGCAGTACGAATTGCGATGAAGGTAACAGCAATTTTTTCAACTGATCCATCGTCAAACCCAATAACCAAAACATGGCGGTCCTTACTATCAATTTTATAAGTAAATCAATGCTTCACTATTCCTTTTTAGTGCTCACTCAACGAAGAATAGATTATGCATGTGAGCACAGCAAGGGGCAACTGAAAACACAATTCGTAGTGCACAACAATGGAAAACGAAGCAAATTATAAACCGCCGCAGCGCTGTTGCTTCAAGAAGTTCCGATCACGATACTGTTCTCCTTGAAGTTGTAGGCCGGAACATGAAGATTCAGCGGTGCAGGACCTTTCCTTATACGTCCGGATCCGTCATAATGTGAGCCATGACATGGACAGTAGTAACCAAAATAATCACCAGCACCGACTATAACTTTTTTAACATTACATCGACTTGCAATTATTACAGTCGAACTAAACAGAGATTTAGGGAATCACCTGGAACGGAACGTTTGTAACCTTCGAACTTGCGTTTTGAAATGAACTTATGGTGAGCAGCTCAAGAGTGTTCTTTTTTCTTTATTGGATGCTCAAATCAGCGTGGGTTAGATCAGTCCAAATTACTGCAATACAACGAGTAAGCATTTTCTTAACAGACTTCGTCACCCCTCCACCTCTCTCTCCCTCTCCGAATTCGTAGATAAGGCAACTGTTATGAAGGAATCACTTCCTCTTTGCCCGACAAATTTAGGTGGGAGTAATCGAGCTTAAATACAACGCAACCTCTTCTTAGACTTGATTTAAACAACAATAAACCCTCAGCGCAAATAAAAATAAACTTTATGTGGAATAGAACTATTTGTTTGGTTGAAAGAGTTACTTGCAAACGTGATGAGCAAATGACAAAGATATAAGCTCCTTTTTAAGAAATACCTCATGACATATCTATCCACCTTACGTCCTTAAGCACGTGAACAGTCAACCGTCAAGAGTAAAGGATAAGGGAATATGCTAGATCTTAGCACCGTGATGAAATAGACGAAGGGTATAAATTTCATCAAATGTTAGAGTGGGAAGGTATTTAATGCGCTGAATCACTATCTCGCCTTCTGAAACAACATTTACTTGATGTACTTTCAGCAAAGAGCGGAATATCAGTCGCTAACACCAATCAGCTCCATTAGTTAGTGATGCTGAGGTTATAGGCTTGGAATTGCATGCGGGGAATACGGTAGGCTAGACGGAATACTTACCAATAGGTACACATCCGAGGTGAGTGCAAACACCTATCACAACAGACCATTCGTCCCTGATGACACGTTCGTCATCGTGCTGTGGGTGGCGCAAATCGCTGACTACAACGGCTTTCTCCCTGTTGATCTCCTCGGATGTACGGTGCTTGACGAACACTGGCTTGCCGCGCCATTCGAACGTTTTCGTCTGGAATAAACCGGTACTGGAGCATATCCGTCAACCTAAGGCTTATTTATTAACAGAGAGTAAAGGCTGCAACGTCCCGTCACTGCTCTGACAGATATATAACTTCGTAGCACACCTAAACAACTTCCACCTCAGTTTGTCGATGATCCTCTCGCCGTTGAGCTATTCATTGAAGGTTAAGGTGAAAGAACTGCGAACTAAGGAACAACACGTCCCTCTTGACTTTTTGCATATTCGGACTCCAACTTTTCCATTTAGTCATTTTTGTTATTCATGACGCAGGAACTCATCCAAAGCTGCAAACACCCTAGCAGTTTTGTTCTCGAAAACGTCGGTCAACCTGATGTTTGATCCCGATCATATGTAAGGGCACTTATGATTGCCGTCTAGATTTTGGCAGTTTCTTGTATCCCACTTCCGGTCCTCTTGAGATGCAGGGTGTGCAATGTGAATTGGGTCTCGAGTCGTCTCACCAGATCACCAAAAGAAAACTTTACAAAATCGACGTCTGCCTCTAATGCCGCATGACGCGAAAGCGATGATGGAGGCCATTCAGTGAACAAGAAGATGGGCGGTGAACTACTAAAGGGCAACGAGGCGATGAAGATGTGGAACCGTGAAAAAATTACACTTTCTACTTCTCTTGAAGATATGTTCGAATATGAGAAGCTTCCTTTTCACTTTTACTGCGCGAGCGTCTCAAATGTGAAAATACTGCACCTGTACGTATCTCAGTACCCTATATAAACTTGTATCCAATGGTTGCTTCATTAATTTTCCTCTATCATGAGCAGCTGCTTGTGTATCGTGTGATCGTAACATCCCGACGGCGGATGGGCGTATCCTCAGCTGCTTGGTAAGCCTCTCCTCCAAAGAAAAGCAAACCTTATTCTCTGTCCACGATCCCGTACGGATCGATAACACAATTAGAACTAAGTTTGCAAGCATCGTTAGAAAGGCAAATAAGCCGTAACTGGCTGGAATTTAACAGCTAACTGCATCACACAGTAAACGTATATGTGCTTGTTCGTGTGGATATTCGCCCGCTGGTCCTGTAGTTTCGATATACAATTCAAAACTCCAGTTGTGATGATGCATATACTGGGGAGCGCCAATTTTGGCATCCTAGGCTGACATTTTTGAAGTTTTACAAGTTCTACATAACAGAAAAAGAACAGAACTCAAAGTCGAGTTCCCATACCAACGAACTTTTGCTTTATGTTAGTACCTCTAAAATCTTTTTAGGAAATGATAACAATTTGCCTTTGCTCAATTACATGCAATTCGAAGTCCTCCGCTTCGACTTGTTCAAACCGCAAAAACGTTGACGATTTTCTTTGCCTCCTCATGGAAACCCACAGTGAAAAAGGTTTACAATCAAAGTTATAGCGCGGATGTTCACTTCCGAGGAATTCTGTGTTTGAATGGGATTTGGAGAGTTGCTGCCCTTTGAAATAAGGCAGATACTTCCAAGAAACCGTTTACGAATTTTCCAACTCTCCCAAACTTTTTTTCGACACATCCTATCTCGAGCAAAGATCGATGCTACTGCTGTTGCTAGTCTAAAACTGAAGCTCGATCGTAGAGAGTCGCTTAGATCACAGCTGTCTTGCAGCCGACGATCTAAGTCTGAACGAACATCTTTTTTAAGAAACAGCACTTCCAACCCTAATTCCGACTGCTTGCTCGAAATAGACACCTTCATAAGGGCACTAATTAGAAAGCATGCTTTACCTGGCCCTCAGGAATATCACTCATATTTATTTCGATTGACGCCAATGCCTTCTGATCGGCGGCCATTGCCTTGAACGAAACCATCGTTTGCACTGCTTCTTTCGCGACCAACAAAGACATCACACCACCTACTTAAACTTGAAAGCAAAATAACAAGAAACCGAAAAATAACGTCACTCTGTAGGATCAGATGCAGCGCAGTTTTATGGAACTTCACTAAAATTGCCTATATCTCTTCAAGAGTACAAGAAAATTTTTCACGTTAGTTTATTAACAACATAAAAGTTCAACTGTAATGAAGAGGAGAGATAGAGATCGGCTCTTTACCTAGAACGCAAATACTGAAGCACTGAGATAAAAGGGACCCGCTGTGATTCAACGACGGTACAGGATAGCTCCATAAAGCGCGCTTCCTGTCGTCTCATATCCAATAATACTAATGAGTTATTTTTGAAGAACTGTGAAGGCAAATTAAAGATACTGCCTCGAACGGCTGCCTCTGATAGAAATGATTCAATGAACGCTACAAAAATCCCATTCAATCGAGCTCCAGAAGACTTCACGCACACGAGAAGCTCAAAATGTAACGGCGCAAACAAAAAATCATGCTCACCTTAGGTAGTCGACGGGACTCATAAAGCAGTTCATATCACGTATACTCATGATTCATTTCTTATTTTTTCGATGAAATACCCATATCTCTATTCTGCATTATCGTAATGAGCCCACATCACAAAAAATCTCATACCTGAGCCATGAAAAACTAAAAGAATAAACGAAAACTAGCTGCTGTGAATACATTCAACTGAGAGGCTAAAAAGAAATGGACAAAATTAATTTGAATGGTGGCGACCAGTGCATGCCATTATTTTCGATTTATTTTGCTTCGAGTCCGATATAAAGAGCGAAAAAACGAAACCTTCGCCTTGCATCAAAAAAAAAACAAAATTCCTCGTCTTTCCTATGGCACTGAAACATTACAACATGGGTCAAGAAAACTACACTCGAAGTTAGTAGAGCAACAAAGGGTTTTGTTCTTCGCATGTGCCAAGATAGATTCACATTGTACCTTAGGCAGAGAAATTATATCATTTTGGGTTGCGCGTGACTATCAAAAAAGGGAAAAGATGGCATAAAATTCCTCACATTAGTTCGTCATCCTTCAATATTTTCAAAACAGATGCAACACGGCATCTTTCGGCTGTACCCCCTCCGTCCCTCCTCATCGGCCTTCGTAAATTGAGAGTCTTTGGAAGAACCTTCCGAGCCAAAAACTCTTCATCACGCACATCAGCAAAAAGACACCTGAGGAGCTGTCAATAGAACTCGATGAATGAAAACAAGGAATAATCATCACTATTTAAAGCAGGGAAAAGAAGGCGGAATACGAACAAACGTACCGCCATAGTAAACTGCGGTCGGTAATGCTCTGCGCTCATTTTCAGTCTCTCTAGCCGATGCGACCACATCCAACGTGTTCTCAAGTCGATATTTGTCAAAATCCGGAAACGACACATCTGTATGAGCGGAACGGCGAGTTGTCACTGAATGAGGGCTCTGTTTTCACATAAACACTTTACACAATCCATAACATGGATACAGAGGATAAAAGCAGCGAGTAAAGAATAAGCCTATCGAAATGCCCCTCTAGTGGCACAACGCGCTTCGGTTCACTTAATCATAACAACGCACTTGAGCGAAAATTAAATCCAATGACAGACGTTCATCGATTTGACGGGATTGCCTCCAAATAAACCCATCCTGGGATAAGACGCTGAGTAATAAATGCCTAATCTACGTTAACGGCATCTCGAACATTCACATTAATTCACATTTACTTCTGCATTAGCCTCTCACCCAAACGTTTGCAGTACTTTATAGCTAGCTCAGGAAAAGACCAAAATATATAAATGAAAGTACAACTTTTCCACTGATACGTCACAATTAGTCTGTTTTAATGTTCGCCCCATCCAAATGCAATAAATCCTTCAAACGCAGAATGGCTTTTTCACTGCTGTCAAAGCAACATCGGCAAAAGCGAGCTAGGAGTGAAACGGATAAACTGTACGGCCAACCGTTCACGCCCTTCGTTGCCAGAGTCGAAAGAAAAAGCCCCGGTGGCGGCGAACTCTTCAAAACTGCCGCTCGAAGAGAGTCCGTTGTCTGCAATCGATCGATCTGCTCCGATACTGCAACCAGTTTCTTATCTGGTACCCTTACCGGCACCACTTCCAAGCCCACCGATGGGAAACCGCAGATCTGAAGATGAGCATCTTTTCACGCATGTGGTAATTTTTCTGCTGCAGACAGACAATCAAATAGTTGCCTGGAATCAGCGGCTGTGGGGTGGGTGTTCTATGACCAACAAAAGCTTTATGTTATGGGCAGTGAAGATGTCCCACGACTGACCATCCTATTCCTCCCTCTTTATCCAAATTCCCACTACTTTCCGTTTACCTATGTTATTGGACATGAGGTGATGCTGCTGGTCGGGTGCCCGCTGGATTCACTTCCGACTACGTGCAAATGCTTTCAACAGGTTGTGTTGTGCTGTGCGAGATTCGCAAACGAAAAGCTCGATATATAGTTTATTTACCTGCAATGAAGTACCACCTCAAAAGTCACCCCCTTAACGAATCCACAGACTTCCGGAAAAATTCTTTGCAGCAGGAATTCGAGAAACAAATCTTTCATAGATATGAACATTATTTCCTGGAACTCTGACAACGTTGTATTCCTACAAAACTTCAAAAGCGGGAACAACGCTCACTTCAATAACACCCTCCTCCTCAGCGAACAAAAATTTACGACTCGGTGTGGTGTGATGCAGAGCTGAGTTCATGCTCCCCGAATTACGCGTTTCTATATGAAAAAGTGTTCACAAAACAAACCACGACAGCTGAACCCAGAAACCAGCTATAAGTGGTGATAACAATGAATTCATTCGATGGAACTCTCGTACGTTACAGCACCCGGTCCAACCTCTTACCAATATGCGCAGTTATCAATGGCTCTGCTTTCTGCCAACCCTCCTCGTTAAATTTTCGACGAAATTCCCCGAATTAATCAACTTTTCTGAACTTTAAACGACCGAACCTATTTCCAGACCGCTTCAGTTATTCTTCCCATCCGCTGATTTTTGCCACACGAAAAGAAAGCCCCTTGCATAAACCAGTACTGTCACACGAGCGGGTTAGAACTGTGAGCCCACAGCAATATTTTCAGAAATTTCCACTTACTGCTTTTCTTTGGAATACATAGAGAACTTTTTCGTTCAGTTCGCAATTCTCGTCGTCCTCTTCCGCTCAACCTTATCTTTATCCGGCCTCATCCACCTCTTTTGATTTTAAGGAAACCCTGCGCAAAAGAGAACTTATCTCCTATCGATATCACACGCACTGCTCACGCTAACGAGTTACTAGTAGCGTCAGGAGTAATGCAAACTCACAAGTTTAGTGGCGGTTGTACCCGATCGAAACAACGTCGTCATCTCCGTGCTGTGTGCACACCTACAAAATCAAGTTTGAGCTCTCGTACAATCGGTGAGCATCGAAATTGGCCATCTCGATTCACACAAATGCTCATCACGCGTCCCTATTCCTACCTATATTCAGTGACACACCTTGGGGATCTGTTCCAATAAACGTAGCATGTAGACCTAATGTGAACACGCTGCGCAACTTAATATTTATTTAGATCAAAGACTTGGAGCACGCAGAAACCCCGCTTTACAAACCCAGAAACCCCTTCCACCTCAAATCACGTCTGGCGAACCCATCGTTTCCCCCCATCTCGCAAATCACTCATCTCACCAAGGCTGGCACCGACTAACTTGTAAAATGACTTTCTAACGTCCCCTTGAAAGAGGAAAGAGTTGAAGACTTTGAAGGATCATTTGGAACAGGGAGTGGGTATAAAATGACAGAAGACAGTGTCATATGGGGGACAGAAACCGGGCCAAGCAACAAGGCGTTTGCCTCTCCCCCCGCACGAAAGCGCGGGATCTGTGATGCGAAAGGGTCCTCCCCCGTTTGCACCTCGTAAACCTAATCTAACATACCCTAGCAGCAGCGTTTCTCCTTAACTTAAGCAATAATCTGGTATTCCTCAGACGAACAAGTGCACTGAGAGCGTCTCAGAGGAGGGTCGCGTGCTTTCCATTTTAAGCACAGATTCCTTTCACCCGCCCAGCTCGTTCTCATGGCCAAAGAGCTACGGGTTTTTCCGTCGTTGTGACGAGGAGGCTGGGCGATGGCACTGCTACTTTGTGCTCCAACCAAGCAGCCATAACTTGTTTAATAACTAGTGTGAGCAGCGGTTTCGTCTGCATGAGTCTGATTTAACGCAACGCTCATTTATAATAGCGGAAGGACTTTGTGACTGACAGTGACATTGAGAGGAACGAATAGAGGAAGACCTTCCACGAGATAACGATTCACAAGTCGCGACAGGCCTATTCCGTCGATAAACGCCAAATCCTTACAAAGAAGTCAATCCATGCAAATGGAGTGGCTCCATTCGGTTTCATGTCAAAGTTCGGCTGCTAAGGTTGTTATGTTTGGATAGAAGCTAGCGGTTGAAAACTGCTAGTGCCCCGACCCAGCTGATCGCAGTTTCCACGTCGCCACCCCCCTCTTTCACGTTCAAATGCATTTTTATGCTTTAGCCGTTAGCGCTTCCTCCTACGGCACACGCATATTTAAGTCCACATAAGACTGCATTCACAATGAATATATGGTAGAGTGGACGCCAGAGATACGATGTGATAGTCGCGGGGACCAGCAAGGCACGGGTGTACTTGGCCACGAGCGCACGCGCACGAGAGACGCGCGCGTCCTCAGAGAGCGGCGCGGCAGTGGTTACTCGGCAGTAAAAGTGTTGCAGCAAATATGAAAATAAGCAGTGGGGGAACAAAATTCGAAAGAGGGCTTTCAACACATTTGAAAGGGCGTTGAATGCTCGATCGGAGTCGTCAACAGACAAAAACAAGAACCCTCTATAGGAGGAGCTTTCATGTGACATAATTCGCGGAGTCGAAGTACGACCTATTGACACATATGAGCGATTCAGGAACGCAATGGCTCGACGAATTACCGAAATCCGGAGCGGCAACAGGTATCGTTTCTCAACAGCATCGTCGCTCTCTTCTAGAAATGTGAAGCAGACATCATATATGATTAGGATCACGACGAAAGACCTCAGGCTTTGTGTTGCCTCAATTACGAACACTTAACAAGCCATTCTCTTTCTGCCTCGAAACGTTACGAGTTGGGTGCTACTTCAATTGATAGCTTCTTGTGAAAGAAATAGAGATGTGCTGTTTATGTTTGACGAAATGGCGAGAAGAAGGAATATGACCTACAGAGACAGATGTAGCTATTTCTTCGAAGTGTCGCTGCCAGCCCGAAGAGGAGCAGAACAAGGGGATATTTCTTCCCTCAGACCATCAGCAGCTCTCGAGGGACTCTTGAGAAGAATGGAGACTGCAGATGATTTCAAGGTATTTAGCAAACAGTTCCATATACCTCTCTCTGCGGACGAAGTGGTATTAATTTCCGATGACCTAAAGAACTTGGAGTATTCACTGAACGAGCTCAGTAAGAATGCCAGGAAAATTGGGCCCAGTATCTGCAAGTGCAAAATGAAGTGGATGAAAAATATATTATGTCGTTAGTTTCCCATGAAGCTCAATAGTGAAAACATCGATCTTGTGGAACAGCATGTACACACAGGATAGACTTGCGAATGAGCAACGATTTGGCACAGGAATTAAGCAGATGAATACGAGAGGATTTGCTAACCTTACCAGCCTCAGCGATATCTGCTACCACGCAATGATAAACTCTTCACTTCGGCGGCAATCCCCGTTCCCCTATGAGGGTGCAAAGTATGGAATACCACACTCGCCGAAGAAAACAAACGAGTAGTGAGTGACCCAGTGAACAGTGGAAAGGGTGATGGAAAGTATCAACAAACTGCAACACACTGTAAACGAAGAGTTGCGTTCTGAATCCGCTTTGAAGGATACCGTTGAAGAAATATGCAAAAGAAAACTAAGGTGGGTTGTTCACGTAGTCGGGTTGCATGACTATGGATGGATTAAGTAAATCTTCTAATGGTAACCAGGTGACGTAAAACGACTACGCCGCAAATCGAAGCAAGAAGGGAAGACCCGCTGAGACGCCTATATGTAATTACTTTGATGCGGAAGGCTCGGGATCGCTACAGATGGAAGAGTTGCTAGGTGCATCGGTGGAAGGGACGATGAAACCGACGAAATCGTGACTGCTTAGGTATTCAAAATAAAGCAGCCCTGGCAAACACCATTTGTCGCACTGCACATATGCCTAATCGAAGCATAGAGCTGCAGCCACTGAGTAATATCGCTTCCTTAACGCAGAATATCCACAGTGTTCAGCGCTGTGTCCCTTTTCCATTACAGCATTTTGCCCACATTCCGTATTCAGGAACATCTCTCGAACCTACTCACACTCGTTTATGATCTGATCTCTCATTTTAAATCATTATTTGGGGACTCCTCTGAAGCAGTGAATTGTTTTGTAACATTCAAAACGATAACTATTCAAAGCTCAGTCTTCTGTGCTACTTGAAGTTGGTGCGAATGGATCGGATATCTGGGTGATGTCCCGTTCCCTTGATGCAACATGCGAGTACTCTGCAGGGTCGAAATGAATCGCTCGCTATCTAATGTTAACGTCCCACATTCCACTGCCTAAAAAGGAGGCTTTCTCGTGCGAAATAAACAGGCTTGAAGTCACGCTTAACATCTTAACAGTACTGTGTAAAAATGAGTTGCCATTACCTTTCTGGAAGTTGTGAAAAAAAACCTAGCTTCCTATCCGCTTTAGTCGATTTAATAATAGGCTGCATTGTCGACTCCAAAAATTTTCTTTCGACATGCTATGCTGTTGCAACACTTCGGATGCGAGAAAATGCTCACCATGTTACTGGGCGTAAAACAGTTGACTTCACCTCTGACTGCACCGTCGCCCACTGTCCTGGTTTCTTTATCCACTTGGAATGAATATGAGTCGATGGACAGATAACTTGCATGTGAGGCAAATATTTCTTCTAAACGTTATTCAGCCGTTCTAGATCAGTAGCTCGAAACGAGTACTCTTTATAGCTTTATCTTCCTTATGACCTCCACATCTTACTCATTGGATTCTTTGGCTACAGTTGCTCACTTCAAATAACAACTTACACCAACAACTTACACTGCTTTGTAATCACTTGTGTTCGTCTGTTCGTCTGCCATGTAATCAGAAATTTTTCGAATTGGAGCATGTCGATTTCGAGCTGCCTTTTCCTCCACAATCCTGACTTGTCCACGTTGGAGAGCAAATGCTGCATTCAGTCGAACTACGTCAGTGCAATTAATTAGACGCTGAAAGCGTCGGTTGGCTTTTACCATCAAACGAATTTGGTATGCCTGTAGGAAAAAGAAATGAAGTGGTGGACTCTGGAACTGCCGAGGTGAAAAATTCATAACCGGTGCCTATAACAACTGCATGAAAGATGCAGTCGTGAAGAGCCATAGGGAATTTAAAAAATGCAATCATGAAGAGCCACAGGGAGTTTAATGCGCATTAAGAACGACTGGCTCACTTCATTAAACCGTCCAGCGTAGTTCCATGAATTCAGTTCGCAATAACACAAACGCACGAGAATAACGCACAACGCAATACTGAAACTTATTTCAATCGCTCGTCACGATCTTATAGACGAGTTTTTGTTTTTGTCTCAGATTCGGATCATTACAATCTGTTCAAACTCGTCTTCCAAATTTTGATTCCTTCCCCGGATATTTCCACATTTTTATCGTAGAGTGGCCACTGCGTGCCGCTCTCTGAGGACACGTTGCTGAGAAGCAGCAGGCCTCGTTTGTCTTTTTCTGCTGTGAGATAGATGGTCGGGCCTAATTATCTACACCTCCAAAGTCTAATCTTCACTTGCGCGCACTTGGCACATAAGCTGACATATATGGCTAACGATGCACTCTTTTTTATTTAAAAAGATACTTGTTTATTATAGGCAAAAAAACCGAAGTGGGGTGGGGTTCGCGGTTTATTCCCCGCCTCCTCCGTTCAAACTAAAATTTCTTACTGCGCACAGCGAGCAAAAGTGAATGGGCTTGCATGCACGCGGAGGAAGATATATATGCGGAATCCCCGCTCCCTGGAAAAAAAAATTATAGAAGTTTGTCTGACTGCAGGACAGTTGGTCTCACGATAATTGGTCCTCGGATATCTCATTCAAAATTGCATTGGACGGACATGTGGTTCCGAAGCGTGTGCGCGTTACACGAAATTGGCCACCTGCGACAAGCAGGCGTTTGCTTTTGTAGTGCGTTTTCATGTCGATGACTACATATTGTAATATTCCGCAACTGGGACCTCTCTCTCAGTAGTGTGTTGAGTGCTCTATACTGGTGGCTGAAATCATTTCTCTTTTTGTAACACAGATGCCGCGCTTCAAAAACACGCGAGAGGCTAAGGTGAACCCCCGCTGCATCGATAAAGCTACAATATAGTACGCCTCCTTTCCCGAAACTTTAATACAAGCAACATTTCTTTCTCTCGATAAAGTTGTACAGAATTTCTTCCTCTCCACTCCTCAATCACGGCTTTTCCATCTACTCCTTCCAGATGATAGGATGTTTGCAGTTAATATAGACCATACTGAAGTGTTTTATTAGACATCGGTCCATCCAGAAAGCTCACAACTTTGAAGAGAAAGTTGGTCGCGTGAGCTTGCAACTTCCCAAGATCAAAAGAACTTTGAGCTATTTTCGTAGAGCGTATGAAATTAACGATAGGTTCCAGTACTTCCAGTTTTTTGAGCCTTGTTTCAGTTCTTTTCTAAAATCCACCATCAATGATGGTCTAAAGCCACATGTTAAAAGAACTTTGAGCTATTTTCGTAGAGCGTTAAGGCAGACAACATGCACGGGAAGACTTTTTCGGTAATCGTGTGACTGTTGAATACTGATGTTCCTACCACGAGATATTGTAACCAACTCGCTTTTCCAGCACCTTCAAGAACACTAATGTGGAATTATCTGTGGGAAACATCCTGAGATAGTGCCACCAATCTTATAATCAAACGTAACGTTTCGAATTGTAAAGATTACATTTTGCGACGCATATTTTTGTTTCAAATTAACTCGACCTATGCTAGTCGTTATCTTTGTTTGAGAACATAGAGGTCCAAGTTTTCAATGAGAAAACGTTTTATTAGAGTTGTCCCGAAAGAAAAATTTTCTGTTCGAACGTTATATCTGAGAAACCAAAGAAAAGGGTTTATTTGAGATGAGTACGAGAGATGAATACTGACTTGCCCGACACTGAGAAACAACAACATTAGCAATCAAACGTAGATTTCAACGTAGAAACGAGAGAGGCCGTGCCGTCCACTCTAACATTAACATTCTCCTTTAGTTGTATCTTCTAAGAAACCAGCCATCAATAAATTCTTTTTTTCATGCAGTCGATTGCTTTGGAAATCATCTGCTAAAAATTCCTTCTTACGAACTGTTTCGATTTTCTCAGTAGTCTCCAGGATGGTTCCACGAAATTTTACACTAGGGAATTCAAAAAGTTTCAAATGCACATTATCGGCGAATCAGTGTACGCAAATACTGCCATAAACTATGAAATCAGAAAGAGACTATCATATTATCGAAAGATTCTCAACTAATTAGCAACTTCTACAAGAATTTCCACGATTACAAAGGTGATATCTGCTCCAAATGTGAATAACAATATAACAGGCGCACTGCTACAAAACTATGGCATGACACAACACACGTCGTGATAACAAAAGTATCCCATAACGAGGAATGACTAGTTTCTCAAAGCAATTGTCCTCCGAATATACTATTCGATGGATTCAGTATCACATGATTCATGCATGGTGCAACGAAGGGTACTAACGGATTTATTAACATTATCTTTGGACGCATAGCTGCAGTTAGTTGACGTGCATCTCGTCAACGACTAGGGAGCACTCAGCATGCACAGACGCTTACATTCCTTTACCTATTTCCATAAAACAATCAGTGACGCCCACTGACACACCGAATATATTTGTCAGATTTATACATCAAAGTCACCTCCAACAGGTGCCACTGACACAAGTGACAACGTTGGAAGTGAGTCAAATAACTACTAATCGCCCTCTCATCGACCGCCTTAGGAGTATGCAATGCTCCCTTTCGAAAAACAACAGAAGGTAATTGTGCATCACCTCGATGGTATCACCGCAAATGAAAACAATTCATTGGAAAGAATGGTGTCCAACTCTCAGTTGATGCATTTATCACCGAACTGCGACCGCTTACCACGAAATGATAGACGGCACAGGTAAGGAGGAGTCAACAGCAGAGTGGCTTTTGTTTGAAACGCTTTCTGACCTTCCGAGAGACTGAGAGAACGATCTCGACAAACTTACTTCCTCGCCGATTGCTTCAGAGCTCTCTCAATCTATCTCCTTGAACATGAAAAATCATTTACACGTAAAACATGCCTATCAAACAGCCGTTTAAAGAACACCCAAACCACTGCACCGAAAAAAGCGGAGGAAGAAAACGGAGTTTTGTAGCAACGATCCGTTTTCCCACTCTTTTCGTAAGCCATTTTCCGGTCTTTCGTTCTTCTCACATGCCGCTTAATTAAGTTGCATTTCGAGTACAAGTGGAGTCTGCTGAAAAAGATAACCTTGCATACTTCGTCTCTGAAATGTAGAGCATAGGGTTGGAATTTTCAGCATCTGAGTTTTTTGAGCTGTAATTACTGCAAATAAATAAATACTGCACTGTATATAAGTCAACAGTAGTGCAATAAAAGAAATGAGGAAATGAACGAATGCAAAGAAATAAAGTTGAAGTCATGGTCCTTTGGCCACAGCAGATTATAAATGCTAATATTAGATATTTCCAGGGTTTGAATTCGGTGGCTCCTTCACTAGTGAAGAAAATAAATTTACTCTTTGTACCGCTATCCGTCGCTCTTTTGTTTTAGTTAATTCACTTCCCGTATGAGCACTTTTAAGTCGCTATGAACTATCACTTGTTGTGGGGCGCACTACAAGCTTGGAAGATTTTCTCTCTTCTGCCTGACCAGCAAGCAGACTGAATTAAGCTCAAACAGTACTGCTTTGTGCAATAAGAAAGGCTGAATGTGGAGACAGGAAAATACAATGAAGTACGATAAAGAAGCAAAGGAATGCGCACTAAGAAATTTACATAAATGAACCACAATTTCCCCTCCCCTCCCTTTAATTGTGCACGACGATCGATGAATGCTGCATGCACAAACGACGTCTAGTACGCGCATTAATGCGCTCACAAAGTTCCAAGTTGAGATTCAGTGGTAAATGCAACGAATCGAGCAATGTGTCGTTGCGAACAAGTCGCGAGATACACTGCAGGGCGCACTCACACAGCGAGTAAGGCGTCATGTGAAGGAAGCGCTGTTCGCACAGGATGAACTCACTTTTCTGTGCCGTGCTGAAAAGTCGTTCTTGACTGCTTGCAATGCTTATTATCGCTCGCTAATGGCCTATTTCATTATGAATAAAGTAACGACTGCACATTTCGAGATGATAGAAATTTGAAGGCCACAATAACCGCGTGGGATGATCAACGCTGACAATCAGGCAAGACAAAGAAAGCTCTTTTGACTCCGCAGTTCGACGTTCTGCGAACGATGGAATAACGTGTGTTCACCTCACCATACCGAAATAGTTGGCCATCCAACAAACTGGATATTAAGCGAATGTCACTGAGCTACTGAGTAGGTTTTCGCCTAGATTTGAGAGAGGTTGTGTTGGTTGGCTATGATGAGCAGCTAATAAAGCATGAACGTAACAGACAGGAAGAGATAATTCCGGGGAAATACGACAACCTTGAGATCATGGGGTAAAGTGGTCGGGATAAGTCGATATGGCTGAAAGCGACGCCAAGGAGCGAACCGTCGCGGAAATAGGCGAGAGATGCAGACGGTCCATGAAACATTAACCCGACTGCCGTTGAACCACGTGCTGGAAAGCGCTCGCAAAATCTTACACATAGACCATCGTGAAAGATGTGCCCCGTGTGTGAGAGACCGTAGGAGTTCGAGTCAGCGCCCAGAAGGTTTTCGAACCGATGCACCAACGAATGCTATAAAAGCACGGAAAATGTGAAGTTACTTACGACAAGTTTCTGCGACAGAGTTGAGCATGCAAAATGAATAAGAAAGCACGAATTTACTAACTAACTACTGTCTAAAAGGTCAATACCGAAATATAGAAAAACAAACAGGGAAGGCGAACCACAGCAGTCTTTCAGTGGTTTCTTTTGGGGGACACAACTGAACGGAGCTATTTATTATGGGGAAAACGTGAACAGATGCTCTCCGATCGCTATCAGACCGTTTGCTCATCATTAAACCCGCTTAAAAAACAAGAAGCGGAGCTGATTTCCCTCTGTTTTAATAAGCAGCGTGTGATGCGAAATAAGCAGCTGAACCGAGTGCATGTAAAGAGGACAATTTCGATTTTCGGTGACACAAAAACAACGCCAGTGTTCTATGTGCCGTACTTCTGCAATCACGTCCACTCCCTGTCTCCTTGTGCTGTGAAATAAGAGCACCGAACAAAACGTGTGTTATTTTGCTGGAACTTCAAAGTTCCGCATCTTTACTTGGCAGTCATCTCATTTGATGCAAATTATGTTTAACTTTATGAACACCACTGATCTTTTCATTTCTTAGCATAATGCCAATGGGGCGTCTGGAGTACACAGCCGTAACAGTTTCAGCTGGAGAGGAAAAACGTGAATGGCACATTTCTTTACAAATAAAATGCACGGCACGGTATTCCCCGTTTACAGCTGCCTCCCTTCACCTCAAGCACCCTCCCTCCCCCCACCCTCATCTGAAACATACATTGATTTTTGAATGCTGCGAATCAGATATGACAAGTTTGGTAATTTTCTCTGAACACGTTTTTTTTTTTTCAAAATTCTGCATGTAGCATAAACTTTCAGCACCACAAATACAAGCCAGGAGATAAGGTACAAGATGTGAGTAAATCAAATGGTGCAGTAATGAGAATTGAACTTCCACTCACCTGAGCGCAATCGTTTCCAATTCCAAACATAACAGACGTACCGAAAAGGCGATGTGGAACGCGAATTTCCCAATAGGCAATCGTATTCGCCGTAAGGCGCTTCTTAGCACGAACTGCTGCCGTACCATATGAGTATTCGCGGTGGAAAGTCACTCTATTATCTTCAATGAACACCTCGTTCTTCGAAACCTATAAACATGAAGAAATCAGTAAACTTCCCGTTTACTTAATTACCTAAACAGTTCATTGGGAGTTTCCACGCAGTCAAATGGTTTTTTTGACAATAAAACAGATCTCGAGGAGAAGCACTTCCCGAGGATAATCGCCAGATTGAAAAACAAACATGAAAAGATGTTCTGAAGTAAAAATAGCTCGAGTTCCCTGTTTTTAAATACGCACAATTGTTTGAATTTTTGCACAGAAAGGCTGTTAAAGCAGTCAAATTGATGCGAATGGACTCGATTTCCTATCCTCACTACTGACTCTTCCATGAAGTATAAGTGTGACTTGTGGTGTGCAGTCTTGTTTGTCGTTCACTACATGTTTCTTGGAAGATAAATGGCTAGTCTGACTCGTCACCACCACCCAATGAATTCAAATAACTCCTACCCACTAATTTCCAAGTATACCCGCTATTTTGGCAGACCAGTTATCAGCGTTCAAAAGAAACCCTGAATTTTTATCAGAACTAGTAAGGGGTTTCCGTAGAAGTAAATGTTGGATGGATGGTGAAAGAGAATGGAGAAGGGACAGCAAAGAAATAAAATAATTTCCAATATACGACCATTTCGTGTTCTCAGAAAATTCAGCAGTGAAAGCGGACAAGCGTTATCGCTTCACTGCTCGAAAGCATTCGACGTGCAAAATTTGAAATCGGTGTGCTTAGGAAACAACCTTGGGAATGTTTTACCTCAGTCTGCAAATTTCAGATGGAACCGTTCAATTTTACGGTTCAGGATAACCAAGTAGGGAAACCGAGATCGTTGTAGCGAGCTAAATCCAAACTGTATACTGAATGTATTTTATTGTGCTAACAATAAATCTGGCCACAATATAAGGTTTGCAATCGACATGCGCAGCCGAATTTAGAGAAACATTTGGTTTCCACAGAAGCACAAGCAACTCGAACAGGTTGCTTGTGCTCGAACAGGCTGAACTTCTTGCGACGACTTTGAAGAGATAAAGGATGAGAAGAGGAAAGAGAGCAGGAGTGTTCCAACGGACTTCGCGTTCGTTTCGTTTGAAAGTAATGTGTTACGCGTCTGGCGAACACTCGCACTAGCATCTGCTATCGCCGGATCTCCGCGTACAACACAGAGAGCACAAGCAACTGTGCTCGCAAATTATTCGGCGCACTCATCGCACCATTTAGGTTAACTGCAATGGCGACTTCTCGCAAACTAGTCAGCCACCTATAAACGCTCAAACAGCACCGTATTTGCAGATGATAAAACGCGAAAATAGTACCAAAGAGTATCTTCCCCTCTTTCCCCAACCAGAAAATTCGCTCGTTGTTCTGTAAGAAAGGTATGCTCGTAAATTTTCCATTATCCAGTTCATTTGTGCGTTTTCACGTCGAGTGTTTCTCCCCGACGGCTATTTACTTACTGGAAGGTCATCATCACTGTAATGTTTCCTCTTATCCTTCAATCCTTTAGAGGTGCTTCCCCCTTCCTCTCCCGCTGACGAGACTTTACATCGCGCGCACTCTATATTAACAGTTTTATAGGTTTCTGATGGCTCTGTGCCTTTTAAAGACTTGTGGAAGTAATTGTGAGGAAGAGAATTAGTAAAAACGTACATCACCTCACTGGTGAGGCTTCACAACCTCTGGACTACCTTTCGAATGCCTTCATTCATCAGATTTGATGTATTTAAACGCCATGTACTATTTTCACTCACTATGAACCTTTTCGAAGCGTGTTTTGTAGGATGTAAGTGCTCATAGATCGTAACTCCTCCAAGAGTCACAGTCAGAAACCTGAAGGCAGCGAATGGCATTCAGTTCTCATTCTATACAAGAACTATCAAATACGGGATCTAATGCGGTTGAATATTTGTATTTGTATTTCAGGGTACTTTAACTAGTTTGTGGCGCTTCATAGGGGGTATATTGTGTCGACTCTCCAGGACTCCAAGAATCCTGTAGTCCCCGATAATCAAGGTTCCAGAACGAAACTTTTTCGAGGACCGGCAGTGCTCTCTGTAAGAGAAGCAGTCCACTCATTCGCTCCCCAAATGTTCATATGAATTATGCCTGAAAGACCACATCCTCACATAGTCCTGTTCCAGACACTCAGATTATCAGATGAAAAAGGACTTATCATGTGCTCTTCAAGCTCACGTTCTTAAATAATCGGGAGCTGTAATGCTGGGAAGGATGAGGGCGATCTTGCTCCAGTCAAACATGGAATGTCCCTTTTCTCTTCACTGTGGACGCCTGTAGGTAAAATTTTACAATTTCAACAAGTGACACACAACTGGAAGTTGAGTGAGAGCTGCACGGAGCTGAAAGCTTGCGTAGTTTTAGGGAAATACCAAGAAGATGGAGAGCACTGCCGCAAGAGACTCTGCTTAGATGAGGGAAGAAAATGTGGGAAGAAATGAGCACTAGACTTGTTCACTGCGGGAAGGAAATTCGCACATTCATTTACATATGCACGATAGCAGTTTTCCCTATTTGGCATTCGGCGCTTTGCGGATACCAAAAAATCTCATTCTCGCATAATTAACACGAGAAATCTTTTGCTAGGAAAACACCTCTACCTGAGGAAGTTCCAATGACACAGCGAAACCGCTCAACGAACGTCTACTGATCGCAGTTGTTTCAGTCGATCGCACTGCCCGCAGAGTTTGCATGGCGTTTGCAAACGAATGCACCCATATGACTACTGTGGTGAAGGTACTAATTTCCGGCTGTCTTTGTGCGAGATATTAAAGTGAAAGTAACAGTTTACCTCGGCGCCGGGATATCAGTTCCGAGTTCCAATTGCTGAGATTTTTTCTCAGCAAGCTTACAAGCAAAAAGTTCGTAGGAAGTTAAATTAGCGATCAAATTTTCGGCGGAACTGTTTCCAGTGAAAGTGAGTCGCACAACGGAATGCTGAATTATAACAAAACGAACATTGCTTTCATAAGTAGACTGCGTCACCTTTCCTAAAGACCTCTGAGGACGCTGTGAAAGTTATTCTTCCACACGGGATACTTTAAAATATAAAAACTTGCTGTTCTACGTTGTGATTCATGCAAAAAAGTTGCCTTTCAACTCAAGTTCACTGTTTCCAGTAGCGAATGGATAGTGCTGCAATATATGGTAAGCCCACTAACAAAACCAACATTTCTCGGGAAGGAAGAACTGTGGAAAGCCCAAAGGGAAATGGCTGGGTTGAGAAATTAAGGATGCTCAAAAAAAAGTGTAAACAGTGCAAGAGTATAAACGTTTCAGTGGTAACGTGATGAAAAGCTGCTGTGCATAAAATGAAGATTAAAAAAATACTTGTGGATCGTAGTCCCAGCTCCAATATTCAGGAGCCATTTTCGCAATAAGAGGAAGGAGCTGCTGGGTAGTGGAGCCAAGAGCTTCGCATGAACACGTCGAGTTGTCTTTCATTGCAAAGAGCCTAGTGCGCACGACAATCGATGCATGGCAGGGTGCTTAACAGCTGCTGTTGAGTGCCATCTGCCCTCCTCGCTAGCCAGACGGGCGGCTCCGCCCCGACCACAACTCTGACCCTGGTTGACCTGCTGACCGTTGCTGCTTCGTTGATGATGAAGTTCACACTGTTCCATATAATTCATTACCTCTGCTCAAGCTGCAATGCACATGTCTAAAGTTCTCTTTCGCCACAGCACTTATACGAAGTAACGTATGGACGTAGAGATGCTCTTCCTGCAGTATCTTGAAATTCCGCCCTTCCATAAAGTTCTCTTTTAGAAATACGGAAAGCCGAAAGATTGTGACTTGAGTGCATTTCGACCGCACACGTTCGTTCCTGTTTTCGCGAGCGTTTAATAATGTCAAGGGTATCTTGGAGTAGCAGCTTCGTTTCAGATTGCTCCTCATGCACACCTCGCTGTAACAGTTCGTTAGTTAATGAGATGCGGTGACTGCGGAATATTTTGCAGCTAGCAAATGAACGAGAAAAAAGCCGAATGCCTACTATAACATGTAGTGTGGTATTGGCTTTTGAAAAACAGGCGCAGTTCAGGGAATGCCAGGTTCAATTCATGATGGCAATCACCCCAAGAGACAGATAAGCCGAAGACTCAGCGCAGTTCCGTGGACAAGTTGCCTATCGACTTGAGGATAATTTTGAAACGTGTAAAGATCTACGTAAACTTTCTTTCTACTCGTTTTTATTTCCTACTAATCGCTATAGAAGAGTGTTAAAGATTTTAAAAAAAGCAACTAAAATGGCATAAAATGAGTTTAAAAGATGTTTTACCTTACAGGCACAACGATGGTTTAAAGCATCGCCGATTCGCTTAAATTCCTGTGCTTGCAACGTTATTGGATGCGAAACGATCTAAATTCTCTTAAGAGGTTGGATATCTGCGTTTAACATTCAGACCCAAACTGTGTTTCTTGATTCCTCAAGGTCCGTTTTCGTTTTCGGAAGAACATTCAGACCCATACCGTGCGACTAGTGGCTCTTTGTTTAAAGCAGGTGAGGCAGTTCTAATGGGGTGCAGTTCTATGTGAAAACTGAGAACAGTTACTCCCCTGTGCTTAATTTATAGTGGCATCCCACAAGGAAATGCTTTATGTCCTATTTTATTCGTTGTAAGAAGCATCGATGTTTCTGATAACACTATGAGTTTTGCCAGATTCTTGGCTGACTTCTCGAAAATTCATTGCCCATTGCATGAACCCAACTACAATTTCATTCTGCAAAACATCTTGATGCATTCGCTATTTGGTTGGAGTTGGGCAATTAAATGTTTCTACGACAAATGCCCCATCCGTAGCAACTTTCGTTATGAATATTTTCTTATGCAGGAGGGAAGATAAGAACGTAGTTTTTTAGTTCGCAGCTAAGGACATCCTTGAGTTTGGTGTTATGATCAAGGCTGATATTCACTTGAGGCTGCAGTGTGTTCCAATATTGTTGGAGAGTTGTGGAAATTCTAAAGTTTATTCGCCGTTCGCAACACAGAAACATTCAATGTTGCCGAGACATACTCAGCATTAACATAGTTCGCAAGCGGATGTCCACTCATTTTGGAATCACCGCCCTGTCCTGTGGTCACCTCATCAGGTTTGTGATATCCGAACTTTGGAAAACAGAAAGGTAATTCTCACTGCTGTCGCAAAATTCGCGGAAACGTCAGCAGAGTAGACTGGAAATGCTAAACGATTGGAAATTTTCTGACTGGAATCATTAAGTTATTACGAGCTCAAATTTGATTACATCTTTCGTCATGAATTCGTTTGCCACCTTTCCAAATCTCTCTTTCCAGAAACATTTCAAATCACCTCTCCCCCTAGTCCGTATGGTCATGTCAAAAAACGTTGTACCTCAAGATGTGGCATACAGTTTCCGTAGCTGCATTTTCTAGTCCCCTTGCGGAAGCAACGGGTCCACGATGCTATCTTTTTAAATTGCCGTTGATTTCTTTCAATCCTCATACTACTGCCGATGTCGTTTACAGAATTTGCAGCATTGTCGCCTTTTGCCGCAAATGCATTCGCACATCAAACACTGTGTTAAATTAGAAAGGCATGAAATGCTGCAAAAATCCTTCGCTAGTCGTGCTCTGCATACTCGACGAAAATGGAAGCCCATCCAAACGGGTTTTTCCAAAGTTCCATTTCTTCTACGAATAGCGTTGTTTATTCACATACTTTCCTCCATGAAGTTCAAAAATATTCCTATTCAGTGATACATTCTCCTTCAAATATTGAAAACTTCGTCTGAAGAGGAACAAAAGCAGAACATGAACCGAATGCAATCAGCCAAGCAGGATGCAATGCCGACAGTTAAAATTCGCCAACTGCCGCAGAGGCATATTATGTCTTTAAATTTTGCCATCGCTATGAACCTTATTGAAGGAAGTGACTACAGAATCCACGAAGCAGTCTCTTCTTAGTACTTCAGCAGTGTTAAATATGTGCAATATGCATCCGCAGGAGAGGAACCGTCCACCGATAAAAAAAGAGAAACCTCAGAAATAAAGACATCGAGACAGAACATTACCGACTGTTCATTTAGCAATTTTCCTACGATCAAAACTTCAAGTAGCCTGGAGTGTATTTCTTTTCTTCTATGCAATTCCAGTGTTTGCATCATGACCATACGGTCACAGACCATCCTATATTTCATTTTCCACGCACGAGCAAATCATAGCTGCTAGCTTGATAAATCGTAGTTTCGTGGAAGCACATGGAGCCATTCGATCGAGTAGATGCTTCCGTCTTCCTTCACTTAGACTTGCCAACGGGCCCAGAACGAACGAATTCGACCTGCTGCTGATCTCTCCGAGCAGTTTTCGGAGCTGCAGTGGTAGTGTAGAAGCAATGGTGTACAGTTTAATCACCTGCCTGAACAACGATGTTAATTGACTGAAATTTCTTCCGGTCGATAACCGGCTAGGTAGAAACGAGGAATCTGAAAAGTGTTAGCCACTTACCAGCCAAATGCTGGCCTAAGGGGATCATCCGACGGAACAAAACAGACTGAGGTTCGTTCTCCAAGCGAATGCAAACAGAACCAGTGGCAGGGACATGGTGTTTGACTAATGCAAACAGTTTTCGTTTAACTTTATTCGAATAATAAAAGTAAACTGATAGAGGCTTAAGAACATCTGAGGTTGATGCAACAACAATAAAATAGGCAGTAATGTCGGGACACCCGTGGATGGCACAGTACTGACTGGCCTAATGGCAGCCTGTCAGCTTCGTTGATCAAGGTGGAGCGACTATAGACTAAGGAATTGATGGGCTGTTTATCTAGCAGTTCGCGGATGAAGTATTTTTGCTACCGGAGAAACGCAGCACTTTCCTTGCTCACAACACAGCGGCGTAGGAAGTTGTCGGTAAGCTTTCATTTTTACTGCTGTCTCATTCCGTGCGCACGTTTGGTCGCCTTCTATGAGAACCGATTCGAGAAAGTTCAACGGCGCTTCGTTAAGGGGAATTCTGGGGAACCATCGTGCATCTTTGCGCGTAATTGTGCGCACTTGCTCCTTGATTTTGATCAAAGCCTTTTCCACACAGTTAAGCTCAGTTCAACTTGCTTGGGCTTCAAGATTGCGATTCTTCATGAGTATTTTTCCTTTCTTTTTTTATTTTCCCTTCATGTAGGCCACTCCATTTTTTGAATGCTCGCCGCATGTGCCATTGCCTACTTTCTTTTTCTTAGGTATGTGACTTCCAGTGTATCTCCAAATAGGTGTCACCGTTGGGTCTTTTCATTTGTCGCTGTCCTCTACACTGGCACCGCAGGTCAACTGCTCTAACGAAGCACGACTTTGTAAATGGGGGCGTCTTCACCGGATGGTACTGCACGTCGCACCCTCAATGAAATGGAAATGGCACACCAGTTTAGCACCATTCCGCGAACTGCAAGACCGCCACCTATTTCACGCAACAGTTTGCGCGCAGCACGTAAGATAGAGTAGTCTGCAATGGTTCTTGCGGCCAAGTTCTATCGGTTTAGGGCTCTTATTAAGACGATTTACCTGATCGCAATATGTGGCAGCCCAATATCAAACCTGACCCGAAGCCTTCCTCCTCACTTTATTGTTTCGCAATCGTTTATGCCCATGCATATCCATGACAGATTTTTATTTTACAGCAGTTACTGTCTTAACCATGAGGCCCTTTTCCTCCTTACATCCGCTTCATCGAGCCGTATTATAACACACTGCAAGCTGCACAGTTTTTGTGTTTGCTGCTGTTTAAGGCAGTATGTTCGTTAACTAGTATAACTTACTCCTAACTACATCAACTGCGTTCCTTTATGCAACGTTTATGTTCACTGAAACGTCCATCCCCACAGCTTGACACATGTCTTTGCGTGGACGTCTTGATAGGGATGAAGGGTTTGCGTGCCAAAAAGCCGCACCCAGTGCCGGAGATGAGTGCGAAGGAAAGTTAGAGAGTGCAAGCAGCGCATGGCAAGAGATGGAGAGGAAATGAGGGGAACGTGACTACGGGTGAATATGGCTACGTAGCAAGTAGCCGTCTGAGGAGCATCGATCGGATTTTTGATGTGGCGCAGCTTAATTGGTGAAGTGGTGTTGCTTATCACTTCCGGACTTCATGTGTTACTAGTTTCCGTTTACATGAATGAGGTAGGTTCTTTGTTGTGGCCACCGAGCGTTCTCTAAGCTCCTCACCGGCGGCATCTCTGACTGATCGTCAGTAAATTTTTTATGTGTAGAGCTGTGGTCGTCGTTACCACAGGTACTTTGAAAAAGAGTGACCCTCAACGTTGAGGTCAAGCGCACCTCTTTATTGCAAGAAAATGTTGAGGTGCATTCCATTCAAATGTACAGGTGAGCGGGCACCGAAGTTCGTTATCGTCGACTCTCCTCCGCAGAGGGATGTTTAGCGCATCGCCGAATGAGCGCTTTCAGTGGAAAGGGGTTCTCGGTTAACATAAATGACTCAAAGGAATATGTGTGGCAGCAGCAGATGGTCACCAGTGAGCAAGAATTTGATGTAATATGCAAAGACGTAATAAACTAAAATTGAAAACGAAGCATATAAAAAGCATTTCGGATTTACCAGTTTTTGATTGAAATAACAGTTGGATTTCGTCGAAATGATTTCAGGGACCCTGTAGGATAACCGATGAGGATTCGATAACACGGAATGGACCTTGGGAGGAGTGGTTGCTGGAACAGTTGATTTGCTCCCGCAGTCAGTGCGAGCAAAAAATATCTAGGTGATGAGGAACAAGGCGACTAGCAAATATGAGAAGTGAGCCAGGAATGGTTATTAAACTCCGTCGGATGAAAATCGTGACCAGGTTTAACCCTCGTCAAGATGGGCTAGACTTCGGTAATAGTGCGGTCGATACCATAATCGAATTTGGCCTAGGCCATTGAAGTTGCCGCTATAACGGATGTTGCCTGTTTTGTTCGTCGGCTCAAAGCTTATAAACTTGGTTTGATCTTTGGTCGGTTCGTCTGAAATCTTCCCATTGCTGCTCTTTTTTGTTTTGAAGTGCTTTTTGTTGTTTGTGAAGGCATTGTTTTGCATCAGGAAGTTATATAATCGCAGCATGCCATGTCGAATATTGAACACGAAAGATGCATGTAAAAGTAAACAGTGTGCGGGAGAAATGTATAAATTCGCACCCCCGACGGGCAGCTGGCAACTGCATTCTCCTCATCACCCACTACTGAGTAGTGAAATAGGACTGGCGCGTCCAAAGAACTGGGAGCATGCCGAAAGCGCGGAATGTGGGTGCTGCTAGGCTGCCAAATGCCTAAGGCGTTTGTTACTATAGAGGTGTGGTTTTTAAAAGCCGATCTTTATAGATCCGAACTCCTCATTTCCATCTCCAACTTCATCTTTTCTGTGCCACCATAATTTCGGGCTGTTCGACAAGGCAAAAGATCGCGAACTAGCTTCATAATCCGATCTGGCGTCACTGTTTGCGGCAAGACTTGTAACTCGCAAACCTGCTGAGCAGCACTTTCCATACTGCGATTTTAAATCTCGATTATTGGTCCTCTGTTATTTTTCCTTGCTTGACTTCTGCGAATTATGAGCTTTATTTTGTTGAAAGAGGCGCCGAAAATGTCGCCATCTATTTGGCTTTACATCAGAAGCTACATGTTTTTCAAATGTCTCGCACATCCACAATTTATTTCCGGAATACTGCAAAGTTTGCATCTATCTTCTCCCTCGTTTTTACCTGTTTAGCGAGCTTTTAGGAAAGGGTTGCTCATGCACGGTTTAAGTTAGGTCGTTTGACGGCGAATTTGTCGTTACTGCTCTCGCCAAAGATTTTTTTTTTTGAGAAGCGCCTAATCGAATAATTGCTGGACATAACTTGGAGATCCTCGAATTCTATTCGGTGGAGATAAAGTTTGCTCGATTCTTGGAGTTACTGTGTAAGGCAGGGTCTCTCCCGCGGTTGTCGCGGTGATCTTTCGCCAAATGTAGTGCATGAGGTCCTCCCCTCACCTCCCCCCCCCTCCCCCCCCCCCCCCATCTTCATAGCAGGTTCATGAGACGTTTTATCAGAGGGACAGAGAGGCTTGCTGTATGTTGTTACTTCCATACGCTTTTTGATGTTCCCACTTTGCGAAAAGATCCTTCCGCTGAATACGTTATACAGGCGTCTGTGCATTCGAAATCCCGTTTCTTATTGTTTTGCGTTTGTATTTGCAAACTTCTAAAGGTGCCGTGAGAGTCCTGAAGAGACGCTCGGCGTCGATGAAATTTTCACACAGAAGCCTGCCGTTCGTTAAATTTTGAAGCATATGCTTGACATAAAAGGCGTCGCATCTATTTTCGCGCCTCGGAAGCTCTCATGTACCCGAATCCTCGTTTCCGCTCCCCTTATCCAGAAAAAAAATTGTTGGAACCTGGTGAAGCTTTACGTATCAAAAATCCAACATCTTAGTGCCGTCCCCTTTCTAGAAAAGTTCCTTTCCTAGGATGCGTGAAATGCACAACGCGCTCCAGTTCATGTGTGCAGATTGCAAGGATACTTCGACAGCAGAATATATCGACTAAAGAAAATTGGATAGAAGAACATAATGGTGTCCAGTAAATTGTAGCAGTTGTGTTTAAGCACTGTGGCTATGTGTTGTGTCTTGTAATTGTCTGGTCATGGTTATCATGTCATGTGAGCATCGGAGTAAGCTATTTTACCACGTCACAAGTCATGTGTTCGTTATCTCGTTTCCTGATTGTGCATCATGAATGTATCGCCTTAGTATTATGCCGATAAGTTTGCCCAGAAAGTTATATTCACACGTACCAGTGAGAGCAGCTAAATGGCTTGCATTTTTACCACAGTTTATCGGTTGCTGGCGAGTTGCAGAAAGTTGATTGTGTAAGGATGGATAGTGGATCACAGCTAAAACCAGGCTTTTATGCAGTGGAATTGAACAAAACAGTGTGGACAGTACCCGATTATTATCAGAATTTGACGCCTGTAGGGACTGGCGCCTATGGCACTGTTTGGTAAGTCAACTATGGGTTTGACGAAGTTTTTTCCAAGTGCCCTGTCGTTTTACCACATTCATGTTTTATTCGGAAAGGCGATAGAAGAAATTCTGTGTGAGGCTTCGGCAGCTGATGGCTTGTTCAGGACATAGATTTTATCCGTGTAGCATGGTTGGGTTATGGATGATGGTATTGATGCTGATCCTCCTAACGTTCTTTAGCATAATGGGCCAGTATTTTCCAGGAGGGGTGAATTCTGGCGGAGGCTTTACTGAATCAAGTCAGTGAATTAGACGAGTGGGATCAAAAACTTTCTGATGTTTATTTTGAACCTTTATTTTTGATTAACCATAATTTTTTTTTTTTTTTTTTGAATGGGCGAATCCCCAACAAAATTGATTTAAACTTCAACGAAAGGAGTTTTAGGAAATTGGCATTTAATCTCAGATGGAAGGAGATGTCTTAAAGATGCGGCATAGATGGATGTGCATATCTTATTACTCCGACGAGTTATTTTTCGTCGCGTCGGAGCGGAATAGCTCGTCCACATGCGTTCGTTTTCTTGGGCTGCCTCTCAGACCGCAAGTGTGTGTGCAGATGCAAGCTGAGTTTGTCACATTCGTTCACAGGTTGTGGGTGCGGGTAAACGATGTCGAGAGCGTGCTCAGCTGCAGTTGGTGGTGGTGCTTTTCAGTGCAGCCGAATGTCGACTAACGGGCGAGAAGGTGGCCATAAAGAAGTTCTCGCGACCCTTCCAAAGCGCCATACATGCAAAGCGCACTCATCGAGAACTCAAGCTGCTGCGTGCAATGAATCATGAAAATGTGATCGACATGTTGGACGTGTTCACCCCCGACAAAGATGCTGCATCATTGCAGGACGTGTGAGTTTCACTTCCGCCCACACAATGATGTCATTCACACTTTCTAAGGATGCCGCATCTTCAGGACATGAACCCACTGCCATTTCCACGTTGTATTGTTTCAGCTGTTCGTGACCATAACGCGGCGGATAGAACTGCGTATTACCTTTTGAAAGTGTCTTTGTTGGGATGCCATTGGGGAAAGGAAGAGAGTGGGCTTCATTAAATAGCTCATTGGATCGGGCTTTGCATGTTTCCCATGAGTGGTGGTAGGCTTATTAAAACAGTATGTGAAAAAGAAATGGAAATTTATGACATAGTGTTGCTTTAACGCCAGCCTCATATTGTGCCGTTGCGGTAATCTTTGAAATTTGCATATAGTGCTTCGGAGGAGAATGAGGATTGCTTGTCATGTCCAGTGGGACGGAGGAAAGGGTGGGAGGAAGGGGAGTGCCTTCTTTCAGTTGTGTAATGGTAGATGACTTCAAGAATATTCATCTGTAGTGAATGACCCCACGATTATGTTCTTGTCATTTGAAAGCTTCAGGTCACCTACTGAAAGAGGATGCCATCTCATCCCACAGTTTTACTATTTTTTTCGTGATTCAGTAACGAAGTTTATGGGAACACCGTTATGAATTTTTTCAGACCGAAGGGATTTCCTGGCAGAAAGCACCTAAAAAGTAATCGATCATACAGATAAGCTTGCTCTCTCACTTTATGCAAGCCTGGTTAGTTTTATAATTGCAAGTGCAGATGTCAGCAGCAGGTGCCGAATTCATTTAGCATAAACGCAGATGGTGACTTATTGAATGTTGTTTAGTTCCATTATTGTCAGCTAGCTGTTGAAATAGATGGTGGAAAGACGTCAAGAGTTGCAGAGATAAATAAATTTGCTAAGGTCTCCTTCACTCATTACTTTTTCGTTTAGATAAAGTTCTCCGATCAGTTCATTTGAGTTTACTTATTTGCAGTTACTTTGTGTCAATGTTGATGGGAGCTGATCTGTCAAATATCCTCAAAATTCAGCGACTCAGCGATGACCACATTCAGTTTCTGGTGTATCAGATTCTGCGTGGGCTTAAGGTTGTTTTTTTGAACAATTCTTGAATCGCTTTAATCTCTAGTGACACTACTTCGCTGAACAATAGCGAGATCACTTCTCTTCCTGGTCTTCGATCCTTCTTTTGGTTTCCACGTACAGCCTGATACCTGCGTTCAGACACCGGATTTGGATATCATATCTGTTTCTTGCAGCGCTGCGAGGCTGCTTCTTTACTAGGTCCGAGTTGATTTATTGCTGTAACGGACACGTATTTTGTAGAAAAAGAAGTTAATGCTCCAGTAGCCCTACTACTTTATGTTTGGGCGTTTTGCTTTTGTTATAGGTGGCAAAAGTGTTGAGCATGGCATTATTTCTTGCAGTGATGTCCCCAGTAAAATATCGCAGTATTGAGGCTCCATCAGAACATAGTTCTTGTAGTTTTTTGTGGACTAAAGCCGTTTTCACAGGAAATGCTTCTATCTCAGATAAGGGGCATAAATTTTTTGTAGACGTTCTCAGAAAGGCTTCCGCCCTAGAATTTTCTTATTTTAAGATCATCAGCGATTCCAAAGGAGTGGGTTAATTTTCATGTCACTGCTGTACCAGCTTCACCACTTTGTTGAAGCATATCCTTTTAGTTGAATTGTAAAAAGAACCAAAAAATTATTGTGTAGTTAACTCGTGAGTGCAGTTTTGCTGTTAGTTGCATGAGGCATTTACTGCTGTTAGTCAAGAGCGTATTTGTTTTGTGTCGAATTCAGTGGAATCGGACACACTTCTTACTGAATAAACCTATAGTTACGACTTCGGCAGTTTGGATTTTCGAATTTTCGGCCGATTGCTTAAAATAAGTTTGCTCACAGGATTGCCTCACTCCCGAAATATTATTTGCAGCGGCGTCTTTACAAGCAGCTGTAGTCGTTTTTTGTTGTCTTTTTTCAGGTTTTATGCTGTTCTTCGCACTGTTGCTGTTTCGCCTCGTGTCATTTCAGTCGTGCTTTGTTGTCGCCTAAGTTTTGTCGCAGACCCGAGAGCGCTGTAGAAAAATGTTGTGAACTGATTCACCCAGTTTGGAATTAAAAGGGGTGGTAATCCGAATGTTGACATATGTATGTGTCGTTTGTTGATAATGAAATTTTTGTAGTACATCCATTCGGCGGGACTGATTCATCGCGATCTGAAGCCGTCCAATATTGCAGTGAATGAGGATTGTGAGCTGAAGGTTCTGCCCTTTTAATCTTGACTTCTTTTTTAACTCTGAGACCTCTTCTTTCCTTCATGTATTATGTGATGAATCTGCATTGTGTTGAGGAGTTCTGAGCATACTTCTTTTATCCCAAAAGCATTTAGGAGAATGAGCAACAGTTTTTTAAGCGTTTTCTCATGAAAAGTCTTCTGAATGCAAGCGATGTTTTCTTTTCGTACATCCTGTTGTTTTTATAGGTGCTATGAGATGCGTTATGTGGGGAGGAGGGGGAGCGTAAGGCACGAGATGATGAGAAAAGAGTTTTCCACTATAGAGTTTTCTTGGAGTTTCCCACTATAGAGTTTTCTTTGTTTATCTTTCCTCGGATCAGTGAATGGTCACAAAATTGGTAAGTAATAAAAATATAGGGGTTCGGCATGAGAAGCAGCACTTAACGTGAGATGTGCAGCCAATGAGCGTGATTCTAAAATGGAGCGAAGTACATGTAGGTGTGACGTCCTGCGAGGACTGCGTCGCAATAAAATTTTGAAATTTAGTTCAATACGTGTCGCTGCATAAAGTCACTATCAAACTGATATCGCAGTTAAGTGTCGAAAGACCGTAAGTGCTAGTTGCAATTTTTCTTCATGCGAACAGCTGAATAATTCCGACCACACTTATAGATCTTGGATTTTGGTCTGGCAAGACAAACAGACAACGAAATGACGGGCTACGTTGCCACACGGTGGTACCGAGCGCCGGAAATTATGCTTAACTGGATGCATTACACCCAAACAGGTTACTGCTTCGCAGCACCTGATCCGTGGTCTTGTCGCAGCGTTGTTATTCCGTGTTCATCGTTATAGCCCCATCCCTTTCCTGATGAATTGGACTTCGCACTTCCAGCATCTGACAATGCAGGGCGTTCGGACGATTTTCGCATGAAATAGGCAACTCATTAGTATACGAAAGAAGACCTCTAGGCGAACTCAATGTTATATAACCTGTTGTAGTAATGGCCAGAGCTTATCACCCGTACCGGAGAAGGGAAGACCTCTCCGAGTTCTGGAAATCTCACTTTAGAGCAACCCTTCACTCACCGTTCGTGCCACTGTGTTATATTGTTTTCATATGGTGATGCAGTAGAAAAAAATTTCGAAAAGTTCCGTCCTTGGATATCTTCGTAATTTTATGATGCAGAACTTGCGGCTGAATTCTAAAAGGCATACGCACGTCAAACATGTTAGCGTGCCTGCGAGATGGATTTCGCATAAATGAATTGCAGTGATGCGGTACAGAGAAGCGAAAGTGCCAAATACTCCCAAAGCCCATTATTTGATATGAAAGATATAAAGATCAATGAATTTGAGGCTGTAGGTGAAGTTTTGTGCGAAAGAGATGAACAGTATAGTCTTCGCAGTTTTTTATGATGTTAAAAACAATGGTTTGAAAAGTGAATTGGGGCCCTGCTTTGAGATGTCCGTGCCTGTTGCTTTGCGTGAAAGTAGGAATCCTGGAGTGTCTTCAGTAAAAGACTTGCACAAAAACGCAAAGTTCAGAGAATTTCGACAGGCAAAGCAAAGGTTATAATCTGCACATTGTCCGCAACACTGTTGTCGTTGTACGTGATGGTCACGTCCACAAGTTTCTATTTCTCAGAGTCATTTCCAGTTGAAGTGATGGAATGAAAAGGAGAGCACTGTGCTGGCGCTACCTGATTTTTTTAAACCGGAGTGCTTTCTCTGTTCCGTTGTCAAATTCTAGTACTTTACTCGCCTGTACATGGGCTAATTCCTTCATGTGAGTTGTCCATTTCCAGCCCGTTCTATTTTCTGTTTTATTTCCGCAGTGATTTCATTATATATGAGTGTCCTTCTTTGCGGCGAATCATTGTTTCTCTACTAAAACCCATGCCTCATTTTTCGCTGGAGCGTGTATTGTTCGAAACGGAAAGCCCCGATAGAGTTTCCTACTGTTCATGAGATTCTGTGGGAATTTTTTAATCTCTCGAAGGCAGGATCTCCTTTTCTGAAATCGACCACGGAGGTACCAATGCTCATGGGGACGGTTGAGGGGCAGGAATTTTTCTGGGGCGAACCTCACGTGGTTCAAAATTTTTAGGTTATGTTTGTGCGGGAGCATTCGCGAGGAGGCCCAGTGTGGAGGGGGGGAGTAGTGATGAGTTTTTCGTTGACGATTCACAGGGCCGTTTTTGAACAGTATAACATCGTGGGTGGCCTGAGTGATTATTTGGAGATGCGTCGGACACGTGAAATGTTTCAAGCAATTGCCAGAAACGATGCGCGACGCTTTTTTCAAGCGAAAGCTGCAGTCTAGCACGAGGTCATTGTTGTGTTCACGTCCTTCGTCGATGGCGATTTCTAGAAGGCAGAAGTAACGTTGTTGGCGCGGTAGATATATGTTTTATTGCTTTGTAGACCAGTTTCATCCTCGTCACTTACTTGCTCGGGCGATTTGTAAAGCAGTTTAAACCGGCGACCTCAAGGGAAGGTTTTGAATTGGCTGTTTTTCGCATAAAGGATGCGTTAAGTTCTGCTTCAGTATATTCTCATGTGACCGTTTGCGGTGGATATTTGATTCACATAGTATTTTGAATTTGTTTCTTATCGCTAATCCGTCATCATATCTTGGTTTCACCGCTCTGTATGTGTGGTTGGCTTTCTTCCATGCTATTTCGTAATGTTCTGCAAATGCTGCACTGAACATATATTTTCTTCCTTTTTCAGTGGATATTTGGTCTGTGGGATGCATAATGGCCGAGTTGATCACTGGACGCACTCTCTTTCCCGGCGCCGATCGTAAGTGTTTCGCTTCTGTTCTGCTCGTGTAATCGTAATTTGCGAAGGGAGATCGTTTCACCTATCGTGTCGTCAGTGAATAACTCGTCGTGAGCTGTACCTATTACTACGGCTAGATATGATCGCTTTGCGAGCAAAAACTTTGTTTCTGAAGTGCAGCAGTCAAGAAAAGGTTGCTATGTACTGAAAGGTGATGCGAAGTTTTGATTCATCGGTTTTTGAGGAGAAATGAGAGTGAGAGGACAGCAGTCATAAAGAATTTTTGGGGGGAGGAGAGGGGGGTGAGCGCGATGGGACAGGGAGAGCGACAGCTTGACTCCTTATATGCTCTGTCAAATTGTGAGATTTTTCCGCAAGTCTGAAATGACCTGCAGTAAGAGTACCACGAGCTCAAGCTTCTAGGTCTATTACTGAATTGTCGGATATTATTCAGCTAAGCCATAAGTATTATAACTTCATGATTCATCTTCTTAATCACGTTTTTGCATCAGTTTTTCTTTATTTAGGTTTTCATATGGGTTGGTTGTTTGCTCCCACATGAGTTCACGCGCCACTGATCGCCGCAAACACTGCAGAAAAGTTTTTTCTTAGATTGAGATGATATCTTAACGAACATGCTTTTAATTAGCAGATATCGATCAGTTGACGCGTATAATGGATGTGGTTGGCACCCCAAACGAGGAATTCCTCTCCAAGATTCAGTCAGACGAGGCACGAAACTATATTCGGAATCTGCCAAAAACACCGCGGAAGGACTTCAAGAAATTGTTTCCGAACGCATCGCCCACAGCTATTGATTTGCTGGAGCAGACCCTCAACCTAGATCCTGATCATCGGTTGGAAATCGTTCTGACTGTTCATCTATTCGTATTTTTCCTATCAGACATATGTGATGTCACATAACGTTATCTTTACTCTCAAAATATAAGCAGTAAGCGATGGTCTGGTAAGGGATAGAGGTAAGCAGTTGCCGCTGAGCTGTTTTATTTTAATTGGCTTGCTCGAAGAAAAAGCTTTTCTTGAACCCTCAGTATATTTCGCTCTTTTGTGTTCTTTTCAAAAGCCACATTTTTGCCACAAAGAACATCTACGTTTTCGGTTCCGATTGTCAGGCATCCTTCCTCTTTCTCCTTTTCAAAAATGTTGCTCGAAAGTTGAAAAGTGTGCGCTGCCGGCTATCCACACCCCTTCCTAATTGATTCTGTAAAGCTAAATTCGCTGTATATTTATGAGGGCCGTGGGTACTACTAAGTGAGTGTTGTTTTATATTGCACATTTTTAAACGCCATCTTAGCCCTTTTTGTTGCCCTTGTAAATGTTCGAGAGGCGTTCCTTTCACAGTAAAGGTTAAAAAAACGGAGCTAACGTTTTCGGGAATTTCCATTTCCAAGAACCCTTAGTTGTGATTTTCTCGGCCATCTGAACATTTGTAAACCCAGCTGTGCATGGAGACCAAGAAGCATTCTAGCCCAGTATTTTGAAATCCATTATGGGGTCATCGCACTAAACCAACAGGCCTGGTGGGATAAATTTCTTTGCAAGTGAATTTCATACCTGATAATACTAAAATTCTGGAGCTTTAGTTGTAGAAAAACCGAGCATCTGTAAAAGTTCTAGATGAAGTGGTGCAGTGCTGATTTGTTGGCTGGATCGTAGAAAAGACTTTATCAGTCATCCGTTAATTTCGTATAGGTTGATGCAGCAGATCTCGAGGTGAAGTGTGCGGGAAGGTAAACAAGTGGATAACCGGACAGATTAGAAGGAACAGTGATGATGATGATAGAGGGCTGCAAAAAGGGGATGCACTCACACGTTTGAGTGATCTGTAAAGTAATTTAGCGCACGGATGCATAGAGATAAAGTTGAGCCTTGTCAAGCGACCTCTTGCTAGTTAGCGTTTATCATCTTCCTAGTTGTTATTTCTGCTGCAGTAGGAATGAAATGCTCTTATTTCGCAACATTTAAGGGAAACTTATGTTGCTCGCTTTCCCTTTCATTATTGTTTTTCTCCTTCTCACTCCAGCTTTCTTGAGATGCATGCTTGCAAGATGTTAGTGCGACGTGTATAGTCCTTTCCTCAGCTTGCATCTCGCTCATGTTTACCTTCACCCTCACTGCTTGCTGTCGTTCTCCTCCCTCCGCCTCTTTCTTCCACTTCCCTTCTCTTTCATCGAATCCGCATAGAGTCGTCAGGGGTCTACACAAACACTAGAAGATGGTGAATGAAAGAATAAGGGCGAAAATAGTAGAGGTAATGTCAAGTGCTGGAGGGAGTAGGGGAATTGCATGCAACGTTAAAAGGTGCAGTCATTAAAAAGTGCTTAACTAACTGCAGTTTTTGAGGATGAAGATTGAATTTAGCGACCAAAAATTAGCTGCAACTGAGGAGGGGAGAGGGAGCTTGCGTCTAATTATTTTCAGCCCCGTCGATGTAAGGACATAACTGCTTTGCTTAAAGCGGGTTACGCTTTCCTTTCTTGACGTGATCGTGAGTTTGAAGGCCAACTGCGAGTGAGGCTATGGAGCATCCCTATCTCAGTCAGTATCACGACCCTTCCGATGAACCTGTCTCACCACCACTTGATATCGACTTTGATGGTAGGCTCTTCGGTTTTTTTTTCCTCAACTGGAGTACTCCTTGCTTATACATATGTACATATTAATCATTTATTCGTTCTGGCCCTGACCAAGTTGCATGCGAATAACCAAATCACACGTTTTATTGCTGGCGAGGCGTCGCGGGTTACTCAGCATTCTTACAGCATTTCATAACTTTTAGGATAGCGTCGGTTCAGCATTCGTTTTTACTTCAGCCAATCAGTCACGTACTTTCCGGCTCTCTGAGAATTGGTAACATTATGATGTAAATCCGTTCCTTTCGAGGTTGGATTTTGTCTAGAAGGGTGAACACTTGTTAGGCATATGAAAAGAATTGTGCTTTAAATGGGGACCTTTCTTTAAAGTGTTTTTACCCATAAACGTGTCGTCGCTATTCTTCTATAAGTTGGCTTTTCGTTTCTTCATATAAATTAACCAAATGAAATGTATTACGTATTCACTCCACCATGGGAGCATGCTCATTAGTTGCAACAGCGAATAAGCCATCAACAAGAGATGGTGTAAAGATTCAATTAGGGAATGGGGTCACCAGACAGCATTTCTTTCACCGCTGTTTGTTGGGCGAGCGGAACAATGATCCTAAAAGCGTTTCGAATATGAAAGGAAGTGAATACTCTTCCTGAGGTCGAAATATTTCATTTTGGCTGTGACGTTTCGTATATTGGTTGTCACAACTTGGTGCCATCAGTTGGAAAGTAATTAACCGCCACAAAGGTGACATTAGCAATAGTCCATTAGCAGCGGACTACAAAAGGTATCTAGGTAACCATTTTTGGTAGCATAAAGCTAGCAGGCAAATATTCCGACGTCATCGCAAAAGTTGTGAGTTGCCCTCCGCTACAAAACCGTACAAAACGTCCTCCCACTTCGAGACAGAATGTGGAAGCCTAATAGAAAAATCGCTGTAGGGAGCGACGGCTTTTGCTTACTCCAGTTTAGGTGATGGCTGCTTATGTACTCGGTCGGTTCAGCTTTGAGAAGCCACATCCGCCCTTCATCTCAGGGGATTAAGCAGTATGTTAAGGAAAGAGTTCGGTATTGCATTGATATGGTTAGGTCATTCTTATGCTGGATGCAAACATTTAGTTAGAAGAGTTTTGAAAAGAGGGAGGAAAAAGAGATAAATGTGTGATGTTGCTGGACGTTGCACAGTTTCTGAGCACTATTGTTGCTGGAGGTTCATGCACGCCGAGAAATTTAAGAAGGAATGTCGTAGATGAGGAGGCGAATCTTGCGGGAGGCATCGGACCTGCTCACCATCTAGCACATTTTGCTTGCGGAAGAACTCACGTATCAGTCACAGTGTCCCATGATTTGCACATCGGGATCCCCTCTCCTTGCATGCTAGTGGTTCCATCGCCATCTGCGGAGCATTGAAGAGAACTGGCGTCAGAAGAGGGCTTAGCCTCCTCAGCAGTGTTTGCTCTATTTGTTCTGCTGAATCAGTTTTTTGATTCCGATGCTCATAGAAACCAGCCTATTTGTACTTGCAGGTGACTTTCCCATTGAGCAGTGGAAGGAACTGATTTGGAAAGAGATCGAAGAATTCGCTGAGCAACGAGCTCAGCGCTTCACAACGGCGCGTCGAACAGATGACGAGGCAATGAGTTGAAGGCACTCATTATGGTAGATAAGGCAAAATGCTATGCACAAAAGTGATTCCTTGTTCTTTTTAATCACTCAGTAGTGCAGCAGTTTTCTAAGCTGTATGCGGGTTGGTTAGGTCATTTTAGTGAGTGTTGCGGTTGGAGGGTAGGCGCAGCTTTGAAAAACCTGACTGTGTGGTTGAATTGGTGGACGTGCTTTTCCTATACCGAAAATTCGACCAAAGAAACTATTTAGTTTGTCGATCGACTGCACAGTTTAATAACTTGTATATTCAGAATTTTTCTTTCTACCACACCTCCTCTCCGCTGGGCTGGAGTCTTTGTGATGTCCCTTAGTTGCCTTTACCGCAGTTACTTCATAAAACAAGTTGCAGTTAATCATCCAGGGTGTCCTTCTTCCGCTCCCGTCTTACTTAATCAGTTTGGCGATCAGCTTTGTTAGTTCTAGATCAAGACTATTGCTTACTTGTGTTGCATAACGTGCATGCGTTGGTTCATTGAATAACTTCTCATGGTTAAAAGCTGCTTCATCTTTCCATATTGCGCTCAAGATCTTAGTCGTGAATGTGTTTGCAAATAATTTTCGCGCAAGTATTTTTTTCTGAACGCCCTTTTGCCTGTCGTGGTCGTCTTCCTTGCTTGTACTGTTGCTTCAGTTCGGATCCATTTGTTTTAGACTGAAGATACTTCACAGAGTGAAAATTTCGTTGTTCGACCCCAAGCTGTGCAGTATATTCTTTATCCGTCAGTCTTCGGTTTTTGAACATAGTGCCGTGCAGAAATTTCCACGTTGCTAATAATGTGGTGCCTATCCTTTTGTGATGCTCACGTCAGATGAAGTGAGTGTGTATTCATCCTTCAGCGAACGGCATCAAAGCTGAAGACCATACAGCAGGTACTGTTAGCAAAATCTTTCCCACTAGTTCCAATGTGTTCGCTGAGGAACTCAGTCGCAGCTGTTCACCTCTTGATTATGCACCAGAGGTTCGACGTTTTCCAATCCCTGCTGTGAGTCGACGGTTGGAGAGCTTCACTATGTAAAAGTGAGTGCTATTCGAGGAGCTGCAGAAATATTACAGTAAAGTTGGTGTTTACAGTTCATTTGATGCGATGTAACCCTTTTGCAGCAGTATTGCAACTAGATTCTTCCCCGTTATGTTCTAGTCTAGTGCTTAACAGCCGTTCCTTTTTTCAACATCACTGTTGTATTTTTCGCTTGTGGGAAGATATGTAATGTTTGTCCTATTCTGTGCAAGTTCTACTGAGACGACCAAATTTGCTGGTCGTAAAGTTAGCAGTGGTGCTCTTGTGCACTTCATACAAGTTTCTGCACCAAGTGCATTGCAGGGACGCTACGTCTGTGCATTTGCATCTATGTGTCTGTCTGCTTGCTCTTATTATTCATCTCGTGAACAGCGCGAGCCGCAAAGGTGAACTTTCATGGTTATAGTTTGTGCAGTGTGTGACCTCCGAAACCGAATTTCACCTAGGCTGTGATGGGCAAAAGGGAAGTCTGCGTTCTGTTCAGGAGTTGAAATTGGTTGCCGAAGTGCATACTCACCACTGATTCGTTATCAGTTTTCCTGTCTGGGGAGAGGCGTATATTTGTGCTGAAGTTGACGTATGGGCTGAATTGCCAAATAGGTGCATTTCGTGTTCATTTCCTTATTTGTCTTTCGTCATTTTCTCCTTTATCCATTCACGAGCCTTAATCGGCTTTTGGGAAACGATTGTGCTATTCTTCACTAGACCACCAAAAATGACTGACGTACTGTACATTTTCGAAAAGATCGGTGCACATGCCGTGTCGTGGTGGTTTTCTCCAAATCGCGTGTTTTGAAATAAAGAAAACTGCGTCAAACATCGACCCCAGTGCAGCAGTACACCGATTCATAAGTACCACGTTTTGAAGAGGACGCACACTTCTGCGCTGTCCACTAAAGATTGCTGATGTGTCGCACCTCACCGCACTTATTCCGTGACCCATCGAAGTGTGCTGCATCGCACTTGGCTTTTTAAAGTGCACGCCGTACTGTATCAGGTGTTGATGTATACTATTACACTGCATCACATAACCATGCCTTTTGTATGTTCGCAGTTGGATTTGGTCATTTCATCCAGAAAAGACGTGTTTCATTTTGCTTTTACATGTTTTGAATTTGATCCCAGTATGATGGCTTTTGTATGTCTGACAGTGATTCGACATTTACGCAGGTGTAAGTCTTACAATCCGGTTGTTCTGCGCTTCATGGTCGAAAACATGAGGTGCTTGTTGGCGACTGTGTTTAACGTGGCTGCAGCTGTCATAAACCTTTAAGTAAGGCGGTTACAGCTTTCCACTATTACTATTTCTTTAACCAGAAAGCAGTTTCTTTGCTCCATCATTTGCTCAAATGATCACCATCTCTTGTGCAAGCGGTATACGATACTGGCGGGATATGCGCTGATATTAAACAAGGGGAGGGAGGGGAGGATGATTCGGAACAAAGCTTGAAATGGGGTATGATGACTTTATCTAAAAAACTTGGAATAGGATGGGATTTCATTCTTGCGTGGGCCCAGGTTTTAGATTCTGAACTCCGCGGTACACGGTTTTGCTATTCCCTCTTTCTGTAGTTTCATTTATAGTCATGGTCAAAGTACCCTTTCTGTAGGGTACTTTGACCATGACTATAAATGTGACTCTGTCTCTCGAAATGTAGTGAAGGTATGTCGGGATGAAAAGTTCAGTGGAGTGCTTGAATTCTTATGCGTAAATAGTGTGGAGATGTAGAAGAGAGACGCCGTCAATCAACAAAACAGAAGATTCTTGGGCGGCTTTTTGCCTGCGGAAAGTTTAAACCTTAGAATGGTACGAGTGCTGCCTCGTTTTAGTGGCGCTGCGGCAAAATCTGGCGTGTGTTGCAGTACGGCTCTGTTATAGCACGAGTATAACCATGTTATTTTGATGCTGGTGGAGGGTACAATGTGGATGTCGTCGAAAAGCGACACAAATATCGATTGTGGGTGTGATGATCGCACAAGTACTGGCTTCAGATCGTGGTTCAGGCGGACGCAGTGGTGATAGTTTACCCATACACCTGCTCCAGTGTGAATCTGAAGCAGATTTTTAAGAAGAGGGAGTGGTAAGGATGTCAGCCGACAGGTTGAAATTACAGGCGTCATGTCTATGCTTGCTTCCGTGCGTCGTTTCACACTGCCGTGATTTTCGACTAGAATGTCTTCTGTGAGCGGCAGAGGTGACCAGAAACCTAGTTTTAATTGGCAGCTTCAGCAACCGGTCGGTTGTTTACGAGAACAAAGCAAGATTATTCCACAAAACTGCTGGAACCAGCTGGCATAAGTAACACGGATTTCACGGCACAGCCTTTTGAATTCATTGGTCAGTGAAGCAATGAGAAGCGCAAATTAGAAACAAGAACCTCGATGGGCGGTGCTCGGCATTTCGTGGATCTTGCATTTAGGCTTCCAGTGGAAGCGCATCTGCTCAAATCAACTTGAATGATTTGCGTGCTCATGAATTCTAACAGCAGCTATGCTTCTTAATTGCCCTACATTATAATTAACCATACTGATAGAGGAAAGTTGCAGAAGGTAGTGGTGCTTGCAATCGTGCTTAGATCCATTGAGATAGTGCTGCACTCATGAAGCAGTTTTTTTAGTGCCAGCCGAATGCCAACAGCGAAAAGCCGTTAAAATAAAAAAAAGTAGAGCAGAATAACAATGGGTGGTCGTGCTGCCTAACAGTGCATTATGCAGTGAGGATGCGGTTATGTAATAAGAGCAACGCAACAATACATGCAACAGATCAATTTCCAGGAAACGTCGAAGTAATTGTGAGTTAACTGTGAAAATTTTTTAGTCGGGACAAGTTCTTTTTAAAACATCGCGCCCACATGCAACCTGATGCGCGGACGTCGTTTCGCCCGTTCACCTGGCTCTTGAGATGTTCGTAATGGCCCGAGCGCGGCGGAAATCGAATAAGATGTGCTCTTGAAAGAAGTAAAGGCCACAGGTCGAGCCGAATCATGCTGTGTCGAAACAATTTAAGACTAGTGTGGTGGCGGTGATGCAGTGTAAACGGAATATCGCTCTCACGCATAGTCGCGGAAATGTTTCGACGAGATCTACTAGGGTACTTACAAGGATCGCATGCAGTACAGCAGTTTAAGTCGCGGACGGAGACTTGTCACTGATGTCGCAAGCTTCTGTGCTGAAAAGAATGCGGTTTGCTACTTTCACTTCCTATACTGAAATTCGGAGGCAGTGACGGTGTGAGCACTGAGCTCATTATCACTTCCAGAGTAGCTGCGCCATGTACGTTGTTTGGGGAGGGTCGATTGCAGGCAACAACGTTCCAATACAACGAAGTGAAGGGGTTGCATTGAGTTTTAAATTTCATCTGTTGCGCAAATTTTTAGAAAGAAAATCGCAGTAGTCTCCTCTCCCTTTCAGCTAATGAATAGTTCGCTAACGAGACGTGACTCATTTTGCACCACTCCTCATTCCACTGTTGTCAAACCAGTAATCAGCCGTTGCGGCCCAACAGAAGCTTAGGGAAGATTCCTTTATAAGAGCATTTGGGAATGCAACTGCTTAACTGTTTCCCCAATCTTATTTCTTCACTGCCATTTGCACAAGTTATCCGTTAATTCTAAGCTGCCAGCTAACTGTGACTGCTTTTTGTGATTGACTGTCAGGACGACATATTTTCCACCAACTTACCACCTCTTTTTCAGTTTACAGTAAGGATTCTCGAAAAACTTCGAACGATAGGAGCCGTTTTTATTTTTACTGTCACAGCTGCCTTTGCCTGACAGATATATGAAGAAAGTTCAGGTATTCAGTCCGGGCCGAGAATTTTATAAAAAATAAAGTATTACAACAAAATTCTCTCTTTCCTTCTATCTTTTGGTGGACTCATTGTTCTTTTTTCCGATAGCCCTCTTCCTCGCCTTTACAGCTTCTTACATGTCGTCGATCCGCTAAGGGACTGAGAAAAGCACAAAGAAATTGCCAAACTATTTTAACGATAAAGCACATGAAAATATTTGTCATGAGAGCTTCGACGAGATCAAATGAAGGCGAAACAATTACGGAGAGGGCAGTTAGACAAAATATGCACAATGCTACGTTGTGGGAATCCGAAGCTTGTGGACAACGAATTGCTGCCACAGTAGGTGTTCCTCAGAAGCTGGGCACAAAATGGCGTCAGAAATCAAAGAGTTGGTTTTTTCCAGTACCTTCATTTAGAAACTGCGCAATCCTAGTCCATTTTGCAAATGCAACATCGGTCCCTCTGAATGCAATACGGCCTCGTCTTCCGTAACTTTTCTTTGCAAGCTGTCTAAATCCATGATTTTCAGTGATGCCGAGATGATGAATTCATTCTAACGATCGTGGCTGTGCGATGGAATCCAATTCAGAGTTTTGTTACTTCCGGTGATTTGCAATTTGTGGTTTCTGGCAACACACACATATTCCACTTTCCCTCTTTCTTGTTGGGTCGCCGTTCCTATCTTTGTAACTTTCGGTGAAATCTGACACTCAATTTAATATCCGGTTAACGTTTCTATATGTGTGCACTTGCAGAAGACGTTGAAACTTCACGTTTTGGGGAGGCATCCATTCCGAAAATCTCACTTACACGCGCTGTCTCCAGTACTTGTTCACGAAAGTCAGACAGGGTATAGAGGAATCCAGTCAAGAGGGAGGAAACATTCAGAAGAAGAAACATGGAGGAAGGAGGAGGCAGTTCGCCTAAGGCTGACGGGTCCGTTTTGTCCCTCTGTCTTGAGTTTCGTGGAAGAACTCATAAGTTTCTTCTCTTCCGAGGCTCGATCGGATGCTGTGTAATCTTGCATAAAGTTTTTATTAAGCCTTTAAAAAGTCAACAACAATAACGCGGAGGGGATGACTCGACGATGGGGACTGGAGAAGGGACCTTGCTCTGACGGACCTCGACGCAGATAGTGTCATCTCTGGCCCTTTTTCTAATGTTCCTCCAGGTTGAGGAGGGTAGGATAAGGAGCTGAAGAGGGGCTGTATGTGACGCGAAAATTCTAATGTTCAAGAAAAGCGCACAGTTCTGCGGAGCCCAGACTCGGTTATACTTCAAAGATGAAGCAAGCACGTATCGAAAGGCGCATTTTGCCGCAGGTTAGGATAGGCATCTGGCTGTGTCTGTGCCCAGATGCGGGGATCGCATAACGTAAACGTGTCGTGCGTGCGGTGTGCGTGTGAGCTATGCGCTCTAACCGAAGTGTCAGCTGCGGGCTCGAGCTGTTGCCGTGAAGCGTATTGGCTGCAGCTTCTATTTTATTGCACTTCCACTGATCGAGCGGTTTCTTAAGTGCACGGTTTCTCATTCGTTAAGTATTTCATTTCAGTCTTCATGAAAGAATTTTGATTATTGCTTGCCATCTTTAGTGATAGTTAAATTTTGGAATTCGTTTTATTTCTACCGCGTTCGGTTGCTGTTCTTTCGTCTCTGAAGCTCCGAAAGTTTAAAATCCTCGAAGCCCGGAGAGGACTCTGTTTTTTCGTAGCGGAAAAGAAAGTAAAACTTTGTGTTTTCTGCTCTGAATTCGCCTGAAGAAGCATCAGCATCGTTCCCTTCAATGGCAAGCTGCTGTGTAAATGCACACGCTCCAGGAAGGTGGTCATTCACAAAGAGGTGTTGGAGTATCAACCACGTTTGTGCCTGCACATCCCTACCTTTCTTTCTGTCGGCCGCTGTGGTTTCATATGTCACCATAAATGAGGTGTATTTGATTTCTGATGGATCCAAACATGCTCCCTCAAGCCGACTTTTCTGTGGAATTCGTCACCTGTGGGGAACAACAAGCTGGCCATCCCCATTCGGGGAACAACAAGGGAGTGGAAGAGGGTTGAAGCATGCGGATAGCCACATTTTTTATTGCCATCTTATTTGTTTCCCTTCTCCTCGACTTGTTCCTTTGTTCTTTTCTCGGCACACATGTCGATTTTCCTTGCTCAAAACTTGTTTTTCTTTCCATTTGTTCTTTTGCAAAAACGTTGCAGTTATTACTATAAATCCAGTGAACGAAGCTGGGAATGTAGGATCTCCAGTGTTGGCCGAATATTCCCCGTCTCCTCCATTCAGTGGTTGCGTGGCGGAGGGGAGACGAGCGGGAAAAAAGCTCTTTGATTGCTACCTGTGTGAATTGTCCTTGGGGTCTTGTTTATCACCTTTGCGAAGCCGTAGCTGAGGTACTGAGCTCCTATGGAAATAATACTTTCCCTATCCGGATTAACCTCCCTCCACCTCATTTTTGAGATCCTTGAGTGGACAAAAAGGCCGAGAGATATGTGAGTCGGTTGTAGCCTCAATTACACTTGATCGAGATGGAATTGGGAACACTTAAACCCCACCTCGCCATATGTTCGGCCCGATTGAAAGAGATAGGGGAAGCTTATAAATTATCCCATAAGAAGAGGCTTGAATTAGCATGTCGAAAGAGGGATCATATGTGTATATGCACACCGCAAGTGCTGAGATGAGACCTGCTAGCTGCTAAACAGCGTCATTCAAAAGAGCGAACTGTTGAATCGCAAAACTGTTGGAATGACCGTGTACCCTTTCTTTCCGTCAGCTCTTTTCTCCTCCTTTTTTTCTTTCCCATTCACTGTTTTCGTGAATTTTTGTTTGCGCATATGAAAACTCATCTTCTTTAGACAGCTTGTTGAATGTTACTATTCCGAACACTGACGAGTCGGTCGGCGTCATAAGGGCTTTATTTCGCTGATATATCGAGACCGTCGAAAATGCAGGCTGCAGCGAGAGGTATGGCGTTCGTTTGTATCTTCCCTTACTCGAAATGTCTAGGTTACTTAAGTTTACAGGGTTTGCCAAGTTGACACAAGTCAAAGGCAGTGACATATCTCGTGATGAGAGGGTATTTCCAGAAATGAGAGGGGGGATATACCTTATATACAGGAGGTCGAGCCCTCAATTTGAAGGGCCATTCGCTTCTTGTATAAAAAGTGTAAACGGTATGTGCAGACGGCTCTACTCGGTGGTTTCATTAGATTTCTCAGGGACGGTGACGTTCCGTGATCTTAGGTGGGAATAGGACTGTAGTGCATAGTGGTTTTGTTTTCTCCTATTTCTCACTTTTTCACTCGATACTCCAAGCATATACTTCGACAACATTCGTAAGCAACTTGGAGAATTCAGATGAAAGTTGCAGCCCACTGTCTTTTCTCGAGGTCTTCCTGAGGAACGGGAATTCCCAAGCCTAAGCCAACTTTTCAGCACAGCCTCATTATTTTACCAAAAATAGTCGTAAAATGATTTTTAGAGGAAAAATTCTACGGAGAATCTCCAAAAAAGTTGAATCCGTCCGCCCGGTCGATCGTAAGAATCAAAAGCCTCAGTTCCGAGGAGCGGAGTATATTATTATACGACCACAATTCCAAATATTTTATTGACAAAAATCTGAAATCGATCAAGTGCTGCAGTCGATGAAGACCCTCAGATTTCTTAAGCTCATTGAAATGAATTTGATGTCAGTTCTTGAAGGTCTTAAATCTTCAGTCTTGTCAAGCTCTTAGCAAAGATAAAAGTGCTTAGTATACACTTTTTCGATAACTGCTAGGGAAGTTCTTTGAAAGCGCATCTTTGCGTCATCACATTCGTGTTTGTGTTGCTTATGTTGATGAGAAGTCATAGGTTAAAAAGGTTACGACGCTGAACTTTACTGATCTCACTCCATTTTCTGTTCTCCCCTTAAAACCTTACTCTTTCACGGCTGTTCGGCCTATCTGTGAGCCATATGGACTCAAAAGTGGCGTCGAATTTATGTACGCCAGTTTTGTGAACTAAAACTTAATGTTGCGAGCGCTTTACGGTTGGCATTGATGACTGCTTCTAGGAAATGTGCGTAGCGATAGTAAAATCTCTAACGAGTATGATTTCTGCGTTAGGGTTAAGTAGTTTCTCGGCGATATTGCACCTCTCTTGAATCATATGCAGTTTGGTTATGGTCATGTAATTATTCGGCCCGTACAGCTCACATGAGACGCCTTTTGCCATAAGTTTTACGGCCTAGTGAACGAATTAAGAAATATTTGCTGCGTTATTTTGTGCGCGCTATGTGGTGAGAACATAGTTATTTCATAGAATTTGTAAGGGAGAGTTTTTATTGAAGCTTCACTGTCGGGGTTTCCAAATTGTTTCCATTAGCTTTCTTTCAACATTATGTAATAAATTTCAGGTCGATGTTAAGAGTGGTGTGGTTCGCTGGGGAGCGCGAAATGAGTTTAGTGAGCAGCTGCAGATTGGTCGCACTCGGTATCACTGCTGTATTTGTGCTGAGTGCGATATGTCTGGCTGTGGCTGCACTACTGACTCCAAACTGGCAAGTCGTCTTTATTTCCGAATTTCACACACAACATCAACACGGTCTTTGGATGGACTGCATAATTGGGAAGAAACTCGTGCAAGGTTGGTGTGCAGCACTAGCGACCGTCCTTATTTATATATTGCAACTATAATTTGCGCTCTATTTTGCTGCTAGAAATGGAAGGAGAAACTCTTCTCATTTTTTGACGAAGTTGAGCTTTTCATACTCGCAGAAGCCGTTTTTCGTAAGCTGCAAACAGCAATGCGATTTGATCAAATCGTCAACGCTCCCAAAATAGTAAAGCGCTGTTCTCCAAAAGACATATTAGGGAGGACTTAACAAGACGAATTTCACGTTGTTTAGTTCATCACATCAGAGTGCACTGCATAAATGCTCAAAGTAAATGCCAAAAGGGCTAGTAGGACAGACACTTTTCTAACCTCATCCGTGAGGCCATTGACTTCACAAGAGAAAAAGAAATAGTGCTTTTTATTTAGGCTACTTCTTTGTAATCGACCCATTAAACTAATTTTCGGCAGAAGTTCGGCATCGACAGCATTGTCAACTTGTTGCTTCTTCTCGTCCATAAATGCGATAAGCGTTGTATGTAAATACTGATGTGTTGGCATCCAGCAACGGCGAAAATAGGAAGTGAGCACTTGTGCTCTGAACTCACTCTAGCGCTTGATAAACTTTGTTTTATGCGGCAGCATTGGCATGTGTCATCTTAGCTGTTTATATAAACAACGTTAAGACCTTTTATGCCTCTCCACTTTCCGCTAACTGATCTCAGTTTCGTGCTGATGGATTACCGAATTGTCCGCATTCACAGCGAATTGCAAATCACATTTTCTGTGGAGCATCTCGTATCATTTTCACGGAGTGAGTGTCATTGAGTGTCTTTCAGAATTGCATATCAGACATGTCTCTGTTGGTGACCCGCCACTGTGAATAGTTTCTGCTGAAAATAAACTAAGCGAATCAACGGGTGTTTCGGGGATAATGTGGAAAATTTTGCTGAGAAACTATAAAGATTGCTTATAAAGCTGTGCAGATTTGTTTTGGAATAAAAGGGCTTTTTTAGTTAATGGTGTTTTCTCGTCCCCACCTTATACGTTTAACTAAAAGGGCTTTTAGTTAAACGTATAAGGTGGGGACGAGAAAACACTCACTCGCATTCTCCTCTGACTCTATGAAGTTTTTTTCAAACATGTAGTTGCAATGTCCTCACTTACAAAACTGAAAGGATTTAACGGGCACGGTTGCATTGTTGCTGAGAAAAATAGACGTGCAGGTGGACCGTCCAGCAGATTTTTAGAGGTCTTTGTCTTCCTGTTTTTTGCCACTAATATGCTGTGGTTTGCCATCGTTCGTGATAGAAAAGTCTGCATTTTTGGACGTTGTCATGCTCGCCAGTTACTATTGTTACAGGTCTAATTTTCTAAGTTATTGTTAGGAGCTTGTGTGGGTAATCACTCTCAGTTGCACCCATTTGGAGAAGATGATAGGAATGGGAGACGTCGTCATTCTCAGAACAGAACTCCGAACAACTGAGGTTGACGCTGAAATGTATATGGGCCAGTCGAAACATCAGCAGAGTGCATCGTACCGCTGCAAGGACTGATTCCTATAATGTTTTTACGCCAGAAATTTACTCCAAGTTTGATCGAAAGGGATCTTACGGTAAATGCGTCCAAAAGTGCTCGCAGATCTAATTTTAAAAAACCACATATGACTGAAATCATTCCTACTTCGGCACTCTTGTTACTGAAACACTGCGGGTTTGAGCTTTTATGTGAATGCTGGGTTTTTGTGGGCCTACTAGATTTGCTGTAGTCATTCATATTTCCAGCTTAGTGGCCTAACGAACAGGCAGTATTTCTGCTAAGGGTGAGCCCATCCCTCACCGTCTTGACGACGAATGGTCCACTGTCTCAGGCAAGCTAATCAAACTTGGTAAATGTTCTCGGAAGATCGGTATCTTATGAAGTTAGCAAGAAAATAAGACCATCATCTTTTACCAACTCGCAACGGGAACAAATTGCGAAGCAAAGATGTGCTAGCTGCTAGAAAGCAAAGTAATCGTAGATTCGGCAATTTCGCTTCAAAATTCGGGATTTCATGAGCAAGCTGAATGAAGTACAAAAAAAGAGGTGGAACGCTGCAGAGGCATCGTTTTGGGTTGCAGTATCGCCAGCAGTATAGCAGTTTTCACCCTTGTCGTCTTTTCCTTTCTGTTAGAAGAGTGGATACTCTCTGTTAGTCTTCGCAACCTAATCACGTCACCTTTTTTCGCCTCACCCTGTTACTCAAACGCCATTCTTTCTAACAAGCAAAAAAGCTTACAAAACAATCGTTACTGAGTTGACCCCCTGTGGCGCAGCTAAGTGGTTTTTTCCGGTATTTGAAACTTGAGGACTTCATGACGCCTCACCACATTTAGATGCGGAGAAACGACTAGGAACGTGATCCTATAAGTGAAGTGAAAGTGGCTGTGCAATCAAACAGTAGGTAACTATGAAGCAAAGGATTTGCACGAAGTTTTTTCACATGTCGCTATTTGCATTATCTTTCGGGTTTCCGCTGAGACGAATTCCTCATTGAGATGAGGGTACTGCTGTGAAGGGTCTGGATGCACTAGTTGATGAACTGACGTGAAACAGGCTGTGGAGCCCGTTCTGTGCCATATGCTATTTCTGTTCGGCGACGAGTTGGGCGTACACAAATCCACCCATGCTTCAACTGAAACATTCTTGTATACGCCGTATTAACATAATAAGTTTGGAATCTAGTCAGCAAAGATAACATCGTAGAGCCTGGCAACGGCGGGGAAGCAAGAGTTTCGCCACATACACTATCTTTAGACATTATCCTCCATAAATACTTCACTTATTGTTGAATATACATGTCTTTAAAAAACTGCCAAGATTGGAGACATGTGCAGGGGAGCATGGTGTGCAACTCAGCATTCCTCAATTCCGTAAATGCAAGTTCGTAAAAGAAACTAAATTACTGTTCGCAGCAGCTGGAGCCTAAGTCGATTGCTTATATTAATGACGTGTCTAATTGAAAGCGTTACCTTTTCACAGGTGCATCGGAAAGCAGTCTTCACTGCACATATAAGTTTGAGAATGCACTGGACAGTAACACGCGAGGTGACGTCGACGAAGAAGGCGAGCAGCAACACAAATTTCACGGTTTGTTTCGAAGCTCTTATTTCTCGATGTTAGCCTTTAAAAGCGCCCTAAGTAGGTTCCTTTCAGTTTTAACCAATCACGCGTAGTCTAATGTAAATACCCGATACCGAAAAGAAGCAACAAAAGCGTTAAAACACGTTTACAGTAGTTAACTTTAGCAACCGCTGGTTTTAAATTCGATGATCCGGTATGTGCGGGATCGCACAGCTTGTTTAGCTTATTCCGGCATTATCCGAAGTGAAAAGAGAATTCCTTTTTTGGTCGCCCGTAATCATCTTTCAAGTGTTGTCTTTCAGCACCTCAACATTCCAAAGCCAGTAGCAGCTTCATATAGGGGTCAGGTACATCTCGCGATTCCTTGTCCGGTGGGTAATCGCTCTTATGTTTATTACTAAATAAGCAGGATTTTGCAGCTGATTGGGTAGGCTTCACCAAACATAACGCTGCAGAATTGGACCACGAGCCTAACCAGTTGGCGTTGTCCAAGTTCACAGTTCGCTACTACGCAGCGTTGAGAACAACTTAGGTGATTCTAATTTTTATTGGATGCATATTCATCCGTTATTCTTGTTTAACTTGCTTTTTCACTCCTACCAATTCCTTGGTTCTGAACGAATTCGCGTAGTGTGATTGCCCTGAATATAACTTGCCCAGCCGACTCCAGACAGTAGCAAGACGGCATGGGTGATTTCAGTAAAGTAAGCGGTGTTTTCCGAAAAGGACTGCTAGTGTTGTGTTATAGGTGACAGAATAACGGATGAATATACATCCAGTAAGATAGATAAATGGTTTCAGAGTGGCACAAAGCGGTGCTGAGTATGCTGACAGCTGCGTTGTTGGCAGCATTTATCGCCTTCTGCTTCCTGATATGCACGGTGCGTGTGCGCATCGCAGCGTTGGTCGCCAACGTGCTTCTCCTTGTTGCTGGTACGGACGTTTTCTGGCTTCGAGCTTTATTGCGTTAGAACATGCGTCGGTGGACATATTCACAGTTCGCTTTACGGCCTCATATACTAGCGTTTCCCATGAACAGTGACGGTTTCCCTGAAGCATATTTGATCTTACGGCAGCTTCAGTGACAGTTCATTTGTGAGGCATCATTTATCCACGAAATCGTGCACCAGCAAAATGTTGCAGCCATACTCTCGATTGTCGGCAGTTTGGTTTTTTTGATCTGTTCGCACAAAGTGGACTTCCGGTTCGTACATGGTATCACACGCACCTATGAGGCATGTCCTTTTTCCATACTTCTTTGGCCTTGGGCTCACTTGACCTGTGTTTCCTTTTTAAGATCCTGTTTTTATTCAAATTTTCTTAGAGGGTCTGCTGGTTTGGTTATGAATGATTAACTATTACAAAGAAGTCGATTTAAAAATGCACCAAGGAAACCAGCATGTACATTTTTGCGATTCATTTCTGTAGCCGTTCTTAAACCGTTTAGGAACCAATGCCTCCAAATTATTTTACTATACAAATGACTGGTGTACAAATCCTGTGCGAGAAGTTCAGTTTCTGCTCGCACTCAATCAGTCACACGGTGAAATCTGACTTGCAAATATCTGTGATGTCCATAGATTACAGATCAGTTGGTCATTCGAAACGGAGCTGTAGGTTTAGATTTGTGCTTTGTGACTATTATGCAACCAGACAACGAGACGTACACTCATATTGTGTTCACAGGGTGATGCTTATTCCGATTTGGGAGTGCTGACAAGTGAAGAGCATTTCTGCTACTTTGAAAGTTTCGCAGAGATCGCTTCGTTGGGTCATTATTTCAGCCAAAAGGGGCGCTGTTTCATACAAGTGAAGAGTCTTCGAGAGCACAACAGTGGTTGTTCATCTTTGATGGAACGGAGTGTACTGAGAATTTATCCACAATTAGAAAGGGATGGAATCTTATCGAATCAGATTGGCTATCAATGATAGATATTTGAGATTTCGTAGGTAGGTTTTCTTAAACTGGTGTAATTTGATCCATGTCCATTAGCACCGTTAGCAGTCTCAAAGACGCAACATTTGAAACAAATGAATTCGGAGCAGTCGAAGTAGTAATTTTCGTTTGCAGCAAAGTCGCGGTTATTCATTCTGGTTAGCCGTTGCTTCGTCGCTGTGCTATATACTGTCGTTCACTTGCAGCGTCCTTGGAACGGTTCTGATCTTTGTGCACGATCGTCATCAACATCGTTCCAATAAGACATTCCCTAAGCACAACACTGCTGTGTAATGTGCACCTAGTTTACAGTGTCTGTTTCGGTTGAGCTGACTGAGTTTCAGTTTCGGCGCGTCATGAAACGAGCCAAAATTTGAGTCTGTGTTGTCTGTAACAGACAGGTGTGGCTGTATACCTCATTTATGGCCGCCGCGATAGCTCACATATAGCTGCTATCTAATTTGTGATGAAATTTGAATTACACTGATTCCGTAGAAGTGGATTTTATTTGTCGGCTGCTTTGGACAGCTGTATGTAACCATTGAAAAGGTTTCTGTTCGTTCACTGTTTCCTCACTTTTCACAGCTTTCAAGACTCTCTTTTCTGTGCCCTATCGCTCATTATTGCATTCACTGGCTTCAATGGCCAGTGAATGCAATTGCCTGTCATCCTCACCTTCTTGGCGCCTTTCTGTAGGATTGCTTACATGGTTGTAAATTTAGAGCAGCAATAGTTGGGATTTTGAAACAACGATTCTTTTGATAATGAGAATGCTGCGATGCCCTAATAAACAAAGTCTTACGCGAAGCCCAACAGCGTTTCGTTAGATCGTATTTCCGTGCAATTCGTAATTAGGAAATCGGAAGTCTAAATTTGTTTATGTGAATAAGAGAACATTATTTTTGTTGTGGTTTGCCAAGTATATGAGCCCAACAGTTTTAACGCTTATTGAGTGACATTGAGGTTTTGCATGTACGCTGTTTCTTCCCAGCAAGTCCATCAGACTTTGTCTAGAAGCAAAAAGGGAGAGAAGACGCCGTCAACAACAACTGAATGCTGATTTCAGCAGACGAATATTTATGTTGTGATGAAAACGGCACCTATACTTGGCCGGTCTAGTTGTCCAGGTCTCCTTGAGGATCTGCATCTTTTGTGGAGCTGCGGTCTAATAAGTTGCGAGACAACACAGGTGTAAGGGGCGGAGAGCATACCACGCTTATGCAGTGAGGTGACAAACAAATAGGCTCTCGTCCGCAATTTTGATCGTTGACAAGACCCCATAGTGGCGCCCGGAGAACTCCACATTGCTACCGGCCTTGTGAACAAGCTAGCAGCTGGAATGAATGCTTGAGCACATCAGCCTTTTTTTTTTCCTCATGATTCTGCCTCCGGCTAACCTCACGACACATGCTGGACGGTGGTTTGATTTGTCCTTATGTTCTTGATCTTCTCTGATTTACCTTACATAGCTCACTGTTCCCTCTTCATCCATAACCAACTGGTCAAACTTACAGTAAGTCTAGCGTGATATGCGTGGACATTGCACTGGAAATGTTTCTCCACGTTTGCTGCATTGGAATAGAATGCTAGGTTCATTTTATGTTGCGCTTATGTCCACTTTACTAGCATCGAATATGAAAGAGGTTTGCGGTTGCAACTGCCTGCTTAAAAGCACTTCAGAATAATAATCTGAATAAGGACGCATCTGTGGTCACAGACTACATCCTGTAGCGTGTGTCGCCGATAATTTCCTCATTGCAGTGAGAGAACTGTGAATGTTATTGCAGATGAGAGCTGCACCACATCTTGTAGTTGCGAAGTGAAGAGCGATTTGCACAGTGCTGCACTTACAAACCGCGCGTGTGCCGCTTTTTAGCTCGTTCGTTGTTGCAGACGTTGGTGGAGTCAGTTACAGTACCAGGCATCTTTGTTTTTACAATTTTAATTATGTCCGCAATTGTCGTTCATAACAGATTTGTCCTCATTCGTTGCATTTCTAACTTTAACACTGCAAATAATTTTCTCCTGAAAAAGACTTCAGAGTTAGCGTTCCGTTTAAGGGATCGCCCCAAAAAAACTAACGACATTTTTATAATGAATCGCATATAATCGCCATAAGTATACGCATTGTATGTCGTTATTCTGCGTCGACCAGTTTTCCGATGGATCTGACTTTCAAAAACTGCTGGATGGCTGTCATATTAACATTTGTCCATCCGTCGCAACTGACGGTTCCAGGTGTCTCCTTGAAGTGAGATGCGAGAAGTATGTACCTTTCACGTTCTTAATTACGGTGCATTTGGATTAATTCGCTTTGCTGAATAACGTACTAATAACCTAAAGGATTCAATTTTGCGAGATGGCAACGCATTAACTGGGGCATGTCGAAGTGAATCTCGTCAAGGTGCTGCTTCAGAAGCTGTGCCACGTTCACCACCCGCCACTAAGTGGTGCCTCAGTAATTACGTCGGTAAAGTTATTTGTGATTTGCAAGTTGCTGATGATGTGAATTTGTTTTACGTTCGCTTATGATCTTTTAATTCGTTCTATCAATTGCTTTATATATTGCAAGAGCTGAATAGAGACATCAGGTAACATGGACGTCATTGCTGCTCGGATGTTAGTCGATGACATGTACACTAATGCAGTTTCATTGTTTCTTGCAAACTGCTACCTTCAAGTAAATTGGTGCAAATAAATTTTATTGGTGCAAATTGTACAGAATAAATGTAAGTCTCCTTGTGAAATTCTGACGAGATGTTTTCCTTGAAAAAAGGTCCCAACTACTTTTTCTAGTTTTTATCCAGTCGCAGTATTTGGAAGAGTTTTATGAACAAAACAGTTGAGCGGATGGAATTTCTATCATTCTAGTGCGTTTGTATTAAAATATGGTAAGCGTGATGAAGATAAGTGGAACTGCGACACTCGTTCAATTTTGCAAAGTGCGCCCATCGGCGTTTGCTAAAATTTGACCTAGAACCTTTACCGCCCACGTTCGATCATCGATTAGTCCTTGGTCTAGTCATTGACAGATCTTCGAAGTTTTCTTTGCCATCCAACCACTACACCGGAAATGGGATGACGTCGAATTCTACAAGCTAATAAATCTATTTTGGAGCAAGCATGCTTTTAATAACGGGGAAAACACACCAGAGTGCTGTTGCCAATGAGCTTTTTGGTTTTGTCAAGACAAGATGCGTTGCCTCTTCACTAGAAACACAACTAAACTTGCTATACAATGGCTTCCAGGATATAAACTCTCTTGCAAGATGAGTCTGAACAGCTGCCAACAACCATATTAGTCGAGTAGACTCACTAGGGATCGAATGATTGAACACATTACATGAGAGCTTTCACGAAGGTTGCAAATACTGACTACAGAATATGAACTTCTAGGGGTCACTCAGTATATATTGAGAAAGCACTAAGAATCAAGAACGTTCGACTGGGTGAGGCCGAGCAGTTGAATTCGAGACTAAAAACTGAGACGTATTGGAGATCAGAGTTTACTCATGCCGTAGCCTTGGTGTTTACTAAGCTGAGATTTCAAACCTCTTTTGTGATTTGCTTTACCACAGTAATTTTGCCAAAAGCTTACGAGGATTCCACTCTGGGAGCTGATTTGAGGTCTGCTAGCGATTAAGGAGCAATTTGCATGTGCTGTGTGGAGCGAAAATAAGATACCGCAAGCGAGCTCATGATAGCGCATAAAATAACGTAGCAGAAATACGCAAAAAGTAATGGTCGGAAATTGTACATTTTCTCTTCCTATTCTCATGCAAGATCGTACAAATCAGAGGAAATAAACTTTCAAATGAAGTCAATTGGATGTGCAAATCCGTAACCAAAAAGTTGCCTCTCAAGAACCATCTGATTCGTTGTGCAGTGAATATGCATGTTTTGTTGTGCCCCACTGCGCGAATACTGAATATGGCAGATGCAACGAAGTTAGGAGAAGAGATCGTCAGTGGCATTCCCATGACGTTGCGCAGGTCTAGGTTGTTGCTTTACAATTCAGGTTAGCGGTTTTTTCGAAAAACTGCAAAGACGCGTAAGAAAAGAAGAGTGCGTAGACGAATATTGCCTAGTAGGTATGAGTAACATACAGAATACAATGTAAGATACCCTTTCGCATTCACAAATATCATGACACTAGTATTGAGCAGGTTGGGAAGCACACCAGAAAAGCCTGCACAATACATTCTCGAAGTGTAGCGACTACCTAAGATATTCGAAATTGAAAACCACCTAAAGGCTGGTTTAGCGGGGAATGAAATTAATGTTCGTCTTCCGTCTATTTAATAACCATATGGAGGAGTTTCGTCGAAAATCTGGCGTCCATAAGTGGTGTGCAACATTGCCATCTGCCCCAGACAAATAGACACATCTATATGCCACAGACGCGATACCAGTGTGAGCATTTACTACAGCATTAGCACTCATAAAGAAACCTGCTTTCGAGTCGGTTAAAGTACCGATTCGAAAGGACACATACAACTGTTGATCAACAGCTAAACAAATAATGTGAAGCCTGATTTGACACGATACGTTACCGCTGGACATGCAAATTTCGTAATCAGCTGCTCGGAGTTAAGTACGGTAGTGACTGTGATTCAGAGATCTTTAACCATTGATTTCAAAATAAACCCTAGACAGCTAAGTCATCAGGATAAATTGGTATATACGAAGTCGATCCCGGTGAAAAATATCAGCCAACAAATTCGATACCATTGGGTTTTTTATGAGTTCCTGTAAAAGTGATACGTTTATAAATGCAGGAGACGAATACACAGAATGATTGTTACTTGATAACTGTTACTTGATTATAATGCTCGATTATATTACAACGTACGCACTGTTTACAAACATACGTAGAAACTTGTTTGCGTCGAAATTATATGGAATTTGAAGTCTCATTTTCGCACTTATTCGAAGCCGGTTTTCAGTGACAACCTCCCAATGATCCCACAGAGTGGGCGACGTGATTCACTTCTTCAGCTTTATATGTTCACATGCTGGTTCACATTGTAGCAAAGAAGCTGCTCTTTGTTGCAGCACCACACTTCTCTAGATGCTTAATTACGCTGACACGCTTCCGTTTAAAATATGTTCAAAATCTATGAATATTAGATGCCCTAATACGGACGTTTAAGCACCCATATGTTTATGCACACGCATATGTAAATATCTGTGGTACACAGATGAATGAGGTGAAATATATCAGTTTTATCTGGTATTCATAGGGAACGTGAAATGTCTAGCTCGAAACAACATCACTTTTCTCGGAGCCTACTCATATCTATGCAACAGAAATGGGAGGATTCCTGAAGGCCACTTGAAAAGCCTGAATTTTAAATTATGCGAAATCACGGCTTCCCATAATTTCACTCTTGATTCTCCGAATGGAACGTGCAACTATACCCGCATCACGAACTAAGCAGGTGGTTGCTGCAACCTTTCTTCCACTGCCCTCTCCTTTTCTTTTTGAGAAATACCATCTTATGTACGTGTTCTCCTCGTCTTCCGTTTTCCTTCCTCCCTCTCTCTTTCACAGCAGGAATGTATTCGTAAGTGCTTCAAAAGATCTGAAATGCCTATTGAAAGTGTTTTTCAATTTCGCACACGAATCGATGGCGTTCTCTCGAACCAAACCTCGACAAAACGGACCTCATAATGGTCGCAGTCACAAGTAATTTCTTGTTTTCCAGCACCTCTTTGGGTGGAAATTTCAATTTGCAAGGTCTTTGTTACGCATCCTCGACAAAGAATCATAATGTTGTTTGAGGTGCAGAAATACCCTCGAGAGATAACTGGGAAATCACTGTCAAAAGGGTCTGCACAGGAAGTGAATCAGCTCTAGGTAGGGCATCGACGGATCCGGTATAGATGCTCCTGCGACGTGGATTTCGAGGTGGCACTGCGAATGGTGTTGCAGGTGTCGCGCCCACGTATGGGCGGTGCCTGCGCGAACAAGGACGCACCGCAAGAAGCGAGCGTCCACTTCAATTCACTATCGAAACCGCAATTACACTCTTGGAATGCGAGACGCGATGTCGCGCTGCGTCGCCACTCATTTACCTGTATTTCCGTACAGATAAGTTTGCAAATGCTCGTTTGCCTTCTTTCCGTGAGTTTGTCCGCCTGCGATTTCCTTACCTTAACTCCTAGCTAGGCAAACCGCACATCTTTCATCACGTTAACTGCGGAAGCGGTCAGAAATTCTATCTTTGGTATAATGCACATTCGAAGCGATGTTTTAAAAATAAGTCATGATTAAGTGTGATAAAAGTTTCTTTTCTTCCTAGTGGCAGTCAGTCGTGTGGGTTAGTTCGCAAAAAGTCTGTCGCAATTACAAAAACCATCCAATCAGTGAACCGGAAGCAACCCGGAAGAGTGAGACGTAGGAACAGCGATGATTCTGAAAATCTGGTGCAGCCAGATTCTAGAAAATCGCACGTAAACATTTCTTCTGCTAATTTGATCGTCTTTTCATCAGGGCGCTTTATTTACGCGCAACCGTTATTTATGCAGTCATGATTTCTGAAGTTGTAATGTGCCTAGGGACAGTATACCACCACTTACTTTTTTGTTTATGTTGATGATTGTAAGAAGTCTAGAAAGACTACAAAAATAATCGGAGTTAAACTTTGTTAGGTTTCGACTTTGCATTCCCATTATTTAGTACTTAAAAATTGAGCACTGAAAATCTGTTCACCTGTGCAAAATTGTAGTCAGTAGTTGTCAACGGTATATAACTTACAGTTCACGGAAATATGGAAGGCTGCGCATCGTATAAGCATTACGCAAAGATAGGCATCCGTTGCAGAGATATGTAAATTTGGAGGATTTAAACAGAAGGGAAGCTAAGCCTTTGCGAGGAGATCGATTATGGTAGTGAGCGACGAAATTCTACACCCTAAGAACTTTACTAAGTATAGCTGTTTAGGAGTTTAGTGGATTAAATATGTGACTGTGTAGTTTTGGGAATTACTTATTGTTTTCAGGCAGTTGATTTTCGAATGATTTCTTCCCATTCTTCTTAGCAAACACGAGCAGAATGTATAGACTGAAATTGATGCCTTGTAGCGAAAGAGTTGCAGCAATGTTCAAGAGATCGGGGCTTGTAACGAACCCACCTCTGAGGTTGGTGTGCATCCTTCCTTTTCATATGTCACATCGAAAGCGGTCATCTAGGAAGCATTCACCAACTAACTCTAACCACTAATAATACTACTGAACAAATTAAAATTGATGTTGGCATTTGTTAGAACTGTGTCAGTTATGAATGGTTAAACGCAAACAATTAGTAACATTGCGTATGTGCGTGTATTTATGGACGTGCATGTATGCAAGCGTTTTTGTGTGCACACGTGAAACACACATTCGTTTGGAAGAAATGGAGAAGGGACTTTGGGACGTCCAAAACGCTGTGAATGTCAAGGCTATCTCAGTTCCATTAGCAGCGTTCGAACAGAAGTTTTTGTGGTGTAGCTTCTGCTTTGAGAGGCAGGTCGGAGAGATACTTCTCGACCACAGTCGTCGTGATCGCCGAAAAATGAGCTGAAAGTGGCGCGCTGTATAATGTAGAATCCCGCCTGGCATGTGATCACTTAAAGCAAGACTCGCTTTACCTTCCGATGAAGCCGTCAACTAAGTGCTGTATTGATTTGATCTTCTGAACCTCCAGCCTCTGCTGTATATATAAGGACTGCTCGCATATTTCATATCGGCTCACTGTGACAGCAGCAAGGGCTGAAATGTTTGTTTATTTTCATATCTTATAGTTTTTCGAATTTTGAACTATAATAATCGCTGCATTTCCAACGTTGCAAGTTTCTGATAATTCGACAAGTGCACATCCATTTTTAAATTCGTCCAGTCCTCATAAGCCAGCCTAAAGCACCTCAGTTTCAAGAGTGTGCGGAAGCCATAAATCCATGGTCTATACGAATAGGATAAGTGGCGTTCATCATTGCTACTGTGACTATGGAACTAAGTTGAGTTCAAGTTCACCTCTTCCTAAGCAATAGTCGTGTTCTGATAAAGTTCGACAGTATGGATGCAATCGTAATGCAGTTTATAGTTGGCAGCAAGTGCACATTCAGAAACAAGCCGATCACCGTTGTTTCTTTTAAAAAGTATGTCAGAATTAATCTTGCTGTCCAAGAAGCACCGTCCACATGTACTTGCCACGCCTAGCATCCCATAAATCATATGTTCACACGTCTTAGATTGATGATTCACCCATGCAATGTTGTTGTCCTCTTAAAAGGCGCATACCATCTGCGATTGAAACGCGGCCTCACATGTTTGCTGTAATTTTGTCGCGTTTTTGCAGTTATAGGTCTGTTATGCACTTAATCACCTGCTTCAGCATCCTTCCACCATGAAGGAAATATCCTGCTGCTGGCAACATGCAGCGTCTATGCGGCGGTCATCTTCAGCCTAGGACAACACACATCAGCACACCGTTTAAGCATCTGATAACGCAAGGTTTGCAGTGTCAAAATGCGTGCAATCACTGGCACAGATTTTTTCTGCATATTTTCAAAACAGAGCAAAGACGAACTTATACGCAAAAACTGATGCCGATGAACAAACACCAGATTTATGGCAACTCTGCTCAGAGACATTTTCTTACACATCCATAACCGATTATAAGCTAATAAGGGTAATCTGCCTTATAATCGGACCAATATGAGTATTATTTTTGAGAGCCCTTTCGCTGCAACTGTTTAACGTTTATCAAGTTTGGAAGTTCATAACGGAGGAGAACTGCAATGTTTTCAGCAGCATAGTTGAACGCCTACAAAAACCAATGCTAGTGACGGGATAAAACAGCCGACTGTTCAACAGCAAGCTGATCTCTTGCCCCATTTTTATTTCTTCCTCTTATTCGACATTGTACAAAAACCGTAAATTGTTACGAATTTCTCAAGAATATGCACTACTTCATTCTGGGAACCAAAGCTCACGGCGACCCGCTTTTGTGACCTAGTTCATGACAGCCACCGCATCGCAAGAGGGGCAAATTTTTGGCGATGCTCCAAAGATCAGATAAAGAAGGCATTTGCTGCAATAAAGGGCGTTCTAATCATGAGTTGGCTGATACGGAGTTGACTTTTGCGAGAGACGCTTAATTCATGAAGGTGCGATTCTGATAGCATAATTTCGATTCTTCTATGATACTTTTACAGGAAGAAGTCTATGTGTACTACGAGTGGAGTTACTGGTACTGCTTTAAAATTGGAAGGGGCTGGGGAAGGGTAACAAGCCATTTTGAGGCACAGACGCAAAAGTGTGATATAGATACATCTGTATGACTACAATCGTTTGAGCAGAGCACTCTCGTTTTGAAAAATGTGGATAGAGATGGTCTTCGCAGCATACCTATTTTTAAAGCAATAAGAGACATACAAAGAACTGTAGCGGCGTCTTCAGTTCCCCTGTACGCTTCACTTGGGTAATGACGTAAAAGCTGAAGAACTGGTAGAACTGCACTCAGGCCACTGAAATACTTGCTAAAGGATGAATAATGCTTTCGAATCGCGAATTCCATATCCAGCCGGTTCGTCACTGGCAAAAACCAGTCGTAGATGTCATTTGCGCGTGAGCGAGGCCACGTGCATTGATGGCTGTAGGCTACTCGCATAAATCCGGCTAGTAGGTCACTGTTGGACGAACGCTGTGTATAGGATGGTGAGTGGCAGCTCTCGTCAATCGTTTCGGCGAATGGTTTAAAAAACTACTTAGACAATATTACATCTTTCTACGTGGGGAGGGTCGAGCATGAGTAGTTTGGGACATTTAATAGAATGTTTTTGTGTTGTGGGGTTTTTTATAAGTAAGCGTTAAAGCTGTGGAATATGAAATGTTTCGCATTTTTTTCACGATGGAGATTGAGAAACCCTCTTCTCAAATTCATCTTCGCAAAACTTATCGCACGTCTTTCATTCCCCATTGATGCCCCCCCCCCCCCCTCACCTCACCTCATCATCACGCCGGTCATTTAGTCGGAAGCGTTCGAAATACCGAAAGAACACTACCATTCAAAATATTTCAGCTGTCGCTTTGAGACAAGTAATTGTTTCAAGTTGTCGTAAAAGAAGTTACACTTTCATATATTTGTGAGAACAAATATATGTATATTCTGCACAATACTCATGAATACATATTTCGCGAGTGCAAAAAAGTGCAAAGTCATGACTGTATATATCAATTGTGCACTAGCGTTTTGCGTCATCTATGATTTAAGGACTGGAGAAATGACGCAATACCTTCCAAAATCCTACGAGAACGGTGTTGCGCAGGAGGTAACGGAAGGTTGGTTTTACTGGATAAATTGATGGGCTGGAGTTGCGGATGACGAAGTGATAGTCTTTTGGCGTCAAAAATTCAGTAGGCATGTTCTTGTTATCCATCTCTTCACAGGTATCCTACTGCTTTGTAGCGTTATTTCGCAAATGCTGAACCTTCAACCCATATTCCTTCCCATGTGTGTGAATGGTGGACATTCAGAGTTTCCGAAAAATTCGCAGATTGGATTTTGTGGCATGCACAGTCCTATGAAGGCACAGCCGAGCTTCAACCGAAACGGTCATATGATTCGTTACTCACAGTGATGTCGGGGATTGCAGGAATGGTTATTTGGATGTAGATATGATTGTTGAGACTGGAATCGTAACGATCTCGCTGCTCAGCGTAATCGTGCCACGGATGCGATATGAAATGTTTGACACTCACTGTGGATTAAAACAGTGTTACTCCATTAATCAAACTTTATTCAGATCATTTCTTTGATTGACACTGCGCTGTGCTTATGTGCTAAACTGAGGTCGAGTTTCTACGCGATAGCCGCCGCCAAACGAAGAGCTCTATGGGGAGATTTGGTGCAACTGGCTTATCATTATCACTTTTCACTAGATGATTTCGGGATAATATACATTTCCATAAAGGATGCAGTTCAATTTCCGGAAAGGAAAGCAGAAATACTGTGATGAGAGTCCTCCATGAGTTGTCATAATTTCGTTTTGTTACGCAGTAGCATTCGTTCTGAGAGGTAAACTTTTCCCGCAACCCCAATTTAGACCATGTAAGGTAACAGCGATACGTCATTTTTGAAGACTTTATGCGCCTTTTTTCACTTGACTTGTCTTTTTTGCGCATTTCTTCTTCAGCCTCATTTTGTGCTCATCAGTGCGATTTGAGTTTTTATCTTTATCCGGAAGGATTCAAAAATACGCGTTGTCAGCATCGCCACACTTTGTTTCAGTTTCAAACTTTTGCTGCCTTATAGTGCGTACATGTCGTCATATTCGGTCATAATAAGTGACTTATGACCTCTTAGAACGTTTTTTGCATAGCCGTAAATCATTCAATGTGTCGGCTTATTTCTGGTGGCTGTAACTGTTATCTTTTAGTGCTCAGATTCATTGTGATCCGGAAAAGTCGAGAAGCGCATTTATCAAATATTTTGATGCAGCAGTGCGAAAGAGATGCTTTCATATGGGCTGCTGCTTCTCATGAGAAATATTTCAACAATATGTTGCAACGTGCATTGCGGTGTCGTGTGAAAGACGTTTGTTTTGGCTGTTTCCATCATATTGTGTCTGCCAAATACTGACTTCTGAAAGGTGCGTTTGCTTTGCGCACCTTTGGCATGTTAACGATAATGCAGCCAACGGAATGTCTCATTTTTCGGTGTTTATCACACATTCTTTATCGATGTTCCATCTATATGCGTTGAAGACACTTCAGCTTTGATCCTACCTTCCTGCTTCTGGTTCATTCGATTGGCTTTAGCTCGCTTCCTGCGGTCAGATTTTGTCCACTATTGCGCATGCAATACACGTTCACTGCGTTCTTTTTGCTCACCGCTTCTCAATTCCTAGAATTTAAACTTTTCTATAGACGAGTGGCTTGCTGACAGAATTTAAAATGATGGTCTTCCTTTCCCATAAGTTTCAAGGAAACTTATGAAAGAAGTTTGTTGTCAATCACCTCGATGTCTTTAATGCACTTTATCTATGCCTGAACTGTTGGGATCAAATACCCCAATAACGGAAAATGGCTGCCAGAAAATGGCTTTCCAACTACTTTCGCTCTCTAAAGGCTCCACATGACGGTTTTCAATTTGATGCACCAGCAAATGTGCCAGACTTCTGTTTGGCGATGTCTATTCTTATCTCTGATTATGCTTCTTAATTGTAAGTAGGATATATCTGTTCATCGCAAACTTCCTACGTTTCGCTGTATGCACTTTCTTGAAATGTCTCCGAGAAACGAGTTCCTCGTTGTTAAGAGGCATTCTTGGTATGCAGCACAGTAGCAAGTTGGTATCGTATTCGGTCTTTTTAAGTGACGAAGGAAGTCGTTTCCTTGCACTTTTCTTCTTATCTTATTCAGTGATCGTTTGATCATTCATTTCGTTAGTCTTACATTTCAACTTTACGACACCTTTTTTTAATATTGCAATGTTGTGCTCTTTTCACCAGCTTCCCTTTTTTTGCCGTTCGCGAACAGAACAGTCTCGAGGTCTCGAAGACCCATTCAGATTTGTTGGGTAATTGAATAGGAAGAATATTGTAAAATTTCTGAATGAGATAGTCGTTTCAGATTCAATTAAAGTTATATGATTTTTTCAAATAGTTCCTCGTCAGCATGTCTTCTCCTCCCAGACTAGTGCATATATTTGAAAGGAGCATTCAGTCATCAGACTTGGCGCTCTGTTCGATCATGTTTCGGTTATAATTCCTCAGTTTTTACAAATTCAAAACGGAAGCATGTTATTTTCGTTGTCTCACTTTTAGTTATGTGATTAAAAGGCACTCAAAAATACCGTCAAAAACAGCACTTTCGGAAAGAGGATTAAAATGTGGCACCGTTTCTGATATCCTCATTCGACGCATTCGCTCTCATGCAACGCTACCGTTTCGTTTGTTGTGATCAGGTGCCGTTCGTTAGTGTGAAGGCAGTGTTTATGTAATCAGCAAATTACACCGGTTTTTTTTCACAGCTACTCTTTCGAGCGACAGCAGCGAGAATGGTCAGGAACAGCATGGTTATGTGTGCGCCAATTCTACCAACAATCATCCACAACACCGATTCCATCTGTGACTTTCCGGAATCATCATCCACTTTCTTATGTGATTCCAATGGTATGTGTAGCCACACTAAGTCGCCAGTTTACGTCTTTTACAGATTTTGAACTGATGCTTACCAGTCCGCCTACGTTACCAAAGTTGGGTTTCTTATATGGTCACCCACTTGACTCATTTGAGTGCCGCTGTTCAAATATGAAGTTTAAAAATGAAGAAGAAAAGAAAATAGGCTTTCCATTTTGCGAAACAATTGGTTTCGGTTCACTCGGAGTTGTCAGTAGGCCTTTCACATCTTGGCAGTTACGGATTTTTCGAACTAATATTTGGCAACGTGATTGCAGTCGTCGATCATTATTCATATTCTGACAGCATGCATATTCTTTTTACACCAGTAACTTCTGGTGTATAACTGTGTAGTAATGTAGACTTACATCGCTTCTTCGAACTGCTAATGCTGTACAATAACAATGGAATACCCTCAAAAATTCAGATTGGGTGCGATATTTGCGTCGTTGTTCTTCTTCACAGCTTTTTATTCGGAGTTCGCTTGTATTTTAAAAACGTGAAGATGTCTTGTCCTCCCTGTGTATTTTTAATGAGTGGTGAGTGGTTGCGATTTTAGTTCGCTTTGAGAACGCCTCTTCGCTCCTCGGATATGTTTAATGAACGCATGTGATCTGAACGTTGCTCTCTCTGATGTGGCTAAATGAGCCCCATATCAAGATTATGCCTCCAGAAATTTTTAACTTCAAAAAGCTGTTTGTAAAAGCACTTCGTTCTGTCGCCTTGGATTCACTTGCCTTAAATTATGGTGATTTCTACATTTGATAGTGATTTTATGATCTCCTCGCCACCTTCGACCAATTTCTTTGCACTGTGCCATTTCTGAACATGAAATCAGATCTAAGAAAGGTTTTAGTTGATTTCAACGATGGAATTCGAATGGTATTTGCAGGCTCCGTAAGCGCGCTCGTATCAATGGTTAAATATTCACCTACTCAAGCGTATTGTATAATTGCTGAATTCGAGCGAAACCTCAACGGCAAATATATCACCGTCGACGAAACAGATGATCCACGCTGTTTAAAAATTGGAAAAATTAAAGTGAGCCAAATTTTTACTTCGATCTGTTAGGGTCTCTGCAGTGCAATAGGGAACGGGCGTGCTCCTTTCCATCTGCAGTTCTCATCCTATTACACCTCGCCACCATTTGCAGTAAGCCAACAGGCACGAGTAGACTCGAAGCGCTCATTGGCCACTGAGATCCCCATCCTGGTTATAACGTTGGTCCCATTAAAACTGCTTCTAATACTGGGGTGGTGCAGCTCGCATCTACCCTCGTAAACGGTTGCAGTAAAAAACGGTGAACAAGGATTGCATTATAGAAGCGTAAGTTGTACTATGATGAATAAGAGTGTGCAAAGCAGAGTTCTTTCAGCCAGTCGTGGCTTGATTAAAGTTTAAAGGACTTGTTCTTTTGTGTTCACAACTTGTTCGTCACATTGTGAAGGAAATTGCTATTTTTATTGGCCTTAATTCCCAGATATTCGAGAGTGTGGGCATTTGCCCTTAGACTGTTTGAAGTAGCTGTAGTAGAAGCGAGACAAAAATATTTATATACAAGGAAAAGAGGAAGAGTGAAAGAAAACGAAGAAAAACAACTAAATGAGCGCAAGAGGAAATAGGTCAAGCACGAGACGATGAAATATCATTCGGTGAGATGCGCACTTCAGAAAATTAGACTTCAAACGAAATAAAGTTCTGTGCGCATGAAATAACTGAGTCCACATTATTGCTTGCCAGATTTTTCCAAACTCTTGTGATTATGTACTCAAAACATTTTGCTCTATTCAACGAACATGTCGTCGCCGCAAACTACAGATGTGGTGCTCACGAAGTGGAGCATATTCGAGAAAAGGTTTGAAAGGGCTGTTGAGGGAAGCTTTCATAGCTCTCGACGTCCCAGGAGGTGGAATATAACCTTCTCATAATCTACACTCTCCAGAAAGGTCTTGCGAGAGTTTTCTGGTCGAGCTTGAACAGTCCCGTTTCGTAGTCGAGCCTTCGAAAAGCTATGCAGATGGAATATCTCCCACGGCCTGGATGTCTAAAGTTGAACGTAGCGGCCAAATGGATGAGCAGCCTGTTGCAACGAACATATTTTATATAAGTGGCTGTTCTTGATGCCTTTGTATACACTTCAACAAACTGCTTTTCCAGTGAAGAATCACCGTTACATAATAATTGGCGATTGCTCTGTCAGCAAACAGAAGAGGAGGAATATTGCGAAACTGCCGTATACGTTCGTGCTGAAACTTCATGTAGAATACATGCGAATCATTTAACCACTAAAAATCGCTTCCAGATTCTTTTTTCAACTTGTGAAATCCGATGACAAATTCAGCGTGGGGCAAAAGATTTCGTGTTATCCGCAAACCCTGCAGAATTTCCCACAGATCATTTATCCGTATGATGAGGGACGTCTGTCCGGAAACACTACTCTGGGCCACTCCATTTAAAATTGTCCGACCGCATGGCACCACTTACCACTTTTCGAGAGGTCGCTACGATTGATGTGGTTTAGTCCATTTTCGCTGTTACAGCAGACTTCATCGGGAGCTGGAACGGTATAATCACCACTTGTCTCTAACGGTTGCTGTTTAAAGGTCAGATCTGATCACTAGTGGAAGATATCAGTTGAAGGGAGGCTGAACGGCCTGATAAAAAGAATCAGTAATGTGCTGAACTGAAGAGGTTATGGGACAGGAAATGTTTTGTAACTGAATATTTTTCAATGTTTCCAAGTATCTTTCGTAAAGAAGAAGTTAAATTTATGAGTCGGTAATTTTTTGCAAGTGATTATGGACTTTTTCAGGAGAAGTAGTGTTGGCAGATTTGCACGCAGCATTTGTTGTGGAGGGAAAGAAGTTTTATTCACTCTAAATGTAAATAAGTAAGAGCGGAATAGAATGAGGAGTCGTCGCCACTTTTTTATTTCATTGCTTGACTGCATTAGAAGTAGATTCAACGGTAAAACCAACTTTACAAATATGACTCCTACGTCATGTGGGAAATTCAGGTAATTCCGCTCCAAGCAAAGACTTTTGGCAAAAAAAAATGATTAAACTGAATTTCGCATCAACAAAAGCCACCTCATCTACTGCGCATAATCCAGCATGCAGACAAAAGATCGCACATATCAGGGGGGTAAAAGGTGCAACTTGAAGGCAGATAGACAGAAGTCGAGCCGAATTCTTTGTTTAAAATTAAGCCTTTATAAAATCATCTGCGACCTGAGGAAAGAAGCTTGTTTAACATGTAAGCAGTCTACCTGTTTACTTACTGGATCCACCACCTCTGCCTTCCTCAGCACCGTCACCTGGGAAATTTGGTCGTACAAATAGAGAGCCAAACAAAGGAAACTTGAACACTTCGAAGTAATGACTGATCTCTTATCTTGAACGCTTCAAATAAGGAGAAATACTGAATTAGAACACTGCAGACGTGCTGATAAATGCGCTCTATTACTTAGATTTATTAACTTTTATGGAACCACAACAGCCGCCTATGTGCTTTAGAATGGAGAATGGCACGCTATTACTACTACGTAAATATGCGGAACTTATAATCGGCCAGTCCATCAGCGCCAAAGGAGGTGTCTTGTCCTGCAAAAGAAAGAACAAAGAAGCCCGGAAAAAGAGAAAAATGATCTAACTGGCCTTTCTTGACTTCGATGATCTGATCTCGATGAATTAAAAAGTAGAATGTATTTTAATAATCCAGCTAGGCTTGTCCCACTTTGTGACTAAAGTGCTAAGCGTCCTTTCGGCGCGTTCATTTACCAATTTAAGGAACTAACTCTGTTTATTCACTCGACCAAACTAGGCCAAAGTAGATCTGGGCAAGCCTTCTAGGTGGAAATTTTGAAACAGAATTAAACAGCGGTAATTTAAAGCAAGTATTGGAAGATAATTTCTCATCTGGCATAACATATTTAGTGTAAGCCATTAAAAGGGCTTCATTTACAGTGAGTAACTATGCCTTGTGTCGAAGAATGCCTTGTTAATTTCAAAGAGGAACAATAAGACAGGCACGGAAAACGAGTTTCTTGAAGGATTGTCTCCTGCCCTAACGTCACTGCTAAAAACAGAAATTGATTGCGTTTGATGGAGAATTAACATGACAACCACGGTGGGCCCTGCCTGACAATCATAATAGCAGTTGAAATGAGTCACTGGCAAATTTTAGGACACTGCCGAGAATACACGTCTTCTTCCAGTGTATATTCAGGTGCACCACAATCCCAAAAGTCGGCTTCCTTTGGAGCATCTCATGGGACGACTTTCTGAAAGGTATTTGCGCACCAACATTAACTAATATATAGAAGGTGAACCAGAAGTGGCAGTGTGCTTTTATGGAGACGCAACTCCGTGAATTTTGAATCTTTGTGAAGGCGCAAGAATTGGAGCGAGCCATTGTCGTTACGGTAAGCACTGAATAGTGCAACCCCCCCTGAGCGCGATGAAGCTCATTGCACTTTCTCATCCTAAAGTTGGGACTTTTTTTCTTCTCATTCGTCGAAGCAGTAATAATATGTAAAAGCACGGCTGACTTTAGCTGTTTCCCATTGTCTGAGTGGTTTCATTTATGCAGTGTTTGTCGGCAACTGGTAAAACAGTTTCCAGAAGAATGCTTCACAAAGAGTTTAAGTAAGCAGTGGTGATTACAGCGTTCTGGGACAGACAAATTTGGAGCTGAAAAAAAATGTGACGGTGGATCTGGCGGAAAACGCGGATTTCGATGCTTGGCGCGACAGGGCTGGTTTCATCGTCACCGATCGACAACAGCTTCGAAAAGTGACCGTTTCTGTGAACGAATTCCTCAAAAGTCTTCAACCTTCGAGAAGTAAGATCACTAGTTTCATGGAAGCAAAGCCATTTGAATGGATAGTTAATTTCAGAGCTGAAGATTTGCAGAAGAATCCAGTTCGTCAGCAATTTTAAACATACAAGAACTAAATTTCAACCAATTTTTGAGGAAATTGTTCATTGTGTGCCACTCGGACATCCTGCAGATGAAAACATTGGCGCATGATCTAGATGCAACGTTCATAAAACAACATAAGAAGTCTGTTTAATCAAAAATGGCGTAGGAAACCGCAGCTCAAGTTGACAGCAACTCAGTTTAGAATCGACCATACGGTCTCCATATCAGGAAACGAACTCTCCTTCCTGACCAGCTGTTACTTCACCAAGCATACACATCAGGAGGCATAGGCTCTTGGATATGACAGTGGCTCGAAGCAGTTGGATACCATGCAGAGACGACCCACAAGCGCTCGCGCGAATGCAAACCGTCATCGTTTCCCTTTGCTTGCGTAAATTTAATTAGTCAAACACGTTCCTGTGAAAAAAGGAGCAACTTTACACCAAGCAAGTTACGCGTTTCGCCTCTTCATGTACCCCGCTTCGATGTACGCATAATCGGGCGAAATCTCACGTCAAATTAGACCACGTCGCCTTCTCAAGACCCCCTTTATCCTTTTTTTTCTCGCTCAGCGCTGTACGTAATTAGAAAAGTTAGAAACGCAAGACTGCAGATGCCCACCGAAAATAACTGCCGTCTTTTATTCCCCTTTTTCGCCATTTCGGAACTTAGGTCAAATATATCTTTCAAAGAATTCTGCTGTGGTCAACCGCCCTTGACTGTTTTTTTCATCTCACTTGCGACATTACTTCTATAACGCTTAGGTTTTTTAATGCCAGTATAATTTCACGTCATTTTTCTTCCAAAGAACGCAGAGGAACCATAGGAAAGCACTATCCTCCAATCAGCAGCTAAAATTCACTTTATGGAGAGGGCGACAAATCGCGATGAAGTGAGAGACAAGGGTCACCACATCATGAGAGAGGGAGGGACTTACCATACTAGCCAGTTTCCATAATGTGACTTTTTATCGACCGGAAAGTGTATGCAGGACGACACAGAGTTTTTGCCACGTGAAGATCAGTGACCCGCAGAATCCCCTGAAAGTTAGAAAGTGCATATGTGTGATTCAGATATGCGTTAACCTCCTCACATCATTCGTGTGCAAGCTTCAAATCCTGCAACATGGAAGTGTAAGTTTTTGCCACAAAATCGGGAAATAGAATTGATTTAGTTTCCGGTATCCAGAAATCAGAATTTCCTGGGAAATTATGTGCCTGAAATTGCAGACTCCATAAAATCTTTTAAAGATCTGTTTGTTGCATTTCATGAAGTAAAGAAAAGTCATTGGTCTCCATCCAGTAGGCTTTCTTAATATCTCATAAGAAAGTCATTTCATATGTTCCACAGTTCGGTGTCACTTTAACGGAGTAGCACATGCAGCAACTGCCAAAATGATCAACCAAAATGATCAAAGCAAAGCATGCAGCCGTGTGTCCACAGAAATGTCCACCTGTAATAACGCAGGCCGTGTAGTGGACGTGAAAAGAATTCTTGTGTCATAGAATACGAAAGCTTATAGATTTAGCTGCTTCCAGTTATATTCATCCGTTGTTTATACTCCTAACAAAAGCGATTATGATCCACTGCAGAGATGAAGGTGGTGAAACTAGCCGAGTCACATAACGAGAAGGTGCTCGAGTACGACCACTTGGTGACGGCATTGAATCGAGCCAGCTTTTTGCAGTACCTTTTTATCAATTCGACGGTGAGTTAATTTCCGCCGGGATGTACACGTAGAATTGAATGCTGAAAATCGAAGTATTTCTCTTAATGTCGGCAAACGGCGAACTCTCTCCTCCTATAAACCGCAAAAAAAAATTCTCAGTATGCATCTCTCTCCGATCGATTCGAAAACGATAGTTTATCCATGTTACGTAGGAGTTCCCAGCACTGTCGTAGCTTTGTTATCTGCGATCAAGGCTCATACTTTGTCCAGTTGCCATTTGCTCAAGAGGGAAAGTGTGGCAGAATTTTTCTCGCAGCTGATTCCAACACTGACAACAATGAGGGGAGACGTCTGGAGCACGTCACAAGGGGATAAGGATCTTCTTGACGTCACTTTCCACTATTTCCTTCAAATAATGAGCTGTTTTTGCTTATATTCGCTCCACAGATTTTCTATGCATTCGATGAAGCAAATCGTATCCACATATGCGTTGCTCGGTGCCCGTTGTAGTAGACTGTTGTAAAGTGAAGGAGTTTGAGAACGGCATAGCAAACTATATGCAGACGCCAGACATCTAAGCAAGCGAGGTATGAGATGGGTACCAGGAAAAAAGTTACACCATCCTCTGCCCTCCTTTTGAACTTCGATCAGGTTTTCAAAATTATTTCGCCTCTCTCTAAAACTTCCATTCCTGCGATATAGAGGGTGTCTATTGAAAGAGGCACACTAGGATGAATATGAGTGTCTTACTAGGCTGCCAATATGACGGCATCAGATAGGTGTTTCTGCTATGCCTTATCATGGCAGGTGTCAAGAAACTTCGCACAAATTATACATCGTACAGTGAGGTCGGACGATACAAATCAGTAATCTGTTATGAAGTTTTATGATGGGTTCACAAAAAATTAGAATATTTTTCCGTTTCATGGCACTGATCACTCAAGTCGGAAGTAGGAAGGGAAAATGAAAATTTCTTTTCTTTAGAACAGTATTACTGAAGGCGTATTTCCTGCCGTCAGCATATTTCACCTCGAAACTCAATGTATCAAACTGGACCACGTTCATGGGCTAACTGTGCGCAATTTGTGCAGGTGCACTCAAACACCTGCGCGCTTTTATAGTCCCGGAAAACGGTCGTCAAAAGAACAACATTTTGATGTGGCGACAAATTTGATACGCATCATCTATCTTCTAGACTAGACTTGAAGGGAAAAAGAAGGAAAAAGGAATTGAGAGGATTTTTGTATTGATTTCTCAAGATGTTGATGAATTATACACTCGCCTCGTCTATATTAATTACGTTGTGCGTCTAAAGGAACTATAAATGAGAAGTTTGTCAGCACAGCTAGATGGTACAACAGTGTTAGACTATGCTGGCAGCAATTAAGACGACTTCTTCGTGATGTGGGCGCATTTTTATATCTAACCATTCGGCTCTCCGAAAACCCATATTCTCGTACCCAATAGAGACTGCCCATCTGTTTCATAGTTTCTCTGTAGTCAACTCAAATTCACACATATTTATTTTCATCAAGCAACGTAGCTGAAAAACATCTGCAAGTTCTTCTGTTATGGGATGAAGTGGAGAAAACGGCGCAGCACCGAGAGCTTTCAGCAGTGTGAAAGAACGACAGGTTTGCTTATGAATAAGTGGCTATGTTGAGCAGTAAAATCAAAGTGCGCGACCGGCCTTGAACGCTTGAAGTATAACGTTTCAATCAGTAGACTTGTCAGTCTGATGCACTCTTGCACATTTTCTCGAAAGCTAACGATTTCTGATTTACTGATGGTGCGCATGTGCGTTGCTAAAAGTCATCTTCTCATGATTCCGAGTCGAATAATTCAGAAGAGGTGGGGAAGTTGTAATGAAAAAAGACAGAGAGGTTAAGTGACGAAACGCATGCGTTTTCAACATTCAGTGATAACTTTTATGTAAGAACAGATCGTGTCTTATGAATTTGCTTGCTACAACAAATTTGTCTTCTCTGCCAGGTATTTGTTACTAAACGCGAAGACAGCGATGCCATTGTGGGTTACATGGTAGTAAAACAAGACCGCATACTCGCACTGTACGCCGACTCAGAGGTGGCTGCTCATACCCTTGTCGATAATTGGCTTCGAGGTTCACGTCTGACCAAGGTTTGTCCTCAGTCGTCCATTACTGACAATCTTGAAAGTATTTGGTGAAGATCACTTTTGTTATGCGGTGTAACAGATGTAGTGCAATTTGTGTTTAAATGCATCTAGAATATCATCTCTTTCAGTGAACTTACCGAAAGCTACGCTACGGACCTGAGTCCCCCAGCGTTTCATAGTCAACACAAAGGCGATCAAGTGATTGAGTTCAATCACAAATAACCATGCCATAGCTCAGAAAATGCAGCATTGAAACTGACGCGTGTGCCATTAAAAATACAATTCTTTCGAGTTTCAACTAGGGCGCCACTGAAAGTAGCTGGCATAGAGAAGTGAATGGAACTTCAAAGCAGCTTCCTTTACCCCTTTTGTCTGATTGGCTAGTCTCTACAGAAGTTTAACTGAAGCCGTTACTTCTTAATTTCAGGTGAGCTTTTGCTGCCGACACCAATGTTGGGCAATTGAGCAGAATCCATCAAGCGTGGTTCGCACCATTCACCGCAGGCACACGCGTGCGGTGCCAGCAAATATCAAGTGGGATCGCATCTACGCGATCAACGTTGGAATGCACATCGTCTAATCATGTCGAATGCTCCCTTTCGTGCAACTCTTCAGTTCGTCTGCTGTACTCGTCGTTCTCCTCTTGTTTAGCTGCCTCCGGCAGCTTTGTCGTGTCTTACCTAAAAGTGACCTGAATGGGGCAACGTCGCAAAACATATTTGAACGTGGCCGACGATTATTTACCTTAGTGAAACGTAAGTGGCAGTCAGCTTGCGATCGTTTTATCAACTTAAACACACTGATGTTGAATCCAAACAAATACCGTCGTAGTGCTAGTTATCTACCATTGTCCTCGTCTAAAAGATGCTTGCCAAACTTTCTTATTTTTTGAGCGTCTCCCCCAAAGCTGTGCTATTCGAAAAGTAGCGAATGAGGCCATGACCACGCTGCGTTTTTTGGTGCACATCTGCGTCGACATAACGTCACCAACGCACTATCTGCAGCCGAAACCAACGATCACAGCCTTTTTACTACGTCGCCCCACTGACCTGTCGCATATTTCTGCGGAGAGCATGAACATTATATTATCTGTTAACTTCCATGCCATAGAGAGGATAAAATAGTTGCATCTGCACACATTCTGAACTTCTCAAAACATCGGAACTATCCTCTCACATTAGACCAATAAGATTTTGTTTTTCATTCGTAAACTGTTATTTGATTGAAATCGTTATAAACGTCACTGAGGCGTCGTGTGCCAACTCGTAGATGCCCAAAAGAGAGCGCTGTTGAAGGTTTGAAGAAGCACAAGTGCAGCAGTGATCCGTGTGTAACGGACTGCGCTTTCATTCGATCCGTTGACACTTCGAGACAACTGTTTTCTGTGTTACGCTTCTTGCTTCACTTTTTGCGACCAGAAAACCGAAAAAACGGTTGTATGTGGATCTTTGAGTGCCAGCTTGCATCTTTAAACTCTCTGTCTTTAAAGTGCGACCTCTTGAAAAAGCATCCCTCGGATCAGCACTTACTTCCACTTCACGTAACGTTTCGTTAATGTCAGCAAGCGAAAACTGTCAACATATTCATTCGGATTCCCATCCTCTTTTCACTTCAACCACACCTATTTCCTGTTTTTCAAAACGCGCATCTAAGGTTAATCAATGATCATATTTAAAACGTCGCTTAGGTACGTTCGAATTGACTTCTGAGCAACTTCCGATTCGTTTACAGTGTGGAGAAACTATGCAGAGATGATTGTCTTTTGAGATGCGAAATACTTGTGCGAATACTTTTTAACTGTTGTGTGCGCGATCGGCCAACGAAAGTTAGTCTTTTCTCACGAAAGTCAAATCATGGCCTTGTAGGACTCTTATCGACGTCTGATTTTGAGCTCTACTTTCACTTAAGCGCATATGTTCCTCCTAAAGCCTATCTGAAAGATATCGGAGAATGCTGAAACCTTTTTTTTGTGCGGAGCTAGAAGAACTTTGCAGCCGAAAATAAAGGTGTATTGGAGAAATTTTGTGCGGGTTTTGATGGAGTGAACATCAGCAAGTTTTGTGAATGCGCGAATTTCATTCACAATGTTAGGAGTTTATTTATCTTCCCACTGACCAATAGATTTGGGTACCAACATCCGACGAACAAGACTCCAAGACCTTCATGCAAAAAAATATTGTTTCTAAACGTAATGCGCCCACTCTAAGCGCATAGTCTATTAATAATGTGATCGGACTGCCGCAAGATGACATTTAATTGAACGTCCTGTTGTCACAAGGCAATGGGTCTCCAACAACTTTGGGAAAAATTTCTTGACGAGGAAAAGGTTCTCCAGAATACAGCAACTTCATCAGATTCCTCAACTTACAGTTCCAATATTCTGATTTTTATAAAAAGGGGCAGTCCATAAAAAACAGAGGCATTGCGCGGTGTCTTCACCAAAATATTCCGTAATGATTTTGGAAAACCCACTTCGATGCAAGAATGAATTAGGTTTTAAAGTTGGCACCCAGTTATGTAGAGTACTTTACAACACTCTTCACACTTGCATTTTACCAGTGTGATCTGATGCAGTCGTAAACTGAAGGCAACGATACGACTTCTGAAAGAAACAGAAACTGAAAAATCATTACCTTTTTAGAATCTCTTTTCTGCTCTAAATACTGCTCGACAAAGAGAACCTTGACTTTCATCAAGACAATCTGAACCCCGATTTATGAGACCGCTTCAAATCGGACGTTGCATTTTGCGCCGCTAAATATAAGTCAATTTTCGATGGGATGTGGCTTTGGCTGTGCCATTAGCCTAACCGGTCTGCGAAGAGGTCTTTGACTGAAAGACTCCAACAATGCAATCGCACTCAACAACCGTTTTCCAATTACTTTCGCGAAATTTGTATTGTTAGATAATGGTCGCTTTGGCTTGCATTACGCCTAAACAAAAAACGGTGATTTGGTATCGTTGCTTCCAGACAGCTTAAATTCAACTTCTGATGTTTGCTGCTTCAACGAATAATACTCGATTGTGGTGCTTATTGTATTGTACGGTGAATGTCTGTCAAAAAAGAGGATTCTTCTGGAAAAGACCTCTAGTGCAGTGTAATCATGACAGCCACAAAGCTGGGCCTGCATGAGACGCATGGATCGACTATGGACACCTCTTCGTGTTTCACATATTACCCTAGGAACTTCAGTGTCATCACGCCTGAACGATTCTGCTCTACTAATTCTAAGCGTTTGAGGGTTGGACTTTCTATTCTGGTGATTTGGCCATACACCGAGCACCGGCGCCGTGCAACTAAAAAGAATTTATGACGGAGCACATGTGGCCACTCAGCTAAGTCCCTGCTGTTGGCTAAAAGTGGCATTCAGCTTCATACTTCGTCTGCTTCTTAAAATATGCTGGATAAATGTGATCACTTCCACTGCAATCAAGTTTGCAGCAGTATAGGTAGTCCGCATGGGAAAGAACGCCCACAACCGTTTTCTATTTAAACCCGCAAACGGCAACAAAAGATGCTTTTACAAGGAATTTCACTCGAAGATCAAATATTTGCCAAATGTGGCTGGCCCATGAGAATTAACGGCTAAGTTCAAATATGACAGTTTCTGCAGGGAGGATCATGCTTAGATGCTTTGTTTTTCTGTGATACCTGTTTCATTTTCCTTTTCCTTATTTACTTCGACGTCTCAGAAGATAGAAACATATACGAAGTACGTGGGAACAGGAAAGAAAGTGAAAAAGAGCCGGTAGCTGAGATCAGCATTCCAACGAGAGGAGAACGGCAGTGAGAGTGCGGCGCTGCCCGTTAGATGACTTCGATACGAGAACAGCAAAATTCAGCACAGATTGGTCAACACATAAGAAAACAGTCGTGCAACAGAAAAGTGTTCATCTCGACCCGATGTAGTTTCCTCCTCACGTCGTGTCAGGTGCTGTTACAGCCGTGCTTTTCGTTATGCCAATATGAACGGGTAAAAGAGGAGACAGGTAAAAGGAAAGGACCAACAGCGGTGAGAAGTATTTTTCCGTTAATTTCTACTAATGAAGGAACGACTGCCGCTTCAATACTAACTTTTCTGGATAACCCCCCAAGGGAGTGCCGACCACGCGGAATAAGTAAGCTGGAGCAGCTCGAATAATTCTTACTGCTATTTCTTTCATTTTAACGACCTGCAGTGAGAGAAAGTTCAAAAAGGATATGAATAAGAACACAGAACTGAATGAAAGAACAAACAAAATCAATAGGCGAAATATTCCCAAAGTGTTCAGGTAAAGAGGCGCGAAGATTGTTGGCGTTTAACGTGCAGGCGAGCAACAGTGAGGAAATCAGAAGTTGACCGCAGTCCGAAAATGAAAAGGTTAACGATATCGACAAGGTGCACATTCCTTCGTAAAACACGCAAACGGACATTTGCAGGAAACTGCTTGTAGTGCATCACCACTTAGCGAGGTGTAAGTAATGGCCACATCGAATATGGCGACGCGCAGATTAAAAAATCTTCGCTCTAGGAATATCGGAAGACGGGTTCAAGTCAGAATTGGGCACCCATGTTCTCAGGGTGAAGATTTTAAACCTAGTAGTGTAGTCTGAATCACGATAAGCCTGGCAGGAAGCAACTTGAGTGATGCGTTTCCGCACATCTCTTAAACTACGATACCTGAAACCAAATAATAGGACCAGAGGAAGCAGAGTTTTCCAAAATGGGTCGATAGTAGGAGGTGATGACATTACCACGGCACCCAGCACAATTATCCTGCGAGTTGCGCAAGACGCAATTTGGGACTTTCAACGACGTTGTAATGACACGATTTCCAGCGAAGGTCAGGGTCGCTTGCAACATCAGTGCACAAACATTGCTTGTAGAAAAACAAACAGCCATATCCTGACCCAACATTTAAGTCGGAAGTAGGTACCAGTCACATGACATTTTCCATGGGGAGCATTTAGCTGCTACAATTGAGAGACCACGTGGAAATATCTCAAAGTCCTTTAGCTTAATGTGGAAATCGCAGACATGATCGTACAATGAACGCAAGTTTTGACGTCCACAAGAAGAAATTTGCTACTCATAGACAGATTGTTACCATATACATCGTTAAAGTAGATGTGAAACAGAGAAGACCTAAAACATTCCCTTCCGGGACGCCGGTACAAATTGAATACGCCCCTAAGCCGCAGATTCATTCCCACTTCAACCGTAGACTGCAGACTTTCTAAATGGAAGCAAGTATGGTCTCAAACTGGTATTTCGCTTTCCAACGAACTGGAAGCGTGGAGATATGGAGCGATATTGCTGAAGGAAATGCTCTTGGCACGCTTCCACTTTACACAGAAGGTTTTTCTGGATGTGTACTGAACAATGTTTCGTTTGTCTTTTTGTAGAACACGCTCAACCATATGCCACTTACTTCATTAGTTGCGACTACCATCCATCATTCTAGGTCGTGGTGAATCCGATTTTTCCTTTTCTCACTCATACAGTCTTATCATCTCAACTTCAGAATGTTCTGCTGTTCATATGTTCTCATCACCTGGTACGTTCTCATCACTTGTATATCGACAATATCCTTGATGCCTCTGCAGGGCCAGGAGTCCTGAGTGATTTCAAATTCGCGTTTGACAAGCATATTGAAACATTCGAAATCTCGAAAGTTGCCCACGTATATGTGCAACTCAAACTAGACCCTGTCTTGAATATATTGGTCAGATCCGGCATATATTCTATGAGGCGACATTTCTGAAATAGTAAAGGTCCAACAGTTCTACACCAGGATTATATTTAAACGACGTAAACTTCCTAGAAGAAGCGCTACTGCAAGAGTTGTAGCATTGCACTGTGATTCACCCCAACAACGTGGAATAAAACTTAACACTACGAACATCGCTCGTGGAGCGAAATCCTGCTCGGACTGGTCCTAAGAAACGTACCCACGAAGACTGCACAAAATGAGACCCATATCAAATATGCAATAAACATTCTTTTACTAAAAGAGTTATCAACTTAAGGAATGCATTCGCTACAGGCGTTACCTCATTTAAAGGGAGACCCTGTACTCTTCCCTCGGCTTAATGAGCACCACAGAACCCCGCTAATCGTTGTTCATCTGCTTTACATGTGAAACAGCGAACCCAAAAATGTTCCCATGCGATCTATTGTTCATTCCGATGTTCCTCCCTTTTTCCGCTTTTGCTCTGCATGTGTTTGTACACTTGTGCTTCCACCGAGCAAACACTGTCACCACTTTATCACAAAGGCAACACAATATTCACACAATTAGGTCAGCACTATCGGAGCCCCTATTCGGTGCGCCGACTTCCCAGCTTGTTTACACTATCTGTATCGGTATGGCGTTGCAAAATATATTCATCGGTACGGGTCGCAACAGTGTATTTAAATCATCTGTCTGTAGCTTGTTTACAACAACATCCCGCCCTCCATCACATCTTACGTTTTGCCTTGAAATAAACACACTGATGACACCTTGTGCCCATATGTCGACTTCCCATGGATGTGCTTATTTGAGGAAAATTTGCAAGGCAACTACGAAATACACCTCCCACAAGCCTGCCCCTCATTTCTCAAGACCCGGCTTCCCCGTATATGCGACAGTGCGAAATCTCCACTTCATCAAATCCTGAGGTCATACTACAGCCATGGCTTGCAAGGTTTTGCGCTGTAGTCGTTATTCGACTGCGTCTCGGGACCAAGCTGAGAAACCTCTAGCACGCAGATGCCGGAAGTTATACCGCGAAAAGATAAAAACGTAGGGGGAGCTAGTCTCTGACATGGGACATCACAGCGCCCTCTACTGTACGGTCAGAAATTCACTACTACCACAACTATTTGAAAGGGAAAGACGGTCAGATGGTTTAACGTTAAGCAGCCTAGTATGAGGGCACTCAATATGGAACTATGGGGCAGCAAATCAGAGCAAAACTTTCACTACTAGCACCGCTGTCTCATCGAACAGACTCAATAAGCATTTATCCAAGCCAAATTTCTTTAAAGCAGTTGAAATTTCTGAAACATTTCTTTGAAGCAGTTGAATAGGTAGGACATCTCGGTCCCACACCCAGCATAACTCACTCGTCCTGGCCTCAAAACAACCAAGTGATGGAGAGGAGGGAACAGCACGTTATAACCAATACTCACTCGGAGGCCTCGCTCGAAATACAACTACTGTTTTTCGGAGCTTTGGTCATCCGCATTCCCCATTATAAGCCTTCCGCATTTTCTGCGCTCACAAAAGTGGAACTATGAGAAAGTGCGGGTAGGAAGATCAGGGGTAGTCATGCAGCAGGTATAATCGACGAGATCTGAACTACGGGCATCGCTAATGAAACGCATCCTGACGACTCTTAGCTGCTGTCAGTTTCCTCGGCTGTCCATAACTAATAGCGTTGTGGAACGATTCCAACAAGCATATCAGCAACAATAATATTCCAAGCTTTCTGCTCTGCATTGCTCAAAATAGGACAAAGAGGTCTCGCACGAAGTGTGGTGCAGTGTTCGACTCTGTGCACTCAACGCAACAAATGAACAAGAGGGCGAGATATGTTGATACGATGCATACTCAGCTATCTAGTTACCCAGAAGTTTGGAAGTATCGCAAAAAACATCTCCGTGTACACGATCTCAGACCTCTCGAGTACTCTTAGATCTCGTGTGTGGTGCGGCAAACTTGCACCTTTCATTCCTCCTTCCCATTCAAAAAAAGAGCAATCGATTCCGCTAGGGCTACACCTACAAACTACCGTATATCCACAACACAACAAAGTAAACACGCAGCCGAGTATCAGTGAATTGTCGTTTGCAATACCTGAGGCTTTTGCATGTATCCGGTGATTCCCCCGCAGCTGGACGTTTCCGGGGATTCCCTCGTTCCTAGCACGCCCTTGAGTTGCATTCCTAGAGTACGTACGATCGGTTTATCGGAACGTTCCGCTCGTAATCATAGCAAACCTAATGAAATAGTAGCTCCAGTCAGTGATAATGCAGCGCTACGAGTAACGTTATCCACATCACTGAAACGATTATGTACCACCTGTATTAGAAAGAAACTGAACGCTGCTTTTCTATGTATGCCTCGTGTAAGTTCGGAAGTCGTGTTCCATTTGGCCTCCTCTAAGTGGCCGTGCAACCACAGTTGCCCACGCTTTCGACAGCACTTCTGCTGAAATTCTGAAAGTAAAGACGTGTGTTAAACCTTCTCGACTGCACTTCTACTACGTTACAACTATGACCTCTTCCCCTCCGAATCTCTTGCCGCAGCACACTACGATCGGCAGACCATATATTACACTGGAAGAAAAACAGGAGGCATTCCGGACGAATATATGAGGTCTCGACAGTTGTCAAGGACGGAACGACAATATAAAAACAGCAACAAGGCTTAAAACAAAACACTGGCACGTGAGCAATCACAAATCATCAACTCCGAATTCTGCCAGCGCATTAACCCAAAAAATGAGAGGTGGGAGGGGAGATAAGGAAATGCATTAGTTTTCGAAGTCGCACCAATCTGCGATCCTTCAGTACTGTGGAATAATCGAACATTTTGACTCTTGCGCTTCAAACAGAAAACTTGGACTGCTTGATCCGTGTCTATAAAGTAGATCCCGTAAAGTGAAGTGTGGCCCTGAGGAAATCTGCGAACTCCTTATGATTACAACCGTATCCATGCAAGGTCTTCGTTCAAGAACTAGAGCGTCCTACCGTCCTACAATGTTTGGCGTCTAGAAGTCAGTGGCTGAACGATGGAGAGTGAATGCTGCTGTGAAAATATGCATTAACGGTCAAGCAAATGCCCATCACAGTTGCACTCCGAACAAATACCCCAAATGAACTGCTGCCACTTTTGCCTACTAAGGCAAACGGAGAAAGACGAAGTAACCCGCTAGAGACAGCATCCGAACAATAACGACGGAAACGAATGCAACATCTAAACAAAACTTCGCTCTTCCTCCATGCCAGCGTTTAACGTTCCAAGGGGGCCTTACATCTTGGCATCAGTGAGAAGTGCAGAGGTCATGAATGACGTTACCAATAAGTGGCTCGCCTGAAGTGCGGAAGCTGTCATTAAATCCTTGCTGCCTCCTAAATTTTCCCCTTCCACCTCTCTTTCCATAAAAAGCCCTAACAATGACGAAATCAAAACGAAATTAAACGTGTCTTCGGAGAAGATGGAGCAAGAACTTTGGTTTAACTTTTAAACGACAACATGACACTGGACCGCAATGCTGAAACCCCGAAGGGTGACACCAGAAAAAAGATAATTTGCGGCACTTGAGCAATGAACTCTGAACATTCAACCGACTCGCATCCGGTCTATAATATCTACAAACTTCAACGATCTGGGCCATGGGACCTCTTACTGTAATAGAACCACGGTCTGGTCGATATGTGGACTCCTCCGCCTTCGACCTAATTTATTATAATCCCGTCACACTTGCTTTAGCGAATCCTTTTCACTTGTTAAATTTGATGTCATGGATGTTCCAGAATTGAGAAAGAGGAAAAGGCTGAAAAATCGGAATCCACTTTACACTTTTACGGAAAAGATCACAGTCTGTTCCACAGAGAGGGGTTTCGTCAGCAATTGCGGCTTCTATACGCACACTTTGGGAGCTGCACTGCTAAGAGTTGACAGGTGCTGCCGTCAGTCCACGGCATGGAAGATAAGAAAGGATTTTAAAAAGAGAAGGCGAGTGAAAGATAATCCACAACAGTGACAGGAGGGATTAGCAGAACACCTAGTCAACACAAGAAGCATCCGCGATCTCTGTGCGCTTTAACCGTCACACTCGACCTCCATGCCATGTTCTGCGTCCGACAAAACCCTCTCTCCCTCCATCAGTCGCCTAAAATACACCTTTCGTGAATGCAGCCGTCTATAATTTGTTTCGTCCCTCCCTCTCACATCCCCTTCAAAAAACTTTAACGACTGCCTTTAACATTCTATCTCTCAGAAAAGAGCACATATAAACTCTTCCACTGTACATACTTCACACAGTTCCCCGGTTATTATAGCAACCAATCGATATATCAAATTTCATCGATGTAAGTAAACCTGAATGCGTCCTTTAGTACGAAATGAGACCAAGAAGAAGAGTCAGGGTGCCTTTATCATATCAGCCTATATATTTCAAACTGGTTTCTGAATGTGATTCACTCATACCCTCTTTTCTAAATACATTTACAGGATTCAAGTCTTCCACCTGAGAAATGCTTCGCAGGATAACGCTGTAAGACAAGTTTGAAAGCAAAACAATATAAAACAAACTTCTTATAGAACAACACGTATGCTTCCTTCGAGACGATAGGATCATTGGGCTGGATCATAGCCGACACACTGGCATCGTTGAAGTCGTACCTGAACGAGCCAAGAATGTGACCAGATCAGTAGCGAGCTTTAGAACTAAATAAATAGCTAATTTTGAAACAGAATGGCATAAAAATTGATCGCACTGTGCGCGCTGCTTTCACACAGTGAGCGTCCTGATAGTTCACGACAACCCAAGTTGTTTGAAAGTCGTACTAGTTGTTCTTGAGTGGCCATTAGCATTTGCGAACGTATTCCCCCCTCCCCCCCCCCCCCCCCCCCCCCCCCACTTAACAGCGCTTTTTACAAACTACGTATACCTTCTCTCTGGTGAGACTCCCAGCAACAACACACTGAATTTTCTGACGTCATTAGTAAAAGATCAAGCAATAAGTAATCCCATTTCAACATAACAGCTCAACAGAAACATTTCGACGTGGCCCGCAAATATGAGAAGGATATATGTGGCAGTTCCGAAGTATCATTCCGAATGGGCCTCACATCTGCCATCGTTTTCTTCTTATCCCTAGAGCCGTTCACATTTCGGGCATCACAACTCTGCTCGCAACTGCCACTTCGAAAACTTCAATTCGGTGGAGCAGTTATGCATATGACCTCCTTTGGGATACCTCAGTTCAGCATAACTCGTTTTTTCCCCTTTTTAATGCAAAGTGTGATTTTTCATTTTCTTTCTTTTTCCCCGCCTTTCTACATTTCCCTTGCCGCCTGCGGCTTCGTCCAACGACCGAATCGCAACCTTCGACTGTCACCACCCGTACGGACAACTAGGGGAGAAATGCGGTAAATGGGAAGCCCATGGGTGATCATGACCACAGTGTCAGTTCACCTGCTCCTCGTTGGCAACAGTGCCTTGCCTCACAGAACAGAATCGAAAGCATTCAAAAGCCACAAAAATAGGTGTTGGTTTGGCTTCCAGCCGTAATCGGAGTTGGGTCATATACCATCACATCCTATTGATCTCTCTGATTTGCGCACGTCGCCTACGTAGCACGCCCTTTTACGCTTGGTGGCTTGAATGTGTTGAGAGGTGAGCGTTGAAGCGTGCAGCAGTGCATCGCATACCGTGAAATCATAACGCTTCTAGCGGTCACTGCGAAAAACTTTGAAGGAGTGAGCAAATGGGAAAAGTCGTTTCCATTTAATCCCAGCACACTTCCTCCGAGAACTACTTTGATCCAGTCTGCAGAGATGAGGGAACGAGGCAATGCAGGAAACAAATAACGCATTATACGAACATCGCAATGACAACTTGTGGCTCAGAACTGTCGAAGGTGCATAAATAGACGCATTGTAAGATGCATATAGTGGTTCGAGGTAATAAGACCTGCTCGAGTAGACGATTAGACAGTTTCGATAGTGATACGGCGTGGCAGTCCCGGCAGTTCCTTTTTACCGATAGCCGCCACTGTGTGACAATAAACTGTACGGTTCACTGGATAATGAAGCCATGCCATAGTCGCAGAATCTTAAACCTTCCCTTCACGAAATCCCTTCCACTTGTTTTTTTACGATTCACGAACGTTTTTTCCTGCTTGATTCAGCAAGAGCAAGATTTTCTTCCTTTTTTCCAGTGGAAGCGTTTATGATGCTCTTTTCGAACGTCCGTTTCTCTCAAATAACTCCGGAACCAACGTGTTCCACAAGTGATTGAAGTTTAGGACTTCAAAAACATCACTGGACTTCACCTTCACCAGTTTTCTCTCGCTGCTGTGACTAACGAATATCAATTAATTTATATGATAAGAGAACCTGGAGGAATCGCACTGCTTTTTTCGAACAGGATTCCTATTCGCTGCCGTCAACAACGACGACTCTTTTACTGGACTTTTTTTTAAGTCCTCCTGGACGCACTGTGACGTTGTTTCCGTCAAAGCTGCCGACCGAAATAAAAAACCTCATACACTGTAACTCGCCGGCTAAGTGGCATGTACGCGGATTGTTGATAACAGCTTGGATGAGTTTGCGCACTTCATTGCCGAGGTTACTACACACCATACGACTCAGACGATCCGGTCGAAACTCCCTGCTTAAATTACAACCACTAGCTGGTTACTCGGACATAAGTGACTTACTTTGATTCTCTCCCGCTTCGGTTATAGAACGTAATTCATTCTATTTTCTATCTACATCACCTCATTCACTCTTGAAAAATTTGGAGGTGCAATATCAGTGCACATGCTTAATAGATGAAAGCCACCTAGAAAGAATCACTATCTGCTACTCTTTCGAGAACTCCCTCGCAGTTATGTCTCAATACAGCCCTCTTCACTCACTACGTTGCCCAATGCTACTCCCGCACCAGAAAAGGGAACGAGAACGACTGCAAAGAAAACGTCTGCTTGCTTTATGAGTTGAAAAAATGCGGTTATTTTATGGATGCCACTTGTTTTGCGACACAAAAAAACTATGAGCGCACCTCGTACGAATGATAAACGAATTCCAACAACAAACCAATCACTGCCATTACGGGCCCATGCCCAATAATGCCCGCCACCAAGGCCGCCAGCGTGGTTACTCACAGCAATTAAATCATACACCGCTTTTCCGAACTTTTCATCAGCCACTCTCGAAGTCAGGTCCAAACCTCTGAAAAACGAATTTCGATGTCTTCCACTACGACACTGCAGGACGCACTGAGCTCCGACATAGTACGCTAGTAATGAAGCCGACTTTTCCCATGCCTTTTAAGTGCCTTCCGTTGTTCACCAAAGAATTAGCGAGAACGGTAAATTCATGTAAATCACATATCATTAACCACATTACCGTGTGATCAAATGAGGCTTCTATGCAATACGAGGAGAAAACAAAGGCTCAATATTTGTTCGCCACCGACTATAATCTGCCCAGCTTCAAATCAAGACTACAGGCGGAAAGACCAACTATGCGCAACGAATGACTTCAGCGAAATCGCAACTATGAAAACGATATGGCCTAATCGTATGACGGTTCTCGTCGAATTTAGAAAGCACTCGTTTTTTATTTCGTTACTCTTCGCAGTAGATGTGCGTGAGAGTTCAGCCGGGATTATCCTGAATCGGCTTAAAAACCATTAAGCTGACGGTTCACTAAGACTAGCTCCAAATCAAAGGGTTGACAAACTGCCCATAACATGATTATAGTCGAATATTCCGATGGATCGTTCAGCAATTACAAAAATAGTGACTTCCCTCTTTGCATTCTTTTAATTTCTGGAAGGCAATGACCGATGAATGTTACTACGGTAATTGCTGGTACGTTTCATTCCACCTGCTGACTGTTTTATCACGAGTTTGGGCTGATTGGAAGAGGCTTAAAGCAAAAATTGACTGTTCCCGTTTTGTTACTTCGAACATTAGAGACAAACAAATATATGCATCGTAAAATTCATTGAGTTTTTTTTTGCGTCTCCAGCTGTATCCACTCTAGAACTAAAAGAGTAACAAACGTCAGCGGGAACTCCACGGGAATATCGATTTTTTCGCGACTCCATCTGGTAAAGTGAAAGCGTTTGAGATGGATGATGAGAATAGGAGGCAACTTCCATAGGTCAAGCTTCTTAGTGGCATGTTGGTGTTCTTTGCAACGCGAGCAGTACCTGCAAAAAGATAAGCATGAAAGCGACGGGTAAACTAGAACAATTCTGCAAAGCCGAAATGCTGCCGGTGATTGCAACGATCGGGAAACTGCAAGCTCTTAGCAGTACGAGTTCTTGCTTCTGCATGCAGCAGATGGTAGGACCAAGGGCTGATGCACGCTGGAGATGAATGACGAAAACATCCACGCTTTTTATAATTGAATACCCTCGAAAAAATAGAAACTGAATGCTCGCAGCGTAAATCTTTTTTTTTTTTCTGATGGTAGCAGAATTATTCGACAGCCTCTCTCTGACCCATCATGGTTTAGAACTGCTTCAACGTAACGTCAGACCCAGAAGTGAATGGAAAACTAAAGCATATCTATTCAAATCGAAAAAGCAACTGAAAGAGAAAAACTTCGAATTGCGTTACAAACAATGGACAGTGAAATGAGAGATGTATAATTGATTCCTCAATGCTGCTCCCTTCTCCGTCTCGAATTCCCCAAAAAAAGGCGAAATCTTCGCTGCACTACTGCTTCAGCCGTCGACCTTTACAAACTAAACTTTGTCTCCCAATCGTTGCTTTCTGATGAAGAAATTGCAAAGTACGGATTCACACTGTTCTCCTCAAAACGCATATGGAGATAAAAACAAAACAAACACTGTGTAAACAAATAATCTTGAAATACAAGCAGTACCTCTAAGCATATCAGTGAATATCAAACAGTCGTTAATATAGCCGACGCGTTGCCCATTCAACATTACCAGTTCTCCCAGTTTAACAATACTTCACTTCTGCTGGTTTATTTGTTAGTGGTACGTGGCTCTTCCTCCTCCCCCTTCACAGCCTAATGCAGCTGCACTTATTCCTTTCACAGTGGATTCACCCCGGCGAGATCAAATACCATAGCCAAGCTTACCATAGGTTGCCATCGCTGAGTAATTCTTGACGAGTAAAAAGATGAAAACATTCGTTGATATCAGCGCCATTGCGTACGCTATGCTTCGTGAGGAGTTCCTTCTCTTCCATGTCCTATTAAATACACAACGCTTATCCTCATATTTTTGAGTCAAACCAACTGCTTACCCACATCCACATAATTTATAAACATATCCACTTATCTGAACGTCCTCCGGTCACCTGTAACGCCTCCACTCTCTCATTCCTCCACAGTTTTCGTAGAATTTTTGCAGTAATCCAGTGTCTGAATAGAAAGACGAAACGACATGCGGCATTCTCTCAAGTGGAAACTCGACGGACTGTAAGCAGTTTTTCTTAATTCGAATAGAGGAATTTCACGGCAGAATGGACTTCCTAGAAGGACTAAATTTCGAAGATAAAAATATATGAAAACCTTCTCTTGCACTCAGAGAAGCCGACGTTTTGCCTATCGAAGTGTAAAATATATACCGCAAGCACGGTGCCTTAGGCAGAAATCGAGAAACTTCAGCCCAATGTGGGGAATATAACTTTATGATTCCACAGTGAGCTAAAAGAAATAACCCGCTGAGCTGCACTTCTAAGTCTGTCTCTACAGTACAAAATGCCGAGTTTCACCAGCATCGATCACTCAACGTCTGTGCGTAATAATCTTACTTCGCCTTTCGTGTTTAGCTGCGTAAATAATTCTGTGATTAATGGCTGTACAGACAGGACTTTTCTCCTCCAAAATGCGATCACACTGAATTCGTTTATCAACGCCCGATATATAATATTAAGATTATTCGAAATAAATTAGTTTGGAACCGGAGGAACATAATTTGTATACAAAGAAAATATCCTTGCGCAAGGCACTGCGACTAAATTTTTCCAGCTGGTTCCGGCTACATAAATTTCCGCTCCTCAAAACACTTTCCGTAACCTCAAATGCCTATTTTACTGACAAGTTATGAACTCATAATTTTTTTGCTAGTCTTTTTACGTCCCTCAAGAAGATCTACACTAAAAAAATTTTTCTGCATATTCACTCCACCTCGCATACATACCGATCCGTTTACAGCTGACTATTCGTTGGTTTAGTCAGTCAATGACACCCTACAAGGCAAGGAACGCTGATGCGTGGTACTGACGGCGCAGCAGAATTCTATTTTTATTCTATCTACATTAGGGAAAGAAGCATTAATCATACCTACCTTCTTGCAAAAGTCGCTTAGAACGTTTGGTTGCCACAGCATCGTCACCGATATTCCCCGAATGCCTCTATAAAGAGAGGTAGGCCATATAAGCGGTTGCTGTAAGGATTCCGAATGAGTGAAGCATCATGGTCAAGTAAATGAGTATTTAGTCGCTAATGCACTCCCACCTTCCGGAGAACATCAAAAACGGAAGAGTGCCAAGCAGGCTAGTGTACGGCATTTTGTATATGTGAAGGATGTACAAATGAGAAAAAATGATGTACTTGGTGAAAAAAATTAAAGTTCTGGTTCGGTGGTTCCGCCATGGCCTAATGACACTACCGTTGTAAAGGCAATAACATCATGAGTTAGCTGCCCTAACAAAATTTTGGTACCTTGAAATTATAAATCAATGAGAGTATAACAGAATGCTCTAGAATTCGGTTCCCATCTATCACGGTCATGACTGATCATGGGAGTTTATTAGCCGCCCAATGCAGCAACATCTCTCAAAATCCCCCAAAAATGACCAATACTTTTTCACCGGTTATAGTGACCGGCTCGGACATGTTATTGAAATCCGAGTAGCTGACGAGGTCAGGTGTCACGGGCAAATCCTCCGTCGTGACATCGCGCTCACTGAAACCATATCCTCCTTCACTGTTTCCTTTGCGATCTTTAGCGAAGTACTTCCTGAACGAAAACTAGCAATAAACAATAACAATAAAAGCGTTCCGATACAGCGAACTGAACCGCTAATCATTTGTTAAACGTTAAAATCTCCTAGAAAATTATGCAGCTAGAAAAAATTTTCGCAGAGCACAGCAACACTGCTAGTCTTTCTATCTCAAGCAGCGTTTATTATCGGACATTCAACGGACGAATAAATGCCTCCACAATCCCATCTTCCAAATATCAACACCGCTGTTTACCGTCACCCTTTAGAGAATTTCTTGTGGCGCTGTTTAATACAGCAGCTACTACGATGAAATCACAGGACTGTAATCAGAAATTCGTCAAACCCTCTCTCCTCCGAAAAGAGTTCGAGTCAGAAATTTGATTTCTTTTCAGGATCGCAAACAGCAGAAGTCAACTGCTTTTTGTTTAGCTGTATTCTGCACCTTCAACCTCTTCGAACAGAGTGCGCGGTACTCTATTTGTGGTGATTCATCACTACAGGAATGGAACGAACCTAATGCGAGGTAGTACGCTGCTGGTGATGAAATCACTGCTGAGTGAATCTGGCGATGGCACCATCATCAGCAGCGGCACCGTGATAACATCTTTCGACGTTACCAATTGGTTGCGAACTTGGATGATGCTCAAAGGAGAAGTGATGGTGTCATTCGCATCAGCAACCTGAAAGTTTCACAGACCTGCTTGATCGCATGACTCTCCCACTCCACAAGTTCAGTAATCGCGAAAAACGAGTGAATGCTTCATTAGTCACGTAAAGTAAACATGAGAACTTGTGTGCCTTGACAGACTTTATAGCAAAACTCTTTAGCAGATACTGAAAGTAGCAGCCGCAGTTGTCAACGCACACAGGCTACGAATTAATTATAGTGCAAAACAAACGGTGACTAGACAGGCGTGCCAAATATCGTCCAAAATGAAAAGAAAAAAACTGAAGCTTTCTGGCTCCTTCCCTTTGTCGGCCGCGCACAGCTCAATGCATTTTACTTGATAAACAATGTCATATATCACAATGTATATCACACCTGTAACATAAAGATGCTTACGCAACAAAAGGAGATCAGTGTCTCCCCGTGAAACAAAGATTGCTCAGAGAGGAAATCAAGTGGCTACATATCAGAGTTACCTGAATCTTTAACCTCAAATCTCGTTTTTCTGCAACGACCTAACAATTGGCAGATCTAACTTCTTCAACAGCAAATATCTACTATACAATTCCAGTTTTTTTGCGTTGTTCCTCAAGCGTATATTTAGAAGCAGACACTCTATGCATATAACCAAATCGGGTTGACCCACGTATAATGAAAAGATATTGGCTTGGGAACCAAATAGGGTGGACAATAAAAGTCTTCAGTTCTTAGATTAGGCTCGTGATCAATCCTGTTTGAAAAACTGCCAACCTGGTAAGCATATATTTGGTTCAGCGGCATCGAGTAAGCTGCAGCGAGCGATTCATCGTCGCTCATAATTCTAACAAGAGCCTTGTTATGCAGTAGGACAAATAAAATCTGCAAAAAGAAACGTTCGACAGTGTTCAACCTGAAATGAGGGCCCGGATGAAATGAGTTTATAAACTGCATTTAGTCTCACGGAGAGAAAAACATATGGTTTCTTATACATGGAAAGTTGCCAAGTAATGCTGCGCTTGCTCTTCTACAAGCAAGCTTTAAAACGCTTGCTGTAATCGTTGCATGATTACTTCCTATCGACGAGTGATACCAGCACTAACAGAAGCCACAAACCTTGTCAACTTTCAACAAAACTTACGAGACTACTGCCCAGAGCAGACTGCTTGCGCATTATTGCTCTCACCTCCTTCACCATCGTGTTGAAAGCCACCAACATCGTGTACTGGAAGAGGAATGTATCCAGAGTGACAACCGATGCAAACGTACTCCAGGCTATCCTCTCATACAAGGAAAGTGCGACGTACTCCATTCTTCTTCTCCTTGTTTGCCTTCTTTGTCCAACCAATAACTCGGAGAAAAAATTTTGTCGGCCAACGAAAACCTTAGTTCCCAGTGAGGGGTCCAATGCTACGTTTCGATGATACGCAGATTAGAGCAATTGTCGGCACATAAAACTCATAAAAGAGATTCCATTACTTGCCTCATCTTTCCCTTCCTTTCTTCTCCTTTAAAACAAACGTGCTCACAATGGGAGGCACATCTCGACCTATACAACGTAAAAAATTAGCACTTTCGGCTTAGATAAATAAATGACCCTTAATAAAGTTACCACAACTGGCGAGAGTGGTTAAAAAGGCAAGGAGTATGTACCATCTCAGAAATTTCTATTCAATGAATCGCAATGACCTCATTCAGTACTGCGAACGAGAAAATTTATGTCCCAATATATCGTGTGAATCATTGCATGCAAAGGACTTTCAAAAATGACTTCTTGAGAAATTATACGACGACTTATAATCCGCAACCTTCAACAACATGGGCTTTCTGCTATGACCTCATGCGATCTTCCAATGGAAGAATTTCCAATACCTGAAATGCAAGCACATTCTATTTCAGCACTTCTTATCAGCAAAAAAATACAATAGCAGTTACCTTCACCCACTTGCGATCCGGGCTGAGCGGACTAGCGTCATAACGACCTTGTGGATTCTTTCTTTTGGTGGTAACGGCAAAGACAGAAAGCAGAACGGATCGAATTTGACGCTGACCTTGAAATGCATTAGTGATGTTACAAAAGGTTAGCATTCTGCGAGGAGGAACTGCAGACACCGTCATGTGTGGAACACTCCATGGGCACTCTATAGCACCTGAGGCTCTGTCTCTGAGTTTCTACCACTGCACACATTACGTGGACACAGCCGTTAGAACCAGATCTTAAACAATTACAACTACTAGCATAAAAGTGCAGCTGCCTACGTGCTTTTGCTGTGAAATGCCAGAAAGGACACCGGAAATTAGTTCGTTATGTCAAATGACGCCTCATAAGGATGTAATTAATGCTTAGTTGCATTATTCAAACAAGACAAACTCATTTCACTTACAAGTTTACACTGTGGGCAAACCACAGTCGACTTGAGCTGCCCATGCAAGTAATCAACAATCACGCTATCGTTGCCCATCTTGTACATTTGCCAAGCCTCAGCAGCAACCTGTAAGAAAGGATCGCACTAAACGACCGAACTGAGTGTCCTACGGCGCACAATCATCGTCAGCCTGAGAAACAGTACTTTACTAGCTACTGCACGCTAAGAACCAGTTCATCGCTGATCACTTCAACGGTGCTCAGGCATAATGCTTACTTACGATTGTTTCTGTATCGCGGATGTGGATTTTGCATATGGGTAACGTATCTGATGTGTGCAATTACTGAAAAAATGCCTAATGTCCACATTTCACGACATCAGAAGTAATGCAGCGAGGATCGCACATAAGCAAATATTGACCATCTAAAGCGAGAAACGAAGGCTTGATACCTTCATGCAGATTTCAATAAGCTGCAGAGTGAGAGACCTGAAGGAGATGGGTTGTGAGTGTTAAGTATTTTATCCTTTACCCTCGGAACGGAATGCGTTCATTGCAATAAATAAAGGGCAAACGTCCAAGGATCATTTGGAGCTGATAGTAGGGGAGCCACTGTGCTTGATAATGCAATCTAATTCTTATTTCAAAAAGAAGTGGTCCACATAGCACAAGCAGAAAGATTCCTTCAGCAACGGGCATTTAGAACACTCCTTATTTTGCATAGGTACACCACATGAAATACACTACTCATTCCTCGGCCCGAATTATGAACGACTACTTATCATGCTTCCCGGGAAGGATAAGAGAAAATGATAAAGTAACAACAATAAAACAGTAATCAAGTGAAACGGAGGGAGAAAACTTTCCAGAAATGCACCATAACATTTATTTGTTTTGCAAGGCTACGCTAGAGCAAATTAAATTAGTAAAATATAATATTTTCAAACTACGAACTCACCATGCTATCAGGGCGCTCTCCTGAATCTTTCGCCTCCAAATACACTTTTTTCTTCACACGATTGAGGTCTTCATGGAGACCGTCAAGGAGAAAAGATAGCAATTCCTGAGAATCGTGTTGCGAATATCCACTAAACTGCTGAACGTACTGCCCAAGAACGGCCTAGAAACATACCTCATGCATCCACTGGTGAACGATGATGGGTGAATTTTGAAACAGCAAAAGACGCGAATGAATTCATGTTTTAACGAGCCCATTATTGCTCTTATTAATTTCGTACGGGTACAACTTTCAATAAGAGAAGGCTACCGACAACTGCGATGTCGACCTCTCATTAGACAGCAGCACATGCTTTAGATGTTCCATGAGAGTTTTTAGCTACCTATTTCATAGTTCTTCTATGCTAGGAGAAAGACACGAAGCGTCGAATATCTTTAGTTCTATCACAAGCCAACCAGCCAACAACGAAAATCGTGGCCAACAGAAAAAGCACATTGAATCCATTGGGAATGAATTATGAGCTCAATCTAAGCCTTTTTTCAGATAACTTTGCAAAGCACATTTTTCTCTTGCCAGCGTGCTATAAGGGAATTTACTGATCACTTAACGCGAAAATAGGCTAATATAATTTAGCGCCTTTGTTAAGAACAGCTGCCAGTGTGCATACTACTAAAACGCGAAAGACGTATTCTGATGGGTCGGGATACGGTGGCAAATTGAAACACTGTTGCTAAGTGACGCTGAAATGATATTTTAAGAAATGTGAGGGCAGCGGCGAACCTTTTGGTCTTCTGAGGCAACATAAAAAGGAAATCTTTCTGCCACTGTCTCGCCACAGCAGAGGCCAATATAGAGGTGAAATTTCGGATACCGTTTGCGCTTACGGAAATCGGCAACCCTCATCACAGAAGAATGGAACACATAGCTTCGCATGTCCGCGCGTGTCCAGATATCCTTTACGCATGCTTTGAAAGTGCTTCGAGTGCTACTACTTCACGGCAATAATTTCACACCTTCTTGTGAGAACAAGCAGGTCTTCAGCATCTCATGTTCACTAGTGTTCCTACATGGTACTTTCCTACCGAAATGAAACTGGTGACAAGAAAATATATGACAATGAGGAACAAAAGAATTCATTCACGGTTTTTTTACGGGCGTAGGAATCAAGCAGACCGTGCAGAGATGCAAATTCCGTTAGAACACGTTTTCTGGAGTTTTTTACTGAAGGTCGCTCAACTGCGGGACTTCGATGACAAATACCAATCTTCGCCTTTCATCCGCCCAGAAAGCAAACGGGATTTCAGCATATCAGCGTTATTTTCATCGAAAATATGACCCGCTGATGTCAGATGAGATTGTAAGCTCGACCTTGGTAATGCCAACCACTTAGAAACAGCAAGGACACAAATGCAAAATAGAACGAAATGGAAGAATAATCGGTCCCTAAATCCTGGATAGAAAAAGAGATGAAACAACCGAAAAGTCATAAGATGTGAAGCCTAAACGACTGCACGCATCTGTGTATCGATGCTAGGATTAAACACCTGCATATGTGATACCAATAAACCAGAAGCTCATGGAGCCCCATGAGAAAGTATGAAATTATTGCTTGCGCATAGATAAGGCAATCACAGCCTAATTACACGTGCAACAATCTATCAAGTTATTATGCATAAACCACGAACTCTACTTCTGTGTGGTGAGGGCCACGACGTTACTCAATCGCGATCACGGATTCCCTCGATCCTATGGTTCAGTATTAGTTCACTGTATAAAATATTCAAAAACGAACCTTGAGCTTGCGTGGTGATATACTACGATTGCTTCCGTTCCACAGCTGCTCCATGAGATCGGCATAGGCGCGCGCCAGCTGACCGTGCATACCGAGCACATTTTCTTCGTTAATGTCATGCTTGTAGCACCCGTTCAGAAAGTACTCGGTCAGTTCCTTCACGTTGCTCAGACACTGGAAACCCTAATTATTCGCTATCATAAATACACAGGCCTTTTCATCCAAAATATCATTGTTGGAACAAGCGAACAGCAAAGACTTCTGTTGGTTTGAGTGAATTTTCAATATCCTGGCTACTGGGGGTCAGTATGTGACGTACGCGAACATGAAGTAGTCGTGTACAGCCAAAGCCTACGTTAGAAGCAAGATAAGCTGAAAGAAGAAGCACAAGAAGAAAAGAACACTGAACAAAGGAAAACCAGACCTGGAGAGCACTGTTCATGAAGCAAGTATTGCCCAAATTTTCCAACCCGCACACACCAGGCCTATAGGATTTGTGAGCAGGCTGCGTGCTGATCGCGCCTGTAGACAGACCGTTCCGCATCACGTCACTGCTTCTAAAACAGCACCCACTTACACCCTCAAACGGAAATTCTTCCACCAGAAGGTTATTTAAAAACTTAAGAAGGAAAAAAATTCCAGCTCAGTGCACCTCTTTATCAAGCAAGTCACGAGTGGCGCTAAAATATTCGAAGCATTGTAGCATTTAAATAAGGTAACAAACCGCACCACAAACAAACCTGAAATCCAGTGTTTCTTTGAGGCGAGAAAGAGCAATGAGAAACAACAGAGAGCCAACGTAACCAGTGAATGCGTCAAGAAAGTCTCCACTCAGCACTACACTACTTTTTCTACCAAAACCTGTTGGCTTCGCAGTGAACAATGTTACAGCCCGACATCAAAATTTCTAACCAACATTACTATGCATCACCGGACCTTTCAAACTACAATTTTTTCCCGTACCGTAAACGTAACTCAGTGGAAAGAAACAATTCTTTAATTCCAAGTGCTGGAAAGGTAAACCACACAACCGTTCAAACAACGTACTTTCCGAAAAGTACTTTCGAGCTGTTCACTGACATGTTAGACAAATCAGTGCTGTGAACGCTGAGAACATCGACCACAATGAGGTCATCCTGTGAAAGTGCGGTTTCCAAATCCACCAAGTTCAGTCTTCTGTAGATGTCTTCCTCAGCCAAGTAGCACTGAATTGTGCTGTGCTCATCGATTTTCAGGACTTCGAGTGCGCGCTTCTTAATCGACTCTGTAAGCACAAAAATTCAAACCGAGTAATCTCCAAACATCGTTTCAGCGCATCTGTAATTCACCAGGCACCGCACAGGCATGACGCTGAGTTCAGAAAATGAGCCTGAGTGACGCAGACGAAATCTGAATGAAAAAGGCAACGATCCCGCTACCTGTGCCGAAGTGTCGTCCACGCGATCCATGAATACGAGGACCTCTTAAACAGAAACAAGAATAACCTACAGTGTGGTTTTATGCTTTTTCTGTGCCAAAATATTCCAATACTCTACACACAGGGTTGAGCGAATTACAGTTTTCCTGCAATATGCTGTTGTCCATACAAAAAATGAAGCAAAAGCAATCCTTTTTTCGCAAGAAGCTCTTTGGGTTCCCTACCACTTCCTCTTCCCTCTCTCCCCCAACCCATCCACATCCTCTATTGCTAACAGGCTCTCCCCAAACTTTCACTCATTGTAATTAGTTGTAGCAACCAAAAGCATTAATGAGCTCCTAATTCCATCGAAATTCATCAGAAGAAAGAATCGAAACACCTGCCCCAACATAATTTTGCACAAAGAAGTCGCTACAATATATGAAAAAGAAACAAAAAAGGACCGTGAAGAGGGAACCCCTCCACCTACCAATACCACTCCGGCTCTCTAGAAACCTCACGGCTGACTACTTTAAACCAAAATTTGTAGTACAGCGATTGGAATGCTGCCGGAGGTGACTTCATGGACAGTGAAAATTGAGGTCGAAAAACGAAGGAGGAGAGAGATTTGTTAGCTGTGATCTAATAACGATAAAATGATGAGTTCTGATAGCTTCCTGGTAAGATTAGAAAGTGGCTTCGGGAGCTTTGTGTTTTACGATGCCTTCCTCCTTTAAAACGTCCGTCTCTTAGTGGTTTCTACTTTTCGATCCACTTTTCGATTCGATCCACTATTCTCGGATATTTCGAAACTTACATCAACTCGCTCCCTTTAATGAAAAGTGACATGCGCAGCAAATGTTACTGTGAGAAAGCACTCCCGTCATATCCACTGCTGAGTGCGACAAAGCCACGGCATTCTACTTCTACTGAAAGCCATTATCGCAACAACTTCCCACATCAACAATCCACCCTCTGAGGTGGATTGTTGATGTGGGAAGTTGCAATCAACATTAACGGTCCTTTCCGGTAAAGACAAAGAACGCTCACCAAATGACTCGCCAGAAAAGATTTCGATCGTGTATTCCTCATCGATGTTGTCGGAACGAGCGATCTGCAGAAATGCAGATTTGTACAGCAAAACGAGCACAACTTTAGCACTTAAAGGACAGAGTGCTCACGGAGATGTAACAGCCTGATAACACAATCGAAGATGCACTCTCCAAGTGTCATCTTAATACTCTTTCAAAGATATTCAACACGAAAAAAAGCGATGAGTAGACGCTGAGCAATCGACCATTTATTTGAGCCAGAACTAATGTACTCTCACCTCCTTTTAAACCACAAATTAGCATGCTACTACTTTGCAACTTACTTAGCTCTCATATATGCATATGCTTACTTTGCACTGCGCATGGCACGATCGAAACATACCCCATGTCAAACTGCATGGATGGCTCACTCAGCTCTTGATTTAATGTCTCGCATTCAGGACATTCCCGTCATCCTCCTCATCGTTCTTTGTGGTGGAAGCTACTCGACGAAATTTACTCTCCATTACTCTGTATACCGCTCATATTCCTTACGGCGTCAGCACACTTCTTGACCTTGGTGCCCTTTTGTCAAGCTCATCAGTGAAGTCCAGTAAGAGTGGAAAAAGACATTGGGAAGCAATCAGTACAAAGCAGAATGTAAACTATTAAAATTCGAACGCACTCTAATAGTTGGCGGATACACTTCGATATGTAGCGAGTCTGGCAGCCGGGCCGAACCGACGACAGTTCTCTCAATAAGGTCGCGCTCTTCGATTGCTAACCCATACGTGCGCCGGAGAACCGAGAACGCCGCTAATGGCAACAGCACAAAATCCTGCTTTTCGATCAGATTTTTCTTCAAAGCAAATCCCTTCTCCGCTGCAAAAGTCACACATTGCTGAAGTGATCAAACACAACCACGGAACAGCTAAATAAGGGAAAGAACTATGCCTCAAAAAGCCCATTCTCTCCCTCTTAAGAAAAAAACACGTTCCAAATGATGGCTTGAATTCCCTCCCTCCTTGCTATCAAACAGTATTTAGAAGGTAAGTCTTGGAAACATTTTCCAAAACAAACTAAGGATCATATCGCAGTCAGCATGGGACCTCTGTGCACCCCTTGAACAACTTCTATCCCCAACTTCAAATTTCTGGAACTTCGACATAACTGGAATGCACCGCTCTCATATTTTGTTTTTGCTGGCCGCTGTTGACGTGACACCAACTACACTGAAGAATATTAAGCAAAGTCGCTGCAGACCTGACTGAAAAATACTGCGTTATGATCTAAGGAAAAAAGAAAGAATTTGAACAATCCATACCTCCCTCACACAAACTGCTATTATCGACTGCAGGGATATCATCGACGTCACCTATTTCAACATGGGAAATGAATTCTCGCCACCAATCCATACCGACCAAACACCTAAACAAGTTTTTGACGACCGCTAAGCAATTTATTAATAACAGTAATTATCTGAGAACATTTTCTACGGCCGTAAATAAACATCAGCTGCTAATTGGGGCTATAAAACGGAAAAGCAAGCACAGCTAAAGATGCCTCAGATTTCTGAGATGTTACAAAGAGAATAAAACAAACCAAACTAATAGATCGACCGAAATCCCACATGTGCGAAGAAAGCTTATGGTTATGCTCTGATGACTGCCGTCTTTAGGGTTGTCTTTTGTACAACAGCCCATCCACCTTATCTACTACCGTAGAAAAATTATACAAAATATGATGAGATATTGAATACTGCTGTACCAAATAAGGTACTTTATCCTACCTACAACTTGACCTGCTCGTTCCACCAGTTTTCAGTCTCCTTTGCCAATTGCTCCGCTAAAGGTTCATTTATTCTCAAGCCGTCTGCAGAATGAAAATACTTCAAAGAACTCAAAAAATTCTGGAAAAGATGTAAAATGTTTCGGAAGGACGATTACGAGGGGAGCGATCTCGTCTGCAAAGTGGCCGCATCTGCGCAGAAGAAGCAAGTAGGCCCGCTTTAGGTCCCCATGTCATATCAAATGATTCTTACATCCGTCAGGAGGAAGGCGATTTCACATCCGTAGGGAAAATCGACCAAAAACATACCTTCGATTAGACAAACGTTGTAAATAAAATCTTCCTTTAGCAGATCTTCACCTACCGATTTTGCGGCATTTTAGCGAGCCTTATATAGCGGACGACTACTAGGTTAGTGCTGTACAATCCGCGTGACCGAAGAATTGGAACGATGCTCAAAAACCAGGAAGTATCGGCAAAATTTTCCGTGCGAGGAATGAGTTAGAAAAACCTCCAGGCAAAATACAAAGGTCGTGGGGAAAATCCTTGCATACCTGTACTACCAGACTGGGTGCGAATTTCCTGACAGAAATGATAATGGATGCCGATCTGTTTTGAAAGAAACTTAGAACATACCATTTTTCACCGAAGACGAGCGGATGACGCTCAATAGCATTCAACAGATCATTCACATCAGCTATCGTTAGTGCTCGATTCTGGATTCCGTCCATTTGCAGCTCGATGATCTGCAGATCAGGTCGGTGATTAGACCGTTAGGCAGCAAAGATAAACAACTGGGGAAATTGCGCCACATATACGACAATGAGTAGCGAATCCCAGTCTGTGCGTCAACAAGAGGGAGCTTTTTCCTCTTTAGCAGTAATCCCAATTTGTTAGTGCAAGTTACTTTCATAGTTCCTTCATTTCTACATGATACACCACATACTGCATACGTCAGCACAACAGCAAACGAGAGTAAGCAAATGCAAAATCATCCGTTTATTATTATCGACTCATGCTCGGAAACATGCCTGCGTTTTGAGCTTCGCTCATGCTATCTAGGTCTGCTTCGTACACCTTCAACGTTTCCTGGCTTGATTCCACACCTTTTCACTTACAAAACAGAGGCGTGTTACGGCATCATATGTGTGGAAAACTCGCAACCCCTCCACTCAGAACTCCCTCCCCCTCCCCCCCCCCTTTTTTTCTCCCTTCCTACAATGATTCAGATAAGCCAACTCTTCCGACAATTCTGCAAAAGCGCAGATGCAAATTGAAAACTAAGGCTTTGCTTAAAAGCAAGGAGAAGAATGCGCACATAACGCTTTTGGACAGCTCCATCCGGTAATGAATCGTTGCTACGACTACGGCCGACAATCTTGTGCAAGCAGTAGACCTCAAAAATGAGCTCGAGCAACGAAAACACTTCACTACGGAAGCGAAAAGCCTAGAATGCTCACGTAGAGTAAAGAGGGTGATGGCCGATGCCAAGGCGTGAGTCACAACGTTTTAAGCTGACTGGACTCGAACATCCGCATTAATTCAGGTACACTCCGCAACATCATCTTTCACCTAAAACCTGCCAATAAGCTGGAGGGGATCAAAAGTGCAGACAAGCTGGGGAAGACGGAAAAGTGGAATGACCGTAAACTGTGGCCGTACCAGACAAGCAATTGTGGGGACGAAGACTGTGAGTGCGGAATTTTTATAAAAATTACAGCACGACACTATGTACTGCTAGGAAACGTCACGTGCGATAAAGGCCTGAAGCTTTGTTTCTACAACGTCGAACTAGCATAAGAAAGAAAGCGATGTCATTGCAGGAATTTTGGAGTGGTCGAAATCAACGGTGGTTAAGGATATTCGGGAGTTTCATAGAAGACGAAAAGCAGAGAATATTTGCATTCATGAGGGACCATCTTTATGCTAGAGTACTCTGTCTTGCTCCCACAGAACTGCAGTGCACTGGCAATTTTTGAACAGCACAGGTTTGGGCGTTTCGTTGTTTTAATGGAGCTGCTCTGGCACAATACTGCAGCTAATATCCACGTGGCGCAATTAGGCCGAACACAAAGGGATTCCCGATTCGGTGTATAACGAAAAGGCCGTGACGTTTTTACGCAGTGTGGCTTCTGCAATAAACGAACACCAGGAAGATGATAGCGCAAGGGTCGTATGAACACGGGTTCACACACAGAATGACGAGAAATGGGACCGAGAGAAGAGATCTTCGGAACTGACCGTTAATACTTCAGAATGCTATGACCTTCCTATGTACACCCCTGCTTCTACTCGTTCACAAACGAGTGCACATATGAAAGGTGAAACCTCATTCCAGCAAGGCAAGCGGACGGAGCAATACATCACAATATGCCTTATATACCGTAGAACGCTGCGAAAGCGGTGGATGCAAAATAGACAGTGCGACCTCTTGCAGCTTCATCGTCCGCTGCACAAACATTTGACGGTGAAACTGGTGCGGTGGCGGGCAAAGAAGCAAAATCTCAGTCAAATGCAGCATTGCATCACACACGTATGTGCTTATCAAACGATCCCCATAAACGCAGACAAGGGTAGAAAACGCCACGGTGATTAGACGTGTGCTGGAGAAATTAGCATGGTGTGGTGACAGATCTGAGCTAAGCTTTCCGCGGGCAATACCTGCAGCTTCCAACTGTTTGTGAGTCTTTCGTTTGAAGAATGCTGCGATTGAGCCGCTGACTGAGCCGCGGATGTGTCGTTGGATGACACAAATTTGTCTATTCGAGTGACCACTTGAAGCATCAAATGAAGCTTTAACTGACGAAGGTGTTTAACGGAGCGAGCGAAAAAGCGCCTCGTTGCTGTGTAAACGATACGACCGGATTGATGAGTAAACAAACGAGGTGCAAACGCTTTTGGAGAAGAACCAACGTCTATACGGATTAAAGAAACGATCTCGGTTGGTCCAAGTCTTGGGTGGCTGCAAACCCCTGCCGTCGGGATATGCCAAAATATCGCATCGTTTGCCTTTCTGCGTATGTGTCATCCTCGTTTCTTTCTTCCATGTTTCCCAGCAGATGCCTATGGTGCCTTGCGATTAGCCCAGATAAAGTAAAATCACTCTTTCCTCAAAAATGTTCCTCCGCTCCAGCTTCCATGTTCACGACATCTAGCTGGAAAAGTTAGGTTCCCTACAGCACCAGACGACTTTCCTCTCCAGACCTTCTATAAGGCTTCTGTTGTCTTCTCGTAAGAACCAAAATTTTCAATAACTTCCAATTCTTTTCAGTGAAATCTTTGATTCTTTTAGCGCTTTTTTACTGGCCTTTTGCTCGTAACCCCCCAGAAAGTGAAATTTAGGGCTACCCCTCTCAGCTATGAGGTGGAAGGAGAAGGCGGTGAAGGGAAGCAGTGGTTATTCATGTGCTGTTGACGAAATTTTGTTCAGAAAGAATCTGAGCAATTCCAATGAAGTGTGCTGAAAGAAACAAAATTAAGTGACCGCTGAAGGGTTCACGCAACCGGCGTAAAGACTGGCGAAGAAGCCAACTGGAATCTCTCAGTAAAGGGGGATTTCGTAAATCTGCTGCATCAGCCACTGCGCTAGAGAAATCTCGGAGTACACGACTGCAACTTAAATACGATCCCCATCCAAACAAAACAGTCCTTGCAAACATCTTTTCGTGGTTCCTGTATCAAGTAGACTCTTTCGACGCATACCAGTCGGCAGCCTCAGCTTGCACTCAGATTAGCATAACGAGTTTTTCCTTCTATTTATTTCAGTGCATATAGTGAAATCAACAAATTTCTGGAACTACAAGTTGCACTAAATGAAAAAACTCTCGATGTTATTGTAACTCTGAAACTTGGCTCTCCCCTCTGGTCCACTAAATTGATTCACTCATCATACTAAGCTGATCCCTCCAAGTACCTTGCTGTGACTACGAAGCTACAAACGATGTCGGAAATACTGCTCGACTTCGACGTTCCAGTTGCTAATTGCTATAGCTTCACCTAATAGCTGACAAAATGCTTCCTTCAATTTCTGCTTACCATGCATCTGACTACTGATATTTGTGCATCTGATTGCGAGGAATTTTTCGACGAGGTTTTTGAGTTCTGCGTGGTGGATTGTGCCACTGCCCTAGTCGGTGAACTGAACTGGAGTCTTCCTGTTGCAAACGGTCTGTTACAACGATCCAGTTGCCTGGAAACTTTCTATAAGCACCGTCCTTGTTAACGTCGTCGGCGACTCCACTCATGGCGATGAGGCAACTCTCCTATTTTTGATACACGACATCTTCGTTCGCGATGTCTCCATAGCTGAGAACTTTTCACAAATGATCATGGAAGTATCCGATTTGAAATAGCCCGTATGAAGTAGCGAGATTTCAACTGATGTAAATGCGAAGTCGTTCCGGCTGTAGACGATGAGATGCATATCTCGGTAACTCGTCTGTGATTGACGAAATGTATGTTTTTTTTGACTCTGCGCACAATGTTATTGAAAGGTGCGCACCGAAGAAAAAGACCACCCACATTAGACGACTTCCACCTTATCTTCAGTGCCTGACGGAAAAAAACAATTACTAGGGCTTGGCCACCATAAATTGGGTGGCCCGATGCCATTTGATGTGTTCCGAACGCTGCTGAATTCAGTGCGTAAAAGTTACTTATAAAGTGAGAGACGTGTGATATGCAGCATAAACGTTTTATAAATGCGTCAACAGCAAGCTGAATTCACGCCGTGCGGTTCACAGCCACAAAGTAACCGCGGCCACTTGATAGCAGACTTAAATTCATTATTCTCACATACTAATTCTCAGCAGTGTAGCAGGCGGTGATATGCTGCCGAATTTTCTCGTAGGTGGCAATAAATATTTTGGGTTTCTCCTCACCTTTCGAGCCGTTCATAACCTCAGCAGCTCGGTTTCCGTCACGTTAGGTGTCACTTAGGCTACGTTCTTTGTCCTCTCCGTGCTTTTGCTCTCTTTGAAAATGCGCACTCATCTCATTTTTGTTGAAGAAACAACTGCTATCTCAGTGAAAAAACTCTCGCCTGATCAGTCGGACTTGCGCCGTTTGATAAGTTTTCGAGACAGTCGTCGGAGGGGAGAGTAGAGTACAAAAGTTTGGACCGAAATTGTTTGTCTTCGCTACAGAAATGTGTAGTATCGTCGACTCTTTGCTAAAGTATCTCAAGTTTCCAAGCACAAACAGAAGCAAGAGCTGTCAAGCAAGAAATGGAGGTAGCTGCACGCTCAACATTCACTCGCCAGCTGCGTAAATGCGGAACTGTTTCCAGTCCTCTTTTGTTCTTCGCATACGTTTGAGAAATATCTGTTAACGCTCTGATGCTCTTTGGTGATGACCTTAGCACGTGTCGTCTATTATATGACTTACTCACAGTTTCGCGTCCTAAGGGTCGAGATGCATTCATCAAGGTCAAAATTTTAGCAGTTAAGTGCTTCCCATGAAGAATATCAACTGGTGTATGTCAAGTGACCCAAATGAACGTTTTCTTAAGCTGCAAAGTGAGACTTCTTCTGCAACAGATGATGCTCGTGACCGTTGTGTTGTGGTGGATCCTGGACTCCAGTGGAGCTCGCAGTGTTCCACCGCTAATCGTCGAAAAGTGCGAAGAGCATTGTTAGTGTTTTACAGCACAGATGTACAGAGCGTTATTGAAAAGCCTTCACTGCCCAGTTCCGACCCATTCTCGAATGCTGCACACTTCCGTATGGTTTCGCTATTTGCTTTCTGATATCACATTGTTACAGAATGTTCATGTAAGTTGCACCCATATTGTTCTTGGGGAGCCTGTCATGGACACGATAACAACCAAATTACATTCCAGGTGGAAACCACTAGCCCGGAATCACTGGAATAGCACACACTCAAAACTGATTTACTTTTTTGACATAAAATTACATTCTTCCCTCCTCGAAGTCTACGTGGACATTAGTCCCAGTTCGCCAAAACACTTACGAACAATATTCTGTCTAGTTCTATGCATTTGGAATCCGTTTCCTCAGAAATCCCTTGCACATTCACATCTTCGGCTTTTGGACTTGTGGACCCACTCTTATATGTTGCATGTATTTTACCCGATTGCAGAGCTTGTCGAACGGCTTGCTCTTTCTCGCCGCCCTTGCTCTCACGCTTTCTTTGTATTCCCTCACGTGGGAACACTGAAATAAAATTATTCTATGGGAATGCATAAATTAAGGGCAGCAAGTCATACGCAGCTAAAGAAATCTGATGCTGTCACCTGGAAGTGTTGTTATACCTTTTTCTTTGCAGCAGAGTATGATGTTGTCAAAAGGCTGCAACGGCACACACAGTAAATTTGTAATATGTAGGGAATGGCTGTTACTTGTAATTTATATGAGGAAACCGCATAATCAGAATTGAAAACACAACATCTCTTGGAACCACGAATCCCACTCAAAGAGCGCAACAAAATTACGTCGACAATGTAGTTTGGAGAAAATTTGATTTGTGAAAGACGCTGTCGATGAACTTGAGGTATTGCTATCGTGGCTCAAGACGGTGTCAAACTAATCGACTTCAAAATATTCATTTTTCTTCCACAGTGCATGACGCATCAGAAACAGAACGAACAACCCATCTACGGACGCTTCAGTCACGAACAAAGCGGCGATATGACTTGCAAGTGAAGAAATCAGGATAGCGGCGCTCTCCACTACTTCAACCTGTCTCACTCAGACGGAATACAACCGGATGAGGATATCGATCTCACGAAAACTTTTAACGAGGACACAATTAGAAATTCACTAAACATGACAGAAAAGCTGCGGAAAAACAGTAGAATTCTTGCGGTTTTGGGCATTGCTGTCGATTCTAACGCATCGCAAACCTTAGGTGGAAATTAGGAAGAGGTCTGAAAATACGTGATTTAAATGCGTCCTTTTGTCATCACCTACAGCAGCTACTCGATCATCCAAATATAACAACCAGCTGAAGTTGTTTCCATAGCATCACTGACTCGTGCAATATTGTCTCAGAGGGTGAGTGAAGTACTTTTTGGAACTGAACGGTGGAAAATCCAGCCGCCAAACTCCTTTTCACAGAGAAGGCAAATAACCATTGAATAACATTCACGTCGATCGTTTTTGTTCGATTTCACGGTGAAAATTGCCAACAGTTTGAAAATTACCGGGCGGGGTGACGAGAAAGACTTGTTGAATTTTTAAATTAAATGAGAGTTTGAACACTGCTAGACATTTATCCATACAGTGAGACTTTTGTTGACCGTCAGCTGAATACAACAGTCTGCAATGGACGAATCGCCCGTTTTGCGATGCAGTTCGATGACACAAGCAGCTGAGTAATTTGGCAGGCGGGTTTTGCTCGCTGGAGTAGAAAGGAATATTGCCTCACAGGGGCGATGAACCCTAGCATAGGTGTCACATCTTCAGAATGCTCACGCCTTTAAAAATAGGTGAAATGCTGCCCTCAAGATGTGATAGCAACTCGTATGGAAAATTTCCTCTCCATGTGCCAATAATGGTGCCAAAGAACGAATGTAAAGAGCCAATTGAAAACGAAACCACTTGAATAAATAAAGAAAGCTGTGCCAAAGTCGGCGTCGACTCGTCCGCTGAAAGCATCCAGTATCTTAGGCGCCGTTGCCATTGTCAACACTGCCAGTCCCAAGGCGTACGACGACTGCATCAACAGTGCTTAAAGTTATCAGTTCTCTTGTTGCTTTATTGCTTTTGAAGTTATTTCTTATTTATGTGATTTGCCAATTGTTTATTCCACTTATTTCTTTTCTTTCTTATTTATTCCACCTTGACTCAGGTGGAGTTCATTAAGAATTTCCGATTAGTATTTTTGCTCCCACTTGCCGCCACATTTCTATGCTTCAGCTGGCGTTTTCATATATATTTGTATATTTATATTTGATAACGTGGTTCCACATTTCATGAGTTTATTTAAACTTTAAAACCATACTTATGTTGCTGCGCCTGCGGGGATCAGTCATGAACACAGAGGCACTTTTAGCTGAGGATGACCTCTAATTCAGGCGAAGCATAAGATCGACCTGCCAGTTTTCGCCGACTAGGTGATATAAACCGTCTTACATCGTGGAAGCTTCACTTTGCAGCTTCTGGTGGAAGGAACAGATGTAAGGGTTAATGAGAACAACCATCAGGAAGGGGATGAGGAGTGACAGCACTTATCACTTTCTTCTCGCAACCTTACCAAGTTAACTAGCCTTCTCCTCCCCTTTCTGTAAAAGCAACACAATATCTGAAGTTTAAAGTTGAGAGATGCTGGAAAGCGGCTTCTCGAAGAGGACCTCTGCTATTTTGGCGCGATAGTATGGGCTTGCTGATGTTTATGAATCGTGTTTCTTGAAATCAACTTTCGAAAGGGAACTCTAACAGAGAAAGCGAGTAAAATCAAAAGAAAACACATAACGAATTTTCCAGTAGTTTGCATGGTAAACAGGAGGAACGGTTGTGAAAGGGATTCGCGCGTGTTGTTACTACATTCTCTCGTATCCTACTGACGACGCAGCGCAACATAGCTGCTATTTTTCTCACTCAGATTTCTATCCACATTTACGGGGCAGTCGTCGTTGACCTCAATAATGGATTAACTGAAGTAGTAATGTGCAGTAACTGAAACAACAGGTGACATCAACAGGCACTCTGCAGTCTCGAATGGCAAACGGAAGTACGGCATCCACACACCCTTTTGCATATACTTTGCTCCAAGCGGACGAAAAGAACTGATGAGCAGAGGTATCGTCAGTGTGGAAAAACTTTGTTAAGACGAGGATTGTTATAGAGGATCCGTTTTGGCAATGCAATCATGGATCGCCTGTTTGGCAACGGAGAAAAAGACAAAAAAGGGTCAGTCCCTCCTCATGAAAGGATCAACTTCGTGCTTAAAGGCCCCTTTCAAGCATATGCCATTATGTTTTTCTGCGACTACTGGATGGAGAGAAATTGTTTCCGACCATATCTTTCATCGTAATAATTGAGTACGAAAGGATAATAAGGCTGATGAGTTACACCGTCTTTTTACTTAGTGGAATATGGAAAAATAAACTGAGTGAAACAATGTTTATGAATCTTGGACAACCAAAACTCGTATATGAATTCGCACGTAGGCTGGACATTCCGCACTCCTCACCCCGCCTCTTCTCTCCCTCCAAAGTTGTTCGTGGGAAGGAATGAACAAGAGGAACCTATGGATCCAGCTCACAACTTAGCTGTACCCTTATTTATCAACTGGAAGAAACCAACAGCGATGCTCGATATCCTCACAATAGAGCTTTCCTCCACTTCCCTCCTGTCATCTCCTCTCACTGAGACAGAAAAGGAAAGTTGTGAATCGTCTTATAAGTGTGCATTCAACTGAGCAGGATGCGTAAATAGCAAGCGTTCTTTTGCATATCTTAGCACTTATCCCTGATACCTTTTCCTTTCCACTGCACGAAAATGTCCCGCAGCTGTTCAAAAACAGTCGCTCAAACCTGACTGCTGATAATTATTCACTCTGTCTTTCTCTCTCCTTCAAATTCCAACTCATCTCTAAATTCTCATAGTAGTTAACGAAGTCAAAAAGGTGGATGCCACATTAAAGGCCTCAAAGAGAGTCGACGAATAAGCGAGTTGATGAAGCCCTTTAGAGGCTGGAGCTGGAGCTCTAAAAATTCACCTTAACCGACTCCGAAGGTTCTATCGAAGATGTACAAGATTTGTGAGATTAGAGATAAGTTTCTTCCTGACATAGTCTGCCTTCCTATGAAGGTGATAGAGTTTGAACAGCATAATTAAGTTCAAAGTTATCAACATGTTCTTTTTCGAGAGAGAACGAAAGGCTTTGTTGGAATAAAAATTCAACCTGGCCATAGCATCCAAGTGGGTTTCTTTATAATATACAGAGCAACGATGAGGATGAGGAGCGCGGCCGTGTGGTCCACACACCACATCGCTCGCATGAAACCACCATCGAGATAGTTGGCTACACACTCGTTCGTACCAAGCACACGATGCATGAGTCCATAATCGAAGATGATTATGTCGTAGGCGAGGTACTGCAGATCACGTGAAAGTGCAAAATTCTGTAACCTCCACAAACATTAAAGGTTCTCTGCATTGCTTCTCCAGCGACCTTGCATGAATTCATATTGGGCAAAGAAATATCCTACTTCCAACTTCAAGCTGTTATGCATTATCGAACACTTCGATGTTTTGAAATTTCAGACTCAGTTAAACTGTTACCAGCTTTTTTAACTTCTGCTTTTCAATGGGCCCTGCAAAAGTTAGGAACTGCCATCTTACCTCCACATCCTAATATCCACAACGCCTGCGAAAGAAAGAGCGTTCTACATTTCTTTGCCATGATCAAGGCCAGCCGCTTTAGTGGTCGTACTTAGAGGACGAGCAAACTCGAATTCGTTGGTTGAGATCCAGAAGGTGTAGCAGAGGGATTTATAACGTTGGGCCACTGGAGAGAGGACTGAACAGCAAAACTCATAACATGAGTTAGCCATTCCGACAGCGTTTTGATAGTTGGTGAATTAAATAGTGTACGAGTGTTGGAAATAGTTGGTTCAAAGCTTTTCACAGGGATTCGTTGAGCACCATCAGGACTGGAGACGTAAGACGTTCACAACGCAGGTCACTTTTGGTGAAAGGAAGGTGCTGAATGAAGTCGACGGGAACATTTTTCCGAAATTTCACAGCTTTTACGCTGTTATAAAATAATTATGAAACCTTTATTGCCTGAGACATAGTTTAAATAAGAATTTGTTACTGTTAATGCGCTTACAAGGCGTCATTGATTGCGACTCAGGGGAACTTTTCTTCAACGGAAGGCCGAGAAGTTCTCAATAAACTGAGCTACTCTAACTTCCGTCCTTGAGCACCTCTCACTTCCACTCGATAAGAGATGAGATAGGCGTGATCAATGAAAGAGCTATGTGAGTTGAGCAAATTTGGCCAACCTTTTCGCCAACTGTTGAATTTTGTGTGATGTTCGAGTGACAATAGAAGACGTGACCGTGAACTCGCAACGAATAGACGTGCTGCAAGAAAGAAACGGTATGACGATTAGAAACTATTTTTAGCCCATCAACTCCTAGTAGGTACTTCGCAAAGTTAAATGAAATGAGGTGCAGCACAGCAACGATTTCCCTACCTCGGCAACCCGACAGCCCTCTATGATGAGAGACTTCTCCTATGTTCTTTTCGGTCGTTTGTATTATAGAGTTTCATCCTTGAAGCAATGCACTTGGCGATTATGAGCTAAGCGGGTACATTACTGCCCTTCCACCTAATTCATAAGTGAGCCAAGAGGTGCAAAGATCGTTTTCTCTATTACTTTCTCCACTGTCTATTCCCTCCTCGCATGTCTTGTCAAAGGAGGGACGAGGAGTGACAGGCACTTGTTTTACGTTATGTATTCACGAACCGTCTGTTCAGCTCACTTGAACTGGCAAAATAAGTGCCCGCATCTTTACCAAAAAGTGGCGAAATATTCCAGCAGTCGTATTACGATCTTTAAGGACGTCTTACCTGTAGAAGAGAGGCGCTTGCGACCAATAGCTGCGCAATGCCGAAGAAGGCGCAGAGTTCGCGATTGCGCAACGGAATACCGCACACGAACGTATTGAGTTCGCCGATGGTGATGCACCAGCAGAGGCGCATATTGTCCGCACTGTCCCTCTCCCTTTAGGCGCTGGAGCGAGTATGCGGAAACTGCTTCTCGTCAACACCCAGACCGTTGAGTATGTCAGCTCCAATAGCAGCGGCAAGAAATCTTTGCATGCCAGCGACGGGCCTTCGCTTTGACCATCAACCTCGATTTGCAACCATTAACGCCAATGCTATTAATTGAGGTTGACGCAAACGCCGCAAAGTTAAGCAGCTAATAGCACTTCCAGCCGAACGTCGCTAAACGTTATAAACAGACACCACATACCGTCTTGCTTCCACACCATTTCCCGAAGCAAACGTTCGTGCGTCATCCAACAGATCTGTCGTGAAACTCATGTGCAAGTCACCAGACTCAGTGTTGTTGTACTTGTACGCAGTCATCCAGCATCTCGCCAACATTTGCTCGATGAAGCACTATTGAGCGTCTGTCCTCTTCAAGCCACAGGGGAAGCTGCCCGACCGATGCACACTATGGAAATATGGCAAGCTCAAAATTCACTGTTTCAACGCATTGTCTTGTTTATAGATATTTTTGAACAAAAAGATGGAGCTGAAATTGAAATCTCCAAGCCTAGTGAAAAGAGCGATGTAAGACGGAGCGGGTGACTAGCTGTGGCGGCCACGAACAATGTGCCGTAGTGACTTGAAGAAAAGTTTGGACACGGATGCTTCTTGAGGTGAGCGACGATGGGTTTTTGTTGATCAGTTAAAGACGAATCATATTCTTTACGAATTTACTGCCCTCATTCGAGCGTTTGTTTAGATTAGCACTTAAACAATGAAGATATATGTAATGTATATTGAACCACACATGGAACATCGGTTTACGCGGCCATATGAAGAGTTCAGAAATACAAGCATGTCCAAAGGCGACTTGCACTAAAGAGGAGATGCTAGGGGTTTTATCTTTTGGACGTTGCGGTAGGGAGGTGAAGTCTTGCAGTGAGATAAATGTGGTTTGTAAGTGCATGCACTGGACTATAAGAATAGCTGTCTGAGACGCTTAGAAAGGCAGCTTGTACTCAATAGATATTTCATCGAGGAGGACGGAGTGAGCATGCCGGTGGCTGTGTGCCTCTCATTTTACCACATATTTACAAGAACACTTAAACAGTTTTGGTAATTTCGATGCTCTTCTGTTTTCTACTTTGCTTCTGCGAGAAAGGACTTCTGTTTGAGGTGGCACACGCGGAAAGGGAGTGAATCAAAAAGAAGGACGATGTAATTAGGAATAACGGAAATGGGGACACTGCTTGTTTAAAGAGAAGGTTCCGTGGACTGCATTCGAGCATGTTTTTAGCGAAACGCTTGCTTATTTTTGAGTGGGGACAGGGGAGAAGACGGTTAAGTGCGAGGGGAAAAACATTCATCGAGGAGAAAGCCCGCTAATCACTCAGAGCAAAGAAATTGGCCAATCTTCGTTACCCTGTGACGCGGGTTATGTCGTTTCGCTGGGCAAACACTCTTTCCATTTATTTATGAGTTATGCGTTATTGCCCAAAGCGCGTATTTTTTGTGCACACTCTGAATGAACACTACTTTTGAGGATCGTAGAGCAAGCGGGAAACTGCATTCAACTTACAGAAACTAGGTCCGGAACTAAATCTTTTATGATGCCTCTATCTGCCCGCGGGGAGGGACTGGAGACCCTTTCTGTCGATCGACGATAAGCGTCGTTGATATAGACATTAAAGTGGCGTCCAAGAATTCGAGCAAGTCATAGTGCTGCACCAATTATACGGCAGTATCGATACGGTGCTAGGCGTCTCAGAAAGTTTTCTTTCCAATGAATGGGTTGCGAATCACCGAAGGAGTTCAGGAATGGATTGAAATTATCGCCTTGATACGTTTTGCTTTATTTGCTTTGTTGGCTCTATAGGCACTAGAAAATCAGCACTTTTCAAAGTTTGAAGGTTCTTCCCAACAACAACGTTCAACAGCTTACAACTGAAAGAAAAACGAAAGAGGGCTTGAATGCATATACATAAGTGTGCATGCACCAAAGTTGAATGTCTCATAAATTTACGTTGATTTCCACGGATTAATGGACACCTTCTGAATTGAGAAGATCGCATCGTGAAAACGACGCCAAAGCTGAGATCGAGCTCACATCGTCGCGAAGCCGATACGCGTTCTTTTTGCAAAAACCCGTTTATCTCAGCGACGAAGACTTGGCAATGAGTTTGCGGGACAATTCATTTGGGAAGTTCATTCGTTGCATTGCCTCATTTATTTTGATGTGTGGAAGAAGGCAATACCTCGTTCTGTTTCTGAGAACAAGGAATCGCCTTCTGAAAGATTCAACGCTGCTGCAGAACGAAATAGCAAGCAAGCTGACGTTTAATGGTAGCCAAAACTTCCGAGTTGAGAACGTTAATTTGGAACTCATCATGTAGTGGGTTCCCTGACTTTCTTTAAAAATTCAACACTCAGCCTGGAAATTGTGTGAGTATTCGAAACTCGAAGTTGTCTTAGTATCGAAGATCTGCACTCGTACTGCGAGAATGGAATTTAAGCTGTTGTATGGACAACAGTGGTACTTCGTGACAAACAAAAACTCCATTGCTTTGAAGAATTATGAATGGTCTGCTGTACGGAAGTGGCCACGAGTGCAGGGTGATCCGAGGGGATTACCTGTCTTACTACGTGATGAATCGTACCCCCTACGAAGCGCGGAGTTCTCCACGTCCATATTCGGGAAACCTCTCTCGATTCGGTAGAATTATTTCCGACATGTTCGAAATTCATCTTCTCGGTGAATCAGTGAGATGCCTGCGTTACTCACCCGAAAACAAGAAATTTAACCCTGAGATCCCTCAGACGGTCGAGTTCTCAAAACATTCGGCTTTATTTTGAGACCGTTCTTACCCGACCGCTCTATGTCGCGAACACGTAAAAGTGCAACAGATAAGTAAACTGTTGAGAAAATGCATTCTTTCAGCATCATTACGCTGGAACGCATCTTGTTATGTGCAGCATTCTTGGTTGAAGTCCACAAGGTGTAACTGCACTCGGCAGTAGTGTCTGTTATCTGAGCAGCTGCCCTTCGATTTTTGAGAGATGGCTGCTGAGCATGATCAGCTTAGCTGACGATGTGAAAATGATGATGTGGCTCGTTTTCGACTAAATGAATAACAGTGATGCGGAACAGAGGAATGGAAAGCGCGGACTGCTCTCGCAACTCATTCTTTGATACGAAAATATGAAAAATAGAAACACCAATCAATCTGGGATGTGGGTGAAATTCTGTGCGAAGGTGATAAGGCAGTATAGTTTTCACAGTTTCTATAAAGTTATCTGATGCACGATGTTTAAAAAAATGATGAACTGGGAGCGCTGATCCGCGATGCTCCTGCTTACCCTCATTTCTGCTCTACTGATCAATAGTTTCTATTGTTACTTCTTATTGGCCCAGTTCTTTGGATGCCATCTTTTTCTTCGGTATATTTGCTCGATAACCAGGCAGTTTTCCAAATAAACACAGAACGGCTTCTTTTAACGTCTCACACTATGAACAAAAACGCAGGATCATCCTCATGCGGGTGCCTCGTAAAGTGGTGGAGGGGTTGGTGGTGACGGTGACCTCCCAACACTGGTATAACCTTCAGTGCCAAACAGTGGCCCTCTCTCCCTCTTCCTTCCGCTTTCACTTCTAAACCTCATTTCAAACTACCGCAAGAGATCCGTCATTCCACTATAAGAGGCTTAGGTAATTTTGGTGAGCAACACAAAGCCTGCCCAAAAACAAGTGAAAGGTTCGACTGCAATTTTTAGCAATAGTTTTATAGCAGGCTACATGTCATCGCTCAAAACGGTTTGTCGTGATTTGCAACATCATTTACATTCATGAGGCTGCAGAATAGAATGATGAACTCTGTTACTCCGCTGCAGAATATCGTCCTCCGTGTGTTGAAGTTCCATTACACTTTCAAGAGGTGAGTGACCATCGCTTCGCAGCGATTTGTAAACACCACATTTCCGCGAATGTGGCGCCCCTGTATTGTTTTCCGCCACCAAAAGGTAGTTAGCCCAAGGTGAATCGTGCAACATCGCATAGCAAGTTCATACCGGGTTATCGAATGACTTCCTCTTTGCAGCTTCCGGTCCGTTTGAATTCGGTCTTTCATTGGACAGTCTGGTCTCCATGCTCATTTCAGTGCACAAGTTCCGCGAACGGGTGCACATCAGTTGTGCGACATTCATCACTGCGGCAGTATTTACTGTCTTGGTGTGCTTGACACCTGAGGTTATTTCGCTTGAGCCATTTTGCACGCTCGAACAAGATATTTCAGAGGAACACTGCAGGCACCTCAAACCTCGCAAAAGATGCTCCAGTAAAGGATGATTACAAGTTGCGAACTTTTGAATGAGTAGTATGCAGTGGTGCCATTATTTTATTAACGCTGGGAACTGGCAAGCAAAAAGAAATAGAAACCGCCAACTGTTTACGCATCACTGGCCTCGAATTTTGTGAAGTGCTAATGAAACTTTCTGGCCTTTTTTACGCACGGCTGACGCACTCCGCATTCGGCGTGCCAGTAATGACGTCTGTCACGTCTACTCCGAAATCCCTTCCAGCAATACGCATTTCCTTTGTCTCTGAACATATATACTCGCGCAAAATTTCAGCTGAGTTTGTGCAGTCGAAGTGCACTCGCTGTTTCCATGTCAAGCTTTCGAGTTCCTCTGCTCGGAACCTCGAAGAATGCGAAGGACTACGGGTCGTTCATCAAGTGCATCGGTTGAGCTGAAATCTCGCGTGGATTCATTCTTTGGCGTTCTGAATTCAGTGCCTGCAAAAGCCGCACGTTGCTAGCCAGAGGAGATGCACACTGCTCCTAGAAATTTTTGGAGTTGACATAATAGGCGTCATTTGTTGGCACGGAGAATGCGGAGTACGGTAGTCGTGCGTACGCAGAGTTGTCCACTGGCTCAGGCCCGTTCGCCGTTCGCAAATGGGTTACCGTCGTTAAGTGCCAGAGTACCTGCTTCGCATATGCAACTCTACCGATTACTTCACTTCTGCTAGTTTAGTCGTTAGTGGCATGTGGCTCTTCCTCCTCCCCTTCACAGCCTAATGCAGCTGCACTTATTCCTTTCACAGTGGATTCACCCCGGCGAGATCAAATACCATAGCCAAGCTTACCATAGGTTGCCATCGCTGAGTAATTCTTGACGAGTAAAAAGATGAAAACATTCGTTGATATCAGCGCCATTGCGTACGCTATGCTTCGTGAGGAGTTCCTTCTCTTCCATGTCCTATCAAATACTCGGCTCTTTGTCATTCACTGCTGCTTATTTAGACTGTGAAGGCATAATAAGGGAGTCTCTTCCTTTACACAAGGGGATTTCGGTTCTCTGTTCTCGAAAAGCATCAGGATTGGTGTAGAGGTCGAGAGCATAGGGAGAGGATTTTTGTAAACAAGAGGGAGAAGATGGTGAGTGACTTCCTCAGGCCTAATTGTCTTCGTGATAGGCGCGAATAATGTTGTTTACTAAATAGAAGAATGGCCTTTCGTTTTTAAATGTTGCCACATTGTTCACCTTCTTGTCTCGGCGGTGTTTTCCATGTGGCCACGTGAATAGTGTTTCTTCATATTCTAGGTTTTGGTTTTGCCGACCGGACGATGAAGCTTGTGATCAAGAGACTTGGCTGTGCACAGGTCGGGAACGTCGTTAATGTGAGTGCGATAAATTTTGATCATCGCTAAAATGAGACGTCCATGCTGTTGCCCAGTATATAGGGAACGCAGATGCAGGTAGATGCCTTGCTGGTTTTGCCTTGTTCACAACTTCACAGAAGAAAATGAAACGTTACCCTTAAGTTATCGTCCGGCGAGAAGGCAAGTCGCATCCAATCCTCTAAGGTTTGCATGCTACCTCCTGGATTGGTAAAGCAAAAACTGTTACTTGTGATTGGGGTTCAATACTTATCTGCTTTCTGATAGCGCACTCTTTAGAATTTTCGCACAGATTCAAGATGGAGTAGTTCATTCCTGAAAATTGAAACGATTGCACCAGAGACAAGTTATAGGTGTTTCCTGATGAGTCCTCAAGAACCGTAATTTGTTTCTTGCTGTAGCTATTTTGATAAAAGCCTTTACGTCTGAAATCATGGGCATCTACTTTTTGCCCCACCTCTCGCAGTCTAACCTTTCGTTTTGATACCATTACATTCTCTCATTTTTTGAAGCACTTCTAGCAGAATTAATAATGCTTGTAAGGACACCGTGGCTACATTGAATTTTGCGGTGCAGCACTGACCGTGATGCACAGTACACGAGTTCATTTCAGTAGGACAGAGAACTTACTAGCAAGACGTATTGCTCATGAGTAGATGATGAGCATCAAAATGTATTTGAATCTGATATTGGCAACCCTTGAATTTCTCAAGGTAGCAGCTGGAGGTGACCACAAAATTACAACATCAACATAATAAACCCACCAGCTGATTTTGATTTAACACTGCGGCATGACTCTGTTTACATTTTGCTTCACTGCGGATGGCGGAATTTGCGATCTGTAAGTGCTCTCGAAAATACAATTTGCTTGTAGTAAATAATTACACAGACTACTGCTACCGCTCATTTTATGCATCCTTGATGCACTCAATTTTCTGGATATTTCTGCGTCTTGCCATTCATTTTCAATTTGTCGCGAATTCTTAAAATGTTTCCTGATATCTTGTTGGAAAAGTGGGTCCGCTCAGTTTGAATCCACGGAACTCAGAGGACAACTAAAGAAACTTTCTTTATTGTGAAGAAACACACCGGATGATTCTTTTTTCGGGGTGAAAAAAGTTGTGAAGGGGTGATCCATGCGTTGATTTATCACCAGTGGCGGAAAGAATGAGCGTTAATACATTGCTATTTAAGGGCGCGAATGTGAGCGTCAGCTATTGTGCTCACTCTCGACATGGTTATCTTGACACTCAACTACAGTCAGGCGTTAAAGAGTTTGCCTTTGGTTTCTTGACTGCAAAGATTTTGGGAGGTAGTAATGTTCCTTCGCGCATCAATGACCTTGTTTCCCCTTTGCTTTATTTTCAGATGGCTGCCAACAGGACTATAGGAGAGCTGAAGGATGCAGTTGGTGCGTTGCTGAATTTACCGACTAACGCACTCAAACTCATTTGCTCAGGACGAGTTCTTTCAAGTAACCTTTATCATTCTTTTCTTAATAGGAAAAAAAGAGTGACATAACATTTGCGTGCCTCTATGCTACTAAAAGCTACCAAATGCATAGCTTACCTTGTGACCGAGAGAGGTGTTGGCTTTTGAGCCTTGAAACAACACTGTGGGCATAACCGCGACCATTTTAGACAGGATGATTGAAGGCAGTCGCTGAATTTTGATTCTTATTATTGTGTGCTAAATATGGCAAGCAGGAATAGCGAATGGCAAATGGCAGACCAAATAGCAGAAGTAAAGAAATTGCCCACTCTGAGGAAAACAGTGGTCAGCAGGTTGAAATTCACAGTTTTTGGGAATTTGGTTCTGTTCTAGTACACAGACAAGAGTGCATTTGGGGAGAGGTGATAAGTTTATCAGGTTCAGAATACAAAAAATTACCGAACTAACCGTTGTGTGTGCAGTCAGTACGCAAAATTTACCTCGGAATCACGCTGCGGTTATTTTCGTCATAGGGATAAAACGTTTTTGGGAATAAGATTAGTCAAGCAACCCTCGATTCACTTTCTCGTCCGTATCCTTGCTTATTGTTTTTACCCTCTCGAACACCCCATAAAACTCCAGCCACATCTTAAAGGCAGAGACAGCGGCAGGTAGCCTCCTGTTTATGTTGTCACACTAGCTGTCTGCATTTTATTATGCAGAATAGATTGAATAAGCGTTCGCTTTCATGGTTCATATCTAACCATAAAATCGCGATTCAATTCAGAGTTCGCTGTCATGAACAAGTGCTTATTTGAGTGTCTACCACAGTTTACTTTATGCTCGATGGGGCAGTTAATGAGCGGTCCTCGTATATTACAACACTGCTACACTCCACTGCACGTATCCAAGGCAGTCAAAACATGGTTTGACATACGTAACACATGAAATTACGTAATCGGATCAGTTGAGTGTATAATTTGCCGAAACGAAGCAGTTCTATTTGATTCTTACAAAGGAGTTGTCGAATATATTTTTGATGCTTGAAACGTTTTTTGTTGTTGTTGTTGTTAGGCACCACGGCGACATTGAAATTCTACGGTATTGAAGAAGGTGCTGTTCTAACGGTTGTTTTCACGCCGAATATTGATATGGATTCGAACTTAGTGCGTGCTGTGCGCGACATTTTGGGACCTTCTTATCCAAAAGCCGCGATACCACCGATCATAGTGCATTTCAAATATGTGAGTTTCGATCCGTTTATTGTCACGATCGTTTAGTTCTTTCACTTGAAGTGCCGGTAGGTATTGCCCTCTCCTAATGCGGCGGTAGTTCGAAAAGAAAACATAATTCACATTGTTTGCTGCCGTGCTGTCCTTTTTTCGCAGGTGTTGTGTGGTTAGTTCGTGGCGTGCATACGTGAGATTGATCGTGCTTAAAGTTAGGCACGCTGTATGAGCTGAAGCAGCAGACTCATGACTGCTAGACTGGTCTTTTCAGGTAGCTAGCTCAACAACGAATCATTATGCAGTAAAAGCAAAAGTTTATTGCTAGCCCCAACTAAAGAAAAAACTCCAGCTCGAAAGTAGCTGCTGGAAACCATGGTTTGTTCATTTTATGTTCATGAATGATATGCCTATTCAAGCCCCGATTCTCTTCCTAAAGTCATGTCTCGTCCTCATGTAAGGTGCCATCACTCAGAATGAGAGCTCCTGTTTTCCTCCTTCACATTGGAAGCCTCTAACTTTTTCTTTATTTTTTCGGTATCCTTTCATCTGTATCAGTCAACTTCAGGAAGTTGATGTCCTTCTTATATTTGGAGTTTCGTGAGAGGTAAGCTGGCGTTTTGGCCGCGAGTAGTCAAAGAGATCTTCATCTCTGACTGGCAATTAAAAGATATCTCATAGTCGACATGTTACGAACAGTTATATGGAGTGCGGTTGATCGTCCATGGCGATCACTGTTGGAAATATCGTCGTTTCCATATGTTGTTTTTTTCACAATTTAACTTTAGAATCTACCGCTTCACTTAGTGACGATTGCGTCGATTAGATGTCGCTGTAGTTGTGCACTTCAGCAGATTGTGTCGGTTAGATATCGACCACTTCTCTTTGCTTTTTGAAGCTTTTGTGTATATCTCTTCCCCTGTTTCCGAAATCCTTCTTTACAATATCTTTGCTAGTCATCTTAGCAGTTCCTCTACCATGTCTGGCCAAATAATGAGTTTATTGAAATTCTCGCCTTCATCTGTCAAGATGTGTTGTAGCAGCTCATGTCTTTTAGATTTTGGCGTTTCGAGCGGTTCCTGTTACTTTGCTGAAGGTGTTCTGTCCCGTTGAATCCAAAGTGTACCTTTTGATTGTTCTTATAGCTTTTCCATCCACAAGCGAGGTTTGTTCTGGAAAGTTTTCCGCTTTCATTGGGCGGAGTTCTTGTTTCCAGTCTTGGTGTTTTTAAGCTCCAGAGGTAGACAGCATGCCTCAAAGAAAATGAAAGCTGTTTGTATCGTTTGATTGCAATACAGAGAGTCTTCATTCACCTTCGTTTCTGCTACTGCAACAGTGCAGAAACAGTTATCAGTTTTTTGCTCGCTTATCTCTTAATAACCTACAGACAGTTCTGAAGCGTGTCAAGCGCACATTTAGCTCTCTCTTCCGTAAGCAGCATCCGTCGTACAACCTCCTGCTGAAATTGGCATTGCAGATAGTAGAGCTGGTCGACTTTTCCTTGTACATCGCGCAGACCTATACCAGGAAATCCGATATCCTGGCTACCTACATGATTAGCACCTTGGTTTTTATAACGTCGGGATGTAGTCCACAATTTGCATAATAAGTTGACGATGCGCTGATTCCTTCTGATGCTCTCTTGTTAGTATGAAGTCAGCGAAGAACATAGCTGTTTTTTGCCGAAAGTTTCAGTGACGACCAGTAATTTTTCTTTCTAGGAACTTAAAGCCAAAAATAGAAGTACTGGATGAGTCACTGGTTATTTCGTTCTTGTATGACTTATCAAAGGCGTAGGGAAGTTTTATTGGCGCTTGCTGTTTTATTGTTCCTGGTGCATTGTTGGACGATCTTGTTCCCTTCCTAAGTAAGATTGACGACGGGAACTGCAAGTTGCTCTCTCTCAGCTTGAAGCAGCGGCATTCTGTAGAGGGGGACGATGAAACTCTCAGGCTGTCGTTTAGTGCGGATTCCGTTCAGCGAAAATGCTCTGCCAAAGTTGATGCGAGGCACTTTGACAGCCGCTGAATTTTCTCCAATTTAAGTTTGACACATTCGCGGAAGATCGTCCCGTTTTTGAACTTCTCAACGACACTCTTGCGCATTTCGGTTGAGGGCTTTTTTGGGAGCAGCAATTTCGCTTTTATGCCTCATAAATAACAATCATTAGACTGTCATGGCCGATTGCTGGTCCCCCTCTACAGGCTGTCGAAATTTGAGGCTGTCGCTTGAAAATTCTCAAGTGCAACAAGATCTGAACTTCAGTTTTTCCTCTTCAGCTTAAAACATTATATTCTTTTTTCGGAAGACAACTTCAGCAAGATCGCCGCCAACATGCCTGCTGGGAACCATGAGACCTGTCTGTGATCGCCTCTCTTGCCACTCGAGTTGATCCACTGATTTAGCAAGTTATCCACAGATCCATTTTGATTGCTGATATAACCTCAGAAGCCTAGTTTTATAAGAGTCAAGCACTTCGCTCAGGCTGCCTTATCTTCCCTCTGCGAGCGCACACTTTCATCCCAAATCCTGTGTTGTTCTTTCATACGGGACCAAATGGTTGTACCAACTCCAGTTGTTGAAAACTTGTCGCTACCATTTCAGAGGATGAACATCTCTAAAGGCTCTTAAAATTTCTCTTTCTTCGCGCTGGTGCAATGGAATTCTAAAAATTAGGCGGTCGCCACCGACTCAGAGTACGGCTAGATTTTGGTGGTAACTTGTCAACGCCAGCTTTTCTTTACACGTTTGTTCTTACGTGGTCGTGAGATTTCAATGCTTGGCTGTGGTGGCGTTATTTCGAAGCAGGAATGATTTGTTAGGAATAATGGGGACATTTGTATGCAATTCAGTGCCTCTGCCCTCCCTTGCCCAACGTGCTTCGAAAGTCCTTCAGATGAGAATGATTTATTATTCCTTTATATTCCGTGTTGAAATGGAGGAATTAACGTGTTCGCCTCGAAATTTATCTTGACCCTTTAACAGGCAAATACAGACACCACTAATTGTTCTTTCACCATTTCGCAAAATTTATTTGATGATATCTCAGTGGCTGTTGAACTTTTCAGTTTCTAGCAAAAAGCGTTGAAGATGACCTGAGCTTGGATGAACTGGAGAAGTATGCAAAAATACGAAACATGACACGATCTCCGCTTGTGACAAAGGATCCGAACATGTAACCGAACGTCTTCAGCTACATTTTCGCATCGACAGCTGCCGTTGCGGCTGTAGTCATCAGACCTTCAACACCTGTCATCACTTCAGCATCCTGTGGTTTCCCAGTACAGCAGAAGGGTTTTTTTTCCACATGGCTTCCAATAATAGCATTACTTCAATATTTTTCGCTATCGCAGTATTGTTCGTCTATTTCCATGATGTTTTCTTGCAAATATGTTGCCGCTCACCTTAGGGACGAGAATTTTTTCAGTCATTTTCTGCAGTAGTGTAACGAACTCTTTTCGCGTTCTTACTGTTCCGTATGCTTTTCAGTAAAGAATGCGACAATGCTAAATTTTCTGAATTCGAATGAGAACGGATTGCACTGTGTTTGTTTTGCCGTAGTTGCTGTAGAATTGACACTCTGGTATATGTTTCAGTTTCTTTTTCTCAGACGCTTTCTATGCACTCACAGCATTGGTCTTGTGTGTTTGTCCGTCCTCGTATATATATTAACCGCGTCAAATTTTCATCTCTTGTTTCCGAACGTCAGCCTCATACTTGCAGAGTCAGCAGCGCTATGGTTTTTTTAATTTTCCCTTCTGCAGAAACTCGGTTGTTGTCGAAGCTTTTTTTGAAGGCGTTCACTTTACCAAATGAAATGGATTCTGAAGGTGTATTTGTGATGAAATTGGCTAGCACGAAACTGTCGTTCATGGAGTTCTGCTTCGCTCTAACTGTTGGGACGGCATCAGAAGTTCAGCTCTGGTAATTTCTGTTGTAATCTGGCAGATGTCATAAAACTTGGTCCGAAGGAAATAGGGTAGCGTAATTTCGTTCACACGGTTAAAGAATATGCAGACTCTTGGAAAATGGAGTTAACAGCTTTCGAGAGTTTCATTTACAAAGGTAATAAAGTGAGTAAAAGGAAAGCGGTTTCCCAGGATGCCGTAGCCGGCCGGTAGTATGGTCCGGGGGACAGTGGGAGGATGGACGGTTCTGCTCATTGCACAAGCTCGTTTTAATGCTTTATATGGGTGTCAGTGCAAAAACACACACTGTTCTTATCCTGCAAGGGCTTTCTAGGTCTCTATTGTATACCCCAAATGTATATCTCAGGTATCATTGAGCCCGCTATGCAGGGAGATATGCACTCTTTCCTTCTGTTTTGTACTTTAGGGTTGTTTTTGTGTTCGTAGATTGTAAGAAAGGTTTGAGCGGCGTTTTCTGTGTGAAAGTAGTTGATGGTTATTTGTTCTTCAGTAGGTTTAATTTATTCGCCGTCTTTCACTCTCCGATTTGATCTCCACATCTCATGCGGTCGGCTGAAGTGCCTTATGCTCAACTTTGTGACCACATGAACGTTTTCTCAAAGCTTCGTAGTCCTCTGGTCAATTGCCAACGTTCAATCCGTCCTACCGTTGCCATTTGTTGGTTGAAGCTCGCAGTAGATAAAAGTGTTTTGCTTTAAAGTGCACATGTTGGTCTCAGGGGCGTTGTCCGTTCTGCGCTGAATTTGCTGTGTTTAACCAGGTATAGAAAGGTGAAGTTTTCCAGATGCAATTCTTGTATAAGCAGTGGATCCAGATGCAACGTCGACCTTCAACGGTGGTAGTCATACTATACTTTTCGCCTTTGATATGGACAGTGTATAAATTAAATGGAAAAATTGCTGAACGATCTCTCAAAGCTGAGTGTTTGGCACGATCTGTGCACTTTAGGAGATTGGGATAAATGGTTCACTAACGATCCGTTGGTTCTTGAAGGTGTCGTAAAGTTCCACATTTTTGCGTTGCAATTCGGATGCAGAACGGAATTGACTATCCCGTTGCGTTGCAGAGTCGAATACATCCCAAAAGGAGTTTGCGTTAAGTTCGGGTTTGTGAAACTGATCGTTTTCATACAAAGGTGCATGGATAAGAGTTTGGTTTTTTTTTTGAATATCGGGCAGCCATTAACTTTCTCGCATGCTTAGGCCAGTGTCGCGTTTTTCTATCTGATATGCTGTTCCGCTCGTTGGTGGAATCCATCTGTTTGAGCCACATCGGTGCCTACCGTATCTCAGTTTTATGGGGTGGCTCGAAGATATTGAATGCGGTTTGCTCGGGTTGTCCAGTGATCCTCAACGAAATCGATGAAAATAATTTTCTGAGATTTCAGTCGAGTAGGAAAGCCTCAAAAGGTGAGTAGTGCACAGCGCTTCTGCGAGATCAAAAATTTACGTGCCTAGGTGCGATATGTTGTTAATAAAGTGAGTAGACCAAAAGATCGAACGAAATCACATATGTTCTGTTAATTTCAGTAGCATTAACAACGTTTCCTAGTTGTTGATGATGTACTTGTGCCTCAGACCCTGTGAATGTCACTGCAGCGCTTCAGCCGTAAGAGAAGGTAACAGGGGACGTTTACTTTTTGGAACGCACCGGATGCAGGGTATGCATATGGTTACTTAGATACATATGCACATACGACACAGATCGGATTCATCCGAGGCGTATAAATGAAGCTTTTCGTTTTTCCGCTTGCCCGTTTAACCTCTTGCCGAATCGTATGAAGGAGGCCTTCCTCTTCACGGGCAACATGTCCATCCTACCTAACTGAAGTAGGTCGGCACTGAGCGTTGTTGGTGTTACGAACGGCATTGCATGCAGGTCCATGAATTCGTCTTCTACTGGCGAAACGTTCATACACAGCGGGTGATCGTATCGGTTACGACAAAAACTGAGCAAGTGCTGTTCATCTACCGTCTCCTGTAAGATTCAGAGCATGTAAACTGAATTGTTTAGAATCCTAAAAATTGCTTGCCGGAAACGAAAGGATGTTCAGTGTTGAAGGGGCAAATATGGAATCAGCAAGTAAGGTGGTGCACAGATTTGGCGCGAAGTACGGTGCTATATGGGGGTGATTATTTGCATGAATAATTGCAAAACATCGTCAACTATCACTTATCCTCGGCATCCTAGAATGGGCGTCGATTAATTCGTTGGATAGAAGGAGACTACGAAACATTGCAGCTTAGGAAAGTTTTCCTGGAACAGTTTTTTTCTCGGATATTGGCGAAGTGGCGACATATGCGGTTCTCTCGTTGTTCATTTTCTCCTCTGAAATCCTATTCAAAATTTATATAAAGATATCGGTCGAGCGCAGAAGGAATACCGGGAATGCCCATTCACCATTTTAGCTATTGAGAATCTCGTCGTGACTTACGTTTATCGTTAGGTACACGAAGGCAACCCTGCGTGGCTATTTCCTTTTGCTCGCTCAAAGGAGGGTGAAGTCGGCATTCAAGTTTATTTAATGGAGGCCTGAAGTAAATGAGAAGCGAGGAGGGAAAGCACTGAGGTGGTAAGCAAGGTTTATTTAACTTTGCTCGCACTTTTTATTAGCTTCCTCGTTTCGTACTTGTGTACTAAGTTATCTTTAAAAGCAAAAATCATTGTGCTCAACCGAACTTACTTTGTGCTGAGCAAGTTTAGAAACTTCAAAAGACTCATCTAAGCGAGCGTGACTAAAGAAGTGCCGAGGTTGCAGTGTTGTGAACGATTTTATGCTGCAGCTGATGGTGTTTTAAGGTTTATGCGTAAGTCCTTGACAGTGCGCCACGATGTGACAGTCTAATGAAAGGACTGAGAGAAACTCATCAAATTTTGTCGGCCGATCGTGGACATTCGATAACATATATCGACTGCGATGGCATACGTGCGCGATGGAGCATGGTTAGTGAACAGTGCATGAAATTAGTGAATCGAGTTGCGGCTGAGTAATAATAAAGAAAACAAAGGGTTGGAAGGTTCGACCATGTGATGCAGAAGAAGCGAGAAGTGCGACAGATGGCTTTAGTTGCTTCGAGGGGCAAAGCGGTTACAAGAGTGAATGATCACAAGATTGGGTGGTTGCTTGAACGAGAACAGTTACTTGAAAGCATTTGTATAGGAACTCGCTAATGCTCAATGAATGAAGGTATGTTTACGTTGAGTTGATTTTATGCGTATTTTAGAAGAAAGGGTTTTAGCGTATCCCAGACTCGTTTGCTGTTATCTTCGAGCGACGAAGGAAGCTAGAGGCGTGCTATTCAATAGGCGTAATTCGGCAACGAAGGCGCGTCAAATCACTTCGCTTTTTGGATGAGTTCCGGACCACGTTTTTTAGTTTATTTTTAACCTAGTCGCTCGCTTCATTTTCAAAGTCTCTTTTCTGAGGCAGTACAACAAATGGGATTGCTAACTGTTGATGTAGGGAGCCCAAGTAACCACTTACATTTAGAAGCCCGCTTATAGTCTATGTGTGCTTCCGCTTTTTTCTTCGATCACTAGCTTTTCGCCACAAAATTTTCTGCCGTCGAAAGACGCACTAATCCTTTGTTTGTTAAACCGGAAATGGTTTTTGAAAAAATCTATGGTATGAGCACTGATTGCCAAGGGCAAAAATGCTGTTGGCGTGAGATAGACTTCCTGTCAGACATGGTCGCTTTCGAAATTTACTACCTGCAGCCTTTTTCTACTGAGAAAATGCCTTTAATGCCGGATTTTTTTCATAAAAGTTGTTCTGGATGGTCAAAGAGTGGTCTTCAAAGGCGTATGGGGGGACATAGGAAGCTGCGAGCGAAAAGTGTTATAGCGCTGCTTACAAGTGGCAGAGGGATAGTGATGTTCACTCTTCCCATTTCCACAGTTGCGGTTATGCCTTTTGAGCCTATTTACCGACTCCCAGAATCTTATAATGCGAAGATTTACTGTGCATTGAGGGCTAGATTCACAGACAGGCTCCAAGTAAAATTCTATTATTTTCGCCCACTGTTCATGTTGTGCCGGTTCCATTTGCCATGTTTTTTCCCACGGTAGAACGTTTCACATATCCCACCTTAAGCGTTTAAAATTCTCATTGATCTTCATGGTGATGAGGAAGAGCAGACACGTGAGGTTGGACGGAGAACAAGAAGTGTTTAATAAAAGAACGGCAAAAGTGCTTAAAAACACAGCAGCCCAAGTGCCAAAGAAGACTGTCGCTTCATGGATATTACCAGTTGGGCAGTGATTGATGCAATGCACAAAAAGTTGTATCGTCTAATTTCCACAATGAACCGTCGTAAGATTAAGGTTCACCGTGGTGCTTGAGTAGGAGAGGAGATTGAAGGTCACTGATTCCAGAAAACAGCATGACAAAAATTCGCGTACCTGTGCGTATAAAACGTTGGCGAGGAGTAGTGCGACCGCTAGCGGGACGTGCATGATTACTGGATGTGCATGAAACGCTCCTGGACGCTTCTAAACGATGCAGTGCTGATGCGGCGTTGCTGCGGCTTCCGATTTGCGGGCGTACATTGTGCAAATCTCGTTACTTGCCAGTCGCCAATTAGTTTTAACGTTTAGTCCGAGTCGTCGCTTGTCAAGCTTAACAACACAACCAACAATTCAACAATTCCTCAACGCACTTAAGCATTGCTCACTCAAGCAGATCTAAGCCGTCATCGAACGTTAAGGTTTTCAGAGGATTTCGTTGACGAATTCCTACAGCTTATGTTGTCTCCACTAATACATTGCACGTTGCTCAAGGTGTCACTGTATGCAGCTCCCATTTCTAACGTGAAACACTTTTAAGCGCATTCAGCAGAGTGCTGCTGGCCGTGCGCAAGGATAAACGCAGATAAAATTAGAATAGTGATGTTATATCCAGTACAGATGAAGAGGGAAGGTTCAAAAACCACAAAGGTTCATAGAGTAGAGCGCCTTGTTGAGCAAGTGAACAGGGAATTCGCGTTCAGCTAGACTGCTTCGTACAGAGTGAGTGAGAAATTATTAGTCACTATCACAAGACTGTCTGTTGTCTTTGCATACGACTGCGATACAAAATTGCGTATTTCGCTGAGCGACGCAGTCTTCCAGCAGTGTTGCCTGGCTAAGGCGCTTATGTATGTGCATGAAGGAACAAAAAGTATAGCTAGTAAGACGCTGGGTAAATAGCTGAGTGAGAGGTGTCGTTCGCAGTCATACATTACGGCATAGACTTACTAAGCAGCAATAATTTGCAGAGAAGTCATCAGACAGAGGTCACATAAAAGTGGATCCTTCTTTTTACATAGGACTTAGGCTTTAATATGCAAAACTGCATATGTAAACCTGAAAGGAGCGAACTTCAAGTATTTCTTTCTGGACGCGGACTCGTTGGCGTCGAAAGCCCCTATGAACGATGGTCCTACGTTCCCTCAGTGGAGTCTTTCACCTGATGATGTCGAAAACTAGTCACTCGCATCATTTTCTTTAGGAATCGTTTTGAGCTGAGATGGAGTGGAACAGTCAACAAAAGAAACTCGGTGATTACGGAGCGAATTCTACGTCTAGAAGCCCTTCTCAGTGAATCATTCGTCGCCATTTACGATCTACAAGTGCAGTACACTGCATTTGTGAGTTTGCGTATCAGCGCTGCTGCATCTGGAATTGCTTCCCAGCCATGTATCATGATCATCGAAATTCTACGACACCATTTGAAGAGGATGCCAAACGGAGTGATAGGGAGAGCCTCTTATTTATTCATATATTAGGAAGTGAGGAAGAAATAAAACTTCGCACAAGAAGGAGGGGTTCTCTTCCCAAGTTGCAAGCAACACTCCAGTTTTCCTGGAAAACGACGCTTCTCTGAGTAATATTTGGTAAATGTGAACTGCAAAAAGTTTCTCATGTACTCAGTTACTTTAAGAAACGGCTACGCCGTTGTTTTATATTTCTTTGAGGCCAAATTCGCCAGAAGGCTTTTTGAAATGTGCCTCAATAATTTGCACATAAGATGACGTAGCTAGGCGACACAACAAAGGGACGACCTCCTCTGTTCTCCAAGAAGTCCCCACTCCCCACTCTTCTAGTATGCAACAAAAGGCCGAGCTTTTCCTTAGTTAAGTCTCAGATTCCCTGTGAAAAGTAGTGTAAAAAATATCCACGAACATCTGTCAACCAAAAGGAGAGTTCCTGGTGTATTGCATCTTGTGAATCTCACTGCTGTTTTATAGAGTATTTCAACAAATGTGTCCACACAGCATTAATCTAAAAAATGTTTTGTCATCGAACACAGCTTCAGAGGGCAAATAAACAGACTGCTGAGACTCAGGTTGTAGTGGTAACTGCTACGAATCCTTCAACTTCTCATGACATTTCACTGAACGATTTCGTGCAACAGCGCATCTACTGCTGCAACATTGCAGCGCAACTGGTTCTGGACGTTCGTGATGACATCACCACATATCAGTAAGCACAGAGTAACACCTGCAAACCCACCTCTCCCTTGTCCTTCCCTCCCCTCTCCCTTCTTAATACCCTCACGCCTGCATAGAAACAAGTTCTTTATTTGTCGTTTGCAGTGCTTCATTCTCCGCACAATACAGTGGGCTCTTACATCAGTGAAGGGTTGATGCTTGCAAATCGTTGTCATGGGAATGCTTGCACCAGAGCATTTTATGTCATCAGTGGTTTCAAAGGAACCCACTAATGCATAGCTGAAGCAAGCTGCTTATTCCTGATGCTTTAACACCGGTTCTGCGAATTTCAGTATGTTCGGGGTTTTAGTGTTTTCCAGTGTGCATAAAATATTCAATTGTAACTGCAGATCATTCTCCTTCTTCGTTCTTACAGCTCGATTCCGCCGTCGCAGCAAGATGAAGGAGCTATTGGGGTTGGTGAGGTGGAGGAGAAAATATTCAGGAATGGCTTCAAAAGCCCCGCCTGTGCTTTGTCTCGCCACCTTCTTGCGATTTGGACAGTTGAGGAGGAGGAGAGGAAGGTGAGGGACTGTAGCTGGGCTGTGGACTCCGCCGGAGATCCGTGTCAAGCTTACACACATGTCGAAATTCCCATGGCATTTATTCCTTTGTTAACGGATACACTTGCAGTGGTACAGAGGGGAATAATGGATGTATTGAAGTGGACAGAGGAAAGGAGAGGGATAGTAAGAAGTATTACAATGTGCGGCTGGCACAAGTTGGTAATGTAAACGCTAGCATTATTCTTCCCGAGTGAATCCGAAATACGTTGCAGCAACTTACTGCCATCTATTACGAGGATGAGTTCGGGATATAGTGAGCACAAAAACGGTAGACGAGTTATATACTTATATACGAGCGTAGTTGAAACCACGGTTCCGCCACGTCTAGGTGCTTCTATCATGTCAGCTATACTCGCGTTACGCCAGCAAATTGGTTCTTGATACTGGCAAAGACACGAAACTGAGGTTCTCGAAACTCGCTTAAATGTGTGCTCGAGGCTTGCAGTATCGAAGATCTGCAGAAGTTGATCGATGAAACGAGAGTATTTGAATGATATGGGGCCTGTAGGAATGCTCACAGTCAGTACGAAAACAAAATTAGCACTCTAATCGCAGCCCTCGTGTGACTCGAAGTTTAATAAGATCTCAGCTCTCTCGACGGCCTCACTGACGTGCAGGTTGCCCACGTGCCCTGCAGTTTTATTGAATGCGGAGCCGGAAATTAGCGTTCCAGCATCGTCAGCACTCATGCTCTATGGGGTTGTTGCAGTGGGCACATTCGCTCCAGCTAAGGCACGTGGGAGCAGGGAGAAGGACAGGGATGCGTCCATAGCACTAGAAGGCTGCAGTACACGCTGCAAGTGAACGAAACTCTTAGCGCGATCCAACTGAACTGTAGGCAACGATTTCGCGATTCACAACGAAGGATGTGTTGCCGTCGAGCATTGTCGCATCATCGACGCCGACGACAGTCCTCAAGGCAAAGACTGGCCGAGGTGCAGAGCGGTCTGCTGAGTGGGGTTGCATTAATGAAAGTGGCGTTGAGGCTTACGTACCATGCATTACTGCGGCAGGTAGTTTTTGAATGGGCCATTACATATTCGATATTTCGCATTTACAGCGCTAGTGAATCGATGATTAGTTCGGTGCTCGTTAAAGCTCGTTGGGCACCACATATCACAGGTGTTGTGTAGCACCGTCGCATATGTTGGACGGCAGTAGCCAGTTTTGAAGTCACATCGACAACTGCTGCTTGGTAAGCTGCTGTAGTTTATAAGCAGTGTTGATTCCCCGTTGCAGCAGCTTGTCGGAGCACAGTGACACTTTTCCAGGTACGTTTTATGTATTCTACCTGACCCGAATTTTGCAGCAGTCATTGCTTTAATTAGCCACCTAGAGCTGTTGTTGTGAGTCAACTCTGTGCTGATAGGGTTTTGCAGGACATCCTTTCCCTTTTCTTGTTTATGACGGCACATCGAATTCAATCAGATTTGAGATTTTTATATTTCGAGTGGATTCAGTTTAAGGGATCGCAAAATAGCGGGTCTTTTGGCGAGTTTCAGCACCACTAAGTTGTCAAAACCCCCCAAGTAGACGGAACTGATTCTGTTCAAGTGATCAAACTGTTGTATTAATTCTTCCACGGAACACTTTCCGTTGAAACCCAAGTTCCGGAACCTCATTGGAGAAAACAACTTTCTTCTGTGGTAACGAGATCCGAAGTTGCTTAGAGCACGGGAGAAGGGTCATTCGTCGCGCCGAATGACTTACCAAGCTCATTTTTTGGAAGCGTCCGCTTTTAAGCACAACTTCGATTAGTGCTATCCAAAGATCTCGCCAGATATTACTGACAGGTAGCAACATATCCGGCATTTAATAAGATAGCGAGGTACATATGGACGGTGTGATGAATATGTTATCTTTCCCAGGCAGCCTCTATGTTTGGCTAATCCTCTCCCAGTTACGTTTGTTCAAATGGTCTTCGTTGTTGCAGAGCAGAGGAGCTTAATGTTTTTTAGGATTAACTCCACACGTCACATTGAACAGTGATTATTTTTTACGGCAGTTTTTCGAAATCTTTCCCTCATCCGAAGTTCCGTCCTCCACTATGACATAACGTTTGATATACCACTTTTCTGTGGGTTGTAACGATGGATGCGTTCGGGGATGAAGTTAATGTCACCACCCCTTATTCTTGATAAAACATCTGGCGGAATGTTATTGGTTCGCCTGTTTATGCTGTCAGAGCTGTGGAGTGCTGAGGCTGCTTATGTGATCTGATGCAGAAGTAGAACATTTCGTTCCTTTCTCACGCCTTTTTCCTTTAAAAAATACGAAAATTGCATAATTGCGAGACGAGGGGTGGGGACGCCAGAGTTGGAGAGCTTGTGTTGTTGGTCGCACGAGCTTCCTCTCGACCTTCATCCCTCACCTTTGTGGTGTTTTGTACACAGTGTCATGTGACAGTCATCACTCACGTATTAGCTACACCGAAATATGGCGGTGGATGAGCGTCGTTGATTCTCGTTGTGCACTTTTCATAAATACTAGATGCATACTTTGAGGGCGTAATGGGTGAGATGCGTTTTATGCCGCTCTCCACTTTTGTGGAGGCTTCTTTCTGGAACGAGCTCAACAGGAAGAAACTGAATGAATGGAAGCTGGACGAGGCCCCGCAGGTCATATTCGCCACCTACTGCAACTGTAAGTCAACTAATAACGATGCTCACACCTCACTGTTGTCGACCACCCCCTATTACATTACATTCGCCAACGTCGTTTACATCACTCGAACGCGAGGAAATTCCTCGTTGCTGCTTCCAGCAGACTTACCTTCCATGCACATTTACGAGGATCGGAAGCATAGTTTGCAATTTGAATGAATCTTAGAAAAGAGAGCAGAAGTTTTCTCATGTTGGAATTAGGCGCCTTTTCCATTTGATTTCTGAGATTATTTTTAGGACCTCTTTGAGACGCATTGGCGTTTAATCGTTAGCCGAACTCTTCCAGAGCCCAAATTCGTTCGGCGATTATTTAATTTTGATTGAGGGCGGACGGGTAGAAAGTGCACTGCTAATAATTTCCGACAGCTAATTTTTACTTGTTGTTGTGCACTCTTGTTGTTGTGCACTCAACAATGTTTCCAACGTTGAGATGTGTTCAGTGGACCAGGAGTCCTCCAGTTCGCGTCTCTCCCTCTCGTACGATGCTTTCTGCAAGGAATCGGCCTTCTCGAACGCCGCTGGAGTGATTGCTGTATGTGGTCGCATGCTGGTGCTCAACACTCTCGTTTCTTTCAAGACACTCGACAGAAAACGCCTGCTTGCAGATTGCGGTGACGAGGTCCTAACACTCCACATTTATTTTTTCTAGTTGATGCGCCAGTGTGCCTTTGAGTAGTTGGGAAAATTAATGCTGCGTCGTCCTAAATGTTTTTCTCACAGGAGTGTTAGGCCGCTGTGATTCTGTTTCCCAAATTATAACTTCTGGAGCCTGCGGCTTTCCCATATTTTCGGAGGAAATGCGAAAAAGACATTTATCGACTTCTACAATCGTAGCGAACTCGATTAAAAGCCCCATTTTCGGTCCCTGGTTCTCACCAAACTTGTTTAGCCGGATTTTCCGAAATGTTGAGTAAGGATGTCGACTGTTCAACTTTTGGCTATTTCAGGATCATGGACCTCTTTCAAATTTCGTTAAGAGCTGTGTTGGGGTTTTCCGCGGTTTTCAATTCGAACAAGCAGTCACCCCTTTGCTAGAAAGGGTGACTACTACTTGTTCATTTGAAAAGGCACCGTTCACTTTCGCATATGCGCAGTGCTACGTCACCTCCTGCTTCCTCCCATCAACTTCCCTTGTTCTCACCAAATTAAAACGTCGCACGCATCCAGAGTGCTGCATGCCGGAAAAATATGAAGCCAGTATTCGTATGCTGCGTAGAGAAATCCTCCTTAAGGAATTTCCGGAAGAAACCTGGTGTCAAGTTTATGAGGTGGAAGGGACGCGATTAGGAAGAGCGTAGGATCTAAAAATCCCGGAAATTACTGCAGCGAAAAATGACGCCAGAGTTCACGTTGAATGTTCTCAACTCTATTATCGACATTTGGTAACGGTCGAGTGTGCGCTACGCCACCGAGTTTGGCAACAGAACGCGATCAGATACCTTTGCTGCGGAATATTAGCGTGGAATTATCGTAGAAGTGGCCACCCCGATCACATCGTATTTCGCAACTTTTGTCATGCAGTTTGCAGTGGGACTGGATTTAATCCTCCCTAATGCCTCTTTTGTTGTTGCAGCTGAAAAGAGTTATCAGTAGTGACCTTCTGAAGGATCAGAACAATTTCTCGCTGCTGACAACCTTCTGTCTGACGCTGTTTGCGGTGAGTAATTTTTACGACTAGCCTTGCTGTGAGAGGGTAGTATGGCTTAGGTTCATAATGGATCTGGAAGAGGGTCGATAGTGAGTTGAGCCATGGTGCAGTGGCCTCTCGTTTCGTCGGTGTGCTAATTAGAATGTTATCGGTTCTCGACATCGCTGTGTCCTTCTTTTCTGCTTCAAATGGTAGTTCAGTGCGCCAGCGTAGATGAATTACCGAATTGTTAGTCACCGATATTTCGATTTAAGGGCGAAACGGGATAGTGAAGCGAGATGCGTAATCACATGCAACACGTGTGTAAGGCTGACTGAAGTGGTGTCATTATGGGTCGTGTGTTTTATTATGGGAGCAGTTTGCATTTCCGCGTTTGTCGGCTACTGCTATTCCACTCATCATCATCTTTTTTATTCTTTCGCAGTTCCTTGTTTTCCAAAGGAAACTTTATATTAGTAAAAATTAAAAGATGATACAGACCTCGGGGAGGTCTGTGTCATTTTTTAATTAATCTTTCGGCCTATATGCTAAGAAATTTGCATTTGTTTGTTTCAGTTGATCTTCGTTTGCTAGCAGCGAAATCACCAGTGGCAGACCAAATTTCGAAAACGCTTCCTGGATTTAGGTCGAAAGGTTGACCTTCAGAGTATCCAAGAAACTGGCGGTAGCAGTTTAACGGCGTACTCTAGACAGCTCGTTCATCTCCATTTGTGTGTTTGTTGTTGTGTGCGTCGGTGGGTGCTAGGTGCCATGTGTACTATTTTAGTGCATTTAAATTCCCAGTATCCTCAGTAATATTTGCTTTCAGAAAAGAGCTCAGCGTTTTTCGCCCTTCAGTACCGCCTATTATATATCACTCTGCGTTATACTGACGTAGCCGTCTGGTTGGCACTAAGTCATTTCGTTATAGGATCTGAAACATTTCCACTACTGGTACTGGAACTGCGTGCCGGCGCTGCTCTATCCACATAACCTGAAAATGATATCTGGGGTGAGTGAAGTGGATGACACAATGGAAAAGAACCTGCACGACATGTCTCGCAGGTTCGGTGGTAGTCCGTTTTTTTTGTTTGGAGGCGAGTGTGCACCGTTGTCGCAGCTGTTCGGTGCACAAGGGGCCGACATGGAAACCAATGAAGTAACGATTGTGTTCTCGGACCCGTCGACTCATGCAGGAGTGCCTGGTTGGCCGCTAAGAAATCTTCTCGCTGCAGTCGCCTACCACAAGTGACGTTTGTAGTTTGATGTACTTTTTTGCATAATAGGTCTAACTGTATAGCTGTTTTGGTGACTTCGCTATAAAACTTCGTTTGCGTTGTCTAAGTTATTGCATTAGCTAGTTTACCCGTGTTTCATGAGGCGTGATGCTTGGAGATGGTAAAAAGAAAACTGCTGACATATGAATGTGCGTCTTTTCAGTTTTACGCGCTTGTAGTTCGAAACGATGAGTGCTGTCGGTCATTTGCAAAAACTGTTTGTTGAAGGAGATCATGGTGTCGTGCGCGGTTTATCGCACATCGTGCTAACCCAAGTCTCCCAAGCATTTTCTTGCACATTGGCTGGACGCGATGTGCGAATGAAGAGGATGAATGGATTGGTGCGGGAGCAGTCGGATGGGAGCGTTCGCAAGAAGGAACTCTGGAGCCAACTTTTGTGGATATGAGCTCGAGTTTTGACCCAGCGAAGTATGTACTTGCCCGAAGTCTCGACAATTACTTTAGCAATTTGGCCGTTTGGAGAGGTAATTGTAATAGGTGCAGTTGATATTTGTTGATTCTTTGTAATGATCAGTGCGAAATGGCTCCTACTAGCGGGCTATGCGTTTCAAAGTGCTCGATTGGAGCGTTACTTGTCATATCGCGTCGAATTTTCCTCCTTGTCTGGTCAAATGAGAATATGATTGGCGATGTGACGTTGCGTAAAAATGTTTTTCGGCGACTAAACGGACTTGCTTTGTTGGGATACGATGCAATTAATAAAGTGGCAGATGTGCCTAGACAATTTGCGGCAATTCTGTACTGCCTTTAAGCCGACGTTTTTTTATAATCCTTTTAATTTAAACTATCGTCTCTTTGATACTTTCGGGCACAGTTTTCTCCCATCTTTATTTTATTTTAGCTAGGGACTTATTCAACGAGGAGCCAATGGATTTCATAGTCGTGAGTGATCAGACCTACTAACAGTTCTACGTGTAGCAGTGATCTGTACTCGCCATTTTCTTGAGCTGTGCCACTGCGCAGTTCAGGCATTCGTTGCATCGCGGTGGTAATATCATATGTTTGCATCCATTGACAGAGTGGTCGTTTGTGGTGCTGTCGAGATTTTTTGCCGGATATGTTTGAAGAGTTCGTATATATGTCAAATCTGTAACATTCTCCATATCGTGGGTCCTTACTGCCTTTTTTCTCATTAAGGCTGCATTATTTATATATACAACATAAATATTTGTACCACACACCTACTATTGAAATAGTGTCATTTACCGCATGTCTCTTAAGGGCGAAAAATTTTTTCCGTCGATTTTAGTGCTCAAATTGGTTTATTTAGTTCCAGAGTGCTGGGACGCTAATGTGCGAGGATATCCCACTTTCATTGGCTAGTGTTTCTAATTGCAGTCATCATCGTAGCTGTATTATTGCTATGACCGCCATTTACTCATGTTTTGGATGCTTCGGTAACGGTCATGATTGCGCTTAATTTTTTCAAGTGCTCTTTCGTAAGGGCCTTTTCAGATTGGTGGATGAGGGTGTCCGGCTGAATTTGAGCCTAATTCGTTGGCGTTTAGTGCCTGAGATTGATCTACAGCGGTTTTCCAATTTGCGTTGCTTGATCCTTGGATCCGGCACCCTTGGATGCAATGTGGCGCGTGGTTTACTGGCTTGGGGTGTTCGACATATTGTTTTTGTGGACAGCGCTCATGTGTCTTACAGCAATCCGGTCAGGTGGGCGTTTCGCTTTATACAGTCGTTGCAGTCTAAAGGTCAGCGTATAAAACCAGTCAAGTCTAAGGGGAGGCGGTGAGAAAAACAAGAGGGGGGGGGGGGGGGGGGGAGGGTAGCAGAAAGGGATAAAAAAGGATGTATGGGTTACGGGAGCTGGTAAGGGAAATGGGAGAAATAAATGTGAGAGAACTGTCGCTGAGCTACCACGTGCTCGTTTCATTTTTGCGGCTAGCTGAAAGCTGTCTCGGTTGCGTACCGTTTGCCATTTGCAGTTGCCCATAGGGCGAATAAATGTTGGGTATTTTCAATTCGTAGTGCACTTCTGACTTTTGAGACAGCCTGTTGCTATGCAGCGGGTAGACTTTTCAGGCAGGTCTGCTTTTATAAGGTGTATAGCTAGTTAATTTCTGTGTGCGCTTGTGATGTGATGAAAACAGCGCCATTTGCTCCAAAAACAAATAGGATAGCCTTAATATAAGGCTGTTATATTGATATTATTTGTGAGTGGATCCACACTTAGGATGTCGATGTTTTTTATTCCCGTCATGGCTTTATTCTAAACCCACTTTCACGTTGCTCGCATCTTTGCAATGTCGAAATTGCGGTTTCTAAGTTTTTAGTGATTGGGTGTATCAGTGAAAGTCATCATGTAGAATTTATCATTCAACAGCTCTGTTGCTACTTCTTCCGGCGACACCTGCAGGAATATATTTACACGATAACAGGTGCTGTAATGCATCTAAAGTTCAAGTATTAAAGGCACATCCATATTAGCTGTTTAGGCAATCTTTGTTTGAGCTGGCTGATGCCGTCGGCGGAACAACCTCGAAGGCTATAGCCGCAGCAGAAAGGCTCCTTCGTATCGTGCCGTCTGTAGAAAGTGTGGGTGTCGAAATGAAGATACCAATGCCTGGACACACTGTAGCGGTGCAAGGTTTTATATCTCTCTACCCTTCACTGTAATATAATCTTCTGCCTTTGCAGCCTTCTCATTCAACTAGTGCGTGTTTTAGACGGCGATCGCGACATTTTTTTAAATCAGTCCATCTTTTTATGAGTGAAGCGAGTTTTTATGCACGATTTTGCAGGTACCAAAAAAACGGAATTCGGGTTGGCAGAGTCGCTTTGTTAAAAACTTCCGGTGCAGTTCTGGTCACATACACCTATTTCAGTTGGCGAAGTGATCTTTTGCAAATAAAGTTTCTGTGAGTTTTAGCAAATGCGAGTATGCACAGCGATAAAATTTCGCTAATTCTAACTTTGAAGATTGCTCAGTGGAACGTGCAATTCTAAAAATATTCCCACCGTTTCTTTCTCTGAAAGTACGTCGATTTCTTTCGTTTACGTATTGCTCGAGGAAACGACCGCTCCTTCTAAAGTTTGATGGATTTGTTTTGTAATTTTATGGTTTTGATGTTTGCGATATTCTGAGGTCATTTGACTTTAATTTTAGAACCGTTATTGAAACGCTCTCGCTCTCTATTTATTATTTGCATTTGATAGCAGCCTCAATCGCTGTCGTCAAATTTGCAGTTACCCTTTCAGTGAACAATGACAATAACAAGTGAATCCAACTGAAAGGGGGTTGGAGTGGTAGCGGTGAGGATAGCCACAACTGTAGAATCTTTTATGGAAATTGCTGATTTCGTGCATCCTGCTTTCGGTTCGTAGTTGTTGGTGTGTCACATCAAAGCCAGCACAATGAAAGGAGCTCATTGTAGACGAAGGCAGCGTGAAGGACACGGTCGAAAAGCTAGAGAGTTTGATAAAAGACAGTGATGTTGTCTTTCTGGTTATGGACAGCCGCGAAGCGAGATGGCTTCCCACTCTTCTCTGCACAGCGCACGGCAAGGTTTTGTTGTTTGTGTGCTCTTTGCTAATGTAGTAATTTGGGATTAGGGATCTTAAAATGCCAAATGATGCTGCATACTTTTTTAAGCTTCGTAGGCTAATTATATGATGACTCATTTCACAAGAATGTTTGTCGGTGCGTCTGTTTCGTTAAGGCGCTTGCTTGTTAAATGAAAAATCCCCCATCTTTTTCCTTAACACATCCACCGTTGATGTTCGTTTCCCTGAAAATTTGGGAATTTTGTTATCCCATTGTGAAAATACATCATTACTTAGTATATATGAGGTGGTAATTTCTTCCTTTAATCGAAAGAGTGCAGTGGAGAGGAAAACATTTCTCTGATAAAATGTGATTTAATTCGAAGGGTGCTGCCGGAGTTTGGGCACGCTTCTGGATGCATGGACATATATCCCTTTAGCTAAACAATACCTTTGCGACTAGCAGTCCAGCAGCGTGCTACTCGACTGTTTCACATCTTTCATCGCAGATGGCCTCTATTCTGTGCTGACCGCGACTAAAAGAGGTTACCTGAAATGGTTTTGTAAAATTGCCAGGTAATCTGCACAACGGTCTGTTTATTACTTAAAACTTGAAGGGTCTCATTTTTTCGCGAACTTATATCATTACCACAAGACTTAGAAAACCCTTATAAGAAAAGTGTCTGTTAATGACTGTGCATTTTACGTATGTGGTTCCCCGCTCTCCGCTTCTGAAAGGGTAGGAGGGAGCGAGTTGAGGATATGATTCGCAGTATGCTTTTGTGTCCAGATTTACAATTTTCAAATCGCAGTTAGCGATAAGCGTGGCAATGGGGTTCGATTCGTATGTAGTGATCAGACATGGCGTGACATGCTTCGACGGCGAAAGTGAGGCCAACAGTGCGCAAACATCCGACAAATTGCTAATTGCGGGCAGCGAGCTCGGATGCTACTTTTGCAGCGATGTTACAGCCCCAGGCAACTCGATGCAGGATCGCACCTTAGATCAGCAGTGCACGGTGGGTTCTGCTGCTTCAAAAGGCACTAAACCCATAGGAGTTTATCTCGTTTTAATTAAAGACCGGTTCCATTGATGTTGGACCTAGGTCTGCAGTGAGTGGGTTTCTCCAGATTGTTTGTTCGCATTATTTTATCTGTGATATGAACACTGTCCTCCACTTTTAGCTTAGGCAAATCCGTGCGTTCAAAATGAGAATAATTCCACGTGAGAAGTGATTTTTTGCAGTCACAATACTTAGGTCATTTGTGCAACAGCGCAGAATGCCATAGCGAACGCAGTATGCACTTTCATGGCACTCGTCAAGAATAGAGTGGTGAATTGCAGCACTTTTTTCACAGCTCAGTCTAGAATCCTTAGTTGATTCTTGAATTTAGTAGATCATTTCTAAAGTGTCTCTCCTTAAAAACGGTGAGCTTTCACATCCTCCACCCTTTTATGCTGTTTAGTGCTATTTTAATGCTCTCATGAGACGAGTTTCTTGTAAGGAAGGGGCCTCTGCGCATTCTCACGTCTTATTATGAAATTATGTATGAGAATAGTCAGTTCATAAATGTTTTCTGCTCTCGAGCATCGATTTGCTTGATTCTGACGAAACATGGCAAGCATAAACTTTATACAAGCTTCAGGATTGCGTTCTTTTGAAACAGAAATAGCTTCCTATCCATTCAGAGGTAGCACATTACTGCTTTACTCGAAACCACTCATTACTTTACAAGTTAATAGTACTGAAATTTAATTTTTGCAGAGTGTTTAGTTAGTTACAATATGGGGAATTATTGGATTTTGAAATGTAAGTCAAAATGTTATGTGGCTACTCTTCGGTGGGATTCAACGGGCTGTAAAGGGGGCGGTGAAGGTTACATAAAAACTTTTGCATGCAGATCTTATAAAGTAGTTTAATAATTTCACTGTGCAGTCTTAATATCATATGGTTTGTATAACGTTATATGATGCAGTTTATAAAAATAGGTGGATTTTGCTGTTTTTAGAGGCATGCTGCCTTAATATATGCGTTACTGATCCTATAATCGAAGTGATTTTTTAAAGATATGATGCGGTTGCCGTATACTGGGACGGCGAAAAAGAAGAATTCTAAAGTGATATTGTTGTAGTGCCTAGAAGGTAAGGTGGTCAAGTAGTGCGCTCGTTACAGGTAAGCCGAGCAGGTGTTTCAATGGCAGCTGCAGGAATGAGCGTCGAGCTACTTGCCTCGGTCTTACAACACCCGAAACAGGGACTGGCACCAGCTAGGATCGGTGAAGTGGACGATACTGCCAGTGTTTTGGGCGCAGCTCCTCATCAAATCAGGGCTTTCATCTCTAGATTCCACCAGGTATGCAATCCTGTTCAGCGCAGCTGGTTAGAAAAGGTTTTAGCATTCTCTTTCCTTCCTACCCTCCAAGAACATTTATCTGCTGCACTGTAGTTGCGTCCTTAGAAGTAAAACGAGAAGAACACCACAGTGTTTATCGTCATATACAGTGGGTCAGTTATGAGTTCATGTGAAACAAAATTGACGCAAGTCCACAAACAAAAGTCCTTTGAAGCAAGCGGGTGTACGATGCATTGAAGGGTTATTTGAATGGTAGTGTATTGCCTTTATGAAAGCTTTGTCGTTAGCAGTTTTGAAGAAAATTTCATTCTAGACCTGTTCTCCGCCTCGATTAACTTAGAAAAGAAGCAGTTTGGTGCACTTTTGGCTGTTGAATTGTTAAAGGATGGATTTTCAACTAATACGCTCATCTGTGAATGATGAATGCTTTTTATCAGCCGGTCCATGCACAGTAAAGATGAAATTCACGCAAGGTGGGTTGAGTGACGAAGACGCAGGTGCATTTATGAAACAAGGTGTACATCGAAAAACCAATTGCAGATGACACCAACGGTGCGTCGCTTCGAGCGATGTGTCGCATGCGGCGAGGCAGTGCTGAGTGCTTATCGCAAACATAGTTTCGCATTCCTGCTGAGGGTATTCAACGAGCCGAAGCATCTCGAGTGTATATCCGGTCTGGAGCAGCTACAGGCGTCTGCTGAGCAACTTCGCATTGAATTCGATGACGACGATAACGAGAGTGTTTCTTTGTCATCTCAGTGAAGTTGGACACATTTTCGCGGATACTCTGCAGCGTCTACGTTCAGTGTTGCTCGATCCAGCAAATGTTTTGTTTTATGTTTTATATGCCAAACGTTTCATATATGATGTGAGTAGGAAATGACTGTCACGTTAAAAGCAAAAACGCAGCGGAAGTTTGCAAGATGAGACCAAGCGCTAAGGAAACTCACAACGTACTTTTTTGGGTAATTTTTATGCGTCTGCTGCAGACAGTGGTGAGAATGCAATTTTACAGCCGGTTGAGGAAGTTGATTTGAAGATGCAGTCCCAGTAAAATGGCTGCGGAAGTTAACGTTCAGGTTCATTTCCGGCATTGTGCAGAGGTCTCATCAAACGCTCTAAGTGCATTCTTGCGCTTTTACTGAGAGTTGTGAGGTGTAAAAAAAGAAAAAAATGACCTCGCGGTAGGTATTTAGTGGTTTTTGGGAGTATGCAAGGCTTTGTTTTGTGTAAAGTGACATGATGCCTGACTCCATCTAATTCTGATCTCCAACCGTTTCCGGGAAGGAATAGAGCACAGGTGAATAAGTGGAGTTTCTTTGCGATGGTGTTCGCAGTTATCACATTTTGCATAGAACTCGTTGGTCGTCGAGTAAGTGCTTCTTGTTGTGTTGTCGCATTGCCTGTAGTTCAAAGGGTTGTGCTCAATAAAACTTCCTTTCATATTCAGTATTTCGCGGTGCTATAGTTCAGATGGTTTCAGTTCCTATTTGAATTTCTTGAAGTGATGTAACGAAAGCTGTTTAAAGGTGAGATATCTTTTTAATTTGTGGGGAGCACTATCTAATCATGAAGAAAGTGAAGCGTACGTTGTGGCATCGAATTTATAGGAGGGGGTTTTGTGCACAAAGGCGCGTTTAAGGCAGAAAGCACCAAGAACATTCGAGCAGAGACATAACTTCTTTCCCCAGAACAGTCAGGGAAAGTCGGAGTTTTTTTCAAGCGATTTACGGCTTTTTCGGCTGACTTGATGATTCATTGTCCATTTCGCTTGTGGTTCACTGAGACAGAATCATTCCTACCAGCTCCACCCAAGTTTAAATTTTGCCTTGTTCAGAAGCTTTTGACAGTTAAAGAATTGATGAGATTGCCTTGTCGACTATCAATTTCAGTGGGAATACCGGAAAACAAAAATAGGGAGTCATTTCGCCAAAATTAGTAGGAGGTCCGCCTATGGTTAGTGGAAGGAGTAAACAGCAGCTGGAAGAGAATGCAGGTATTTTTAAACGGAAGTGCATAGGGGACAACGTCACCACCTAGCAAGACATGCTTTCAGCGCGGACGCGCGTGACCAAGAAACGTTGCGAAGGAGGGAATGGTGCAATGCACAAGGGGTGCTATATATCCGTAATGAAGCATGGGTCGTGTTCGTAGTAACACTTTTAGAACGATCAAAAGCAGTCAGCGCCGTGGCTTCAAGTGCTCGGAGTGCAATAAGTGCTTTGCGTCGAAGAGGTTGGTTGCGGGATTTTTCATCGTGATGTGATTATCAAAGTCACAAGCATCTCTATGTGGAGGGCAGATTTGAAAAATATCCTATAACATAGGTGCAGAAGGTTATGGGAGGAGGGTTTGAACAAATATACTTCGAAACTAAGTAACCGGTGTGGTCTGTTCGGGTAGTAGAGATCTGAGCTCGTGAACTACGAGTAACTGAAATGTGAAACAGATGAGTTCATGGATGCTGAAGTTGTAGGACTTCAGAGGTTTGTTGTTCACTCGCGCATTGCGTACTGTATTTGCCTTATGCTGGAGGTTCATACAACTAACCTCAATGCAGAGTGTAACGACGCGCACTTTTTCGGGTCACCGGCTTCTGTCGAGCACTCATTAAAACATAACCTTGGTTAGTCGATACACAGTCCCACTTGGGCCCGCGAGCAGCGACGCGACTGACCAGTGACGAACGAAGAAATGATGGTGAACGAATTCGAATGACCGATTGTGGAATGGCAGTCCTTATACATCCGGCTTATAAAATCAGAGCGACATTTACAAGAGTATTTAATAACGCAAGCTGTTCTACGATCACAGTTAAGTTGCTCTGTAGTTGCGCAGTGGTCGCAGCCGTTACAAGAGTAGTTAATGTTCGTAGAGTGATCTACAAGTGGCATTGTTTTGCAAGCATTTCTAAGCACATTTCAGCGTTGTTTTACTTTGTTTGCGCGGATGGTGTTGTTTCTTCTAACCCCGACTCTCATAGCTTCTTTACCATAAGACGGCTAAAGTTTATCCCACTCACCTCCTAAGGTGTTGGTCACTCACACTCTCTGTTCGGTGCTATACCTGAAGATTATGTTCATGAGGGGCACTAAGTAAAGTTTTAAGTTTTTCTGAATAGATGAGCACATAGACTTCAACTTGATATCGTAAGCGCTCAGTGATGCCCTGCCCCTTTCGAGTTATGAATATTTGGCAAGAAAATTCTTCAGATTGGTGCAGCAGAAATTGTTGGCTATCAGTTTGACATCATAACTAATATGGGATAAGATGAGTACGATAGTGAACGGATTTTCACTGCGACATTTCTGCGATTGGTGTTATGTTTGTAAACCGATATCGCATTCTGACTTGCAGCCTTCTTTGAACATAATGAAATGTGCGCGGTTCTGAAGATTGGTTATTATGTGACGAGACTGGAAAGTAGCCACTTTTGTTATGCTCATTGGTTTCATTTATTCACTTCCCTTTTTTAAGGATTCAACGAAAGGATACTGTTATTTCGATGTTTTAGGTATCTGAAAAAGCACAGTGCCCGCGGACACGTATCAAGAGGAGGTGATGATGGCGAGCTTGCATGCTCAATGTGTGCCAAGGTAATTCTTGTTGCATTAATACCATGGGCAGGCAACACTATTTCATCTAGTTTTCAACCGATTGCACTTCGCATTTCCTTCACATTTTCAGCCGATCTCTACCAACTGCCATGACTGAGGATAGAAGATTTTGTGGCTGTCGAACATCTCAGTGATGGGACGTCACCTATCATAATATGCATTTTGTGCTATGAAGATGAGATCATGCATTCTCAGTTACCTTTTTCCTTTGCCTAGAGTAATTAACTGTTGAGTGAACGGTCATTCTCGCACCGTCTCATTATCTGCAGCTTACCATCTAGTCATCCGTCTGTGAATAATTTGTTTCGTTCACTGATCAACCACGTCCGCTGTATTGAATGTGAAATAAGTATCCTCCAAATTGACTGCGTCAATATTAATCAGCCGGATGAGGCGTTCCATCAGCGATTGCTTTGTATAATTTGTAACATGCGTGAAATCTGTGTTGACAGTAGTAAACGTTCAGCGAATCACTCACCGTTCAATGCTTACTTTATTCCGTTCGTTGCATATTACTGATGGAAGGAGTGTTGCACAATATCAAATGAAAGTGCTGATGCCTGTTTTAAAAATATTGCTAGCATTAAGGTACTAAGTGCAGCTGCCATGCGCGTAGAATGTCGAGCAAACGGTTGCGGTTCCGCTCCTTTTACTGCTGTTAGGCAGTCAGAGGTGACGGCGAATTGAGATAATTGTCAAGTTGCACCTGATCAGTGGAAAAATTATTCTTGAGATAAGAATGGTTCTTATTATTCCTTGAGGGGAAGTTCTAACCGACCGACCTCAAATCGCATGCACTAGGCCTGTTTTCATAAGATCGTCTTGAGTTATCCTGGTTATTTGTGATCGTTGGTTTAGGTCAAATTTCCTCACCCATTTTCTAATATTAGTGAGATGAGAACCTGCTCGGGACAAGGCTGCTACGTTACGGATATTGTTGCTTAATGATTGAAACATCTAAGAGTGGCTGAGGGAAGGGTCCTGGTCACGGTGGTTTCAGTTGTTATTCATGTGCATGTAAGAGGCATTTCGCAGTCGTATTTCTTTTATAGACATTCACCTACCTTTCACATCTCAGACGCCATCAGTTGTCGCATTTGAATGTTCGTGAACATGAATGCGCACATTGTGAAGAGAAGTTCTTGCAAAGGACGCATCTGCTAATGCACGTTGCTCGTAAACATGCCGTCTCGGTACAACATCCTGCCAGCGCTACATCTTCTGGTACGCTGACTACATCCCATGTTATCAACTTCTAAAATTTCTTAACCTGCTGTTGGGTGCTTCTCCAGCCACTTGACTCCGTTGTTCCGTCATATCGCTAATCGAACTATAATTAAAGGGGATATTGTGGGAAGCTTTTAAGGGATGCACAACCCTTACGTATATGCAGTGGTGTGTTGTAGTGAAGCAATTTGAGTGGCAGTTGTCGTCTTCTGTCCCACTGAATGGTTTTACGGTTGGCGCATGATGGCTTTGGACGAAGCTGATGGCAAATTGCGTTTCTGGTCCTACCTATGGCGGAGCAACCTTGAACTGAGGAATTTTACATTTTAGGGAAAGCAGTTTATTTAATAGTCGTTACGTCTGCTTAGCATTTCTTATTCAGCAAATCGAATTCTTACACCAATCCAGGACCCCTTTTCAAATTTTTTTAAATTTCAGAAGCTTTTGATGAATTGAGGAAGGTGCAGTGTACGGAATGCGACGCGTCCTTTGAGACTCAATGGCATCTTACTCGACATCAAAATGTATGTATGCTGTTTTCTGTTCATTTCCACAACGTTTTGTCGATTGTTAGAACGTCGCAACCACAGGATTTCTGTTTTGTAAAAGGAGAGAAGGAGGGGAAGGGAGGTTACGTGCACGTGCCTTGCATAGATACCAGTATGTCAGGTGGAATAAAATACGTTCGAAATATGCAGTTGCCGCATAAACGTCTTACTGCATAGTTTCCGCGAAGCTTTATTTACAGGTGGCTTATACAAGCAGTAACTAAGCATCATTTCTCATTTGAATACGAGAAACGGCTAATTATGTATGACTATGGCTTAAAAATAGTATAAGTAGTAGTATATTGAACTTCCCCTTGAGTGCAGTCGTGCTGTTCGCGCGCAGTAGCTCAGTTCCATAAAGGGCGCAATTTTAGGATTTGCGTGAGATGTTTATGAAGCTTCTTTTATAAAGCTGGGAGAGAATAAGGTGCTCAAAATCGGAATCTCAATCCTCATAGAAGAGTCGGATTTAATTCTGCAGACGTTGAGAGGTTTAAAGGAGATATTGTGCAATCCTTTTACTTAGCACATTTCGACAGTTAACGTTATTTGAGTGGACGTTAAAGATGAAGCATCATTGCACGCATCAAATCCATAGCAGGAACCAGTTCTGAGCCCGTAGTTTCTTCCTGTTAGGAAAACTTCCATCTTTTTCAGTTGTTCTCCATATACTCTCCAAGAAAGAGTTTTATTTGTGAGCGAGGTAATCTGCATGGCGTCGGATGCATCTGCGAGATCGATATAAAAACGATTAGTACTCTTATTATTGCCTTGAACTGTGAAAGTCAGCAGTAGATCTTCAGTGGTGCATTTTTGCTGCAGAATGAAGATATTGCGTTCCATTACGCAGGAGCAGTAGTGAGAGGCCGCGAATAGAGCGAAATGACATGAGCTTCGATACAGGTTTTCCATTTTTGGGTGAATATCTAGAGCTGCTTCGGACCCGCTGAGCACAAACAAAGTACAATAGTTTGAGATTAGGTGGTACGGTCTCTTCCGTCAAAATAATTGAGTTCGGACTCCCATCCTACGATACCGTCAGGAATCATTGCTGTGGTCGAGTCGATGCTCCGATAAACAGTTGTGCAACATTCTTTTGGAGCATTTGCCAAAGCGAACATTTTCGAGCCAACATTGTCTTTCAGTGGAAATGAATCTATATCGCTAAGCAGATTTTAGAGAAGACATAAGGAGCGTTTCTGCTTGACGTGCGGTGAAAAGTTCGTATCGGTGAATGCTCTACGAGAGCACAGCAGTCATCACGACGCTACCCGCACTCACCATTGTACAGTTTGCCAACGACGGTATTGCTTCTTCGTTTCGTTCGTTCTTTGTTCATTGGATGCACTAGAGGAGTATTTCGTCTATTTCAGTTTTCTTGTTGCTGAATGACCGTAAATCTATTACATTAAAAAATACCAAATGAGGAAGGATTGTTTATTAACCGTTCGTCGTCACTGCTTGTATAATCATATCGATTTGCAATTCCTAGGAGATAGTACTCGTCAGCATCGGTCATTGTTTAACATTTAGCAACTGAGTTAAAGGTTCGATTTAGTAGAGTGGTAGAGCTATATGTGGTGCAGTGCATATTGGTTGAAATAAGAATATTGTTAAAAACAGCTATTTAGCAGAGTGTCGCAATCCTTAAGTTAGGTGACTTACTTTATTAAATGAAAGTTTTACTGCATAAAATTGTTTAAAGTTGAGTATTATATAAAGTGGTCAGAAACGAATGTGATGCGCCGATTGAGGATTAAATGAACGCGTTCTTTCTAAGTTATTATGTTTGACATTTTTATGGTATCGAAAAATGTGACGGCGTTGCTTGATGCGTTATTTGTTTCATAACTATTTTAGCACTTTTTAGTGAAAAACGTTTCTCGTGATTTGAGTTGTAGTTTGTGTTGCATCGGTGGGTGAACCACAGCGGTATGTGTGTGTATTATTTTGCATATTTACAGATTCCATCGCAGCAGTGAGCTGAAGCTTCACGAACAGTCACATGCAGCTCGGGGTAATCTACTCTGCGTTCGCTGCAATGCCGTCTTCATCCAACGCACACAGGTTCGTCCTTAGTTCACTGTTTTTATCAAACTTTTATTTAACACATTCCAGCAATCTTTGCTCCGCCATTCAAATTTCGCAATGCATCTTCATCCGTAAGATATTGTTCTGAAACTCTGGCTTTTTTCCGGGCTGCATTTTTATCGCGTTTCCACGTCGTCGTGTTGCGGCGAGGTACTGCATTCTCGTCTTAAGCTATTTTATGAAACTTTGCGCACACATCGGCTCCCGATTATTATGCGTTCCTTTACTCGTCTCAGTATTTCTAATAGTTTCTTCTTGCCCCGCATTGTTGATACTTCAACATGAAAATGGATTTCTTGCTCACTTTTACGGTTTAGATTTTCGTGCCCTTATCCAGTTTGTAAACTGAACTTCCGAAGCTTCATAAAGGTCGCGATTGAAATTTAGTATGCAATAGTCAGCCAAAATTTTTTTACGAGGCATTTTTAAGGCATTTACAGTCAGTTAATTCACTGAGGGGGTCATTAGTAAATTGTTGTAATTCGTAAATGTGAAGTATTCACCGAATAATCATACTGTTCGCATGTTGTTAAGGCCATAACGACATTGAATCCATTGGTCAACGCTGCAAATATTGCCTGAGGAGGACGATGGATAACGCTCGTTAATGCATTTATTGTTGTCTTAGTGTTATCCCACGTTTTCTGCCGTACCTCAGATGCGCTAATCACTCGTCTTCACACGCAGCTGATTTACAAACCAACCTACTAAGGAGAAATGATCAATCCTTTGCAGTAGCAACGCATCTGAAGGTGGTAGGTAATGTGGGGATCACATGAAGGGATGGGTTAGGGGAGGAAGAGACCGCCACAAAGAGTTCCTGTTCATTGTACTCCAAGCTTCTATTTCCTGATTTTAAGTAGTACTTTTAAGACCACTGAGGAACTTTTGTGGAATAAAAGATTAAGGAGGGTGATCAATATTTTTGAACTGATATTATGTCGAAATTACGTGGAAGATGGGCGTGGTTTGTTTGGAAAGTTTCGCTGTATGTCACTAAAGCTACTTCTCATAAATACACTTCTTGGCTACAGCAGTAGCAATTATGAATAATACGTTGTAAATGTGGATGAATACAAACCGAGCTTTCATAAACAGCGATGTGCATTTAGGTAGATAAATTGCTGTAGTAAGCGAGTTTGTAGGTAAACAGGTTAATGCTAGCATTTTTTCACAAAATTCTTGTTCTGCCGGACATGGTCTTAGTGAAACAGTAAGGATCGTGCTGTAACGAAGACGATTTCATCGGGAACGAAATATAGGTGGTGCAGCGAGAACTAATACGGTTGCGGAAGAGATGTAGCCTGACGACTTTAATTAAAAAGTTAGTTTTGAGTTTTTTGTTCGGAAACAAGCGTTCAAGCTCTTAAACGACAGATTATGGTACTACTGATTTTTGAGAGCGCTGGATTCGATAGCTGGATGGAAATTAGTCGCTGAAGTGGTAACTCATATTTGCAGTTGAATTTATGGTGACCCTACTGCTCATTTTATGGAGTAAGCGTTTTGCAGCTGGATCGACATATTGCTCGTGCTCATGATATGCGTCGAAGTTGTGTGACTTGCGCTGAGCACTTTTCGGCAATAACACAGTACTGCAGCCACATGCGCATCATACACTCGGAGACGACGTGCGTTTATTGTGGCAGTACGGATACGTCAAGGGAGCATCGTGAGGCGACCCACTGGCGACGACTTGCGGAACCTCGTTCACTCACGTTACCCATACAGCAACTCCAGCCCGACCACGAGGAGCCCACTCTAAAGGTATTAGCGTCTTCAAACTGAGTGCGCTTCATTCCATTGCTGCGAACAGTGTTTGAAGTCTGTAGACATCATGCATGTTACATGCATCTGTTCGCAACTAAAGGCATAACTTACTGATGTTTGGTCTCTGATGACTTGAAACCTCAATATTTTCAATGATAGAAGCCACCGCACTGCTGAGTTCTGAATGCAGCTGTGTTCGTAATGTGCGGTGCAGCGCTTCGTTGGTACTGGTCTTTGCAACGAGACTCAAAAGGGTCTTTTAAGTGTCAAATCTCGTGTGAACAGGTTAGGACGCGTCATTTGCTGTAGTTACATGTTCACTTTTACCAGGATGAGGGCTCATATTGACAAGACGTTGCGAGGAGCAGTTGTGGAATGTTTTAAACTTTCTCGATAGCCAATTTAAAGATATGTTGATCCGTTGCCTAAAATCGCAGTGATGGAAGTTATCGTTTTTGGAGGTGCACGAAATATGGATACAGCACAGTTTGAACTCCTTAAGCGCAAGCATTCTAATACAAATTCTAGAGCAATGGGGCAGATTCGCAGAAGTGGTAAATTTGTACTTTTTTACACTGATCACGTTTGACCTCACACTTCTAAGCAGGTGCAATGCAGACGCATATCATTTTTACCCACTGCGGCGTAATTTAGCCATCCGAGAATACATACCCAAATGGGCTTCAGTGATTGTTTCATTATGTGGAAATGTCACTTAAACCTCATTCTTCGCTTTTCAAGGTTCAATTTAAAATAGCACTTTTCGTTCGTTAACAGACTTGTGCTGGTTGTGTTTGATTTTCAAGAAAGTTTCATCGCCAGCTGGTGGTTTTGCTGAAAGATCGGAGTGTGAACAACGGGGAACCCATCAAAGTACATAAAGGATTTCCACCTGGACTTATCGACGCATTCCCTGGCCTGGCAGATCTTGAGATACGCGTCACCGATTTCGCAGTCGACGAATCGATGAAGTCGATCGTGTTGTCGTTTCCAGTTGAAACGAAAGCTGCGGACGATCCGCGGGTGGCAAATTTCATCCGTACTCCAGTCTATATTGACTTGAAATAGTGAATGCCACATTTTGAGGTTGCATTTCCGTTGTGTGAAATTGACGACTCTTACCTGTATTAAATCATAGATTCCTAGTCAACATTTTTGCATTTTCTCACTATTTCGTGGCTTCAGCTGCATTTGTCTAAAGCGAAAATGCCTAGGCGAAGCGGCTCATGATGGGAGGAGGCGAAAGGAAAGGGATAGGAAATATTCCATTGCAGAGGACTTGGGAACAAGTGTCCATTTATGAAAATTTGAATGTGTGGAGTATCAGTAGGATGTATGATTTCTGTTACAAAACTATACCTTCATTCCCGAAGATCGTATTGTACTAAACTTCCACCATCTTTTGAGATAGCTTCTGTGGCGCTCTCAGAATGTACTCATGGGTCAAAGCTGCTTCGCATGGTGCGCTACAAGTATTCAAGTGCCAAAAGTGCAATCATAATGCGGACTTTGTTGTACGTTGGATTATTTGCTAACATTGAATAATTCAGCAGAGATTACTTCAATAATGAATAACAGTATCCATCGCCATCGTAATGGATCGTTGCAGCAATAAATGATTTCTCGATAGTCATTCCGCTCCAAATGTTAGCAGTGATAAAGTCTGCAACGAGGGAGAGCAAACGCCCCTTCAAGAATTTGTGAGGTCGAGTCAAGCATTGAGCACGACAGGATATCGGTGAATCGTTGGCTGAGCAACATGCTTAGAGAAGCATTCATTAGAGCCAGGGCGTTTGGGAGAACTTTGTGTACCTTTTTTCTTCCGCATTATTCCTAGATTCTTTGCCCGACTTTCTGACGACTCTTCAACTATTATTGGCTACGCACTCCGATTTACCGATCTTCCGTGCTCGCTGAATGTCCCCGTTAACTCATCATATGCAGCTTCATTTCGCAGTCATGGATGTTTCGCAGCCTTTGTCGCGTTCAGGCCTGCTAGTGTGCACCGATCGCTCTTTGGGTACTCGTGGCCGACAAAGGGGACTCGAAGTATCTCCACTGCTGTATCGTGGAAAATGAACTGCAAGCATCCCAGATGTGTCATGAGTCGGAATCGTCGCACGGCGAGAGCGAGCTATTGAGAAAACATTCGGGCCCAGCACCTCGTTTCACACTAATGTGAGGGGAGGTAACTCGCAAATAACGTTCATTTCTCTCCAGTCGGGATGATTCTTAAGAGAGATTGACTCTGTGATCAAAAAAGCATATAAGTGTGTCCTTAATCAGTAGACTCATTCTGCCACAATTACAAAGTGGAAGGGACAAATTATTTTTCGATAAAACCAGCGGGAGTGAGTGCTTATCTTACATTTTCTTTCTCATCTTCATGCAGTTGTCGTTCATCAGAGGTCACTTTATAATCCGTCCTCTCTAATGTGAAGTCTTTCAAACGCAGCACATCCCGTGCTCACCGTTGTAAGTGCAAGTATGCAGTGACTCTTTTCGATGAAGCACATTACAGGTACGTCATGGGGCAGAAGTAGTTCCCAAAGGTGTGGTACGATGTGCCTGCACTTTCCCAAAAATCAGTTTTATGCTATTCGTTCCCATTCCTTCGTAAATCTGACACCTGCGAGTTGGAACTTGGTGCGATGCTGCAGATGGGTAGTGTTAATGCGAAGACACTACCCAGACTACAGCGATGTTCGGCAGATGAAGTCAATGGTGGTACTGTCCTCTATGCCATGGTTTTGTTGCTGTTCCCTTGTTCGAGGTGTCGTCCTTTTCCGCCGTTTACATCCACTACGAAAATATTATTAGGTCGTTATTGTGGCAGTTTACATGTGCTTGTTTTCGTCGTGCTGCCTTCATTTTCCGCTTTTCACTGTATGCGTATTGGATCAGTTATTCCGTGGCGTTGTCTCAATGCACCGGAGATCATATTATTAACGGATCATGATGTGAATCGCGTGTCGTCAAAAAATGCAGAAAGCGGATGTGCTTAACTCGTCAGTGAGCCATGATGTACAGTCCTGCCTCGAAGCAGGGGTTCTCTTCTTCCAATTGTGGGAGGTGCGTGATGTCATGGCGAGTAATTCCAGGTCTTGATGACACGGTTTTCAAAGTGATATTTAGTAACTTCTGCGGGCATGTTTCTGCTTCCGATTTCAGTGCTTCCGGTCAATTACAGCCGTTGGAGCGAATAAACTCAAAAGATTTGGCAGATCGGTTCTGAATTCTAAGAGATGTCAGCCCAGTGAGCATAGCCTTTCCTTGGTAGGGAGGGTCTAAATCATATTTTTGGATAATCTTTTTTGACTGCCATTGCCCGGACTCGATTGGTTTTTGTGGTGCGGGTCATCCCAGACACTGAAGTGTTACGCTTCAGCTTCAGTGTTTTCACCTCGGGTAACCTCTTATTTAGGCAGCTGTCAGCATGCTATCCCATTTTTACTGAGCAGCGGTAAATGGAGGTGGAATTTTTATGCGGTTGCTGTTTGTTGTAAACATGCAAGTCGCTCTCCTATCAAAAATCCTGGTTTAGTTTGTTTCATTCTTTACCCACTGTGTGAAATGCCGACGTTAATACAGTCAAACTTGGTGGTTCGTCGGTTTCGCCACTACTGGGGGCCATTCACAACGTGGTTTGGAGAGGACAAACTGCTGATTCCCTCCCTGCTGTTCGCGGCGGCTTTTCGCCCAAATGCACCTGATGATATGTTCATCCCACACAATAAGGAGGTGCCTTTCTCGGTTTTCGTCTCTTAGTCACCTGCACATCTGCAGCGGTCAAAAGCGAATCCGCGCTGTGAGATGAGGCACAAAAAGGGACGGATGTCTTGGCAAACGCCTCTTCGAGTTTCCTCAGGACCTGCAGTTAACTATGGGTTCAGTCTGACATTCCGAATTGGAATCCTCATGTTATGCGAGAGACGATTTCGTAGCACTTCTCTATGGGCATTCTCCGTAAAAACTGTTGCATAAGAACGCGGTGCTTTAGAGAGAAATAGGGAGTCAAGAGTTGTGTATTGCCCCGAAAGAATTTCTCTAGCGTCGGGAAGCAAGCGCTAAAATTCCCCATGTTTGCGATCGCATGCAATCTGAACGTTTCTGACAGTGAATCATTCTCTCATCTACCCTCTTCTTTTAAGGAAAGATGAAGTTTACTTCGTAGTTGAAAGAGTGCAGTGTTACGTTTGTTTCCGATGCTGGTTTCCGTCACAATCTTCCACAGCGCCCTTCTTGGAGTTAGCTTCAGTTCTGTTCGTCGTACTTTCTCCTTCGCACCCAAAATAAATCACCTCCGGAGACGACGCAACCTATTACTTGGAGCTGCAGAAGTCTCACCACGCATGGCAGTGAATGAATGAATCTTATCGCGAGCAGTGTTGGTACTAATGCACCGGTGTGGTCGTTGTCGCGGGTTTTTCATCGGCACAGATTCTTAGTTGTTCTTGCCACGAAAATCCTGGTTCTATATTCGCTGTTGTGGAGCACACTTTTATCCCTTAACTGCGTCTTTGAATAGTGCTTGCGTTCTGGAGGTTTGTTCTGTTAGAAGGTGGGATACAGTTTTGAAGGTGGGAGTTCGCCACTCATTTCTTGCTAAACGATTCTATTGGAAACTGATTTTTCGAGCAGTCTGGGTCTTGGCTACAGTGGATGGGGAAGTCTATACAGGATGTTATGTCACCTTCTGATGGTATCATTTCCAGTTCCTTGTTGCCACCACGTGATTTTTCCACCCCTTAAATCATGGACGCTAATTCAAATCTTCTATAGGCTGGTGCGCGTTCTCGTGCAGCTGGCTGTAACTGGAGGAGAGTGAAAAGGTGCCTGTTGACGGCAACCGCAGTGTTGCAAACTTGGGGGAAGGGCTCGTTTCTATGAGAGAGCAAAGAAGTGTAGCATGAGATAAAAGCAGTATGTCACCCATCCCAGTGCCGCGTTATCGAGTCTGAATTTAGCTGACATTCCTTCCCCTATTCCACAGATGGTTAATCCACATTTCTGGCGACATCGGGTGGTTGTAAGGAGCTTCTCATTCTGCTAAAGAAGATGTGCCCAAACGGGTGGAGATTCTTGCACACCTCAGATATGCCCTTGAAAACGATATAAAATGAAGAATAGCGCAGAGATGCGCAGCGAAAGCGGTACTGCTGTAATGTGGATGCCTTTTTACTGTGATTCACACCCGCCTTGCTGTCTTCTCAGTGTCAAGTATCAGGTTGTTGTTTGAGGTATGCCGGAGGAGGACGGGGCGAACCGAGCGGAAAGGCGATGGCTCACATCTCTTGGTATCTCGAGGTTGTGGGATGGACGAAGCAGTTCCTGTGCAGGTAATGGAACGTTTTAGCTTTTGATATAGTTGTCAGCGATTTGCAGCGAGGGAATGCTGAGGTGTTGGCAGCAGTCAAAATGTTGCCGCAGTTCGACTTCGCTGCAAACACCGTTGAAAAAGGGAGGAAGATAGCATCGATTCTTCGTCGTGCCCAGCGTCGTGTTATGTGTTCGCCGCTGTATACTGGAACAATATCGTTACTTGCGTAATATGCTTTGTGGTTGCATCCAGAAGGGGATAGAGACGGCGACGCACTATTCAGGCAGAGATTTTGTTAGTTTCGTAGAAGTCCGAGCGATTGCTCCTAATTTCAAGTGTTTTGTTTCAAGTGGTCCTCGTCTCCTCGGAGTGGTTTTTCTGGAGAGCCCAAGTTGATGTATTGGCAGCAAGGTAACGTTTTTGGAAGGATTAGAGCCTGCATTGTTATATGTCTTGTCATATGGAATTGAATTTCGCGAACAGTCAAATTTCGATCGCTCAATGACAGAACGCTTAAAGTAGTTATGTGCGCGCCCATTTGCATAGCGGAAGAATTTTTTGCTTGACATGGTCTTTGCGATGGAAACTGAAACCACTGGAGGCATCTGTTGATTCGAAGGGCCTAACGGGAACTGCTTGATGATTGCTCATGGTGTTTCATGTTACATTTTATTAGTACTCTTCTGGACAACCGTGCCCATCAGCTATTTTTTACCTCTTCGGTCATTGACCGAGGAAGCCGCCATTGCATTTATTCACTTGATAAGTGGACGGGAACATGTTCAAAAGACTGAAAATATTAAAATTCGGGAGAGAAGGAACCTCAAAATGTTGATTTTGGTCTGTCATAGGCACGGAAGGACATCGTGCCTGTGATCTCCTGAGGGGAAGTTTTCGTCGCAGAAAGGGTAATTTATGTCTAAGGTCGGGTTTCGATGTTGTGCGCTGCATGACAATAACTTTATTGTCCTTTTAATAAATGCAGTGGTCCATTAGAGCGCTGAAAGTGAGACATTTTGCCGCGTCCAAAAAATCCGCTTTTAGCAGTAGTTGTTGGTAGCCGTATTTGATTTTAAGATCATTTGCTTGGCTTCTATAATTAATCATTCAGCATTAACCTGAAATATGATAGCTTTCTTGCGTGGGTCTTGAAGTGAGGTAGATTTATGGGCTTCGAGACAAGTTGTTCCATGTATCGGTTCATGGTTTACGGGAGTTGCCATGAAAATGATCCAAAAAAAAATGTGTTTATTAAGCACGTCTCTTTAACGCATTTTGTTTATCCCACCGAACAGGTGGGATAAACGAAAATGCTTTTAAACAACACACTATATCCACACTTCAGTCGATCGCAAAGAAGCCAGGTTGAGTTGAATGGAGTGACAGTTTTGTGTTTTGATTTGTTTAAGAGGATAGTTTTCTAATCTAGATCGCAGGTTTGTGATATTATTCCGTTGCAGTGTCTATTGAGCTATGCTTATAAGCACACATCAGCAGTTCCCCAGTCCTCTTTTAATTAGGGGGGATGTAGTTGGGATGGACGACAAAAGATCTGACGCAAAAGCTCAAAAAAAAATTTATGTGTGAAGTTGGGGAGAGAGAAAAGACGGCACGATGGAGGGGGGAGCACGTGCATTAAATGACACTGAAGGGAGAAACTGAGTGCTTTGAATGCACATTCTTTTCTCTACTTTCGATAGTGGAGTGGAGATTGAAACATATAGATTATTGTGGACAGATCACTGATGAAGTTTGTGGCACCACACACGCAGCATCCTATTTTTTTTTTCGTTTCTGTAGTTCATAACGAAATAAAGTATCCACAGATGTGTTTTAAACTTTTCGATCTTATCCCTAGTGATATTCCGATGAGCTTTTTTGGGTTGCTCCCTCCTCGCAAACTCTCCCTTGATTTGGTTTCATTTGCCGGTTCACTGCATACGGCTTACTGCAGTGTTGTAAACAGGAGTTTAATTACATGCTAGACAGTCCCGTATTTCAGTCAGTTTGCTTTGAGTGCAATAGGAATGGCTCTCTGATCTTGTTTAGAGGATCAACGGTCAATCGTATCGGAAAACGTCGATCAACCCACAGAAGAGGAATGTTTTGCCAGTCGTGTGCAGAGCAAATGGGCACGAGTCAAAGGGATTTATACTGACGACGGTACGCCTTTCCTGATAGTGGTTGTGCGCAGATCTCTCGATCACAAGATGCAACTCCTTGATCATTGAATATTCTGCGTGTATTTTTGCGTTCTGTTTGACTTGTGGCTTATATTTATTTACAGCAAATGAGGATACGTTGGATGTTCCCAGGTGAGATGTGTCTCTGAGTTGGATTCTTGTGTAGAGTGAACGTATGAATTCGTAAAACCTTATCCTCATTGTTTTTTCTAATAGACTTTATTGGACGTCGTTTAAAAAGCAGAGACATGTCGCATCCTCAGTCGGAGTTAATTGTCCACGAGTGAATTTTCCGTTCTTCAAGTAATAATCCATGAGGCACATGTAAATACTTTTGTAGTAAAGTTCCAGTGCATCGCCCTCAGTAGAATGTTCTCGGCAGTTCACTATCAAAAAGCAGACCTCCCGCAGAGTACATTCTGGTCTTCATTAGTGATGGTATTCGGGAGCGTCGAACGGTTAGATGGGCTCATAAAAGTGTTTTTGAGGAGCTAGCGCTCGCTGTAGTGTTCTAAGAGACTTTCACATCATAAGTGAGAGATTGTCAAATCGTAATTTTGGGGCTTTCATCACCCTGTTGCCCGTCTTACGAATGCACAGATATCACCACCCTATCCGTCCTAACTGAAGCGTGGAGCAAGATTTCAACTATCTGCATTGCATAAGCAAAACGACGTTTGTCAGCTTCGGAGAAACAACAAAAGTGTCTGTTAGCTTACGTTAAATGGGCTCCAACACTTGTTCGCTGAGTTTCGAATGCTAGAAGCTCATGCTTGACTTTTGATCTTCTGTTACCGTATAAGCTTATCCATACTGCGACCTCACCTGGAAGCACAGAAGGCAGCAAAGCAAAATGCAAGTCCTCAAGGCCCATGTTAGTACACGCATATCCCGCAAAATCAGGATGTACTTCCAAAAACCGTCGAAAGTCTCATGAAGCGTAACGATGTCCAGCATTTCACGGATGACGAAATTCAGTTGTTGAGATTGAGCAAGATTTCCAAGCGGGAGGAAAAAAGAGAAGTGTTGTGTAGACGCGATTCAGGTGCGGATTAAATGATATGAATTGGTTGCTTGTACGAATCGCTGCGAGATAAGTGATGTCTTCTGTCAGCGCTGCACCAATTATTGAATAGTTTCGATCTTGCAGTTTTTCTGAAAGTTCGCTTATTTTCAGGTAAGCAACATTATTTTTCTTTTAAACTTAACCAACTCATTATCCGCTTCATTGCATTTTTAATGAGCATTTGCTGAGTCGAACATGGCTTGATTTCTTAGATGTCCACATGGAACGAGATGTGACCGTTAAAGTGACCCAGCTGGCGTTTATGGCAGGTACATTCGTTGGTGGCATGAGCGGTTATGCGACAACGAAACAGCGCTATGATATGTACAAGACAGGAAGAACATTCCTGAGCGCACGGGATGCCATCGTAAGTTGTTTCATGTTGTTTAACGTTCGTAAATCACATATTCGAAAACTGATGGTTGCAGTTTCGGGCAGTTGGCCCGTTCGGATTCCCATCTGTGGACAGTGCTTTCAGCAGTCATCATATAACTTCGATACTTCGTCATTGAAGGGAGTCGCGAGGATACTTAAAATGGCGATTTCCTTCTGCTTCTCCTTCATTGACGTCTCCCAGTTGTGTTCACCTCATGAATGCGACAAGTTATCTCTTATACACACCCAGGACCACATCTTCGGAATATTCATGTCCTTTTCTTGGAAATGGTGGGATGTGATCTAGGAATCAGTCCCTTATCGCTAAAGAGGAAAACGGAGCGTATCTCTTTTGCAGTCTAGTTTCCCTTATCTTTGGAGAGCAGACTTAGTTTTGCAATTCGCGGTGAGTTATTTCGAACGAATGGATTTAATAGACGTTTTTGCATGACGCATATTTTTCTGTCTTTATTCATGCTCTCCCTGTGTTGCTATCCGATAATCGTTGTTTCTCATATTTTGAAGACATCATATTCTCTTTTGATGTCTGAAAGTTCGCATCTTCACTGAAAGAATTGTGAAGCGCTCTGCAATCTCAGCTTAGTTGATAGTGTTATTTTTTTAATATGGAGAAGGAAAAAATTGGCCTTATAAACTCAAGTATGTTGTGGGTCTGTTGCGAACAGTTTGCAATGCTGAGGGAACATCGGTCACAGCCCGCTGGAGGTACTGTCCTCTAGTGCTACCCTGATTGCTTTATACAGTTTTCGCATTCTATTCCACGATTATTGATGAAAATTATAGTGCTTTTTGGGTGGCTATGGGGAGTGTATGTATGAAAGAGTATTTCGAAACTGCAGTGGGCTAGTATTTCGAAAATGCTCTTGACATATCGAGTATGACTGCAATCTCTCGCTGAAAATGCTCCTTAGTGATTAATCCCGAGCTCCACAGAACAGAAAAAGAAGGAAAGATAGTGGCATATATGAATGCAGTGAGCATCCTAAATTAAAAGTCCCTTGATTTCAGAACCGGAGTGCTTCCATTTTTTAAGGAAAATTCCAGTTGCCGATAGCGTTCAGTTGTGTCCCGCGCTGTAGGTGACATCGGTAATAGAGGTGGAATGAGTGTGTTAGATCCAGCTGCTTTAAATTTTCACGTTTCTTCTGCCCGTGCTGAAATATACACATTGCGTGTGGTTGAAGACCGCGTTTGGGCGCCTTCCTCAATTTTTGCAGTCATATTTCAGTTTTTTACGGTGTGGAACGGGATGGATTATGTTGAGGTCGTTTTTTTCCACAATTGATTCGATTTTTCAGAGGAGGAAATGGGATTACGGTATTGTGATGTCGGCGAAGCAGGGACTTCGGGTTGGGCTGAGGTCAGCGGCGCTGGTGGGATCCATCGTGTATGTCTTTATCATCTTCTGATCGTTTTCGAGCTCTTCCTGTTGAAACTATTCCCTTTGTTGAGGCTACTTTGTAGAACAGAGCTACTACTTAGACTTTTTTCTGAAGAGAGCAGCCACTCTGCTGGGCCTTCATTTGTAATGGAAGAAACGTCAAAGCGCGCATTGCAAAATATTTTACTCAGCGTTACGCTTCAGAGACGTAGTTGTTAGAGTTGAGAACCGGAGAACTTCCCTTATAATCTTTACATTTCTGCATAGAAACCGAAGAAAAGGAGAATTGCACGGAAATTATTGATGAGAGCCATTGCCCCGTTCCAGTTTGTGATTTCACCTGAACGAGTCAAGCTGGTGGCTGCTTGCAGTTTGTTGACGACACACTACACGTTATGGCGGGATCGCTTCTCGGCTTGGTATTTTCCGGTGATCTCAGGTGCGAACGCGTTACTACTACACAGAGGTATGTGGAAGTTCCATGTTGACTTTATTTACTATTTTCAGCCTCAGTCGCCTCCGTGCTCGCCTTTCCGCTTGGTCTCATCGGCTCACTGAAGGCTCTCGGCCTCGGAATCTCTTCTGGGTCAGTTATATGCTTAATTTATTTCTCTCTTTTATTCTTAGTGACAGCAGCAGTCTGATAAGGGGGGGTAAGCATTCTCGATAATTTCTTCCGAAAGGCCCAGTAGGCTGATCCATCACCGAGAAAACAGGTTATTTACATAGTTTGTGAATATTCTACTAAGTATGTGGAGTCACTTTTAAGTATTAAATATAGAAGAAATAATGAGCTTCTGGTAATTGGTGGGCTGTATAAAATGATGAGGACATGTTTTGGAAGCTGTTGCAGTGAAGTGCTATCGCTTCAGCTGGCTCGAAATGCTGACCCTGAAGTAGAATCTTGTGCTTTCATGCGATTTTCTTTTTCTCGTGTGCGCTTTTTCAAAGTAGATATATTCGGGGTTAGCTTTCAGAGTTATGACTTTTCTGTTGATCAGATCATAAGAGCTTTGCACTTCACTTTTGTACGTTGTGCGATTTCTGTTAGTCGCAGACGTGTTCTTGTTTCTGCTTTTTTTGGAAGTGTTGAGTAACCTGCCCCTAAGCAATCTCTTAAAGTAAACGCTAAGGGGAAGTCTCATATACATATTACCTCGTTTCGTATTCTTTTGAGGTAACTGCAGTAAAGCGCCGTACAAAATGGCTTGTTTTATCTGCTGCTGGCAGAATTCGTTCTTTCTTATAGAGCCCGGAAAGCATTTATTGTGACAAAGGTTGCTCTCGCGAACGATTTTTAAACAGTAGTTGTATGTTTTAAAACTAAGAAGAGGCTCTGCTGGGATGTGATTCATCGGAGGAGGGGCTCGATGAAAATAGATCGAAAAACTCATGCGAAAAGCTTTATCGAGGAGCCGTTAGTCTTTTTTGAGTCCACCGGTATCAGCTACTGTTAACATGTTCAGAATTAACCAATGGTACTAGTTTGCGATACATCCGCAGAGTAACACCGTTATTGTTAGTGATGGTGAAAGCGGTCCTGGTCATTAACAGCGGTAGCGGTGTAATATTCATGCTGAAGGAGCTCTCACTGTGACCAAGTCGCTATTTCCAGTACCGTGGCTGTTTAACACCTAGGGTGAAAAACTGCAATGGTAAAAGGTGCAGGGATAATAATAGCAGATGATAAACACAGACGCAGCCTTCTTTCGGTTCAGCTGCTCATAATTTCTACATCAAAAATGATCTGTTGTTGACCATCATCGAGCCATAAAATACAGTTATGCTACGTGGAAAACAGCGTTTATGACCAGTGTCGCGTAACATTAACACACGAAATAACGAAGCAGAATGTGGATACTTCTTTTAAAAGGGACGTTGAACTCGTTAGCCACTTCGCACTTTCCCTCCCAACGGACTGTTCATGGTAACTCATCCGACTCTGCAACCTGGTGTTTAGCAGCTCACACCTAGCTTCACTCACATTTGTCATATCGAAAATTGAGTGCTCAGCCAATACTCATCATTCGTCATTTCTGCATTGAACACATCCTATGTATACCCAACTTCTTAAACTAAATCCCGGTCTTATCATTAACGGCTGAACTGTATTCAATCACAACCCTTCCGCCATAAAACGCGATGTAGTCTGCCGCACTGCAGATCACATTCGGTTTTCCAAACAACAGTAAAAATTATCCCATCAAATCCCTCTTCTCGGAATGTCAACAGCAGTTTTTGTGGACCAGAATTGCATGAGCAGAACTGGAAATTCTGCTCGTTGGATGAGTTTCTTAATGGAACGCAACATATGATAAGCTTCACGCTTCACCTTTTGCTCTCAAAATCCTTTGACAATATTGTTTTGCGGTCAGGTTGTTCACTGTGCAGAAATTCCAGTTATGTGAAAACACCATTTGTTGAAGTTTTAGGATGTAATTGAAAAGATCTTTTTCTTGGGCCGATGTCGATTGTCCCTTCCAAGACGTTGAGAGAAAGGAAGATTGTTCAAGAGGGTGTGCTTGACGTTTCAGACGGTTCGCTTGAACAAAGATAGGAACTTTTTTCCTTTGTTTAGAAAGGATTCACTTCTTCAAGATGCCCTCTCCACTTCCTTAGCTTTATGGAGGAACTGTCATATTTAGAGGAGTATTTTTTCACTTGTAAGCGACCTTCAGAATCGAAGGACGTCTGAATATTTGTGGGCAACACTGCCGTAACAGCGAAGTTGATTTCTTTGTGCAGTGCTCCGCCGTTACTATGAAGTGTTTGGTGTGTTTCGATCTTGATTTGATTCAGGCTGTCGTTGTCGGCTGTTGTGGTGTTATACGCGATGAGCATGGATAAGACCGTCAATGAAGCATACGGCATATTTAAAAGCGAATATGAGGAACGCCTTCGCTGCGAGAAACGACGTGAGGATAATCTACAAGCGTTTATGAAAGAACACAATATCCCGTGGAGATATACCGCCATTAAGAAAATGCGCGAAGAAGAGGAGAGGAGGCTTCTTGAAGAAGCTGAGTAGGAAAGGAGAAAAGGGTTTTCAGGCGAGAGAGTGATCCTGAAGGTCTGACCAGGGATGGAGGGGAAGATCCTTGAGGGACCGAAATGAGGAAAGTGTGTTCATTTGGCTTCTGTTGAAAAAGGTCCCTGGTTACCATAACTGTCAAAATTGGACACTTCCTGCACAGTCGACAAACTCATCTTCTCTTTTTAGTGTTTCTTATAATTTTTGTAGTTGTTTGACTCATGTTTATCACCCTTCCTCGTTTTCATACAATTCACCTAGGAGTTCTATCTGCAGTCGCATTTGCTTGGTTTTCCTTACATGATAACATATAAATGGACGACCATTCTGGACAAGGCGCAGCTTTGTCACCGGAATCATATGAATTCCGGGCAATCTTTCGTGCCCTTTCTTGTGCCAGTTGGTTGTCTTATTGCAGTTATTAATTGTGTCTTCAGTCAGATTAGTGCCAGACGTGTATAAAGTGGCTCGCTTCGTCTACTTTTGTTGTCCGGCGCAACTCCCTTCTGCGGAGATGAATGTTGGTTTCGTTGGCAAATTTGAGGAACTTATAGCGAGCGTATTTCATGCGGTAACGTTCGGTGTAAATCATTTGCTGAGGGAAATCAACTGCACCGAATTGTCTTCGTGCGCAAAAGTATGTTACCATTTTTGCAGGATGGAACTCTTCACAAATCGGAGGCTGTTCCTTACCACTCTCACCAGCTTCCCTTTCCTCTTCATGTCCGGCCCTTCTTCCAGTTTATATGCGATCAGGTGTACTCATGGGCTCCGTCTACTATAGCTTCATTAGGCGTAGTTACTTATTCAAGTTTCGTAGTGTTAGATTACAGAAGCATCCTCTAGGCGTAGATATTATATGTCCTCGAAAAGTACTTGTTTTTCATTTATGTGAAGTAACGAGAGATCTCACATCGGAGCAAGCTAGGCTTGTAATTCATTAAGTTGACTTATCTTGTCATTCGATCTGTAGGCCGATACAGTTTTGTTCTCTTACACCAGAGTATCAAGTTGTTCATTGTTTAACTAATTGCTGCTTGCCTTTGTTATGTTCCGATGCAGTAAAGATGATATCTGTGCTTTCGAATGGTGCACGTTTCCTTATCCGATTGCCTTCAGATGCCGTCAGTCCTTTGTGGTGTTCCCTCACAGTGGGCATCTATGCGTTTGCTTAGAATCTATTAAGTGCTATGGTCGGGAATGATGCTGGACACGCTTACTACAGATATTAAAGTAAAATAAACTTTTCTTTCGGGGCTGGACACGGATGTGAGTCCTCAAAAGAATTGCATCTGTGGGTGTCAAAACTGAAGGCTGCTGAACAACGCATATGGTAAGGTGGTGTGTGACTCAAGGGTAATGAAGAAATGAGGTGTGTTGGTGCTGGCACATTGATTAGATTGCATCATTACATGCCAAAAATCCGCTGGTCCTTGCGGATTCCACGTTCTACTCAGGACGAGACCTCATCTGTCTTCGTTCTATCAATTTCTTAATAAATCCCTTTTCATTCCATCATATGGCATAAAAAGAATAGCTTTCCTGTGGAAGTATTCGGTCTTCACGAGAGGCGAAAATGTCTGCTACCAAGACCAATTTTCGCTGCAGCCCCTCCTTTCCCTGAAATCATGGAGTATTTCATCACTGCGGAACTTGTTCGGGCCAGTGGAGTGCGTACCTTAAGCCTTCAAATTGCCAAGTATAACTAAACAAGGGTTGTCCAAGCAAGAACGAAACTCAAGTGTAATTTAAATACAGTTTTCGAAAAATCCACCACATTTCTATTTCACATTCTAGTGACGAACAGTGTGGTGCCTCTGAGGCACCATTCGAATTATTGGAGCCCCATTGCTCACACCTGCTGTCAATTAGGCGATTTCAGTTGCGTTGCTATGCTTGGTGCGGACCCGGGGAGCAAAGTTAGGGGCGAATGATGTGATTTTGGGAGCGACTTGGATATCTGGTATGGGGTGACGTTTTGTGAGGATGACGGAGACAATTGCACGGTGCCAGGTGAGGGTTCAGGGGGTTCTGCGATGGTTTAGAGTGAGTCCTCGTGTAAGATTAGTTGAGGACGAATTGATCGAGGCGCTGCAGACTGCTCAACAAAATTATCTACTGTGAGGGCAGATTGCGGAATCTTCGAAGGCATGCAACGTTCTTCATATGCTACCAGAGAACTGGTGCGAATGGCGGCTGTTGCGCGCGTTTGGTCCGTCCAAAAAACATTTCCGGCCATCACTGGCGTTGGGGACAGCATAACATAGCTGAGATATGACTTTACGTACTGCAATGCGACAAGGAGGAGGTGGGAGTGCTGCGGTACCGTCTTGGTTAATGATGAAGTGTTTTAAGGCGAGACTTGCATCACTTCAGACTACAATCTGAAACCTGTCCATCAGGTTTGAAGCCTTCACAGTCAGCGGTCGCAGGACGACGAAGTTTCGTAGCATTCGCTGAACCTGCACCGTGTAGGACAGGTCCTTGAAATGCGTTTTTAACGGAGGCTGCGTGTGAGGAATTAAGTAACGTTATTCTTACAGTATTGTTGGCCCACTCCCGCAACTGCATTTTGAATATCTCAAGCAACAAATAACGATATGCACACTTACCACTTATAAGTGTTTTACCTGTGCAGATTGATCGGTTGTGACTGCTGTGAAAACCCAGAAATATCACTCTCCACGGCACACAATCAGAACACTTCTTGGGGATTAGCCTTCACTTCCGAATTCGTCGGATGCCCTGGAGCGTTGCAACGAGCCTTTGTTCAAGACCTCAGTGAAATGTTCGCGCCTTCCGGAACACCATTTTCAAAGTTCCTGTACCTCTTTCGCCTTAGGATTGGGGCTGTCTGTCAAGGTCAAAGATGTGGACTATTAGAGGGCAGTGATTTCCTGGCAGTTTTTATGTCGAGGCGGTATTCTGGGATGGTAATTTTGCAAGTGGATGGGAAGGCTGGAGGCTGTGAAACCCGTGCAGAAGTCGTGACAAGATCTCATTGTTAACTTATTCCGTTCTTGGTCACATGGTGAGAATACTTAATGCAATGTTTAAATGGAAGAATGCGCATTTCCTGCTGCGTCTAATACTCTGCGGTCCCACGCAAAATCCGCTTACGTACCGACCAAGCAACCTGAGAGCATCGCGTATTCGTTGTTGGAGAGAGTTGGTGAGGTGTGTGCTGCCATCGTTGATCGGTATCACTGTGCGATGTGTACTTGATCGCATGCGAACTCTGGTTGTGCCATTTCGGCTTGTAGTTTGCAATGAATGTGGCGAACGGTTACCTGCATGTTCGGACCAGATTCTGCACACAACTCGAGAACGCTGATGTTCTGAGCCAAATCGAATAACCCCTATTCGAAGTTGAGACAGCCCTCGTCTTGATATTTTTCAGACGTGCGTGAAGCCCGATCATCATAATTTACAGGTGTTTGTAAACGTAAACGAGGTTTTAACTCTAGCATGCTGCCTTCCTCGGTCTGGAAAAGCCTCCTCGCAATTACAGCACTTACTTTTGATTGTGGGATTGGTGGGCTCGAATGCTCGAGAGTTCCATGCAAAGAACGGTCCCCGCTCCTCTAACTACACTTTCATCCAGAAACACTTCCTGATCAGACTTGTCACATGTAAGCAAACAAGCAGCGGTGCCGTGATAATGCACGCATCTTTTTCCAAATTTTCGGTCTTGCAACGCTTACTTTTAACCGCAGTCGGTGATTAAGTGCGCGGTGTCGATCCGCCAACAGTAACAGTTTTACGCCAAAAATGAGAGGGAGAAGGTTGCTCGTCACTGCTGCATCGTGTGGCTTGCACGGTTTGTTGCTGCTCGTTGTAAAGTATGCAGTGTTGAGGGGATGTGTGGGAGGTTTGGGGTCTTCTGTCGCCGACGGTGTCGTTGGGGAAGGGTGCTTCAGGTTCGCCAAATCGTCGTTGCGGGAGGCTGTTGCTTCTTGCAGTTTGCTGATTCTTTTGTCTCTTCCCCTTTGATGTCTTTCAAGCCCCATGCTGGCAGCGTTTCAGGTGGTTGACGCTGGCCGGAGAAGCGTAGTGACATTAGAATTCTGAACCTACGTTTTCATCTGTGGGAGCTCCTTTGCACGGTGGACTTTATCGACTCTAATTTTAGTGTAGCGACTAGAGTTAATTCGTAGAAGTTCGAGGAGACACCATGAACATTACACTCCTCAAGCAGTCGGTTGATGCATGTTGTTGATTGCGTGTTTGCTGGATGATGTTTCGGTAATGTCGCTCGTTCGCTGGTTTTCCTCCTCATTGCTAAGTGGCGTAGAACGCGGCGGAACCGTAGATCGAACTTCTCCAGTTGCCGTAGTTCAAGCAAAATCACGACAGCATGTTCTGCTTTAGTGTGTCGAAGCATGTCGGGTTCGCGTGAGCGTTCCCGTTCTCCCACTCTTCTGCTTACGTCACCTAGTAAAACTGCTCTAAAGTGCTATTCATTTTCGCAGTACGTCTTAGCCGAAGAAGGTTTGAGCGACCTTTCGAGTGAGTTACTCTTGCGATGTTGTTTTGTATAGTCTCTGCCTTTCAGTTCATGTAACGTTAGAAAATGGTTCAAGGATGGGAATGTGGTAACTGCTGATAAATGGCAGGGAGGGAAGAGAAACAAGCAAGGCGTCCAGTAGCCGGACAAGCGTCGCGATTTGTTGGAAAATTGTTAGCAAATATGCATCGTCGTAAGCCTCGGCCGAACTTTGTTTCGGCAGCGGGTGCACGCAGCTCGGACGCATCGCCGCTCTTGTGAAAATGCATTTTAAAATAGTTGCTTGACGGAATCTTACAGGAAGTCGCCATTTCCCTCTGCGCAATTTACAGATCCCGTTTGCGTCGATTGCGGTGAAGGTAGGCGCTTGCGAGAGCTTAACATTCGCTTATTGAACGTTGGGGTTCGGAAACAGCTTCGATGAAGACCTGTCGGCACTGCAAGGCATATTCTGTTGTGAGGCTTCTGAGCCTTCTCGATTCGCCATGTGTAGATGAGGCTTATTTACGACCTCGAGAGGCGCTCAAAAGTTGAACGGACACTCGAAGAAACGTTGAGACAGTTTAAAACTAAGGTTTCGTAAACGGAGGGATGAGTACCTTAAAGTTTGAATAAAGAGGTGCTACAGCGTTTGTAAGAACGTATAAACGCAATCTTCGGTCCCTATAAAGAACACTGCTAACTGATAGCTGCAGATTCAAGCAGGCGCGGTCGATCTCTGTTTGCCTGTATCAGGTGAAGGAGGATTAGCTAGGGTGACGATGCCTATAAAGTTTTGCCCTTATTTTCTTGGAAGGGTATTGTGTAAGGTGGATTCGACGAGGCATCTGTGAATCTTCGGTGTGAAGGCACTGCTCACGTTCAGTTTGTACTGAATATCCTTGCCGTGAGGTAGGAATGTCATTAGCCTAAAAGAAATTCAGCAGAGACAGTAAAAGGAACGCGACGGACGGAAAGGAGATCTTTCGAGGAGGGAACATGTGAGTTCAAGAAAGAGAGCAGAGTCTCAGCAACTGGTGGAGGTGAAAAGTTCGATACTTTCAAGTACGCGCACGTTGTTCGAGAGATACGTTTTGCAGAATGGCAGTTTGAAACAGATTTCGCAAAGAAAAGAGAGGGGCTAAGTTACGATCTGGATTGGGGACGTGGAGTAGATGTGTCAGTTCGGTGTCAACTCTTCGAAGAAAGGAGCAGTCCTGAGTCACATGTTGGGGAGTCGGAAGAATGAAACTAAGGGAAATTTGTAACGGTGTAACGAGTAGAGGATCATCTTGCGAATCAAGAAGTCCTTAAGAAGCAAAGGTGACGAGCGCCGTCGAACTTGCAAGCGTTAGCGAACTCAGCTGGGCTGGCTATACACGTACGTCGACAGTGAGAAAGCGGATACGAAATGTTTCAAGTTAATGTTTTAGTTTAACCCATGGGTATTAGAGAACGACCTGGCGGAAGTTAGGATGGGAGCACTTCGGGATTTTTGGTCAGAACAGTTGGAAGATCATTGAAGGACGCAGTGGGGATAAATGGAACATTGGCGCTACAATGCAACGCTTATAGTCGTTGGATTAAGGTAACAAAGATTATGCTAACTTCCAGTTGTGTGCAGTTTATTGGCGTGGATTTTTTTGTCCCCCCCCCCCCCCCCCCCCACCCTCCCCTCCCCTCCATCCCAGAGTGGAAGAGAAGGGGACAATATTCACTTTTAAATGATCAATCCTATGAGGTATTTCTTATGAGATCAAAGCACCGTGGTCGATGTTACTTATAAAAATACGTATCGCTACTTATCTTTCGACTTTCTTTGTTTCAAAAGACATTTCCATCACCATCCTTACTTCCCTTTCGCCCTCTGCTATAATCATTCAGAGTCTTGTACTAACAGCGTTATTTGTCGTTTAGTTGGTTTTATGAAGTCTGTTTGAAGAGAGGTTGGCAGTAAGGCCGTACGTAATCTCTAAACAGAAAGTTTGTTGATATATCGGCGCAAATGCTTCGCTAATAGTAATCGCATTTATGCGGTGACTGATTTCAACTGTGAATTGAAGGTGTGATTATTTGCTTCTGACGCTGGCCGTATACGGCATTGTGGGCGGTCGCATCAAGCGTGATCAACTGACCCCTCTCCTTTACAATGGCTCTCAAGCGTATTCAGAAGGTTAATTTTATTACCGTTCGCACTGTCACAGCAGAACTAGTGATGAGGCTGTAATGTGATGTCCGCACTGCGCTCGCAGTGGGCGTTGTTCGCCTTCTGAGATATTTCAACACAAGCTGAATTATTTCGCATAAAGCAGCTCGTGGATGGCCAAGCGCAAAGAAGAAAATATTTTCGCCGGGTCAACCTACCTACTTGAGCTCAAATTGCTTTCCTCGTCATTTCGTTTGTTAGTGGTCATTCAGAGGGGATTGCCTCGTCGCAGCTCTTTGAATTGTAGCTGTCTCTCTCTTGCGGGAATAAGCACTAATGCTAGTATATAGTTTCTTCGCGATTGCTGCCTTAAGCTACGAATTTTTGACGAATTTGAGGGGGATCTTTCAGTTCCGTTTTCCTCCCATTGTGTTGTTAGTGGTTTAGTTTTAGGGAAAAGGTGGCATTTGGAAAGCGGTGGGTGGACGAAACATAATGTCGGACCTAAGGATTAGTCTGGTTAGAGTTTACTGTTTGTTGGACAAGTGTTTGTTTTCAGGAATTGCAGGATCTGGGCAGAGATCCGCCAGCACAGTGTAGTGCCGGGCCGGTAGGCGACGATTTGTTTCACTGGCAGGCAACAATAATGGGCCCACCGGAGTCGCCGTACCAAGGTGGTGTATTCTTCTTGACGATACACTTCCCGACCGACTATCCGTTCAAACCTCCGAAGGTTTTTGTTTTTTTGAATGGATGATCAAATTCTTTCACGAGTCGTTAGCTTATGGTTGCCGATGCTATCTTTTAAGCACATTTCAGGTGCAGTTATTGACTGAGTGTCACATAAGCTGCGCTTGTGATTGATGACTGCTTGCTGTTGTCTATTACAGGTGGCGTTCACAACACGTATTTATCATCCAAATATCAACAGTAATGGTAGCATATGCCTCGACATATTGCGTTCTCAGTGGTCACCTGCACTTACCATATCCAAAGGTAATCTCGTCAACATTTAATAGCGGTCGATGTGATTCATACCTATGAGGTGCTTGGTTATCGATTCATTATAAATTTCCTTCTCCTTTTAATATCTTCTTCCACGTCCTCCTTCGTATACTTCAGATTTGAAGCCAATAAAAATCACCAAGAAATAAAATATTATACAGGTTGGCACAAAGTCGTGCAGTTGATGAGGCGGAGGAACGCTTTTAACCTTTAAGAAACAATAATAACGAAAGCACTGCCAATATTTCACTATCACACAGCATCATTAGGTGGCGATACTGGCTGAATGAAAGAAAGTGCAGATAACATTCCTTCAGCGCCGTTACCCCTTCAGTGTTGCTTTCGATTCCGGTTTACCGAAGGTTCGCTTGCTAGTTTGCGTATTTCACGACTTTCCCGATAAAAAAAATCGAACTTTCCGGCTGGTTTACTTAGCCACCTTTCTTGCTTTTCCGTTCCTTTCCTCCTCTCCTTTGATTCTTTCCCACCGACATCTCGTTCCCTCTGCTGCTTAGATGATAATTGCGCCCTAATGAGGCATCGTGACTGCAAAATTTTAGCACTGTTTCTTTTTGCCACCTCTTTTTGCAAGTAAAGAAGTCTCCATTTTTGCTTGATTGTTTAGAGAAAATTCGTTTTTGCATTATTTGTGCTTGATTACGTACATAGCGAAATTTGCAAATGAATCCATCCCCAGAGTAGCACCAAGAAGAGTCTTTATGTTTTGTTTTCACAGGACGCCTTTTTTAGTTTCCTTCCCAAGAAGGCTGCGAAATTTAATGGCGGCCTGAGCATGTTAAGACTTTCGGCGATACAGTCGAGTAAAACATCCAGATAGTTTTGTCCCCATCTTCTGGTGGACTGTAATGTTTAAATTTTGCTAAAAACCGCCTACAGCGGGATTCGAATACTAGAAGTTTGATCGCTGTGAATTTGCGGGTACCACAGGACGGTGGCCTTGCTAGATATGAAGCCAGTTATGAGTTCATTATTGAGAATGGAGTCCCTGGAAACGTACAGTGGGACTCCGAAAAGAAAGTAAAGTGAAGAATTGTGCATGAGAAATATACGTAGAGGGTGAAATTGTCTAATAATTATATGCTGACTGTGGTTTACTGACGAGGTGAAGTGAATTCTCCACATTATAGAAGAATTATACAAGAGCGTTGTGAGACTCTGAGCATACCAACGTGCTCGATTCGCGCAAAAGTTCCATGAGTTTCACTTATTGCAAGGTAGCGATTGCCTGATGGAATGTTGGTTCTCTTTTAGAACATTGGCTGGGTAGGATTTTGTGTCAGTTTGCCCAAGTGAAAACTTCCCAAACAGTCCGTCACTTGCGAGCTTTGTGCGCTAAGCATTGCCTTTGCATTTTGATACTTTTGCCGCTTCACTGGAGTTCGGTACGAACGAGGGACCACTAGAAAGTATGGGCTCCTAAAAACAGACAGTCATTTCAATCAAAGTTCATGCAGCATTTCATTTGCAGTGCTGCTGTCGATCTGCTCACTGTTATGCGATCCAAACCCTGATGACCCGCTTGTGCCCGAAATTGCGCGCATCTACAAAACAGATCGTGATCGGTACAACCAGCTGGCACGGGAGTGGACGCAGAAATTTGCTATGTGAGGTCAACTCCATGCGCTCAGGTTAGTCAGAACTGAGGCGTCTCTCGAAAGTAACTCGCCACCTGTTCTCTCGCATTTAGTTTTGTCCATTATAATTTGTTTTCTCATTTGCGTTTATTATTTTCAGACCACCGCAGTGGAAGTCGACAGAAGATGGACGATTAGACAAAGAGGGTCCCAAGTTGATTTGTGATGTTTTGCTTCTTTCCAATTGTCTAATAATTATATGTTGTTTCATATGAAAAAGTGTTCGCTTACTTGCTTCTTTTTCGGCCTCACCGCTTGCACACGTTGTGGAGTATGAAAAACACAGCTCTAAACAGAAGGGGAGTGCGTGTTGTTCTATCCATTGTGTTAGTCACGTTTGACATTTGAGCTCTGCACATATTCACGGTTATGAAACGGAGGGCGGGTTGTTGCTGTCGTACGATATCTTCCGGTATATATGATATGTGACATATAGCACTCATATGAATGTTAGGATGGTTTTTTTCCATTCAAATACGTAAGTGTCCGTTGAAGTCACTTTCGGGAGTGGTATCCGACATTGCATGCTTCGAAACGTCATTCTGAGAATCTACACTCAGCTTTGCTTATGAATCTCATTTTACCACTGCCTTGAGAAAAAGCTTTATCATCTTTAAGAGCATCTCATCTGTCAGGGAGAGAAATCGCGCTCGGAGCGTGTTGATTCATGCGTTCCTGGTTTCAGTTTGGTGAGAAGGTAGCACTGCATGTCTAGGGCGCATATAGCTGTTACATCGTCACATCGTGTGCGCTTGAAGGTGAGCATGAGCACGCTATGATTTGCTTTCAGCAAGTGCACAACATGTGGTTGTAACAGCAAGCGCACAGAGCGTCACTGCGTCGCACGTGAAGCCATAAACGCGGCATTCGGCATCATCTATCCATGAAAAATGGTTATTTTGCCTCCCCATACCACAGTACCGTCTCACTACAGTTTTTTGTGAGGTATTTCGCCTGTTTGTTGCTTAGCAGTGCAGTGCCATGGCTTTCCCTTGATTTAAACTACGCTTGCTGTTACTTAGCACAATTTCGACGTGTTTCAAGTCTTTAGGTGAGATTTTGCGTGCAGAATTATAGGAGCGTTACTCTTACCTACAGTGTTGTTCTCCCGATGTGTGAACGCGTTCCTCCCAGCTACGTATGTGGGAGTTTTAAAGTGAATTGGTTTTGTGCTGTCACGGAGATAAAGTAATTGCTGCAAACTGTCATTTGAGTTATTAGATATTTTGTTACATCAGCACCTTGACGGGACCGCCGAGTTCCGATTAAATGTCTGTAGGCACTCTCCCATACGGCTGCAAAAATTTGTTAGAAGTTAAAAATGGTGCAAAGGGAGAGGGCCGGTGAAGTCGAGAGTCGGGACCATTATTGTCTTGCTCGTCTTTTGTTTGGGCACTGCTTTAGTAATTAACTTAATTCGATTATATGCAGCGCACCATCTAAAACCTAAGGCGGTTTTCGTTGCTTTCCATCATGTTGTTGCAGTCCGTTCTGAGGTGCCCTATTTCGCTGAATCACTGTTGACCGCAGAACTTGTTGGCGACCTCAGGATAGTTGCTGCAGGTGCGCTGAAAATTTTGTTTCAGCGTCGGTTGTCATATGCGTAAATTATGAGGGTGGTGCTGGGGAGCCCTCGCCTCTTCTGTTTCCATCCTTATTGGACTTGAAAGCAGTGGATCTGCAGGACAAGCTAGTGATGCACGCTGATGATGTGAGGTGTCGCTGAGGACGAGGGAAACAATTAAAAACAGTCTGAAAAGAGTGAAGGAGACAAAGTTCGGTACAAGGTGGCGGCTGGCTAAGTTCTGCTAGGAAAGAATAGCAATTGCGGGGAACGAATTTTAGGGCATGGTTAGAAGCCCCTAGTTTGTTCTACGGTGGTCTGACTTTTCATACAATTTAAAATCAGTCGGAAGTGGGTTTTTGCAGATGCACCAATGTTCACGTTCTGGTTGCAATTACCACAATTGTTATTCTCTGAAAGGGTGTGGTGATTGAAGAGGCGGTCAATAATTCTGCTGGGATATCCTGCAACTGCATAAATATAATCATCCTCGTGAGGCGTAGCGTCAAGTGAGGTAGCACAGATAAACTGGCTGCCCGTATCTTGCGGTCAGCGAGGAGCAGAGATTTACTACCGTCTGTAGAATAATTCTCCCCTTCGGAGTCGGAAGGAGTGCCGAGCGAACGAATCACCCAACATGAGTAATGCACGGGAGGGGCGGGGGGAGGAGGTTGAGCATCGAGCAAGTACTTTCTGAAATCACATATAAGTCTGCGGGTATGTTCATTAACAACCAACTGAATGGATATTGTGCCTGATAAAGATTTGCCGCTCGTTTTTCGATGTGTGGCATACGTACCGATAGTATAAGATAATTCATTGCAATCGATAATGAATGCAACTTCTGGACTGACAGTTAAGGTTGTCGAGGAAGCGCTCGGATTTGATTTTAAAGAGTCGCTCCTATGCCGTTTTGCCTTTTTGCATCGCAGCAGAGTTGCTCACTTTCGAAGCACGCTTTCAATTCGAAAACCTCGTTAACTCGCCGACAATGAAGCGCGAAGAAGCGATACGTTGTTGACGGAGATTCACATACATGAGCAAGACGGCACAAAAGGTTATCCAGCAGCTAAGACTTTTCCACCCATTCGTATGGGTCTAGGCCCAGCGATAGTGGAAGCTATGAGACATTCACTTGCAACTGTTGGTTGGTATACTAGAGGAGAGGTAGCAGGAACTGTGGTGGTGACATTGGGCACAAACTGTTCATTTGCGGAACATGATCTCCCATTGAGGATGTTTTTAGTGGGCGCTCTTTAGCGCAATATGCTTGCGGATGAGTATTGAGATGTGTTGTTACCAGCCAGTGGTGGTTCCGCGACGTTGTTGTCTCATCTCTACTGAAGTTCTCCTTGCTCAGATGTTTCCAAGGAAACCCTCCGAGCTGCGACCTGTGATCCAAAACCCCTGTAACAAAGGTCTCTAAAGTACGACCACAGTCTTTGTTATTCGTCCTAGACCTATATGTGAGTACTGGATGGATGGGTTGTTCTGTTTTACGGACGTCTCATAGACGTTCTCACCGTATCTCGCTTGTATGCAGACCCTTTATACTTAATATTGTTGCTTATTCGTTCCATTTGGCAGTTGCAGTGTGGCCACCACATAGTGCTGGTGCATCACGCACCTCACCTTCATCAGCCGATCAAAGTATTTGATCTCGACTCAGTTATCGATCTCACCAAACAGTTCGCATCCGAGGATCGTTCCATGCGCAATGCAAAATTTATTCATACGGCTGTCGTTGAGGCGTTCGTACGATGCGTTATTTTCATATCTCGGTTATATGCGATGTGTTTTTATGAGAAATGAGGTTGCTTCAATAAAACGTCGGTTGTTATGATGAGGAACACATAGCAGCCCATTGGGACACGTCACTTTCCTGTGAACAACATATCTCCCATCTTTTAATTCCCACAAGGCAGCCGGTTGATGAACGTACCCGCAGGGAAAGGCAGACGTGGGTGGGGTGATTCGCATTCACCGCATGACGTGCGGATTGACCGCATATCTCGGAATAGGTGCTTGCACTTTCCAGCAAGAGATCTCGACTGCTGCTTGCTTGCTTCTTTCGTATCCCTTGGAGCGTCGCAGTGTTGCTCGGCGCATTTACAGTAATATGAGATGAGGTGGGTCTCGGTAGGTTTTTTAGCTGCAGTGTACTCCCTGTGCGTTCTGCAACAGCCGGGCTGAGAGACAACTGAGCATTACAGTACATCTGGCTGCGTTCCAGCAGCACCTTGCAAAACGTCTTGTGCTGCAGTGAAACGTGGCTGAGCTGCTGAGGGGTCGTTCTGTGATTAGAGGGTTGGGGGGGTGGTTGTTGACGATTTGGTGGTACCTGAGGCTGGTGTGTCATGGCGTCAGAGAAGATTATTGCTTCGTTCCGGTAGAAGGTGTTTCTGCGTTTTTTCTTTTTCACTTTTGGGTCGCGCGGCTTATCTGGCCACTAGACGAAACTGGGGAGGGGGAGGTAGAGGTAACGCAGAATATAGCTTCCCGCCCCTGATTGGGAGATGATTTTACTCTATTTCATCTTCGATGGATGGTCGCAGAGTTTGTTTGAATTGCCGTTCTCCTTATTGTTCGTGTTTACCTGATGCCCTCTGAAGTGAGCATTTGAGAAGCTGATGCCGAACTTGCAAGGATGTGATAGGTGAGAAAATATTCAGGAAAAGAGGATGCGTTATAGAAGTCTTAAGTGTATGCGAAGAGCGTGGTGGTCGTAAGCTGCACGCCAACTATAAATGTGCGTGTGCGTATGCCAACGCATAGCTAAGGATGAGAGACATGGTCACTCGTTGTGGGTTTCTCAGAAGGCTGCTCAAATCGCTGCAGTTTTTTCCCGGAGGTGGAAGCTTGAAAAAGAAGGCCCGCATTGCTTTTCGCATTAACCGATCCCGTTCTCTTCTGATCCCGTTCTCCTAAATGCTCGTTCGGAGAGTTGTTTTGCTAGGCCCTTATTCGTATCTGTCTTTGTCGTATAATCAGGCACATCTCTCACGTGAACATGGAGGGTGTTTGTCACTGAGTTGCGCAAACATCTCTCAGATCTATGCGTCTCTTGAAGTCACCAGTGTGGCTTCATCACAAGGGACAGGTATGTTATTAATTTGTTCGTTGTGGGCAGATTTAAGCCTATCTATAGCAAGACGGGTTCAGCCGTAATCGACGATTTCTCAGCGTCCGTTCGGTGCTGCTGCAGATTGAACGTGAAAGGACTGAGGCAATGACCACTTCATTGCAGCATGGCATGTAAGAGTGAGGCTGTAAGGTGCGCGGCAAAGCCGTGCACCAGGCACCGCAAACCTTTCCGCTGCGTTGTGTGCAAACGTATCGAATTTGAGACTGTAGGTAGCAGAGGTTCTTCACAATCATTTAATGTGCCCTACATTAGGCTTGCATTGCCAAAGTTTGAGAAGCCTTCTCTTCGTTTGTCGACTCTGTCAATGGCAACAGCGTGGCATCAGCAGATTTCCAACCGAATGGGCTTATTGGGACTCTTTGTGCATCGTCGCACAGGCATTACGCTTTCCTTCGGCATACAGAGCTCAGTGGACTTCTCTTTCCTCCATATCGTGTGGTGGAAAAATTTTTTCACTCTCTGCGTTTTTCCTCACTCTTTTCCTACTTTGCATCGTCGTCTTCTGTTTGGCAGTGTTAGTTCTCAGCTTCACCACATTTGCTGCAATGCAAGTAGGTTTTTGCAACTAAAGGGACTTTCAGTTCACTTTTGCATGCAGGCCGATACAGCATTTTCGTTGGCTCGGATTTTCGTGTGGTTGAATTTATTTACCAAAAAAGGTAATTCCGCAATTATGGCGCATACACCTGCAGTAAAATTCCAGTGTTATGCCCATCCAAGACCTTTACCATAGAAATTTGTTATTTTGTAGATCTGTAGCCCTAAGGAAAGGCGCACCCAGTAATCATCTCGTGTGAGATGACAGCGCCTCACAAAAATGTGCGTATGGCGGAGGGGTGGGACGGGAGAACAAACGGCACAGCTCCAAAGCTTACTTTTCTTTATCCACTATGTTTCCAAATGGGAAGGGAGTAGAAGCTTGTGAATTTCGACAAGTCCTGCATCTTCCTTTCCATCACAACATCACGTCGTTTCTCGCCATAGCGGCAGCTCCTACCTAATATTGTGCCCCTGTGCCCGCACTTGTTTTATATTCGTGAACGTGAACCTCTAAGCTTGTTTTCGCAATATTTGTTTGCTCCGAAAGTTAGACTTTATCAATGTTGCATTTTTTCCGTTTAGAATACTTTGACATTGCCGGATGGAATTGTTGTTCCAACTCCTTTCACTACTCCATATCAGGTTTATGATAGTGCACGGTTCCCTTAGCACATTCCTGTTTTCCACGCATGGTGTTCGTAGTAGATCCTCCAAGGCACAATTTGGAGTTCCGCTTTTCGTTGTCTTATTTATTTGTTTGTGGAGGTAATTGTTCCCTGATCCAGGTTCCAGACGATGTTACCGCCGACGCCACCTGTTTCTGCTGCATTCGGGCGGCCTTATTTTGGTGGCATGCAGCAGCCGAACGGACTGCCATTTCCGCAGCCGGGTACTTGGTTTGCACTCTTTGTTTACTAATTTCCGTATTTTCTTTCTTTGTTAGGTTGAAGACAGGGGCGTTCAAAAAGTCTACCTAAACCAACCCAGAAGTTTTTTCTAACTTGAAAAAGGAATTAGTGTTCGAGAATTAAGAAAATATGAATGAATTGGACTTCTGAACGGTCACATTTGTCTCTTTGTTCGCATCAAATCGCTCAGAGATCAGCACTTCGTTGCAAATATATCTTATTCGCTGTTTGATATTGCAGATTTTTCATTCTGTAAATCAGAAATATTTTTGTCATTACGTCACAGCAGTTCACAGTAAATTCGTTTCGAAGTGAGGAAAGTATTTGCAGCTCGAAACATGAAAGGTGCATCTCCATGTATCAACGCCTTTGGCGAGGGTTTTTTTGGGAGCGCATTTGGCGCACCTAAGAATATCACTTACAGTCGTTTATCAGCCGTATTATATTCCTAGCGTTGGCGAATTGATGCCTAACATTTCTAGACTTGCAAATGAAATCTTTAATATGCAGGAAAAATGAAATCCGAATAATGTACTTCCCAATGGAAATTCGCCTGCACTTGTATCGGGCGCTCCTTTCCCTCTTCCACCGTCAGTTAATTCGACTATTTGCCTCCGTAAAATTCTGGAAAAGCCTTAGTTTTGAGGCTCCTAACTTAGTTTTACTGTATTTTGTTGGTATGGCCTTTTGTTGATTTTGTTACCAGTAGGTTGCGCAACAAAGCGGTATTATTTTTAGCATAAGCGATGCATCATGTCAGGCTGCGTTTTCATGAAGTACATTGCAGTTGGTGCGAAATATATACGAAGTATTTATTTTTGGCAAACATTGACTCATGTTTATTGATTCCTAAATTAATTAGTGCATTGAATTGCGTTGGTAGATTGGATGCATGAAGCTGATAACGAGTGATTTCAGGTGAACAGAATAAGGCCAGTAAGGCTTCGGTGGCACCACCAGTCCAGAATGGGCAGCCGGCGCAGGCAGTTCACTCACTTGTTGTTTTTAATCGCCTTCGAATTATGAGTATTTGAGTTTCTCATGCACTGAGATATTAGTGTTTAGTTAATGAAACGAATAGTTTAGTGTGCTGTTTACATTTTTATGTCAATATAAAGCAACAATATGCACTTTCTGCAAAAGATGTTTTGCCATGGATTTGAGCTTTCTTTATCGATCACAGTGGCTTGTTTTGAGCGATGATTCGATGACAGTTTAAGAACGAGGTTCCAGTGCAAACGTTTGGAAAGACTATGAGATACTAGAAGAGTCGGCGGGGATTTTTAAGAGTTCTTAAGCGCAGTACGTTGAAAACGTTACCTAGTTGCCCCATTTAACTCATCGATGACGTTCTCCTCTTTCCAGCTTCTCGACCAATCAGCGAGCAACGCCGTTTATGGTCATCAAGCCACAGCAATGAATGCTCCAGGTGAGCCTGTTAATGCCATTGCATTTTGATAAGACGGTTCTTTTGCCAATTAATTGCCTGTTTTTAATCCATCCGGAGATTCATTTCACGTCTGCTTTCTGAGGTTTTGCGTGATAAAGTTGTGGAATGCTGCAAGGATTGAGGTTTTGAATTCCGTGATGGTGCAGAATTCAAATAATGCTGAAAATTTGTTTTTGTTGAGTAAATGTTCGGTAAAATGAAAGTCACCTTTAAGTGTCATTTAATATCAAGTTTTCCCTAACCTTTTGTGGAAATGTCCTGGGAAGTTAGCTGTTCCCAATTCATGGAAGATATTTTTTGGATTGGGATGAGAACGGTACGTTGAAAAGTGAGCTGTTTGCTCGGTAGTTTTGTGAACAGTTTTTCGTTTAAATACTTCTTCCTTCATCGAAACCGAAAACTTTTCGTCTGAAAGTGACACTTCAAATCGGTATGATTTCAGTCGTGCAGACACTTTTGTTTTAGGAGCCTAGCCTTCACAAAGATTTTTTGTAAGTCGTTCGAAGCAATGGGCAGAGTTTAGCAACCGAATACGTCGAAGTAGTACGATCGAATTCAAAATAAGAATGAGTCTTGCCTTAAAGGAAATATAAGAAGCCATCAGGTAATATGTAAGCGCACAGGTATATGTGATGTGCGGCATATATCTCCCCCCTGTGTGTGCATTAACGAACGAACTGGTGGAATAGCCTGTGGCGACATAACGCGGACGGGTGAGGGGCAAAAAAATTCAGGGATTGCGAATGCGTGCGGAGAATTGCAAAGCGTTATGGCAGGGTCGTTTAAATGAGGAAACAAAGTGCAATAACATAAAGCAACGTCGAAACTGAAACTGCTTCCAAGCAATAGGGAACATGCAAATTTACGTAATAATTGTGAAATGATGGATGCAGTGAAAGTTCTTATTCAAAAAAATTGATATTAAAGCAAATCTTTCACCACTGTCAGTGCTTCTCCATCTCCCGTTCACCTCAGTGGTTTGGCTAAGAATATCTGGGTGGTTTAATGGTGCGAACCATTGAGCGTCTTTCCAGGAGCATTTCCTTTATGCGCAGAAGTACCTATTGCGTTAAACGTTTTGAGCCAAATTCGGAAGTTCGGAAAAAATAATTATTTGCTGAACGGTGCATTGAGGAAGGAAACTGATCTTAGGAATAAACTGTGGATGTCTTTGGAAGGGACAGTCACTGATCTTAGAGGGTGTGGTGGGGGGGGGAGGGGAGTAGATTGGTTGCTGTGGGTGCAATTAAAATATCATGAGCGGATGGATAAATTGACAAAACTGAGAGTTTGTTTTGTTGAGGGCTGTGTCTGCCAGCATCGTCGGCAACGGCACAGAATGGTGTGCAATCGTCCCAAATGTCTACCTTTCCTGTCTTCCCAGGTAAGGCGCTGTATTTATTTGCGTCAACTCTTTTTTTCTTTTTTGAATGATGCGTTGCAAATCACAATCTCGACTATGGGCATTCATCGATGAAGTAATAATGCAGAAAATAGCGCTAGTGATTTGCTTCACAATGCATGGATGATAGTGCGCTCCTACAGCATTCTTGCGTCGTCGTTGCGCTTATCTCGTTCAAAGAGTTGCCTTCTGGTGCAGTTCCCTTTGGCAAGCTTAGCGTAGACGATTTCTCCTGGCTTCACGAAGACGTTTTTTAAGTTGTCAGTTTATCGGTTGTTCACTTGAATTTTCTCTCAGTGGTGATGATACTGAAAGAGAGAGTCACGGAGGGACAAGTGCATCCAGCTCTTATCGAGTTTATGATCACGGGATTTAAAACGAGATGTGTAGTTAAGTTTGTAATTTCGATTTGTGATAGCGAGATGTATGAGCGGTCAAGCAGCATGGAGAACGTTACTTGTGTGCTCATTTCCTTTCCACTTAAATATCTTTGTCCTTCTCACTTTACCATCCTATGCTTTATCTGCATCTACATTGTTTTGCCTTTTTACGTACTCATGGCCGTTATTTCACTCTCATTTTAGGGGCTGCACCGATGTTCACCAGTATGCAAGCAACTGAACCGGGGAAGATGCAGCCACAAGTGCCTTCTTCAGCGGCATTTCCTCCTATGGGTTTTCCATCAGCTGCGTACCCCGGAAACGTGAATGCTTCAGTAGCACCGTCGAACAACACCTTTTTATCGGGATCGGCAAGTTTAGGTGTTTCATCATTTGCGGTTCCCAGCAACGCGACCATGCCATCAGGCACGATCTCAGGAATTTATCCTCCATCAGCAAGTACACTGACGAAGAACACGGCTGCATCGCATCCCATAGTACCGTCGATGCCACTGAATGTTCCTTCGGGCTCTGTTCGGCCAAACTCTACGAACTTCTTTCCAGGTGGTCAGGTCCAGCCAAATGTTTTGCAAGCAGGTCAGTCATTGGTATCTTCCAGTACGTCGATGACTCATCCAGTACCTCCTTCGAGCATGGCACCAAACACCCAGTTGATGGCGCCCACATCGTTGTTAGATGCAGTTCCTCCTATCACTCCCGGTGTCACATCATCAAATCAAGTTATGCCATCAAGTGTGGCGCAGTTTGGGCCAGCCGCTCCAGGAAGTGCAACAATGCAAAGCAATGCTCCCGTTTCGCCGTACATGATGCCAGGGAATCAGCAGCCCACTAATGTAATGGCGGGCCAGCCTCCGCTTATGTCACCTCCATCCGGGGCAGTGCCGCCTAATGCACCTGGTTTTCCGCCAACTTCAGGAATCGGTAAGATGGCACAGGGTGGCACTAATGCTGGCAAGTTGTTGCCTCCTAATATGATGGGGTATCCTCCTATCAGTGGAGTCGAACATATGGTCGGCACAATGGGAAGTGGACAAACTATGGCAATGCATGGCATAGGTAGTGTACAGAACGCATCACCACATGCTCCAGGTGGCGCACCGCCAGTGGCAGGACCACCAAATATGATGGGCCCTCCTACGTCAGCCATGCAACAACAGAAGCCGAGATTGGATCCTAATCTGATGCCGAGTGCGGTGAGTTGCGATGTTTACAATGTTCTAGTTAGGTATAGATATTTTAAATGGGAATCGCTTGTAGTGGCAGGCTGGCGATATTTGTTTGTATTTCAAAACACAATGATTGTTCAGTGGGGTTTCGTTTACTTTCCTTATAATCTGATTTCGTCGAATATGTTCAAGTAGAGGGGATTTAGTTTCGTTTCTTATAACTGCTGTCGCTAACATCAATGAAAGAGCCTAATTTAATCAGTTTTGTTGAAATGGTCAGGGATTGCATAAAATTCCACTAGAATAAGGGACCACCAACGTTTAGAAGGGACGATTAAGATCACTTTTCCTTGAAACTAGGAAAAGTCTCGCTCGAAAAGGTTTTTTTTGCGTGGAGGATGAAATGATACGTGTTGTTTCCACTAGGTCATAAAAAAGGTCATAAGGCAGCTAGCTACCTTTATGTTTATTTTGCAAATGACCTATGCGTACAACTTTTAAACACGCCGAAGATGGACGCCAAGTAAAGTTAATTTTTTACGAACATGACAGGACAACATTGCCGTATTTTCCTCACCATCGTTTGAACAGAAAGAAATAGTCGAGATTAGAAAATCACCTCGTTGCGCAGCAGAAAGTCTCTCCCAGCGTATTAGCCGCACGGATGTAGCAATCGTCTTCCTTTCCCCATTGCTATCGAAATCGAATACCACTAAGTCATTTTCAGTCATTTGCAGCTTCTGAAGCAGAGACAGCTTGATTTCTCAAATGAGAAATCTCGTCTAAAGTTACTTGTTAGGCGCTTTTGTCCATCTGCACTACTACACAGTGCCTTGTTATGATACAAACTTTCGGAAATTCATGTGTTGTTTCTTAAATTGGAGTTTTGCAGTATCTGCGGTACCCAGCTGACCTGAGTGGATGTAATATTTCTTCTTTTGGGTTATACTTAACTTTTCGAGATCGTTACAACTTGTCGAGATCGTTACCTGTTGTCGTCTGATGTCCACTATCAGTGCAACCGTCAAAAAATACAGGGATCACAATGCGTAGCTGCCCAGAATTGGAGAGTAGGAGGCCATCTTCTGGAAGAGTAATTTGACAGTAGAGATTTGAGAGTGCTTTCAAGGAAAATGGCGGCTAGAATTACGTAATAAAACGAGCGGCAGTGATTATTAGCTCACATATTGAAATCGAAATACGTTGTGCTGAATGATGTTATCTGCAGAGGAAGTGCTGAAGTATCTGTGTAGGTTTGAAGTTTACGCCTACTGGCAAGCCTAATGATTGGCTGAGCCTTTTGTCTAGTTGGTTGTATTGGCAGTGTTCTAGGTGCAAGTGATCGATGAGGACCGCTCTACTCGTAGTGGACCCTTCCCAACTGGCTATCCTACAGCTGAATTCCCTCCTCTGACAACCACTGAATACATCGCACAGGATCAAGGTAAGCCGCTGTCGTTTTTCACCAGTGACTGCCATTCATCATAATTCTTTTGTACTGCTTCTTTGATTTGGATGTGTCGCCCTAATGTTTCACGTCTGCCAAGCTCGCCACCTCGGACAGTGTGCCGTATTGCGAAACACCTGACTTGTAGGGTATTTAGACCAACTTAAAAAAATCGTGTACATTGAAGCGGTTGTATATGAGCTAATAGTGGCAAAAATCAGCAATTGGATAAAATTTGATGCGATGGGACACCTTTCAAAACATTTCATACTGGTTATTCATCGGCCATACATAAACAAATTGGGCAGACACGATACTGCCCACTGAGCTCTAAGGAAAGTAACGATGCAGCACAGCAAAGTACAACGATATCTGAGCAGTTCTGCTAGAGTATAGAAGAGTTGCGTTCGCCCTTAGTACAATATTTGGCGATTGAATTCTCGTATTATTCTAAAAGCAACATCCCAGCGTAGGGATTGGTCGCAGAATTCGAGAAGCGCAAAAATTCAGTGCAAATCAGTCGTTAAAGAGATATTGTGAAGGACGAGATTTCTACAGATTAACACAGAAATAAACTGGAAATTTGAAGGAAAGTAATCCTTCAGCACCTACTTCATTCGGCACTGTTAACGCAGTAGATTTTGTTTCGTTTTGTCGATACGGTACGTCTCGAATATCGTCATAAACACTTTCTCATTGGCAACAAAATCGCCAACATTTAAACACTGTAATTCGAATGCATCGATGTTAAAAGTTCGTAAATGCAGCTGGCCATTAGTCTGCACTTCTCTGCAAAAACTGTTGCTGTGATTCACTGTCAGTCTCGTGGCGAACGCTTTCTTCTTGCTGCGGACGGATATTTTCTTTTACGAATCGGATTCATAGCTTCTCTATACTATCCCATCGGTTGTACTTAGCTTTACAGTAATTCATTTTCACGCCGGAGTTATTGGTTGACGTTAGATGACCTAACTTTTTCAGCAAGAGAAACCAGACGCTGAGCAAGCGACTCATTTGGATTGTGTCAGAATTTGGGTATCATAGCATTCACTGGTTTTTATGAGTACTTTTAAAGCTACATAAACTTGTGAAGTCACATTTTGGAGGCTGTTACTTTGCATCAACAGGCTGGGACTCGTGTGAAAGACGTTATATTTTTAATCCGTCATTGCGTAGCTTATTTGCCCGAACACAAGCAAAATTACTCTCATGTACCACGGATTGCCCTCATTCTGCGTTTCGTCTAATTTTGTAGTAGTTGTCTGTAACTTTTAATGGGCAGTAAGACTTCATTAACAGGCTGTATGTTTAATTCTTCTCGTAAGCCCAGATGCTAGCTTTATGTCGTAAAATGATAGGTTAGGTGATTATGATGATGTGGCTCAATAGACAGTTGTGGAAATTGGATCCGAGTGCACATTTTTTGGATCGTTTATGTCCTTAGGTGATACGCGTTAGTTGTTAAGTTTGTTCGTTGATAAAGTGTTTGTTCGATGAGTTGTGCGACTTGCTCTCGCGCTTAACTTGAACTGTGTTTGTTGACCTTCTCTATGACTCATTGTTCCTGATCGACTAACAGCACGGGTTCTTCATCATTGTATCAGTTTTCAATCAGTGGGGGTTTATTGCTCACTAGTCATATTTTAAAGGATTTGCATATTATTTAATGAAGGGAAAACGTTTCCTTGAGGAAATTTACTGGGATCTGCTTGGCTTCGAGCACAAACGATGTTATCTGCCGCGTGCTGTGCTTTCGATGACCGTTATGCCTCCTTTATTTGCATACTGCACCGGTGATGTCAGTGACCACGTATGTGTCTGTTGGTTTAGTGCCGTTTTGCAGGCAATTGCAATCCGAAGTTCATGCGAACTACGTTGTACGCGGCACCGGCTTCGTCTGATGTCTTGAAGAATTCACAGCTGCCGTTCACAGTAGCAGTGGCGCCTTTTGCACCTCTTCACCCCAGCGAGGTTTCATTTCTCTCCCACCTCATTCCGTGATGCTTATTGCCATCTGTCAGAACATCGCTCTTCACTGCGTCTTTACTGATGCCTTTATCATTTTTTCCTACTTCTTACTGAAGTTTTCCTTCCATTCACCACGAAGATAAAGGCACCCTCACGCTGTATCTTTTTTGCACAGCATTGCGTATCCACGGAGGCTATCATGACATGTTTAAATTTTCTCGTTTTTTTAATAAGGAACCACGTAGACGATACATCTACAGTAATGACGATTGTTCATACGCCAGTAACCGATATAGCAGCTTTCATGTACAGTTGTAAGAACTTTTAATGTACTGCATGATGGTACTGCCGGTCAGCAGTTGTGAGTTTTAAACACGTTGGTCACCCACATCTCAGGCGAGGAGTATCTTGTTCAATACAATTTGAAATTTGCATGCAGTGGGTGCAGTCCGGCAGAGGGCAAGTAGGAGAGCTAGCAGAATCGGTGGTATAAAAGCTACTACGATAGATGTAAGCAGTAACGAAGTCCTTCTCGATGAAATTCTCTGCAGCAATATTTCTTCCTCGCTCGGTGAAGCACCAACATAACATCTTGTGCAGACATTTCTTTGCAATTCTTTCATGATAATAAGTTTGTCTCAGATGCGTCCACCAATAGTTGATCTACTCGAGTTGGGGCCGATTCGTTGTCATCGTTGCAAGGCATATATGTGTCCCTACATGGAATTCCAGGATGGAGGCAGACGCTTCAAGTGTCCTTTCTGTCTTGCTTCAACTGCCGGTTTGTTCTTCCTCGTTGTTTGCGTATGATTGCCTTTTCCGTTTTCATAGCAGATTTATCGCTGGAGAAGCGTTGTACATTACGTAAGTTACATGGATTCTGCACCTTAAAGGTTTTTTCTATCAATTGGCATCTTTAGTATCGCCGAAGGTTATGGTTGTGTATCTTTTTTTCATGTTGTGAAATGGCTCACATTTGATCGGAAACATTGTAAGCTCAAATAAGAGCCAGCAGGCTGGTGGAACTTTGTTTTGCTGTACAGCATGCAGTTTTGAGGACATCTAATCCTCTATTCGTATTATCATAAAATAGTTACCCGTTGACATCTGAATCGTTTCAGAAATTTCTATACGTCTAAGATTAGCAAGGGACAGATATACGGTTTGAGTTGAGTGTAGATGAATTGAGTGCAGTGTTGCTTATGAGTTAAACTCCATTGCTGCATTCACTTTTCCTTAACTCTATGAGCAGATGCTCTTTTGCACACTTATATTGTATGAGCAGACACACTTATATGCGCAAAAGGTGAGCATGATAGGAAATGAGGATGATGAGTGAGCTAGTTCGGAGCCGTCAAGAGTGGCTGACTTGAAGAGGACTAAACAAATCTGCTTCGAATCGAGAATTACTTGAATAGATTTTTCGGTCAGTTCGTGTATGCTTGATCGATTGCCAGTTTGCTAAATAAGTTTGCTGTTAAGCTAGTGGTGAAGAGTGGCACGTTTCTAGTTGTCATATGTTTGCAGTTGAAGAGGCTTATTTTGCTCATTTGGATCATAATGGGCGCAGAACCGATATTCAGCAGCGAGTCGAACAGTACCTCGGCTCTTACGAATTTGTTGCTACGAAGCCTTATTGTAAGGTGTGTTAACCTTTCAGTCAATCACCTCGTGCTATCTGCTTTAAATAGAGCAAGAGGAGGGATAGCCTTTTCGTTCTTGATGTCTTCCAGCACTTCCTTCTATTCGTTGTCTTTGGCTGTTTTTAATAGCCTGTCAGTGCTGTGTATAGAGGCTTTCTTCAGATTTGTAATGCATACCAGATTGCTTTCATGCACGTCGGAGGATACTGCGATTTCGACGTTGAAACTGAATTCAAATACATTGTTGTTTTCAGAACGGCATTAGACCAAAGGAACCGGCGTTCATCTTCATGTTGGACGTCTCCTATACAGCAGTCCATTGTGGGCTCGTTTCGGTGTTTTGCAAAAATATACGGCAGATGTTGGACAAGTTGCCAAGGTAAGCTACATTTCTCGTGATTGTGTAGGATGCTGATGTTTTGAGTTTATTTGCATTCCAAAGAGCAGCAATGGTAATGGTTTGCTCACCTCGGACTAGTACTTTATATGTCGTTAGAATGTAGCGAATAGAGAACAAAAGCTGGCTGATGAAGTGCATGCTTGCTAGACTTATCCTCTATTACAGTGTTTATTTCATTGTAACCACTACTTAAATCTTCACAATGTTTCTTAACGTTGCTTCACTGCGGTCATCTTTTCTCTTTAACAGTCCCCACAAAAAATAAAATTTCACTCTGACCGAGTTTCTTGAGACTGCCTTAACTCGTTTTTATCTGCGTTTGTACTGCTTCGATCATACGAGAACCACCAGGTAAGCAGTAAATCGCCGTGCAGCTGCTATAACATTTTCCTACTTTATTCTGTCTTTAGTAACAATTACGTTATTCTTACTGGTGCTTATCACCATTATCTCTCACTGTTTGGGCGATCACAAAACGTCTGATCAATTCGCTGTTGCTGTGTGGTCATTTTCACTCTCTTTGGCACCATTCCATCTATTGATCAAAGAGTGCCATCTTGCATTTATGTGCATGGCTCATATGAACTCGAAGGATTTTCTTGATGTCAGCCAAAAACTCGCTCGAAGAACACCCTGGGTTAAGGGGGAATCATTTCAATATCTGCATTCAGGTGATAAGGGAAAGCAACAAATTTTCCGGAAAATTTCAGTCAACCGAAAAATTGAGAGAACATTAGGATTTTAAGATCCTCATTCCTCTGCGAAGCCGGATTGAACTCTGTTTGAAATATGCGCTTGATTTTTCAAAATTTATCATCGCGTAGACCGCCTACCTGCACCTTTTCTGCGCCTCTGAGAGCGTTTAGGCAGCGTGATGCCTTAGGTAAGGAGTGCTCACGTTGGCAGATTTGTGCGATATCAAAGTTGAAGCTCTTAAAAGCTTAATTTCGTCATTTTGCATTAAAGCTCAGGTTGGCTGCGATTGAATATTGAAGACGTTCTGTACGTGTGTACGTACATCTTTTTCGCTGGCTTTGTAGCACTGATCGTCGTTATTGAGAATGTCTTCTATCGTGACGACGTCGTCGGCGATACCAGTGAATGGTATTCTACTTCACCTGTACGACTTTTGTGGTGAAGATATTCTATTTGCAGAGAGCAGATAGCTAAATATTTTACTTCCGCTTAGTTCACCAGTCAGGAGACGATTTTCATAACGTATCCAGTGTGGCAGTTCTCGTCTACATCTTTTGTCTACCTTTAGGGACACTGGAGAGCCGAAGTCGTCTTTGCGTGTTGGCTTCGCTACCTACGATCATACAATTCACTTCTATAATTTGAAAAGCGCGATGGGCCAGCCACAGATGCTTGTGGTCGGTGATATAACTGACGTATTCGTTCCTCTGGTCGACGGCTTTCTCATTACGGTCGACGAAGCTGAGACGGCTATTCAGAGGTGAGCCGCATCTTTTTTTTATGTTACTGGTCCTTGTTAATCTTATTGTGTATTGGTACTTTTTCTGAGTTCTTGATCTAAGTTGCATTGCAGTTTTTTAATCGTCAGAAAGAGGAGGGGGATGGTTGTGATATAATTATTAAACGAACTGGACGCGTTGTTACCATCTTATGGAACGCAATGTGAGAAATAATAACAAGGTCACAGGTGGTTAAGCGCTAAATAAAACCACATAGAGTTGAATTCTGACGGACTGATAAAAAGAACAAGCCACCACCATAATGCAACGTAACGTGATATAAGTTTTCTGCAAGAATACTGAAGAAGCCAGTGGGGCATCTTTTAGCCCACTCGCCGCAGTTGCTTTTAATTTTAATTTGTGTATGTGACTGTGTTTCACTTTTTGTATTGCTGTAGATGCTTCATTGCTTTCTTGTTGTTTCTGTCCCCTTTTGGTCTGTTCTAGAGTCTCCACTAAAATTCGCCATATCGTGCTTCTGAGAGCAAGCATGAGTCGAACTGGGGAGGCTAGCAAATTATTCGTTTTTGGCTTTTGGGCTAACCGGGGCGACTGATTTGAGAAGTATTATTTCAGCGTTTGGTAAACCCGTCCAGCAAAACATGCGCCATGAATTCATTATTCACTCTAAAAACGTCACAATCGTGCATGCATGTGTCCACATGTCCAATTCTTTACATGCGTAATGATGTCTCGATGTCCAGTTTCGTACTTTCGCAGTTTCGTACACCATAAATGATCGCCGTAACGTTCTGCATCCGGTTTTGTCCCTACTGGCGATTTTTAACGAATTATGCGCAAGGGGATTGTGACATAGCATAGAGTTTTGTCGTAGATCTCACCCAAAGAATGTAGATGTTCACTGTGACAAGTCGATCTCATGAGAGGCGCTCATTAGACGGCGTGCCTTTTTAATCTACTCACCATTGCAAGTTGATTAAGTCGCAAAGAAAATAAGAAAAAAATCGCACAATTTTTTGACACTGTCGTCGTCCGATCCGTTGTATAAAAGTATTTTACATAATTTCGGGGCGTCGTTGGCGATCCAAATTTTCCACGGAAATGATTGGATTGAATCGAAGCAAATTTTAAGTGTCAGGAGCCCTAGATTATACATGCCAAGAATAATACGGCTGTCGGCACGAAGTTATTTGTGCTGTGTTTCATATGTCTTGTCTCAATGATGGTGATGGATGGAAAGGCATATTCTCACTTACATGCGTTTTGACCTATCTTTTGTTGGTGAAGAAAGGTGCAAAAGCGGATGGTCGTGTGGAGTCATAACGATATAGCAGAAAGCTTGCTGATGATTTACATGGCTGCTTAGAAATGTGGTCGACGTTTTTTCTGAGGGGAATGGTGCGCAGTGTGTGGTAGTTGGTGCTTCACGGTGCATTCTCGTGGATGTCTTTGTACTTTGATGGGAAAGTGAGTTGGCTAATGCATAAAGTAGTTTCTCAGCAGCCGTTCATTTGGCTCTCCTTACTTACCTTTAGGTTTAATATTTTCGACGTGCCTCATCAGTAATGGTGAACACTGTGAAGAGTACTGAAGTCGGCATGGTGCATCAATCAGCATTTGCCATGCATGCTTCTCGCCTTGCTTTTGCTACCACAAGTTGCAGCCAAGTATGTGGTGTAACTTTTATTTTGCTCAGTGTATCTGAAACATTTGCAGTTTGTTGACTGAAATAGAAACAATGTTTGCCGAGACGAGAATTACAGAAACGATGCTTGGGCCGGTAATTGAAGCTGGTTTAGACGCGTTGAAGGTAGGCTTTCAGATTATTATTTTCATTTACGAAAAGGTTCATCCGATTGAGTTGCGAATGGAAAAATATTTCGACAATTTTTCACATATTTGGCTTTGGAGCGTGAAAATGTCAAGGTGACGTTTTTAGAAATTTTAAGCGATTGACCTGACGGGTAGGTCGGTCTCTCGGCACCTAACGCTCCTTTTTTTCGCTGGTAGCAATTGTGCGCTGTTGCGGAGAATTTCCTTTTAGTTTGTTTCTGAATGTTCGTTTACGTATAGAGGGAAGTGGTGGAGAACGGGGTGCTAAAAGTAGCTTCGAATGTGTTGGTAAATACGCGTAGCAAACTTGGTATGAACTGGTCTTCCATGATTTCCTTTGTTGCGCGGATATGAAACGTTGCCCAGCAGAAGTAGCAAGGTTTCCATAGTTACGCTCGAATAGATTAAAGCCTTATGCAGGGTGCTTAGGAGGTCGAAATTCGTGAAATCCTGTCCGTAGGCAATCTGCGTTTGCTCAGCTCCACTCTGCAGCGTGTTTGTTTTGCCTCAAGTTGTGTACTGAGAAATACCCTGCTTCCACATTTTCCTTCCATCGTGTTTTTATTTTCATCCTGCCTTTTTACAGTGTGCCGATCGTGCTGGCAAGTTATTCATTTTTCATACCAACCTCCCGATAATGGATGCACCGGGAAAGCTGAAGAATCGTGACGACCGGAAGCTCCTGGGCACTGACAAGGAGAGAGTGAGTTAAACTTCTATTATTTTTATTCTGTGCAAGAAGTTGTACATCAGTTTATTAAATTTGTTCAAGTAATTAGTTTTCTGCTACTCTTTAAAATTTCTGGGGAACATCCCTTTCCGTTGAGGGAGTGCATCGCATTCTCGTGGGAACCCACACGAATTTCAGCTTATCGCTTGTCCGAGCTGGCTTTGTTTCTTCAACTTCACCGTGGTTATCGGTCTTGGTTTTGCTTGAACCTCATCGCTGTTTTAAAAAAAGAAGAAAAATGAAGCATTGGTCATTAACGTGATATGCTTTATCTGGCTGTTGCTTTGGTTGCCAGGTTTATTGCGACGTTCACTGTATAAAGATTGGGTTGCTGACTAAACTGAGAGACTGCTAGACACGTTGTCATAGTTGGATTTGCATCTTCGAGAGGCCAACTTGTCAATTTGTTTCTTGTTTACAGGGAGTGCTACAACCGGCGATTGATTATTATGGCAAATTGGGCGAGGAATGCGTGAAATCGGGTTGTGCTGTCGATCTCTTCCTCTTTCCGAACGCGTTTGTCGATGTTGCTTCGATTTCTCCAGTTTGCACAATCTCTGGTGGATCACTTTATAAATACCACTATTTTGAGGTGGGATTTTGCCTTAGTGAGTTCGCAGTGCGATAGATATCGCTGCTGACAGCTTTGAAACTTCGATTGCACGATATGTGACTTATATATTCAGGCTGAAGAAGCATATTGAGGTCGCGCTGCGGAAGGATCTGCCTCACACCTATGATCGATCTGCCTCAGAAACCTTGAATCATTTTGTTTTAAATGAGCTAGCAGTATTGTTCTCTAAACATTTCGAGTGCAGATTGGGTGGCGCATGTTTATCCTTGACGTGATCAGTCGTCGTATTGTGTTTGCAACGTATTTCATTTCAAAGGGTAGTTTTTACGCACCATAAGGAATGTTTCTGCAGAATAAGCGAACTCGGTGGGCGGTTTCCTATACATGTTCGCTGCTCGAAAAGAAACTTGGAGAAGAATGATGGGCGTTGTTTAATTTTAAGAAGTTGCTAAAGCACTGTCGTTTATTTTTTCACAAACATCATGCCGTCGTATCTTGCTGATTTCTTGTCCTAATGCGTTCCATCATAGTGTCATATTGGATAGATTGCAGTTGCGAAAAGGCATCTTTGTCATGGCCGTATTCGTTGTGCTTAGGAAATACTGCAATGTAGAAAACAACCAGTATTACCTTGACTGCATGATAGCATCATTAGTGATGTTGATGAAGCATTTTTGGCTAGCCGGAAGGGACGCCCGCAATTGTTTGGTTTACTTTCTACCACGCAGGTTGGGTTTCCAGGTGCAGAGGGATGGTGAGCGTTTTCTAGCCGATTTGGCGCACGACATAAGCCGTGAGATCGCATTCGACGTTATGATGAGAGTCCGCACCTCTACAGGTTAATTTCTTCTTTTTTTAAGACTTGATGTAGCGTTATGTATTTGATTGAGTTACGAGTATAATATTTGTAGGATAATTGTTTTTATCGCTCAAGGAAACATTGTTTTCAAAATTGGCTTCATCGGAAAGAGGAAGAAATCTTGTTATTAAAGCTGGGAATATAAGCATCACGCGTTTTACGCAGCTTGTCTTTATGTTCGAAAAATCATACTTCAGCTTATCTGCTTATCATAATGTTTGGGGTGAGCGGCCGAAGTTGCTGGAAATGCATTATAGGTCTAAGACCAACTGGCTTCTTCGGCAGCTTCTTTATGGATAACAGCACCGACATGGAATTCGGAGCCGTGGATTCGGACAAGGTTCATCTTTAAATTTTTCTGACCATAGTTTTCTGAGCGGAATTTTGTGGAGAAATGTTTAAAGTCACACTAAGGATGGTATTATTTTATTTTAAGGAACAGAGGAAAATCCAAAGGTATCTTAAAGTGGTCGCAACACTCTCCTCTTACGCTCTGATAGCGCTCCTTAAAGTCGTTCTGCCTTCATCAAGCTTTCACAGGCAGACACCGAGAATTAGTTGTGCCTTTTAATTTCGAAAATGCTGTAACATCCGATTCACTTTCATTGAAGTATTGTAATATCCGACTCTCACTTTGCACTGAAATATTCAACGGCTTGAAATCCTCGAACACCCTTCACCGCTTTGATGAAATTCTCGTTTATCGTTTTGATGATTCCGCTGACGAATTAGTATTGCAAACGAACGTGGTGAAAGGAAGGCACTTTAAGGCCGTACATGTAGAGATCCGCCATGATGATCGTCTTCCGGAGGGAAACGCGTATATCCAGTCAGCGTCGCTGTTTACCTCGTGCAGTGGTCAGAGACGACTGCGCATCCATAACATGGCACTGCCAGTCTCATCTGATTACAATCAGCTCTATAGGGTTGCGGATTCGCACTGCTTGGTTTCGTTCCTTTTCAAGCAAGGTCAGTTGGCAGCTGTCACAGTAGTCTATTTTTCAACTTTATCGCTGTGGAGTGGGATATGTCATTGCACGAACAAGCTCAGGCTTAACCCTTCGCCCCTTTATTCCCTAATTCTTGACAAAAGGTCACTAATGCATGATAGTGGTTTTATCACTAGCACAGAAGACTGGGGTACGCATCCCTTCCCTTCTTTTGGCTTCTCTTTTCGTTCACTCACTAGTTTTGCGGCCTTTTCAATAGGGAAAATGTATTGGTATTGTTGGTACAATGAGTGCAGGCTATTACAGCAGAGAGTATGGTGCGTGAAAAATCGCCGAAGGAGGTCCGTGACTCAGTGACTTCAAGATGTGCGCAGATGCTAGCCACATATCGGGAAAAGTGCAGTGAGCAGGCGCCACTTGGTCAGCTCATTCTTCCAGAATGTCTCAAGCTGTTACCATTGTACGGCAGCTGCATCATCCGAAACGATGCGATCAGTGGAGGTAAATTCATTTTCTTTTAGAGATTACAGCAACGAAATGCTCTGAAGGAACGCACAGTTTGGTGGTGATCCAAAATGCTCAAAGCTAGCGTGAGCTGAGACATTTTTCACAATCATCGTCATGCGTGATTTGGCCGTCAGCTAGGATTTGTTGGCCAAAGAACATTCTCGGCCACTTGTGGTGAGCTAATGAAGAAAGCATTTCTCTAATCTCTAGTAGCTCATCGTCGTTTAAACTAACCAATTTTTTTGTCGCTACCAAACCACGATTGAACTAAAAGTCGTCAAATGTTATTCAGTCATATGCACTAGAAATATGCAGCGCTTCGTTGACCATTGGCATTTCGGCTTACCTTAGATCGATTGCTTGCTCAAGGTCTCATAATTCGTTGGATTGTTTTTGCTTGATCCGTTTGTTGTAAATTAGAACCCATCGGGTACACATCGCAGGCCAGAGCGATCAAAACTTGCGATGCTTTCGTTTTCTTGCATTCTGGAGTGGCTAGAACTAAGTTAGCGGTCTCTATAAACGCCTCCTAAACCGTTTTTCATCTGAAGAGTACCCACTCTGTCATTAAATGTCTGCCTTAGGAGTAAGAATACCATAATGCATCGGCTGTGAATTCTCGAAATTTCCAGGAGTGGTTTAGTTGTAAAGATAGGTGGGGGGAATACCTTCGTATTCTCAGAAAGCAGGTAAGGATACACCAATTCGCAGCCTCCTGGAGCACATGTGTTGAACGCGGTGTTAGTTGGTATTTTATCACATATGACACTGCTTTGGAAATCTGAATTTGCTATTCCTTAATCAGCTTCGGTGTCATTCTGAAGTGCCCTCGTCGCTGTAGTTGTTCACAAGAAAAAGACTTGAGCAAAGTTGTTGGACGTCGTTATCTCGCAAGAGAAACAGAATCTCTGTGAGCTTTTTCCCTGTTGTCGACGATTTATGCTGGTCCATGATTGTTTTGACGTTTTGGTTCGGCGCCTGTTGCTTGACCGTAAACGTAATGGTCTTGCTCTAGTCGCTGAAAATGTGTTCTGTTTAGTTTTTAGTGACTTTTGCGTGAGGACCACCCACGGCGCGGTGGTCTATTTGCTTCCTGTGTCAATAAGAGGGGTTTGGCAGAAATCCTCTTGGAATATCTTTTCGTTCCAGTGATGTGCTTGCTTTTGTAAACAGTCAGAGTTGTAAGTGGTTGGGATTGGGAAGGTTGAATATACTACTGCAAGAGACAGGCGTCGGTGAATAAGTACCGCGAGATTGAATCATTTTAAGGTATTTACGGACATGAGTTAGAGCGGCACCTACTCTTACTGGCATCCCAGCTGTACTGTTCACCGATCCGTGATTCAGAATTAAAGCCAGGGGAAACGTCTCCCAAACAAGTGAAGAAATGTCGAGTAATTGTGTCCGGAGAATTGAAAATAGAATGTGGATGTTTTCTTTCTAGTGGTTGGCAGAAATGATATTTATTGAAATGAACTGAGCACAGGTTATCGATATTTCGTTTTACTGCGGATAGTAATTGGGGGGTCCTATGAACAAAGTTCTTGCAAAGGAAATAGAATATGGATCGCATCATTTCTGTATTGTCATTTCGAAGTTTCCGCTCCTCAGGAGGGATCCTGAACCTCACTTCGATAGTTTCGGTGTTATTGATAGGGAGGTTGGAATTCGTTCACCCATTGTCATTCTGTATTTATGCCAATGAAGGTTTTGAGTTGCTTGGTTATTTTATTTCCATGAATATCAGCCTAGCCGTCATTACTGTTAGCAGTCGAGATGTAGTGGCTATTCAAGAGTGCGAAAACAGTATAGTGGGTTGGTTATTTACTCTTTGCATCTCAGCCTCTGAGCTTTTATGGCTCATATGTGCTTAGGGCTGCCTTTTTTGCATTATCATTCTGCTTCTTCTTTTGCAAAGGAGACTTTTTTATTACAGGCAGCGATGTCACGGTGGATGATCGTGCGTGGATGATGCAGCTGGTGGCATCTTTGCGCATTGAGGATACCATGCTTTTGCTCTACCCGAATATCTTCCCTATTTCAGACTTGGCCCTTGATCAGCCTACTGATGAGGTACGCTTCGATGTTATTTCCCTATCTAACTCGGAGATGTGCAGGAGATATTTGTTTACACTCGTAGTTTTAGAAAATTAGGCGGTTTCTTTTCTTCTGCGTGAAAGAATTTGATTATTGGCATGCACCAGATGCTGCATGAGATGCATTTCAAATTTTTTACCTGGGATATAGATGTGCTTGCAGATAGCATTTCCGGCAAGTGTGCGCGCCTCGTACGACAATTTGAGCGCAGAGAAGGCGTATGTTATTTACAACGGGTTGATGATGTTTATCTGGATTGGACTCGGCGTTTCGCAGCAGTGGGTGCAGGATGTCTTCAACGCAAACTCCGTCACTCATCTAAACACCGAGAATGTGAGCACTTATTTTGTTGCAGCAAAAAACACCTCTAGTATGAGTTTAACGTGCCCGTAGTGCGGTCGGTGGGTTATTTGACAGTGATACTGCAAGCCGGCCAATTGAATAATGCCATTCTTGAGCTCGATTTTTGCTCCTGTCGTCACTCAGTTTTTCGAAACATCGCAGACTGGATGGGGTACGATTAGTCCGAATTGGAATACCCTTGTCAAAAGAATGAAAGTTGATTGATGCTCACTTAGGTTGATGTGAATGATGGGTTGTAAAGTTTAATATTTCGACATCATTGAGAGGCCGTTCCTATCGGTCATTTTCTTTAGATGCGACTATCCTTCTTATGTGAAATGATCTAAATGAAATTTCTCCGAATCGTTCGTATTTGTTTTTTGAGGCCAGACGCGACACTCACGCATGCGATATTAAAACGCACGCCAGTGCTGCAGCAAGAATTGCAACCCCATTTCGATTTGATGCGTTCGTTTCACAACAGCGAAAAATTTGTCTCAAAGATGCTTGGAGGAAACGAATAGAAGAAATGGTAGTCAAGTGACGTATGACCTGAGGTGCATTCTATTTCAGCACACAGTTCCAGAGCGCGATAACGCATACTCACGTGCAGTGCGAAGAGTGCTTGAACGCATCAACATGGGCAGGGCACGTCGTATGAAGCTGTTCGTCATCAGGCAGCAGGATGCGCTTGAAGCGTGGATGAAGCGTTTCCTGGTTGAGGACCGCTCTTCGAATATGCCTTCTTATGTCGACTATTTATGCAATATTCATCGTGAAATTAGAAGCCTGCTAAGTTAATCAAAAGCGGTCTATTTTGAGACTTTCGTGATGAAATGTACTGCTCGCGCAGTCGTTTTTTATTCCGTTGGGGACCATAGATTGTTGTGTTACGAGTAGGTTAAAACAAGCTGCTGAAAGGCGTTATGCACTTGAAGACTGAGGATGATGGGTCCGAAGATTTATTAGGTGCAGTGCTGATGTAGAGGTTTTATAGTATTTTAGTGGTAGACAGTTTCGACATTTGCGCGCATTTGCATGCTTGCCAACGAGGTTGACCGAATAGTCGACCAAAGGCTTCTTGTTACTTTGGGAGCTGCCACCTGTAGTTCCTTGTTCGAGGGTATTTGTTGCATATCTGCTTAAATATGTGAGCGGTCAGTTGCTGCTTCTCTTCCACTGTACGCCTTTTTCAGCTGCGTAGGAGTAAGGAGGTTTTGATTTCGTGTGAGAGATTAGGAGTCTTGTTTTCTCCTTCCACCTTTTACCCTTCTCATTCTCCTCACCACGAGCCAAAACCTTGCGTGTACAAAGCTGTTGTCAGTTTTTGTATGTTTTCAGATATCATTTGCACAGAAAGTTTTTAGTGAAAGACGTCAACAAGCGTACGCAATCGCTTTGTAAGCCTGCAGTTTATATTTAATTAAATATTGGGAATGTGCACTGGTACCGCACAGGTACCAAGGGTCGCTCTTTCCAGCTTCCTTGGAAATTTGTTTATTTACATTTTGAACTTCATTTCCTTTCAATGAAACAAAAGCTCCCGAGTAAGGCTAATGTGCACCGTGGTCTCGCTATTATGTTTCTGAAGGTCTTAATGTAGCAAACAAGTGCTCCTTATTTTCTTTTTGGTTAGGAGATCGTCGTTGAGCGGATGGATGAAATGGAGGTTTTTTTTCGAGGGTAGTTTTTTTTAAGGTTTTTCATAGTTTTTTTTTTCATAGTCTCGAACTCGCAAGCAGCAGATCGCGCCTGAGTCATTAATGTTATAGCTTTTATGCTGCGTTTGGCTTTTATAGCCACGAGAATGCTCACCGTAATAGGAGCTTAGCACTTTATGCACAACAAACAGCAGCTTGGCGAAGGAGAATGATGAAAGGAGGAGGAGAAGTTGGTGGTACGCAGCAATGAAATGAGTGCGCCTGCTTGCAAATGACAGTGATCATGAGCGACATACTCGATGTACCGCTTCATGTTGCGTTGTTGTTGTTATGAACAAATCTTGCTCTCGGCTGTTGGCGCCAGGTGATCCTCATGGGCGTTCGGCAGATTGTTCTGATGTGCTCGTCGTTGTACTAAGTGTTTTTTTTTTTTTTTTTTTTTTGAAAGCTTCAGATTTCAACACACCAAAACAACGTTTGGGATAGCAGGGGAGGATGGATGGCTGTTTGTTGATAGGAAAAGACTTCAGGTGCACCACGAAATTATGAAATATGGGTTGAGAATGGGATGGTCAGTGAGGTGCTGGTCGGCATTCGAGTGCGCTTGGTGGTGCGTAATCTTATTGTGGAATATTTGGCAGCTGTAGCCACGCTCTGTATTCGTTATGCGTGTGTTGCGATGTGATAACTATGTTCGTGGGATGTATGGTTGGTTTTCTTAAAGTTTCTTTCGCAATACGCCTTTAATTTATTGTTGTGCTGGAGCGGTTGCATCGTGATTATTACGCTACTGGTCGGTAATTTTTTGCTTGGGGAATGTGACACTTGTGATTTTTTTGTCCTCTCTCATAATGAAGTTTTGTAAGATCTGTGGCTTATTGCGCAGAGCTCCAATGTCTTCTCACCTTTGCCTTATATATTTCTAGAGGAGCTTGATTGAAACTGTCGCATTTGACATCTTGGTCACGATTCATAGTGCGACCTGGATTCATGAAGTTCTAGTATTCAGCTGCCCGTTGCACTTGTATACAGCGACGAAGCATTCATAGATTGTGCAAAAACTGGTGGTTCGGACCCTTTGAGCTCCTAACGTATTTCACATGGGTCCCCTGTTTTACGAAATGTCCTGTACTGCCGTAACGTCGTTGTCAAACTTCTTAGGTGTTTTGGAGCGTGCTGACATCAAAGGTACGATTTTCGAAAGATTTCCATAACGATTGACTCTTAGGAGGTAGCGCGTCTTTGAAACTTGAAACTTTAGAGTCTTTGAAACTCGACAGGAACTCAATCGCTTGGGAGGATTGCATTAGCTTCTCTGATTTCCCAGTTGAAGGCAGTGAAAGCATAATATAAACTCGCAAACGTTGATGCACATTTGAGGCGCCGTCATTTACCCATTATCACACTAGTGCAGTTTCGCGGTATCGTTGAATTTGCATTGCGAGGGAACATTAACACGCACTCTTGACGGGACTTGTGCACGTAGTCTTGCTAAAAAGTGTATAAGTTGCCGAAACTCCGAACACAATAGCGCATCCCCTATTCGCGTAGAACGCTGTAGGCCTGTCACTTTCAGGAAGGTACACCATACGGCCTGAGGGCTATGTCATCAGCTGTGCACGTAGTAATGCCGGTTTACCGCCCTATTATTTTATTTGATTGTGGCTGATGAAAACATTTGAAAAATCATCTTTTTATAAGAGGATAAAGGCTGTCCCTTACGAAGGGAATAGCACAGGACTTGATCTCCACTCTGCGAAAAACTCTCACTCGCCCAGATCTACGGGTTTGCTCTTTTCTGACTCAAACTATGTACTACGAAATGATGGATGCGGACTTTTTGGTTCGTATAAATATTTGTAGCTCTGGTTGATTGATCGACGTGGGAAATGACTTAGTCACCCTTTTTATGATCTGCATTGCGCCCAGTGAATTTCTCAACTATAGTTTAAGTACCACTGGGATTGAAACCACTAGACAGGTAAACCTCAGCTTGCTACATATGTGTCCACACAGACAGGAATAACGCGGTTGTGAAGCAACCGTGCAAAGGTAAACTAAAAAGGTGACAACTAATACCTCGTCAACAGGTGTGCAGGAGCTGCCTTTCTGTTGGAGGTTCCTTTTTTGAGGACTGCATTCGGCATCACCCTTTTGAATATGAAAGATTTCTTCAGTCCTTGCTTCTGATAAAGAAGATTTAAATATCTCTCGGCTTGTCTGCTTCTATACCAAGCGGATATTGTCTAGTTAGCATCCAGTTGGCCAGCAAATTTCTCCTCGGTTGTCGGGTCGCAAGCTTCAACCACATTCGTCCGCTTCGAAACCCCAAACTTGGGCAGTTCAGCCTTTTTTAAAGTCTACTACAATAACGACGCAGCACGACGAAACATCATGCCCTTCAGTTAATGACAAAAATATACGCTTCATTCGGCATCACTCAACACACGTTGAATAAGCTTTGCGTCATGCTGTGCAATGGACAAAGATGATTTGCAGCGTATAAAACTGCCTCTGACATTATGGGGACTCTACACTCCGAACATTTGGATAATCTACACCTGCACACGATTCCACACTCCTCTACCCGACGTTTAACATAAATGCAACTGTGAGCTGCACGCAAAGCCAAAATGTGAGGTGATGAAAACATGGACAATGATGCTCATATTCTCAGGAGCCTTCTTTCGTAACAGCAAGCGGAATAGCATACACGAGGAAGAATCGTGACCTTGCAGTCTTTACACCTCAACGACGTCTCCATACGTGCTGCCGTCGATTGAAGTATACTACGTCAGTAATCTGCTTCGTTCCTTAAAGCTGGCATTCACTGTTTCCTGCAATTTGATTCGTACTAACGACATTTATAGATAAATGCCGCGTTGTATACGCTGTTCTGTTTCATTTGCAGCTCGACCTTCATGCTTCTCTAACCACAGTGCTTCGTTTCCAGTTGCTCGAGCTGAAGTCCAGCTCCCCTTTGCATTCTCTTCTCATAGCCCAGACCTCAGAAAAATTTGGGAAAGTTTCTAGAAAAAGAAACGCGCATAGTGATTATTGTGTATACGTGGGAGGGCCTCGTCAAAGCGGGAGCGACTTCGTTCTCTCATTGCTCGCTTCCGCGAGGAAAACGTGACTGCCATTAGTGGCTCGCTGCTTCGCAGGTCTGCCTTATTCACGTGTTGAGTGGACATCCTGCTTGCTAAAGATAAGTCGGCGAAAAACATGCTGTGTTCCTCAATAACAACTACCCGTTAACGAATAATGGAATTTTTTCTGAAAGCTGGAAGCGGATTTCGTTTTGAGGAGTGCCATTACTAACAAAGGAGCGCAGGGCAACTAGGAATGAGCTTGCATAGTTATCATCAAACAGGTCGCAGTCGGAGATGAATGCGACATTTTCCGTCAGATTGTTAGACTGGCGGATGTGTTTTATAGGACGTAAGCTCAAGAGGGTGTATGATTCAGCTGCTGGGATTTTGAAGCAGTTGACTGAAGCACAATCACCTTAGTTTGCACTGGTATACCCGTATATATCGAAAAAGTTATGTGTATATACCAGTGAGAAGGCTCACTCGGAACGCTGAGACGATAAAATTTGCGCTAAGGAGCAATGAAAAAACCGCGGAGTGGACACACCGTTTCAACATCGCATTCATCGTTGATTAGTTGGAAAACAGTTATCATCGCCATGGATCAGATTTTACCCTGCAAATTGAAGTTCTCCTCACTGCGTACTGAAAAGCACATCGCGAGAACCTAATGAGTCATTAATGATTGTGTGCATAACGAATCAGTTGAATGATGCAGAAAAGGTTCGTTGTTGTCAAAAGATGTGCGGATGATTTGCATCTTTTCATACTGTCGACAGTAGCAATATGAGGTCGCCTCAGTTTTCTTGCCCCACCTCAACACTATCCTCAGCCATTCCTTTGATACGAACCATCTCATTTTAAAGAGAGTCTTTCCATATTTGCTGTGGCTATTACTGACCGCCGAATGTTAGAAAGCGTGCTAACGCGAATGTTCTTTCCCCGTAGTCAGTGTAAGAGCTGTCATTTAGTTTTCGTCGGTAGAAAGGGCGGTGGTATTTTTTAGCAGAGTTGTAGAAATGAAAGTGCCAAAGATGGGCTGAGAGCAACACAGATGGCAGGGAGGACCTTGTGGTCCTACCTGCCAATTCTGCTCATGGCACCGGACAACGATTCGGTCAGTGCATATAAAGGTTTGATGGGAAGCAGATTCCAAATGCATAGAACTAGACAGAATATTGTTCGTAAGTGTTTTGGCGAACTGGGACTAATGTCCACGTAGACTTCGAGGAGGGAAAAATGTAATTTTATGTCAAAAAAGTAAATCAGTTTTGAGTGTGCGCTATTCCAGTGATTCCGGGTTAGATTTTTGCCTGCTAGGGTAATTTAACGCTGAAGACTTTGAGAAAGCAATGAGAACGCAGCCTTTCTTACCCTCTGTAACCGTAGAGTTCATCCCACCCCACATTAATGCCTGCTATCAGTATGGCTAGTGCTGCTGCTACTAGTGCCAACATTTACTGCTTTTAATACTGCCTCTGTTACAGTAGTTCGCTAAAGTAACGTTGACAGGCGAATCGTTTGCCGGTGATATGCGGGCAGTGGACCGTTATAACCAAAGCGGGAAGTGAGGGGAATAGGCGTGAAATGGGTGTACATCTCTGTCCTTTTTGATTTTTATTCATTTCGAGAATACCACATCGTGAGAGGGAAAAGAGGATGAAAGTCACAGTGTCAAAGCACAAGCGTTCCAGCACCACCAAGGTAATTCCCCACTCTGGTGGCGAGCTGTCACCGCACATACACCGGGCTGAATCATCTTGTGTGCTAGCGATTGGAAAGTTGCCAGGTGGCAAGGTACGATAAACCATTTTGCATAACGGCCAACTGACGTTGAACGACATTTCGTAATGCGCAGGTAGTTGCGGCAAGGCTCTGCGTGGGGTGATACTGCTTCGGCGTGGTGGTCGGGTGGTGGATTGTGTGCGATGTGTGGGGCTTTTTTGTTACGTGTCGTTTCATTTTAGCGGCTTTTTCGCGTTGCCTCTCACAAGGGGGTGATGCAATTCGCTCTCGCAAGGTTGTGATGCGGTTCGGTTTAGTGTCGCGTGGTGTTGAAATGGCAACTAAGTGGAGTTTGCACCTGTTTCTCGCACTGCTTCGTTGTGTCTGAACTCTAAAAGGCTGTTGACTGCTGGTCGTTCCGGTGGAACTCGTCACCTCTAAATGTGGACGTGTTGTTCGCAGAGATGTGAAAATAACCGCTTCTCCCCCTCTGTGAACAGTGCCAGTGGCGTGGACGCTGTTGTCCTTGAAAATGCGTCCAGGAGCTTTGAGAGCATTTTGCGACTCTGCGAGAAACGCTAACTCGTTCAACAAACTTCCTTAGCCTCGCGCAGCGCTTCAGTGCTTCGGACCTTATGACATTTATTCCCTCACCTGCGACGCTTAATTTATCGTTGATGCACTTAGAAAATATCGAGCATATCAGGTACGCGACTCACTGCCGTGACCGCCATCCTGCAGTTCTGCGTACACTTCTGGCTCCACCGTCATTGCAGAACACAGAAATAAAATCACGATTGTATCGGAGTCTTCGCCTGAGTCATCTGTTCTTTTAAAGCAAAGCTTGCCTTCTCTACCCCGATACCGTGTCGACAGAAAGTTTCTCCGTTCATTTTGTAGTGCATGCTGAGAAAGTTGAATGTATTTGTAGCTGCAGCATATCCAAGACCTACCGTCGTGTTCATCTTATGGGGTGTCGGTTTTCCATTTATTTCGTTGCTTGCCACAAGTCAACAGTATAAAAATTGAGGCATGGTGATATTTGACTGCGGTAGATTCAGCACTGGCGGCATGCACTCCCTTCGTTTTTCTCTCCTCACATTGCTGTTCGGGTTGCGAGAGACTCGTGCGCATTTATCGGTTTCTTCTCAACTGTAATTGCTTTCGTTGCCTTTCTTCGACGTTCAAATTGTTGGTGTGAGGAATGGTTGATTCCACGCTATAAAAAGTATGTGTACGCACTTGCTTTTCTCGTAATCATGCGAGAAACTGCAGCATAGCTTCATAAGGGAGTCGAAGGAATAGAAGAAGGAAATTGTTTTTTCCCCACTGTCTCTCCCCCCTCCCTCGTGGTTTTTTCGCGACTGATATTTCCGACACATACATATCTGAAGCGAAAAGCTCCCGCCTAAATTTAATATTGGGGAGGGGAATGAAATGTCGAAATGGGAAAACTGCTAAAGCGCTGAAACGCTGAATGGCATGAGCACATTTTTGGAAACCGCAATCGGGATTTAGAGTGATCGTAATAAAAATCATTTATTCGCTCAAAATTGTGATGTTTCTTTAGACGGAATTAACTCTTTCGATTGTTTCAGATGGGAGTTTACTCATATCAGTTGGGACTTCAGTTTGCAGTTTTTGGCTCTGCCTCATTGCTTGCCTGTGCGCTTCGATTTTTGGAAAGTTTATCACTTTGTGTTTCATCAGCGTCGGCTTTTTCATCGTCTTAGTCCTGTTTATGAAATAAGCACGTAGTGGCTATAAAATAATTTGAGTAAGCACTCAGAATGAAGAGTTACTGACATTTTGTCTGGAATTTATGGTCTTCGTTGAAGTGACAAACGGCTGTTTGTCTTGAAACATACGCGCGACTTTCTGGTTTCTCCACACTTTTAGTAATTTATTAGTTATAGGCCGTATTTGTTTTGCACCAGTTTTCATGGCACTAATTTGATTTCCGAATTGTTTCCACTGGTCTCCCATTTTTGACGACAGACGAATGCGTCCACGTTCCTGGATTTTTGAAACCCATAGTGCCAATATCAGTCACTTCTCCCAAGCCTCGGGACGGCCTTAACCGCTGAAACCGTTACTGCAAACACCGAGGCTGCGCGCTGAGTTCTAGGACAAAACGTTGGGCGTGCCAACTGTTTGGTGACGCAGAGTATCAGGCCACCGGTTGTTTCCGGAGAAGCCCACAGCTCCTAGAGAAGTTGGAAAAAGCCCCTGGTTTTCGACGTTGGGGTGGCATCGCTAGAGTTTGTTTAGATTAAAACTTATTTATTTATTGCCTTATAGATCAGCATACGAAACTGGCAAAAAGTAGAAGAGTTACAATACAGTGGTGAGATGAATATGCAACATACAGGAAGCGTGAGTAGTTTACAAAGCCAAACAGGGTGAAGAAAATTGTAGGAGAAATAACTGAAATTTTTGGAAGACCCACGCAAGGGGAACTGAAACCGTTTTCAAGAGCGAACAGAGCGTGAAAGCAGGTAATCGGACGCAAAACATGAGCCTCTTTATTCAAGGCAATCTCTGATACATAATCCGCTCACATTCATTAGGTAGATAGGGGTCTCCCAAAATTAATGTGAAATTTAAATGGAATATGATGAGTGAAGTAGCAAGTTCGTGGAGTCAGCAGCGTTGCTGCAATTAAGGACTTATTTCGTACTTGAAAGCCGGGAAAGTTTGCAGGGATATCCACCAAGTGATAGACAAGGTTGTGTTGAAGCCTTTAACCTGCCAAAAGATTTACGGTATTGACGTGATATTGAGATCTGAGCAAAAATGTTGTTGCCTAGATATCCGAGCCCAAGTGTCCTAATTTGCTCTTTGTGACAGACGAGTGGAGTGAGGGGCACTGAGGTGTATGGAAGCGGAGATTCGGAGTGCGAAGTTCTGGACTTTTGGACGATAGCAGAGATTCTCTAGTATCAAGAGTAAAAGTCACGTAACGGGTAGGTTAACGCTCTCCTTCACGTTTTGTTTCTTTTGCTGAACCCGAACACTTCTGTCTGCCTTCCCATTACTTCCCTAAAAAGTCTGAAGGCACCGTCTGATCCGTGTTCTTAGGTGGCCTTAAAACTACCAAATGACAAATTCAACGCTACCTCTGAGCATTTACGCACCCTTAAACTGTAGATAAATATGACCGTTGATGAGCGATTCTGAAGTTTCTGAAGCAGTCATTCTCCTCTGGACTTGCTGTTGCTAGAAGTCGGCTCCTTTTCTCTCTGCGCTGACTGTCGGGATCATGGATTTTGACTTTGCCGTCGTATTATTGGTTTCGTAACGAAAGCCTAAGCATGAGGTTTGCCTGTGTTAGTTAGATCGCTGCGTGTTACAGTGCTACGGATGGTACGTGATGACCGCTGCTTTCTCATTTCTGTGCTACTGGCAGTGGTTGGTGTGCGTGTTGAAAAACTGGAAGTATTGAAGATGTTTCTGCTACCATCGATTGCAGCAGAATGGTTCAGAAATCGTTGAAAAGCGTTTTTGGGTCCCAAATTGGCTACCTTTTCAACGAATATTGGCATACGATGCACGCAAAATGTCAGCATCACTTTCGATGTTGTGCTTGATCTGCCGATACTGTCTCACGGATGTTGGCAGGTCATGCACAACACCACAAGTGACGCTAACGTTTCGGAGAGTAGTTGCGGCGAAGCTGGACTTCTCATAAAGTTCGTGCCGAACATTTTTCTGAACGGATATGTTTGAAATTTTCCCAAAATTTCGCCACAAAAATAGAATATTCTCTCCCACACAAAAGTGATTTGCATTTTCAGAATCAGCTCCTGGGATCGTGTGATCCAAACCATCGTGATGTTTTCCAAGCCAGCATAGTGTGATTCAAGCCATCATAATATGATCCATTCATTCATAAGGCTCTTATCTTGATCGTCGAGACATTTCAGCCGTTTTAAGAAAGCAGCAACATATAGAAAAACTTCAAAGCTCAACGATCAGGTCCAACTAAATCTGGAGATGTTTTGGCAACTTTTAGGTGAAGTTGAATGCCGAGAATACCACAAGGATATAGAGGTATCCGAAGGCGTGATCCTGAGCCCACCCATTCCTGGTCCGCAAGCACCAGAAGTTTAATGTGTCGTGATAATTTTCTTCCCTTTTTTGTTTTCTTTTAATGTCTTGAATTTATGTTCTCCCGCGTGCTCGATCGAGCATGGTGATTACGAAAGCCAGCTGCTGCCTTCCGAGTCTGGAGGGTGTGGGGGGAGAGAGCAAGAAACGTCCAGCCGTCAGCAACAGGGAGTGCATGTGCACAAGTGTAAAATGTCCTCAGAGGCGACTCGTTTTTGTGTGCATGGGCATGTTGTGCTGCTTTTCAGTAGCGAGCGATGAGTGCAGTTTTGATGTGCCATACGATGTTTTACCGATGTTGCCTGAGTGCTGTTAGTGGCCATGCGCACATAATGTTTTAGTTGGCGTGCTGTGTGATAGTGTTTGTTGGCCTGGTGCACTGTGACGCAAATATCAGACAAGCTGTGACTCCGGCTCCGTCTGGGTAGCACTTCAACGAGGGTCGATGTTTCCGATGGGAAACCGCATTGCATCGGTGACGTTGGATCGCGATCGTGATGCTGACCTTAAAAGCTGCACTAAGGTAAGTCTGTACAATGTGTTTTGTTGGCACTTGTGAGGTTATGTGTATACGCAGTCCGCTTGCCCTTCATTCGTTGATTTCTTTCTTCATCACTGTTTTGTTGTTACCAGTCTGCTTCAGGAGGCCGACCATTCGTGTATGAACTCAAATAATTAGGGGCAATCCATCGCCGTCAAATTTCATCAGTGAGCAAGGCTTTCCACTGTTTCCTGATTAGTGCTTTAAAAAAACTGATGACACAATCATCCTTATCCGTTTATCTTTATCTAATTGAAGGTTGAAGGTTTTTTGATCTTTAAAAACGACGTCTTCTAAGTTGGTAGGTCTCGAAACGGCTGAGCTTTAGGACGGTTTCGATGAGTCGGTCAGCGTCGAAACATCGCTGTGAAGGGTCTGAAACCAGTGCGAGAGCAATCAAGCACGTGTGTTTTTATGCAACATGACCTGTGTGAGGTGAAACCAACGGTGGTGTAGTTCTAACACTGTTTTGATAAGCTCCATTGTGACTTTTTAGTTGTGAATAGAGAGTGCAGACGCCCGAAGAAAAGGGGACGAATTGAAGAAGGTTTTGGGTTCGATTTTATGTGAGTAGGATTTTATTTGGCACGTTTTCGAAACGTCGCATCTGCTAGCTGATTGCTGCACAGATTCTGCACCATTGTGTAGCATTTCGTCAAAGCCAAACTAGGACCATTCAATTGTTACCTGGGCGTTGAATACGCTATGAAGTATAGGAGTCCAGTGGTATTTCCCTTTGAGTTCAGGTGCAATTTGGTGAGTGCCAGGAGTTGGCGTTATGCCAAAGGCGAAGTTAAGCTGATGGAAACGCATCTTTTATTGCAAATCCGTCGAGTTATTCACGTCTCGAAGGATTATTGTTATTGTTGACGGAGGATCGTACTGCATTCTCAAAAAACGGTTTGCTACTGGTGAACGTTAAATGGTGGGAGGCTTTTTCGATTTTTCAGTAGTCAGCCTCCTTCCAGCTTTTTTCTGTGTTCTAGTTTGGCGACGATCCGGCTCGCTGTGTTTTGTTTTCTCCGCCGTTTGGTTACTCCAAGCGGACAGAATCCCTCGTGCCTACAAACCCTTTGCCGGTGCAGCAGCTGGCTTGAAACGACGAATATGTGAAGATTAAGAATGTTGATGCTGCATATGCGTACTGTTACTGTTGACGGGAGTTCGTGCTTAGTCGGGATCGAAGTTTCTCTGATAACTCCAAATTGCAATATTTCAGACAGCGGATTATAGTGAAGGAATGGCATTGAGGTATTCGAAGAAAGACTGAAAACGTAGGCAGTATTCCGTGCGCGGAAACATATGGCATCGGAAAATCAGGAAAAGGCACAATGCTTAGATTGAAAAAACCCCTCGTCTTTGTTCTTTGGGCTAAAGTGGCATGACTTGATTTTAAGTGAAGGCTGTTGACATAACTTCAGTTCGGAAAAATGGTTCGATTTACGTGAAGCAGCTTCAGGATTGTGCTTGAATGCAGCATTTTGTTGGTTATTTGGATGCGCGTATTATTTGCGAAACCGATTCTCTTTATGTCCATCTGCATCGGGTGTGGTTGCTCTCATGACCAGTCCCCATTGTTCGGCTCCCTGTATTCCGGATCCGCCGGACAGATGTTCGGAAGTCTAAAAGTTGCTCGCTCAAGAAAGAAAGGTTCGGGGCAACATAAGATGCGATGGGAGTGTTGTTGAACTCGACAGAAGAGGTTTTTTGGTGGGAACAACGCTCTAAATTAAGTCGAATACGTTGCATTCAAGTGCGTAAATTCAGCGCAACAAGAAAGGTGTTCTGCCAACACAAAGCAGTAAATGAGTGCAATTATTTTCAGTTATCGGTGGAAAGAAGTCTTAGAAAGTGCGGCAGTGAATGTGCGTGTAGCTGCGAGTTGCGAGCAATTTGTGGCGCATTTTGCTTTTCTCATTTCATCAAATTGATTTCATATTTCATTAAATACAGCCGCTCGCTGTTATTATGAGAGACCTCATAAATTTTGCTTGGGAACTGTTAAACGCTGTTAGATATAAAATCATTTGCTTTGTCCTATTTTCCCAAACTTCCGTTCTGGTGATACAGAAATACCTTGGCTAAATGTTCTCGGGCGGCACATTTACTCGACTTTTTTCATCCACAGTTGCGTCACTTTCTATGCGAGGGACTGGACTCGCTAGAAGTCCGTTTTTCAGGATAGTGCCGCAATCCTTGACCGCATATTTTTCACAAACCGTTTTTCTCTGAAAAATGCGGATGTTCGAGATTTCTCCATCTGACCTTTGATCTCGGGGAAGATCTGTGCTATCTTTCTTTCCGTTCGTTGCACACTCCACTGGACTTGTTTGTGTTGAGATGGTTATAACGAAAACTGGCTGAAATGACCATCTCGCAACTCAGCCTTTTGCACACATCTTCAGCATTCAATTTTCCGCCAATGCGCTGTTCCCGTTCGCAAAGCACTATGATCTCATCCGAGAGGCTAATCTGTTGAATTATCATTAGCGTCTGATGGAGTCGCTTTTGCCTTTCTGCTTTGTTAATCCGTCAAGAGTAGCGCATTCGCTTCGAAGATGTATAAAGGTGTTCATCAAGGATCGCTACTTAAAAGCTTGCAGCAAGACGTGTTCTTGTGTTTCTGGAAACACGGCATGTTCGTTTTACAGGTAGTAGCACCAATTTGTGTATTATAGGGGTGAGAGTAAAACGTAATCACTACCCACTTATTGTTTCTTTTGAAATCTGCTCGTGGTCGAGGACGACTTTCACAGAGCGCCTTGTCCGTCTGTTTTAGTTTTTATTCTAGGGGTCTCTCTAAGCGTATTATCATGCGTCATACGAGCAAAGCTCCATCTCTCCTGAAATTCATTCTTGAAACGACTGTTATACTCAAGAATAAGCCAGGTGCCTTCTTTAGCGTTTTTTTAATCTGTGGAGTTCATCACATGAACCGCTTTATGTTCCGGCTACTTTTTACATTCGTTGGAAGCTGCTGTTGACAGTGTTAGTTGTAAATGAGTTCTCATCCTTCGCAGCTTGAGGATTATCCATTTTGCCGGGCGTTTTATTGGTTGGTACAGCCTCTGCTACTACATCTTTTAGCCAGCGCTTTATTTTTTCCTGCACAAGTTTTTTTTGGACAGAGGTGAACAGTTGAGCTTTTCAGGGCTGTAAAAGGAGATAGGCGGCTTGGCGATAGACGAGAGCCAAAGTCCTGTGTCTCTATGTAGATGCATCATAATGGCGGTGGAGGCAAAGATGCAAAGCAGGGATTACCGTGATGTCTAAATGTGGGCTATGACTATATCCGGTGAACTCAATGATGATGGGGACGTGTGTGATCAAGCGTCTGGTTAGAGTGCAGAGCGCGATGCAGTTGAGGTGAACAGTATGTTGCAGATAACAAGGCCTCTGTCGATGCCCCCGCAGCTGCAGATAACACTTCCGACGCACAAGCATCCGGTCACACAGGACTACCGCATCAGCAGACAGGTGTGCGTCTTGTTCGTTCACCTTTTCATTCCCGCTCCTCCTCCCTTCTTCCGCGGCTTTGGGAAATCTCGAATAGAACAGATTATCCAGTACATCTGTGCATTGATATGTGTGTCATCTCTGTTTATGTGCAGGTAATCGCTATCGGGACGTTATCCAACTTGCGTAATATTTATACTGCAAAAATTAATCTATTTGGTGGGTGTTCCATCGGTGGGTTGACTTTGTGGTTTGAGGTACTCCAATGAGTGAGTCGTTCTGGGGATTGTTGCAGTGTGACTAAGAGAACAGGAGCACTATTCCAGATTGGTGTTACTTCATGTGACTTTGTAGTTTCTGTGCTATCAATTACCTGGTTAGACAAGATGTCGAAGCCTTTAGGCAGTTTTCTTCAGTGCGAACTGGTAGACAAAAAACTGCTAATTTGGCAGAAATTCGGCAGTGATTGAAGGCTCATCCTCATTCGTTCTCTGTTTACGAAGGGTCTAATACACTTCTGTTCACGTTTATTTGCAGGTGCTAGGTGTGGGCATCAATGGGAAAGTGGTGGAATGCGAGAACCGTAAAACGGGTGAAAAATTTGCTCTCAAGGTAGCATATTTATTGCGTTAATTGTTTTTCGTTAGTGTGTTTGGCACGTTAAAAATCTCTATCTAAAGCGTTGCCTAAAATTGTGTCGATGTTGTTCTTTGCATCTCGAAGGAGATTTGCAGAGTTGTTTGAGCATCAGCGGGCTGTCTTTGTATTCGCATAGTATCCTGAAAATGCAACGATGTTGTCCGGAAGAACTTTTTTGGAACCGCTTTGCCCTCTCCGCGTCGCTGACTTTCTTCGCTTTTTTATTCTCTTCTCTCTTTCAGCAGTCTGTTAATATTTATTCTTATCTTTCTTAACTTGTATTATAAATGTTGTTGTGAAGAAATTTTTATAGTTCCTGCAAAGCTGAGTAAGTGAAGGGAAGGAAAAGAAGATTTTTTGCTTTTCGTGAGAATCGCCCTTCATGGAACAAAGTAATCTGATCCCGGCACCGTATTCTGCGTTAATCACTACAAGTTCTGTTACTTTGTGTCTCCAACTATTCAGAAACGATGAGGTAAACGGTACAGTTATTATAAACGGAAAGAAGATAAAAATTGCCAACCGCTTCTTACTTCAAACCTGTTAACAAGTGGTTTACGTTGTGAAGTGTAATTACTGATTCCTTTACAACGAAAACTTCTGTGCTGATCTGAAAATGTACTGCTTTCTTCGGAGAACTGCCACCCGCATCCTGCTCTCCAAGGGGATATGATTTTCAAGGGGGTCTTTCCTCTTTATTAATCAATAGATTCTCTGTCCGGTTCTCACATTTGTAATAAATATCTATCCGAAGCGTTCATAACAGCGTCAGGACATGACTTCAGTCGACTATGGAAGTTTTTTATAGAACAGTAACTGTAGAATGGTGATTGAACAGTGCCTGTGTCTAGAGCGGCCACATGCTCAAGTTGATGGAATAATGGAAATGATTTGAAAAGTTATCGATTAATGGTTGGGTGGACCTCGACTTCAGGTGCTGCGTGATGTCCCAAAGGCGCGCCGCGAAGTAGGATTGCACTATGCTGCTGGACAGCACATGCATATTGTACGTATTTTCGACGTTTATGAGAACACCTACAACCAGGTTAAATGCCTGCTTGTCGTCATGGAATGCATGCAAGGTGAGGTCACCGCTATTCATCTCGTCTTTTTCTCGCTCCGTTTTCTTGCTCGTAGATGTTCTGGAAATGTAACGTGGCTGCATCTCGCTTATGAATGTATGCTTTTATTTATTTGTTTGTACCTTGGTTTCCCAGTCTGAGCACAGGAATAGAGTGGTGGTGAAATTGGATACCTGTAGTCTGTCTCCGGCTTATGAAAAACCTAAGTTCTCTTCCGCTTAGCTGTGAACACATTTTCACGGCGTCGAGACAAATCGCATCAGCAGCTTTTGTTTAACACGAAATTTTCTTTAATTTGGCTGGCCGTTTTACTCGGAAAGGTGACTTCGCCTTGATTTACTTCACTTGAGTGGGAATGAATGGTTTCGCCCACTGATTTCGGCAACGGTGAACAGGTTGGCTGCCAAATTTTCTCATGAAATATTTCACGTCGTATTTGTGCGGCAGTACTTTCGAGATATTTATGCGATGGTGGAGTAGAATTGGATGCTTGCTACTAATTGAAGGCCGAATTGCAGGAGGGGAGTTGTTCACTCGAATTCAGCAACGTGCTCAATCTGCCTTTACTGAAAGGGAGGCCGCGCAGATAATGTATGAAATCTGCTCAGCGGTGGCACATCTGCACTCGCTGAACATCGCACACCGCGACATCAAGCCAGAGAACCTTCTTTACAGGTGACAAATGCCAGCGCCATTACTGAGCAGTGCGCTGCCTTTTTGCTGTCACTTTTCTTTATTGTTTCTAAAGTTCACGTGCATGCAGGTGAATGTTATTTGCGCTAAAGTGGACCTTCGTGATACGTGAGTGAATCCGGCAGCGAAAGGATTCCTTAGCACTCATGCATTTTATTTTCAGTTGCGATGGACCGTCGGGTATCCTAAAACTAACGGATTTCGGCTTTGCCAAGTATGTGGATGGGGCCGACACACGGCCACTCGAAACGCCTTGCTATACCCCTTATTATGCTGCACCCGAGGTTATCTGCTTGGCCATTTATGCACAGTTCTTTATAATTGCATTCTCCGTATTGTTGCATTTCATCCCCGTTCGCTAATTTCATATTTCCTGAAAATTTCCGTGTCCTGAGATTTTGTTCATTGGTGAAACTTATGAGTATTTAATGTTAGGTTTCCGTTTACCATGAAGCAAGAAACGTTTACTGTGTTGTACATATATGATCGCTGTTGTCTTTGCAGGTGCTTGGCCCCGAAAAATATGATAAATCGTGTGATATGTGGTCCATTGGTGTCGTCATGTACATCCTGTAAGTTTTTCATGCTATTTACATTCTGCATTGCATCGCCACTGTGGTCATACTTGAGACGCAGTTTGCGGGTGTCGTAAGGAATGATTTTCTGGATGAATTGTACAAATGCCCATCACAGCACTGCTTTCGGTAGTGTTTTTGAGTTCTCACTTCTGCAGTTCTTTCAAGGATTTAGAGCTTGACCTCCGTTTTAAAGAGAATCCTCACCAATCCTTCATGTCTTGCGTAACGTCAAACGTTTCGGTGACGAGGACGTCTGTTTCTTTCAACAGTAACCTTCCATAGAAATTGTTTGATAATTAATTGGAAGGGAGGAGTTTGCCGTGTTGAACGTTACGAGCATAAATAAACGCAGCTTAGTGTTTCGATTGCGTTTGGGTAATGATACGCTTTTCATTCATTGTTTTATGAGCAGTGAGTCTGCAATGGAAAGGTGGAATGTGAAAGACTAGCTGCTCATATGTTGCCAGTACTGGTGATGGGGAGGGAGAACGGCACAGATGCGTCGTTCACGGTCTTTCCGAAGAAGAGGGAAAACAGTTCGAATGCGGCTGGAAATATTCAGACAAACCTATACAGCAAAGAATTATAGACATTTGCTAGCAGTTGACGTACATGCAAATTACCTGTTAATATTTTCTGAAATGAAATTATGTTTGAACGTTTTTGTCAGCTGCTTCGCTTATTCTCTGAAGTCGAATGCGTTGAGCTGCAGAAACACTGTTTCTTCAGGGTCTGTGAAGTAATATTTTTGCTTCTGATGTTTTTTCATGTTTCAAAGCGCTTTGTCTCAATCCGGTAGTTGCATCCGGGACTAAGAACCCGAAAATCAAGATGAATTGAGCTGCTTGATGAAGTGAGGTGTTTGCAGTTTGTGCGGTTTCCCGCCGTTCTTTTCGGCTAACGGGTTGCCTATGTCACCAGGTATGAAGAACAGGATTCGATCTGGCAAGTACGAATTCCCGTCTCCCGAGTGGGATCGCGTATCCGAAGCAGGTTTCTTCTTGATCACTTGCCCACAGCGATGCATGTATGAGTGCATGGCAGTTGTTCGCCACGAAGCTGGTACATAAGAGGCTAAGCTTCAATACGAGATGAGAAACATGCATCAGGGAAGCTCAGTCTGAGTCAGCCATGTAACTCGGGTGCATCTGGATGTTGTTCATAGTATTCAGGAGAGAGCATTCCTTCGAAAAAGGTGGGATGAGATTACTAATAGCTCATGAGTAGCCTTGGATGCACAACGAGAGGAGTATTTCTTTTAACGATATTTTGGAAGAGGTTTTGTGGAGAGGGAAGGAAGGGGGGGGGGGGGGGTTGGTATTGCTTCCACTGTTTTGCAGCACCTAGAGATCATTGCTTCCTTTCGCCTTCTGTTCTCACTTCACTACATGACTGGAAGCGCGACCAGATGAGATTGGATTGTCCCTGCAGCACGCTGCACCGAACACATATTTTGCTGCACACGTTGGGAGCGCGACGTTTAGAACACATCTCTTATAAATTGCAAAAAGTGTATACAAAACTCGCGAGCGTTTGCACAGAACCAGAGTTCTTTTGTCTTCCTTACTGAGGAATGGATCGCTGATGAGGATCTTCTCATCTAATAAATCGTTACCATTCCCTGATTCTTTCTTGTACCAGATCAGCTTGGCACTTCTCGGCTTGAAGCAGTTATGACGAACAAAGGGACAAGCTGTCTTAGGTACCCTCAGCTCAATATGTTATCGTTTTGTCATTCACTTGATGCTCGAACTCCACCGTGAGAGCGATGGAAGAATTTGACAAAATTTGTTCACAAAACTGATTGTGGAGATTCGTTGTTCCGTACCTGCTGCATTCCAAGAAGGTTTACCGCGAGCATTCGTTCTGCCAGTAAGTAAACGGTGAACGATAGTTGAGTTGCAGTAAATAGTGAACTGCACAAGGGATAGGAAAGAAGGCTTCTGATATAGCCTCGACGCATCAGGTAACAGCCTTTACTAGCGCTAACTTGCCTTTACAGTTTATTATCGCGAAAGAAGAAAGTGGCAGTTGTCTTTTTGCGAACTACATTTTTTATACCTGCAGTGGTAGTTGCAAACGGCTTCAGTCGTCGTTTTTTTAAGATGTGCTCGCTAGTAGGTCATTGCACTCGCATTCTGGTCGTTTCTGCGGTTACCTCCATCGCAGATGAGTTAGAGTGAAGGACCAACCATTCGATATATAACACAAAATGAGCAGTGTTCTGCGTTGATCAGGTTCTTTGGGTATTTCCCACAGTTTGTAAATTGCAGTTGCCGGAGGGAAAACCCTCATTGACAAAGAAGTGCGATTTCAGCAAAAGATCTCATCAGGAAACTTCTCAAAACAGACCCCAGTGAGCGATACACGATCGTGCAGACGATGAATCACAAGTGGATAACCCATTACCAGAAGGTTCCTGAAACTCCATTATTCACCGCATCTGTACTAAACGAGGAGAAATCACAGTGGGGAGAAATGCAGGTGAATTATTTTCTACTCTTCGTTCTCTTATGGCATCTACTTAACACTTCGACCTCTAATAGAACCTAGAGGATTTAAAACTGAGTCTTCAACTCGGGCTGTTTACTAATAAAATAGAGCTATACCTGGCTGACTTCTTGCTTGAGCTTGTTTTTTTGACAACTGCACTGTCTGAATGAGTTATACGTGGGTCACCTGAGACTTGTAGAATAGCATTCAGCAGTGTGGAAATTTAATTCGAAGATATAAGGAGATCTTCCGTTTTCGAATAATCGCTTCGCAGTTGAGTACAGCAGAGAGGAAAGGTGATGTTCGTTGTCATCTTTTCTGACAAGACACTGCATTGTCTCATCTCACTGAAGCAGATTGCCGTTTCTTTGGCGATGGTTGTATCGCACTATCTTGTCCGTTGTGTACATATTTCATTTCATCGAGGACAATTTATGAGAGCAGCGCGAAGACAGCTGTTGCTTCGAATAAAATTCTCTCATAAGCTGCACAGTCCGCAGGAAAGGGGCTCTGTGATTTTTGCAACGCAAGGTTGTGCATGAAGCGATAGGTTTGGAGCTAATCTTCGATTATAGGTGCCAAAGATACGTTGTGAGAGGTACTAACGATAAGGTATTTACAGAAGCATCGAAACGGGCTGAAAAAGGTTGAAGCAGCGAGCACAGACAATCACATCACTGAAACAGTGAGCAATTTATCGAGCACTGGCCCGTAGCTAGAGCAAGGGGTACATGGGAATAAGCTGCTTATGAATATGCGATAGCAGATTAGCATCGCAACGGGAGCGCAGAGGATATGGGCATACTCTTATCCACCCCCTCTGTCGCTGTTTTCTCTCTTTTCCCCATCTTTTAATCATTTTTGTTGTGCCCTATGTATTTTATTTTGAGTTCTTATCATTTTCGAATCTCGCTGAAGTAGCATTTGTTATTGTTTAGCAAGGAGTTGCGGCGAAAAGGCTTCCGCCGGTAGGATCACAGAAGCGCATAGTCGGCCAAAACCCATATGAACATGCTATCCTCCAGTTTCGTTCTGATTTCTGCATCCTCTTTTTTTCCATGTGCCATATCATGTCTGCAAAAACCTTCCACCATCTTCCCAGAATGTTCCGATTTCTGTGTAAGACGGCTATATTGTTGGGAAAGGGGGGAGAGGTGTCTGTGCATGATTTGCATACCGCGTAATCGTTTTCATTTGAGTGTGCTTGACTCTCATTCGTTCCCCGCTCTCCGCCGTCTTCACCGAGCCTAGTGCTGATAGAAATCACAGTGTAAGTATCTGCTGAATATTTTTGCACGGCAGTTATATTTCAGGGTGGCATTCTTCTCCTCGCAAAATCACAGTTGAATGTTTCCTGTGGATTAACCTATGAAAAGCTGTGGTCACTATAGTCAGCATTGTATGCTGTTTCCGTCGAAGAACTATCATTTAACCGTTGTATTTCCTTTGGATGACGCCTACAAGTCTCCCCTTCATTGCTACTTCTTGAGTCATGAACGAATGTATCGTCATCGTTGTCTTCGGTCTTTTCTTCGGCTCTTCCGGAAGTTTGCAAGCGTCGCATAGTTGCAGCCTTCTGCTCACGCATCTTTGGTGCAGCATAAGATGAGGTGGATGAGCTCTTATGGACGGCGGGCGGGTGGTAGGTGCAAATGCCTGGCTACGAGGCTAATTAAGCATTAGTGGAGGATTTTTCACTGACTGCTTTTTTATTGCGTTCTTTTTTTTTTCTGCTAGAGGGCGAGACGCTTCACTTGGTGCCACAAGTCAGTGCAGCGTGAATTCGCAGGTTGGCCGTCATGCTTTCATGCAGCACCATTGCTCTTCGCTTACGACGAGGCGGGCTAGCGGTTTTGAGTGCGTTCCATTTTGAAAAGGCAGTCTTCATAGATATGCAAAGTATATGTTGTTCGAAAGATGTTTTCCATCGGTAGCGGCATGCTTTATTCGACGAGTGGGGACCGATGTCGTAGCAGAATTGCTTCGAGGGTATGAGGTTTTCGAGAAAGCTTTTGAAATATCGCACGAATGAACGAGAAACTTGGCGTTGTGTTTAGGGTAAAAGTTCGATTTACGGAATTAGTCGTTAGTTCTTTATTGTCGATAGCGTTGTGCTAGTGCCATCATCAATGCAGCGGCGTCCTCAGTTAGTGGGGAGAATGAGATATTGCACTGCTTGCATTCTCTGAATGCTTATGCCGCTTTACGAAGTGTGCTGTTCTTCTTTTGCTGCTTGTCGCTTTGAATGTGTATGCTGCATTTTTGAGAGTATCTGTAAGTGCTCGCTGCGAGATCGAATTCATCTCTCATAAAAATATTTCGAGCGGCTGTGTGCCGCGCAGTCCCACATTAGACGACTTATTCACGTCTTGAGTATGTTGCAGCAACTTTACATCCCGAAATACCTGCTCGGTCAGCTAGTCGATTCGTCCACACTATTTCCAGCAGCTGTCTAGATTTTACGAAGTCTGCAAGTAAATGCAGGTGGTCGTTGCACGAAGGGTTCTGCAGCAGAAGGGAACTCAGGACATTGCTCACTCTGCCGATGGAAAGAAAGCAGTGTGCAGTATTGAAGTTCAGCGAACATAAAAATGACGAAGTGAGACGCCATAGCGAAGCCGCGTGTTTTGAAAATTACTTTTGAAGCATGTTTGGGATGTGGAGTCCCTTGCAGGGAGATTAAAGTATTGTAGATCAGCGTAGCGCGGGGAGTGGAAAAACCTGCAAACTTTTCTATAGAAAGACGGCAGCAGAGCACTGTGAATATTCTACTTTTGGAGGTACGCGAGGAATTTCTTTGCTCTCATTCTCAAGCACAAGTGCCAGTCATTTTCGTACGTGATTTGCATATGTAGAACGGGGCCACCAGTAAGCCCGTTAGACTGTGGAGTGGTATGGGATAATATTCAATAAGTTCCGCCTCCGACACGAAGAATCAAGTCCCGGGTAATGGATGGTGTTCATGAAGAGCTGATTTCTCTGCCACGTTGTGATGTGTACGTGTGAGTGCGGAATGTGCTTTTCGAAAGAGTGGAGTGGATTTGAAGCTGCCCACCTTTTAAGCCGCAATATTTATGAGTTTTGCAGGATGAGATGGAAAAAACTTTGGCAACGATGAGAGTCGGCAACGAGGACGTACACATCAAGAGCCTCAAAGACTCTAACAACCGTCTTTTGAACAAGCGCCGGAACAGGGCCGATAAACAGTAGAAAATTACTGGCTGAGTTAATCTTTCTTCCTCATTAGTTTCGAGTTCATGAAGCTGTTTGTCTACATATTTTGTTTTCAGATGCCCTCATTTCCGAATTTATGTATGCTTCACATTCCATGTTGTGTTAAAAGTGAAGCAAAGAGGGTCAGATTTTCATATCCAGTAAAGGAATACAAGGCGTTCGTTCCTTTTACAGGTTTACAGCAAAAGAAACAAGGAGTGGTGAAAGTTGAATGTGGACACGTTTACAGCCCGAGATGTGCGAGTATGCCGTTTGGAACTGCTAACTAAGAATTGGTTTTTGGCACGTGGAGGGGGATGACCCATAAAAGTTTTGACGTGGTTTATGGGAGCAAAAGGAGAATGTGCAGCGAAATTGTACGGAACACGAAGCCCCCTCCCTTTACATTTCTAGGATTGCGTTTGATACGAATCGTGTTGCAAATTGGATTTCACTCGTTGTTTGTTTGTGACTTCTGGTGGTGTATTTTTAATTGGTCGCATGTCGACGAAGAAGTGCTCATAACACGTCCCCTCTTGTATGTCGCAGCGTTCTTATCTGCGTTGTTTGCCCCATGCATATTACTTCAGATTGTAGTAATAATCTTCGCCATAACGCTGGCTTATTTGTATAATGACTTCGAGAAAAGCCACACCCGAAGGTTCAGCAAATGCTCTCACTCACATTTACGACACATGTGCCTCTTTTTGTGTTAAGGGGGAGCGGAGAAGGAAAGAAAATGGGGATCTCTTGAAATTTGCCCCGATGAACTCTCGCTGTTTCAACTGTGTCATTTGATGGGTCTTCGGCAACGGTTGTGCATTGGTGATGAGTCTTGGACAACTTAAAGACCTGGTTTGTGCAGAGGGTATACCAGCCAACGAGTGTTGTGTTGCCATGGAGCGATGAGCTGCTCCGATCATCAAACCCTATTCTGCTCAACAAATTGTAACAAGGTTTATCGAGTTATTGTCTTCTCATGGTGAATGTGTTTATGGTTGAGCTGAAGCAAGGCATAGGCACACTTCTATCTCCACATGCCTCAATTTGTGGGGGAGATGCCGGGTACTTTTTTCTGGCAACTGCTGGGTGGATTTGGTGCCGTTTTCATTCATAGGGAGGAAACAGGGACAGATGAATGCGCACATTATTTGATGTGGTGGGAGAGGGAGTTGGGGGAAATTCCAGAGAGGGGTATCGCAATGATCTGCAATCGTAAAACACATGAGTAGGTCACTCAAGACTTGTAAGGGAGATGAAAAAATCGAACAGCGCAGTCTTGCACATCCTTCCCCCCTCCCCCACTTCAGGTCATGAATTCATGGAAGTAGGGTACATGCTGCCATACTTATTATATGCACTACGGAGAGAACTTGTAGTCTCATTCAAGCTCGAAAGCGATCATCAATGCTGGGTGGATGGGCGCGGCATTTGCGAGCTGGCTCCAAGCTGCTTCATGTGTGCGTGGTGTGTCGGTTCCCGTGCAGACAGCATCTCAGCAGCTGCTACTAGTGGCTGGTTGTCATGCGCCATACTGTTGAGAACAGTTTGTTGTCATTACCCAACGGCTCTGTGCCCGCTATCTCGCTATGACGTTATCCTGATTTGATGGAGGGAAGGTAGTTTTCTTTGCATGATTATAGGGCTTGGTTATTGGATGCCGTTTGCTGGAAGCAGCATTCTCCCTGAAGGGCTCCTTTGCACTGTTTATGTTTGCGTATCGCTTCAAGCTTGATGGATCATGTTTGTATTTGAGCATTCTACGAGTGTCACGACGTTGCCTTCTTGCTCCTATTATTTCTTCGTGGCATTCTTGTCCTTTTATTTGCACTCAATAAAGTCGAGGTCTGAACGAAGAGTTCATGCACACACCGCGCAGCAGTTTGCGTCGAAGCTGATAACTCCCTCTTCTTTTCTGTTTTCCCCCTGGGTCTCGAGATTTCAGCGTCTTCTGAAAAAAGTTGACAAATACATTACCTCATTTGGAAACTTTCAGGTTATTCGAAACAGCTAGCTAATACGGCTACTGTAAAAGTCGTGCCATAGAGTAGTATCCATTCAAGCTGACAGTGACGGAAGCAGCCCCAAAGTAGCCTAGTTTAGGAACGTCACCTGTTGAAAAGTAAGACTGTCAAGGTTCGCACACAGCATATTCGCCCGTGTAGCAATCATGTTACAACCTAGAAACCGAAAGTTTCGGTCCTAGACTTGTAAGTTATCTCCCGGTCGCACCAGACTACCCGAAACTCTGAGCCTGAAGCGTTGCTTTAGGGTCTGGTGGTGTTGGGCCAGTTTTTAGCAAAAGTGATCTTTAGAGGTGGACGTGAGTTTGTCGGCTGCACTCGATTCTATGGCTCCAATCCCTTCACGTTACTGACGAAAACACCGAGTTATTGAAGTACTGGGAGCGGTGGGTGGGGAACAAATGGCAGCAACCCAGAAGGTGGAAAGCCCACTCTGGCGGGTACCGGATGATCGCCTAATTTAGTCTCGGTAGCTGCTGCTATTTCGCAAAAATCCAGCGAGACCCGTGAAGTGCCAGTAAACCAGAGAGTGGTTTAAATCCGGTTCAGGTAGGACGACCGGCTCTTACACGTTTACGAGGCGAGATTTGCGCATCCAGCCGGGATTGGATTCAAAATACCTCACAGAGTTATGGTGGAAGCGGACCTTGGTTCCGGTTCCGGGCTTGAAGGGATTGAAGGTCTATTCTCACCAGAAAACTACGAACCAGCAGCAGAAAGCGCCAGAGTAGTGAAAGGTGCGTAACATCAACAACAGTTATTATACTGGACGCCCACTCACAGCTTGAACTTCGTGTCTCTCCCTCCCACCGTCTGTAAATGCTTCCACACCTGGTATTACGGAGATGAACGCCTTGTTCTGCAGACATCATCTCTAAGTATACTGATCGTCAGCCATGAGGAACGACTGAGGTTCCTGTTTTTGACACGACTTTCGTAAACCATCCCTTGCACTGTTTGTTCTTTTTATGCTTCCTCGAAAGCTTTTCGCGGATTCTGAAACAACTCGGTAGTCGAACTTGAGGTGATGTAGTGGAATATGCTCGGAACGACGTCGTTTCACCTCCAAAAGCTACTTCGATAAAGCAAAAAAGCACGATGAGATGCGAACTATGTCGCGAAATTGTGACGAACACAATCACATATGGAGGAGCACAGTTGCTCGGATTAGAGAGTCGGTTTGGCCCCTTAAATCCACTTTCTGTAAAGTTGGCGGTTTCACACTGCACCTTCTGGAATCGATTTCCTCCCACATCCTTAATGCATCCACCGCTCAACTTCTGAACTGCGGTTGAATCGCTTCGACCTACCTTCTGCTGCTACTCATGGTTGTCGGATATTTACTCCGCCGGACTGTGGGGACCGGCAAACCTTTTGCTCATCGTTACTGTTCTTGCGCACATACTTTGTGCATCCTTCCATAAGGAATGTTGGAGTAAAAATGCGGTACATCGAAAGTTTATCATTACGAATACTCTGCATGGTCAGACGTACTACAAAAGAAATCTCCTTCCAGTGTGTAGAAGTGGGAACGAAAGCCGAGGAAAAAGGAGGGAAAAAGGGATGCAAACTTGTGTCCCATAGATCGGGATGGGGAGAGAAGTGAGAGGCTTCGAGCACTTTGGGCGGCTGAGCAGATGGGTGAATGTCATCGACTTCTTTCGCAAGATAGGGATAGGAATGAGGAATGTCGATCTCGTCGACCAGATGCGGTGAGAGATGAGGACGTCGACGTTATCAGCCAAATGATTTGAGAGGTGCAGGCCGTCGGTTTCGTAAGCCATGTAGATACCGCCCGTCTCAGGTACCTGAGGGAAAAGAGAACGAGGGATCCCACCCTCATAGGCTATATATAATGTAAAGATCTTTAAATATGCCAGGACTGGAGAAACCAAACAAGCGATAAGGCAACGAAAGGGGGCCAGCAGTAAATCCCCACAGTGTGCTAAGCACTGAAAAAAGGTCTGGGTAGGGACATGGTATACGTCTATGTCGGTGGGTAGAATGTCATCTGCACTTTCTCCTCTTTTCTCTGAAATATCCGAGGTGCAGCTATCCGCATGATGAAGTGACAAGCTGATGCCTAGGAAGTGCGAGGCGTTTTCGTCGGCATGTTAAAGTGTAATGATGATTGTTGGTGCTGCACAAGAAGTTCGAAGTGCCCAGGAAGAGAATCTGCATAAGTGGGGCCACCTATCCCACTCCCTTCTGAGGGCGGCCACGCCATATCGAGGAACACTGGTGCTCGAGTCCCCTGCATCCTACCCCCAGGCATCAGAAGCCTGCGTGCAGACGTCTGCGGAACAAAGCCAGTAATTGAACTCTGTTGACGACATTTCGATTCAAAAGTTTTGGCTTCTTTCCAACACCGTATACTTCAGCAGTATTCGTCATCGTCTGCATTACTTGGTGGTTACTGCGGCAGGTGTTGCTCAGCTACAACTAGAGCAGCGAATGAACAACCTGTGGCGGTCATTGTCGGGGGTCGCATCACTTTCTCTCATGTCTACATTAAGGTGGCGTGGGTTTTCTCCTACCTTTTCGGCCTGGTTATGCAAGTCACCTGGAAGCTGAGTGAACCTAAGATGTTCCTGTGAGGGAAGGAATTAATTGAATGAGCGTCCCTGGCATACTGCAAGTGGGTGGGTACACGGCGTAAGTGCTCTCCCTCCTGATATATTTGCGTTTTAAAAGCTCCACATGAAATGAGGACGCAGAATTTGGGCCCTACCGTTGATTTTTTGTGAGTGCCATTTGCGGCATGTTGATGCCAGACGCATTCCGAGATCAATTTTCCCGTCACTGAGATGAGTTCGGCATGACTAACTGCTTATCGCAGACATTCGCGGCGAGGCGCCGTTTGGTGCTGTTAGGTGCTGGTGGTGGCAGGTCCTACAGCGTCGAACGAAATCTCGGTAACACTCGTGAATCCGATATTTTCGTCAATAATTCTGCCTTCGCTGCGGTGGGAAGGTGACGGGAATGAATGGTGCGCTTGAAGGGTTTCTTGGCGTGTTTATGACTTGCATAAGCGGTCGGCGTGTTGTAAGTAGTCGTCGCTCGAGCTGGATGGAGGCAGCAGCGATGTCGCGCTCACTGCTCGAAACGTTTGTTGCTTAGGAGATTCTCTGCGAGTGCAGTGATTTCTAGGAATTATTTCGGAGCACTTAAACTGCAGTAACGTGCAGCGGACATTGGCTACTTTGACGTTTTTAGTGACAGCCGCGCAGTAATGCAAACAAATGGCACGTTATAAGGTGCTCATTTGCCCCTATAAACGAATAGTTCGAGGCAGAAAATGCGAATGCTGCGTCAGTTTAAAGGCTCCTTCTCTTACTTCAACTGACGATGGATAAGCGGCATCTGTTCGCTAGTTCATCGCCTCTTGCCCCTCCCCCTCTTCTGCTTTCCTTCGTTATCATGTGTTTCCACTTATGACTTCGGTTGACGCTTCCTGGACGTTACAGAATCACGTTCTTTGTCTCAGAGATTGTAGGGGGTCCCATAAACACAGATCGAGGAGGTTGCAAACGTACCCACTGCATCGGTTTATGATTACTTATAAACTCCCACCCCACATTTGTCCCTAACTTGTATTGTTCTCTTCCTCTCGCGCTTCACTTCAGCGTATGAAAAATCTGTGGCAGGTGCTCGAGTGTCGTGATGAGCGCAAATGCTAAAAGGCCTCCATGATTGACTGAAAGGAGTTGCCAGTACTAGGAACTGCAGGACGAAGCGAGAATTGCGATAGTGAGCGTCGTTTGGGGTTAGGGAGGAGAAGCGTTTTGACTCGGTGGTTCAGCAGCAGCGGGAAGGTGCAGTGCGGCTGTGATACGTCAGCCTGCATTAAAGGTCGATAGTGTACGCTAATTTCGCACTTCACTCAGAAATAGTTTCTGCTTGTCGCTTCGAAAGACGCGTTCTCATTTGTCCGTCAGTAGTTTTGCCGAACAAAATCAGTCAATTGCAGCAGCAGTTCTTTGAAAAAAGTGGCTAGAAGTGAATTTCCCAGTGGTTGCTATTCATTTACTGACTGATTTACCCCAACGAGGTATGAGGGAAGGGGAGGTGAGAGAGATGAAAAGGAGGAAAGAGGATGATGACGCACATAGTCGATGTAGTATTTTGTGGCTAATGAATATTATGTAGATTGTAAGTAGGTTTCGCAACGAGTCGGGGCTTCCGTCCAGTTTTTCCTCGGCATTTTAAATGCGACAAAGTCGGACTTTGTCAAAATGGAAAGCGTTTTTTCAACACGTAAAGAAGCTTAATAGATTTCATATTTGACGTTTTATTTTTATGTGTCTTTGGTTTCAGCCGTTTCTTAGACGTCAGTTTCTTTTTTGAAGCGTGAGGAAGGAAGGGAGGGTTGAGGGGGAAAGCGTAGAAAGTTCAGTGATCATTTATGGTGACTCATTCGGTTAACTCCAGTTGTCGGTGCGATTTGCTTCTCGAGCAGTAAGAAAGGCTCTGCAGTGCTGTCTACTGAATAGGCCGGGAGCGGTACTTCATAATGACTTCGACCATTGCTCTCATCGTGAACTTGAGTGTTTGCAACAAAAGGCAGGGACTTTACCGCAGCGAAACAAAGTGAGAAGGCTCACAGCTGCTTCTATTTATTTGTTCATATTGCTATCGCTGTGTATCAATGTTTGCAGTTTGAGTTCACTTTGATCGGTCGAGATGTGTTTTGGTGTTGTCGCATGCGTTCCCCTCTTTTCCCGCTCACGCTTTTTGTCGTCTTTCAGAACCTCGCTCGCATCCGGTTACCGATGGGTCGTTTATGGATTGTCACTTATGCATGAAATAATATCGACAAGTGACAGCGGTGTGTATCTGCCCATCTTTGTCGCCATTCTCCTCCTCCACTTCATGCAAATTCGTAATGTGCTTTTCTACATTTTTCTTGCCTCTCCACAACCACCTCTTCATATGTACCGGAGTATAAGTTAGAGCTTCTTCCTTCTTCACTGTAATTGACCTAGCCACTCGTACTTCACTTTAAAGCATCCGTATTTTGTTCCATGTGAGGTTTATATTTTTGTAGGAAGCGCACTTGTTATGTTATACAATTTTTTAAAGAGTAGATTGACGAGGTGAAACTGTCTGAGTAATCGATTTGGCACACGAGGCGCTCTCTCGTTGTTCTTAGCACAGTTGCTGACGGTGCACTTCTCAGCGCCATCCAGTGTCAACCACAGATTTTTGCATCACAGCCAGCTATATCCACCTGGACACATAGCTTCCTATCGCAGTGGTTACTCATTCATATTTTGAACCTTCTGCAGTTTGCTGTGAACAATTTACAAAGGAGAGCGGGATTCGCCTCATCCTTAAACAGTCAGGCAAACGCGGCCTGTTTTGTCGGCAGGCTGAGGGGAAGTAAATGGAAAACGGTGTTGTTCTTGTTTCGGGAATTGCGTCGCGTTCAAGAGTCGAATTGTCGATGTGCAGCAGGTCTAACAGTTACCTTTCGCATCGGCCATTAACGTTAAAATAGAAATCACTTGAGAGGGATCTTGGCGAGTGGAAAATTGATTGTTTCGAGAAAAAGGGCTTTTCGAGAGTTGAATCCAGAGAGGTGATGGTTGTCAGCCGAATAATGACCATGATGGGGATCTTGTTTATATAATTGCCAACCCTAATGTATTTTCTTCACTGAATGCTGCAGGTCTTTCTTATGTTAAAGCGTCTTCGTTTCCCTTCATACGTTGTTTGCTGCGTGTGTTGTTGATCTAGACTTTGCTCTGATGAAGAAACAGATCTTGCTTAATTACCGTATAGAAAGACCTGCTGTGGATTTCACCGTTATCTTTGTATCTCTCCCAAGGCGAAAATACACTGAGTTGCATGCTTGCATTAATTGCGTCTTCGGGGAAGCTTCTTGATGTGGTTGTATAAATGTTTTCGAGAGCCTCCATGATATTTCTGTTTCTGTGCACGTTCACAGTCCAAATCTGTTAGCGATTTGTAGAAATCGCTTATTAATTTGGTCTCTACCATACTCTGCTGCATTTAGCGATATCCAACACCACCGCTTATAAAAATCACGCAATATGAGCTCACAAAAAGAAGTAAATGGGAGAATTGAAGAAATAGGTCGTCAGTGAAAGCCTGTCAAACATACAGATTGTGAAGATTTGCCTGGTTTAGGCGCTGAATGTGCAACTAATCGAAAGCGGAAATATTACGTATTTTTTCTGCTCTGTGTCGGTTACGTAGGGTTGTGCAAAACATCATGGGGCGTTGCTTTCTGCTTTCTTCTCGTGCTTTACCGTTAAATCCGACTCCAAATGGTACTGCTAGCTAATTGGAACTTCCTAGATCACTTCACGAAGGGCTTTTTGTTCATAGCAGTAGATGTATGGGTATAAGTATCACTTTATGACTTGAGAAAGTTGTATACCAACACGACATGGAATCTTTTCACAGTTGAAGAGCCGAGAGGAATAGTAGTGCTTAACGTATTGTGTCTTCATAATGCTTGTGGCGCAGATGTCTTCCCACATATGAAGTATAAAAGCCCGACGGTTGTTTTTGCAGGACTAGTTCACACATTGTCGTTTCCATTTTTATTGACATTATTAGTGTCTCATCGCTTTTAGGTTATTTTTATCTTTACGATCAATAAGCTCTAGGTAGTTCTCAGAATATAAGGGAGAAGCGGCTGCATCGTTAGACGTCTCTATCTCTTTTTCAAGCACTTTCGGCCACCTGAGGAATTCAACAATATACGAATGCATAGTAGTGATTAAATCTAGCCAAGGAGCGTAGGCAAAGCAGTGTGCGTTTCATATTAAGGAAATGTTTGCCAACGGATCGTCGTCTCCGTGGGTGATCACTGAGGCAGAGCAGCAGCAGAACGACGTGCAGTTCGCGACGCTGAATCCGGTGAATGGCCTCGTTTCTGGCGATCGAGCAAAGCCACTTTTCATGAAATCTGCCTTGCCTCCCGCCGTCCTCGCCCAAGTGTGGCAGCTGGCCGATTATAACAAGGCAAGAACATAGCTAATACCACACTTCATTTCCCAAACTTGAAGCAGCAATTTTCTTTGGGATAAGCATGTTCATGAAATTATCGTGCACGCTATTATGGGTCTTACCAAAACGGTTAAAGAACAGGTGGCCTATATCTGAATTCACAATTCGTGTTGCCTGTTTTTTGATGAGTGCATTGATTTCATTTCCGCACATCACTTCGTAGAGGAACTGAATTTAACGTATTATACTACGGTTATGAAACAGTAACTCGATTTTTCTCCAGCTAAGGGATTACAGAAATCACATGTCGTTCCCACCCTCCTGACACACTTCTTGTTTACTTGAAGTTAGGGATAGTAAGGTTGATGGCATTCTTATGTCACACAGTCTGGCACTGAGGAAAATGTGCAGTTTATGGAATTTCCTGGTGTTGGGAAATAGTGGCATTCAGAAGAAAATAAGAGATTGGCCTGCTTGTTGCAGCAGTAAATGTTTCCGTAGCAAATAAAGTGCTCAAATATCCAGTGTTTGACGGCAGAAGAAATATTCTCGTTATCTTCAGGACGGCAAGGTGGATCGCTACGAGTTCTCGGTGGCCATGCATTTGATTCGCACTGTCATGGCCGGTATACCTTTGCCACCATCGCTGCCTGATTCAATGAAGGTCGATTCTTTGAGTGCTACTTTTGTTGATGTGTTATTATCGCCTTTTCATGCGTGCTTCGTCACTCATTCGTTGCAAATCGTTTTCTGCTGAATTCTGACTTGATTACTGCCTGTTCGAAAGCCACTAAGTGAAATTAAAATGTAGCATTTCAGCCTCCCGCGTTGGCTGCCCAGAAATCCTTAGATGGCTTTTCGAGTAACACGGGTGTGATGAAGATGAGCAGCAGTAGCACGCCTGTTATGGGTATTCCTGGCATAACCTCAGCGGGCATGCGTTCAGTGATGGGTGCTGCCGCTGGGATGCCGGTAGCAATGCCCGCAGGTACGATGGGGACACCGCCGTCGATACAAGCAGTGCCACCGATGAACACAGTTGTACCGCTGGCACCCGGTGTGGGTCGTGTGCAGGGTGATTGGACCATTGCACATCATAACAAACTAAAGTACTGTCAGCAGTTCAATCAGTTAGATAAAGGACGTGTCGGCACGCTGAGTGGCGTCCATGCAAGGTGATCATTTGTTTCGTCAGCACTTTGTGACTCGTGCTTCTCTGTTATTGCCGCACCGCTGTTATGATCCCTTCACAGCAAGCAGCACACGCCGTTGAGGTGGGATCTGTTTCAAACAGTTCTTTTGCGAGGGCAGAAGTTGTTGAAACCGCAAGTGCGTGAAAGGTTGGGCATGCTGCAAGCTATAATTGTTGTCGCCCACTTGTTCCACGGGGGCAAAAAAGTTGCTTTTTGCCTGTTGCTACCCAAATAAAGTTCCATGAAGTTAATGCATGTTTTTGATTCAGGAATTTGAAATCATTAAATGGGAAGTAGATGCCATCAAGTGTGGGTTTGTAAGAAGATGCCGCACATCTCCAGCGGTTGCATCTTTAGTAAACAGTATTATTTTCACGAAGTTGTAGACAGAAGTCGATGAAAATACGGGAGCATGCAAGGCGGACGCTATTGTCTGAGCAGGAGAGGAGCCAAATCAGCAGTCGATTTTTGTCGATTACCAATCGAAAACATACGTTGCATTTCATTGCGGGATGTACGTCACTGGAAGCATGCAGTCAAAGTAGAATGTCGGCTCAAAAAGTCTAGATCAAGTCGAATGTTCCTTATACACACATATCGCTATCATCCGACTGAAAAAGCTTCTTGATCACAGCCGAAAGTATAAAAAGATGGATTCTGAAGCCCATTAAACTTTCGGTTAATAACCGAAACTCCGTTGCAGCAGTATCATACAGAAACCGGCCACTGTCTCACTGTTTCTGAGCTCCCACCCTTTGTTCCTTTCATATAAGGGATGTTAGCGCATATATCCTCTCCGCATTCTGCTTATAGTCGTAACTGCACCCGAGTAAATAAGCACTTTATTCAGTTTGCAATATGTCTGTTTTGAGAAATGTTCTTGCGCAAAGCCAGTTGCCGAATGTGACTTTGGCTGAAATTTGGAATCTCTCGGACGTGAACAAGGACGGCCGTTTGAGTGTCGAGGAGTTTTGTATAGCGATGCACCTCATCGATTCTGTTAAGGTACGCTCATATGTTCTCACTGTATGTTCGAAGGTGCTACTTTAATGGCGAGTACACGGTGGTGATGTTCCGCGCGCTTTATTCGTACGGTTTTCACTCAAAAAAGGTTATGTAGTGTATGGTGTAAAATAGAATGAAGTGCAGCGATAATGGCTTGATAGCAAGAAATGCATAATATAACTAAAATTCACTCTTCGGCAATTCGTTTAGATGGAAAGGTGCAGGAGTCACATCATATCGTCGCTGGTGACCATACCGCCAGATATGTTGGTCAGGCAACCGCTGGCAGCGGAATTGTTCCGATTCTTTCTACCAGCAACTGCTTCTATCGCTCACCCCATCTACGTGATTAGGTTCTTTCACATTAACACACTGTGGCTGAAAGCCCGATTGTTTAAACTGAAGTTGTGGTGAATAATGACGAAAGGATACATTCTAAGTAGCTAAATAAGCTAAATAACTAAATAATTCACCTCCAAACACCTCCAGCTAAATAACTCTTCCTATTTTGCTCTTGGACGAGTCTTTGGACAGATTATTTGTTATTTTATTTCATCCTTCCTCCTTCCTACCTGAGAATATCTCAGACGTTCTTTGCTCATCTTTCACTTCTTTTCTTGTATGAGAGATCAGCTCAGCGCTCTATCGCTTGAATGCCTCGTCATGGTCGTAAAAATAAAACCTGCTTATGCTACATTGGCTAATGAATGCACAGTGGATCCTTCACACCATATTATCGCCTCCTGTTAGTCTTTTTATAGGTCACTGCTAAACTTCGAATTGGTGGAGATGTGCTTGTGAACTGACATTATATGATGGCCAGTAAGTAGTCTGTTGGGCGGTATAGCAGTGCAGTTTAGAGAGACATGTTGTACCTCGAAATTCGCACTGAAGAAAAGGGTGATAGAAAGCGCCCTGGTTAATAAATTTCGGTTTTTATGAATGTTTCGATTTGTTTCAGTAGTATATCATCTTCCATGTACACAATAGTACATCTTCCAATGTTAAGGTTAAGGTTAAGGTTCCATCATCTACCGATGTTAAGGGTTTTAGATAGGATTATCGCTTGTTTGGGAATATTTTTGATTCGTTGGTATTTCATCTTGACAGCGGTGGGGAGGAAGGAGGTCGAAGGAGTACCATCCTCGCTTTCAATCCTGTTCTTCCTCCACCAAAAGCTACTATTTTATTTTTTCCTTCGCTTTTTTGAAACCATTAGCACATATTGTTGCACCGTTTGTCAAAAAAGAATCCCTGTTCTTGTTTGAAGGCCGGTTTCTTGCTGCCGAAAAAGCTGCCTCCTGAGTTGTTGTCGATGTGCGTGAGGTCGAAGAGTGAGTCACCTGTGCTAGACGTGAATGCACCTCCTGCTCAGAAGGCACCGCCACCGCGCACTTTCGAAGACAAACGACGCGATAACTACGATCGTGGACAGGCCGAACTAGACCGACGCAGGCAGATACTTCGAGAAGAGGTGCATGCGATTTCTTTTCCATGAGGGCAGTTTTCACGGAGATGCCAACCCACATGAGTGTCACGTCCTAACAAGTTCTCAAGTTTGCTCAGTTTTATACAATATTGGCTGCTTTTTTAGCTGATAATAACTGCCTTCAGTGTACGGGCGTAGTTTTCCTTTTTGTTTTATGTTTTAACTTCAGAGTGGAGCTGCACTTGATGGTCTTTTTTTATCCATGACTAATAGCAGGCCGGTTTGGTTGGAATTATGCTGTAGAGATAAGAAATACAAAAGTTATTTGCTCCTTGCGAAACTCATCGAGGTGCCCTTGGTTGAAGCTCTCGTCTCCTTTTCCAAATCGAAAGCCCAGTTAAGGTGTTGTAAAGGAGGGGATTTCCTTTTGATTTTGCTTGCATCTGCTTATAACTCTGGAAAGTTTCAGGAGGAAAGACGTCGAGCAGAACAGGAGAAGAAAGAGAGGGAGGAAGCTGAAAGGAAAGAAAGAGAACGCGAGGAAGCAGAGAAAAGACGACGAGCTGAGCGACAAGCAGAGCTGGAAAGAGAGCGTGAGCGAGAGGCAGCTCGACAAGCCGAAGAACGAAGAATTTTAGCAGAGAAGGAGGAGGCGAGGCGTGAAATGGAAAGGCAGCGCAAAGCGGACTTGGATGCTATCCGAATTCGCGACGTCAAGGTTCACTTTGATGTATCTAACGTTACCACCTAATCTTTGTTCTGTAACGCCATCGCTGCTGATAGAGTTAGGCGGCAAGGTTCAGGTAATGTTGAGCTGTATGCCTACGACGTTTCAGCGATCTAAATATATAAACGAATTAATAAAGGTTGTGCAAAGAGCAGAGAGGATGAATAAGGGAAGTTGTAGAGCCGGGAGTTCTGGGAACGAGTGATGTGTGAACATATTCGAAATCTTTCTCTGCTACTTTTCACACTGAAATTGCACGTAAAAGTTTTAAAGGCTTCCTACCTGCATGAGTGCTTGTTAGGTTTCGTGCTGCGGTCTTTGATGAATGAAACATGCCAATCTTTGCCAGCAGACACTTCCCCATTTATTAAGAGTATTTTCATCAGTGGGAAATGTGGGGGATGCAGTATCTTAGGCAGTCGTGTTATGACACTAAACGAACGTATTAATTGTGTGGTTGGATGGAGAGGCTTTCACTGAGGCTTTCATCCGTTAACAGCAAGTAGTGCGACACCGAAATGAAGTGGAATTTCGAAGGAATGTGTTGTAGTATTATGGGGATTTAAAATATTTTGGTTCATCACTCATGCTGCGCAATAGAAATAGCAGCATTAAGTCACTGTGTGAGAGGCGCTTTTAAATTTTGTTCTTTAGGCATTGGTACAGCATAACTTCGATGTATTGCCATAGAAGTCCAGAGAAATTTGCGTTTATGGCTCACCAAAATGTTAGCACATCGGAGGTGAGCAAGAGTATCGGTGGCCTCGGTGAACTTTTCAGGTGCTCAGCCAATCTAGTTTTCATGTTAAACTAGGGATGTATTTTGAAGCAATGCTATTCCAAGGTGATTTTTTGGAGAGCAAATTCGCGTTATCGATGAAAAAATGAAAAATTCTTTAGGCGCAGCGTCAAGCAGAGATCGACAATACAGCTCAGCGACAACAGCGGAAAAAGACATTATCATTTCAGCTGCAGGCGCTGGACGAAAAGTCCGCCGAACTGAATGCCACTATCACAAAGGTAAACTCAGCGCTACAATCGTTTCAAAATGTGCAGCTTTATTCAGCAGCCGTGATGAAATGAATATTGAGTTTTATTCAGCCACTTCTCTCAGACGTATATATGGTTATATTTGAATATTCGGAAAAGAAGCACATTTTTATGGGATGCTTTTATGCATTTATGGGGTCGTTGGGTGGATGTTTCAGACAGCGAACATGTTTGAGTTCCTTAGCGGTAAGCTATGCATCACATCGAATTCTTGAAATGACTAAGAAAACGCTTTTTTAGATGGGGGCATAAATTATTGTCGTTTGTGTTATTTCACCGGTACGAGTGAAGCGTGTTCAATGACGGCTTGTAATGTACCATGTGTCCCCGCCGACATACTTGTCATTCTGTTGTAATTTTCAGCTCATCGTATTCAGAGAGGCTAGGTGTTTATTTGGGCATAAAGCCACTTTTCAGTTTTGTATTGATCTCGTATTTTTGTGGTAAATCTCAGTTTAGTAAAGTCTGAGGCATTGCCGAAATTAATGGTAGAGGGGATTGTTGTACTCGTGTTGTCGCTATTCACTATTGAAGCAAGTAGTGTGGTTGTTAGGTGACTGCTATGTGTTCACGAGTAATGGTGGCATAAGGGTGTTGGCGTTTTCCCATCCTTCCATCCTGTTATTCGTTTCGTCGTCATTGCTGGCCTTTTTGACCTTCCCCGGTGCAAAGTGTTTAAGAAATTATGTGAAACATAACATATATCTGGTAATATGTAAAAATGTGAACATATGGTTGTAATAGGCGCGTGATCGTATAGTGCAAATAACGAGTCACATCGAGGCGATGAAATCGCAGAGAGATGACAAAATAGCGGTTATAAGAAACAGTGAAGCGAATAACCACAATGTAAGTTATCGCTTCTTTGCTCGCTTGCTGCCCATCTTTTATTTCTTCTAGGTCTTTTGTTTTCGTCTTGTTCATAACTCGTATGAGGATTCAAAAGATGAAACGTGGGAAGCTGCTTCTTGGCTTTCGGGCTTTCTGCGACGTCGTGAAGTGCTGACGATGGCCGAAATGTGCTGTGATTCCTAATAGCTAATAATGACGTCTCATATTGAATTACTCCTAGTATCTTTTGAGTTTTTTGAGGTGGCCGCATTCACAATGTTTCAGGTTTGAAAAAATGCTAAAATGACCTCACTATGTAGGCAGAGCGACAGTTTATTTTTGCGCCTTCTGATTCATCGACGCATTTTGAACGGGTCGGCAATTGAAACAGAAGAAGTAAATTTACGGCAGAGCATGCTGTCGTCACAAAAATTGCATAGCATGCGGCACTCGATGCTTTCAGATGATTACACGTAATTGGTTTTGTGAGGTCTTAAAGATATGAAGGAATTGAACGCTGTGGGTGGCACGCATAATTTGCAGACAAGTGTGCAATGCGAGCGATTAGCCCATGAGAGTCTTCAGCTGCAAGCTGAATGTCAAGGTTTCATTGGGAGAGCGCAAAAGATCGAGGAGGTGCAAGCGTCACTGGACGGTTTGTACAAGGGAAACAGCTCGATTCATGAGCAGTTGCAGAGTGTTGACAAGAGAACGCAGCTGCAAAAGCAGCTGGTTTCCGAGGTGGGTTCTTCGTCATTTGAGATGGACCTTATGTGGACAGCTGCTCTTACCACATAATGTGCTCAAGAAGGTGTAGTGTGATCGTTTCGGGAATCATTGCCACCCATCTTCGTTTTCAAGTGTTTTAATATCGCCATAGTTTTTTCAAGGGTCGGACGTTTGCCAAGAAAAACAAGCGTAGGACTTAGGGAGCGGTCTTGTGTAACGTTGCAGTTCAAATAGGTTCGGTGGGGAGAGGGGAGGAATTGGAGGTCTGTGGTGATAAAAAGTAAGTCTTTAAAAACAGTTCGAAGGGGTCTCTGTAACAATAGATTTTTACGGTGTGGAAAAGAATTCTAATTGTTTCTCGTCTTCTTTCCCCTTCCATTCTTTCCCTCTAAACGAACCTGAGAGAAGGTAAATTGAAACCAAAAGGTGATTGTTGTACTGAAATTTCAGTGTGTCAGCTAAGTGTATTTGCTTATTTCTTTGTGAATTCGATGTGCATTCGGCGTATTCTTGGTGCGTTATAGTTTTGTGCTTCTTTATGATTATCGGCCAAATATTGTGATTCGTGCTTTATTTATTAGTCGTAAATTAAGTAGGCAGCAGTTACTCTTCCTTTGAAGCTTTTCAGATGTCTTCCATTCTGTTAGACAGAGCTTCGTATTCTGAATATGTTAATCGTTCTAAACAGGTCTTTTTTCCTCTCTGAAACAATGTAGAAGCAGTAACTTTCACCTTCTAATTAATCTGCTCGAACGGACACTCGGTGCAAATAACTTATTCTAGTTCTCTCAAGCCGCAGTTATTATTTGTTAGCTGTGATATTTTCGTGGTATACCAATGAAATTTTCTTTGTAGAAGGCGAATGAGCTGGAAAGGTATCGCGCGCGGTTGGCTCAATTAATGGCCGCAAATGCGAGCCTCCGTGAGCAGCTCGTTTCTGCGCAGCAAAAAGTCACCGTCAAAATACAACAAATACGTATGCAGCAGCAGGCGCAACAAGCGGAGGTATCTGCCGCGCAAGAAGTCGCTGTCCGGGCGGAATCGTCAAACAGCAGTATGTTTTTTAAAGTACATTTTCAGGTCACTTTAGTACCGTCGTTCTTTCCGCAAACTGGCCTAATATGCGTTCGATTAGGGAGTCCCGCACCTACTTGGTTTTTATTGCTGAAAAGAGATCGATAACTCAGGTAGTTTTTCTTTTTGAGCTCGGAGTTCTTGAATACGATGAAGAAATACTTTATGTTGCTTGATTTTGCTCGATAAAAGAAGTTTTTATTGGACATATTTCTTTGGAATGGGTGAATAGAGACGGACGGTAACTTTCATTCCTTACTGTATGCTAAAGCGTGTCGTCCACTTTCTTTCAGACTTAGAACATAAGGAGAGTGATGCATATGAAGACCATGGAGAGCCCCAGATTTCGACAGTGTCGACGGTGGGTGCGTCATTGCCACAGGCAGCTACCACCACAACCGGAGCAGTCAAATATCGGGCGCTGTATGAATTCAACGCGCGTACAGGTTGGTCCTCTTACATTCCCTCATAGCTTGGGTGGTTTAAAGCAGTCAATAACATGCAGGCACTGTTTTTCACTCCTCAAGGCGTTGTTGCTGTTTTTATGCGTTGTAAGCTGCATGGTGAAAGGCTGTGTAGTTTTATGCCATGTCTGCCGAGCAGTTTGCAAGGTTGCGGTTGTTGTAGCCGAGAGATACCTTCACTGCTTCAGTTTTTTCCTTATCTTTTGTTGTTTTGCGGATTTTATTCCATAAATTTCGCCTATTCCAATTCATATTCCCATGCGTTTCATTATTCTTTGCTTGCTTCCTATACAGAACGACGTTCCGAACAGCGTATGCACCGAGCAGTAACGCCTTTCAGTACTGCGCCCACCTTGGTAGAATGAGTCGCGCAAATGAGCTCTACTATGACCATGAACTTCTCCTCGGGGGGCAGTAGTGCCTTCTGATTGCCTTATACATCTGCATGTTTAAATATTTCTGTTAGCTTAGATCATCTTGGGGGAACCGTGAAATAGCTTCGTACTACACTGAGATTGGTATGCGAAGTGCACTAAATTTCGTCCTGGAATCTAAACTCCAGGATGGATTATCGATGAAGATTTGAAAATGTTCTGATAACATGCAGAAGTGAAACGAAGCCTACTTTAAGGCAGGAGCCATAATTTTTCCTCGCGTGGTGCGACTATTATTTTCAACTCTTCATTTTATAGCTACCTGGTTTCTGTTCTATCTACACAGTGTCCAAACCTTCCGTCACAGCTCCTGCATATTCTGGATACGCTTCTGTTTCTAGGCAGTCTTCAGCCACCGCTTAGAGATTCTTCTTTTACTCTGCAAATTTTTATAACATTTTTAATCTGTGTTCACTTTACATACCTCTGCGGCCGACACATTGGCTCTTTTCTTCGTGCAGGAATAGTTTTTTCCCCCAGCGCGGACCTCGTGGTTATAGAAACGTTTTGCAGTTTGTGTTGAATCGTTTCCATTGTCTAAAATTATTGCTCTGTGGGGCATATTCTCCGAAGGTTGTTTTCTGCATCCAGCGTCTGAGTGCTTTTTCACGTGTTTTGTCACATATTGTGATGTTGTAGAATGTTGTAAATTTTCAGAGGATGAGCTGAGTTTCCAGCCGGGAGACATCATTCTTGTCTTCGAGGGTCATGCTGCCGAACCGGGTTGGCTGGCTGGCCAAATGCGTGACAAGGTCGGCTGGTTCCCTCTCGCATTCGCAGAACCCATTGCGACTGTTGGCGCGGCTATCACTCAGGTAATCTTTCTGCATCCTTTATTCTCGCGTAGATGTTATGATTTCTTTGTTACTTGATTACGAGCAGTTTGAGCGATGTTTATGTTTCACTTGAAAACTCTCCTATAAATGTGCTTTGGTCTTTATTTTGCAGCATGGCTGCTTTGATTTCCGTGTGAGTATTTTTTTGAACTTTGCACTTGAGGTCTGAATGATTACTTGAGCATTATTGATTGGAACGACCATTCTTGGAAGCAGTCGAGGATATGCGGCTATCACAGGGAGATCTGTAGGCTGACTTGCACCCCATAACAGCGACACGCGGCCGTCGTTTATGAACTAATAAGTTTTGAATTATCGTTTAAGCAAAGCGATTGTTTTTTTATTCGCCTTTGTTGATATTTCGTATTTTAAGATGGTTTCGGCACAGATCTCCTGCTGCCGTAATGAGGTGGAGTGAATTGGATTCTCTATTGCAGCCACCGCAAACAGTCTCAGCAGTCATATGCTCACCTTCGAACGAGCCTCTGCAGAGCATTACCGAAGAGCCACAATTGCTGGCGAGTAAATCAACCGAATTCGAGCATACCGTTTCCGATCGACGTAACCGTTCATCTCTTTCAGCGATATTCTTCTCACTTTTCGATTTTCAAAGAATATGCTTTCGGTGTTTGCGTCGCAGAAAAGGAGGGGGGGGGGGGGGGGGTGGGGGGTGGGAGAGTAGTGGTTTCGAATAGTAACGGTTAAAAGCTAAAAACGGGTAATTGCGCGACATGGGATAAGTGTATGCCTTCTGGAACCGGGAATCTTCTTGAGCAGTCCATTCCCTCTTCACTTTCATATAATTCTTGAATCATTTAGGAGGAGATTCCCACATTCAGCAGTGTAAGTGTGCACTAGTTGCTTTCTTTTCTTTCCCCGTTAAAAGGCAGGCACAGCTAGTGAATAAGTGTGCAGAGGAGCACAGAGCAAAACCGAGATGTAATTTGAAAAACAGCACTTGAAATCCAGATGCTTTTAGCAAACAACGTTTCTATTGCTAAAACGGCAGCGAAAGAGAGCCAAGCGGAGCAGGAGACAGTGATTGGAGTGGCAATAGCACAATATCAATGGAAGGCACGTAATGAAAGCGAGTTGAACTTCTCGAAAGGGGAGAGCATTGAAATCTTGCAACAACTCGAGATGAGATGGAAGGTTTCTTTTTTCTTCTCAGTCCCGCTGTTTTCTCCAGACTAATGCTGCTCGGAATCGAATTGAAGTATGTCGTAGAAATGAGGGGATTATTGACTCTGGATAGGGTGGCTGTATCCTTTCCATGTTTATGAAGGTTATACAAATTTAATCCATCAGAACTAATATTCTTATTTGCGAGTAGCGGCAGAGAAAACGCTGAAAACGCCCACGTTTTTACCCTATTTTTTGACTGCGTCTGGGCCGCTGTGGAACGTTTGGTTCGATAGATCGCTTTCCATTTTTATTATTTCTTGCTTACGTTCATTCGGCCACCTTATTCGTCTCAACGCATATTGGATGCTGAAGTATTTCGAGGAAGCAGCTTTGCACCCAGTCATTTAAGCAGGCTTTTGCAGGAGTAAATATTTGATCCAGCAGGCCTGCAATGTGGCTACAATAGTATCTAATCATGCTGCAATCGAAGGACGCGGCATTCTGCTTGTAATGATAATTTGAAAATGTTTTTATGAATCGTTTGAAGGGTCGCAGCAGAAGCGGTGCTGTTGGATGGTTTCCGAAATCATATGTGAAGATGTGTGAGGATTCATCACAAGCACAGCCTGAGGCTTCGACGACAGTGCCACTATCGACACAGGAATCGCTTTCAAAAAGTCCTCAGACAACTCCAGGTGAGACGCCAAGCTCTCCATCTGCTGTGGTGCCGTCGACTGCACCAATATGTGATACCGTATCAGGTTGGTCCCCTTTATTTGTTTCGACTTCTTGCTTTGTAAGTCTGTGGTAGTGCTGGACAGCATAAGTGGGATGGGAGCAGTCAGGAGAATTGGATGTTTTAAAGACATTAGGTTGCTGTTGGCCACATTAATCAGGAGACGAAGGGACATTAGCGGCAGTGAAGTTTCCAGGCAGCAATTGTTCTAAGCGATTTTGTTATAACCAGTACAGCATTCAAAGCTGTGCATGAATACACTGCTTTTGATAAGTTGGACAATTTGGTTCAAAACGTTTTTGCTGGTGGTAAAGATGTACAAGAGGGTTTCATGGTGAGTTTTAGACAGTTGGATCAGCGACCAAACGGGAAACCTCGTTGAAAATGTTACAATTCTGGAAGCGCTTAACGCTTTGAAATAGCGTGATATTAAAAGAATAATCATCCTTCTTTCGCTTAAAGAAATGCTGATGGAGCGCGCTACCTAAAAACCCCTCGGTTGTGTTGGAGGCAACGGCACAGAAGGCAGTCCTAGTTCTTATGTTTGCGTGCTTTTAAAATCTTGCTCATAATTCCATAGCTTATCAATCAGAAGACTGCATTTTTAAACGGAGTCTTGGTAAATAGTGCCATTTTTTACGAACTCGAAGGCTATATTGTTTTTTTGCGAGAGAGTATCGAAAATTGATTCGTTATCTTCGATGTTTGTACCTGACTCTGGCTGCAGGTGAACCATCGGAAACTATCGGCTCAGCAAGCGGTGCAGCGGGTGAATGGTACATCGCGTTATATGACTTCAAAGCGAGCGAGCCTACCGACTTGGAGCTGAGTGCGGGCGATCGAATTCTAGTAACGGAAGCGAACGATGACTGGTGGAGAGGTACCTGTGGAGGCCGCTCAGGCATATTCCCAGCCAATTATGTTCAGATGTGCCCCAAAACGGAAGCGGTAACAGCTCCTGGTTCGTTATTAACGGATATTTTTATCCGATGATCTGCAGTCGATATTCTTTTCACTGAAAGCTGTGAGGACCGCATCTGCTATTGAGCAGATTGTTTTGTGTCGTTGAAAATGTTTCGTTCCCTCATGCGATGTTCCTCGTGCACGTGGTTAGCAAAGGGAGCTTTTTTCTGATTGTTTCGGAATCCTCATGCCGTATCGAAAGTTATTTTAGATACCAGTTATCCTTGCATCCGCTTTGTTTGGACCTGTCATCCTGTTTTCTTTAAACTTTTATGTACCTATTTGTTGCCTTTGATTCAAATTTTTCGTCCGCTTTCTCTCTCGAGGGACAATTGGTCGTTGTCATGTTTTGCCTGCAACAGTGGGACAGATTTATTCAACCTCCTTTAAACTTTGAATCCCACTTCGCTACTTTCGTCAATTTCAACATGTGAATAAGTAGAAAGAGCAGTTCTTTGATAAGTGGATTGCAGAAAATGGTAGAGAAAGGTTGGAGAAGCAGTGGGAACTTCAAGTGCGGCGTGGAAATTGAAGAAATGAGGGGAACTACCAAAGCAGCTATGTTATAGCTGTTGATGGAAGTTTATTCCGCTGATTGCTTTGCTCTTTGTCGAATCTTCGAAATTTGCGCACTCCGAACCGCTGAATTTGAAGTGGTGCTTCTCCAGGTCTGTAAGATCATGTTGGAAGGTACAATCGTCGACTGGACGTGCATTCCCCTCTTTTTTCTAAGTCCTTAATATACGCGTTACTGAACGCACGCTCTGTTCTGTAAAAATTCCTTGCTCGGTGTCAACCGGTTGTGCATTATACGTGTTTAGTTAGCGGAATTTCCATAGGAGGACTTCTTATCTTCGCATTCTTCCAAGAATTTTGAATTTCCATGAAGGGAATTAGCTGTTGGACAACTTGAAGGAGGAATCTTGTCAGCACTAAGAAGTGGCAGAGACCGAGAGGGTGTTTTGAGGCGACTGTGTTAGAAGTTGAGTTTGCAGAAGGTGGCATTCTGGGCATCGGTCGTGTATTGGCGTCGTTCGAGACGACGGCTGAGAATCAACTCAGTCTGCATGTAGGTGAGACAGTCACAGTGAGGAGCAAATCACCAGCTGGCTGGTGGCAGGGAGAGGTGAGTTTCCCAGTGATCTTTTCTAAGATTGTTAGGTGGCAAAGTGTTTTTCCTCGTAGTGGAAGTATGAGCATCGTTGGCGGCTCTCTTTATCTCCCTCTTCAGATTGTTTCGTTTACTGTAGTTGCCGTTTGTGATCAAGCGCGATTTATAGTAGATTGTAATGGAATGTTGAACTCTAAATAGTTGGGCCTCTTCCTGAAAATTCTTATTGGAAAGGAAGTCGGCTCAGAGTTCGTTTCGCCAGCCGGAATGAACGCCGCCTTGAGTGCACTCGTGGGTGCACAACTGCTGCTTATGTGTATGTCTTTTCATTTGTTTATTAAAATCGGAGGGCACACAATCGGACGATTTTGTGTGTACTGTAGAATAGCCCTGTTCGATCAATCCCGGAAGGAACGAAAATGCTAAATGGTTCATCATATTTTATTTTAGTCGGTTACTGTTGCAGCTAGTTGGTGGCGTGAGTTAATTGCCTAAATGTTTTCCGAGAGAGACAGTTTCGCGCACAAAGGTCGACCGGAATGTGCCGTCGCATTAGAAGAGTGAGAAGGAGCTGTGGTTGAGTATGCCTCTGCACTGTTTATAAGAGCTGTTCAGATGATTACAAAAATAAAGGCTTATGAATGGTGCATCCTAGCTGTTAGGTCATTCTAAAGTGAGGTAGTTCATGCGCGTCTGTATGTTCGGCACATGAGCTTCATTTACTGTGTTCCAAGGAGTTTGCGTCAAGTTTCAACCCCGGCTAGTGCACCTGAGTCAGCAGCTCCCTTCTCGAGGTGTCGGTATGGGACGGTGAGAAGTGGGATGGGCGAGGGCTGAAGGGGTTAACTTTAGGCTGTCGGCAGCTGCTTTATTTGAATGATTGCTCCGGTTGTTTCAGATTTAATGGTTGTTATAAATTGCTGTCATTATAATATTCCAGATAGTGTCCAGCGAGGGTGTGAAGCGAGTCGGATGGTTTCCCGGCAATTATGTGGAGATGGTGCAGCAGGAGAGTGAGGTGATCGCTGAGGCGCTATATGATTACGTGGCACAGCGCAGTGATGAGCTGTCGTTCAAGAACGGTGATCTCATCGTCGTAACCGAGCGCAGTGATGCCGAATGGTGGAGAGGTCGGCTGCAAAAGACCGCTAATGGCCCAGAAGCACTTTTCCCAGCCAACTACGTCCATGTTAGGTGAGAAACTGATATGCTGGCTATGTTGAGTGGGCGGGTGGTACATGCTGTTTTCCCCGTTGCACCTACTTTTTTTGGGTTATATGATTGGGCCGTTTGAGCGATTTCTTATGATGGTGCGGCTGGTGGAAAGTGTGGCCCCATGTACCAACTCTGTGTTCCTTTGCAAGCGTTTGCGATTCCGCTGTGCCAAGCACCACATCTTGTCGATTGTGTTTGCCGTTGCATTCGAACATGTGCATAGCCAGGATCAGCTTTCATGAGTAGGCGAGATGGATGCGAATAAGGACAGTTTTGGATGACCATAACTCAGGAACAGGATAGCCCACTAGGAAATAAAGATATATTTCTCTGAAGTCGATTCAGCAGTGGACAAATGGAAACCTTTTAAATAAGTATGTAGAAATTTGGTGTATGAATTGAGATTGTCTGGGATTAGCTTGGGTATCGCAAAGAAGAAGTGGGATAGGAAATGTGTGCACTCGGACTTTAGATTTATCGTTTTTGAGGGTAACGAGAAGTACTCCTAGAAAGTTTTAACTAAGCAGATGTCGCCAGTAAAATCTGAGCTCGAAGTGCTTCCTCAGCCATAAATGCATATTGGGGTCACTTGACGCTCAAACCTCATTGGCATTTCAGTGTTTGGGGTAGATTCAGTGGCAGAACTTCGGAATTCTGCGATAACCATGGAGGTTGTGAGGCTCATAGAATGTGTCCTGTGCACCCGTCTTCAGTTGTTGAGATGGACGGTGACATCGAAAGCTGTTCCCTTTGCACGATCGGCATCAGCTGCTCTCTCCAACACACGTTTCTCTCCCCGCTTCCTTACGCACTTTCTACGCACGCATATTTTTCTCAGTTGTATTTTTTAAGAAACGTCAACTTCCACATCCCATGTCTACTTAATATTATGTACTTGGGCAGTGTTGTGGTCATTTTAACTAGGCATATTAGCAAAGTATTCTTCCTGCATTTGCACTGATCTTACATGAACTTTAAATGACCATGGTTTGAAAAAGCGACTGCTGAGGCAGAGGGCGTCGTTCTTTCTCATCCGAATCCAAAGCACTTCACTGGTTGAGTCCCATACTTCAGTGGATTTGGTTTATATGAAATAATCCTTCATTCTGTCCTCTACTATCCTTTCACTCGAAGAATGGACCTTTGGTTAGATTCCACGGCAAATTATGGCTTTCCTCATCTCAGTCGGAGAATCTCGCTACAGTAGTGGTTTATGGCAGAATAAATGTGATGGAAACGAAAGTCGGTTGACCCGAATGACGTGACTGGAAGGCCATTAAATCTATTCACATGTTCTGTTCCCGAGCTTGAAGCAATTTTCATAAGTGAGAGCGGATCTGACTGTCCGGCGAAATCTCGTCGCATCCATCTTCAAACCATCTTCATTCGGGTCTTGCGGGACTGAGAGGGAGTATAATTCATCAGCGCCATTTTTTTTTCGAAGGGGAGGGTACTCAACGTTCGTCACATCGGGTGATGTTTTTGCAAAAAATTGGCTTGACGCTCTCAAGTCCGCTTCGGGCGAACGTTAATTAGCCTTCACTTCTTCGTATCCCCTAAAACACCAAACTCACGCACTTCAAGTTGAGTGCTGTGGTGTAGCAACGTTGCAAATCAGAGCGATTGTTTAGAATAAAAGCCCAACGTTGACCTTGGCTGCTGTTGCCTTATCAAGATGGGAGATACAGATAAAAGGTGTGGGGATGCTGGCGGGTGGATGCAAAGCATAATATTATGATGGCTGTTGTTCTTCGACATGCCATCCGCGCTGTGCTTCACTTCAGATATCGTTTCTGTGGTTATTGATGAAGTTGTGAAATATACGTGCTCTGCGAATAAGTGTGTTAATTTGTGAGAGCGTTCTCAAAGCAGGCATGTCTCATATGCTGCAACCAAATAGGCTCTGCTAACTGATGTTATATACGATAGTCACTGATGTGATTCCAAGCTGCTAATTTATTGCTCTGTACTCGTTTATTTATTCCTCTGGCGCATTACTTTGTCGTTGAACGAAGAGATACGAGAGGGTGAGCTCCTTCTTTGTACGCTCATAGCGCGCGCTGTTTTCCCACTCTTTTTATCGTTGTAAGAAGAAAAAGTCCACGGATTGACTTACCCGTGTTGTTCACTTATTTTGTGTGCAGTTTTTTCCTCACCTCATTCCTCTCTCTGAAAATTCCCATAGCCCCGAGTTTATTTTCCTCACTTCACCTTATTCTTCTTGCCACTCGTTTATCTCTTCGTGCTTTTCAATGAAGTGCGGTATTTAGTGCGATCATTTGTAGTACGCCTTTTGCCGTTGATTGTCATTCAAACCGTTGACCATGGTTCCGCTCCATAATAATTAAAAACGGGCTTGGATGTTAACACTATTGCAGACAGGTGCACCTGTGATACATTGACACTGTCGGTCATATTTGCGTTGTCTTTGGGATGTTGTGAGGATTGGAGGTTGAATTACACTAAGGGATTGTACAGCTGGATAGACGCCTGAGTCTCGTAGGAGATTTTTATGGCGACGGTGCTGCAAAATAGTCATTGCATATGCATGCATATTTCGTAGGGTTTGTGTTTGTGGAAGCCATTAAAATTTGTGTTTGTGTTTAGCGCTGTGGCGTGTTCACGAATGCAGCCAACTCCAAGAGAAGCACATACCTCGGGGCAAGCAGAAGGGATGAGCGCTAAATTGGATACTGCCACTGAAGACACTGTCTCTAGACAGTCCACTCGGGACACAACCTCTCAGACATCAAACGCTAACCTCACCAAATTAACTGAGGTATTTCTGTTTTATTGGTGTTGACATTCGAGGCGCAGCTGGTGCCTGATTTTAGTAAAGGAAACGGTCCGCAGAGTTCGTGGTATTATTAGCAGCATTATAAAGAAACCACAGGAGGAACAGAAAAAATGCAATGGATGCGTGCTCACTTGATTCTCTTGCAGGGGTATGACACTTCATCTGCGAACAGCGAAACAGGTGGGTGTAGTATCGTAGTCGACATTGGTGCAGTGTTGGGCGAACTTCGATAGATCAAATAATTTATGCGGCTCTGGACTTTTTGCGTCTTATTTTATTGTACCCCTTTCTTGCATCTTGAGCCCGTTCCTACGTTAGAAATGGACAAAGTCTAATGGGAATACGAGAAGTCACGTTCGCGATTACTTCTTTTACTCTCGTCGTCTACCGGAGTAGTCAGCTGATTGAACTGGACGGTGTATACCTCGAAGGGCGATATGATCGTCGTGGCCTTCGAGTGCTTTATCCTTCTGAAAATGAATGCTTTGGTGTAGAAAGATTTAGGAGGAGAGGACGTTTCGACGTGGTTGGCAGTGGATTGCAAAACAAATGTCATTTATCATAGTTTTAAACATGGAGAGGATTAATGGTCCTGTGAAATTATTTGCACACGGGGATTACCCTAGTCGATGTTCCCGGTCGTAGCGGTAAGTAATAATTTCCGGTCATCTGTTCTCTTCGATTGATCTAGTCCGTGCTTCCATTTGATGCGGTTAATGTTCAGCTTCTGCGCTTTCTGATTGAGCTAGCTATTGCTTCCAGTCAAAGAGGTTAATATTCATCTAAAGTCATAAGCGCCCTCGGTTTGACCTAGCGGCTGTTTGCAGTCTGCCAGGATCTAGTAAACCATTATATTCTCTTCTCTGGTGGCTTTGCAACTTCAGAAACTATTCCCAAAGAATATTCTCCTGTCCGGTGCATTGTAAAACGTTGTGGCATAAATATTTTCCAGTATTTTTCAGTGGCTAAAATGATAAGAATGCGCAAAAATCCCTCTTTGTGATGACGCTGGGGATGGTGAAAGTGCCCAAATTCTCTTTGTGAAATTTTCGCCAGTGTTGAAATGTATGTTTTGCTGCGTTGTGATGAGCTTGAATGAGAAATGCTGAAAGAGATGTGATGATGAAGCCGCTGATATCCCATATGGCAAATTACTGTCACTTGCTGTCGCTATTCGATAGGCTTTCACCGCGACCATAAAGTAGCGTCTTTCACTCATTTGAAAGTCGTAACGTCAACCACCAATGCCCACTGCGCCTCGTATCGAGTTATGCTGATTAGATTGCTCTCTTCCTTTTCGAGGATCTCCTAAGAAGGGGAGGATTTCCTGTGTGTGGAGGATCTTTTTGACAATATCATTCATGTTTATCACAGTTCTCTACTTGCTGTGCTTGACTGAATAATATGCCTTTGTTGAATATGATATTTATTCTTCTCCAAGTTGGTCTTAGTTGCTCAGACCTCTCACGTTATCCTTTCGAGTAGTTCATATAAAACTTTGAAAGTCTCCAGTAATGAATGACCTCCAAGTGCAACTCTTTATTGGTTTCCCATCCTTGTCAATGAGTTTTCTTTGCAACAAGTTGCCTCTTCATAGGTTTAAGCTAAGTTGACGCACGCTGAAACAATAAAGATTGTCAATGCAAGTCACTACTGCTGCTGCTGAAACATATACAACAGCGATCCTGTAGACTCCGTATTCCACCTCTTATGTTAGTAACCTGTTGAGAATTTTGGACCGTAATGGACGCGTCTGCAGCTTTTCTCATTCTATGGGGAATATCATTTGTGCGGCCTTCTGTTTGATGTTGCAGTTGGCTGTACACAGCAAAACTGCCCGACCTTTACAAGTGCACTGATGGAGACTGACACCAGGAAGTTAGCGAATTATTTGATTAGCGGTCGTTGTTGATTGCACCTACAACTAACCGATGACTAGCATCAGGGTTTTCGGTTTCACGACACTCTTCTGGAACTCCGTTGCTGATGTGCCGATGTCAGTCTTAATGGAGGCCTGTTCGAATGTATTGTGATACTGGATACTGACATGGACAAAACAATGGAAACGCGATATCACATTCTTCCAAGGCATAGTGTGATATTGTGGTCTTGGAGTGACGTCGGGCGTCGGATAGTGTAGCTGGTATTGAAATTAAGCAGGAAGACGATCAGATTATTCAAGTCCAGAATCTTTCTTGGAGTCATCAGGCGCTTATGAGCTTTGGTCGCGGTTGAGGTGTTCATGCCTCGCATATTACCTGCGCAATTTTCTGGCGCTCTTGTCTGAACGGATCATAAATATATTTGCGTCGAAGCGCTTCTTACATGCCTTTTTTGATCAAATTCACACTACTGGCGTGCAAGTACTCTTTCTGTCCAAAGGAAATGAGATCCACTACGCTAACTCGAACGCAGACTACTTAATGGGTAAAGTCCCTCAGCGTCGGCCCAATCCTCCCAAAACACTTAACACTTCGCACCAACGCCTTGCAAACAAGAAGAGTTAACCACGCTTATTGGGTGATCGGATCCAGCAAACGGGCGAAGCCATCAGTATAACTGGTTACTTGTCCACAGTGGCTGATGGGTTTGAAACACGCAGGTATACACGCAGAGAAGGAGTGAAATATGGGCAAAGAACAGGTATCAATGAGAATAGAGTCATAGCGCGGTCGTTCATCGCAACTTCCCCTCTTCCCCCTTTGCAGTTACAAACGGTGCGCCGCTTTTGTAACCTCCATATGAAGACGAGTGGAAACGAGGAGAGCAAGGGTTGAGCGACGGAGGTAGATCATCGGCGTAGGAGACTGTGGTGGTGGATCTGCGGCGGTGATGGCTGACTTGAACAGTAGCAGGTGGAAAACGTCCAACAGTTGACCAAGAGTCGGCGTTTTCTGGTGGATCGCAGTTGTTTGGTGCGACGTGTCGAAATGGCGCCGCAAAGCACAGATTAGGTCGCCTTGGTGGATTTGCGTACGACGACGCCGGATATCCAAATGCTTTTCGGTCTTCGATAATCTTTGGCACCACCGACTATGATGTGGTGGCGTCGAGCACCATGGTGACAGTCGAACTGCTTTTCCATTTTAGTATCGCGTGGTCTTCCGACTGTTGTTGGTCTGCGGCATCGTCAGGTCGAAAACGGTTCAGATTTGCCGTCCCAAGAAGTTTGAGGCGGGCGATAAATGATCCTAGTCAGACGGATAAAACGTTCAACAGTATACGACCAGAAAGGTTTGTGGTGTGTCGACTGACGGGTCCTCCACCTTCAGTTTGATTAATACTCACTTGAAGTGTCCACAAAGCGTTCTACCCGACCACTGCTTTGTGGAAAGAATGGCGGAGAGCGTAGATGCGTAATTCCGCGAACACGGTGGGAGTGACCAAACGATGTTGATTGATATAAACTGCTTGCCCCTACCCGTAACGAAGGTCCGCAGGTTCCCCGATTGAGCGAAGATCTTGAGTGCAGTGGTGGTTGCAGACGTAGAAACGAGTTCATCAGGATGATTTTGGGTTACTTGGAGTATACATCCACGGTAACTAGATGAAAGTTTCCATCGGCGGATCCTGCGAGATCGGCACATACTCGCTCCCATGAAGCTGCTGATCTTGGTTAGGAGTTGAGTTCGGCCTTCACTGGGTTCTTCGCAGGTGCTACGCATCTCTCGCAATTCTGGACAAATTGTTCAATGTCTGCGTTGAGTGAAGGTCAATAAACGTAGCTGCGAGCTGGCATCTTCGTCCTTGTTTCTTCTGGATGAGTTTTGTGAAGCGCAGATAATATGCGACGTTGTAGTGACCTCGGAATTACGGTCGGGTTGTTGGTCAGCAGACAGTCAGTCGCTTGTTGTCGTCAGTGTACCTCGACGGTTATGATAGCGCAAAAGTAGAGATCCACGTGTAATCTTGACCTAGCGACCGGACCTGGTGCACTCGATTGCTTATTGGAGAAGGTAGTCTGCCACTATCCGGACCTAAATGGTTTCGGAGGAGGCGGGCAGGTTGCTGCAGTTGAGATGGTTCATAGTCATAGCCGATGCGTTGCAGGTGCCCCCTTCTGTAAGTTTTCGGAAGAGGGATTCATTTCGAGTTATCTAGCCAGTGTCAGGACGTGACCGGATATCGTGATATGGCAATTTCTTCGCCTTTTGTGTCCATCAGTGTTGAAGTCGTAGTTGAAATATTCTCGAACGTTGATATTTTTGTAAGTGGCGAACCTAAGCTTGACGAGTGGTGGCAGCAATTTCGGACGACTGATCATGATGCAATTTCTGCAACCAAGTAAGATCACCTCAGCTCCAGTGTCAAGGCCCATTTGAACTGTAACGCCGTTGATGTGCACTTATCGGTGCGATATCTGCGTCAATGGAGGCAGTGACGGTGACATTGTTTTCAGTTTTGCTCTCCTTCTTCGAATTCTGCCTCGTCTTTTCTTGGTGAAGTTCTCGCAGAAGCCCTTCTTGTGACCGATGAGTTTGCAGTTATAGCATGATTGGTGAGGAGGTCGTAGTCTTTGGGTCCAGTGTAGTGTACCGCAAAGGAAGTAGGGTGAAGGCAGATCCTGTAAGCGATTCTTCGTAGTGCCAACCGCGTTGATTTCCGGTTGGAGTGCTGGTGAAGGATTATCCAGGAGCTTGGCATCTTGCCTAAAGCTCAAGAACTGCTGGATTGCGGTAACGAGCGCTTTGAGTGTAGCTTGTGGGTTGTTCGCCACTTTGTGTCGAGCACAAACGCGAATGTCAGCGTCTTCTCAATGTAGAGGCTGCAGATCGACTCTAGACACTTCATCTGTTTCGGCGTGATGGTGATGAATTTAGCTATCTCGTAACGACGATAAACGTCTCCATGTAATCGCTGAGAGACTCACCGTTGCTCCGAGCGGAGAGGCAGGTGTAGCGACAGGCAAAAACCGATGTATTGCAGCTCTTTCAGCCTCTTAACGGTGTCTCCAAGGGAGATTTCAGGAGCCGTCTTTAGCAGAATATGGCTGGTGAAGCGGGCGTACATAGTGGCATATAGCTTCCAGACTATGAGGTAAGCCGGTGCAACATCACTGAGCGCGGCTTCGTTTTTGGAAATGGCATCGTATCTGTTCAACCATATGTCTAACGTGCCGCCATTGTCTGGATCGTGGGCAGACTCCTAGCAGTCATGTCGACAGCGAGTTTATGATAAACTCAGCAGTCGGTGCAGGAGGAGCAGTGGGTTCAGTAATGGTCAGCATCCGCTCCATTTGCTCCATTAGCGCCTGCTGCTATAGGTCTGCCAACTTCCAAGACCACTTTCGGTGCTGACGCTGTTTTTGAGCTTCGAATATGGCTCGAACAGCTTCGCTGTCGGTCTCTAGATTGGCCGTTCATTGCTGTTGATCCCTGTTGCTCGAATACCGATCGCCATTTGTTACGTTGCAGCAGTTTGGAAGAAAAGAGTGAACTCAAGTGGAAGGAGAGGCTTAATGTACGCCAATTCTGGGTGATTTTTGCTAGATGCTCGTAAAAACCACCAGTGTGGGTACTCGTGCACAATAGCTGATGGCTTTGAAACACGCATCCATATAAGCAGAGAAAAAGGGAACTGTGTTAGAGCAGACAAAAACAGTTATTACCGAGGTCGATCTATGCATAGTAGAGTCGCAACAGATACCACCGACACCGCTTTCCTGCGATCTAAACCAGCTCTCCGCTCACTGGGGGTCGGAATTGGGAATCGCGTTATGCAGGTAAGTTTTTTGCAGGATGCGACCACTGCAATCAATCAAATGAATATTGTTGTTCGGGGTACATCCTTCATAGAAGAGAATGTCGTTGAGTCGAACAAAATCTCCATTCTTGGAATACTGCTGGGAAATTTCAACACTTTCTTGCCTAGTAATAATGAGAGCGATAGACGCAAGAGTGGTCATTTCACCTATGTTTGTGAATGTAGTTATTTATGCACCGACTCGCTGCATGCTTTCCTGTGGAACATCTGCCAACGTTTTGCTTCTAACTTCGCAGAAACCCGTCGGTGATGTTATGCGAGTTATGAAAGCATCTTGAAGTTGTTGTTTTATTTTCATGTAAGACGCTGCAACTGGAATAGTAAAGTATAGATGTGAAACGCCTTAATGCTCCCAGCTGCGGGCTAACTGCAGAAGCGAGATTAATATTGCATCATTTATCAGTAATGAAAAAGTCGTGCCATTCACTGGCTATTTCCTGAACAGCACTGTCTCGCCATCAACATTAGATAGCGTAACGATGTTCTGCTCCAGGAGTTGCTCGAAACGGAAGTGCGTTTCCATCGTGACCTGTGCATGTGTCGAGAAGAGTTTGTAGATACTATTACACCAGTAATTGGCAGGTCATTGGCGAAACGACTCTTCTTGAACCTTGACCAGTTGATCGCTGTGTCGGCGGAGATCGCGAACGCGTTGCGCGTTGATCCACCTGGTTAGACAGCTATTTTCATCGTTGCACCTTATGCTCCCTTTTTCCTAACCTCTTCTTTCATATTGATTTTTACATTTTCTGATGAAATGTCACTGAAGTTGTTTTGGAAATTTTGACCGTAGAGGCATTCAATTGACGTCACTTTGATTGCCGAAGTTTTGTTACTTGGAATTCCTGCAAATTTGTTCATTTCGGATGCGGTCTGCACACCGGAATGTAAGACGGAGAAGCTAGATCCAGAAACCTTCCAATGAGTCACAAGCTTTTCTTCAAGCAGCAACATCATTTTCTTTTTGTGGCTATTTCAAGTGCTCTATCTGACAGAGATGGGGCCGTCATATACTTAGAGAATTATTTGTTAATCACTTTCCACCTGAGTGGAAATAGAACGTTAGTGTTATTTCTGCAGTGCGGTGTCAGAATTAACATTTTATCGCTCTTCTGTGGTTAAAATCGAGCTCTCGTTAACTTCGATTTCCTTCACCTCTTGATGCAACTGCGATGAGCGTGTATATTCAGGCAAGGTATTTGTGCAAAAGGCTGTTGCATTACACGCTTTCGTCGAGTTTTGTTCAAATCAACAATCCGCTCGTGAATTGCTCAAGGAGCTCGAGCTCAATAATCTAGCCTTCCAACAGGTATATATTGTCACTTACTTTATCTTACTACGCTTTCAAGATTTCGAGATGCACTCTCAGATTTTCCGACTTTTTTTGCGAAGACGGAGAGGACATATTCCATCGCGGAACGGCTTCTGAGTTTTAAGAATTAATCTGTGAATTGAGAAGTGATATATGTTCCCGAAGAAGACAACTAAGCTTCGGTCGTAGAAAGTAATCCTTTACAAATGCTCTTCGAATACGAGAGGTTTATGTTCTATGGCAAAGTGTTTTTGGAGTTATACTAGCAGTATATTGTGTGAATGTGGTATATGTTTTACTGGAACGTAGTTTTGTCTCTGTACCTCTATGTATATAAACAAGCGCAAGTTCTGCCAACCTGTTTGCTGCGGTAAGTGAATAGCATGCTTGTGCGAGTGAGAATAGCGGAAACGTTTTGGCGGCGGTAACTCCATTTGCCTTGTTATTTGACCGCCTGGAATGCCTTTAGCATTCAGAGGCGAATTCAGCTGAGTTCTTCTATTCTCCATGTTCTTTCATTTCTCATCAGTCTCAAAAAGAGGTATTTTCTTTGGAGATTACTATTTGATTTTTTTAGGGTGGAAGTATGCTTCTGACGATACTTTGCTTATTCTTCCTTTCATTTTCTCCTCTCCCGTTTGCAGGTGATTTTTCAAGATGGAGCCTGTGAGGTGTCCTATAATGACTACGTTTTCTCACTTAGGTGTATCGTCGCTGTTGTGAGAATGCACGCGCCGGAGGTCTGGACTTGAGGTATTTGATTCTTTTACCAGTGGGTCGCATAACGCGTTATCCATTGCTCTTCGAGAAGCTTATTAAATATACACCCAAAGAAAGCTCAACTCGGGAGGTTTGATTTTTCCAACTCTTCATCACAACATGCTTTTTTCATCTGAGTGCCTTCCACGCCCATAGTGATGTTGTAATCGATGTATTTCAGGCTGCAGACGTTTGTGGGTTTCAACTAAGTTGCCTGCCTTAATTGCATTTTTTATTTGTTGGCCACCCCTACTGCTTTTGAAGTTATATTCGGAACTGACATATGTTGCAGCTCATATGTTGTAATATACGGTCTTCATACACTGCGTTAAGATGTAACGTAAAATCCTACGAAGCCGATTTCAACTCTACTGATCCTATGAGATCCTAGTAGAGGTTAGAGCTCACTTATGCAGAAAGCAGCAGTCTTAATGAATTGCATGTGCATGGAGGGCGCTGTTCCAGTACTCCTTTAGAGTTTTAAGTATGTTTCATTGATTGTATGCATCAGCAGATAAATGTGAGACTTTCCGAAGTCCATTTGGTTTCTTTTTACTTATCCATGACAGTTGATACTAGCAACAAGTATGTCTCAAGAATTCTAATCTAGATGATGAAACGAGGATTTGGGAAAAAGAGCGCTTATCTAGCCTGCTTTCACTTCTTTCATTTGCAGGATTTAGAGAGGGCATACCAAATGTTGAAGTCGTTGTGTGCCGAAGTGAACACGGTGATATGTGAGCAAGATAACGCAGATATGCTACTATGGGCGCAGCAGCATATTCACTGCGAGGGCATCACTCCAGCCATAGTGTTTTCGTCACGGACACGGTTGGCTCATTTCATTGTCACTTTTTAGTGGGTCAAGAGTCTTTCGTTTGAGCTACATCATGTTCGGGGGTCTCAATTTCATCGCTTGTTTGCGTTGCTCATGGATGGAGACGGTTGGCTCATTTCATCCGAGCGTGGTAAAGATTACTTTAGCATTCATGCAAAATTCCAGGTGAACGCTAATAATGCAGCGAGCTTTAAGCACCTCCTTATGACCCATCGATAAGATTCGGCACTTCATTACGGACGCATAATGTAAATGAGTATGTTTGCGGCTTGGAAACCGAGAGATAAGCGCCGTTTAAATATTCTGCTTTATTCACTGCACCGCACTTAGGCTATCGGAATGTTTTGGAGGTCGCCGGGATTTTTAGAAAGAAAAAACGCTCTGATTGCGGATCTCATTTCCTCGAATAGTAGTAGCCCATTTTCTGTGGGACAACCGTATGCATATTTCTTTTCTTTTTTAATTCGTGTGCAGAGTGAATGTGTTTGAGAGCAGTATTGGACCAGGGTCTTAAATGAATAACAGTAGTTGAGAATTTGCGGGGAATTCTCATTGGATGACTGCTTTGACGAGGTCGAAGTTAAAAGTGAGACGTAAATTAGCTGAAAGGGGAAATTAGGCTCCAAAACAAAGCGAATGGGACGTTATGTCTCTCGAAGTGATGATGTTTTCGGGGAAGAGGCGCTGTGTTTACGAGTCGTCGGTGGAAGTACAACAAATCGGAATAGTCTCGACTGTTCATTGAGCGATTTGCCGAAAGAACGATGCACTAGGTACGAACCAAGCGCTGCACTCTTGTCACATATCACATTGAAACGAAGCAATCGTCGCTTCCTAAGAGGTTCTCTATCTGTGTGGACTGTGGGAGCTCACGTCCTATTAACTGTTTGGCGGCTTCTCCATTTTTAGGGGACAGACTTTAGGGCTATATGAAGAGGAAATCATCAGACGTCACAGTTGGTGGGAAATGAAGACAAGGATCAACGCAGACGTGATTATAGGTCATTGAAGGGAGGGGTTTTTGAAACGTATGTGATGATACACAATGAAAGAAAAGTGCATGAGTTCCGTGACTAAAATTACAATTATTTAACGTCGTTTTCTCAGCTCAGTATTGCATGTTTTGCTTGCTATGATGAGGCGTTTTTTGTTGACTGTTCGAAAAGATTGAAGCTTCCAGGAAAGTTGGACCGCGGTTATTTTTGCACTCGGGTATCCTTCAGAAACAGCGCAGTGGAAAAATTTTGGTGGCGCTTCTCTTCAACGACTTCCTCATGTTCACTACGCCCGTAGAACCCATTGAGGTTTTTCCTTTACTCCCTCTTTCTTTTTCTTTTTTTCAGGAGGTCTCTGTATTGTAAATGCTTGTTTCCTATAGCAATAGTGCTTTAGGAGTGAGGGGAGGGGAAGAGGTTAGAACCCTGAAGAGAGCGGCGGCAATTTTACGAGGGCTCTTAATTTTTTGGCGGTTTTCAACACACATTCAATGCGAGCAAGTTATTTGGTTTCTTGCAAATTTCCCTTAAATTCCTTGGAAGAATGAAATTATTGTTCGTCATGGCGCCCAACAATAATAAAGTGGTGATTGCGCTTTAAAGAACTAAATTAATGTCACGAACTGATGAGTTGATACGTAAGCAACCTCTTAGATACCAGTGTCCTCAAAAATTTCATAGAGTTGGTTCGCAACTTACTCGGTCTCTTTCCTCTCTTCTCAGGCAATAGCGTAGGAATTCAAGCAATCATAATGGCGGTTTTTGCGCCTCTGAACAGTAACAAAAGCTCCACTCACCTAGGTTACAATCTGGGAGGGGTAACTGCTGAAACGATGTAAGGAAGGAAGCGTTTTGAGCGAATGAGACCCAGAAAAGCTCTCTGCTGTTGAGAGCGGGTCAAGGAATCCATAACTTGACTTGATTATCATCGAACTCGATCAGAGATTCATATTCAGTAATACTATACAGTGTGGATACCGACATGGGTAGGCCGCTATATTGCCCAGAAGTTTTCTTTACTATCATTCGGTAGTGGGACCAACAGTGACTCCATGTCAGTTGGAGCAGTTTTCATTTACGGTATTGCTGCCAAATTTGATGACAGTATGGAGTCTATAATATTAGTAATGCACAAGTTCCCGAACTTATATCGAATCGCGGAGTCAGAATTTAGTTAAGAAGCTCCCTCACTTATGCGCCAGAAATGTAAACTTTGTCAGCATCGAAGTATACGGAAATTAACCTGCTGGTCATCAGTACGCAACGATAGCTAATCTCTAACTTCAGGTGGACGGTTTTAAAATTACGAAGAACAGCGATATGCAGCTGAACCTGTACAAGAGTCCTCTACTGCTCGCTGATCTTTCGGTACAGGCAAAGGAGAAAGAGGGCGATGAGTGCGCACTCACACTTAAATACGGTGCGTTTTAGAAAACTCCTGATTCTTATCTTCGTCATCGAATATACGTCGGCGTTCAGTTCACCGATGTCACTAAAGACAGTTGAGTTGCATATATTCCCCTGCATTCCCGTGCTTTATATTTCCTCCGAGGATAGTGTCATTTACATGGTTTCCATCTTTACCAGATTTGCTAATGCTTCCGGATTGGCACATTGGGGAATAAAATTTTCTATTTTTTATTACAATGTGAAAGAGAATCCCTCCATGGCATTCAGATTTGCGAGTCTTACCTTCGATCATTCAGCAAAAGTTTTCATTTAAGCAGGTGAAAGTTTCGTTCAAAAATGTTTTCTGTTTATTGCAACGGGTAGCGCATCCATTCAGTTGCAGCTTTGCTCTAAGGAACGAGAAGCAGTGGGGAGAAAATAGGGCCTGCTTCATATAGGGGAACTTACTGCATCGTCCTCGCAGTGAAACGAAAATATTCCGTCATTGGTTTTCTCATCCTCGTTTATTTAACGAATTTTTCGCCATGTTGCCCTTCTCCATCTTACTTTTGTGGTTTTCTATGTGGCACTTCTTTAGGTAAAAGGGATTATATGAAGGTATTATGCGCTGAATGTGTGCTGTGTCCTTGGAAAGTTGGTGATGAGATGTTATTGTGTTCATACTTCAGGTACAATAATAATACCGATGAGAGCAGTAGGAAGGAATGCACGTGTGCTTTGGGTTTCGCAACTGGGAAAAGCAATCGAAGGATACAGACAGCAAGCCACACTCCAAAAGGTTTGATCACTTCGTTCACTGTACATTTACCTACCGCTCGTTTTTTCATTTGCCCTCTCTCTTCTTTGCTTTAAATTCGTATTTAAGAAATAAATCAGCTTCAAGGAACTTCATTTTCAAGTGAGTCATGATTATTGGATGCCCTGTGAAAATTGCCTGAGTATTACTGAGAGGCTGCATTGGTGAAGTGCCGTCCCACTTACGAGTTATATCGTCCATTAACAATTTGCCTTCATTTTTTTGCGAAACAAATGAATCCGATCTTCAACTTCACTGTTGCTTGCATTCGAACACCTGCACGCACATTTCAGGCGCCGACAGCACTCTCATTTGATTCGTCTGCAAGAGGACGACTTCTGGTGGAGCTCGTTTGTGTGCGTAATCTAAGTGTGGAATCATCCGCATCTGGTGCTCATCCTATTGTATGCCAGTTCCAATTGGGCAGTGAATCGGCTACTTCTGAAGTTGATCTAGATCAAGGCGATAATCTCTTTACAACACAGCTACCCATTTTAACAGACCACCCACCGCCATTCCGTGTGCTTATTTTTTTGCCACGGCTTTATTCGCCGGATGTGTGCGCAGGTATTGCCGATTTTAAGACAAGTAGTTACTGTTTTTATGCACTGCGATCATTATTTCTTCATGTTCTTCAGGCTTCCGCAAATAAAGACTCGGTATGGACTTCACCACTGGTGTTGTTAAAGCACTCATTGTTCTGCTGATGAGGTTGCGTGGATCCGGGCTGCCGTCTGTGGTAGTGAAAACCTTCAAACTGCTTATTTGCTGATCTGCGGAACAGAATGTAGAGTGTCAGCAATGCAAAGATTGATCACTGCTAGGCTTCGGTATTTTCGCATTCAAGTCTAGAGTGGATGCTTCAGACTGATAGGTTTTTACTACATTCCTTTTCTCTTTGAAACATTTCTCCCGCTTTTAGCCCATTGCAGATGTTCGATATTATCTATTGCATCGCCGAATGTCGAAAATTTTATATGCAAATGAGGGGGATATAATGTGCGGACATTTCAGGAGTGGGTGAGGTTGCGATGAACGAACTGGTGACGGCGGCTGCCGCACACCGAGGCCCCATATCACGACAGATATATTTGACTGCCGGCGCGGTGCCATCCTCTCAAGGCTTTGCCATTGTGAAATTTGTTGTGCAGATGTTTCACTGATGCTCGTTCATGTGGTTCTGCTGGGAAGTGACACCAAACGCTGCACATCGGCAGCATTCATATTTACAACTTCCTATAGTTTACGTAAGATGGATCTCCACGAACAACCGTCTTTAACCGAGTATTCGTCTCTCTTGTTCCCTTGTGTCCTTACTTCCCTCATTTCAGAATGTGGGCGTATAACGTTTGCTGTCACTTCCACACGCCCTTCAGTTTTCACTTATTGTTTTGCATCGGAGGTGTTCGTGAGGCTCGCTTGAATGCCGTAGACTGTAAAGCAGCCTGTATGAACGCAGTCAAATATTTGCATGTTCAGTTTCTGTCATACTCTTTTGATGTTAAAGCACCTGGTTTCCCCGAATTTCTACTAAAATCTCCTTGAAGCCCATGCAAGGCCTAGATAAAAAGTCCTCTCTTTCTAGGTTAGGGGTTTTTAGCGTCTCCGTCTCAGACATTTATCGGAGACTAAAACTGCCTGTGCGTTGACATCAGGACGGATGTTGAAGATTTCAAAGAGCGAAACGGCGATTGCAAAAGATATGAAGAATATGAAATCAGGAGACAGTACCGTGGCACCGATTAGAGCGCCAATAGCGAGATCTTTAAAGATGAAATGAAGCGTCCCCCTCATTGTTGGTGTAGAATGAAAGGTAGTCTGCATCGTGTCCCACTGGAGCAGCGTCGCACCTGAGCGCTTGTGTAGATGTCCTCACCCACATTCATTGGCATTTCAGCACACTTCTTGTTTTTGGTGCGTTCACTTGGTTCTCCTCATGTATTAGTCACTGCACATTTCTGTGAGGATCTTAGCTTTATGTACAGCGCTTTCGTCTGCCTATTGTAATTTGAAGTGAATGTAGGAGGAGTTCAGAGGGACGATACGAAACGGTCTTGTGCGATACCGTTGACTGCACTGAACGGTTGTCTGAATTGCCGAACAGTGCTAAAATATGCGCCACCGTTTGAAGTGAGCCTATCACTGGTGCGAACCGAAATGAGTGCTTCTGTAAATGCGCAACTTTTTGAGTACGTTGAGGTGTCTGTAGCCGTTTCGGAGTCGAATTCATCTCTTGTGCACTCGTACTGAAATCAACAAGGCTTTCATCACGAATGAGTCGGTCACGCTTTCTGCCGCCGTCGCTTCCTCGATGAAGTTTGCATTAAAAGGCCTTTTCGTGTTGCAGCTCGGCTTCTTCCAACGCCCGTTCAGGAACATTTCTCGTCCACTCATAATTTCCACTGCCGATATTTTTGTCCCACATCCACATGATAATCAGGACCGTTCACTCGGTATTTTATAGGACGGGTGTAAAATGATACCAGCCACTGAATTGGAAGTGTAGCAGTTTGGCGGATAGACTGCTAGAGCACTGTATATGAACATGGCTCGAAGTGTAACGCGAAGGGAACGGGAACTAGAATATTCCGCATATTATTCTAGTGACGAGGTGCCAGGATATATACCTTTGGAGGCTCCATGGACTTCTTCCTCAAACCTCCCGTCTCCGTTTATTTACTGTTTGAAGGTCTCCCGTTCGAGCGACCGACGACGCAGAATTTCTTTCTTCTAACGTTTCACTTTATAATATTGGTATAATGTACTCATTCTGTGCTCACGTTCCGTTTCCATTAAGTGCGTGATCGGGATCGATTATCGCCAGGCGGCTGACAGAGCACACGGTGTTTTCACGAGATGCAGCACATTTATTATGTAACCATGAATCGTTGTTGGCAAAATGTCATGTTTTCTACAATAAAGCCGAATCTACCTTTTTGAATTCAGTTGGTCTCCGCGAATTTGGTCGCAGATATGGGCCACTCCGACTTGTTTAAGTATCCGGCCGTGCCACACATCAGCTTGTGAGGCCCAGGTGTGCAGGATGACGTGGAAACACTTTTGAACTTCGCACGTTCTTTGAGGAGTTCATAGTTCTAGCGAGATCGAACGATGCAAATTGTGCTCTGGTCATTAGCTCTTTAGAGTGTTTTATGGAGAAATGGGTGCAATATTATACGGAAGGTCCTTTATCCACGGCATTTCGCCACGGCTGTTAAATAGCAGTTGAGATTAACAGGGTTATTTTGTAGAGTATGCCGTTTTCTACAGTGTGAGGTTTTGTCACCCAAGGAATTTCTTGAGAAAGGCGGATGCAGAGAGTGCCTCAACTGGAGAAAGGCTCCATCGTCGGGTCTTCGCTCTTTTAAAGCTCCCATTTTTCGGAACGACGTTTTCATCCGCGAGTAAGGAGGAGGGAGGCGTGTACTGAGGACTAAAGCCCTCCATCTTTCAGTCGTGCCACTTTTGAGACGGCAGGTGAGTGTGCACTTGTGCAGTGTTTAACAGAGGCTTGCTGTAGTAAAAGATTTTTAATGTTTTTGGGTTTGGAGAGAAGGCGTACTGAAATTCGTTGTGGTGAAGTGTTGGCAGGACTCTGTGGCGTGGTCGGATATCCTTCAGGTACCCTCTGAACGACTGTTAGAGGCTCAGTATAGAGGCGCTGCTTGTCACTCCCATTGCTCGATGGTTTGCAACTTCCAAACGCACAATATTGCTGTATCGTCTGCTAATTTTTTGAGCTCGTTGCGGAATCAAAGCAGTTTGGTGAGGCGGCCGTTGCTCGTCGCTGCTGAAGTGGTCTCGCTCCTCTGCTCACTTCGTGGATTTGACCCATATAGGTAGGTGTTTGGGGTGTTATATTTTTCCACGCAATAACTTGCGCACATGTGTTTTCCCCGAACTAAGTCAATAATAAAAGTGAAGAAATAAATGCAGCAGTGAGCGCGGAAAGTATATGCAAATGTGCACAGTGAATAGTGTTGTGTGAAAATGTTTGCTTCAGCGATGGCCGACCCGGTCGCCTTCTGTTTGAACTGCCAGGCGGAGTTGGCGATCGACACAAGCTTATATGAAAAAGACAGTGAAGAGAGCTCTAGCAGTGCCGCTCCTCTCCAACTCCAGGTTATTATCCACTTCTTTTTCTGCTTATATCGCCGCATTTCGCTGCGCCTAAACGCCAAATATTTCGTTTTTTCCCTCTTTCCGTTCATATGACTAAATCAGAACTCACTCATAAGGCAGTCAAAATTGCTCGTGCAAATCGTTCGAATTAGGCAGCAGTTTCTTTGTCTTCATCTGGGTGCTTCAAGCCGTTATTGACGAAGTTTGCTGCAAATCGAGTACTCTGGAGGAGCCAGTAAATGAGCCACATCGAGTGCTGCAGAACGTTCACATGTGGTATCTGCGTTTATGGAGTTTCGGAACAACTCGACAGTCCTGAAGATCCATTCGCCTACTTCCCTTCACCTACCGTCATACGAAGAGGATGTCGAATTCATTTTTAAAGTGAGATTTGAACGACGCTGTGCTGACTTCACCGAGATTATTAGATTGCCTAGGAAATAAAAAGTACATGTTATATATGTAGGGGTTTGGATTGAAGCTAGTACAGGTGGTGCTGGAACTGTGACACTGGGATTAGACCCGTCACATATAGATGAGTTAAATGTGATGTTAGCTCTAGAGCGTATGAGTACATCAGGTTATTGAGTTAAAAGGTTGACCATTCTCAAAGAGGTCGAGCTGAACCCACCCTTCCCTACCCTCTTCTCGCATAATCACAAGTTAGTTCCAGTCTTGCTTTAGCTCTAGGCGCAGTGGGCATGGAGAACGATTTAACCGAGACACCATTAGGTACGGTCTGTCCTCAGTTCCGTAAAGCGTCACTCGGAACATCGAACGGTCGTTCAGCCTCAAGTTAGGTGCACTGTTATAGGCAGGTCGCGTGATATGTGGTGGTGAGGGGAGCTTACCAGGTCAGTCCGGCAACTTATTTGACATTATATGCAATTCGACATCTGCGCTTTGGGGACCGATGTGTGAGGTATGTTGCTTCTATGCGTTTCACCATTTAAAATTCTTAGTCACTTTGCTCTGTGGGTGCGAAGACTGTATTATGCGGTCTCTTCATCTTCTCATTATTGTCGTTGTCGATTTTTATTCCCACTATGAAATGCAGGTTGATATTAGCATGACGAGAGGGTTTGACTTATACTGCATGATTTCAAGGCCGTTTTGTTGCTTTAGTGATAGCCTTAAAAAACTCGGGCCTTCCCAGGGAAGCTGCGCCTGCTTGCAGCATTTTTTCACCCTCCACCCCATCTCCCTCGAATTCCTTGTATTGCTGCGTTTTTTCATAAACTTAAAGCTGGATGAAAAATTGGCGTCCTGAATTATGAGACGGTCATTAGTACAACGTTTCTTGAAATATCTGAACAGTGGACTCTTTGTTTGCCTTGCCATATGTTCCGTACAATTTATTGTTTGTCGTCTGCCTTGAACTGGCTAACAGCCTACTGGATTACATGGCTGTTATGTTTTCGTCATGTTTTCAAACGCTGAGAAAGGAGTTCTACCTAACTGAAGGTGAGCATTCAAAGTATGGACTTGTGTTAAATGCTTTTTCAAAGGTCCGTGATTTAAGGACTGCACGGAGCAGTTACTGTCTGGAATGGACCAGCAGTTAAAAGGACTTGAAGAGGAGTGCGCAAGTTACAGAAAGTTGCTGGACTCATTGAGCAAAGATCGAGCAACGAGAGTCTTTGATTTAAATACCTCCAATGCCAAATTAGTGGCCATGAAGGTAGGCGCTCTCCTGTTAGAGAATTTTTTTACAACAAATGCTTTGTGCTCATAAAACTGGTTTGCCTGCAGAAGAGATACCTTCGAGGTGAATTGTTAACTCGGGCAAATCTTCCCTCTTTCTTTATCGTCCAACAAACATGCTTATGTCCATTCGACTGAAACGTTATTTTGTTGCTGTGGCCTGCAAAGCTTCCGCACCAGTTTCCCCTCTTTCGCAACGATGCCTTTGCTTTTGTTGTGGAAGGCAAGGAGGCTTTGAGGGCTATTTCATCGCAATGTTGTGTTTTAACCGTCCTTAACTCATCTACTGTCCCCTATCGACCTTTTCCTGCATAATTGCCTATTTTTCGTCATTCGCTTGTGGAGTGTCCATTTTTAAGTTCAGGATTCTCCTAATCCTTCCTTTTCGATCATCACTGTAAAGGTTCGAAGGTTCTCTCTGACCACTCGGATCATGTTTAAAGTTCGGCGTTTAGGGTCTCTACTCATCGGCGTTTTTCCTGCTGTTTGATAGTCTCAGTTGTTGGCTGTTCGTGGCGCATTGCTTCAGAAGTCCATTACATAAAATTCAGGCCGAAGTAATGTCCTATTTTCAGTGTGTTTATGACATTTTTGATTAGTCTTCTGTGTTTCTTGGCCTTAGAGGTAGACGCTGTCATATTTGCTGAAAGATATTCTTCTTTCATCAGGAAGAAATATAAGCGACAAGCATCCAAGCGAATAACATCTTCCCTGCAGCAAACTGCTGAGGCTGTGTGCCTATCCCAGACTTAAAGAAAACAGTGTTCAGCTCTGATTTCCAGAGAAGATCGAAGTATGATTAACTATTGTCAACAGGGAATGGCGACGGAATAGTGATATCTGCTGTTCGTCCACGTGTTTTCGAATGTCGTTCGTTAAATGTGTTTCTGATGACAGTGTCTTCGTTTTTTCGTAGGGACAGTGGGGTTGGAGTATGAGTGGATCCTAGTGGAGAAATTTAATTACTGATTCATGTAAAATGTCGAACATGCATTGCTTTCATAGGCTTGATGTTTTTTGGGCGCTGCGGACTCTTTTTAATGGTTGTAGAAATGACGAAACGACTTATGTCTGATTTTGTTCTTGTTAAAAGAGACTCCAGCTAGTCGAAGCTTCATTTCTATCGAAAACGCACTCAGAACTTTTACGTCAATAACGTTCTCACATGCCTACTTTTAGTGAGCCTTATAAAGAAGTATTTCAGGCATGGTGGAGGTGGGGAGAAGTTTTGGTACTGAGTTGAATATCCGGTCATCCCAGTTTTCTGCTCAAATAATTATTCCCTTGATACTTCAGGCCGAAGAAGCGTCGTTAATAGCCGAACTGAAGAGGTTGGAGATGGAAGAGAATACGTTGAATGATGAGCTAAGCAGGAAGCGTAGTGAACTATGTAACGCGGAGAGGGAACGAGAAGAAAAATTGTGGAAAAAGCTGCGTGATAATCATAGGTGAGCTGAAATGCAACTTGTATGAAATTAATGCCAGATCGATCACATTTATCGTTTTCAACAACGATGATCCCCTCTTAATTGATAGTCGTGAGGGGGAAAAAAGCCTTATGAGGATTTTAGAGCAAGGAACTAAAATTTGGATACGGGCTTGTAGGTTCGGAAGTAAAGATAATCCACAGTCGTTTTTGTTTCCTCAGTCAGTCAGAAGAACGATTTTTGCCAGGTATTTTTACAAAAAAGATCATCTTTCCATGGTCAAGTGCCAATTCCTCTCCCAATTCGGCTTCCAGTGTTTTTTAAATCCCAACTCCACCTGCTACTTCTGTTTAGACGCGGCGATTTATCCCGCGATATTCTGCTATTGCCGCAGCTCGGCTTGCTTTTTTTCCACCTAAGAAACATGACCTTCGCATTTCCCAATTTTTTCCTTTCATCTCTACTGATGAACATGCTATTATAATGTATATTTAACCTCATCAGTTCCATAGCCAGGAAGACTGCAGATTGGAAAGGCAAGAGGGATGGAGAAATATTTTTATTGACTGTTTGAGCAACGGCAACACCAAACACCAAAAATAAACTCGTTTTTGATTGTCTTGATGCGAGTCGTGCCGAAGAGACGGACGCTAGTTCAGAAACCTCTAAAAAACCACACATGAGAGCGGGTCACTTTGAGGCGACAAAACTCTTCCGAAGAAGAGCGGTATTGAAAATGGAGAGGATGTCTCTTGCAGGTGACCTCTGCCAAAAACTTTGCTTTTTTTAATTTTTAAAGCATGGTAGAGTTTGTTAAGTCTGAGAGTATAGCTTTATGCTTCGGTAGCCTTTGGAGGTGGAAAGAAATATTCATGACGTTGGCTCGAATGTTGGTTCGAGCGTTTGCATGAGTACAGGAAAGAAAAATGCTTCTATCTGAATGCTGCACTGCAGCATATTTGTGATCTTCTGCTAACTGACGGTGCTGCAGATTAGAAGACAATTTGCTTCGGCCGTTTAATGGATTGAGGTCGAAGTTTTGGTCTCGGAGCTTTCATTGTGAGGTGGAATTGCTATAACTCGCTGGATCGTTATGTATGTGCACGTTTGCCTTAGGTGAAGAAATTTCCAATGGTTGCGTTAAACAGTGGGATTTCAGGCGGTTACTTGACGTGGAATGTCAAGAGCAAGATGCAGAGGCGCAGTTGATCTATCTGAAAACTCAGCTGGAGAAATTATCGAGCATAAATGTACTAAACGCAGCGTTTCATATATGGCAGCAGGGCAGCTTCTGTACTATCAACGGTTTCCGATTGGGGACGCTGCCACACTCGCCCGTCGAGTGGAATGAGATTAATGCCGCCTGGGGACAGACTGCATTGCTGCTAACAGTGAGTGCTTTGTGAGTTTCGACAGTCGTTTCACCTGCTAGGAGTGCATCAGGCTGTATTGCACAATCATCAAACCCGACTCCCTGATGTTTTCCTAGTGTCGTTGAAGCAGTGGGGAGAATTCCTGGATCGTGCTTCCGACTTGGTGCCTATGAAATTTGATCTTTCGTTGCCTCTAAGCTTTGGTAATGGTGATGCGGCTTTCCACATCCATCGCTTAAGACACCAGAGGTTTGAGAACTTTGTTTACTAAAGGTCGTTGGCCAAATTGCAAAGCAAATTATTTTTGCTGGGTCTTTTGTCATTGTAATCCTCAACTCTCAAATCAGCCAGTACATACTCAAAAATTGTGCCCTAGACTGTCTTTCTTCGGAGGTAAAGTGACCACCGGCGAACACTGTAGTAATTTTTACGGTGACTCCTCCACTTTAGGCGACTGCTAACGATACCTTCATCGTTTTCACCGTTCATTAAGATCGAAATGGGTGCGTCCAAAGTTTGGAGATGAACATATTACAGCTTCCTTACTTGACACAGGTCTTGAGAAAGAGGTCATGTTCACAGGTGTTGATAAAAGGCGAGGAGGATTTCCATCTGCGTGATTACGAAATTTTTCCTATGGGCAACTATTCATTTATACGCGTGCTGGCCACTGGTGCTGAACTCCCGCTTTATGGAAGTGGCGGATTTAAGCCTTTTGGACAGAAAAAATTCGATGAAGCGATCTGTGCTTTCCTGAACTGCTTCTGCCAGTGGCAGACGCATATTGAGGTATGCTTGAAAACAGCTTATTTTGCATGCTGTTTGCTATGGCATTCGTTCATGTTGAACTGCGCAGCGTGCGCTGATAATGTTACATTAAGCTCCATCAAGGCCTACCATTTGAACGTCTCCACTAATAGTTACTTCTTTAATGACTCCCCTTCGCAGCTTACCTTATTCCATCTGTTCTCTCGTTTCGTTTCTTTTCCATTACCCAAAAAAGACAATCTTTTTATGTTATAGTCATGCCTAGCTTCTACGAGTTTCTCTTTATTATGCGTGGCTGTCCACGTTGAAAACACAAGGCAAACGTGAATTGCTTGAACCGTTTGGCGGTGTATTGGTGAACAGGTTTTGTTCCAGAGCAGAAGTGAGTTCCGCTTCCCTCATCGTATGTACAGAGAGCGAATAGAAGACAACAAGATGGAATATTCGGTGAAGATGCAGTTTAATTCGGAGGAACGATGGACAAAAGCTATGAAATGTATGTTGATCAACCTCAGATGGGCAATTTCATTCGCCGTGACACTTCGTGGATTCATGCCTCGTTGAAGCAGTTCAGGAAGCATGTTTAAAATGCACATGGAAGGTGATCTCCGTTAGCGCTGTTTCTATTGAAATTTGAGGGGGAGGGATGCAGCGCAGCCAAAACGCTAAGCGATATTTATCTCGTTCCTTCATAAATGCTCACTAGGGCTCTTTTTTCATAAGTGAAAAAAATAGAGGTTCCGAATCACTCGCGGATGTCGCAAGTGGATCTAGGCGCGTTTGGCGTGTGTTATGCAGTTTTGTCGTTGCAGACATGAGAATTGAACTGTGTTGATTGATGGCGTTGGTGAGTTGCCGATTATCGAATGTGGAGCTTTGGAAACTTCCAAGCTTGGAAATTATTCGCGCACTTTTCCAGTTATTCTTAAACATTTCTCTTTTTTGCTTCGATATTCAAGTCATACTGCACTGACCGTTTATTTGGATCTTTGATCATATTAAGATCCTTGGATCACCTTCGACCATAAAGTGAGGGCCGATTCGAGAGTTCGCTGCGAGGTGAGCAAGCGCATTTGTTTACACGTGTATGCATTCTCTGCTTATTTATTGTTTCTCATGTGATTTGTGCCCTATTTATCATGTGAATAAAGTGTACTGAACTACTGCATAGTGCATCAATTTAGAGACGAACAGACAGGCTGGAATCGACCATTTTTAAGCAAGCAAAGGGTGCCCCATTTGCTGATCGCTCCCTGCATTGGATGCGCTGTTTGTCTTCGTTTCTGAGTGCATCATGAGTACTGCGCTTTATAGAGACGAATCGCAGGAGAGAGAGTGAAGAAGCGTAGCTATTACAGGTTTTAGTGAAGTTAAGTTAAACTAAAATGACCATGGGGCCAGCAACACAACAGAAAATTAAAGGTGGTGACGTGAAAATCTAGAAGAGCGTTTCATTGGTACGGGTCGCGGAGAGCTGTGAACGTGACAGCAGCTCCATTCCACTTTGAAAAGAAAAATCTGAACGACGACGGCACAAGATGAGGCCACTGCAAGGCGTTGTCGTATGTGCTATGAAGGTCAAATGCACCGTGTTACTGTGCTAATCGCAAAGTAATACGAAAACATTGGTGAACTAAGTGTTCCCTGGAAGAATATCTCTTACTCCGACAGCAAGACAAACCAGCGAAACTTGAGCGAGCTTCAGCCAGTACTTCCGAACATCCAACAGAAAAATTCCCGGCGGATGGTGATTGACGGAAAGCACTGTGAAAAAAAGGTGTAGGCGACCCAAATCACCCACGGCGCAATTGTCCCTTCACAGGTATTCTCGAATATTCGCATCACAGCCGAGTAGTGAAGCTAACGATGAGCGCCTTCTTTGCGACATTGGCGGTAGATGAGTGACGAACTCAGACGAATTTGGCTGTCACGTGGCTCCGAAAATGTTTTCTCGTCAGAATGCTCCTCCTTACTAAAGTTCTGCTAATTGAGGCTAACAGGAAATATTCCGTAGAGAGAAAATGTCCTCAGCCGGCGGTGTCAACAACCCACACGGCCGACAACAACTATCGCTTCTCACAGTCTTCCGCGGAGACAAATTTTGAAAGAACAGATCGTCAGAGCCGACGACCGCAAAGAAAGCGGGAAAACGAGTAGAGACGCAGGGTAGCTGAGTGTTGCGTTTACTTCAGGAACATTCTGCGGAACACGTCATCGGTTTCGCTGGCAGAGGGCGTCAGTTTTTATCGGTGATGTGCTGATGCACGCGTTTGGCTCATCATGTTAGGCTGAGGAGCTCGCGGTGCTGGTGTGACGAACTCGAGTTTAGGTGTGAAGGTCTTGTCGAGAGACAGTGATTTGGTTTCTTCCTCGACGTGCAGGTTGTGCCCTTCAGATTTCTACCTAAGACAACGCCTGGAAGCTCTAAGTGCCCACAGGTTTATTGGGGTATGTTAGTGCTGGTTTTGATAAGGAAGTAATTTAAAAAAGAGGAAAACACTGTCTAAAGTGCTGTCTTCGAGCACCGGCTCACACAGATGCGTCGTTTGAAGTGAAGGTCATTCGAGAACCCGACAGTGCACATTGCGTGAGTTCTTGAAATGTGAAGATGCGCTATCGGGAAAGTAGTCTCGTAAGTAGGGAAATACTATTTAGTGTTACTTGCACCTCCAGTTTGCGCCCACCGCCTCAAGACAGACTGGAAATACCGGCGCTGTTGCAAGGGAACCTTTTGAGACTTCAGGTCGCAAAGTTGAGCTCTGCCGAAGTGTCTCAGGCATTTTAAGTTTCTTGACCCTTTCCGATCATTTATGTCTCAAAACAAGCCCCTCTGCACTTTTGCGCACATTTGAGCATTGTTTACTAGATAATAGAGGTAATGTTTAAAGCAACATTGATTGTTTCAGCGGTTTTGTTATATGCCATCCGCTGAATGAGAATGTGATGGTGTGGTGTTGCGTCTTTGTTCTGTATTTGTGCCAGGAATTATCTTTGCACTGCGACTGCTTCTTTTGATTTCATTGTCGCACATTTATTCTCCCTCTAACGAAGCACGATTCTACTGGACAGTATAAGTGGACAGACGCTTTTGTTGTGTTCAGGATCGCTGCTCCACGAAAACTTCCTTGTTAACACCTTACTGCGATCGAAATCTTTAACCAGATCCTGGCCTAGGATAATTGAAAAGGAGGAGGAAAGGGTACCAGTTGCAGCCTTTCATAGCTCCGCTCTCTTCCTGCGCTCAGAACGTGATTCGGGAGAAGGCGTTATTTTGCTTGAATGTGCGTAGGTGATAATTTTAGCGAAAATTGAAACGTCCCGAAAAGGTCACTTCAGTCTTGACCTTTGTGAGCAATGCCTTGTGCCCGTCTTTGGATATTGGTCCTCAACCTCCCTTTTCTCTCTTAAAGCTAATTGCCAGATTTGTCAGTAGCTGTTTTTGAGGTTTGAACTGACGGGAGTATCAGTGTTGGATGGTCGGCAGTCTTAACTGTGGAGGATGAGGGGTAGGAAATGTCATTGTTTCGAAAACGCCAGAGGGTTTTTGCCTGTTGCGGTCTCGAATGCATCCACTGATGACTTTAGTAGGTAGTCTTTGCATTTTCAGAGTCCATCTCAGTAATTTGGATCCTCATACTGCAGCATTAGCGATCGTTCATTTTTTATTGAGGCTTTTCCAGTAGCACTCTCGAAGTTTCAAAAATCTCAAAGAGTTTGCTTTTTCGGTTGGACTTTAATGTTTGAATTCCATCGTTCACGCCAGTACACCTCTGTCCTAATAACGTTGCTCTCCCCTCACCTTTCTCTACTCCTAATTAGAAACATTTTTGCTGTTCCTTAAGGGAGCCGTTTCTGTGGGGGTCATCGGTGATGAGCGAGTTGCGTAACGGAGCGCAGTGCCTACCTCGTATGGCTGTCGCATTTAGTGATATTCGAAGTGTAAATAAAAGTTTTCTTGTCGAGAGCATTCATGACAACAACCTCGACGGCATGTGTTTTCTGCATGCAACAGAGTTTGAAGAGTACATTCAAATGACCACTCTCCAAGTTGCTGGTCTGCAACGAAACTTCCGCATCGTTGCGTATTCCTATTTTCGCAGTAGAAGAATCACCGGCGGCAACTCGGCACTTCCCAGTTGAATTTGTCATTTGATAAACTGGGGTCACTGATAAAAGGGGCACCCATCCACAAGTTAGTCATGCATGATATGAAGCAATCACGGAAGGGGGACAACGACGAGTCTGTCGGCCATACCTCGTCCCGAAGTTTGCTCTTCGTGTGATTGTGTAACTTGATGTACTGCGAACATTGATGAGGTTGCAAGTCGTTGCAGTTGTGTAAAATTTAATGATCCCCCTTTTTGGATTATTCTTTCGCTTTGGCGAAGATATTTTTGTATTGCTTGCTCTTAGATAGTTCGATTGCATTATTTTTGTTGAACGAATAAATAATTGCATAATTGCCTCTGCTAGAGATTCTTTGCAGATTTCGCAAGATGGTGGGGGGTGCACGATGTTCGAGAGGTGCCACTTCGGATCCAAATTGTGCGGATGGGAAGCCTACACCACCTTTGACGCCTATGCACGCATTCTGCTCCACCTCAACGGCGTCTCTCTGGGTGTTGGTTATCTTGTTGACACGTCAGCTACTCCTTCCGGATGTTTCACTTGATTGCAATGGAACTTCCGAAGTGTTCGGTTCCGGCTACACAGCCTACGTGCACCATCTTACAGGTAAAGTGACCAGCTGTTGTTAACTCTTTCGCCTTAGTAGTGTTGCATATTTTAGCTTTATGCTGCATATACTTCGATGAATCAACTTAAAAGTATGCGAGATATCACCGAGTTGAAATAATGGAAGTGGTTTCGCTTGAAATAGAGATCTGTTTGCCAGTTTTCCGATTTTCGATGAACTTTTTTCTGAAAGATCTATTTTAGTTCTTTACATCCTGATATATTCAGCTTGTACATGGATTTATTTCATAAAGCTAACAAGTTTAGTTGAACTGCGTTTGCTTTAGAATGTTGAAAGACGAATTTGCGAGCCTTTAGCGCATATGATCGGTTTATGAGTTTCGATCAAAAGAAATTTGCTCGCTTTTGTGGACAGATATAGGGGCTATATTTTGTAGCGCACAGAAATTTTGCTCTATGTCTGCACAAGCGATGCGAGATTCTCTTCGTGATCACTTGGATGGAAGTCGGAGCATATGGGAGCTTTAGGAACGCTTCTATGGCCTCTCTTTATTAAAAGAATACTTGTTGGATGCGCATTAAGTGTTCCATGCGACTACCGCGGCAAACTTTGATCGTTGTATCGTTGTAATGCTAAGGTGAACGTCGAAAGCGCTTGCATGAGATTGCCTCTTCCGGTAGGAGTAACACTGAATATGAGCCTGAGTAGAGCTTTAGCGCTTGTAATTCAAGTCGCACTTTTATCACCACCATCGTTTAAGATTATTATTGCGTTATGCACTCTCAAGGAGTTAACATATTTATTCACTGCTTAAAAAGACAAATCATTGCTCAGCTGTTCCAGTCGATAAGGAGAGTTGGGATGTGAAAGGGGCAGAAGTAGCGTCTGTGAACAATGTAGTGTTTCGACATCGATCTTGTCTCCACCCTTCATCCTCCAAATATTCTCAGTGAGTGCTAACGGTAGGAGCTGATTGTCAAACGATAAGTCGCTATTCGTTTTCGGCGTTCAAAACGTTGCTCATTTGCCACTTTTGAGAATAAAGTGAAGTAATGTAACATCTTAAAAGCTTTCCACCAGCGCACGGCAAATGCTCCACAGCGCTTTGTTGCAGTCTGCTGATCTGTGAAAGATAATCGCGAGGTAACCACATATCTCGAATTGAAGAGATTTTAAATGCAACTGGTTGCAGAAGACCATGAACAGAAAGAGTTCTCGACATCGGTGGGCTTCCTGCGAGCACTCCTGGACTATTATCCTTACAGCAGTGCAACAGCAAGTGCGAGGGTGAAGAAATGGCAATTAAAAACGCCGTCAACTACAGAAAAGTGAGCTTTACTCTCAACTCTCCCTCACCAGTTCCAGCGTAATCAAGAAAATGAAAGGAGTTGAGTTTGCTAGCTAAGAATTGAGGTGGCACTCTAATGATAAATTGAATTCGTTTCAGTGTGGCGAGCATCGCTAAGTATAGATCGGTGTGGGTTTTTTTCTTCATTTCCACTAACCAGTGTGAGGAATTGCAGTTTCTGAAATTATGGGAAAGTCTTGGTGCCAGTTTGCAGAACTCTGAAAGTTTAAAGGTGGCGCAAAAAAAGTTAAAGTGCGCAGTTTTACCACTTCTGTTTCCAGCCACTTTTGGCCAAAAAGTGGTTCTGTAGAAGTGCCACCAGTGGTTTGAAGAAGGAGCATAAGGCTTGGGAACGTATGTCTGTATGTGATTCGAATATTTGATAGCATCGTTATCAGTCTCATTAGTATTTGCTCTGCTCAACACAGAGCGAGGTCTGTAAATGCAGTTACTAGTTGTTTTCCGAAAAATGCGTTTGTGATAATGTCTTCCTATGAACTTAATTGTATCATTGCTTCTGAAGTTGGAATCTTGAGCAGGCTAAACCTTTTGCATCGAGCATCTCTTGTCAATTGCTAATGCACACAAATCTTGCGTCGCAAATTCTTTACATCATTCGATCCGCTACCAATTTTCGACCGAGTAGAGCTGTTGAATTTCAGTGCGAGGAAGCTTTGTGTAGTTAAAACCAATCGTGGAAGAGCTTTTATTTCATTTGGAGCGTTCTTAATCGCGTAGAGAAGCGGCGAGAAGATGAAAAATTTCATCCAGCAAATTGCAGTCGTACCAGAATTATCCATCATATTATGCTGCAGGATGTTTGGCGAGTTTAAATTCTGAAAAACGAAGCCAGTTTTGAGCACAAGAGTCCAATCCATTTTGGCGCATCTACTCCACAGACAGTAATTCTGGCGTTTCTGTGAAATCCACTGTTGCAGGCATAAATTCGGGGATTTGAAGTCCATGACCACCGACGCGTTCAGCTGTATGTTCTCAGGTGATCTGGTCCTACGACCACTGCTGGCAAGTGCACCACCACGGCGCAATCTATGGTCACCAGTGACGTCAGCAGCCGATCCAGCTATCGAGGTTGCTGATTGCTCGAGATTTCCAACTGGACAATCTGTTTGTTAAACGGCCAAAATTGTTTGTATTTTCTTGGGTACCACTGTTTTTTTCAGTACCACCCACTGCAGTCATACTTTTTCTTATGCTGATTGTAGGATAGAATTTCGGTCAGCTGTCATCAGCATATTTGTTTGAATAAGAAAGAATGAGCAGAATGATTTCCATGAATGTTTTAAATGAACGCTTTAGTAAATGAGGCTGAGAGCAGCGAAGACCTAATTTCTGAGGTTTCGAGGGAGGCGGAAAAGGGGTGAATACATGAGGAAGGTTATATATGTACGGTGGAAGGAACAAGCACAATTGGCGTTAACAGAAAGGAACGAGGGCTTGTTTTGAACGGGTGGTAGGTTTGAAAGAGGGTTGGATTATTTTTCTACGTGGAAGATCGGAAGCGATCGCCACAAGGAAACAATCAGTGAATCACGAGAGGCGGCAACTGCTTGAGTAGTGTCGATCGTCGCCCGAATTCTGCTTCGATATTCGTCTTGAAAGTACCTCTGCTGTCAAAATTATAATGCTGGATAATATTTTAAACTTTAGCAGTACCTAATTCGGCCAGCGAGTGAATATCTGTCCGGTGAACAATGTGGTAGTAAATAAAATAGCAACAAGCAGTGTGTTAGCAAGAGTTTCTACATTAAAACATCTTAACGAATCTTCTTTTCAAAGGTAGATCGTTGTATGCATAAATTGGAGATAGTGATGATGTGCAGTGTTTGAATCCAACTTTCTGATAGCGGAACTTCTTCAGCCACCTCACTGAAGTCAAAATTCACTATTATTCGTCGTTATTGGCATCCGAATGTTTGCATGCATGCACTGCTTTTTATTGCAAATTCCACTACTTTATTGACAGAATCTGCGTTTTTTTTACTGCAAAGTGGAGCGCATTTTTCTGGTTAGATCTTAGTTGTCAGAACACCTGGTTATGGCGATGATGTAAAAGTATTTTCAGGCCTTATTTGTCAGAAAGATATTTAATGAGATCCGTACTGGTTTGGCGAGATTTATGTGTATGGGTTTGATTGTGCTTGATGGGGGAACTGATGACAGAGAATACCATGCAGTGTTGGGCTATTAATGAATTGCGGTAAGTTGTTTCAGGAGTTCAACTTCGTTGATATGATGTGGTGGCATGAACTGGATGCAGAGAAGACTGCTAACATTGCTGGATGCAGTGCGTCTAATGGACTGCACCTGATAATACACGATGAGAAAGCTAAACGAAAGGTTTGATCTTTTCCTGCTTAATAGGATGGCGAGTGAATCAGATGTTTCGTACTCAAGAGAGTGAAGTTTTGTGGATGTGTTTGATCCCATGAACCCGGCTTCACTTCACTGTTGAACATATGTTTTCTATACTACTCCCTTTCTGCTGCTGCTATTTTTTAGGTCCTCAGGTAACGTTATCAATCTTGGAAGCAGTGGAGGTAGCAGTGTTCTTTGTGGCTATTCCTCGGCGTTCAGTTTTTGACGGGAGTTCAAGGGGTTACAACCGGGTTTTGTATCGCCGAATAAAAACGCACTCATTGTTGAAGTTCCCAGGTGAAACTCGACTTGGTGATTTTGTTCTTTTCGAGGAATTTCAAGATTTCCTGTCACAAACAAAATCGATTAGCTTTTTCCGAAATACCTTTTCCGACGTTGAATTTTTGAAAGACGTTTGCAGCAATAAATGCTTCGAGAATTCCCGCATTTCCACCTGCGTTGCTTGAGTAATTTTGCTGGATCCTGATCAGAGTCTTTCCTGTTTCTGCGGACTGTAGCAGTGAAGTGCGGTGGTGTCTACCTCATCCCTCTCCTTCGCCATCTTCTTCCTTATGACTGTACGCGAATAGTGAAGTTTCGTTTAGTTGAGAGGAATTTTATCCGAGCAGTAGAGGCTGTTCGTGTTAATTCTGGAAAGCAGATTTAGTTCATATACGCAGGATTTGTTACGTGGACGCATTTTATGTATTTGGGCCATGTATGGACAACTCTTTTCCATCCGCCTGTCTCCTTGAATGGTGGATATAGCTGCCCATTGTGAGATTCTCGGAAAGAAAGCAGAAGAGCTAAAGCTGTAATTTTTGTTACGCAGTGTGAAGAGCAATCGCTGTCACTGCGCCCAAAGAACGTTTCAGTCACAGAGATAACATCAGTATAATAATGCGGAAACCCTCATCGGAAAAGCGAGTGGCATAGTTTTCGGAAAGTGGGAGGTGGATGTAGATCTTCGATTTGAATGTGCTCATTTCGTGGATTCTATGGGAAACTCTTCGCTCCGTGAGCTCTTAGTGTTTTCTTTAGTTAGAAGAGTAGGTTTGTCCACTTGTTATCATTTAGTTGAGAGGAATTTTATCCGAGCGGTAGAGGCTGAAACGTGAGGTTACTGCATCTAATTATTTTAGGTGGAAAAAAGTTGGAACGAGTGTTGTTGGCATGACACCACTGCGAAATTTTCCACGTTTTTTCTGCTTTCATTCTATTTCTTGCAGGATTGTTTATCGGCATGCATACAGCTTACCGAGTCAAACGAAAAAATGCTGCAGCACCTGAAGACGCATTATGAAGCAGATGCTCCAACTGCTTTGGTAAGCTTATTCAAATTAAGGTAGTACGACGTCTCCACTGAAGCATTTGAAGGGAGTAGAAGGGCGTGTCTAGTTAATCGACGGAGGTTTCCCCGATGAGAGGTTCTTGCTAGTCGAAGCTGTGAAATACGCATCCTTCCCTTCCTCCAGATTTATCCTGTCGAATGTGAGAATGCTATGATCACATCGTTTATCGTATTTTGAATGCGGCAATATTTCTTCTGTTCGGTTTGGTTGGATATTGTTGTGTAGACGTGAGGTTACTGCATCTAATTACTTTATCACACTTCGTTTCAATATTGATATCATTGTTCGGAGCTATAAACACCATGTGCTAAAGATAAAGCAAATCACGAACAAGTGTTCGCTACATTTCTCTCATCTCTTCGAAGGGAATTTACAGCCATTTGAGTTTTTATGTGTGAAGATGTGGTATCTAATTTGCACGGGAAGTAATGGGATGTTTTAGAAGGTAGTTGGCGAAGGCATGGATCGGCAAATGCACCAGATTGTGTTTATAAGCAGGGCGTCACGAAGTTTTGTTAGTGACCTTTCACGGCACTCGTATAATTAATTTTTGATTGTCTTGTGTAAGGTTGCCTTGAAAAACGTTGTAGCTGACTTGCCGATCGGAGCATTTTTGGGCGACCTGAGTGCACAGTTCATGGTACGCCTAAGGGTAGTTATTTGCCATAACAGTCTCCTCGACAGTCAAGGAAACGAGAGAGCTATTCCTAAGGTGAGGTCTTTTAACAGTACAGCAACCATTTCGTTTTTATTTCAGCAAGAAGTTCAGGACACTTGTGTAACCGAGGAATGCAAGTCATGTGAGTCACCTAGTACAGATCGGTTCAACTCTTCGTTCAATTCGACTTTCGATGCTCAAGAAGGTCCTGTGCTTCACGATGTCTCTCTTGCTGAAGCGGCATCTTTTAGCGCGATCAATGGTAAACCACTTCGTTTATAGCGCATCTGACCAGTGCCGACATATCTTCTTGTTTTTGCTTCAGGACATTGATCCTGAAATTAATGAATTTCATCTGAGGGTTATTGGTGTTGATTTCATTGATTTTGGAGGATGGATGCTTCACGGAAAATCTTAACTCTGGGAAAAAGTCGTCTGCGGAGTGGTGTAGCCCAACAGTCGAATTTGCATTTAGAAATCCCGGAAAATGCCCTCTGATGTTTCCTCATGTGCATCATGCAGGCAGAGTATTTTATTCTTTGCATCTGAAGGTACTGTTATATTTGGGCTTTACGACATGTTTAAAATAGATTATCCGAGCTCCCAAGCACAAGCGGTTATTTCATTCGTATATCTGGCTGCTTTGGTAGTGGCATCAAAATATAGGGAGTATTTTTTGTGATACAGTCGGTTTTTAATTTATTCATCTTATTGTCTGAGCACAACCATCATTCCTTTGTCTAGTCACCTGAAAGACTTCTTTCAGCAACAGAGTCATCCATTGGGCCAGTATTTGTTTCATGGCCACTAGAAGGAGCCGCTTGTGATGCAGCGAGCCCATTGAATTGGGATAGCTGTGAGCGGGATTGTTGTATTCCCGACACGGACTATAGGAGTACTTCAATTGTCGAGCTGTTGGACGATGCTGAACCGAGTTTGCGCTTCTCGGGTTAGTGCACTTTCGCATGTGACTTATCAGGAATTTTAGGCTCCAACTGTTTAAGTGTTGAGTCATCCTCATACCATTTAACGATCTACTTCTGTAATGCATGATCTTTGAGAGTGGTCTGGATGAGGTTAAGTACAGTTACTAGAAGTCCATGCTCATTTAAATTTGGTGACTACTAGACTGAGATAGAGTTCATTCATTCACGAAAGGACACTTTGGTACTATGAAAATCGCATGTGGTCGCTTTATTGATAACCTTTAGCTCAATGAGTAAGTTCGTTTAAGTACTCGCAGAGCATGCAGTTGCAGTTTATGTTGTTTTGCACACATTTTACTAGCAGTGATCCAGAGATTTTTCTTCACGTTTTTTTTTTGTTTTTATAAATCAGCTCTAAGCATCATATCTTCTATGTGTTGCTGCTGTCTAATTATATGCAAAGGCAGTTCTCTGAGATTCGAGCTGTGGTATTCAGTTTTTACACGAAAGGGAACCCTGTCTGGTGTGAACGTCTGACACAGAGCCAGTTAACAGCGAAGCAAATTTCGGATAAAATCTTTAGTACTGCTGATGGAGACCCAGTGTAGGCATTCGAGTTTTGCGAGTGGGCACCTTTCCGATAGTCAAGTACAAGTGATATCGTTACATCAGTTAAGAACTGCAATTTTCTGACCACAACGAAGATGTGACTGTTAAAGTCAAGATTGATTTATCCACCAAATAAAAGCTTATCAGAAGGGATTCTTATCCGTTAGCGGATGTCAGATCTCTTGACGGTACCATGAAGGAGGGAGTTCAAGTATGTCACCGTCACAGCTTTACCACTTTATTCTGTAACCCTTGAGAGTGCGCTAATAGGAAGCTGCGATAAGGAAGCAGGAGGCGCTCGGATGGGGACCAAGGAATCTGACTGGTACTTGTTCGCGTAACTTGATAGCTCACATTCATTTCATCCTGTCACCACGTTTCCCCAGTTTCTGTCGGTTTCTGTTACTGTGTGTTCGTCGGTGTTTACCTTCTGGTGGTTCTTGAAGTGCTTGGTAGAGATGAACAACATATTTTCGTGGCGACTTGAAAGTTGCTTATCTGAAAAGCCCAATAGCTTCAAACTAGGAACAGTGATAGCATGTGCTGTTTTGTGCAGATGTTGACATTTTATAAAAACTGAACCAGTAATCACCCACTGTGTTCTTGTGTCTAACTTGCTATCGCCTTTTGCATCTAGCTCCTGTTTTTCACTTATTGTGTTCATTTATTTAAAGACTGTTTGCAGCTCAGTGAATATCCTCAACTCCTTAAGCATTTGAAGAGCGCGATTTTCTTGATCGTTTCCCAGGTTAAACACTCTTCAGGATCGTTTCCTTTTTGTGACGGCTTTGCTTTTATTATATCCATATTTTTTTTCTCAGCTAATGTGGATTTCTTAAAGTGATTTTCAGCTTCTCCAGCAGGTACGAACGCATCGTGGGATGTCAGCCGACGACGTCCCGTCTGCTTATCGCCACAGTTTCGCCTTCCTTCGAATGAGGTGTTCCATTTACACGCTTTCATATACTTGAGCACCTTTCTTTTCACTGCTTAATGTTTCACTACTACTAATCCCGTCGATACTCACTTCCTATTGTACAACGTTCTTGTTCCATCTCTGCTCCCTTGTCCAATGCTGTGGAATGAGTTCGTTTTCAGCTGGCTGGCGCATGTTAAAGTTCGTTATCAGGTTGTACGTGTCCGTCCCCATAAAATCCTACAGTTTCGCTAAACAGGATCCGCTGGAGCGAATGAGTAAAATTGTTGTGATGTGAATGTAGTTTGACGACGAAATTTTTACGGCGTATTTAACTTTTTTGCCTATATCAAAAGTGTACTTCACCAAAATACGAATAAAATGGAGAGTGAATGCGTATAATTGAATCTGTGCTAATGCAAGGGAACATTCTGCTACATATGTTTGCTGAAATGCGCTTAAGAATGGCAAGAAATGAAAGACATCTATGCAGCCTTTCCACATGCAGTACCAACGTGACTCTGAATCATTTGCTAATGGAGATATTTAGTGTGCGATTCATAGATGCATTAGGCGCGTACGTGCAGTAAAAAATAGGGAGGTAAGGGCAAGGGCGTTTCTTGTAAAGCACACCCTGCGCATTGCCTTTGCACCGTGTTTGTGGATTGCACGAGCCAACAAGAGTTCGCAATCTTTTATTCTAACCCCACGAATTAATGCGAGCACGCGTTTTCGCAATTCATGAACATCAATAGACCTTCTAATTGGTACTTAGCTGATGAGCCAAAATAGTGTCCATAGTCATTGAGCTAAGCACCACTGCCGTCAAAGGCTCTTCTAAAATTTTTCTCCTTTCTGCAGAGGCGAACATGCGAAGATGCTGGAAATTAACAGGTGAGCTGACCGTTGGTTAAAAAAAAAAAGGAAGCGTGCTTTCCCCTCTTCTCAAATAGAAGCACGTTCTCGTCTGAGAAATCGAAACCATTGGGATCGTATGTTTTCAAGAGTTTGAAGTAGAAAGCTCATAGCAATGACACCTCTTTTGCGAAGAATTACCCAACATGGGTGGTCGTTGCTATGTTAGTTAAAAATATCGAAAAAGATGTGCATGAGAAGGAATGGTTTAGTGTGATGTTTGCGAAGTCGTCGTTGTTTTTATGAAGTGCGCGTTTGCGATTAGCGAATTCAGTGCGCCTTCTGGAGCTGTTGTCCTCATAATACAGTGGCTGTTTTCAGTGTCCGTCGAATGGATTCTGTTCAAAAACGAATCCGAGCGATGTTTATCGCAGGTAGGTTTTCATTCAGTTAAATCTTATTTGAGGCTGTTGAGAGGGAAGCAGTCATCTCATTTGCACTCAGTTTTATTTGAGATATCGTACTTAGATTCCCCAACTCAAGATGGTGGCAGTGAAAGTCACGTAGACGAATAAATGGAGCTTGCGCATGAAATCATTTAAATATGAGCTTTCTATTTGTTCAACTGGAAATACGAGACGTTCACGTAGCAGATCTTTCGCATGAAATCCAGTAGACATTTTGGAAGGATTGGGATGGGAAGCTGACATTAATGGTCATGTTGTTAAAAAGCATTTATTTTCCGAAGCCTTGCAGCCAGTCGTTTGAGAGTCTCGATGCAGAGGAAAGGTTGGTAGTGCAGATGAGTTCCTCTTCGGCAGGCCTACCTCGCGTTCGTGGATCTGCATCACCAGTATCCCATGAAAATGACGACCGTGGGTGTTCAGCTGCGCCAGCTTATATCAGCAGATCGAGGTAGAAGTGTAATTGGATATGCTTTTTAACCTCGAGAGTTGTAACACATTGTGATCATTATCTGATGTGCTTTCAGTTCCTAGAAATGTCCTCCCTGCCTAACTTGATGTATTTTTATAGGTAGTACACAGAGCACTGTCGAGCATTGCGCTGATTACTTTCAAACATAAGAATGTGCAAAATATGAATCCCGATCCACTACATAAAATCCAACTTCCGCGAAAGTTTTCATTTGCAGGGTTCCCCCATCGTTGAATATGGAGATGTCCTTCTCATATTGCCCCTTCACATTCTGGATGACCATTGACGTTGAAGTTGTTTCTTGATTCCATTGCTCTCTGTTCAATAAGATCTCATCATTTCGTTGTTCTTCTCGGTGTTTCATGCGGAGCGATACTGTAATTTCCGTGGTGATGCATTTTTGTGAGATTATTCTTGATGAGGTGACGTGGCAAACGGCCATTCGCACGTCTGTAATCGGTATTGTGAAATGTTTGGGAGTGTGACGCTTCCGACAGTCACCCCCCCCCCCCCGCCCTCCCTTCATCGTCCGCGGTTTGTTGACGAGGCTTCTGTATAACAAGAGTCCTTTTCTCCTTATTTTAGTCTGTGTGCTTTGGATTGTCTATTTTGAAGTGGCCATGGGTAGTTTCATGGTAACAAGTGTGAATAATCTCGGTGCATGAGCCCAAATAATTGAAAGATTTTTACTTATTTTGATGAAGTTGACCTAAACGCATTAATGAACGGCAAATGACATTGTAAGATCTGTCGTTCGTGCTGGATGCTTTACCCATCCTGATAATTTCCTTGGTTGGTTGTTCGAAGTTCTGCAAAGGCTTCCTAACCGTACAGCCTTTGTTTCATACCGTTTATATAAATCAGCGATCATTGAATACGCTTCGTCTTCGTCATGCTCTGTAACATACACTCCAGTTCCCTTTGCAAATTTTTATGTTTCGTAGAACCTGTGTCTGCTGAGCACTGGAATTTTGTCTATATTTTTTACGTTCATATCATCATCAGATAGCATTTTTCTTGACTACGACGTCCTCAGTTCGCAATGCAGAACTCGTTCTAGTGGTCAGCTGGAGAAGCGACGAAGCGAAAGACAGGACGCGCGAGGACCTGGCCGTCGATCGAGAGACGAGGAGTTGGCACGTCAGTATGCATTGCCAGCGAGTGCTGCACAAATCTCGTCGATGCCTCTTATAGAATTGAATCGGTTGATGCACACGGCACACTTGAGTCAAGTACAGCAGCATATCGTTCGGAAAATTCGTCGAAGAGGTTTGGCTACTTGAATCTCTCCTCCCACAACGTTATTGTGTTTGCATTTTATCTTTGATAAATTCGCAGCAAAAAACCATTTTAGCGATCTCTATCGCAAAAATCCATTGCAGTTTATGGGGATACATCCACACAATAGTTCAGCAAGCTGCCATGCCGCTTCCCTGTTTTTGAATACATCAAACCTGGCCTTGTGCTGCTACTCTTTCTCCCCATCCTCCATCTCCTTCTCCCTCAACTTCTCCCTCTCTTTCCCCCACCTTTTCTTCCTGCTTCCCTGACTCCTGTGGGGTGAAGAAGTGTTTGATGCAAATGCTGACTTTTAAAGGGAAAAACAAGTTGGCAGCGAGGTCCTGCAGGCAGCGCAAAAACGACAGGCGCGTGTTGTTGTCGCGGTAAAACAACTGCAACAAAGTGTTTGAGCACGATTTCAGGTTTTCTTTTCTATACTTTGCTACTTTATGTTAAGCCTGTTCTGTTTTTAATTTATCGTGTACGCGCACGAGGAAGCAAGGAATTCATGAAAACGTTTCTGAAGTCATTCCTACGCTACAGTTTATCTGCTTCAAAATTAATCAGTTTCCAAGCCCCTCGGGTCGGTTAAATGGATGAAGTGCCACACTGGTTCATTCATCCTCTAACTGAGCTGTAAAATTATTTTTGCAAGGTTCTCAACTGATGTAAAGCGTAATATCTAAGTTATTAAAAAGTGGGGAGTCGAATGTATCAAACAATTCCGAGTTTTAGAGGGACACTGAGTGACGTTGGGGATTAGCTATTTAAAATAATGTGAAAGTGTGAAGTCTTCTACAGGTGTCTCATACATCAGCGTAAATGCGGATATAATCGAATTTTTCGCGGTTTAGACTTACGATGTCTTCCGTTTCGCTCATTGGAAGATTCGCACCAGTGTGCCTATTCGTGGAGAGTTAGATCATTACCGTATTGGCAAATAATGGGCCACTGTGTTTCCATTGGAATAGCTTTCTCTGCATGGCAGCTTTCGATGGTCACAGAACAGCGTCAACACTAACAGTTGATTTCCACTGGTGTTTTAGTTAGGGAAGCAAAGAGGGAACAGAAGAGGACATGAAAGTTCCGATTGACAAAGCCCGGGGTCGTACATTGTGTTACTTTGTTCGTTGCCCTGGGGTTTTATGCGAAGTGAATGTGTGACAAGTGGGGATTCATAGGAGAAGCATAGTGGAAATGTGCTCGGAACAAACATGCTGTAAAAATGCGATCGATATTCTTTTTTCAAAGAAAGGATTTGAATGGATGGGTCGTGACTGACGGTCACATGCTGCAAATTATCCCAGAATACGCTTTCGGGATCGATGCCGACGAATTTGCCTATTCTTTCGCTGATTTGTTTCGCTTTTATAGTGTCTTATCGTCACTTCGCGTGACCCTTGCCCCCCAGTCACCTCGTTTGTTATACACTTCGTTTACGCCTTATACTACTCATTCCTGTCCTGGCCTCACGATTATTCGTTATCGTTGTAAATGTTGGTGAGGCTATTCGTTGTGATCTAGAGCCTCGTTCATAATTTGGTCTCTTTTTTTCCGCCCATTGCAAATACGTTTATAAGGATGCATCATGTGGCCGTCTTGTGTCTATGTGTCTGTGTATGTCTGTTTGTACAAAAAAGACTGCAATGCCGGGATTGGTGCAGTGTAGTAGATAACGTAGGTATTATTAGATCGCAGTGGTTCTGCATAACCGAAGCAAGCTCGCCAGGTACGGGAAATAGCGTTGCTGTAGGCACGGTTCAAACTTCCGAGAATATGCGCCGTGAACTAACCTTAGAGCAGCTTTGTTGTCCAGAACAATGAGCCTTGATCGCAGTAAGGGTCACAATTCAGATGCAATTCTTTGTGTGCCATCAGTTGGGAAGGAAAACTAGTGGTATCGTGCAAGTAGTAGAGCTATAAGAAATTGAGACGTTTAGCGAGATTGCAAGGACGCATGAAACACTTAATATGCTTTGTCGTTTACTTTTTCTGCACTCATATTTCTTTCTTTATTGATATGCCGGTTATTCGCGGTGTTACCGTGGATCGTGTGATGTTTTTAGCGACGGGTTTCAGTGTTTTTATTTAGTCATCTCGTTCACTGATCGTCGTCGTGCAGTGTAATTAGACACGCTGTGATTATTGTGGTTGGAAATAGCTGTCATGCTTTCCGCATCTGTACGGCAAGAAATATGAGAAGGGTGGGAGATATCCTTTAAGTAGGGTTGGAAAAATATCTTGGATTAATGGCTGCTGTGGTTGTAGGGCAAAGGATGGGATTATGTTATGCATACATAAATGTTTTGAAGAAAAGGGATATCAGATGCCATCTTCTGCTCTGTGATCACATAACACGATGCGGTCTCCACTCGCTCTTTTGATGTTTTCCAACATGGGAAGTTTTTCGTGCGTTTCGTTATGCATAAGTAATGAATGTCTGACCACTCAGATTGTGTGGGTGTCGTTAAGTGTCAGAGTTGATTAACTGTATTGTTAGCAGGTATGTTTCGCTTTCGACACACTCTTTTCTACTTTTGTTTTCAGTGAATCACTTAACTCACTTCCGCATTGATTCATTGGGCGTTGCCATGCTCAGCTGATTCTCTTCCATTTCATAAAGTTCGAAAGTGGCGGTCCACTCGACGGCATTTCTGCGTGCCTACTTTGGTAGGATTGCGTACGCTGTTGAGTGTAGTAACTTCCATATAAATGCCCCAAACTTGCTGTGGATTGATGCCTCGATGTTCCCAGTAATAAAACGTTATGTATCGCTTGTTGTTTTTTTCTTGAAGGGACTTGTTCGCGTCTTCATTGAACTGGAAAGGGCGATTTAGTGCACCGCCATAACTCGGCGCTGCTGCATTACCTGTTTATGCCGAATTATTCCCTAACGTTTATGAATATTGCACTGCTAAGAAGTTGTCTGCGTATGAGGCGAAATGGTATCGATGCGTGAGTAATACGCCTGCCTGAATGCTGCGCCGTCCCGGACCTCACCCAGCGGGTGCTACTTGTGCGCGTTGTCACAAGGAGTTGATGCAGACAAAGGTACGCTGGTGTAGGAACCACTGCCTCATCTGTTTATGCCAAGGCTAGTTATTTTTGGTCACGGTGAAATGAAGTGGCGGTTGAGGGTTAGTATTTCTGGTCACGTGTTTCTTCTATCACCCTCCGCCTTTGAGGACCGACAGTGGCGACGATCGGTGTGATGAGCTGTCCAAGAAAATGAGTTGACAATCGAAAGTGGTAATGGGAAGGCTTAGCATTTTGAACATCCACCTGGGGTTGACTTACATCAGCGCTTTCACCAGTGAGGAAATTAACCAAAGGTTTGCAGTAACTTTTGAAAAGGTGTTAGAAGTAAAGTCTGGCAAGGTCAAACCACTCTGCTTCTGCAAAGACTAGGAGACCGGCATTCGGGCAGTCCCTATAAAAGATTGAATGCATGTGAGACTAAGGTTGCGCGTTGAAATCTCCTCGCAGTTCACCTTCTGCTGTCCTCAGAATTTGGGGTACGCTCCAGAGTTAATCTCTGTTTAACAGGCGTTACATCAAAACAAGTCCTAAATGTTGCGTTAAAAGAGCGACGTTGATGCCATGTCCTGGAAACTGTGACTTTTTGGAAGGCACCGCTATTATGGGTGGAAGGTTGATGTACAAAGAACATGGGAAAAAGGAAATGCGGGAGCAGGAAATGGGTTTTTGGAAGGACAAGAAAGTATGAGTAACAAATGGTGTCGGCGCTAAGTTGAAGTTGCGATGTTCAGGCGGAAACGTCATAGAAGGGACACAGAAACGACAGAGTTAGGTCCAAGGAAAAGAGTACATTTCGTTGTGGTGACAGCGTTAGTGTGTGGAGAGTTGGTTGTCCAGTGGATGCACGCATGAGCAGCTACTGCAACAGCATCGTGGACGCGATAGCACTGAGTATTCGGTGTAATGCGAGTTCCGTTTCGAAGTGAGTAGATAAAACATGCTCTCAGATTTAATCTTGACATGCTCATGTGTACTGCCACGGTTGTGCTCGTTGGTAAGGAAACTCCGAAGGGAGTTTTTAAAAAGCCCGCAAACCTTTTCAACAGCTACGGGGTTGTCGTGACATTTCGATGTGTCGGTTCGAGCAGAAGTGTCGCCGACGGCAGCTTCCATCGAACAGCTTCAATTGCTCACAGCCGTTTATGAACGTAACTGAGAAGTGGCAAAAATTTTCGTGCATGTAGTACCACAATCTTGTCGTTGCAAAGCGACAATTTTGCGACTGGGGGCAGCCTCCAAACAGGCAACTTTTTCGTTACAGTGTAAAGAGCTGGGATAACAGAATTTTAATCGATGATACCTAAAAAGAGGTGAACAAGGAAATATGCACTGCTTTCGATGTTGAGTCCTACAGTGTTTGGTCCTCGAGTGTTTGACTTTCATCATCCACACTGTGGTCCTTTGAGCCTTAGTCGAGGGATTTCAGTTGTTCGATTTCTGTACATGAGGTATCACTATCCTCATTAGTACAGAGGTTGTTGAACACCTTTGGTAAGAACCCCAGTCTTAGTAATCGGAAGTTGTAATTAGAGAAAATGGGGCAGGCCTCATTTCTTACAGCAGTCATTTGACCTCGAGAGACCAGCAATGGAATGGCGGCCTCTTGATGGAAGAAAGTGTGCTCCCCCATCTCCGCCGGGATATCAATCAAAACTGCGCGTGGTGGGATTCCTTCGATGGTGGGCCCCCATCTGTACCTCTAGTGAAGCGCAAAAACTATTTTTGCATTATGTGCGGTAATAGAATGTCACAAAGGTACAAGAGTTAGGCAGTCTGTTGCCCAGCACGACTGAAGAGCGATGAGGTCAGCTCGGAGAGACCCGAGCAGTTGACAGAATCGGAAAAGCCTCTTCTGAATCGTTTGCATTCCAACTTTTTTCGCTTACAAGTGCCTTTCCATAAAAGGTTTATTTCCAGCTTTTCAGTTTTTTTTTTTCTCGTGGAAATGGAATTGCTTTCATCCCTTTTTGAAACTTTCCCACGAAATAAAGCTGTTTGCAACAAAAACTTTGACAATGGGGAATAAACGCAACTCAGCAGAAATTACCTCACAGGTGTCCTACTAAGTTGGAAAAGAAGTCTCACCCTACTGGATAAAAAGGTGGGAGGCAGTGAACAACATCAGGTAATCTTTTGTAGGCTGGGACAGGCGTGAGGTGCTGTTCTGGATATGGGCAATTTTTTTTGTTAGCGTAAAAGTTGGTAATTACTCCCCATCTCTTCGGGTGCCAGACCGTTTTCCCACTAATTTGGGATTGACTGACCAATTGATGGAGACGTGACTTTCGAAAGGACTAGAGACATTTCTGAGTTTAGAAGAACCGACGATGCTGGGACGAAAATTTGGACATAGGCGAAAATTCTTGAATGAAAGCTTTTAGCGAGCCACTTTCTTCTGCCTTGAGCTGCAAGTGAGCATACCCTTGCAGCAGCATGAGCAAAGGAATGAGAACGAGACGCTGCAATTAATTTGCTGCATTTTGATAGAGTAGGTTCTTTATGAAAGACTCTCCCTTCCAAGGTTCTTCGCTTTCTCTCCGATCTGAGGAGAGAGGAATAAATCGTAATATGAGGAACATTACCGTAACAGTCGTATTTCTGCACTCCTACCATTTCCACTAACGTCGCTCATAGGAGGCTTATGTTTTTCAGGGCAAACCCATCAGCGGACAGACGATGGAAGTATCGCCTCTTCCTTAAGATTTGTGCGTTCGAAAATCAGTGGGAGCCTCCTTAATTTCTGCGCAAATGCTTTTTTTTTTGTGTCCTCTTCGACAGATCTTGACCTCAGATCTATGTGAAGTCGGATGCCTCCTTCCGCTAGCCTTAACTGCTTGAGTGCTGGTGGTTGCTTTTTCCTTCGTTTGGGTCACTTCAGCGGAAACGGGTGAAGCTTTGACGGAATTTTTAAGCTAGCAGTTTGTAAGCTTTTGGATGTCTCATTTTTAAGCTCCGTAATTGGCTTTTTCAATCTTAGGCTGCTTTATGTTCTCGTTTTAGGCGGTGCATGGAGCAGCGATCTGAGTGCGATAGCCGCTTCTCGAAGTCTCTGTCTATAATCTTAGTTGCCAGTTTTCGCATATTCTTGTCTGTATCCTGGATATCTCCATCCCCACTATTTCTGCTACACTCTGTTTTACTTAGGTGGGGGAAGGGGGGGAGGATGGTAAACCTGTGGCTGCGTGCTCTTTATGGTTTCGTATGTTCGTTGTTTTTCGCATACTTACTTCGTCGGACATATGTTCGATGCTTTCTTTGTCATAAAGTAGGGGCGTTTTTGTTGTTATTATCACGTCGTTCCCTCCATTTGGGCAGCCGCTCTACTTGATTCCACTCTCTTCTTCTTTATGGTTATTTCTTCTGCGTGGTTCCGCTCTTCCCATCTTTGTTTCACGTCATGTTCACCTCCACAGGTTTAAAATATTTGAATTGTTGGTATCACAAAATATCATTACGTTGCCATGCGATGTCAACGACGTGACGTAAAGATTTAGGGGCCTCTTCCACGCAGGCAGACGTCACTGTCGCCGCTGGGCGTTTGCAACAAATTGTTCTTTAAATGCCCCAAGCTCGAGCACTTGCACAACGGTGAACGTACTCGTTGCACAACATCGACTTTACCTGAGATGAAGCCAGTGATCACGTTGGCAAACACTCAGTAGTCGAGCTCGCCGACTTGCTCGTCCAAGCGTCCCTCATGAAGCCCACTGCCCCAGTTTTCACGCCTGTTGAAAGCGTCCATAATTCAAGACATCGGATAAGAGACAAGACTGGACTTGTTCTCCCCCATCATATTTCTGTCCGTTGCACCATGTTAAAGAGAACCTCAACACAGCCAGCAAACGCTGTATTCCAGCTAGCAGTGCTAGGTGTTTTGCGTCTAAACAATATTTCGCGCTTCAATTATTTTTTGCTCACCGACGAAGCTGTTAGTGTCGGAGGTGGTCCCACGATGACTACTTGTGCGGTGCATGTTGGAAGCGTTCCAAAAGGTAGCCAGGTTGCGGGAATGTTGTTGCTTCATTTTGAGCTTCAGATTCTTCGGGCAAGTCGTGGTGGCGGTGGGTGGGGATGCTGCGAGTAATCTGCGCACTACTGCTAATGATATTAGCAATTCCCGGTCGTTGCCATGTGAAGCCTCGAGTAAATATCGGCGAGTTGATACTCTAATGCCGATTTTACGGAGTCCTCGAACATTGGTTCCGTGAATTTGGAAGAGTGCAGTTAAATTCCGCTATTTAAAACGCCCTGCAGGTAACAACATTAGCACTGAGGGGCTGCACTACACGTTCCTTTCGTTGCCCTCGCGGTCTCAGAATCGGCGCTTTGAGAACGACGCTGCAAGTATTTTCTGAATTAAACGAACGTTCACCGCAGTGGGGATTTTACAAACGCTGAGCCCTACAAGTCGGAGAAATCCGACACCAATGCTTGAGTCATTTTTGCTCTCACGCAATTGCTGTAATGCGTTATGATATGCTAGCAGTCTTGCGTTGCACTATAAGTGAGCAGTGGTTACGTTCCAGCATTAATTTTTGTTATTGCAATGTTGGAGAAGCTCTGTTTCGGTGGCACAGACGTCCCGGCGCTTTGTCAAACTCCCCGAGCCTCTCCCACTTGCAGTCGACTTCGAGTCAGTGTTGTTGAAGTTGGGACGATCTTGTTGTGATGGAGTTATTCTCTCATATTTTAACATTTTGTTCCTCTTTATTCTACGGTGATTGGCCAAACCAAAAATGAGGTTTACGAAATTACTCTCAGGCTATGCGCATAAAAAACTCGCTGTCAACTTGCCTCCCTCTTGACCCTCTGTTGACCAGTCAGACAGGGGGTGTGAGGTGCATTCTGATGGAATGGCAAGAATCAAACTTCCACTTTTCAAAAATAAGGGTTGGGCCACCCGCGACTTTCCGGAATGTGGATGATTTGTTCACATTGCTTTGGAAGCGTTCACGTCACCAGGAAACTTTGAGCAGTAAAGTTCCTCAGGTATGATGATGTCAAAGCTGATGCCATCGAACAGTTAGTAATTCCTCCTCTGAAGGCATGGCACCAGATGCGATCCCCTCTTCATGAGTCTTCAGTAGCACACGCTGTGCACGCTAAAAGCACTGTTTACCGCCCAAACTTGGGCTACATTTAAGACTTGGTCATTCCAGCAGAAGCCTTTGCAGACTCGAAAGTTCGGTTCTGACTACAGATTCTGGTTACTCTGAAGCTTTCAAGTAAGAGGAGGGAGTGAGATCAAGGCTGAGTTCTTAGATTTGTCGGCGATGCTGTTTTCGGAATCCCCCTCTGCGGTCAGAGCACATCAGTTGGGAGAATACTTCGATCCCGCGAGCGAGTATGGGCATTCGACCACGTCCACGTCCGTTTCCTTGGAAAGTTTCTTGAAAACTAGAGAACCAGCCGTGCAAAGCTTTGAAGCTTTATGGGTGGTCCATGCGGGAGGGGGATTAAATGAGAGGAAGATGCTGACAGTATGTGATGCCAAAAATGAAGTCGGTGTCATAATCAGTGCTATAAGTGGCCTGAACGACTTCAGCGAAAATCCGAGACCAGAAATTTCGATATTTAGAATACAAGTGAAGGGAGACTGGAATGTGCAGGGTGGGATTTATTCGTCTGGAGACCGTTACGCGAACCACATTGGAGTTTCATGTGCGCAGTTCGGTGACGGTGAGTAAGATCACTTGAGTTGCAGTAACACGACGTCTCAGCATGTGTATCGCTTTCCGCATTGCGCCGTTGTTTTGACCCTGCGGTCGATGTATTGGACAGTGCTGTATTTGTTGCTGCCTACATTTATTCGATCACTAAAAATGGTTTCCTCAAAGTGCAAGGTTTTTTTTGTTCAACTGCTATCTTCACAAGTGGCCATAGCAGTTCAGCATTGCGACGTGGATGGTTCTGATTGAAGCCATGCTCTTGTAGTTTTGAAATGCTTTTATTGGATTATGCGGTGGAATAACATTGGCTTGCTTCTCATCCCTTTTCACTGTTTGTAGCGTAGTTTCTTTGGATGTGTTAAACCATGTTTTCCTACAGCTCCCAGAAGGGTCCCTTTCGCTGAGGTTTCTTTCCCAGCGTGAACCTATTTTTCAAGAATAATTCACTGTAGGCGTGAGCCGAAGGTCCTTTTTGAACAAAAGAAACTTTGAGTAGTCCTGGATGGTGGTTATTACCATATTCGAGACTCCACTGTAGACGTTTTATGCTATTATCGCTTCTGGAGTCGCAAGTGTTAGCCCGTTTAGCACCAATGTTTTCATTGTGGCATGAAAACAGTTGTTCTAAATGAGGTAAATTGTTGCAGTTGTTCCTTCGTTGTTATGTAATCTCAGTGCACCAAAGCAGTATGTAAGGGATAGAAGTACGGCATAGCGATTTGTATTGCATACATTTTTTCTTCTCACTCTTACGTTCTTTTCAACGATGCAGTTTCAGTGCATTTCTTATCGACTTTTGTCACTAATCTTCGTTTCGCTCTCATTCATCGAAGTGCTGTGTTTAGATATAAGCAGGTATCAACTGACGATGGCTGATATAAGGCCGAACCATACCATCTATATCAACAATCTCAATGAGAAGACAAAGAAAGATGGTGAGTGCTGTGGTTTAAGTACGGGTAAGAGCGTTGAATTCAGAGAGAGAAATGGTTGTAGCCAATAAAAAACCTCATGAAAGAAATCCTCTGTCAGGATTTGGTGTCCACAAATCCAAGTTCAATTTCGGTTCTCCACTTATGTGGAATCCTAAGTTCTAACTGCAAAATATGTTGGAACATTTCCACATGATCGTGTGTCATTGCATAATGAAAGTCGTTGTAGCGGGGACTGTAAACCGTAAGTGGTTGAAAAACATTCTCCGTTTTCTCAACTATATCGGTGAAGCTTTAATTTTATCGAACCAAATTGATCTAGCAGTTCAGCACTCTGCGAGTGCATAGCAACTCGCGAATGTTTGCTTTTGAAGTTGCATTAATATAAGATGTGGAATTTAAGTGACAGCTTTGCTTTCAGTCTTTATGACTGGTTAATATTATGATACAGTTTGGTTAAGGAGTTAGGAGGGCGGAAAGGGAAGAGGAAGGGAAGGGACGACCAGTGCATGTGTAATAATGAAGGTAGAAGGGGCTGCGTATGAGGCATCCTTGTTGACGTGGACCATCATAACGCTAATTCGTCGTGAGGTGCGCAGCGCCCTCCTTTTTCCATATATGACAGTTAACTGCACAATTCCCAGAAAAAAGGCGCAGAAAGTGAAAAAATGTTGCGGAAGTCATAGTTATGTTCACAGGTTTTTCCGCTTCTCATTCTTCTCTTTGTCGCATAAACGTAGAGTCCAATGAAAGCCAGAATCGCATGTGGGAAGGGTAGGAAAGCTTTTTTTATTCAGATCACTTAAAGGCCCTATGAAACTGCGGAAGCTTTCAGGATTCTCTTTGAATAATGGCTGCTTCTTCTATGTTTTCCCACTGAGCGAAACATTGGACATGGCTCCCATCCCTTACTTGCATATGAGTCAGTATTCGTATCCCTCTCACTAGAATTGTGCAGGTGTTTGCACTTTACACTTATCATACTCTTATATCAAAGAAAGGTTGGCTTATATCACAAAAGGCACAGCTGAACCTCGAGTGCTTTGATCATTTTGCTTTTTGTTTTAATTTATCGACGCTTTTTCCGTCTCTCGTTTATCAAGAGTCAAGGATGAAATCATCGCATCCGAAGAATCTATCCATAATTCCTATGCTCTTTCATTCTGGTAAGAGAGCAGGGGACGAAAAGAGCAAGGAAGAAGGGTGTGGATATACGGATTCATCCCGCTTGAAGAAGTTTCAAGCTGCTAGATGAAAGAAAGAGTAGTGAAAATGAGTAAACATTTCTGTTATCCTTTGTTATTATTTTCAGAGCTGAAAAAGGCACTCTACGCAATCTTCTCGCAGTTTGGTCAAATTATCGACATTTTGGCATTCAAGACGTTAAAAATGCGTGGACAGGTTTGCAGTTGATATGTATTTAATCTCCGTTTAAGCGTCGTTTTTGAGTTACGGCACAGTATGAAGTTGGGGTTGCGATGTAATGTAGTGATGGAAATATTTTCTTCGCGAGAGCTGATTTTGAGAAAAAAGTGAATTTCGCGGAAGTAGTTTGATGAAATGTCGGCTGTTTGAGATCGACTCTGATTAGGATTGATCTGTACGTGTAAAATCGTCTCGCCTGGTGACCCATCCACATCGTCGATCTTTCGTACGCTAATGTGGATAATACGATATCCAAGAATCAGGGTTCTTCGAAATCAACAAATTCTGTGCGACTGCGAATGTGAAGCTGCTTCGTTAGCTCCGACCCACCGGATCGAAACGATCACTTTTCTTCACGATCGTTTTCACTGTGATGTTTGAAAATTTATGTGTTGGTGAGCGTGTATCGGCTGAATTGGGGAAGCATACGCGAATGGGCTATTCTTTGCCACCTGTAAGGTTCTTGCAACTAAACCGAACCGCTTGCATGCGTGATTGAGGTTAGTAAGAAAACTACAGGAGGAAGTAATAGGCCGTTGTTGTACGTTTTACTTGAAATGAAAGTGCCAGATTTCTTTAGTGTTAACTGATGACAGCAATGGGCATCCAAAATCCGCTATTATGATGAGTGGATCACTTTAGGCACATGTTATCTTCAAAGAGATCAGTTCAGCAACGAATGCGCTACGAGCAATGCAAGGGTTCCCTTTTTACGACAAGCCGATGGTATGTTTACAGATTTGCACCTGAAAATGTTCACCATCGCAACTTTTAGTTGCATTGGCGAACACAGACTTCCATAGTTCTCAAGCTGTAAATGCTGTTAAGTGTTCTGCTTAGAAGAAGCACATAGGAAGGGAGCAAAAATTTATTGTAATGTTTGTTGGGAATAGAATTTCGTCTTGCGATGAACAGATATAATGGCAGTTTTTTTTGGGAATCCAAAAAAACACTAGTAATGAAATCTTGGTGATTCCATGCTGAAAAGCCTAGAGTGATGAACTTTAATGTTTAACGCTTCTGGTTGTTCGAGGTTCGAAATCGAAGTCGTTGTATCGCTTCAGTCGATGGAATCGAATACGCTTTTCTTTGGAGCAATATTTGCATCCATGTGCCTACAAGTTCTTGGCTGTGAAATTTAGTGACGACCGGAACATAAAAGTTCATGTGATCTCATTACCTCTATTCCTCTCCTCCCTCCTCTTCCTCCGAATCTTACTGCATTGACCATTTCTATGAGACGAGCACGTTTCTGGAATTTTTTACGGTCACAGTTTGCATATATACGTGCTTTTTGCAATATCTGTATTCGCAAATTAGGTCGCAGCTCAGTTTTTATGTGTACATTTACTCGCTTCGTAACCTCAAATTGATAGGCACATCTGCAGTGATTTCATCAGACTTGTATTGTGCAGCTTTTTTCAGCCTTTCATAATTTTCATCAATTTCAGCGGATTCAATTTGCGCGTGAAGACTCAGATGTAATTGCAAAAGCGAAGGGAACATACACTGATCGACCGAAGAAACATCTGCTTGCGAAGCAAGCGGCTGGCGAGAAGCGTAAGAAAGCAGCCCCTCCCAGAGACAGCAAAAAGGTCTTAAGATTTATTTACTTTATTCGTTTATCCACCTCTAACCCTTTCTGTGTCTGCAGTGTTGCACACTTTTTGCTCGTTTCTTTCCCTTTTTACATAGACCGAGTGATAAACCAAGAAGCATAGTGGTCCAGGTATTTGTATATTTGGACACTTATGTTATTTCTCATGTCGTTTTTATTCATTAACACCATAATTGAAATTTACAGGTGTCTACAATCAAAAAATCACAGCAGCTTGCTCTGCAAATATGGTCACTCTAGAGCCGTGATATGCATGACGCTTAAGAAGTCTTAAAACTAATTTTTTTCGAGACGAGCAACGAACCATTACTGTCCTAAACGTGCAGTTTGTGCCAACTTCTCACATGTAAGATAGAGATGAGGAAATGCGGCTCCACCGAATGGGGAACAATTCTTTCAGACAAATCCACAAACTTATGAATAGTCGTTAGTGGTATCAAGTTAAAATCTGATAAATTCTGTTCGTATAGAAACAAATACAATTAACATCAACATCTCCTTAATAAGATTTTCGTGGGCCTACTTCTAGCTATGGTGTTTCCTCAGACAGATGAGTGCTTCTCTTATCGCCGAAAGGGCAGCGAACATATTTCATAGGTTTATAAAGTGAGACGTCGTTGTTTTAGTATTCGAGTTTTTTAGTAGAACTCATGCGATCTTTTGTTGTTTTGCTTACGTTTGTATAGAGGAGTAGGCTTTAAAGGAATGAAGTAATTAGTAGAGGTTTGCCCGCAATCTCAGCAGTGATAGTAAGCAAGGTAACTAGAGGATACGGCATACGATCCAGCTGTTTTGTAATGTACAGGATCTGATCTAACACACTTTCCATACCGTAATCACCAATAGTCCTCGAATCAATTGAAGGCTCGTGTCGAAAAGGCAGTGCCAAATAAGCCTGCAGCAGCTGCCGTTGAGAAGACCAATCCGCCTAACAAGATTCTCTTTTGCACCAATCTGCCGGAAGAAACCACTGAACAGATGTTATCGCTTCTTTTCAATCCGTTAGTTCACATACTCTTCATTTTCAGTGTTTTAAAATCACATCTCACCAGTAAGATGTCTGAATGAGCAGATGTTTTTTGCTCTTTGATAACGTTTTAAACTTTAATATCTAAAGGTTTTTTAGCTGCTTTATCTATCGGTTTCTTGGAGAACGTGAATAGGCTGTGTTGATAGATGGGCACAGGTTCACCAGTAGGTCTGTTACGTATTTCATTTGCGTTGTATTGAGAAAAGTCGTGGATTGTCAGTTCTATGTTGGTGAATTAACTAAAGTTCGTAGCGGAAAAGCTTTTTTGCACACAGTTTATGGCTTTATGAGAGAGGAATTGGTCAGTGCAGTTATTCATTTCTTAGATAATTGGCCTTCAACTTGATCTTTATTATTTGTAAAGGACGATGAAAGTGTGCTTTGGAGCCGTGAAGTTTTCTAACATCGCTGTAATTATGGATACATCTAAGTTGGCTTTTGTAGATATCCGGGGCTCAAGGATATTCGTCGCATACCCAATCGACCAGATATAGCATTCGTTGAATTTGAAAGTGAAGGTGAGGCGACTGTGGCCCGAAACGCACTTAACAACTTCAAGATTACTCCATCGCAGGTCATGCATGTAAACTATGCGAACAAGTAATGCGTCTTCCATCGTATCTTAAACGTTCCATTGCGTTTGAGTTCGTAGGTTTACGAATGTAACGTTTTATGATAGTGGAGTGGTTGCATTTTTGATGCTGTTTTGAAGTGCATAGTGTGTTGGATTCAAGGAGAACAAGCTTTCACTTTTATTTGTTCCTTCTGAATTATTGTTCATTTGTGCAGGAATCAGTGTTCACGATTCCGTTATTATGGGAGGACTGGAAATTTGAATCGCAGAATTCTTTATTTCCCACACGTCATTTACATTAATTGATCGGATTCTCTGAAACTTCCTGTCTGCCTCAGAAATATTGCTCTTTTTATTTATCGACAGCCTCGTTTTTGGAGCTCTTAAACGTTCAAAACGAAGCGAATCTTTGAGAAGCAATCTTGCTGCGTTCCGGAATGTAGAAAGAAGGCGCTGAATTGACCGGCGGCAGTTCTAAGCAGATGTGCGTTCATTCCACCGCCGTCTTAGACAGTACTTCACAAGAGTTGCGAATTTAATGTATGCTTTTTTTTTCTGCTAGTCTGCTAGTTTTTGAGCGATCACGTGGACTCTTACTTGTAAGGTTGAAAGAGTTCAAAAATATAAGCATTAACAAAGGTGCGTTTAGTTGGTTGCTACTTCTCGTTGGCTTCTGTAGCTTTAGTGCGTTTGTGTTGTTGGAACTGTCTAGAAGAATGCTGCAATAACAAAAGCAACAGTGCTGCTCTAGAACTGCCGGCTGGTCGACGTTACAGTAATTCCCTATGGTTCCATTTCTTCATCATCAGTTGATCTTTTGGTGGAGTGATTTGTTAGAGTCATTACTGTGAGGTTTTCAGTTTCTTTGCTTCATTCCTTCCTAAACATTATATTCTTTTTGAGTTCTGTTACATGGTTGCGCTTGCTAAATTGTTATGATGTTGGTTGATAAGTTGGCTTCTATGAAAATGTGGATCTCTTGTTGGAGGCCAACTTTGCAGTTGTGTTCTTCGATCATCACTGAATGTGTGAGGGTTCTGACGTTTCCACTCTGTTGTTTGCTGATTTTGCCGATTTTTGCACATAAAATGTTCTTGAACTCGTGATTAATTCCACCTGCAGAGAGCAGTAATGTTTTGCTGTGAGCGTAATATTTAGTTAGGTTTTTAAATGGAACTGCTGCTGGATACTCTGGGGTCTTAAATGTAATTTTGCAGTCAAGTGAGGAGCACAGCGAGTGCGGATTGGGTACGAGTTCCATGGGAACATTTCAGGTTCAAAGTCGAGAGGATGCTGCCGTAGAAAACATTTCAGTGCGGTGCAGCATGGTAAACAAAGGGATGTTACGACGTGTTTGTTGGGATTTCTGTTGATGGTACAAAAAAGTAAGGGTATGATACCTTTCATGGTTATGTCAGTGTGGCTATTGGGCAGTGGAGAGGTTGCGTGCTGACCCATTCATATCATCGAAAAGGGAGTTTTTCAATGCATTAATGTTTTCATGTTACATATTTTAACCAGCTCGCAGTTTGATGTATCACCACACTAAAGGAACGTGACAAGTCATATGCAAGAGCTTTTGAAAACGCTGGTATGATTATACAGTCTAGTTTCTGTTGTCAACGAAATCGCGTGGAAGTAAGCAATATAGGTGTTTATAAAGTCATACAGGCAGGGTGCAGTCATTTTACAGCATCGCGAGGCAGCCCAGGTGTGCTTTGGGTGCGAAATTGGATTAGTTATTGGCAAAGTCATGTAACCGTGAAAACTATGCAGGAGGCACGGAGTTGCTTCAACTGCACATTTTCAATGACTGAGGAGCAATCCCCAAAAGGAACAATGTGAAAACGGCACGCCACAAACTCGCATTAGATAGTGTGTGCTTCTAGAGTTTGCTTCGGAGATCTGTTTGACAATGCGCGTGGTTCTTGCTATATTACAGTTGTCCTTGAGTATTTTTCACTTGCAGCAGCAACGGTCTTCATGCTTGCGCAAAAGGTAAACAAGGTCGCAGCCAAAATACCTGCCCGTCTACTAAGGTGTCTTCCGATTTCATTTTTCCTTAATATGCAAGCCTTAAAATTGGAATGCATGGATATTCAAATACTTGTTGCGGTGTTGGTACTAAGGAGGCGTTTGAGGGGGAGGTGACTTGTGAAAGAGAACGAATAATGAGAGCAAAAGAGACGGGCTATTTTCGCCATTTTGCCTTCCTTCAATAAGAAAAAGGCGGCGCTTCCTGATTTTCTCCCTAAATATGGAATTCGGTATTGTAACTTTTCACGTTACACTTGGTCCCTTGTTGCTTCAGTGTACCATACTCAATAGATACTGAAGTGATGGGGATGAGGGGTGGAAAGGTGAGGTCGAGCGGAGGGAAGTATGGCTATGGTCACGAGGAAGAGAACCTGGAAGAAATTTGAACATACCATCTCAATCAGGTAAAGTAAAGAAGGGCAGAGGCAAGGAAAAAGTTGCGAAGGGAAGTACTATCGCTAACCCGGCGCATACTTCTCTCTTGAAACTGGCGAGCAGGTTTACGAGGTCAGCGTATCCTCACGGAGGTTCTTGGTGTCATCATCAATTTTTCGGATACAACAGTGCTAATTCCATGCCGTTATGCTGTACTCAGAGCCGTTGTCAGTTGATTTGCTAAGTCATTTCATGCTTCCAACTCGTCGTTGATTCTGCCTATTTGAAGAGTTTCCGTTGCCCTTACTGCCACTATTCGGCGCTCATTGTGCTTATATAATCGCGTGGAATTTCAATTAACAGTGCCGAACCTCAGTTTACTTGCGCGTTCTGGAAAGAGAGAAATGGGGTAACTTCTTCTAAATTTACCAAAGAATTGGGCTGTGATGATGCTGTAGCTGAACGCATATCTAATAAGTGCACGTCATTACTTGTCAGATTATTGAGTGCTAGTAGATTTGACACCATTTCCTTATTTTTGACGTCAAGTGATCCTCAAACGTTGTGCATTAACATCACTTTACGATTTTTTCAACCGCGAAACTGAGGCCTCTTTCCTCAGGTAAGTCGACTAAAGGTTGTTTTTTGATTGCGCCGCATTCCATTGTCACTTGGCTTTGCAATGTAGAGCCATGATTTCTGGAGTCATTTGTTAGGATTCGGTTAGGCGAGAATCAATTACAACTGAACAAACTTCTTATAGAGGTGATGAATGCTTTGAAATAGGGGATAGGTGGGGTTAGGATCCTTGATCTTTAACGGCTTTTCTATACTGTGGAGAAACGTGAGCACCGTTGTTATAGAAGTTAACTAGAATGTTGCGTTTTGCAGTAAGATCAAAGATGATTGCACTTTACCACGCGATTGCTGGAAATGCGAAATGGCGCTCGACTGTCTCAAGGTTGTCTTTCATTTCGACATTTTTGTTGCATGAAGCTCGTGAAAGGAATTTTATATAAAATTGCGTGGAAAATTTACAGCCGTATGAGATTCATAGAAGTTTGTGCAGTGGCATACTTATATTCAAAGAAATGCACTGTCACTACTTATGGGTGTAGACTGTGCATCTTAAGATCATTTTTGAGGCTATTTTCAAGTTCGCAATGTTTGAGGCGCAAAATCTGCTCGCAAGCCTAATTTGTTTAACTTTCTGTCACGACCACTGCGTGCCGCTGTTAGAAAACTCCACTCGTACCACCTTAATGGCTAACATATGAGATATTCAGATGGCTCACGCGTTAATTTGACTTTCATTTAATTTGCGTTGTCGAAAAAGCGGTGGAAAGAACTTCTTTCTCAAAAATGGTTATGCGACGTATGCAGTGTGCTCGAATTCTCTGTGCCTAGAATAGCATCGCACTTACGGGTGTCAGCTTTTCTGTTTTCGCACCTCACCTCCCACAGCAATCTCTTTCATCAATTTTTTTATCGTCGATTATAATTGTACGCATGAGCTCATTTTTCTTATGAAGGAGTCTGCAAGAAATGTTCTTGCCAGATTTTCTATGACCGTTGGCCAAGAAAAGAAAGTAGGACTGCTAGTTGCAATTAACGGCTTCCCTAATCTGACCTACTGCTGCTTAACAGTTTATGGTTTAAAGATTTTGATGCAACAGTGAAGATTTTCTTCAAGAAGCCTTATAAACCAGATTATTCTCAGCTTCGGAACTCATGTGTGGTAAGTGAGCACGACGTTTCTATATGCACACATTTCAGCTTCATCGATTCCATCTGCAGAATCAGCAGTGAAATTTATCGATGTCTTTAAGGGCATTGCAGATTGCTCGGAGCCAATAACAGTTGACAGTTTAACACTTCTCGAAGCATTTCCTCAAATGATGTCCAAACAAACGTTCGGCTATGCTTAAGGAAATTAGGTATGTCATCTAAAGGAAGTGTATTCATTTGGTTTCATTTAAGAAGACACCAAATCAAAGTGTTTTCAGCAGAAATTCTTTTGTCCAGCGTGTTCAGCAATTCAGCCTGTCGACGATAAGAGCTTCTTTGACTATCTTGGTGTACGTCCAGCATTTGACGTTGATATATCGCTTCTGAAGAAGAACTTCTTGGAATTACAATCACAGATACATCCCGATAAGTTCTCCGGTTGCTCAAAGGTTAGTACCATACCACATTTAGAGGCCATTTTAAAGTGTGAAGGTTTGGCGTATGTGAATTGTAGGTTTCAGTGAAAGGACTGAGTGGAGATGAGGTCATGTCGTAACTTTCGATTTCGTCTGCAGAGCATCATTTTTAAAATATCGCGTCGTTGTTGTGAGCTTTCAAATCAGTATGGTAATATGGAATTACAAACCGCACAGGGTTTTAATGCTTTTCTTTCGAATAGTCTCGGTTTTGAAGCTCATCAGCATCTTGTGCCTTAGCTGAAAGATTCACCGATGCATTTTTAATCTTGAGATGGTCTCCTGTGGAGATCGTTTCCTCCTGCCCTGCTTCCGCCATTCCTCTGTGTTCACCTAGCGCCCTCACTCTATATGTCACTATCCTCAAAGGATTTCATCGCATCTCTTCCATCCATTCTTTTGCTCCTTGCCTTCCCTCTGTCTACTTATTGCTTATAATATCCAGCCGTCACAACCTTTCAGGGGTTGTACATTGCAAAAACAATTCGTGGTGCGTTGTACATGAGCGTCAAGTACGAAGTCTTTTTACGAGCATAAGACTGCGTTTTGAAGCAGTGGGTTTTAACAGTGAAATTTAAGAACGGATCCTATCCGATTCACCTGTTGCGTTTTGCAGGTGCAATCTCATGTAGGCGTTGCGTGTATTCGATTCTTAGAGAGTTGTTTTTTGTGATCGTATTCCTGGGAGGGAACACTTTTTAAATGGGAATATGAACATTTGTTTTCAGAAAGAGAAAGAGATTTCTGAGCTGTGCTCAAGTTACCTCAACGATGCTTATCAAACGCTAACAGAGCCGTTACGTCGGGCTCAATATTTGTTGAAATTAAAAGGAGAAGGAACGAGTCCCGAGGGTAACTTTTTTTCGTATATCTGCCACTATCTTGACTGAAACATGTGAAAGACAGCCCAGTATAGGTTATGTTATTAGGCTGCTTCTTGTATTCTCGTCGTGCAAACGAGTTGATTAGCGATGGAGCACTTGCCTCTGTTCTCGTAAATGAGAACGTTGTGCTGAAAGAGTGCATAAGACAGCAATTTCGGCGATTAAAAAAGCGGTGATGTGAATGAGGTCAGCGAAATTCGCTGTGGGATGTCGTATATTGTGAGTGGAAGTGAACGCGTCCTCAGCTGGAGAACGTATCAGACGCATTCCGTTTCTTTGGACTGCGCCATCCATGCGCCTTCTCGTTAAAGCTCATGGGTAGCCGAGCTAGTGGACATAGTCGAATGCTTCATCCAGTGTTGTTCCCGGGAACTTCGACTTGCTGTAGCATTACGTGATTGTTATTTAATTTTGATGGCTTTAAAATTTTGCTGTGGCAAGCATCTTGAGTATTCGTTACCGCTAAACAAACACCCTTTTTTGGCTGTTGTACTAATTTGGTGTGAAAGGCAATGCCGTCGACATAAATAGGAGCTGTTCACCTGGTGGCAGATTACAATGGGATGATCTACTCAGCAGCATCTTTGGATGCTTCTCTTGTCGCGTTGTCGGTGGAAAAGTGATGGCATAAGGGACGAATACTGACGGCTACTGAATGCGACCGGGAGCTGTTCTTTAGCACTTTCACGGAAGCTAATTGAGAAGCCCGGCGCTTGGGCCTTTATTTTCGGATGAATCAGACGTTCTTTCGAGGAACAGGAGGGAGAGGGAGCGGGCGGATGCCAGATTTTTTTTCATTGTGGGTCAAAATTTTTCTACCGTTCCCACAAATAAGCTGGTTGATGCGAGCAGGTTTTCTCTTTTCATTTTTCGGCGGTTGTTGGCTCTTTATTCTGTTGGCCCGGATTTATCACTTCAGAAATCGCTTGAAGTTTGCGGTGGAAAATAAGAAACGGCACTTTAGTTATTAGTACTGGGCAAAGATCATTTCAGAAACGGCGAGCGGAGGCGACTTTCTGGTAGAAATGATGGAACTGAACGAGGAGGCCGATTCGCTGAGCTCAGAGGAAGAAATCAACGAAATGCTGAAACGGGTTGATGCAAGCATCGATGCACTTTGCGTGCAGTTCAAAGAATCCTTCGAAAGCGATCGCTTTAATGCGGCCAAGGAGGCTGTATTGAAGATGAATTTTTTTTATCGTCTCAGATCCAATTTAAACAAAAAACTCGGCTTTAGTTGAGCGGTTTAATCGTTTGCGATGACAACAGAGCCATGATTCTTACTGCATCTATTTGTTTCCAGCAAATTTCCATCAAATGATTTCCATCTTTGTGGATGATTGGTGGAGATGTCGTTCGGTGAGGGCGCAGGTCGTCGGGTTTGTTAATATGGGTTTGTGCAACAGTGCTTAACAAACTCAGTAGTTCTGAACAACGACTTGGAACATTTTATGGTATTTAATAAGTAGAAGGACTGTGTGGTGAATGATTTTCATTTAAAAAGAGTGGCGTGTTGTCGTTGGCTACTAATAAAGAAATTTAAACATGCCAGTCGACTGGTGTTTTTGTTTCTAAAACGATACTTAATTTTACATTGTGAAGGCGTTAGACTGCAGCAGTATTCGTTCTCATTTTAGGCTGTTGTGGCGTAATGATCACGTTAATGTTCGTTTTCTGCGCCTGGCTTAAGTCTGCTCAGGTTTCTTTATTCTTTTGGGAGGGAGATCGCCATTTGAATAGCAGTAGTGTATCTAAAACAGAACGCTGGGATACTGCGACTGGCGAGGAAGGGGTCATTGGTGGGCGTAGTGTTGCTTTCTCGTTTCCATTTTCTGTTTAAGATATCTCACATATATCTTAAACGGAAAATGGAAACGAGCTTGAAACTTGAAACCACTTGGTTGCTTGAAGCTACTTGGTTTACAAATTGTAAGTGTAGGTTTACATGACAAAGTGAACCGAACCGCGTAGTAGAGGAGCACATCGAATAAGTCTTTGTCAAGTTTGCCGAAAATGTTCCCCTTCCCGTGTAGTTTTCAGCGGAGTGTTGGAGTGGCCAACGAGCATTTCATTGTAGCAAGAATCCGCAGCACATATTTTTTATCGAGAAAATGAAGACATCAGGAAGTTGATCTCGGCGAAAGCACTAAGTTTTATTATTTTCCTATCCCCTTCTCTTCATTTTTTTGCGAACTTGCGCTCCCCTTTTGAAATTTTCAGTTGCATTTTTTGTGCCTTCTCCCTTTCCCCGCTTCATCCATTTAAAACAGAGGAAGAGGTTATATGCTACTTTGTAGTGCCTTCCTTGCACATGATAGATTTTCTGAAATTCCGTTACGAAAAACTGATTTAGATGATTTTATGAATTTAGATGCTCTCCGGGGCATTATCTGAGCTCACATGGGTGTTGAGAATATGCTATAATAAACTTAACAAATGTTTGATGTTAATCCACTTTTTGCGGTCATTTAGAAAAAACTCGTTTATTTATTCGCACATATCCCTTTGAGTTGATTGTTGCAGTATCGACGAGGTTGACAGTGATTAATTTGTGAGAAGGGGGTATGGGATGGGGGTTTTGTTGGAGGGTTGTTCTTACTATGACAAAGTCGAAGACTATTTCTTTTGCTGATAAGCAAGTGTTTGAGAATTGTAAGTATGCTTTAAGTCTTGAATTGAGTTTGCTGGTTCATGAAAGCACTTCGAAATACGAAGTGCAAAAAATTGGCTGCGCAGTCTTGATCTTCAATGTATTGCGACAAGTGAGAACACTCGGAAACGGAACGATGGATTGTGGTGGGACAATTTCGTCATGTTGATGCTCATATCTAACAAGTGGCTTTTTGGGGCCGTTTCTTCTGTAAGCATTTAGCTGTAATATTGCCCTTCTCGGCCAGGTATTCGTAGAATTGTTGTGGGTATAATGTAATTGTTATTTTGCACACAATATCTGAAAAGAATATGAATTCTCGTTGAAATTGTTGCAGTATATCTTGTGTATTCACTGTTGCCGTTGCATTTATTACTAGGATCTTTAAATTACAAGCCACTAGGTTGCAGAATTAAACTTATTTCAATGCGTTTTTGCCTCATTCGTCGCTTATATAATCGTTCTATGCGTTTTTGCATTGCAAAACGACAAGAACAAATCGGCGGTGGTATTTGTGTTCGTTTTGAAGAGTTTTTTTGGGACGGATTTTTTACATCAGATTTGCATAAGCTGCAAAAACCTGTCATTAAACTTTATGCAGTGCTTGGGCAGTAGGAGGTGGGACTGCGGAAGTACCCATAAAAGGCATTTGAGGTATCAGGTGACGGTTCCTTAAGTGGACTTCTTCGTAAGCAGACTCATCCAGTGCGCTCCACGTCCACTTAGTAATTCTTGAATGCGTCGTTAGAGTTTATCACAGATGTTTTTGACGGGCATATTGAGGAGGACGTGGAACGCTCGTCGTGTGATCGTGAGGAGAGATATACCAAAGTAACTGGACCGTGTAGAGTCGCAAACGAAGACAGTCGCATTCAAGACGCATTCGCTGTAATTCTCCCAGTAATTCCTTACTTGTCCTTATCTGTGAGTCATTACAGGCTTCGTATAGGGTAAAGCTTCTACATGTTAAAAAATATTACTGCAGGATATATTCCATTGTGGTAGGCGATAATCGAGCCATAGTTTTTTCGAGCTACTTCGACAATAATGCGCAATTTTTACAAAAAAAATTGCTTGGAGGAAGAATCTAAGAATCCGGTGCAGCAACTCTGAAGAGCGGAATTATTTGGCATTCCGGGAATTAATGATTTACCGGCAATTACAGAAGTTTCAGGTTATGGTCAAATCCTTCCCATCGGTCAACTTCATCTAGGCCCTTCTCACGTCATATACGCACCATGAGTGATGGTCAGCATCGATGTGCCCGAACAGAATGAGTTATATGATTTCCAAGCGAGGCTTTTGAGCACCTTTGACAGAGTTTAGTCGTCCTCAGGCTTGAGCACCTTTCTACGGTTCCAGGTTGAGCGCACACCAACGCAAGTTGTGAATCAGACCGTTAGGCATCGGGGTGCAATTTCGGCGCTCTTTGAGTCTGGCTTAGGTATCCAGCTAATTTTTTAAGGGCTTGCCTAAACCTTCGCATTCCTGAGATCACGTTCACATTTCCTTTGCACTGTATTGCGCTCAAAGGTGTGGTTTCATGTGTTTTACTGTTACTCATCGTTAGTATGTTCACGCCAATGTTTCGAAAGACTGATTGGAGAACAATATACGAACTTCCAGAGTGTCACTAAAGTTGATGCGTCTGCGCTGTGTGAATTGCGGCACAATGCAGGGAAAGGAACAGATGAAAGGGCGTACCACTGAGCTGGCACAAATGGTGATTTTGCGTTCCGCTCATCTGGCCGACCAGTTTCATGAGTTCCCAATAAATATCAGCAGAAATAAAATATTACAATCTTGTTTTAGCTGGCCTTGCAAATTATTCATATTTGCATTCATGAACGGCAAATATATGACGCCCTTACATTCAAAGAGTCATCCAAAATAAGATGCGCTCAAGTTTTTCAGTTTGCATCCAGGACACTTTTCAAGTTAACGGAATGACGTTAACGGTGGTATTCCAAGTGGTTATACTAAATTACGTAGGCAATATTGGTAATACCCACAAAATTCCACCACTCTGGCTTCAACACATCAGAAGTCAAAAAGCTGATAGATGGCAGAGTTCAACAAGCTTCAGTCCAATTTCACAAGGCCGGCAGAAGGACAGACGAGCGCAAGTAAGACAATTACAACTGAGGTCCAGTCCATTTTTTGCCTCGTTCTTCCCAACCTCGGTGCTATTCCGTCTGCTGGGCGAGATTCTGTTACGGCTTCATGTTTAAATCCTAACATCATAGATTACGAAAGGCGCAGTATAAATGTTGTACATTCTTTTCCATATTGCGGCCACAGCCGTGGGAAAAACAGCGGCCACTAATTGGGTGTTTAGACTGCCAACCGATACAACTTCATTCTTAAACTGTTTAGATGAATAACGCATGACGTGCAGAACCACTGAAACATACACGCAAGCTGTCGCCACTGTGTGTGATTGAAAAGAAAACAGCAAGTTTGCTCACATCCAAGTTGCACATCGAATTGACACGCAAAGTGCTGGCCGTTGGCTGCTGCAAGCGTCAACCACGTCAAAAAGTAGAGTATATAGACGCTCCCTAAAGGTTCGGCAACTGTTGACCCTTGACTTCGACTGTTGGCATGCAGCTTCGTTGTTTGTCGTTATATCTCACCTTCTATGGGTTGATAGCGCATTATCAGCGCAGGTCCTGCAACAGTGGCCTATCGTAAAGTCGTTTTAAGTGCTGATGTTGCAGTCACTTTTGCGTGAGAGTTGTGTGGCATACAAAGGAACTGTTTCTCTGAACCTCTGTAGACGTCAATGTTTGCGGCCATCTATGTCTCCGTCGTCGTCTGTTAATGTTGGGCAATTTATTTGTAATGATATATGCCGTCGTTGGAGGATGATCTTGCGTTTGTCTTCCGCTTATTCACCGTCGTTTTTCTCCACATATCATAATGGAGGTTTGAGTGCCACGGCGCAAATAAGAATTTCGTTAACGACGGAATATGGTACTGGATAAGTGGTAGACACAAAAAGTGGTCGTCCGGTTGCGGACGTGAACCCAGTGGACGTAACCGTCGTCTGCAGCTATAAACGTAGATCGACCGGTGCCGTAGACTGTGGAAACAGATCGTTGTTGGATCAGGTGTGACTATGGCAGACAGCGAATGACAGCCAGCATTGAGCAACAGTGGTATATGCCTTGTTTTCAAGAGGACTTTGAGTTGTTTTCGTTCGTTTTCACTGTTTGTTCGCTAACCTTTAGGAGGGGTGTTAGCCTTTTTTTGTTGACTTCCTTACACAGGAGTCGCAGAAACCCGTGCGCAAGCCCCATCAAATTTTAATTCAGCGTCTTTCAAAGTTGCTCGATCGACTTTCGTCACACCTAAACCACTTCGCAGAATTAACTAGGAAAGTGAGCTCTGAGAGCAAACTCTGGTAAGAGCAGTTTTGTCCAGTCTGAAATCAGCGTCCTCAAAAACCTGGGTCCTCAAATTTCCATTCATTTAGAACAACCATCTTGTGGGACGTTTTTTCCAAACGTAGCATTCCAACGAGCTGTGAGTCAACCTGGCAGCACTAGGCTGCGTCATGCTCCAATTAGCCTCATTATGACTGGACGTCTGCCGTGCACACCTCAAAATGTTGCAACCCCAGCTTTAGTGGTGTGAAAATTGAAAGTACTGGACAGAGGGACAGGTGGACACACACCAGCCTCTGACCATGACCTCCGACCCCCGGGGCCGACCATGTACCCTATCATCACCTCAAACAGATAGCGTTCAACAGGCCGACAATTCGAGGCAGTACTCCAAAAGTTAGGCTTTCCGTGTCGCCGACGAATCAGATAGGCGTGGTCAAACTCTGCCTTTGCAAGCAAACTAAAAAAAAAAAAACAGGAGAACGTTATGCAGTCATCACCTTTCCCATTTCTGCTTGATCATATCGCGCAATGCTGCAAACCCACAGAAACAAAACAGGCGCCGAAGATTCAATTCTGAGCACAACTTCTTAGCTTTCCCCGCCGATCATGTATCTCATCAGGCCACCACAGAAGTGGTGTTTAACACCTTTTCAGGAGTTAGACTGTCCGCGTCGTCAAAGAGTTCGCATTCAAAAGTCTGTGCCAACGACAGCAACCCAACAACGCTGCTATCCACCTCGACGAAGATATTGAGCAACGCTTCAATCAGCATGCGTAGTTGCTGTCTGATGAGGATGAGCATCACGATTACCTGCTTGTTCGTATCTTCATTAAACAGCAGTGCTTCCCCCGTCAAATATCCCTCCCTATTTGCGGAATCTAACGTATATTAGGTCACTTAAAAATGCACTCTTGCAGCAAAAGTGAATTCGTGCACCGAACGTATTCCCACCAGCAGGACACCAGTGAAACTCAGGACTTCGGTGCGACTAGCAGTCAGACCATGAGGGTCACATCGACTGACATTACTGCACGCACAATCAGGAAGTGCCCTCCTCTTAGAACACATAAGTATGTCATCGTTTTCACACATAACATGAATACGCGCCACTAGAGGTGCGAATTGCAGTAATAATGCTCCCCATTTTGTAACATAATTTCTCCACTGGCTCCAATATCCTATTCTGTGGAAAGGTGCGAACGCTTTAGAACATCGATGCAATGAAAAGGTTCCTTTGGAAATGCATTCAAATATGAAAGAACGTCTCCGCATATAACAACGCTGACGAGCAAAACGACCACAGTGCCTTTCCACGAGTGTTTTGTACGCAGTACGCTGAATTCAAGATTTTTTACGTTCACCAAACGTGCCGAGTGGACAAACAAATGCACAAGACCATTTAAATATAAGAACAATGTGACAATAAAAAAGCTACGCAACATACTGCTTCTTAAAGGCACTGTGATAGCTCACTAATCAGCGCTTTTTCCGTAGCTGCTTCCATAAAATGGTTTAAAAAACCATCGACACCCTAAACAATCTCCTTCTCCATCTCTCAACCATCTTCCTGAAATCCATCGGTGCAAGATCAGTGGAAGAAAAAGTGAATATCGCCGAGACAATAAAGATGGAAAAAATCTCCGTCGAACACCGCTAAAAGCCAGCCTGCCTTGCGTAAACAACAGCAAGCAAAAATAGTCAGCAAGTTTTCTGACAAAGAATCACCACTCTGCACCATAAGAAAGCAAGTGACAGATTCTTCTTCCGTCACAACGGCAGTCCACACAACCAACGTTATTTATCGCGATCTGCATCCGCCAAGTATTGCGACCGCGAAGATCTAATGAGGGCTCACAATTGAAGAACGCTTGCACATGTACAACATCGGCGAAAAATCGTGACTCGAATGGACCCGTAAAAAGCAGTCCGAAGCGGACGAAAATCAAAAAGAGTACAATAATCAAGTGAGTTGGCGCTCACGTAAGGAAATGAACAGACAAGGAAGAACTGATATGGACAATCCCCCTCTCCAATTCTTAGGAATGTTAGGCTGAGAGGACCTGCCTTTTGATATGTTCCTACAGGAAGTCCTGTCTTCAATTGGGAAAAAAAGGAAACCAGAGCATAAAGCACCAAAAGAAATGTGGACGGCGTTAACAGAAAACCAGTTAGTACGGAGAAAAATTGCGGTCAGAGTAATTCGAAAATAAGTTTAAAGGTTATTTTCCGCTACTGGATTGCTCCATCTATTCCCAGTGCAGGAATGGAGGGTAAGACATGATGCCTCACTAACAGTCCTTGTGGGGAGGGAATGCCGCTATGGTCAACAATATGTGGAATAATAAATTAGCCTGCTAATACATTCGGCGAACACAAAGCATTACGACAAAAGGCGTGCCGCCCATCAACAGACCGGCTACTCACTGTTCACGACTCATGAGCTTACTATGCGCATCAGAGCCGCCTATGTTTCGGAAAGTTGTGGCCTTTAAAAAAATTCTTGGGATTTCCCTTCACCTCGCACTTTACTGGTACTGAAATAGCGTCCAAGAGTTCATGGTGTCCACTCTCGGTGAAGGTGATAAAGAGTGAACCTTCAACATTTAACCAATATTGCAATGAAACACTTTGGTGACACTATCAACCTTTCACACGCCCATCCATCTTTGGACATCGTTTGAAATACTGCTGACTCGAAACTGTCTTTTATTTTTCTCCTAGAGGAGGAGCAAGATTGGGGGGATAAAATTCGTGAAAACATACATGTAAGGGGAAAATCTGAGATACCAAAGGAAAATAAATGAGAATAGGAGAGTAGATACAGTAGGGAGAAGGCAAACGCGCCGAATACGCATGCAGGGCTCTCGGGGATGGCGAATCACGCCTTATTGTTTCCTCTCTCACTAAGCCCAAATCCCTTCAGCGTCATCCTCCTGAAATAATTCTCAAATGTAGACTTCTGCAGCAGCCTTGAGGCTGGGAAACACTTCCTCACAGTTCTTACTGCTCACTTAAAAATGATCAGCAAATTGCGTTTATCGACGCTGACAAAAACCTCAACGAAACTGAGGCAAGCAAAACATTCCTAAAATTGCATTAGCACCCACAGATGAGTGGAACACAAGCAAACTTATTCGATTTGTGCGCACACTTTTTCAGACGCTACAACAGCAACAAAATCCAAAAATATTTGTGCCAAACGATTCCACTCTTGAAGCGTTTTTGGAAACTGTATAGCACCCTTCTTCTTAGAAAAACCTAGTAAAACTTCTGTCGGAAATAACTTGCGCACCTGCCACGCTTCCGTTTAGAAAAATGATCCGGAAGGGAGGGGGAGGGGGGGGGACTTCTTTTAGAAAACATCATAACATATAAAGCATTACTGGCATCAATCATACGCTTATCCAATCCCGCTTTGGATCCTTCTAGGACTCGGCATAATTCATCTTCGAATAAGATAGCGGCGCCCTGATGAACTGCTTGCAGTATGCAACAACATCTCTATGGACGTCATTGAAGCAGAGAAAGAAGCACCATTCATGACAACAACACGCAACGGACATGCGCGTGTGGAAACTGCCCTCAAGAGAGAAGCAGCATGTGAGAGAGGCGTTCGGGACAGCTGTGGGATTCCACGGTTTCCACTCCGGATTCCTTCTTCCCATTCCTGCTCCGGAAAGTTTAAAATTCAAAATTTTAGACTAATGCAAATGAACGACTCACTGCTAAAAACCATGTGCCGCTGTGTCGACAATTTTTTATATCACTCTCGTGAAACAGCATTAGACTAGCATAATCGCATGAGCACAAACTTTTTGACATCACCTGGTCAGTAGTTGAACTGGTGGCTGGTATGGGAGCTGCCGCGATCGTGAGCGGCATTGCAGCTGCAGGTACGAATGTGCTCATCGCAGATGAAGGAGCCTGAACTGGAGCACCTGCTGAAAAAAGGATCGCTCTAAACACCTACGGAAAAAAATTATTGTACAGCTTTTGAAAGCAGGGGGTCACCCATTAATGAAGTAGGAAGGCGCATTTGGCGTGGAAGTTTGGCAACCTGACCATATATAAAAAAATATAAACGCTCCGTTTTTTTTCAGTTCCTCACTCTGAAGATTTAACGAGCAAAAATTTAATTTAGAGCTCGGTTCCAGAAAACCACACGTGAGAAAAAAGCCTGAGCGCACTCACTTCCGGTAACTTGAACTCCCAGAACTGTTTCCTTTACCACGCGAAACTGCCACAACTTCATGACCGGACTACCATAGAACATCTGCAGTGCACATCTAGGAAATACGGGTCAAGCACAGACATTACTCAACAACAATCCCGCACGGTGATCTCAATCAACACTGTTTCCTCTTTTATGTGTAAGTTTTATCGTTGCGAACTCGAGCAGCGCTGAATTCCCTGGAGAGAATCAGTGATAAAAGGAAAGAGAAAGCGATACGATAAAATCGCAAGTACAATAATTTCGGCTGAAGCAATCAAGAATCTGCAACTTTGTGGACGGGTTCATGACGAGTTCCAGCTAACCACTTTTGAAGCATTCGACGGATACGGCGAACAAATCGGATTGGGCCTTCGAAATTTGAATCCCCTTCTGCAGGCTTCAAAACTTTGCATATAAGACTCGAGTGCACTATAAAAAGGCATACCCAACATTGCGGAATTCCCCACTGACATCCCAAACGATTAAACCGTATTACTCCTTGATTATTTGGAAATCGTGTCTGACATGCAGAGAAGGCAGTGATCCAAACGACAAAAAGAATGGTAGGAGATTAGTGGGAGAAGATTGCAACTTCGAAGAAAAATAATTACTTCGATTACCAAGGACGGGCGAATCTGCTGGTTTTCTCTCCTTCTTACCCACTTTCGAAAAAAATGGTCCAAATATTTAAATTTTACACTCGGAACAGACTATTAGCTTTCTTGCGGAGATAACAAGTCAAACTTCAAGGTTCGAGTGATATCTTTGAGATGATTTACTACTGTAAGCACCTGCACAGTCGAAATTCGAAAGTGGAAAGTGGAAGACTTCAGTGTCCTACTCAAGACGGTACAAGTACAATCGCGTAAATTCAAACAAAATTGGAAAGACTTTTTAAGTAGAACTTAGTACGCAACTATTCTTGAATGGGAAGGCTCAAACCGTTGACAACAATGAATATCTATAAGAAACGGATAAAGGAGACCCAATGATGCTATCGAGTAAACAGACACAACTAAGCAATGCGTACGTGCCACGTTGACGGCGGCCGAGTTGATGAGCTGTGCTCGTCGTTCGTTCTCTTGCTTCAACTTTTCAATGAGTTTCTCCTTGTGTGTTCGCAGTGTCTCGATCTCTTCTCGAGGCCTCTCGTGCGACTGCTCCAACAATGCAATGTGGGCATCTTTCTCCGCTATTGCTGCCACCAGCGCCTCATGTCTGCAAAGAAAAAAAAAACTATCACAGCCGTTAGCAGTTGCGGAGGAGTCAAGAAGTCAACTTCCTTGCCTAATCCCGGAATAAAATGATAGAACCAAGGACTTCCCTCCTTATTTTCCGAATCACCCGTTGCTTACAATCAAATTCTTTTTCCGAAGTTAGAGACGAAGCTTTTCATTACTTCGAATTCACCTTTTTCCATTCACCAAAATATTATCTTAGGCAAGTTGTGAACCAACGTCAAATAGAGAACTCTATTCAGCGGCATCCTAGTCTAAGCCCTAATTCTGCGGGCCTAAATGAATTCGTAGCCTAACGTTCAAACTGGGGACGCCGATGATATAGGATGGGTAACCTCATTACCCAGACAAGCAATTCGCAGTAATGGGGGTTAAGATACAATCATTTGTACTGACAGTTGTGCTAGTAGCACTAGTTTGTATCAGTAATATTGGTGCTAGCATCATCAGCTGGTAGTACCGTTGTTTGTATTAGTGTTGCGATTTTGCTGCTGCAATTACCATGGATGATAGGTGCCTGGCAGATAGTGCAGCTATTATTAACAAATAGTGGCGTCTCCAACCAGCGCTGGTTAGAATTAATTTTAAAAATTCGCCAAATACCTCAACTGCTGCCAGTTACACTTCGACCACTTATTAGTATGGATACTAAACAACCCTCGTGGCAGCCATCTCAACTGTGCAACTGCTACTGCTCGCACTACCAATAATACTGTTACAATTAGCGACACACCAATACTACCTATTCATAGGACCTCCTCTGTTCAGTGAACAAAAAGACAGTCTGCACATTAGATCCGAACCCCGACATCCAGAAAAATGGCCATTAAGTCAGCTGAGTATGCTATCACGCGCGCCGCCTCTCCATATTATGCTACCTTTTGCTAATGTCACGCCGGTTTTATGCACATGATACAAGCTGATAAGCGCGTACCACCAACAACCAGAACAGAATCGGCATCATCTGCAACGAGATGACTAGCTACGGTTATTCCTTAACTCTCAGAAAGATTAAACTTGGTTCTGTCATAAAATATTAACCAAACTGCGAGGTCTTATGTTGGCCGAGCCACCGAAAAGCTTCTATTTAGCAGATCCCCCCTCCCCCCCCCCCCCCCCATACGTTCAAGAATTTATCAGCTGCAGGTCAAAAGGTCATGACAAAAGAACCTAACGAGGCCTGAGACGTAACTCCGCCTGTAGTGTAGAACGAGAATCCAATTGGCTGCGAAACGAGCGCGAAAAAGAAAATCCGGTGTTTTGAAATAATGCAACGCTCTGAAGTATCAACTCGAACGTTCGAAGAAAACATCAGTTTGCAAAGACTCACACAAACTCGGTGGCGGAATTGCATATCACAGCTCAGAGTTTGAGGTTCTCCCTCCGTCATTGTTTTCTGAGTTCGAACTGAGTAACAAGCACATGGATAGAAACAAAAACGACACCGCCATATAATGCGCTTTGGAAGTGCAAATGTGCAGTGCGGATGAAAATTAAGAAATCATTTTCGCCTGCAGGAGTCACAATCAACAGGGGAATTCCTAGAGAACCTGACGGTGGTGACGAAAGACTAAGATCACCGGAAGATTTTCACTTCATAGAATTTTTGCTCAATTAGCGACACCATCAGATTCCCTCTCCCAGCACTTTGCCATTTATTCGGTTCGATGTACTCTGGTGTTACCGTTTGCTAACTTATTTACTGCATATTTTTAGAGTGCTGTGCAGCGTTGTTTCTGAAGCCTTCTGATGAACGAATATCTTATCATTTCCAATGGGGTAGTCAAAGAGACAAAATCAGAAGCCGACGCCGAAAGTAACCTCCTGTTCCGGAAGAAATTGGAATCAAGCAGATCCACTCTCCTAGAGACTTAGCAGGAGTAAGCCGTTTTTTAGTTATCTGGGACCCAGAATCCAGATTCTAGGCTCCATCGGAGAAAGATTAATCCTGTTATGCGGGTCAATAATCATGACATTCATGAGCCTCACGATAACTGAAGGATGAAATTGCTCCACGCAGATATTCTTTTCATTAGGGAACTCCCAACCTGCAAATTTTATTATATACGCGCTAAAAACTCTAACAAAGAGATTCGCAGATATGAAGGAACCTAAAATGTTTTCTGCGAAATTTAGCAACAGTTCCATCATTCTGAACTCTTCATGCATCAAAGAGAGCCGCTATTAATCAGTTTCCATGTAAGTAAGGATAACTACGAACAAAACGGTACTTTTAAACAGAATTCTGTGGTTTAACTGACTATGTGCAAGCAAAAAAGAGAAATATCCCAGATAACAACTCTTGCGGGTCTCGTCTTATACAAAAACGGATGTAACTGTTGCCCATTCCGTTTGGGAGGAATGCAGGCTAACGGTAGTAAATATGAACAATAAAGGGTGCATATAGCGACAACTTTTGCATGGTTCTGCATCTGTTCTCAAACAACCGGCACTTCAAGCTGAAACCCGGACTGCTGCACTCTGAGGCTGTCTCAGCAAATCAACCGCTCCTCAGCCGCTGTTGCTTTTCCAGGCTACTTAGTTGTTCGATGACTTCTTATAGTCAAATTTTTCGACCACTAAGTCGTACAAAAAACAAACCAAGAACATAGCACGCCGATTTCATCACTTTTACACTTTCTTCGCTCTTAAGAACCAAATAAAATTGCATTACCCCAGCCGATTTAACGCTCATGAAAAAAGCACACTGCGCGCCTACACGAGACGACAGAGAGTTACTCAGTGGACAGATAGAGGAAAATGTCTCGGTTCCTCCATCTTCACACCAAAGAAACCATCAACCCCGCTAAATCGTTAGTGGTTCAACTGATCGAATGCTGGGTGCATCTTATTGTCACGACAAAGAAATGCAATAAGAAAGAAACAACTGCGCGAGAAATGACGATACACAGTATTGTAAGTCGTTGCATCTAGCTGAAACTGTATCTTCACCCTCAACGTTTACGGCTGCTTACTGAATTATTTTAAGTAGCGTTCGCGTACACGTGAGATAAAACGTAGCCAAGAATTCTGGTGCACGATGAAGTTTAATTTGCCCTGCTAAACACCCCATCTCATCTTCCCCCAGCATCTGCAGCCAAGTGCCGATTCATAAAATAAACTAGGAAATAGGCGATTGTAATCAACTAAATTAACAGGACGGAGCCCCACATCTCAATTTTCTTTCGCAAGATTCTAAATCTATGCTTTCCATTTTATCCATGCGCAAGCTAAATAACAGCGCATTCTTCCGGCGGCATAATGGGAGTACTACATAAGATCAACCATGCTGAAAGGGCATTGTAAACGAGGAACACGGGAAATTCGAACGGAAATCTTCGGCCTCCACGTACTACGATAACCAACATAAGGTATATTAAACGAAACCTCTATTGCTAAACTATATACGCATTATTCTAGGTTGGGGGCCAACAGCATGCAAAACTTGTGAACTATGCTCTAGGCATCGGCAAACCTATAGAGGTAATCTCAATAAGCCTCATCTATAACCTTTCATGAAACTTTATGATTGATTTGCATGCTTTTATACTTGATAGTAGTGTAAGAATGATAGAATATAAGTAGCGAGATATCAAATTACAGTCGTCATATTACAAGAATATATCTCACGGTGTCGCGAAACGCGGGATGCGTCCTCGCGGCTCATTGCAGCCAGCCTGTAGCAAAAAAGGCTAACCGCCTCAGCGGCGCCTATGACGACCAGAAACGATGAAACACATAGTGCAAACGATGATACACCCAGCGGTAACTGGGCGACGAAAACTAAACGTTTCAATGGGAAAAAGGGCATGCTGCGTACATCACCGAAAATGGTCAATGGGAAAAAGGGCATGTTGCATGCATCATCAGAAATGGAAGGTGGAGCTAGGCAGATCAGCGAAATTTGCCCTAGCAAAGTCTCGCCAGTCGGACAGTGGTAGCAACCGGGGACAGACCCCTGGTGTGGAGCTCAGGAGAGCTCCGTATCAAGCGTCGCCCTTCAAGTGGTCCTCCCCTACGTATAATCATCTGTTATTCGTAATATTGAATTTCTGTCAACGTTTGAATTCCCCTGATCAACACTAGTCTGCTGCAAACTGGGCCGCATCGGCACATCAAATTACTGAACGTAAGTAAACTTCGTTTAAACATAGTTTCATTTCTCTTCGTTCAGTACACACGGATATGGTTAACGTTCACGAGAGATGCACTGCCGATTTGTGTTGGTTTGATGAGAACAGCAATTCCTCATGAATGCGTTTGTTTCACCTATCACATCACCACACCAATTTGTTGAATTCCCTAATGCAACGTTTCGGAACTTTCCCCTTCGAAAACTTTAATATCTTATATGCAAACAAGTCTTAGAATCACACTGCTTTATACGGATGTCACGAGGCAATAGTAACAAAAGAAAATACGAACTATACCATTTTTACAAGAACCTATTAGCAAAATGTTAGCTTAAACATCGGGTTGCCTTCTTTTATGAACTAGAATTCAGATTAATAGTATCATCATCTGATTAACCACTAACTCAGAAAGGTTTACATTTTATTAGTCAACGTCTTTGTCAAAAAGTGCGAACCCTTCCTTGTTTCTGTACTTCCGTTTCCTGACCAAAATCTTTGAAATTAAGGACCCGCAACGCTGAGAGAAAAAGATCGGTGAGGGATTACTACACTTACACTGCTCTCCAGGTACCTCACGTCACAGAGGCAGAAATGCGAAGAAATAAATGGAAATAATAGTGAGCTGAATTGAATTACTTGAGCTGAAGCAGCTGCTCGAGATGCTTGCGTCGTTCAGCTTCGAATGAGCGTAACATCTCTTCGCGATCGCCACTCGACAGTTCTTTCACCATTTTCCGCAATTCGCAAACCTCACGACGGCTCTCTGACAACTGCAACACTCAAGTGTTTATACAGCGCATAAAAAGACAATATTTGCAAAAATCCATCCGACGCTTCTACTACCGACAATTCAAAACAACATCACATTGCTAACTGCGCCTTTTGTCAACCAAACGCAATACATTCAACTAGCTAACTCCCATACATCTTATGCAAGCACATAATTGAATGTAACAGCACAACGAACTCAAGTTTTATTTCAAATGCATCGAATTACGTTTACTGTAACCGCTGTATCTACCTCTATCCTAGTAGGGAAAACTTTACAGCTTGTCGGTCCCCTTAACTTCATCCCTCTCGTCATCTGAAATAATGCACGTTCTTAGTGAAAAAACAGCCGAAATTCTGCGGATGGTTGGTCGGAAATTTTATTTTTTCCGACAAGAATAGCAGAAGCAATTAAAAAATTGTTATTAATGCTCAGGCCACCCGATAATAATGAGAGCGAGCACTGCAGTTTCTGATACAATTCCCTCGACATCAGCGAAATATATGGTGCAACATACTATTACATTAAACGGTTTCTGCTTTGTTACGCTTTAAGTCAGAAACTGATGTGGTCCATGACGATATACAGCGAAGAAAACTGCAAGGCACAGGACGAGGATCAAGTTCGGTCTGTATCTCGTGAATAAAGTACGCTTCAAAAGAAAAAAGAAAACAAGATCAGCTGGTGAAAAAAGTATCTCGCTAATAAAAACATGGTGTGTACCGGAGGTTCAAGCAGGAATTGAAGCGAATTTGGCTCCGTGCATATGACGACAAACATTAAAACATGTACAACAATTTCCCCTCCCCTCCTGCGAAAGAGTATGAACTGCTTGTTCCCTTTACCACCCCTTAACAAGCCTCTTCGGTACAGACGGATGAATTACAGCACCTAAAAGGTAGGGTGATTGGAAAGCTCAAAGTTGCTGGATACAACTGATTGTGTCTTCGTCAGATCTTGTATCCTCCTTCCTGCGCCTTTCCCTAAGGAGGCTGGACTTCCCTACACAGAAGCAGCAGTGATGGAACTGCCAACGATTACTCATTCGGCAAAGCGTTCCAAAGGATGGGAAATACAGCAGGCACTACGCACAGTTCGCACAGATTTTTTATTCTTTTAAAACAAGCTCAATCAAGATAACAACGTAGTTCACCCAGAAACTAAGTGGGACGGAACTCTTTCGACATCGTTAAAGTAAATTGTTTCAGAAAGTGATATAACGCAAAATGAACAAGGAATTGTGCAGAAATACAACGATGGAAAGAAATATAGGATCATGATGCGTCCCATCTGCGAAGTATTTTTACAGGAACTTCTGTGAAGTTGCACGACAACTTCGACGATTTTTTGTCCTCTGCAAGAACTAGGACAATTCTATTGTATCATTTCTTTACAAACTGCGGGACTGAAATGCTTAAGCAAAGAGCAGCGACTGCGCCGCAGAAATTTGCCCTTAATGGAGGACGCCTCGTTTGTTACGGTCATTTCGTCTCACGTCCCAAACCTCGCAACAGCCGATCTAATTGTGAATTTAAAAAAAAGAATCCTAGGCATTGCAGGACGCAACGTTAAAGGCCATCAATTCATATGTCAAAATCATAAAGCGAAGAGATGGAGGAGGAGAAAAGAAGAAAGGGACAGACGGGTAATGAAGCTGTTGTTGCCTCTCACAGAAGAAACCAGGAAACACATCATAATACGCTTGGGATAGCTCGAGAATTTGTTGCAGGAGAGATAAGGCAACGAGTCTTCAAACATGTAAAGGTTTTTCCATTCTTGTGATTACAGAAAGTTCGTACTGGCAAAATATTCTCTGAAACAATATCAGAAGTGCCGAAAATAGAATCGACCTGTAATGCGAGCTGCTGATTGAGCTGCTTCTGCTGTGCAACATGCAGCTCTCGTTCAGCTGTGATGCTTACCGATTCCCGTAAAGCTTCTTCCAGCTCTTCCACCCTACAATCACGCAGTCATTAGAAGAAAAATTTCCATTCAGTGCTAAAACAGTTTCCCTCTTTTCACGACTATTACACGGAAAATTGAGGACCATTTTAAGGTAAAAGATGGATTTTTTGCATACATAAAATTTCCAGAATATTAAGAAAAGCATCAGGTAAAGCGAACTACGTTGCCATAATTATGCTGTGTTTCCCGAACTGCTTTCTTTTGTCTCTCACTTTCTGAAGCATAAATCAACGGTTCAGCGATATATGCCACTAATTAAAAACTACTGTGTGCAGGATAAGCAGATTTGAAGACCGGGCAAAACTTTTCGAATAATCTGCCTCTCACATCAAAGATACCGCCAATAAAAAGTTTGCTTCTCCAACAGGCTGCCCATACAAACGTATGTATTTATATATGACTAAATACATATAAATCTACACTGTCTTAACATGTAGCACCTTCCTTCCAGCACTACTTCATTATCAAGTCGACGCGCCACTGTTTCAGGCACATAAATTCTTTGTTAGATGGCAGCAACGCTAAAAAGAGTTTTGCTCCACAAACAACAAATGTTACTAATGATGCCGTTGAGTGGTAATCTTCTGAGATGTGACAACAATGTTTTGACCGTTCCCTCAATTCAATAATTCAAAGTTGGCACAACGAAAGAGCTTAAAAGTGAGCTCATACGGATTCGTCGGATCCTAAAATTGCATTACGTGTAGTGAAATTTCTGCTCCCCAAATGTATTCGCTGCAAAGACAAGGCCATTCGGCGTGCACGCATGATGCTAATCAAAGCTATCTAAAATAAACATCTTTAAAAGCATGTTCTTAGCTCGACAACCTTGATCTAACCGCAGTGATAAGCACCGGGCAGACGCCACTTACATAAGAGATGTGTATCGGAGATAAACGCTTCAATGAACGCATTTCTCTAAGATTAATTCAATCGTTAACCTGTTCTTTAATGTGCCATTTGTAGAAAGCGTCAGAGTATCAGTGCGGTGTGCGGTCGTTGCGGCGGTAAGTGAGCCTTCTTTATGCACCTCTTCGAGAGTGCTGCAAAAATTGTCTTTCAACATGTAAATGCAACAAGTTAGGCCGAAGATCTCAGAAGGAAGGACCACAGTGGACCCGAAATTTGCCGATCCAAATCTAATTTTCGAATGCTGTAAAAGATTGTATCCGACCTTACAGATTCACCTAGATAACCAATTTTCTTGCCCATCAATAAAATCGACAATACGATGCAGAAAATTTGTCAAGTGCACCATTAAATCATAGAATTCATTCTTTTTCTTTGCAAAATGGTCAATTCATTTTACTGATGAATTAATTAACACCCCTTTGACTGTTTCATTATCTGGCCGATTCCTTCATAGAAACGCGTTTATTCAAAGGTAGTTCACTAATTTTATGCACTTTGCATGTAAGTGTTTTCCTCTTTGTTCGTTTGTGATTTCCGTCTTCTTATCAGTAAAACTGGTCCCACCCACTCCGCGCTTCTCGACCATTACCTTAGTGTCCTTTTTAGCAGTGTTCATTCTAAAAACAGAAATAAAATTTGTCAGTCAATTATGTTAAGCAGAAAGCATACCTCTGCATCTGCTTAAACTGCGAAAGAAGAGACGACTTCTCCTTCTCGAGCGTCTGAACCATTCTCAGAAGTGATTCTATCTCCTTACGTGCTTCAGCCACCTATGAAAATGAAGGTTAACAATCGGCAAAAAATAACTGGGTATCTTCTACTATAAAAGTATAGAACGATCCTTCTCGCTTAAATGTTTCTTGCTTTTGCCTTAAAATCTGTTTCACAGTTCAAAAGAAATTACACGAATTGATATGTGACCTTCGTTATGGCCTGGAAGATCGGACACAGCGAACATCAATGGCAATCAAAGTAGATGGTACGAGTGGATGAAACGTCTAAATCAGCCACCAATACAAATAAATATATCAACCTGACGACATGAACATAAATGCGCATGCTCAAAAGCCCCTTATTCAATGCTGCGGTCTATACTACACACATTTATTCCTTTCAAGCCATTCCCATATGTTGTTGCCTGGATACGTTCAGAGCTGTGCTGATCGGTCAGATATCTGATAAAATAGTCCCTGAAGTTGTTCCTCTCTATGGACACTCGTTTATGCTGCCTGAAGCCCAATGAACGCGAAATCAACTTTCCCTAGTGCATGCAAATGCTCTAGTTTGCTTTCACTTGACGTGCAGTCAGTATAAGCACAATACAGTTAGCGATAACCGGCAGATCATAACTGCTCCAGTCGAATGCCGCAATCTTCATGAATGCAAATATCATCCTATTCTTATCAGAGAAATGAACAGTTATAACGCACTTTATAAAACGACTCCACTATTTACCACTTTTGGCAATCTCGTGTATGCCGCACCATATAACTGTTGAATAATGAACAAAACATCAGCGCGTTTACTCGACGAAGTACACCTATTTTGTGCCCCCATAACGAATCATCAGAAGAAAGTGATGAGAACGATGCCCAAACCTGCTCATCGTTTGTTTGTTGAGAGGGCTGTTCCTTACGCTGCCGTTCTGCTGAGCACAGTTCCCAGTCTAGATCACCAATCTTCTCGTTTTGCGACTCCAGCAAAATCTGCCTACAAGATATCCCAACAACCTCCAAATTGCAAACAATAAACCTTCCTTTCAAGCATGCCAAAAATATGAGTAATGAAGGAAGATGAAAAACAATGTTGCAACAGTAATCGTGCTGCTAAATGGCATTGTAAAGTAATACGACGCACATAGCTAGCCCATACTTTCAAGGAGGCATGGCATCACCCACAACACGAAAGGATGTGCCTTTTCGACCTCTCTGTTGTTCACGACAATCGTTTAAACCTTCTCTCCTCCTCCACCCGCTATGCATGAAAGGAAGTTTATCATGTTAGAGGTTATTCAACGAGCACGAATATGATAATGCCAACTGATCTAGTGGATTGCAAATACGTGCAACATTTACCTCAACACATTCAGTTCAACTCAAACACTGAACACCATTTCAGACATACAACGATGCACGGCAATGAAAGTCATCATTTCTATACAATGACTACACCCGGTGTGATTTCTGAAGCAATGGGATCAATGGGGAACAAAAACTTCAAGCTATCACTCCGGAGATGTCACGACTCCAAAAAAATCTGCGCAGAGGAAGAACGGATGTAGGGAAGTTACTGATAACAATGTAGAAATCTTCTAAAGTTTGAAAATGCGGCAATCGATGAGAAGATAAACCCACATCGGGTTATCGTATGATGGGAATTAACTGCGTGAACGACCTATTAGCCGAAATGGACATGCCACTAACCGATCAGATAACTCCTTCTGCAGACTTTCAATCGTGGCCGTGAGTTGCCGATTTTGTTCCTGAAACGTCTCCAACTGTTGCGTCTTTTCCTTTTCAGCGTTTCTCCGCAGATCATCAATCAAGCATTGTAAGCGCGTTTTTTCTCTGAAATCGCTTAGTGAAAGTCGGGGAAAAAAAACGTAACAACGCAAGAGCAATTAATCTGGAGTCGAAGGTGAAGCACTCATCTTCTCTTCTCAACGACCTTCACAGTCTCACGCATAAATACTTTTTAGAAACACAGCACATCCATCATAATTAGACACCTACTTTTACAGATCCCCTCAATAAAAACCAACAACATTTATGACATCGCGCGCGACAAGCGATTACGGGTCGACGGATTCTTCCACAGCTATATAATGAAGGCTTCAGAAAAGAATTAATGTCAACGTTTCGTCCTTAAAACCATCATCACAGCTGCCTGCTTCATGCCATCAAATGTAAAGGAAGCAACACGAATACTCTTCCGTCTGAACGAAACGTAAGCAAAAACTCTCTCTTGATGCATTCACTAAACATCTTTGACACAACTTTTGTCGTACAGGCCCATCTCATCTCCAATATGAAATGGCCTTGTCATGATAAAAAAAAGAGAGAGATTCAAAGCATCAGCAATATTCTAGAACTCATATGGAGACCTGTTGGCTTCGTCGATTTGCAACTGCATGTGCCGCTCCATCTGCACATCTGGTTGTGCAAGTAGTTTCTGCTTCGTCTTTTCCAATTCCTGCTCCTTTTCCCGAAGCACACTCTCCAACGCATCTAAGCGTGCCACCAACTGACTCATCCGCTGCTCGCAACTCTTAATTTGGAACGAATATTCAAGCGGCACACCACGCTACTCATCACTGACGGTGAGCCGAAATGATCCGCTGCCTTATTAGGAAACATCATTCTCCCTTAACAGTTCGTTTCTGTTCTAACACGCTTACGTCAGAAAGAAATGCATGGAAAATGAGAGAAACCTGCCACTGAAGAACACTCCAGTGTAAACTGCCTCCATTACTTCACAATCCTAGAGCACACCTCCTCTCTGGTGGCAATGAAAGGAGAAAATTTTATCCCAGAACGGTTAGAACCTTGAAGAATGAAACAACGATCCCTAATACCCATCTATCTGCAGATATTTTTACTCGATTTCGCTCCCTGCCTATCATAAAGCATACATACGGACTGCCGAGGTGATAACGAGCAAATCAGCCAGAATATGTCTTTCGGAATAAAGCGCATTATCATTCGATATTTTCCACCGCCTCAGTCACTGGGCACAATTCTTCTTCGCTATTTAGTGCGCTACTGCGGGTTTCACTGACGAAATGAAATCTAATGATGAAGGAAATGAAACCTAATAAATAATTATTGACAAGAAGTAAACTGAGGGCGCTCAGATTCAGCTGGAAGGCTACTCCACAAATACGGCATCGTTATTTGAAAAGGCACATTTGAATTCCTTGAAAAGAATAAGATAAGAAAAAAATGGAGATGCATGATGAGAATTCCACAACGCATACCTTATTCGTTTCGCGTAGATCTGCTAGCTGACCCCTTGTGAGAGTGAGCTCAGACTCGAGACGTTCGCACAGTTTTTCCTTTTGTTCGATCTGTCCATTTTTGGTTTCCAACTTAGCACGAAGAGCTTCTATCTATAAAGACATAAAATATAGCAGCTTTATTTCATCCCCAATGTTAGCAACGAATATGGAATTCGATAGGCGCACCACAAATACTTTCGATACACAGCATTAATCTTGCTCTAATCTTGCCCTTTAATTCTTTCAATGGCTGATACAATAACCCCATCTCGCGCAGACTGTAATATATCCCTTAACAACTGAATCATGGGAACAAAAAGCAGCACTGTGAATAACAGGTCGGAAGGAGAGCATATGCGATGGAGTGCACAATGTAATGTAATGAACTGTTCTTGTCAATAATCTGAAGTCAACCACATTTTCGTGGAAATAACCCCAATCGCAAGCACGTTACATAGCAAAACAACACTGCCGTGTCTTCTCGACGTTATACGAGTAAATGAGTAAGTGCAGTAACAATAAACTGCAAAACAATCTTACGTCCGACTGCAACAAAGTTGCATGCTGCTCTTTCGCCGATGTCGAATCTCGTAATACGCCGAGATGCTTGCGTAGATCAGCATTCTCTTCGGTGGCAGCTTGCAGACGCGTCTGCGCTGCCGCCAACTCTGACGTTCTGAAATTTTCCCTCAGAATAATATCGGGGATATTTTTCAGAAGTGGTCAGGAAGCTTCTAAACGGTCTGCACAATATGCACCCCGATGCAGTCCCGTCGAGGTGGACTAAGCGTTTGCACAAATAATTCCACAAAGTTGCAGCTTTTAAAAAAGGCTAAAGAAAAATCGAAAATTCCTACACTTAGTGCATGATCGGGAAATGTCTCACTGAATAACCAGTCAGTCATTTACAAAACCGAAAACACGACAAATAAACAAGTGCAAAAACTACTTCTGTGCCAACTCCATCTCACTGCGTTCCATTTTCATACGCAAAGTATGTAATTCGTGCGAGGTGACCGATTTGTCAGTGAAATTACGTGGTGCGTCGACTCCATGGGCACGCAACCTGGCCAATTCTTCCTCCAGATCAGCGATCCGATGATCCTGTAAACAGGCGTTCACTGAAACGAACTTCTCATTAACCAATGGTTAACCTTCTCATCAAATAATTCTTCGCAATCAGTAGATGTGGGTGCATGAAGAATACAGCCTGGTCAGTCGACGGTTCAAACTGTTAATCATAAGAATACTGATAAGACTAGAATGCAGGAGTGCTATGAGATTCAATGTGCACCAAATAAAATTGCGACACATTGCAACTGCATTCTTATTTTCTCGAAGTTGCACGAATACAAAGAAATATCAGAAATGAAATTAGGCTCTGGATGCAGAAATATGCGTTAAAAGTTATCAAACTTGACGACTGCAAAGCACTTAGGTGTGGAAATTTGGTGGTCGCCGAAGCCACTGATGTCTGATGAACAATGATCACTTCACGCAAGGGATCCGATGATAAAATTCGAAATATTTCTTTCACAATATGCATCTGCTAAATTTATGATCATCGAACTCCGATTCCTGCATATTTGTATTGTTTTCAGCCTTATCACAGCTTCACATATCACATTTGCTACACAAACGGCTACAAGAGGTCTGCAAGATTCCAGGCAGTGATTAAAAGATGGTCAACTTTCAAACTATTCATCCATTGAACATATAGGCGCACGGTTCTATATTTGAATTAATAAAATTATTCTCGTCGGAAAACGTATTTGATGATGTGTTGCGAAAAACGTATTACAGCGGTCACAGACTATTTGACATTCCGATTAGTGAAACTGTTAGCACCGTACTCGAAGAGCAAAGAACTGTAATACAAGAGAAGAGAGACTGGAGAGCGTTCGCACCGCTAAGCATCTGAACTGACTAGACTATCAACATCATAGCCTCTCCCCTCTTGTGTAGATGATGGGCATATTGTTCTCATCATTCTACTCAGGTTAAACTGCAATACCCTCGTATCCTCATGACTTATTAATTAAGCAATTTATTGCTCTTCCACTGTTATGAGCATGGATTTTTGAATGGAAACGCCAACATGCCAGACAAATCAGTTACAGTTATTATCCATTGCTTGCACCACTGCAGTGATTATATCTCTTGACGCAAGTTGGGTCATATTTGAAATCACATCAAAACATTTTTATAAATCTCAAAATCATCACAGGTTAAATATGCATTTTTGACCGTTGATTACCTGCATCACACAACCGACTGAATCATTCTTCTTAATTGCCCTCTTAACCATGCCACATTATTCATGTTCCAATCTATCAATAAAGCGTTTGCCTATTTTGTTGAGCATCATATGTTAGAGGCTGTTGTCAGTTTCTAATATTTCCCCCAATCTCATCAGTCTCCAGGTCTCCTCATTTTTTACAGATTACAGTTTTTATCATCAACAAATACGATGTTTAACGATCAAAAAACCTTAAGCTCAGCAAAATTGGAGACTTAAGTCCTGATGGCCGCTAGTCTTCCGCTCTAATGGCCCATTAATTCGACTTGAAATGGCTCGCAAAGTTTTGTTTTGTTGGTCGGCAAAAAGCCTGCAGGACCTCTACGGCAGATGCATTTCCTTATCCCCACCCTTTCCTCGCAATGTAGTCTCTGTCAAAGCCTCCCAGCTTTCCGTTAAAATTGTTCACTACATCGTGAAGTCATGCAGAGATACCCAAGTCCTTCTATCTTCAAGTAATCGAAACCTTTGTGTGGAAAGTGAAGATGTGGGCTTTCTGCTTGCTGACATTCAACTAGTCACTGAAGGAACGAGAAAGGCTAACAGCGCGCAACTGGATCGCCAGAAATGCCTCTGCTAACAGTATCCAATACAAATCAGTCGCACTTTGGGGTCGTTACTTTGCTACTGTGCGAATGCCCTTCGACCCCTGATCAGAATTGATTAGCGAAAAGAGGTCGCTTGCTTCAACTACCTTTGGATTCAACCAATGTAAGCCTCAAATACCTTTGCACTATCGCGTTGTGAACTTGTAAACGGCGCCTGCGTAAGTTGCTGCTCGAACGAGCGTAGCTGCTGGTCTCGAATAGCCACTAATGACTCCAGCTGGTTGCAGCGAGTCTCGAGCTCAGCCAATCGCGACCCTGCCGCTCCACTGCCATCCACAAGTCGTGCCGCAGTTGTGCCTGCCGTGATTGCTTGACGTTCAACCAGACGACGTATGGTTTCGTCTTTCTTCATCAGCTCGAACTGACTGTTCTCCAGCTCACCTTCCAACTCCGCTATTCGAAAATCGCTCGCACAGGGACCACTTATCTAAAAGAGAACTCTAATAAGCACTGCTAGAGATACACATGGGCACTCCATGTGCAAATCCCCACCGCTTAAAATCCATCGCCTAGTCTGCGCACGTGCACCGGGCACGAAGGGTACGACGAAAAAACTTCTACTTCACTCGCTTGTGCGACGAAGGAAAGAACTTCCCGGCATCCTAACGCCATCCCACGAAGGTGTAATTGATCTAAGGAAAAAATCGCTTTCGATAAGCACGATTCGAAATTGCGATAAAACCGTTTTATACAGTGAACATAAAGTTCGCATCATGCAATCCCTAAATCCATTACCAATATTTGACTGTATATAGTCACAACGTTTATTCCACTTATTTTTCGGAAATAGGCCGGGCTAGTATGTCAAAAACAGTGCGAATGTTTCATACTTTTATACATTTATCTTGCCCACCTAGCAGCCTGAGGTAGAGTCAGTGCTGCAACCTTCAAGCACAGCTGAACTGCAAACCATCATTTGCTACCTGAGTGACTTTTCACTGCTCTGCCATCAGTGTTGCCGTTATGACTCTCTTTCACCCCTCTTCTTGCTTTCTTAATATGACACTACCTCCCTTCGTCACTGCGCTCAGCGAATACAGAAAGTGTGCACTGAAATGAGAATAATCACTACCTTCGCCACAACCTCGGTTATCTTCGCGTTATCCATAGCAAAAATTTAATCGAGAATAATCACTGAGGAAAGAGAATTTTGTCCCTCAACTTCTCTCATCACTATGTCAAGTTGAGTATTCTGAAACCTCTCAATACTTTTCGGGGACGATTCCCTAGGAGCAGACTTCTGTTGATTCCCTCACCTAATAAACAACAAGACGTCCATGAAGAAAATGACGGCAAGCCTACCTCTTCCTTGCATAGTGCCGATAAAACGCGCAAATTATGCACAAAAAGCTGCAAAAAGGAGTTGGAAGAAAGGCAGACAAGTTGATCGAAAAAAATGATGCTTAATCCTCTCGGCATTCATCGAGAAGATCGAGAGAGAAGCAAGTAGGTTTGGACGTAGTCGATCAGCTATAGACAGTGAAGTTACCTCGTATCCATCACATTCGCAGTTTCATTGAGTGGTGTCATCGTGAGCGCATTTATGCTCTGTCGAAGGTAAATCGAATGCCAGAAAAGCACTCATGTTTTGCAAAAAATACGAAACCTCAACTGCAGCCAGGAGAAAAAGATTAAATTTTGTGTAAGAAAGGCGGCGCAAGAAAACTCGGTGCACAACAGTCTGGTCAACATATGGCATTGCTCCAGTGAAATACTCTGTCATGCTGTACGCAAGTTCCCTGATCACCGCTATTAACACGACATGGAGGTAGTCGTCAATACGGCAACATCGCTTCAGAATGGCCGCAATGACAACGCAATCGCTGATTTGAAGTATCGAAAGTTCTTAGATCCAGCCTTAAGACGCCGCTTTCCAGCGTGGCACTAGTAAAAGTTGACCACTATGTATAATCTGTGGCACTAAGATGTAAAATTCGACATTTGCTCAACACCAACGGAATGATGTCCACAGAAGAGGATACGCTACAGATATGCCCATTACGGTCGAAAGTTCTTATTAAGATACGCGGTGAATATCCATGTTTCAGCAGCAACAGTAGTAACTTGCACTGACAACATCTATTGTTTCAGAGTTCGTCAACTTAGCTCAAACCTAGTAATATGAAGAGACAACTCGTTGCAAAGAAAACTCTTCGATAAGGATGGGAAACCAATAAAGAGTTCCACTTACAGGTCAGTCATTACTGGGAACCTTTAAGGCTTTATGTGAACTACTCGAAAGAATAACATAGGACCCACCTGGAGATGGGAAGATAATAGGTGTATTATATCAGCCAAGTTTGGCATGAAAATAAATGTGATAAACAGGAATGATATTGCCAAAAAGAACCTCCACAACACAAAAAACCTTCCACCGCCTGGAAGTTCTCGAAAAAGAAGGGGGAAGTCTAATCAACACAATTCACGACACGCACAGGGTGCTGGCTGTTGACACGTAGTCTTCTGAAGGAGTGGAAGACGACATTTTATGGTCGCGATAAAAAGCTGCCCAACAGCGGCAGCAAGCCTCAAGAACTTTATACATCCCTTTCAGTAAAAAGTAGGTTGATGTGTTTTCTCAAAGTGATGATCGGTTAGAGAACTGTCTGCGGAATGGCACCAACCAAAAACCTTCTACCTTCTGAACAGATGCTTTAAACACAAGAACTGCCGCGCATCCTTCCATTAACCATTATTTTCGGTTTAGATCCCATCTATACACATAGTACGCAACAAGCTTGATGAGCGCATTAGGTCAGCATCAGAAAAGACGGGATAATACATATATAAGAGGGATAACGTCTTATGCTAAATCCAACTTTTTTGATTCAGTTGGTAATCAGTAAAAACACTGCCCGCAGAAAGATCCGCAATGTTCCGCTTTACGGAAGAACGTTTTCAGCAACCAACAAACGATGGTTATCATCGACGTTTCAGCCTCACTACAAACGTTGGTTTTAGCATTGTACGTTAATTCTGTAAATTTATTTTTGGCCACAGTTATGTTCTTGAAAAAAGATGGAGCTTTAGGTCCCATACAGCCTAAGTAGACCCTTTTCCTTGAAAAAAAGGAAAAGCAAGAAAGTGTAAAATTACATAAACGCACATTTCCATGGGAAATTTGACGCTGAAGTGCGGCAACTTTGGCAGATTCCTCCTTCCGCAACTGCCGCTCACGCTTCAATTCCGGACTCCAGAAGGTCTTGATCGAACTCATCGTAGAATTCAGCTTTTGAAGCGCGCCCTCATATTCTCGCTTAAGTAACTCGTACTCACGCGATAATTGTGAATCGCCAACACCGCAGTATCCATCATTCCTTGGCACTGCGACGCTAAAGAAAAACAAAATAAATAAATAAAACGATGTGACAAAGGAAAACGTCACTACCGTAAATGGCAATACATTTAGAAAGGATCCATGAGCAACAAAGCGATGGCTGACCATGTGACATAATCCTTACCGAACAAACCATACAAGGGCCTCTCAAACGCTGTATGGCAAAAGTTGGACCCGATACTACAATAAAATGAATACTTACTGACGACTTACGGGTCAAAGATCATCTTAGAACGGAGCTTGCCCTACTCCGCGAGTGTTCGCATGATTCAGTCCTGCCCCTTCAAGTTGGACTCTGATATGTAACTGCCCTGGCCGGTAACTTATTTATGTCATATTAGAGAGCGCGCCGTCGTCAAGAAAACATTCGTGTGTGAGGACGTACAAGTGCGAAATCATAGTGAGAAAATGCGCAGTTCCACAAGAGACCGGTCATAAACGACATCCTTTGAAAGGAAAACTATAAAAAGCACAGAAATAAAACATTCTCTTGCCTAGTCGCTGAGGTATAAATATGGGGACAAAACTAACGGCGTAAATATTTGTGTTTTCAATTTCGCTAACCTTATACGCCTTTCGATTACCTCTATCAGTCAATCGTTAGTCTGAGCTTGAAGTAGGGTTGTGAATTCACTTGAGCTACCGATACCTACACCAAAACGTATTACGGCTTTGATGGATTACGGAAGAAACGCAAGCAATGCAAAGATGCAGAAACAAATAAATGCGTAAAAAACACAAGTAGCGTTTTCAAGACACAAATTTTCTGAAGTATAGTGGATAAATACGTCCCTACATGATGACGCTTTAATACGTGAAAGCTTGAAAAAGCAATAATACGAACTTAAGTGACTGCTTCCAGAAATGTGCATTCGACGTGGTTGGATTAGAAAGTGGTCCTGCGCCGAGAGACGGTGCCCCTGATGCGGCGGTGGCCGTCGATACATTCAATGGCGCAAGTGTTGAAGGCCACTCGTTGCTCCCATAATCGCCCAACAGTTCCATCCCGTCGAAAGAACGGTGCTGCCTACAACTTATTCACACTACCATAGATGTGTCAAAAATGAGTGGCAAGAAATAAACGGACAGCGTGATAACGAAGACCATCTATGCCGTCGACGAGTTGACGACTGCAAAGAAGCGTCTGATCAATCGATTTGTTCCAGAATTCACTTTTATTTAATATAACCTGTCACCACTGCAGATCGGAAATCATGGGCAATTCAAGGAAATCATGGACAAGCATTATGCAGTGGGCGACATTAGAAAATTCATTTCATTAGACTCAATTCATTAGACGATTGCTATGTAGGAAAATAACGAAAGAGCACCCATCTTCAATATCAGAGATAATTCAGGTCCCTTAAGGAAGATAACAAAATTCGTCCACTGCTCCTAATGAAACGCTATATATTGCTACAATGGCCTATTAAAGTTTTGGGAAAACGACATGCCTACCGCCACAGTGAAATGCTGGAAACATCGTCCATGCAATCGTTAGATGAAACAGTACTAACTGCTAAAAACGATTCAATTTGGTTGCAGCATCACCACAAAAATACACTCTTTTGGCGACATCGTTCTTTTCCAGTTGTCGTTAAGTTCCTTTCGTTCAGCATTCTCATATTACAATCTGCTAGCCGAATTCTTCGACGGAACTTTTTAAATCAATGCATTTCTTATAGAGACACAGAGCGAAAAGAACAACCCAACAAAATAATAGCGCCAGGCTATCTAACAGCCACAAAAGAGCCGTAAGCAACCGCGAATGGTGGGAACTCTCTTCGACAACAACATCAAGGCAAGCCAGAAGTAACGAAGAAAACGATTCATGGAATAATCGACGAAATTTTCGACTTTTTCCCTTTTCTCGCCAACAAATTTCGCATTAGAGTCCTGAGTTGGCTGATGATAATACTGCAGCATAAGCACAGCACAGTGGGCTGAGCATAATGTCATTGGAAGTTTCCTGTAACGTCAAAATAAATAGTTCGTTGAGTTTTATGGGCAGTATAAAATACCGTAACAAGCAGTCTGCAGAAAGAGCTGAATGAATCGATGAGGAACAAAGCAAACAGTTAAATTAGATACTATACCTTTGCAACGCTGGATACACTCTTCGCGGCTGCGATGGACAAGCTGAAGCTGTCGCATCCATCGCATCGCAGTAATTATCTACGAATGATGCTGGGCCCACACTACGACTACGAAGCCCTGTCGAATATAGGCCCGATGCGGACACACCTCCTAGTGTGGTTCCGACGCCTGATGCGCCTACCTCGTAGCCGTCATACAATGGTGGTGCGTTCCGCTGCACCACACGAGAACCTCCACCTCCTGTGCCTGCTTTCAAACTGTAAACATCCACCGGCGCACTTCCAACCGCACCTCCATAAAAGGCACTTCCCGCAAACCTGCAAGCAAGCCGCTATGCATAAAATCACACAGCATCACCGAAAGGGGAACAGATAATTATGTTCATTATCATCGACGACGAATATTAACCGGGCACCGAAAAATCAGCTAGAAGCAGCAATTTCTTGAGTACGTGCAGTCATCAAAGCCAATGTTCTTCGGCTGACTTTGGCTTCTCTCAAATACTACTGTTTGGTGAATAAAGTTGTCAGCGTGGCCGCGTTGTTACAGAAAAATTTAGCTGTAAACTGATCAGGTGCGCCACGATATGGTTGACAAACTCATAATGTGCTGTTTAACCAGTCTCATGATATATTACATCCACTAAGTCCAGTAATTACAATTTCACCTGTGATCTGACTGAACGAGTTTTCCTATTCAAATGGGAATCAGATCATCCAGGAAGACGGATAGAATGGAGCAAACATGACTAAAATATGCGAAAGAACACTGCACGTTAAAAAAAATGAAGGAGGAGTTTGAGAAAAGAAATGATGAATATAGAAAAAAACCAACAGAAATAATAACAAAACAGTGAGAGGAAATAATGAAAATCAGCACAGTTCTTGGTTAAATTTATGAAAAACTGGAAGGCGAAGTGGGAGAGAGCGAAAGTAAGGAAAAGAAGTGGAAGAATGGCCACTTCATACCAGAGATTACACGATTCTGGCAGCATCCAGGAATGACTGTTTTCTTAAGTTTCGATCTACAGCACAAAAATATTACGAACAATACACAATTTCTTCGACAAATTTCATTGAAACGTACGAGAATCCTCCTCGTTGCGGGAAGAGAACCACTTTAATTTATCGCGCATTCAAACAAATGCCGATTATCTCCTATGCGGTTTTGCGGATGCAATCACATAAATGGCAACCAACAGCTGAACTCTCTTCAAATTACCCAGCATTAGCAGAGGTTGTTGCAGAGGAATGAGATGAGCGGATGCAGCTGCCCGCACAAACACTGCAGCATAGCGAATGCCGAACGATGCAAATAAATAGAGAAATGCCTACTGAGGGAAGGAAAATGGCGGTACTCGGAGACACCCTCGCATCGAATGGTCTACGAAACGCGTATGCACGCCTTAAAAACGATGCAGTAATTTTATGATGTAATGTAATCACACGTGCAATCAGACTCGATATTTTCATCACCTGCAACTATGCACACTCACTAAAAGAGCTCGCCTTCTAGAGGACTTCATATCAAAATCGGATAAATTTTCCCACAAGCAAAATGACGAGAAATGAATGTAATCTGACGAAGATATGAGCACTTACAGGTTGCTGACTGCATACTGAAACCACAAATATTACATTTTTTGAAAAGTGAAACGTGGTAAATTTCTGAGTAGTAGATTAAATAAATAAACAGGATACTTTACCAGCTGTGTCCACTACCCATTTCCAACTCTCATTACGTCTGAGAGCCAAATAGGTGCCTTTTCTTGTTCAATTATAATAAAATATATATCGCATGTACTGACGTCTTCTAAAAACTACTCTACTTTGCCCAACCAGCAACATCGCCCTGCTTCCCGAGTCAATCAGACGATTCATGAAGCATAACTAGAAAAAATCCTTAAAATAAAAAACATTGAGATTCAAGTGAACCAAGTCCTGAATGGGCAGCCCGTTGTTTATCTGCTGCAGTTCAAGACAAATTAAGCTGTACAACTCGTAACACTACCACCGAAAACACAAGTAGCACCACATATGTGTACTGCTACTCAAAAACATTAGGCATCCCCTTAGGAGGACGAAGTATACATAGTTTCCCCAAATAAAATGACTTCTCAAATAAAGTGATTCCTCCAGGAATGAGCTCGCAGTATTTCGAAAGAACGAAAGCATCGAAAAACGTGGAGAGCTGAGAATGTGCGTAAGCATATGCGTCGAGAAAGGCGTGTGAGTGAATTGTCTATGCTTGCACACGCACACCGCACTAACGCTTGCTTGCCTTCGTTAGTGACGCTCAACAAGGGAAAAGCGTAAAAACAGAAGAAATGCATACAAGCAGCACTCGACAAACGTGCCACCAATATTAGTGATTTGGCTCACAGCGGCAAGCAACAGCCCAAAACGAGAGATGGCCATACTGGCCAAGGCAAACGTCCTCAATAGCGCTCTGTCGCATTATCGATTAGCAATAAACAACCTCATCCCATATTGCCATTTTCGTCTCTCCGCTCTTGGCACGAACTTGAACTACTAATTAACGTCGAAAGCAGTAGTCCTTTGCTCTTCTTTATTTGACGTTTACATTATGAACGTGGAAAATAGCACAATCTTTAAGGATAGTACAACCACTAATAAACGACCAGGCTGGTTAGTCACGTTTCTCTCAGCTACATCGAATAAAGCAAACTTAACATCTGTTGCAAAAAATTTAAGAGCAAGGTATTTCAGAAGGAACAACAATGCCCATTCACATATGCCCAAAGAATTTCGTTCAATTATATGCAAATGCAATGTGCATTCCTGCAGAAGTATTTTATTTAGCATCGTTTACTCTTATGCACACTTGCTAATCATTTGGCAGTATGGGATATTCACAAGCTTGTTCTTCTTTGAGGCTTAAGGATGCGGTGATACTTCAATGACTTAACATCCCGTGCCTGTCGCGAGAACAGATGCTTCTTGAGGCTCTATCATTGCCACAATGCCCAACGAGTGCCCACATCTACATTCACCTTTTCCGATCACACGAAATAAAACACAACTGATAGTCAACAACTGTCGAGCAATATGTCATCGACACTCCTACTATGATGTCATCGATCAACAAATATAAAAGACTCGAGTTTTCTGTAGCCGTAATAAGACAAATGCTATTTGAGACCAGCAGTGCGAAAAAGAAAAAAAAAATGAAAAAGCCAACCGATCTGAAGACGTGAGGGTACGGCCACTTCTCGATGAGCACGGATAGCACGCGTCCATTGGGGCGAGCACCCAAAAACGCTCGCTAGTGGTTGCGCGTCGCTAGGCCACTCTGAAACTACTACAACACAAAATTATATGATTAAACACCACTGCAAAGAATTCGATTTCGGTTTGCTAATTAGGGAATCCTCTACCACCTATTACTTTATTACGATTATGCGTTTTGTGATGTGTTCATGCTGGCAAGTGCCGACAGATGGTGTGTTCTCAGTGGCGTATCGTGGCTTCGAAATTTCGCTGCCACAAAGACAACATCGAAACACAGTGAATGAATCAGTGCCACGCACTCGGGTTCTCCAGAATTGTGTAAATGTAGCGGTGTGCGACACCGCTACATTTACACAGTTCTGGAGAAAACTAATGAAACTGTGAAACCGAGATAATTTTTCTATGTATATTCTGCAAGAAAGCAAGTTTTCCACAAATTTAACTGAATTTTAAAGACTTTTTCAGTTAATGCTAAAAGACCTCAATGAACACAACATCCCACCCAATGAGTCGCCATCGTCGGATATAAAGGCTGTGTGTGCTGACTGTTACAAACCGACACAGACGCATCAATAAATAACACATTATTGTTGCGCCCATAAACGAGGCATGCAAAAGGGAGCGGATACGTATCGTACTCGAACCATTAAAACTTCAGCATCAATTCCTCCTAGGATAATAGAAGATGCAGGTGCATAATCAAGAATTTTAATTCGTGGGGATAGTGACCACGGATATGATAGGTTTTATGAAGGCCGCAGTGGGATCCTTGGCTATTTCGAGCCAAACCTTCCGATTAAACCTCAACTTTGCTGTAGTTCTTCGCACGCCCTAGTTTCTAGCAACTATCATAGAGATAACAGGCTTAGGAAGCAGTGGCCATTTGAAAACCAGAACGAATAAATTGAGATAACTGAATAATTCAAAAAGCATTATGGTTGGTGTAAAAAGAATGGGAAGTGGGATAAAAGAAAGAGCAAAGGGAGAATGTGATGCATCAGGACAGCCTTCATTGCCTCTAAACGGAATAACAGTCACCCCATTCCTTTTTTTCGTTATTTTCCCTCTAAATGTTGATTTCACACACGAATTCACGGAGTTCCGCGTATGTTACGAATTGAAGTTAATGGAAAATGCTTTGCGCGGGGTATCGCAATAAATTTTCTGAAATTTCCCGCATGTTTTTTCAACCAGCTGCTCAGGTGATCAGCACCTGGATGATCAAGATGATAAAAGGAATTTGATATGATATGCAGGAAATGGAAAAGGTCTTCTATTCGATGACGAAGAAACGAGAGGAAGAAAGTTGGTTTCTGGATAAGCTGTCCACTACTGAAAACTTCCACTAAGACGCTCTGGGAATGGCCGCACACAACTCTACGCGAAGACCTTAGACATCGTTCGAAACATTGCAGTGAGAGGGCAAATCCAATACTCCTGCTTCTGTACTTTACAAAACTCCAGCAGCCTTCTTACTCGCCGCTTAATTAAGTACTGGCAGATTGCGATCCGGGATGTTGCTACCCGAGTTCTCCTATGCACGCGGCGCTAAAAGTTTAGGATGAACGTTCTCAAGCGCTGATCTCAGCCTAGAAATTTCCTCTCCATCGATTATGGAATACTACTCACAATTGCCTTCATAGTTTCCTCAACATTTCAACCGTTACACACATTCGACATTAACACGTTTGATGGAATATTCCATATTTTTGCTAAACAATCGTATATAATCGTTGTAGTGCGTCACTGATACCGGACCACTGATCAGCGAATATTTTTGGGCCAAAACCCTCCCGAAAATGACTCATCGCCCACCATTTCATATCTATAAATGGTATTCTCGAAACGTTTTTCTCATAGATCTTTTCTTCAGCATTCATTATTCACTTTTACGCTTTCATCGTCTCTACATGAAATGAACAACGTAGAACACAACCCTCTCCACCTCTCCGCTGTCTTCTCAAAATATTTCTAGTGGCACTTTACCTTATTCTCGTAACCACACCTATTTGCTTTTTTTCGCAAGCTTAAATGTTTCGCAATGGACTCCTTTATCGACGGCTTCAAAAATCCCACCGCAACCATTTAATCTTCTTTTATGACCACCAACGACGCACTGCGATGCATATGGCTCTGTGCGACTTTCGATTCGTTAAGTCATAATCACAGGTGTAAGGTTCGTCCACCCGTCTCATAATGACTGTTGAATAAAGCAATAACGCTCAAACCCGAAAAGTCCCCATGAGGAGTGCGCAAACAGAATGTGAGCACAAAATTGTAGACACAGCAAGAGTAAAACGATTACGAGTGCTTAAACTCGCCGAAAGAGGAGAAAAAAGCTAAGAGTGTGCGAAATGGAGAGAGAACGCAATTTGAACGATGACTGCCAACACTGCTCAACCTTCACTGCAAATCGACACCTAACAATACCGATCTCTTCACCATTATTTTATAAAAAATATATCAATAAACGCTAACTCATGTTGCGATGCTAAGTAATAACTGAAAAAAGTTCGACTAGAGCGCAGTTATAGCCAAGGACATGAAATAGCGGTGGTTATTTGCGCGCATCCATTGAAGGCTTCTGGTTTCATTCTAGCGCTAAGTGATCGAACAAATAAAACGGCTCCAGTGATGCTCAGATCACAATCAGTCGTCATCAACTGCTGGTTTCGAGCACGGAAATGGTGGAAATGTTCTTGAAAGGCGGTAAGTGTTTAACACGGTCAGCAACCAAGGAACCGGAAACGGAGATGAGGATAAACTAAAGACTTTTTCAGGTATTTGCTCAGGGGTTTTTCACAATCACTTCCGATCTTTTCATGCTCGACCCCTCTATTGATGTTTGGTGACTAAATGAGCACATAGGAAAGGATCAGTATAACCAGATTCGCCGAGGAAGTGACAACTACGAGATTTTAGAAGCATTTTTCAACATTTCTCCATTCTGAAAATCCCACTAATGAAGTTTGGCATCGGCTCGCCGTTCTCGAAATCCACTTAGCAGCACTGTTCTGCTCCTTACTGAAGTGTGTTGACACAGTCTTATCCTGCTGAGAATGAAATACACAATCTCTTATTAACTCCACCTCACGTTTCTTTTCTTATTATTCAATCAAAGTAAAAATTAGACATAGTGGATTGTGAAGAACTTAATACCTTTGATCGTTGTCAGCGTGTTCTGATTTCTCATAAGAGGTGCAGTAGCGAGTGCAAAAGTTCCTGAAGAAACACAAATAAGAACGGTATCCTGAAAGAAGACTCGAATCACACATAGCACAGCAGACTTGTCTGCCCAAATAAATAAAATACACTCGGTGCCTTAAGCCGATACTATCGACGTTTCATTTACGATTCAACCGAACAAATGCATCACTGAGCGTCGCCAACTGCATACATTCAAGAAGTCATTTTTTTACCTACTGCCAACTGAAAGTGTCCTTTCATCAAAAACAACAACACTTAGAGGAGCACCTCATCAGAAGGATGTCTGCCTCGCTAAACTTCCCTGCAGATGCAGAACTTCTTTATGGAAATCGGAGTATATGCGAAAGCACTTCTAAAAATGAACATCAAGTTGAAACTTCACAATGTTACGCTGTGTGAAGCAGTGATAAGAGTGGAGATGTTCTGCATAGATGCAAAATATATGAAAGTGCCAACTTATGAGGGAAGAGAACAGAGGCGTGGTATGGCCGCATTTCGATAACGCTGCTCCACAAAAACTATAGAAAACGCTTAAATGCAATAATAGTTTCGTGGTTTGTTCTTGAAACAAATATGTGCAAAGCACTTTCAAACTGTTGCAACTCTATGTTAACAGTAATACAACAATTCTATTCATCACATTCACATAGGATCGTTCTGAACAGTTCTACGGCTCCTAAGTACACTAATACAAGAAAGCTTTTCTACGAGTATAAGCACTGCTGCGTAAAGAAAACTCCGCCACAATGACAGCATTACTGGGAAATGTCCTTTCCTTGCAATCTGATTCTATTACCAGAACTTCCGCCCAGAATACTCATGAAGTGCTATGGAAACTCCAACAGCCGTATTCAGCTCCAAAGCACTGTGTTCTAAGGTTTCAGATAAAATGTTACACCTCCCCTTCACAACACCTCCAAAAAGCTTTTTTCTCCCGTTCGTAGGACATTTTGCAGCCGTGCCTTCCATAATTAGCTAATTTCCCTGAAACGTTGCAAAGTTACACCTTTCATGATAGAAAAATTCAACCGTACTATATGAGGGACGCAAGTACTATATTACCTATGCATAAAACAATAAAAACCTACATTCCAGTAGGAAAGGTATTTTCTTTTTTGTGGTAATCAGCCACTAGAAGTGAAATGCGGTTCAACAAGTTTGGTCGGCCGAAGCCAAAAATGTTCCCAGCCGATTTCGACACCGCTGGTTTCCCTTAAATTCTGAGCTCATTTGTATTTTCAACCCATCGCTTTAACTTCGAATCAGTTTACATCCTCCGCCCGTCGAATAGAGACGGGCAGAAAAAAATGAGTGCGCAAACCAGCTGAATTTGACGACAGAGATTTGTGTCAAATTCAACCTCCTCCCTTGTTACGAAAACGACTCAAGAGGGATTTAACCGAAGTCGTGTATACGACGTTATTTTCATCTCCACAAACTAAAAAAAATGAAGAAGAAAGCAGATGATCAGGAAATGAGGAAGTTGTCGACTACAGAGTCTCGGTGCCGTCCATGATCGGGACCGGAATTTTTGCACATTCTCAATAGTGCCTCACACGAAAACCCTCCTAGATGCAAAACGAAACGGAAACAGCAGTCTCATTGACTCGTTGGAGTAGTCGGCAAAAACATCAACAACTTCATTGGCATCAAAGAGGTGAATTTGGCGGCCATTTCCCTAACAGGAATGCCCAAAAACATGCAAATACGTTTTACAAGAACGAAATATTTCTCAGGCTCACATAAACCAAACGATGAAACTCACCTGAACGTTTTCAATGTGAACTCGCTTGAGTATCGCCACTTGGATTTTGTACTGTGCTTATAAATTGCTCTTTTATTCCTCCCCAGGTGACCTGTTACGAGATCACAGCTTCTCACTATATTGGTCCAACCTGTACTCTGTTTATGTAATTTTTAAGGGTCGTAAAAGTCTGAGAAAACTTCCTCTTGATGTCGTCTCAGCATACAACGTTTTTGCGTCCAATAACTGTCTAAGGCATTTGGTTTCGGGTAAATTCATGAATTTACCTTTTATTGACATCTGCTGTTTGATCATCGCTGTAGCGAGCTTTATGCATTTTATTGTCCAACAACGATGACGACTACATTATTTCAACATTAACGGTCTCTTCAGGAATATTGTAGAGCGAAAAACTGCGACGATAGACGATCCAAAAACGGATCTTTTGGAGATTTGTGGCCGAGGTAAGGAAACCAATTTATGAAACACCACTTTATGTATCCATTATTTGCAGAGAGGTTACAAGAGCGCCTCGTTAAGTAGGAGAAATGCGAAAATGCCTATCGTGCCAGCTCCTCTATCACAGTGCCCAACTTGTTCCCATTAAATCAGTCTGTCCCTCTCATTGATTTCAAGGTCCCTATCCTTGTGTAAGACATTATTTTACCAAATTTACCTGACAAATTTTGCAACATAAAAACTGCTGAGTAGAAATACAAGCACCACTTGCTAAACCTATAATGAAATGAACTGCTGTCCTTTCGGGTGGAGTGAAGAACAAAGTGCAGCTTTTCTGCACTTTATATGCACATAACTCTTTCAGAGCTCATGGATCAATTTGCACTTATTCACTTAACCTTTCGAATCTCCACCTTCAGTGATTTTCGAGTTGAAACTACTCGACGGATACACACCATGCACCATCATAAAGCGCTCTTCGAAGAAAACTAGCAAAGACACGTAAAAAGTGTGCAGCTGACGTCCCGAGGCACGTTTCAACTTCCGGCTGAACAAAGCAGCAACATTCTCCTTTTGCACAGACCAGCACTACGGAGAACCTTTCTTTCAAACCACAGAAACTGAATCTCACTTATGGAGGTGACAGCTGAAGGAAAAACACAAAAACACTTCCACCGGCAACTTCGAAATACGTAGTACCTACTACGTCTTTGGCAGTCCAACCACGAAAGGTCAGGCCTCACGCACCAACGAGGCAGTGAAACACGCTTTGAGGATGTTTTCACAGTTGGGCGAGCATATTTGAACCGAAACATTCATGAAACAACTAGTTCACAGGTAAAAATAAATGGTGGAAACAGATATGTATAGAGTATAAACATAACTCTTTATAAGGAAGCATTGCGTGCTGTAAGCTGGAAGCCTATCCAGGTGAAATACTCATAACATGATGACAACTGAAGCTTGCTGAAGTATCGTAACGCAGTTGTGCCTTCCTTACCTGCGTACGATAGGAAATGCTACAGGATTTTGCTTGTATTTGTCTGGTTGCACTCCCTAAGTCCCTTATAGGTTTCAGAATCGAAATCTGGCTAGAAAAATGGGGTGAATTACTCGGGTTCTTATAGTGATGGGATTTAAGGACTCTTTCTTGCTCAAATAAACTGTTCTATCCATTCACATTCCTTAAGATAATTGGTTTCAGTGAATTTCGATTATCTGACTGTTCAATCGCAACCTCTGCTATTCAATAATGAAGCAATTTGACTCTAAGTGCTGCAATAATCAAACAATGAGCCAACTCCCGAAACCATTCCATCTTACACTGAATTTATGCTAACATAAACCCCCTCTGCGTCTCCTAATTTCGACCGCATCCTGAACAGCTACAGATAGTGATGGAACTAATCCCATTTCCTGGGAAAATTACTACAGCTTCGTTAGTTTGTCTTTAGGATAGCGGTGTCGCACATATATTCACCCATATGCTCTTCCTGCAGGCTCAGGTAATGCCGGTTGATCAACTAATCAAGGTTCCAGTTAACCTGATTCTGTTTCGGGTCTTTCAAAATTAGTAGGAGAATGGCTGTAAACGAAGTTACTCCACTCTCAGGTGCCATCATTTGCGTTTCTTGAGTAGCGACCCGAGTGCGTGGCACTGATTCATTCACTGTGTTTCGATGTTGTCTTTGTGGCAGCGAAATTTCGAAGCCACGATACGCCACTGAGAACACACCATCTGTCGGCACTTGCCAGCATGAACACATCACAAAACGCATAAGCAACGTGAACTGGAAAGCGCATCAGCGGCAATTCCCGACGCGCAGAGCCTCGATGCAGTCACTCCACATCCGGGCAACAAACTGCCACCCCACAGCTCATCGGTGCCGAATCCACGCTCATGGAAAATAAATGCAACGATGAAGACATAAAAATTCTTCCACACGCCTTCCTCGCCCAAAACTAACGCGCTTTAAGCATTAAAAAACCGCACCACCGCACAAACACGTCAATAATAAAAAGCAACCTAACGCGCCCAACTTCACTATTACAATTTATCGCCTACTCCGATTTGGGGCTCACTCCCACTTGGAATATTGCCAATCGGTACGTGTGCAACGAGATGCGTGACGAGTGGCTGCGCCAGACTGCGGTAACCAGAGAGAGTGCGGCCGAGGGGCCCAGAGAGCCGAGCAGCGACAAAGTGCGAGAGAATTTATGATCGCTCGTAGTATCCGCCGATTACATGCAATGAGCTTTCCGTGGGGATCACGAGAAACCCAGTTGGGGGACGTATCAGGAGACTTTCGGCTTAAGAAATACACTTGAGGCCAGGATTCCTAACCACAGGATTATGGAAACAGCTGCAAAAGTCGAACGGATGAAAAGGAACACTTGCGGATTAGCCTTTTAAAAACATTTCGGGGACTGCGCTTTTGGAGGTTTTCGTGACCCTGATGGCACTACAAAGAATTTTGATCGTCTAAGAGGTGAGAGGAAGGCAATGAAGGAGAGCGGAGAATTAAAGAAGGGGTTCGAAAGTGGAGATGTCGGAAATGGAGCAAATGGACAACGAAGAGTGATTCCCAACTTTCCCCATTCTTCGAGCATTGGACGGTCTACGGCCGATTCTTCTAGAACCACATGAGTGCAAGTTCTTTCAATAACGATATTTTCGAACGGTAGCCTCTTGACGGTGCTGAGTGCTGTACTGGGGGGTTTTTCGAAAGTCGGAAAATTCTCGGAAATGTGAACGAAGCCCGTTTTCCCAAAAATTATCACATGTCACTTCTGCCTGTTTTTTTTTTTATTATTCCCCTTTACGTTTCACTTTCCGTTTTGTTTTTCGATATTGTGCTCTTTCCAAATGTTCTATGAGAAGTATCGAATATTGGCGCTATTGAATGAATATCGAATATTTAATATGCACATCATACCCAGGCCATACCTGGGGAATCCACACCTTACCTCATACCTTTCCAGTGAGTGTCTCTTTCGTCAAATCTTTTCTGCCTTGTTAATAAAATAAGGTTTTTCAGCTAAGTAACGTTCGTCGTGGTGACCATCAAGAGCTGTCGGCGAACTCCATTCTCAGCAATGTAAAACGATTCGTTCACCGTTGATGTGGTGTGCTTTCGACGATATCTTTTCGCAGAACAGTTCGTCAAAGTAATGCCGCAGACAGCCGCCTGGATTTGCAAATTATCAATGATCTTCACTCGAGCTGAAGATAGCGCTTGAGTTGCTATGAGAGAGTGGAAGCCCGAACGCTCTTTCTAACTTCATCTTTTAGATAGCTGAGGAGGTACAAAATTTCTAATATTTACGTTAGTCTGAGAAATTTCGGCTTCTTTAACTTAGATTTTCTGTTTATAAGATAAGGCAAGCGAAGCGAATCTAAAGTCATTCAATTAAGACTGCCGAAAAGTAGGACTTTTAACTTAAGCCGAACGAAGCAGCCTGAAATAATCGCTTTCTTGTGTGTCACCGTCGCTTCATTCCCGTTCAATGTGAATTCTTTACAGATGGATGGAGGAAATGTGAGCGAATGCGCCGCTAAACAATGCTTTCATATGTCATTCGATTGCAAGGGCTTGCAAGCACTGTCACCTGGTTCGATTTGACCGTTGTATTATTTTCCCTAAGAGAGATGGAACGTTTTTTGAAAATAAATGCTTCAATATTTTATTTCAGTCCTTATTGTCACTCCTCTTGGTGATCCGGTGATTTGATTTTTGTGATGCTCAGCTTCTTTTTCCGGAAAGCCACTAATGACCTTGTCACAACGTCGGTTTGTAGGGGTTAACTACTTACCAGTTCGAGAATTCCGGCAACAGAACGATGACTGAAGTCACAGAATCTTATACAATAAACGATCGTCTGAGTTAGTTTTGCGAACTTCAAGCATGCTTCGCTTCTAGGACTTTCCACTTTTACTAGCGTTTTTATTTTCACATGAGCGTTCCTTTCGAGAACACCTCTGCACAGCTTTGCACATATGAATGTGTAGAATGATAAGCACAACCATGTAGACTTTGCAATATGCTCGCAACGTTATCATAAGATCTCACCCTCTTACCTTTTGTACCGACACCATAAATTCTTTGTTTTATTTTGTCTCCTTTGTTTTTCATCACATCAGTAACAGCAAACAAAGAAATTCTGGAATCATAAGGAAGCAAAAATGTAAGACAACAATCCTATGTTTAGAACTGAACTAGACTAAAAAATTGTGGAAGAGAAGAGAAGCAACTAAATGTGCTTTATAGATGAGGAACTCAGACACACTACGATGTTTTCCTACACGGCGATCACATCACGACGGAAATGGTGTTAAGAACGACTCGAAGCAAAACATCTATACAAAAGAAACATCCGCAGAGCAGCTAATTTAATTTAAATGGTGGGAAAGGTTGTGAATCTATTGCTGAAAAGCCATTTTCTTGCCATGTAGCCAGGTCGTGACCTCTCCATTCACATTGTGCTGTTGCGTCGATCTCCATATATAAGTGACCTATGATATTTCAACCATTTATTTCTGGGTTTTCCAACACCACAACTGTTTAATTCATACCTTTTTTTATACCTCAGTCCCTATGCTTGGCGTAGTTGAACACCCACCACCACTTTTGCCCCTCTCTTTTCTCCAATTTGTACTCTGTGAGACTTAAGTATAACCAAATATTCATTTTAAGAGCTCTGAAAAGGGCTCTTCCATTTGCATTCTAGAAGGAAGAAGAGAGATGCCGATACGGTCTGCAAAGAAAGGAAGCTGGCTTGCGAAGGAAATCGACCTCAGCAGTCAAACATCAACACCACAGCGATCACACCTCATTTTTGCGTGAAATGCTCTGCTGCAGCACGTCAGTCCACCTTTGAAGGTGTTTAAATCGACTTGAAGCTGACGGGTTAACGCCGAAGTGAGTTGCGAAAACAGTGATCGAAGAAGGAATTTCATTCTCAAAGAAGCGAATGTGTTGCATCCGCTGCACTGAGACATCTGCCAGAGGAGCTTACGAGGAATTAGGTGGCTACCATTGCATAATTCAACTATGCGTACGTGGACAAATTCCCGAGAACGATCCTCATTACAGATTTTCCAATGACATCCTTTTTCAACCCGCGATATCCACTAGCACTTTAAAAGCAAGCAAGGTGGAGAGCAGGTTGAAGGTCCGATGCTGCCGTACTGAGAAAAAATTCACTAGATCCTCCCGTTGAGCACGCTTACAAGCCTCACTGATACTTAACTGTAGAAAGTATAGACTCGTGGTAATGAATGTTTCAACTGACGTGAATTGATTAAAGCAGTTTTGCTAACGAAAACAGAGAGCTTTGAAAGAGCACTGCAACGTGTGCACCGCATATTTTATCAGACGACCGACGTGAGCGGGGAATTTCTGTTCTCTAGTCCATTCAAGGAAATCGGCTTCACTAACTAACAACTGTGGTGACGCTCTTCTCTCGAAAATGCCAGCGTAAAAACTCCACCACACATACAACTTCACTTACTAAACCACTAATCCACCTCCCTTATCCTCTGCATAACGCTTAGCCTCTCGTCGAATACTATGGGATTTGAAGAATTTATTTTGATCGTTTTCTTTTCACACACCAGCAGCCGTTCCTTTCTCGTTGAAAATTTTGCTGTTGCAGAAATGACAAACATGAAAGTCATGAGGAATATGTGCAACAAATAATTGTCTTATCTGCCGCCCTGATAATCGAAAATATCCAGTTCCATAAAAAGGAAGCTATTTTCCGATTGGAAGGTGCTCGGCAAAGCGAAGGGCTCAAACATGGTCACTAGAATCAAATATAGCGAAAGCAGATTACCCCAGTCATTATACTAAATGGCCGGCTAACTAAAACGATATAAATTCATCCAAACTCGAAGAGTGTGCTTAAGAAGGACCCTGCAGTGCCGAGGTTATAAAATGTGCGTTCATTGTGTGAGCTAGCCTCGCAATAACAAAAGCAAATCCATATACATAGCTATGCATCGACATGTGCAACACCTGTGCGTGATATCCTATTGCACAAATGACGTCCCGCTTAGCACCAAAGTTCGCATCTTTGAGGAACGTTAGCGTTACAACGTTCACGAGTGCTTCAGTCTTGCACATTCTTCCACGCACCAATTACGTATTGCAGCGATCGCTGCAACATATTCAACGGATGAGTACGATTCCCTCTCATCGATGATACGCCCCACAATTCGCAATTATGGCAACTCAAGTAGTGCTTCAAACTTCAAACTTTCATGGCAGAACATTCGAAAAGTTAACCTCACTGCTTCACAACACTTTCTGGTTCATATGAAAGGTGTAATAGCCAACTTTCCTTTCATGCACTTACCGGAGACATGTCCTTGAACTTTTAAGAGACTTCTGAATGATGAGACTTCTGAAAGCTTCCCACCGAACCCATCTATGCCCACCGTTATCTGACTTTTTTGCGGATTTGGCATTTAATAATTTCCGTTAAAGAGCTCAAGGATCCTATGCTTTCAAAAGTTTTAAAACGGAAGGCGCACTTTACTGAATTCCGTTTGCTTTATGTCATTCGAACAGTTTTCTCTAAAGATTTGCCGTCTTCTGCCACCAGTCGACTTGTTCAATTCCTTCCACTCGGCTCATTTTTCTAAAGGGGTTTCCATGCTTGCTTACTCAGGGCGATTCGTTTCTCTCAACCGATGCACCTTTACCTTCTACTGCTCTAGCATCAGTTGTCTATGTGATCCGTCGTGCTCCTTATCCTCCTTGCTCTACACATCCTTCTCATGCTTCGTTAAAGTTATGTTCGCAAGTGGGGAATTTTCCATGAGGTGGAGAGAGCAGTGAAGAGAGAAGATGTCATCCCAATATGTGATGCTTCTCAAACCGCTGCATTTCCTGCATTATACAGCTCCCACTCCTCCCCTCTGCATTCCCAGGAAAACTTCCAACCACAGCTCTCTCGAATGTGAAGTGTCCACATACTGTCTATACGTTTCAGGGGGGGGGGGGGGGATAAATTCCAATGTTATGACTACAACAAAGCGAACTTATTTCATGCATTTGTATGCATAAAGGAAATAATGAATGGTGATCAGCATATGGGGCATTTTTTAATGAGATTTCTTCGGCTTCAACGATTGCATCAGCAAGCATGCTGAAGTGTCGCTAATTGCACACATGGAAGCCACATCGGCTGTTTGTTTTCGTATGTACGCAGCCGAGCACCTACTAATTCGTTGCTCACATCTGCGGATAAGCGCCGATTAGCACTGTAAAGTGCCACAAGAACGGAAGAACAGGTGACCCAAATGACCCGCCCTCGACGATTGCGAAGCCATAAACACAGCAACTACCAAATTTCGAAAAAAGCGTGTCCCCCCCCTCCCCCCCCCCAGGGAATATAATCGGCGCTCCAAGTTACCGTAACAGAGGTCCGAAACAAGACCAAAGAGAGTCGCCAATAGCTCCTAATTTCTGCACAACTACCAATTCTTCAATAAGATGTATGTGCTTCCTGTGGTTTCCATGGCACGTACATGTTGTCAACGTCAGGGATAATCAGCGTAGCCAACAAGATGCGACGAAGTGGTTTGGGAAGGGGGTGAGGAGTAAAGGAAAGAGGACTTTGGCTCAGGGGTTGACCGAAAATAAAGCTTTGATATTTTTACGACAGTTGCGCTTTTGAAACCAGAAGCAGTAAATTTGTCTTTACTAGTAAAACTCCTTACATAATATTGGAAAATTATTCTTTTCTAAAATAGTTTTTCTTCATTTAGACCAGACAGTGTCACTTCTGCTATATCAAAAAAGTGTACACTGCTGTAAGTGGTTGAAGGCTGTTGCCAAAAAAGCCCATTTGAATCCTTCGTAAAGGGCCATGGCGGTACAGTGAAGTCGATGCGTTTCAATGGTTCATGTGCTGTCTATACATGGATGATACAAAACCTCTCTATGTTCCTATCTATGGGTTCAGCTACTCGCGGATAGAAAGTACTGCGTAATGCGGTTGAAACACTTGCATCCTTACCGTAACCTGAACAGCAGCCGCATCCAATTCCAGCCCCCCGTTACTGCGGGTTAATTCATGTATTTAAGCAATCCATGCAGGTGTTAATCAGGAAGAAATCCGTATGTGCGGATTTCTAGCCTTACACACTTTCCGGCTCTTCGAATTTTCCTCAAACCATTTACAGTGTTCCAGTTCATCCATGAAGATGGAAAGATGGGAAGATGTAAAGGAAGAGGAAAAGGAACGAGGGGAGGAGAGGGGGAAGGGGGGGTAGAGAATGAGATGACCTCGTTATATATTCAAAAATTTGGACACTATGGGAAACGTTTGAAAGTTTCAAATTTGCTGCGAACGTTGAACGCACTTCAAAGAGCAAATTGTGCATAGTGAATGGGGATGAAGTATAGAGACCGGATTGAAAGGGCGTGTAAATTGCGATCATTTATTTATGCAAATAGGACACGAGTATGAACATGGCACACTTACAACTCCAGAATTATTCAAACGACAGCCCTCATCGGGTTAATTGGGATTAACGCCTAGCCGAGAGTGCCTATATCCCCCTCTGCCATTCTCATTGAGCCTGCAAGCAACCAATAATGTCCACCAAAACCACCTCTGCCCCTTTCCTCACTCCTCTTCCAAACAAAACGTGCCCTTTTCTGCAACTTTCCAGTTCACTGCAGCACTTATAAATGATCTCACCTTAAATCTCACTAGCTTTAGCGAAATGCTTGTAGCAAGGTTAGCAAACAGTTAACGGCTTGTAGACTAAAAGTAAGATCTACTCTCCTTAAAGTTTTGTCGACAGAATGCAGGTAAGGGGAGGGGGGTTATCAAATCCAGCTAGCTCATTAGACGTGTTCTTTCGCATGCCTCAAAAGCCTCGGAGATCCCAGAACTCAGGAACTCCCGAATGCTGTTACCACCTGTAACATATCATCTTTGAGTGTCTCTGCAACTGCCTGATGTTATGGGTGGAACTACAAAAGGCTTGTACACCATACCAGCTACCATCCGTCTTTTCCACATGTTAATGTTTCCCTAGACTTTAAAATGCGTTTTAACCGTCCTACTTTTTATGAATGCTAACTTTTCATCTCGAACTGATTGGGTCGTTTGAATAGCTTATAAGTTCGTTAAAAACGATATTTTAAGTTGTTTACATTATTCCCGAAGAAGAAAACACTCATTTTGGCGTTTCCAATAAAAAATTAGACTTTTTTGAAAGGCTTACAAGTTTTTCCTTGAGAAAATCTGATCCCGGAAGTATAAAATCCACTCAGAGAAATAGTTAAATGTTTGGCAGATTCATCAATCGCTGATTTTCCTACGATCGCCCCGAAATTGTGCCCAATGTTGTTCTCGTCGATGACACGAAATATCAACGCTACTATATGTCAACCAACGCTAAACGTTTCAACTTCGCGTTCTTAAAATGAGCGCACGCAACAAACAAACTGCAACGTTAGCCTCCGAAAAGAACTCGTTTGCGAAATGACCGCCATACCAACCGTCTAATACAACAGCTTCCCGTCACTTTTGGACGGCCCTTCCACGCACCGACACAAGAGCACCGAGAAGTTCCACGGCATCACTGGTAGGAGACACTGGACGCGTCGTTCGGTCATACCACCAGTCAAAGAACGCCAGTGGACGCAATATGAAATGAAACCATAAGAACCGAAGAAATGTGGGCAATATGATGAAGCAGAGAAAAGCACGTGTCACCGAACTATACGCGAAAGCAGAGTCAATGATTTTCGTTCGCACATAACAGTTATAGTTACTTATCACTACAATTATTTAACTATCTCTGCGTGGATACTTTTAGCCATTATAGCCATTACTGCTGTCCTAAAAGCACCAATTCATATCACAGTGTTCAGTCTCTCTTCAGTCTCTGGTATATGCATCTAGGGAGATATCTTTGCCGCTCCTCTTCCATTACTGCCATTGATTTAGAAATTGAACTTTTCCTAAGACGAATTCCCCGCTGTTTATATAACAAAAAGCACTCGCCCTGTTACTGTTGTAACCATCTACCCGCTCAACCCTCCTGATACGCAGTAACAACATTGTTCGTTAACAGGGTTGAATCTGCAACCCTTCCATTTGCCTAGCGAACGCTGTATCACTGATCTTCACTACGTTGTTGCTGGCGCAAGCACCGGTTACTCCATCAAGTTGCTTATCGCTGTAATTACCTCTTCGCGAGAAAATCTCCGAATAGATTAATTGCTCGCAGCAGAAGTCACAGAAAATTGGCCACTGCGGCAACCATTTGAGGCAAATTGGGCTTAACGTTCTTGCTCTTCAGCAATTAGCTCTCACCCTTCAGACTCCTTTTCTTCTCTAAAATGAAGTTTCTATAATGACTTATATAACACTTCAATTTCGCTAATTTTGGGGTGTTTGCGATAAAGAAACAGTGAAAAATATGACACAGTTAGAAGGTAAAATAAACATTTGTTCACATCATTCAACGGTAGAAGCCGACTACGGAAATAAGCCAACGATAAACGAACAAGCGGGAAAATAATCGGTGGTAGTTGTAACAGTAATAAGGCAGAGCGATAATAATAGTGATTGGCCGATCAAAGAAACAGCGTTGAGTCGCTCGTCAAATAGGCCTTCATGTCGGCGAAAGTGTCTGCTGACTGAGCTGTTGGTAAGAGAAATGCGCAAGCACTAAGTTGGATAGCCTATTTGCCTGAAGAGCTTTTGTAAGGTGAGAAGAGCAGAAAATGCGCAGACTGCAGAGATGTATATCTGCGACAGTAGTACATATTCTCGTGGCAGCAAATCATTTTACATAACCTTAACAGTTGATTACTTATGAAATTACGAGCTCAGTCGGGATTACTTTTGTAGAAAGGACACCGACATTATATTATTTAGATGGTCTTCTGCTGCAACAAGCAGCACCTAATTACTGCGGATGACGTCAAAGCACAACGAAATAATACTCGCTTTCGATGAGACTTCCTCGTGAGCAGACGTTACATAATTTTCCCACTCTCTTTTGCAGATACCATTAATATATGCTTCTCCTAGAATACAGCTCCCAGACTTCTTCTTTAGTCCACCTCCTCCCCTATCACCACACTATTTGTCTTGCAGATACTCAACACGATAACTCTTCTCATGACCCCCTCTTGCAAGCAACAATAAATGTATAAATCTTCCTTGCCTTTCCTTGCATCTCCACAGCCGATGCCTATATGATGTATTAGAATTTTGCAGCAACACAGGTTACATGTCATCTGGCAATGTCCGAAATGAATTGTTGCAACAGTCACCAATTGTAAATTATACTCGAAAAAAGCAAAATTCGTGAAAATTACTCGATGAAGAAACCCTCAAGTAATGTCTGTGCTCAGGATACGTTGAGAAAAATATTTGGAGAACAGGCTGGATTTGATGTAGCCAGCTTGTATAGCATTATTCTCAAGTTCACGCTGCTGTCACCAAAAACGATCTCATTTCACATCATTGCCTCTCGAAAGCATAAATCTGCTCATATCGCCGCACTGAAAGTACGCACTTGAAACAAATTCTATTTAGTGCTCCATACATCGTCTTTTAAAAGGGCGCTTTACCAGTTTGCTTCGTTACGTCACTGTTGGCAGCTTGTATTGCGAACTGGCATCCGATAAGAAAAATCACTGAAAAGAGAGGAGTCCCCTTCTCACGTAGCAACGGAGATCGACGATACGCAAGTAATTTTGGTTCGAATGTTTGCACAACAAACAAACAACGGGCAATTAGTTGGTAATGACGCTGCCTAAGGCATGTTGTGGACCATGCAATTCGCCTGACCGTCTCGTGTCGTACCCGGCAGGTTCGATCTGCAATTAGCGCCCGTCAACTCATTTCACTCGGGATTAAGTTGAGCACGTCCCTACGATGCTGCTTCGTGTTCCATTACAAGAATCAATCAAACGTTCCTTTAACGAGACGAGCACTGAGATCACTTTATAGAGCAGATTGTGTTGCTGCTATCTCTTTTAGAGTGCAAACGCTTCCGAATGGCATAAATTGCTTCCGATAATCCGTTCTCACAAATTACATCGCCATATCGCCTTTCAACTTGACCGCTGTAATCCGCTGCCGAATGTGTTTAGAAATTAAGTGCATCACGAACACTCCATATCTTTATCAGCTCATCACTTCTACTCTCCCTCAAAGTACTACGTGATTACTATCGCAGGATGAACGCTCAAGAAAAAGATCGCTGAAAACAGCGATCGTGTGATCCACGTTGAGGATAGAAAAACGGCGATATGAATTAAGCGTATTTTTCGACAAAACATATCGTCAGCATGTATTTGAATTTTTTTGCTTAGGAGAACTTTAAACACCGAATTGTTAAATGCTAAAGCTTTTGGTTAGTGAAACTACAGAACTTATGAAACTATTTGCCAGAAGAAGTGTTCTTAAATTCTAGGTCAAATTTTTTCACTTCAACACTTCCTCTACCAGGAGATGAAGAGATTCTTTGCATTTCCTATGCTCAAGTTGATAAACATTCAGTTCGTTGGCTAAGAAGTGATCAAATGAAGAATGAGGTGGAAATTGAACATGAATAGGAAATCGGCGAATATGAGAAGCGAAAAGATCAGCTGAAGAGTCACGTGGTTACCGAAATAAAAAAAAAAACAACTGTGAACTCAGATGATATTGACCATTAGGAGCGTGAAAAACTTTACGCTTGCAATCGATCAGATTAAAGGCATACTGCTGAACTTGAATTGGTGCTTGTACGGCCATGAAACTTGGGCCAGCTTACGCCGAACCAGTGGTGCAATAAATCTGTTTTGATTAAATACTTTCTCAAATAGCTTGAAATGATGTCTTTTTACAAATTTCAAAGCTCTTGCAGAGCCTATGAGTGTTAGTAAAAACCAACCTGACACTTAGATCGTTTATAACGCTTAATTCAACTCTGTTAGCTATATCCCAATTCATTGAATGCAGCAATAGAAATGGTGACGAGAAAAGGGATTTCCAACCGGCTAGATTATCTTTTGGAAATGCTTAGAATTTCGACAAAACTTGATGAAAAGCGCAGGAATTATTTGCAACTTAAAAAGGCCAATATCGCTGAAGAGTTTCGGCAAGAACTTCCATGACCAATATCACTGTACAACAGTTTAGATGAACCGTTCGCTAAAATGCTCAATGATCTTTCGAGATTCTGAAAACGTTCCAATTAGAACTATAGCACATTCATGTCACCTATGAGGAGTGGCATTTTGTAAGGAAACTCGTTAAAATACTTAATAAGCGCTTTTGTTTGCCTAAGGAAAAGAGGTGCAACGAATATTCATCTTGATATGTTTTTAGTTCTGCGATTGAGGATTGCTCCAATGCTGAGTGGGACCGCATGAATTCCTGAAAACAGACAAAAGTCGTAGCATCGCTTTCAGGATGGCACGGAAGAGTGCCGCGGCAAAATGAACCACATAGAGCAAAAAATATTAAGCCATGTGGTTGTCCTATTATCATTGCTGACCTATTTACTCGGTGACCGAGTTAGGTACAAACGGCAGTGAGAAGGTACACAACAGAGTATGTTAAGTCAGCTTGAACGATTTGCCGGAATCACCGATGCGTCAGGATAAATAGGGTGCGTGCAGTATTGCGCTAATGGTAACTGAGAAATAGATGTCATTTTACGGTAATTTAGGTTATAACGTTATTATGTGCCCACTGCACTAGAAATTAGATTGAGAATTTCATATACATCATGAAAGATGAAAGAAATATAGTGAGTAATGGGATCAATAACAAAATTGTTTCGGGTGAGAAAGGTGATCAATTTCCGCTTATTTCGACCGTCTGCTAACGATTTGATGGAAGTCTCTGGAGCAGTTCTCCAGTGAATGCGTTATGCTCATTTACTTCGGAAGCATTCTTCACTGGTGATATGTTGATCGGCGAATTTCCCGCCCAGGCGATATGTTGATCGGCGAATTTTCCGCCCTAGCTTTATCAATCACTAGCGCTCAAAATCCATATATTCAATGAGATGCTCTCTTACAATATTCAATAACAACAGAAACCAACATTCTATAAAACCTCACCGTAGAAGCTATCCATCTGTCACTTAGTTACTGAAGTAGTTGACACAACAGCAGCTTATTTGTGAAATCAAACGAGTCATAAACATAACTGTTACCATGCCGCCATAATAGTCTAAGCTGCCACCATCTTTGAAGCGGACCTCAAAAATCAAGGAGTTTCTTGCACCAAGCAATAGGCACATGCACTCAGAGAAATTTATAAACAAAGTAGAGTATTAGAAAATAGAGCATTTTTGAATATCGTTGTTAGTTCTTGGGCATCATAATCGGAGCAACAAATCCGTCCATTACTCAACTGTGAACTGAAAAAAAGAAGTTTTTTGGTACTTAGATTCAAAGCAGCTCTTTATAGTCCCCTATTTTTGATGTTAAAATATGATGCCAGTTCTTATAAAAACATCACAGTTGACAAGTGACGATCGATTATGATGCAGATGAAAGCTGTCGGTAGACGACCAGCTAATCTTGATCTTCTTGACCGCGAACTAAGCTTACACGAGTGTGAAAACCAACTTTCCTCAAATATTTCGCAAACTTTAGCATAACCAGTAAAGTTCGTTTTAACTTCAATCGACATTAAGCTCGTGGAGATGGTTTAATAAGCAATGAGAAATTATCATGGTTGTTATCTGGTACAAACTAGGGACCGTTCCTTTATGGAGTTGACATTTGCAGTCTCAACGGCAGCAACCTCTGCAGACGTCGAGAGTTGGTAATTTCTAGGCCACACACGACGTCTGAAGCCCTCAACTATGGCTTCATTTCGAGTGCGGTTTACCGTCCCATTTGAACGCACATACACAGGCATTGATACTCTCCAGTTGAGTTTTACATGAGATTTACTCATTAAAAAAAAAAAAATTGAAGACGCAGGATGATCGTAGGAACGGATCGCAGTGAACAAATACGCAAAAGGCGGCCACGAGCGGGAGGAAATCGATTTTATGAGCACACAGTTACTTCGTTCTTAGTAATGCTTGTTTCCGTTATATTCGAAGAGTTGGTTAACAACGCTCACTGCTCACAAAAGGTATAGGTGCACTCTAGAAATCTTATTAACTAAGAGATGCAAAAAGCATACTAAAGCTTACTTCGAATGGACTTCTAAACGACTCTCATTCCATCTCTCTTCATCAAATCATTCTCGTCTAAACTTCCGGGAAATTATTGCCCTCCCGAATGTAATATCCTCCGCATGCAGCTTTTCTCAGCAATCTCCGGCATTCAGTAACAATTTCCTCGCAAATTTCCATCCAGGTAACATTGTAATCTCTCACCTACGACAATACACTTGAAAAGAATGCACTTCGCGAAAATGCGAACTCTTAAGTGAGAAACCCTAAATAAGTTATATCTAATGCGAAGAGGCTGCTAACGTGTTGAACGCAGTCTGGGTGATAAGCTTTTGCAGGGCTGCTACAATTGTGAATCGGCTTAATGAACTCATAGTAAATATTATTTTAGGCACTCAGCATGAGGTGGTAGAATGTTGCGCCATAAGGGAAACGAGGCAACGATAAGCGTTAATCCCATATCACGATGTGATAGCGTGACTTTTCTGTGCATTGATCATTCCCTTCTCTTGATAACAACCGTCAGGAGGCAGCGGCCTTTTTCAACTTTCACAGTATCCAGAATTGCTCAAACATTTCTCCATAATCGGTTTCAAGTACCAATGTGGAACTATACCGATCGGCCCATCACAATTTTCAACTTTGCGTAACCACAATATCCGATTGCAGTGCAGTTCTTCTCCCACAAGTATTTTGTCCTCTGTCATTCGGGCAGATGCGCTCTCACACTGAAAAACCTTCAGCGATAATTTTTTCGAAATTGTGGTCTACTCGAAGGCACATCATTCAGAAGACGGACCATACGTAGCATAGTTGTGATGGCTGTTTACATTAAAATCGTAAGCTTCAGAAAGAATCTTCGTGGAGAATAATCACATCGAGGGAGGTGAAGACAACTTCTGTGCAGGGGAAAAAGGTGAGTGGAAACATTGCACAGTAGGGCCCCGTCAGAGCCTGAGTACCATACAGGCCTTTCACAACCCGTTATGTCTATTCTTTTTGGATTGACTGTAAGTTGAATTGTTGTACTTGTGCTTTTGCGCTCATCTAGCATTTTAATGAAATTTTTAAGAGATCTTTCGACACAACTGCTTTGCCCTTATATAAAGCATTGTCAGCAGTTTCTGTGAAATGCTCCTCTCTCGCAGACGATCACAATCCATGGAGTAGACCCACTGGAGCGCATATAAAATTGGTATTAAGTGGGCGCGGCCTTTTGGTCATGGCACGCCCCCTCGTCGAATTGCGTTCCATGGGTACACGCCCTCGAAGTGCTCCTTTTCTCGTTTGTTGGCTTCATGGCATGCCGCTAATTGCCGCATTGTTTAATCGTGTCATTTGGACTACACGTGATGCTGATTGCTGAAACGCATTTAAAAGGCGGTAATTCCTATTTAGGATCGCCTTTTAAATATGTTCTTTCTTCTTAAACCGATGCAGTCCTCTGTAGCTGAAGTCCCGATAAGGAAGTAGGAGATCTATAAGTGGAATGCCATGTGAGGAGGTCCTCGAGCTACTGAAGGAGCATTGCTGACGTGCTAACAACAAAAAATGCATTCGACTGCTAGTTGGCCAATTTGTTGCGCCAATCGACTCTTGCTTGTATATTTGCCCTCATCACTTATCGCTGTCTCACTCTTTCCTAAAAAGGGGAATTTAGATTTGAGGACTGTCAATTCAAGACGAGAAAGCTTAACGCCACAATCATCAGAGATCATCCCTCCTTTAATTGCTGCAGTCGTTGTTCGCAGTTGCATCCCCGCAGTTTATTTTAACTGAATTTTGTTTTGTTTGTGTGTAGTTTCATCAGAGAAGTAGCGGATATGCTGGAGAATAGGGGAATAGAAACTTGAGAAACTTTTTCCGTATTTTCGCCTCGTTTCGATAGAATCAGTGAAACGAAGTGATTGGAATATATCGCCTCTGAGCTTCCGACTCGATTGGCCACCTCTTTCGTTTACTCACCACATCATCCCTCTAGAGCATCAAAGCATCCGATGGAACAAAGGAAGTGTTTCTTTGAGAGAAAAAAAGTCTTTTCTGCTGACATATTTTCTTCAGTGAGTTGATGCTTTTGCTTCTTCATATTTGAGAACACAATTGCAGCAACCGAATGCATTCGACAGTGGCGACCTTCGCCTTCTATGTCATGTTGGATTCTGTTATTCAACAATTCAGAGCCCATGCAGCTGCTCTCTGAAAGTGAGACCAGCTTATCCCTACCTGCTCACCACCATCGAAATGCTTTGTCGTGTCGCTTCATCACAACCACCTCGTATATCGTTCTTTCACTGATTACGCTTCATTATAGCCCCATGTTCTCGCTTTTGTTTATTACTTCATTCGTTTATCTTTCAGCCTTTTTATCTTTCCATAAAGGGTGGTTGCAAGATGTTCATTGCATGATACGAAAGGAGGGAGATGGGGAGTTCTCTTGCTGGATCATCTGTTGAAGAGCAAATAGATTGTTGGAATTTTATTGTCTACTAAGTTACTGCTCAAAAGGTCCACCAAAAATAGATACTCAGCCATAATCAAGAAACTATTTCAAAGTGGCATACATAAGATGTTATCGAGATGAGTTTTCCTTAAACAGTAACTTTAGCATTATGTGTGTTCGGCCATGGCACTTAGAAATATTTTTCTGCTAGTGTGTTTTCCATTTCTTTGTTTTTTGTGTTCATTTCGTTGGGAGGAGGGAGAGCGATTCCAACACTCGATTCTCTGCATACATTTACATCTGTTAAACGCTTTCAAAAGGGGAATTTGTATAGGCTTTGCCCACGTTCCTCCTATATTGCCTTTGCGGTTACACTGATAGCAGTCAAAGCTTACTTGTTAGTTTTGCCTTTTTAAAATGCGATAGTAGTTATTGCGAAGACATTAGCATCCATCATCTGCGTCTATCAGTTAATATTATCTGAAGATTCCGTTAAAATGCTGTGGGAGCTTTCGATGGTGTAAAAATCCGAAACAACGCTAGTTGAAAAGTTTGTTCAGCTTTAGAACAAGAAGCAGTTGAAATTCGTTCGTCAAGTATGACAAGTAGAAGCGTATTGCATTCTATTTGCTCCACTGAAAATAAAGCCGTCTCGGAATTGCCATTTGTCGTCCTGCGGAAAAGCAGAGGTCGTTTTCCAGGAGAAGGATCCTGAAGAGGAAGAGAATTGTGTGAAAGTGCTTGCATTTTTATGCACTTTTTTAAAATATATCACTGTTTTTGCTTATTTATGAATTACATATATTAGAATACATTTTTTAAGACCCATAGTGGATAATTCTCCGGGAATGTGTTTTTAGGACATTTTCATGAAGAATATTTTATGTATGTGGAGGAGGATTTGTTCTATTCGTTCTCTTGTCCAGTTGAAATGCATATATCTTTTTGCAGTGAAATCGAGACCCATCATTCATAGACGAAAAATCTGACTTTCTATTGCTCACATTTCACTTTCAATATATAAGAAGAAATAATAATTCGTACCACATCAGTTATTGCGCCACCTCACCAGCCAGCAAAAAGACTGAGAAACTAGGATGGGGAGGTCGCGAGAGAGGTTCGTGTGGCTATGTGTGGTTGGAACTCGCGCTAAGGAAGTGTATTGCAGTTCGGATAATCGAGTTTCTGCTGTCCTCAGTCGCGTCACTGTGATGCTTGGAACTCAGTGTTGCACATGGCGTCAACAACCTAGCAATGCTTAGCACATATGTAATTGCGATAAGCGTTTATGAGCGTGCAGCGTTATGGCGCAATACAAAAACGTGCCGCAATTAATTGCACACAATTTGTTTACACCGTCTACCGTAACGCATCCATAATGCTGTGCTAACATATGTGTCTCTTTCATGTTGACTTTAATAGTGATGTGAGGACTGACGCCATTTTGAAGAAACTTTAATTTTGGGAATTCCTCATAATATGGAGGAAATTCACAGTGCTGCCCTTTTGTTCTATTATCGATGAAGTTAACGGTGAGGTATTTTTAAGGCGTTCAATATCGATCACTGCATAGAAGAAACTTTGGAAGAGATAACGTGCTTGCGGTTAGATCTCTCGTTTTTAGCATCTCAGTTCACTGCTCAGGCGTTGTCATAGTCAGTCTTAGGAAAAAAACTAGAACTCGTCCTGAAGCTTTTTTACGGTTTTTATGGAACATCTCCAGTGTGGTCGATAATTAAGGAACTGAATGAGAGTTGAGTGGAGAACCCTGAGGCGCTCGCAAGTGACCGACTAGGTAAAGAGCTTTGAAATGTGCAACTCCCGTAGAATTCTTGAAGTTTTCATCTAAAGCCTAACTAGGAGCAAAATAGTCCTCATAATGCCGCAGCCGGTCTTCTCTTTGGTTAATCATAGTTTCCTCCTTAAAAGGGAACATTGTTTTTGGAAAATTTGCAAACCAAATTTATCACTATTGATCAACTAAAATTACATAGTGGTGGTGAACCGTCAGAAACACTGAATTGCATCATAATCTCATATATTCTTTTCAGAATTGCGTAAGAATTGAGCTAAATACCGGCTAACTAAGACTTTTTTAAATGCTTGCCAAAGTTGTTGTGATAGACGCAAGCATTTAGCGGTTATCTGACGCATTTCTTGGCGCACATCACTGAAAGCCATTGTCTTTAACCCGGTATAGAAGTGCCAGTTGTTGAATGAAGTCTGACCTATTTAACAACTCTTCTGGCCTCAGTAATAAATCTAGAAAACTCATTTGAAGGATGAGCAAAGGGCAACAGTTATCATAGATGAGAGATTTGAAATCAGCTGATAGGATCTGTTTCATAACGCTTCGAATGGTGTCAATTAACCTTCGTCCACAAGTTTATCGTAACGAGGCGCATTCATTCAATTGCAACATATTTTTGATTGATTATTGCAGCGATGTCACGCTCAATCTCACCGCAGTGCATTGGTATCATCTTCCAGAGTATAACTACAAAGCGCAAAAGTGGTCATCGCATATTCGAAAGCTTTGTCGAGGTGAATGAGTTTACTGAAATGATCTCATTTTTTGCTGATTTTCTTTGCTTCTTCCATATTCTATATCAGTTCACGTCGATGGAGATTCATTTCACGCAGTTTCCATACATTACGTTGGCAAACTGCGCATTTAAAACACCAACTTTGAAATTGTACTCTATGTCATCTTTGAATTCGACGCTCAAGCTGATGACCTGTGTTCCTGAATGAGGTATTCATTTTAGTTTGTATGAAGAACTGAAGTGATACAAAAATCACATCCCTGAGCAAGCACATAAATAAAACGTCATCTGTGATGTAGGAGAACCGTTCGTGTTTTTGGAACGTCGCATTGGTAGATGCAGTCAACAGTCTCGAGTATGTGGGCTTTATGCGACCCGGCACACTATTTGTGTCATCTTTTCAAGAACGCCATCTAGCAACTCTGCGTTCTGCTTGGGCACGCCGTCTTCTGAAACCTGCCAAAGGGTTTACGATCATATCGTTAGGTATGCTTACGTTTTTCTTACTTAAAACCCTCGTCAGAATTTTTACGAGTATTATTATTAAGTGATATAAACCGCAAATGTTGATGCCTATCAAATAGCAAATGTTATTTAGGAAGTCTCAGTTATTGATTCGCTGGCACAAGCTTTAATTAATCGCAAACACGGAGCAAGGCACCCTGATCGAACCTCTATAAAATTTAAGATACAAATCTCTTTCCAGGGCAAGAATCGATCTTCTAAAATAATCCGTTTACGATAATCTCCTAGTACTGCGCAAGATCTTTAATAAGGAGGTAGATAATGATGGTCTACAGAAGAAAAATTTACCGCATTCAAGAACAGAAACGCTGAAAATATGTTAAATAATATTGACTATTTTATGGTTTATGTCACTTGATATGATTTACTCGGTTTGATGCTTCTTGATGAGTGCATCAGATGGGAATTGAAAACGCTGAGGTGACGTGAAACGCAATTGGTGCGCGTGTGAGCAGCGAGAGCTGCTTTCATCTCAGCTAGTGAGCTTTGCACCACAGTTGCAATAATGAGAGAGGCACTCGACGATGTCTTTGTTGGGGTGCGAAGGCGAATTGAGGCCTCAGCACAGCACAGAATTCGGCTAGAAGCACACATAGCTATATCGATCTGCGCTGAATTGGATCGTTTGGCTGCTTTAGACCAATTCCCTTTTCACACATCAGTCGGCAAACATCCCAACAAAGGAGAAAAACCGCTTCTCCTCAACATTCCCTTCGGCATCAAATGGACAAAACAAAACTGCTGATCCATCATGTAGTAATACTTCCTCCATTCTACGCTTAGTTTAGTGGATACGTTCTAAAGGAGTTGGCTGCTATAGGACCGCCACGTATTGCTTGTTCCTTCACCACAAAACCTGAAATTACAGTTTGATTTAAGTGCCGCTATTGCGAGCACAATTATGAAAAGTCGCCTTATTTGTCAAGCAAACAAACGGTGGGGGAAACAAGGATGCTAGAATACTGATGAATTTGCAGAAGTGCTATGAAACAGGCACGCTAGAAAAATGAAATGATAAAGTAGGAAGGAAGTGCAGTGTTTCCTAAATACATGAAACTTACAACTTCACCGCAAAAAAAGGAGAGGGAGGTTTTGTAATTTTTTATGTAAAAGCTCGTTCGTTCTTCTATGTTGGGACGTCATGCTTCCTTGAGGACCATTTTGGTCTGCCATACGAATTACTCCATTTCAAAAGGTTGTGAACGATTTCTCTCGTCAGAATACGGGTTGATAACACAAATCGTTGCATGAGTAGAAAGCGATAGGTTAGCGCTGCGTCATAAAGGTGCCCTTAATAGATAAAAGACCGTTGGCATGTGCGCCATATGCGTCTCGCGTGTTACCGCGAAGATTTATGGAGCAGATATATGCGCTAATTGAGGGCTTATTGAAGATGCGGGTTTATCGCTGAGGACACCTGTTCACACTGAAATATGACACAAAGGACGGAACAACAGCAGCGCACAGATGTACCATGCACTCGCACATGCACACAGGTGCCGCTACAAGAGATGTTGCTTTATCGCTTGCGGATATATCTTTGCCTTTTAGCTGATCCGGTTGCGTCAGTGCAACCTGCATTCTTCATATCACGTGCACTTCTCTTCAAAATGGCTCTGAAAGTGAACGAATAAATATTAACATTTGTATGGTGCACTGCCAAATTGGCAATTTCAGTTGCAGATATGGTGTTCGATTGTGCTCGAATGTTGCAGGTGATGTTGGTGGCATTCAAATTCAAGAAGTAGAGCAGCTCCGTTTTGTGCCGCTGGCGGATATGCTGTGCGATGCAATAGCTAGGCTCAATCGCCTCGGGCATCCTGCAACAATTGATACAGTTCGAGCTCACATCGCTGATGAATGCCCAACAGTGGCAACACCTTCGACCGAAATGTTGCATCGCACTCTTCAAACACTTCTTAAAAGCGGGCTGGTGTACAGGATGCGCGAGCATTTTTTCGTTCCAATTCCTGCAGCTGCACCGTACCATACATCAAACATGCCCCCACCTCCATCAAAATGTACCGTCGAGTGCCAGACTGGCAAAAGCATAATCGAATCTCCTGATGCGATTTATAAACAAGGCGTCACGGCGAAACAGAGGAGGGGTAAGCCTCTTATTTTAAACGTTTAGTGCACACATTTTCAGCACTATTTTAACAACATTTTGCATTTCAACAGTTGCGTTTCGAGATGCACTCATGTTGAATACGGCCGTGGCTGCATTGCCGCTATATCGTACGTTACACTCATGACCTTTTGACTTAGGTACCTTTTTTTGTAAATCTAACGGAAGTTTTTGCAATGAACAGCGTTGCATCTGCAAACATAGGAAGAATTCTTTTTGAAATCAAGAAGATTTACTGATCGAACATTTCATTAATTTATAATAAAGATAAGAACGCCACGGTGCTTGTATACGACCATTTTATCATGAACGGGTTGTTTTTATTCGTTTTGAATAATAAGTAAAGACTGATAATTGAAGGATTGTTCGCTCGGCTGTTTACCAAGAAGGAGTCCTCACAGGCTAAAGTGGCACCGAAGCAGAAGGAACCGATCCCGTTTTCAGCACAATTCCCGCCCCCGGAGTGGATGTGCAATCCAGCAATGATCGATGCGGACGCGAAGTGCTTTAAGCAAAGTGCTATACCCACGCAAAGGTGAGCAGATGCGCCATGATCTCTCTCGTTCGAATATTTTTGTTGCGTTCTTCTATAGTTTTAGCCACACTGCAAGTGCATTTTGTATTGCTAACGAGAATCTGCTTTGCATTCATGCGTAGGGGTCTCCCGACTAACATCTAAAAACAAAATTAAGCGAAAGGATAATTCAAGACGTCTCTGGATGTTTTTCGTTCAAATAGCAGTGGCTATATTCTCAGACGTGCAAACGGTTCCATTAGAGAAACTGTTCGTGTAGTACTCGACTTCAGTGAAAACCCCTCCCTTTCACTTTTTAACAAAGATGATAAGGGCAGCCGTTTGCCAATCGCGACGCATTGCGAAGAGCGAGAAACGTTCCTCGCTGCCATCATTCATGGTCGATCTCGTGAGGTTTAAGTGGTTAGAGAGCTAGAGGACCTGGCAAATCGTTTGCTGCTGCGGCGCAGATAGCCTTTGCTTCGGTGCGTTAGGCTAGTAGTGCTGTCTTTTCGCTCTACTCTTTATCATATAGTCATTCCTCGTTCAGAGATCATGGATGACTTTTCCATTGAGCGCTGATTGAGGTATCTTAATCAAGAATTGTTTTCAGCTTAACCATTTTATAAAGAAAACACGTTAGCCATTAATGAGATACAACCTGTTTATAAATTTCCCATTTTTAGTAAATGCAGCATGCACTATTCGAAGCCTCCTTTTGCAGAATTTTCCATTTACGTTGAATGATATCCAACTCTGCACTAAAACTATTCGTGAGTGCGAGGCTGTTACGTCAAGAACGTTTGCGATATTATTGCGAGACTATTAAAAAAAAAGGAGCCTAATTCGACATCTGACATTTTCCATTGTTTCCAGCTATTTTAGGAATCCATGACTGGGTGTTTCGAAGAGAAAATACTAGGTATTTTTAACATGTCGGTTACATCGCTCCAAAATGTGATTTTCTGAAAACATGCTTTTCTATTTTCACGGGCGCAAGCTTTGCTTCAATCAACAGCATTAGTCGCTCTTTTGGTGAATATTTCAGCTAAGTAGGCGCAGGTACCAAGCATTTAGGTTATGGTAAATGCGTCATTTTGTAAAACTAGAACAAGAATTCCAAAAGTAATTGAATGCATCATAACGTTAATGACTACATCAAACAAATATTAACGCAGGAAAAGCTCATAGTTTCAAAAATCTAGCATCCTGAGCTAAATTACAATCCTAAAAAATACCGACGTCCAGGGATAGCCGTGCATTCATGTCATTTATCAGTTGAATACAACCGTATCTGTTGCGCATCGATTACGTGCAATTTCTGCTTTTGCGCAGTAGTTTTGATTAATGGAGGCGGTGGAGGCTGTGGAGAAAGAGTATTCTCGTTCTTGTCTTGAAGCATTTTATTATTTAGTAGGTTGGAATACTCTCCAGTAAATTAGTACTATAATCGTGCGAAGACACATAAAAGTATCTGATGAAAATGTCATTAAAAATGCCGATCTTCCGTGTATGAACCCGCTTCGAGGGTTAGCTTTGTCGGTCTCAAAAATGTCAAGGTTGATATCATTTTTCAGATTCTGCACATTCGCTGAGCACTTCTGCGATGAATTACTGGAGAAAAAGCGCAGCTCACATCGCTTTAAACAACGTCGTGGGGAACGGCATTTATCAAGTAGTTCCGAATGCCTCAACTATGGTCCCATCGATCCACCTGAATGTTTGCCACGTTTCGCAGATGCCGAAGTTGTTGAAGACCTCAAAAGGAGGCGACGTCGTCGAGGCGATGCCCCAATGAGACGACAGGATGTTGCTATCGTATGCCAACCTAAGCGGCAAAATCATTGTATCACGGAGCGCAGTCATGTGCAAACAGAAACGCAGAACACGCAGAAGCAACACCAGAGTCGTTGGATGCCGTCAGAAGGAGTGATTGTAAGAGCGCGAACGTCGACTCCACTTGCGATTAGAGGTTCTGATTCGGCTTACTCCCTGTCACCAGTGGTCACTGAGCTGTCGTCATCACTGCACTCTTCAATGGTTTGTCAACGCCGCGGTAGCTGGTCAGGCAGTGAGCAACTTCCATCGAATGAAAAAGTGTGCAAAAATGAGCATACTTACGTGAACGTGCATGACGATGAAAGCACCCAGTTTGAAGAGCTCACACAGTTGGAACGGTTGGCGTGCAGCGCTGCCTCTGAAGCCGAACAGTGAGTTAAGAGTGCACGATCATGTGTCGTCTAGTGCCATGCTGCTATGTTCCTTCTTTGTTCGTTTACACTGCCAAACGCAGTTTGCTTTTGCATGAAGTGTTTTTATTTCTTCAGAAAACACACAGACTGAATTGACTCCTTTTTCGGCAATAAGGAGGAAGTGCTGATGAACCAAGCTGAATACCCAGCTGCAAACGTTGAAACTGTTTAGTTGGTTTTCACCTTTAAATGAGAGCCACTCTCACGCACATAAAACTGTTGCCATGAAGCACTAAGGATATCACATTCTTTGAGAAAAAAGTCATTCTTTTCATCAGCATCAAATAGGAAAGTCAGGCAAAATCTCTATTAGTTTATAATGAGAGTGAAGGTTCGAAGAGCAAATCGGCTTACCTTTATTTTCTTTGATGGGAAATGTTACGTAGACTGAATAATACTTTCGTTTGTTGTTTAACTCTCATTGTCGATTACCTCGTCGACTTTTTTTGATTCTGCGTTCGTTTATCATTTGCATAACTCAATAAGAAACTGTTACAGTGTTATTGGAGTATAAATTGTAGCTTTTATTTCCGTAGTAAATGCTACTCGATTGTCATATGCAGTCTGCTTGCTCGCTGAAATTCGACGAATTTCTCTCTCGCCGAATGGGAAGGGAAGTGCCAACGAAAGAGCACGCTATCGAATTTCTATCATGAGCAGAGAGTCGACACTTTTGGCAGCATTATATGCGTTTTTTATCGCTGCTCTGTTAAACTCTCATAAATGCTTCTAATTATTATGATAAGAATTAATGTATGCTATTAAAATACTCTATTAAAGCCATTTCTTCTGTTTCGATTGTGCTCGTTGATAAAAACTTCGATAAAATTTGTTGAAGCGATGAGGATATAAAAACATCGTTCGATGCTATTGATTTGCCAATGACAGAGCAATCAATGGCAGAATACGTCAACAGCATTTCCGCCATTCACCTCAGCGAAGTGGTTGCGTCCCTATTATCTGATATATTGTCTTTCGAATGTTTTCATGGTTGCATTAGTTGTAATATTGCAACCATCGCTAAATATCACATAAGTGCCATCTAAGTCATTGGCTACGAGAATTGTTTCGTTTGAGATAAAATTGCCTCATATTCACGAATAGTTAGAATACGTTTCATTGTAGTTGAGGAACAATTCTCAGCCCAATAAATAAAAACCAGCCGAGAAAGTTCGCTAAATAAGTGAAGCAGTTCAAACGAAACATCAATGCACAAAGAGCGGCGGTGGCGTATGTGCTTGTGTTGTGCGTTCTCAGCGACAAACTGCTACTAATCGATAGGGAAAGACTGTTGCTAGTCGTCATTAAGATGTACTACGTTTCAGCTATCTTAGACATGTTTTAGGCGTATTACTTCATTTTGTTTCTTATCTCAATTTTCCACTCTTTCCGATGAAAAAATCAAGTTGCTGGTTTTATGGCACTCTCTCCTTCTCCCTTCCTTCCGTCTCAAGGCTCTATTCCAAGGTTTATTGACTTAGTAGCAACAACAGGAAACATGCTGAAGCGAGCAATTGTCTTGTCTGAAGAGCTGCTTCTCAACGAAATTCTTTGACAGTTCAGTTATTGTGGTACAGATATTATGTTTCGAGAAAATCCCATGTTTTTATTGCATCTGCTTCCGTTGTTTACTTTCCGTTCTGGAATTATCCACTGTTTTCAGATGCTTCCATATGACTGAAATTGGTTCGCATAGCATTTATAGAAGCGAGCAATATAGCAATCGCTATTTGATGACGCACTTTAAATGCACACGAAAAAAGACTAACTGGTAGGACCGTTCGTTCTACATTTTACTCAGGCGATTATTTTGCCACTGGGAAAAAGAAAGGATCTTTGCAGTGGACTTGCAACAAGGTTGTTGCATACTCAGCAAGCTAATGGAAAACATTTCACAGTCCAGTAGTCGCTCGTAAAGGCCGCATAACAGTCTTCGAACCAACCTAATTGTTTGAAGCTGCCAACCACTTTAAAGTGGCATAAATATGTTCTATTACGACCGCAAAGTTGAGCGGCTCTCTATCGATTTCTATTCTAGCCGTAGTATGTGTAGCAAACAGCTAACTTGAACTTCTTCCGCGCGGCGTCGTTGAGTTGCATGGTGACCTGACTTGACCTCGATTGTCTTTCAGTCGTCATATATGAATGAAGTAACGGAAACTGATTCCTTTGTAAACAGTCTGTGCTGCTTGGGCCAGTCAATGCAATATAAATATGTCCAACGACCATCGTTGTTAATGCGTCAACAGATCAACATTAACTAGTCATTCTGTTCCTCATTGAAGCTATATCTTTTCAAAGAAATACAAAAATCAGTCGTTGTACGCTTTTTGATGAGATTCACATCAGTGGATCTAATTACATGTCAATTATCTGATTAAGTGAAGTTCGACAATTCATGTATCAGCATATTTATTTCCTGGAAACATTCATTCATCCTTCCGTATGTTTTCATTTGAAGCCGAACTCAGAGATCCAGCTGTCACGACAATCGTCTCTTGTGGCGGCTTTAGTATGACGTTCATCCGCAGCCATGTGACATTCAACTCCATGTCACCTACATGAGCCACCCAATATTATTTTTGCTGTTTTCTATCGTTCTTTCTAGACTTCATCAGCAGCTGACACTTCAGTCAGCTTTAATTAAGCAAGAGTATTTTTGGTTCCAGGCGAGCAAATTCTTTTAGATTCATTTGCTGGGTTTTGCAGCTTGTGAGAACTGTTGTTAGGTTTATAACGTGAACAACCAACTACGGCTGTGTTTGCTGTAAACATAGAGCAGGTGGTTCTCCATTTGAATGCATAGTCGTCCGTTTGTGTGCATTGATTGCGGAAATGTTTGCGTCACTGCAGCACGCAAGTGCGTTCTACCCTGATTTAGGAATTACTTGATGAAGGCTGGCCAAACAACGCTACCGGAGAAATATGAATGGTTTAGCGAGCAGATCGCCGGCCACCATCCGTCAGTGGTCAGAAACGGGGAACACCAAATTGGTTCGTTCTTTTGTTCACGTTTCTACGAAGGCATACCGCCGGTGCAATAAACATAGCTTAAGCAAGCTTAACTTACGCTCACTTTTCCCGAAGTGATTTTAACCTGGTTGCAGTGATTTTTTAAAGCACATAGGTTTCTTGATTACGCTTGAATTCTGCTGCTTCGAATACCACATTCCAGCACTGCTCATCATCCTCCATCAGCGTTTTTGACTTTTATGCATGTTTCACAAAAGATCGCGTTCATGATCGTCCTTATAATGCGAACATTTTCTCTCCTTTATTGTTACACGAGAAACGTTCTTTTCAGAGAGTTGTTAAACGTTTAAAGCTATACGCCACTCTTTATGTCGTCAAAATTTCTTCAGTCATTTCCACAAGTTGGCAAAACGAACTTTGAAATAGTGATAATAGATCTCAGTTAACGCTTATAGCGTAGGAATATAAGGAAATCTGAATGGAGCAAACGTTGTGTTATGTGTTTCGAGAGAAGAACAACGAGCTTCTCAAACGAATCCAATATATATCCCATCTTAATGCGTCTTCGATAGGATGTGCTTACCTCATCTTCATAACATTTCAACTTTGTGAGGTGTAAAATCTATATCTCATATTGCATATCTGCAAGTCGTTTTCGAAGACGAAGTGGTTCTTCAAAACTTCCACAAATCGTCCCAAAACGTTTCGTTTTACGAACAGAAGAAAACTGGCTGGAAACGGGATATAAAATTTTCAAATGACTCGCACAAAGAGGAGAAAGTCCCTTCCTGTGCTGGCAGATGTTAACGGCATTAAGTGTGGACTTCTAACAGGAAAAAATGCTCTTCCTCCCATCAAGCATTCTAAAGTCTTTGGATGACTGAGGGTGCAATGTGCGCTCTGTTCCATCATGTGCTCGATTGAACATATCTTGCAGCCACCCTCTTTGTTTACAGGATTTATTCTTATTGTTGAAAGCATCGCTTATGACCTGTGATTTGTAATTTTTCCTCCTTTTCCTGCACCCTTCCTGTACCTCATCAGCTTTATGACTCCCTCCATCCTCTTCTTATTGCATTTAATTCATGGCTTTGTCATGGGATGCAAAGCATTTTTATCTTCCTTTATTTGTAAACTTCGTGTTTGCTTTCAGGCTTCATAAAGGAGAAAGGAAGCGCACTTTTACTAAAACCAGTGCAAGACGGAGTTCGCGGGCAATGTGAGGTTTGCTGTACCCCTTGTTTAATTTTGTGGGCAAAATTCTTTCCACATCCGAAAGTGGGGTCGCTGCGCTTTTGTTAGATGATGGCTGATTTCTGGATGTGACAGAAACCCAGTAGATGATAATAAAAGTTACGGCTATGAACACGGAGATGAATTTAAGTTCTGAAGATGTTTGAGAACTCGAATATGTGTTAAAGCGATAAATGGTCCAAACACCTTCTCTTATTAATGTTCCATCTGGCATATTTATCATCGCACTGAATTGCAAATCGAAAATTTTCAAATGCTTCTTGTACCAATTTGTAATTACTGTGATTTACGTATAGAGTAAAACATTCTTTGTTGAGGCAATTAATAGTGACTGCAACCCAGAACCTACATTTCTTTAATGCGCTAACGAATTTGAACGCTTGCGCCTCATCATGTTGCATTCCCAATGTTGAAACACTAAACCGATGGAAATATCGGTTCGGTGGTTTTACAAGTTTCCACTGCGGCAGTGCACTTCGATAGGGCGGACATTCATTGTGGAGTCCTTTCTTTAATTGGATGTGTTGGGCTGTTTTTCGCCATCCTCCACTTCATTCAATTCATGGGAATACCTTCGTGACATATTGACTGACGCATTTCTACGTCGCATACGGAAGTTCAGAGTGTCACAGTATTCGCTCGATGCAGTTGAAGATTTCGCACCTCTTTATGACACTTTTCCTTTTTTTTTTGTTTTAAGAGAGCAATTTCACGAATTTTAAGCTGGGTGCAGCAACTGTCTTGTTGTTCCTCTCACAGGAATTTCGTTGGACTGAGAAAAAATTTCAGATAGAGATATATGAAAACAGAACATTCGTATCTCTAAATTCTTAAGCAGCTGTGCACGTTGCACTTCCAACACAAGTCCCCTCCTTAAGTTAGCTTCTTTGCTCTGATTTGCACCCCTATTTTCGAATCCTATAAGCCTCTCCCGTTCACGTACCGTTTGCCAACGAGGTAAAAAACAAGTCATCATTCATCTTGCTCAGACGTCTGCGCCTCTCAAATTTAACGTCTTGCCAAAGCTTACTGACCAGTGAGTAGAATGAATTAAAGCGGGCAAAAAGCATCACTTCCAGTGTGACCCTTTTTGGAACTCGCCTACCAGCAGATGGATTATTTTCTTCTGTTTGGATGCGTTCCAAGCACTCAGTATGCTTTCAATCTCAGGTAGCTCTCTACAACTCAGTAAGGAACTGGATCTTAGAGGCCTCACCGAAAGGACAGAAAAATCAACTGGAACGCGACAGACATGTGATGATTAAATTTGCCGAGTTTGTGCCGAAGTATTTCGGCCTCAGGACTATTTTCATCGGACCTAAAGGTAACCAATACAAGAACTGTTGCTGTTTACTCGTCTGTCAGTTTATCGGAACAATTTTTTAGCATTACGGGTCCTTATGCGGTTATCGGTTAGCCGAATTTGTATGTTCATTAGTCGGAAGACGCTCGGATCCACTTACTCATCGCTTCCTTTTAATTCGTTTTCTTTGACGAATATTGCAGTTTGTGGTAGCGAACGTTTTAGGAAAATCGTCTAATAACGTTTCCTGAGTAGAGTTGTGCATTGTGATTAAAGGAATCTGAGAATGAGAATGTGCTCCATAACCAGTATGGAGCTGAATGCGTTTATCCTACTCGAAATATCAATAAATATAGAGGCATGGCACGTTAATCAACGATCGTTGAACAAGAAAATATCACCCTACGGGTGGGCAATGTAAAGAAGCATCTATCAACGCTAAGAGGTGCCATCATTGTAATGAGTGTCTCATATCGACATTATTTAGCTATTTTATTGTATTTTTACGGTATGTAATAATTTTATATGGTGCCGCAGATGATCTAGCAAACGATACTGTTTCAATTTTAGCAATTACCTTTGAGTGATGCGAACCTAATCATTTGAAAGTTGGGGTTCTGCAGTGCAGACGTAACCACTGCACAAATCTATGCGTTCCAGTGGTGTGCGTGTGACGGTTCAAGTACTCTCAACGAGAGACAACTGTTTGACCGAACTGCTCGAGAGCACTCCTCATCCTAATCGTCCTCAAGTAACAATAACTGATGAACATGCATCCGCAGTGCGCGTTGTTGTTCCAAGCGAACCCCTCTATTTTATTTGTACTATAATTACGGCTCCTTTATGTTGAAGAGACAATCATCAGTAGATTTCTACGGATGAAAAATCCATTCATCAGTTTAAATGAGATGCGAAATTTGAGGCTGTGATGTCTGCAGTAGGTTATCCCACATAAACTTCTTGGGAAGACTTATTGAATGTGGAAGTGGTTGCAGTTGGAGGTACCTGAAGTTCAAAATATCCTTTATAGGTTTATATAAGGTGTTGGTTCTGTCGGAATATGCTTATTTTTCTAGGCGTTTATATTATTCGTTGAGTCTACGAAAACGACGAGAATAACGGGTGGGGCTACGAAAATGCATGTCGTGCAGGTCTCCTTCCCTGACTGTACACTTACTTTCTCGAAGAAACAAATTTTTCGAATAAAATTCTGTAAATCGTAAGCGACAGAAAAAAAGCCCAAATTTGCAGTATGATTTCAGATATTATAATAGTCCTGTCAGCCATCAACGCAGTATTTGTTTAAAAAGCGCTGCTATGGAATTGGGGAAGATGTCTGTCATGAGCTCAACAATAGATGCCGACTGTTGGAAAGAAAGGCCGTCTAGGAGGCAGCTGCTGTTAGCATACGTAGCGTTATCAACTTTCATTGCTCGTCGTGTACACGCTTAACGACACCTTAAACATGCACTTCATTTGTTTGAAAGCAGGTGATCTTGTAGTATCTTATTTATTCAAAAGCAACTTTGAACCGGGCTATTTGAATACAATGGCTCGTTAAGGGTCACGCAAACGATCACACGTCACACTATTAGATTCGTCGCTATGACGAACGATTTCATTCGGCAATACTTTAGTGATAGGTTGGGCGCAGACAACTACTATTTGTTGAGAATGCTGCACAGTTCACTCGCTGAGTACATAGAATTGCTTTGCAGCACACAAGTTGATCTACTCGTTTCACTCGTTCATTCAACCTCTTTAGACCGTTAAAAAAAACAGTCGAGGAGGAAATGATTGTGCAGAATGGTCGACCGGTGGTGGTCGTCTTTCCGATGATCCTCGTTAAGAAGCTAATCCGCTTAACGCCAACTTGGCGAAGGTCCTTGACCGCCGCTTGTGCCTACTGTTTTGTGATGCGTTTTTGAAAACGGCACAACAATCGATTCGAGAATAAATGACGCCTTTTACAAAAATTCGGCGATCGACAGCACCTACTATAGGCTGTAGTCGATAAACATGTGAATTATAATATTATCGTCTCAAAAGAACTACTGATCAGCAGTGTAGCTGTCTCGTTATTGGTCAGTTTTTGCTTAGGAACACCAAAGCTACGCATTTGCTGTGCCCATCGTGCGATTAAATCGCGTGCAAAAGAGCATCGCTAAGCGAAGAAGCTGTTTGGCGGCATCCTCTTTCTAGAACGTTGTCCTCACATCGTATGTTCCGCATCTTCCCACGCATACCTGGGAAGAAATCGCTTTGACGGCGATAAAAACTCTCCTGTGTGAAAGTTGCCTTATAGGTATTGATAATGTTCTCCCGCTGTTCGTTTATCTTCTCGACACCATAAGCGGACCAAACTTTCTATCACTTAACTTGTCTGTGGCACGATTCCATCGAATTGCTAGGGAGCTGTCTACATTTAACCACCGTCTATAGCTATTGAAATATATAAAGCTTCTGAATGGGAGTGAAGCGTTACGAATGTTTGTCGGGTACGTGGTGTAATTTGTTGCTCGAGTGAAGAGCCCTTATATATTGAGCAGAATCAATAACTAGATACGACGATAGTAGTTACGTTTTTATTCGACTATCCCACTGTTGGAATTAAGATCAAGCATGCAGTCGACCTGCTAATCAGAAAAGGGTGCAGATTAACTGATCAAAAATGTTTCCAGTTAGCTAGTCGAAAACGGAGACAATTTAACAGTTAAAAACGTCTCCGATTTAGTGAGAATATATGACTAGATTCGTCTGGTATGACTCCGACGAATCAACATCTGGTATAGCCGGTTACTGCCTACAAGAAACTTGCGATTTCTCATTCACTGAAGCAGCAACGTGAACACTCAATTGCAGAAGTGCAGTGCCTTGTGATGGAAGATCTAACATATCAGTATAGGCAGCCGTGCACAATGGACATCAAAATGGGCAAGGTGACGTATGATCCGAATGCGAGTGACGCAAAACGCGTCTCAGAAACAGTAAAATACCCGGCACAGGAGACGCTCGGCTTTCGACTTCTCGGTTACAGGGTATACATAGCAAATCCTTCTTGATGTTGAAATTCTTAGTAAACAGCTTCATAGGTGTTCTGAATAAACGATTTGCTCCCCTCGGCCGTCTCTCTTTCTCTGCGCAGTTTCGTTTCAAAACAAAGTAGGATTCATGAGGAAGATTTGCAGTTTTCCCCACATATTGTGCTGAGATTGTTCACCAAATTTTTTAGCAGCAAATTTCGATTTAGCTTCATTTCGGTAAAACCTTCGCAGGCATTTTATCATTGCTCTCTCTCTTGGCGCAGACAGCCATCAAAACTCCGTATGAAGATTATGAGAGGAGCTTTAGAAATGAAAAGGGCTACACTCATAATGGTGCATTGACCTCATGCAAAGTGGGTGAGGGCTGATTCTTGTGAGCACTAGCAATATTTGTAAAGGTTATAATTATATAAATTATAGCAATACAGATAAGACAGTGAGCGTGCGTTAAAAGCGCAACACGTCACTCTGTAATTAGATGGTCGACTCATCTCTTCCCTTTGCTTGCTTCCCTGGGAATCGGCACATCTGCTTATGAAATGTGTACCTCGCTTTGATGCGCAAAACAAAGGGAACGTTGCTCAAAAGCCGGTGTTATAGTACCGTAATATCAATTAAACAATTGAGCCATGGTTACTAAGTAGTATGAAACCGCAGTCTTCCAGTATGGAGGTGCATTACTTAATGAACCAGTTTGAACTACTGTATTGTACGTTCGAGGTATTGACCTTCAGTTTTTAATGTTTGGGGCTAGGTTGATCGCGTGAACGAAGTTTGGCACATGTGGAGACGAACTGTTGCAACTTAGTTAGCCACTTTCACTTTGACGGATCCATTATGAAGCTAAGCCACTGTTGCGTGTTGAAGGGACGATTTATAAAACGCTCAAATCGAAAAAACATCTTCCGTTGAATTTGGTCTTAAATCGCCAAAATGAACGCAGCATATCGACTAATCGAAAATGGAGGTGCGGTTGTCATCTGTCAGAACTGAACACTAACCGGAGCAGAATAAATGGTTTATCTTAACGATTCTCGTCATGTGACGGAATCTGATGTTTTTCCTCTGTAAGCCATACTGGTTTAGATGCACTGCTCCGATGCCGATCCTCCAGTTGTTCGTGACAAGCTGTGGGGACGCTCGAAAACGCTGGAAAACATCGTCGACGGTAGGCATACGCTTTCTGCTCATTTGAATTCCACTTACATAGTGCCAAACAAAAGTACCTTTCCAGCATGTGAACAGTACTACTTTTAATTTCAAATGCAGCAAGTGTTATCACCTAACAGCATCAAGCAGCGACCTCATTCTTTTTGGATGCAGCCATGTAAAGCAATGGCCGAAACTGGGCTGCTCTGAGCCATGAGTCCCTGTTGCCTTATCAGTCTACAGTAGGCGCAAAGGGTTGCAACGGTTTGCGTCAAAATTAAGAACATTTGAAGACGAAAAACATCCTCTGCAGCTTGTTACCTGTCTAGATTGTATGTGCTTAACTACTTAATGAGAATGGCTGCTATCACGTCTAGTAACTTCAGATGGTGAAACTGTGGTGCGAATTTGCTGAAATTTTGCGCCTAGATAAAATCGAACGTGAATGATGTGGCGCTGAATAAGTTGAAGGATATCATCATTTGATAAACGAGGGAAGGCGACAGTAAATGCCATCGGCTAAACAGCCACCTGTTTTAGGCTTAGGCGTAGGGTCACCAGTGAGGCCAACGTTATCAGCCACTAGAAGAGCAACGGCATCTCACGGTACTTATAACAAAGAGTCTCGCTAAAGGTGAATAACAATGTGGCGTACGTTCTGCTCGAATTCTCGCATATTTATCGCTGTCTGATGACCTTACTGATCTGTCAGCAGAACATCTCTGCAGATTACGCGGTTCACAGCAGCAGAAGCTCTCTGGGTAGACAGTCAGCAGGAACAGGAGGAGAGAGAGAATATGAGTCATTGAACCGAGGCTATACGCGCAATCGCTGCTAATAAGTACATCCCTCCCCTACTCAGCAGTGCAAAATAGCCAGGTAGGCTTATTGACCATGCGAATTAACTCCGACCTTGTTGCGCAATTGCTGTTATGTCTAACGCGCAATACGCAACCGGATGCTCTAGGCGCCAAGGGTGGCGACATCGGATGCATGAGTCGTACGCTAGAGCACGCTGAACTGTTGCAAACAAACGCAACCATACTCCATTGATGGCCAATATTATATTTGGGACATATTTATCCTCTGAAGGTAGCAGCACATAAACGATGAGACAGGGAGAAACAGTCCTTTCAAGCGAAGTTGCTTTCATTCTACAAACCAATTTGCGCTGATTTTCGTTCAGCTGATCAAGTGATTTGTTGTCTTTGTTTCATTTGGCCGCTTCAGTCATCGCACGCATGTAGCTGCGTCCTGTTCCTAGTCAGCTTCCTGCTCGAATAAACATTTGATGACCCCTGTCTTTGCTCCTGCCGATGGATAAAATGAACCCACTGGAGCCGTTGAGTGGCCTGCCTATATCAAAGGTTTTTGGCGTCCTGAATGAAGGCTATCATCCTGCAGCGATATGTTTATTGTTTGTGCAGATGTGCTCAAAACGTCGAATGACGTCGCAGGCTGAGCGCACCAAGTTTCAATAACCTATTTCCATGTTACCTGTTAAGCTTATGGTGAATTTCTCTCTGGTCGGTCGGGAGAAGAAAACAAAGTGGCCGAAGAAGTGCTTTCTCAGCTTATCGCAATACGGGAATGGTTCAAAGAGCAGAGGGTAAGGGTTCTCTTTACCAGCAAGTCCACTTTCATATATACTTCCACTGTTTAAGTGTTCTCAATACTGTTAAGTGTTCGCATTTTTCTTACTCCTTCGAGGACTTCACAACGGTCATATAGGGCAACAAGCTACTTTTTAGTGCATCCCTCGAGATCATGAACCTTGAAATTACATGTCCTCGATAGAGGAAAACTGCTTAACATTCTCTACAGCTATCAGCTGTGGAGCAGCACTTGAAGTAATTGCCTCACAATCCATTCGACGGCGTATTCCAATGCATAAGGTTGGACCTTAATTTTAAATCTCACCACCGTCGCGGTTTGAAACTGCTGCTTCCGTAAACTGGAGTGGAGAAGTCTGCACTCCGATGACCCAGTTCCTCACGCTCACGCATTTCATATAGCCAGGGGGTTGCCATTTTAAACCTTCAGAAGTAGTACAGCTCCGCCTGTGTTTCTTGGAACATTTCAGCATCAACTGAGTCGTTCCACTAGCACTCTCTCAGCATGCCTTTAAACAGCGATTTTTTAATTAAGAACGCATTTGTCTATAAAAGTAATTTGACGCATATTTGAACGTTTGTTGAACGATATGCCGAAGCTGAAGGTGACGAATTAGATTTTCTACGGTACACTTTGCAGGTTTATCACTTCTATGCCTCATCGATACTCATCGTCTATGAAGCATCTCTAGAAAGGCCAGCTCGGGTTCGTGTACGATTAATCGACTTCTCACACGTTTTCCCTGCCGAACAAAAGCCTGACGAAAATTACTTATTCGGTTTGAACAATATGATCACTTTTGTCGAGCAGTTTCGAAAGAGTCTGCAATGTCCCAATTAAGTTGCTCACTTTTTGTGCATCACTGGGTAGCAAGATCTCTTCCTAACGCATTATTGAGTAGGCATTGCTCGGAAATCCGATTCGGTGAAAGGAAAAGGCAGCGGATATTGAAGTGACAGGTCGTACCACCTAGCTTTGACCTACATCCAGCAAAGCTCTAAGTTTGACAGAAATTCGCATCAACATGCGCCAGAACTTGGGGTAGAAGAAGGTTGATGCCTCATGCCACAAGCAGCAGAAAAACGACTTTAATAGATGGAAGAAATAGGTGGAACTGACGAAAGTCTTGTGAATGAAGCCGTGGAAGCGGTTGTAACCCATGTGGAACATTTGTGCACTTTCCGCACTATGGCGTATGCTGCATCCGGGAAGTATTCGCTCAGTAAACATATATGAATAACCGTGGAAGTTGGTATGGTATGGCATTGCATATCAGCTGTCCAAATACACAAAAACTTTACAGAGCGCTTACAAATTCAATTTCCCAGCAAGCTGTTCGATCAGGCAGATTTTCGACGCAGAGATTTGTTCGCGAAAAACTGTTTTAAGACAGCTCACTGCGAACAACTAACAGAAGAAGGCCAACCGCAGTGAAGCTGGAGATAGGATCCCATCCTGTGACGTAGATTATGTGCAGCAAAGTTCACAGAGTTGTGATTTCCCTCGCTCGTAGGCTGAAACAGTCGCTCTCGTGGACGCAAATACAACGGCTGTCAGAGGAAATCCTACTAATGTCTGAAAACTGCTGGAGATTCCGAGTGGTGGATTTCCAAAAATGGCTCATTCATATTTGGTACGAACTGAATGCATCACAGGCATGGGCAAGCTGTCACAAGACCTCAGGATTTTTTCTTTCTATTTAGTGCCTAAAGGGTCAGAGCGTCCATTTTTTTTTCGCTGTTTTTTGCAATTGGTGTGAATGCTTTGGGCAATGATCTCTTTGTGGAGAAGTTTGTGCGTTAGTTTTTGAGAAATAATATTTGAACGTTAATCTGTTGGTGTTCAGTTTTCTTTACCACTCAGAAAATGGCACTTCTATTTCAAATATTAATTTTAGTTCTCCTTTTAAAGGATAGCCTTAATCGTTCTCAGTTTACAACAAGTCGGAGTTTACTTGTTAAGAGAGAGCGATAAAATTGGCTTATCACAAAGATTTTTCTCATATCTCCGATGTAAGAATGGAATTTTCATAAATTCTTTACTCAGCTTACGAGTATAGGAGAGCTAATCAATCCACTTCTTTTCTTAAATATTTGTAAGTCACTTTTCGAGGAAAGCAGAGTAGAAATATCGCTGCGATTGCATTTATGAAAATGGGATTTATATCTGATTCTTCATTGTCCCCTTCATTCGACTAAACAAACCACCAAAACATCAAATGGGTTTCAATTTTGTGGTGAATTCTTCCGTTCGAGAGTTGTCTCACAAAATCTCTATGGCATCCTGATCATCCTGAATTCATGGTAGAACTTATCATTGGCTTCAACGGTACGAGAATCATCTGTGGAACAAATTACACATGCACGTACACAACGGTGCTCATCAGTCAGAACTGATGTTCACTAATTTTTGCAGTAACTTACTGTTCAGGTTGTAGTTGTGATATTGTGCTGAATTGCTTTCATTTGAAAGTCCTTTTATTTATTCACTGCGTTCCCGCAAAGAAGCACTTCTGAAGACCTAATTTTCGGAGTGATATTTCACGCGAAAAGACATGTAAACGAACGATTTGGTTTTCTGTTCTACATCTTTTGAGGATTTTGTACTTTATTTTTGTATTTTGTATCAAACAGCTAAGTTTTGGACGTGTTTGGGATTATGACGTTCACAGTGTTTAGTAGTGAAAAAGGTGAGCAAAATAAGTTCGGCTTAGACGTTGGTGGCAGCTACATTTCATAGAGGTAGCAAATAGGACGCTTCCACTGCAAAAGAAATCTACCTAGTTGTCGAGTACGGCCGCCAAATCGTCATCAACACCAAGGAGAAATTCTGGAGGGTCGCAAATATGCCGCAGATGTTCAGCACATATCGAAATACGGTTCACGGAATCGGAACAATTTTCTTACACGTGGACTCATCTAGAGAGAAAAAAAAACACGTGAAAGTAAAAGAAAGAAAAAGCAAGAATAGTGTCCGCCAAAGACCACCTAACCCAGCAACTGGTCCAGAGCAACGGTTTCTAAACCGTCCTGCCCTATCTATCAGAAAAAGAAGTAATGCGAAATCGCACGAAGCCGGCGAAGTCAGTGTTGAATCCGTTCTTATATCGGCGGCATCCATGTATGATGACACGAAGAAACGTTTCAAAAGTGAGTGGCGGTCTTAAGCTTCATCTAATTTGCGTTATGCTAAGGTAATTTATTTGCAGTGAACTGGGTTTCCAGTTGCCTGTTGTGGTATTGTAATGATCGAAACGCATCTTCGGTGAAACGAAGAACTAGTTCCTAAGGAAAGTCGAGCAGACGTCCTGAACATCAGTTCAATATACAACCTACCACTTGACGTCTAACAAGATGAGAGAAAATTGGATTTGAATCGACTAAACGAATTCGATGCGGAGGTAGAAATAATAATTTAGCACTACTGAAATGCCCCACTTCAGCTGCACTCATTTCGAATTAGTGTGGTGCTGTAATCGAAGCAAACAGTTGCCCTAAAAAATGTCAACTCAAGGTTGTTCTTGTTGTTGAGTATCTGCGAACAGTCACTGGAATAGGTTCAGAAACGCTTTTGAGCCGAGAAATATGATAAATTAAAGCGTTTTCAAATAAAGTTAGATCTGGCTCGATAAGAGCTTCTGAAGCCGACGAATGAATGCCCAACCGAGAGATCGAGCATCGTTTCTCATCGTGTGACCACCACTGTGTGCATATAGAACAGGGATGACTTATCGAAGCAAAAATCAGCGCAAGTGCATGGTAGAAATAAATGTGCATAAAAGGAATCTCCAGTCTGATGATATGCTCATTTCATTCCAATTAAGAGTGGCAATTATAAGAGCATTTGTCGTTGGCGAAAATGTGACTCAGATTCTTAACGCTAAGTCTCGTTTCCCGCTTCAAAGAGCTGAAAACTTTCAATAAGCTCTCGTCTCGTATGCGAAATGGGCTCAGAATTTCAGCGGTAAAAAACGCTCATTGCTGAGAGTTTGTTGCGAAGCTCATTTCACAGCGCATGTTGAGAAGAGCTTTTGCTAAGCAATATCTCGGAAACTTGAGCACTTCAGAGGACTCGAAAAAGAGTGCAGCACATGTCGCCTCAGTCTTTGCCCAACTATAGTTACTTGTCTAAGCATGCGTTTTCCAATACCTTAAGCGAAGTGCGCTTCCTTTTGGAAGATTTTGCTGTTATTGTTGCTAGCCATGATCGTTTTCATTGCTTTGTACCGTCCTCACTGTTGTCGCCGATTAAATTGTTTCAGTAGTCGAAAACTTGCATGCGATGGTGATATCAGAAACCGCCAGCCGAACAGCAACTTTTGACATTCATTCCCCACACCAATGTTTATAAACTGCGAGTAATCATTCAACATAAAAGCAAAAAAGCTTTAACCATCTCGGGGAAACCTCCTGCTTTTCTTTCATTGCAGACAGGTGTAGCCCGTTAGACGTTCAACATCTCGTGTTGTGGTGCCCTACTTCGCTTCGTGAAGATTAATATGCGCCATCCAAGCCCGACCCCTATTTTTCACCTAGAATTGATGATGAAGTATCACGCTCAATGTCTCTCTCGTCATCCCACCATGTTTGGATCGGCCGGACTGTAACTATCTGACGTGCACTGTAAAGGGTATACATCGAACCAGTATTTAAGACTGTAATAACGGTGAAGTGATGCTTTGTATAAGACGTGTAACGAGAAGCGTATACCAATCACGTTTTTTACCTCATTACTAACGCGTTTATCTCATTAGAAATACTCGAAACGAAGGGATAACGGCTCCATCGATAGAACAGGAACTACGAAGAAAGTTAGTGAAGGCAAGATTTCGCACGTAGATCAATTGCTGCTGCATAATTATCTCTTATTGCGATATGAAATCGTCATTTAACTGTGAATGAAATGCGCAATACGAGTGGGACTGTCAGCAGCAACACACAAAGATCACCCAGAAACATCTGGAAATAACTGCGACTGAGAATGTGGTTTAACGCTCCTGCGTGGTCCGAAAGAAAAACTTTTCGTTTAATCGCTACGCCTCGATTTTGAAGCAGACTGCACTGAACGTACTTACCAGCCTGTTCAACAACAAATGCGACCCCTTCAGGATGATGTGGCCACTCGGTTTGGGAAATTCCATGGACCTCGTTAGAAGGTAAGTTAATAACTTCACTACTGCTCGCAGAAAAGAACGGGAGAAATAATAAGAGGATTAGACGCAAACTGAAGAAAACAGCCAATTTTGCGACCAATATATAACACCAGCAGAAAATAAAAATTACGGATATAGAAGGCACGAACTAACATAAAGAACCAACTGCACATCGCTGGAAACAGGCCTCCGAGTGACAATGCATCAGTAACTGGATTACAGCGCTCTTCATGCAACTTGAAAATGAACACAATTTGAAGAAGGGAACCGGACCAATTATCAAACAAGGCAACGATAAACAGACCCAAAATAAAAGCTCTCGAAAGCAACTTCCTCCATTTATTTAGTTACTTGATGAAATCCGATATCGCATACTTATAAATAAAAGTAAGAAACCTGCATAATCAAGGAAAGGATGTGTGCGATAAAACAGAATGCAAGGAAAAAATGGCAGTCATTGCACGCACTGCATGCATATTTCTTAATTCCACTATAAACGCAGTATACCAGTGCTGTTATGTTTTCTTCATTATTCGCATGTCACGGAATGTGTACGAAACGCCAAAAACCCACATTGAAGCACCGTATTATGAGTGAGGTTTCGAGCTCTCATGAACAAACAGTTCACAGTTGCACAAATTCACCTTGAGCTCCATCCGAGAAAACACCTCATGTTGAAGCAATGCAAGCCTCGTCACTTAATGGTCTTGTCGGCCGCTGGACGCATCCTTGAGTCGATATGGCACATATATCTGCATCCCCTCGAAAGCAGGAAGCAGCTCAACGTCGCTGCGAAAACCACTTTCAACAGCGCATTCGTCCTGCAAAAACCAAACCGCACTTTCTTCACAGAAGAGTCAGTGACTGCAAACAAAATGAAGAGGTCGGCAAAGCGCAGCATAATATATTAATTTTTTAACGCACACCTGCATTGATGAAAAGGAGAAGGCGTTATTATAGACTGAATGCGGGGGGAAAAACACGCTGCAACAGCTGATACAGTGGGCCTGTAATCGCAGAATAGCGACAAATCATTAAGGAAACATTAAAAATGAAAAGAAAACAAACCAAGTGTGCCGAAAAAATGGATGTATATTTTTTCTAGAATACCGCTTATATGAACAAGCATTTTCCCAAGTTACCAGCAACCACGATGATACCGTTACGCTTGGAGTAATTCGACTGAGTGCACAAATTAACCACATAAATTATCTCTCTCTGCGATCTCAGCGGTATAAATAAAACGCAAACTAAACCAACTTCCACATCCCTCACTTTAACGGTCCCCAAACTGAAATTGGCGGAGAGACAAACAGGTCGAAAAATGTAAGTATACACACAGAAAAGATAATGCGTCCTTGCAAGGCAAATCAGCATAAACACAGAAAAGAGGAAAGGAGAAAAGTGAAGAACGCCGCACCATATATGGAAGAGGTCGCATACCCAACTGCGCTACCTTTCAGGTCACAAGTCGGACTGCTTCAATATAAGATAGTGAAGAGAGGGAGGGAGGGGGTTCCGTGAAGAAGAAACAGTGTCTTCATATGGGTATGAAAATTTAGAAGCAGTGCCCTCCAAGGGATGGAAAGGGAAGCATAACGTCCTTCCATACAAATTGAAAGAACAGGCATCGCCTTAATTGTGTTCGAAAAGAAGGTGCAAGAAGCACGACGCTTCACGACTTACTTACCTGTCAGGAATGATTTCTCCGATATCCCAGGACTCTCGGTTTTAAGTCGAGGATTCTAAAGAGAGACTCACTCTCATGCCGCCATTCTGGGAGCTTAAGTTACAACGACTGCACGGCCTTGTACGTTGCACCTCAATTTATATACGAGAGTTAGCTTGTGTCAGTCGATGTCAACTGCCCCTTCCCCGCCCACGGCCTCCTAAGATGTGGATCAGATCGAATAACGATAGCACAACGCTTTAAATGTATATGCATAGAGTTTTAAAAGTTCATAAAACGAGTGTTACCTATGCGGGAAAAGTGCCCGAACGAGTACAGCAAAGAGGAGAGAGCCGAAGTTGAAAATGAGCGAAGCGAAGGCACTATATTCAATTCGAGTCGACGACGGTAGTTCGCAGAGGTGCGGCCGATGGTAGATATAGAAGCCGATCCCCAGATGTGACGTAAATAGAATTGCGTTGCTAACGGCCAAATCATACATCGGAAATATCCTAAACGCACTACTCACCTTAATGAAGTTCGAATTTGTACAAAACAGTACTGACTAATTAGAATACTTCTAGTGGAATTATTTTTGTAGCTTCCGTAACTGCGACCCCTATCCGGGAATTCCCAAGTGCGTTGAGAATGGTTACTTGCTCGGACGACGCAAAGAGAGACGTTGTTCTAACAGTTTAAGGGAATTCTCGACGTAAAAATGAACAGCGTGCGTGAAGTTCACGAAGATGGAAGCTCTTAAGTTCTCCCTCCCCTTCTTTTTCCTAAGAGCAGCACACCTTCCCTATGCCAAAACATTCACTTCCACAAGCTGTATCACATACACCTTTTCACTTGCACTATTTATGACACGCTACAAACACGCTTGCACCTTAAAACTTATTGTATAAGAGAAATGCAAAAAAGACTATCAGTAAAGCCCAATGGGAGTCGGGTATCCTTCATCCAAATCTAACAGTTTCCAATCACGAAAAATCAAATATTACTCATCATAACCTTCGGCGAGTTTCATTCTCGATCAGCCTGATACAACAATTTGTTAAGCGTCGCACTCTAGAGTGAATCAGTCGACTGGCGAAAAGATGCCACTTCATTATTTCCCCATGAGTGACCTTATTTAGAAATCCTATGAAAGGAGAGGAGGGGTAGGGAAATAAACCTACATACCACAGATGCTGGACGACGCATGCTAAAATGTCCCTGCTCTTCTCCCTTCCCTTCAATGCCACAAAAATCAGAGATATCAAAGCCAGGAGGAGGAGGGGAGAGCAGGAGGTACCTTCAGTCTTACTATTCTGAGATTGGAAATGAGACGGACGCAACTTTTTATTAACAGACCGACGGAACTTATGGCCGAAAAAAGCGACAATATCATACGGCCTAATTTTTCCACAAGCAGACAGTTTGTCGAATGGCAAAATTTTCGGGTTGGGATTAACCTAAAGAAACTCTTTAAGAATTATGCAGTCATACTTCCCAGACCTCAAGTCCACACATTTTCTCATCTTACAGACCTTGGCAACGCACAGGCGAGGATAAATAATAGGACAAAAAGAAGCGAATTACTTTGCGAGAAGATGAGGGGCGTAAATATGAACAGTGAAGCACGCATGACTAGCGGCGCCACAAAGAGGCAAGTAGTGTGTCTGAAGTGTTCGTGACGTTAAACTTGGAAACACCTCTCTCCGCCAATCCGACAAACGCTTGAGGACACTCATCCTGAAAGTTGCTCTTAACCTACAAGCACCACCAGAAGCAACCATCAGCTATACCCAACAGTCGTAATGCTCGTACGCTTGTCCTCTCTGCTGCTGTGGTTATTCCGTGCTCATTATGTTTAACATTGATCTTCACATGCCTGCAAATTTTTCTATAACATACTGGCATGAGCATCAAAAAATGAAGGAGAAGTATTCTCGATTTATGATTAGGGTCACTTTTAAACCATATAGGTAAACAGAACTTTCATATGCTTTCTGTTTATGGGGATGGTGTGGTAATGGTGAATTCATGGTTCCATTACCCAAGGGCGGAGCTACAAATTTAAGACGAACAGGAAACGGATCTGCAAGCATGTGGAAACAACGCCGAGAACGCTAATCCTGTGGCGGAAATAACAGATCCACGTCTTGCGCAACTGCATCACAGATTCTCCACGCTCATGGTAAAAAAGTCATGGATCCTCTGCCCTCGCTGTTACAGGTTATGTCATGGATGGATCGTAGATTACTTTATTTTGTGGTGCAACCGCAGGACTATGCGACAGCTGAGTCCCAGACTTTCATATCTCCGACCCTCTAAGAAAGACGGCCATAGAAATGGAACGAAAACTGCAGCATGAGTTCGGTGTTTAATCGTCAGACAGAGATGCTTCCTTGGCTGTTAGTTCGCATATCAAACTTAGCGAACATGATGCAAAATGGTTTCTTGGACTATCGGGCCGGAAGCGACATCGGTGGATCACACCAACGAACGACTGACCAACAGCAATAAAGGATGTCTGAGTTCACCTCTCGAAAAGACCTCACGTTCGTCACCTCAGAATAAGGGAAGAGGTTATACAGTGAGAAATGACTGCAAAAGCGGAGTTTTGTTACGTGTGCACCACTTAGATCCTAACATGAACACATCTGCTCCTAGGTTCCCGTGCGACTATTCAAAACTGGAGCGTTCATTGTGAATGTCCGGACAATTTTAAAAGTCTCACTCACCACCTCCACAATGCAACTTTTCATAATTAAGTAGCGATCAAAGAGGACTGCGCACTAAACACTGGAGTCTAGCGGTGTTTTGGAGCACTGGCAGAGGCACGCTAGCCCTGAGCTACTTACTTTGATTGAATTGGGACGATGCTTTGAACTGAATGCCCTCAAACTTCCATAGTAAAAAGCTCGAGTTGACAAGACATTGCCCAACATAAGAACAAACAAACGCTACCACCAACCTCAAACGAAGCACAACGAGCTGAACGTAAAACCTCGATTCCCACATATAAACCCCAAAAAACGATCAAAGGCACTGCCTGTGTCGCATGTATTCAAATATCCGGCGTGAAGTCTGTTGCAGCTGCAGTGATGTGGATGCGCTCGTTGTGGAGAGGTGGGAACGGCAGTAGATTATCTCTTCCCAAAATTCATTCTCTCTTCTGCTCTTTTATCGGACATCCGTACTTGACTCCGGTTCCGCTTTCGCGCGTCGTCGGCTGTTTTTGGATGTTTTGTTTTGCTCAGCTGTTTGTTGATTCTGCACGTCCGCTTCATCGTCGAAGTTATTCTCCATATTCAGGATGTCTCCCACACCGTTCATTCTCAGTGTTGAAATTCGAAGATCGCAAGTCTCGTTAGCCGTCTCCGAAGAGACACCATCTCTAGAACATTTCAACACCTTTAAGGGCAGCTTTTTTGCAACACGTCACCCAGTTTGCTCACTTATCCTGCTGGACTCCTCCAAAATCTTTTCTTTTCACTGAGGAGACGCAAGGTCCTCCTCTGTTCGATCAAATATAAGCTCACTTTCGTTAATTAGGTTTATGTTCTCGCATATCGGTTCGTCCAAGTTTTGAATAGCTCTACGCTCATATTTGGATTGCTCAAACGAGGTCACTCACCTGAGAGTTGTGCCCGTTGTTATTAACGATCACTGTGATTTCCTAAGGGACGTCTTGTGATTGCATTATTTAGTCCTACTGGTCAAATAACGACAAGGGCAACGTCATTCGCTTGCATTTCCTTGTTCGCCTTATTTGCTGCCTGAAGTGAAGCATTGTTTGCTAGTTGTATTGCTCACGAAGAGTGCACCATTAAAATTCACTCGACCAGTAGAGAGCAGCTTTATATCCCCTCACTCAATTCTGCTAGAAATATTTACACACAGGGAGTTTTTGTCACGGATCGAATAACCAAATTCTCGGATATCGTGAAATTCAATCCACTGAATAGGATTAAAAGTCTGCGTATTGACATGTATCATCCGATGTGGGAGATACGATGCAATGGGACTGACGGCGATGAAAACGACATCTCCTTTAAAAACTTCTCTTCAAATGATTGGCGAGGAAATCCGTCCTTCCTCTTTCGATCCACAACCGACGCTATCGCTCTCCCCTCATTTCCTCTGTTTTGCTCTCAATCTCAACGCACCATAGCCCAAATTTAACACCTATGTTCAGCGTTTCCAAATGAAACGAGCAAAATGCCACTGTTTATAATTCAAATAACGCTACTAGCTGCTGCCTTTTTAGCCAGCATGCACATTCTTCATCAGCAGAGTTGAAAGAACTCTTTTAGCTTCATTTTTGATGGATTTCCGGGCGATGAAATTAAAGGAAGTGTTTTGTCAAGGGGGTGCATTGTCTTTTAGAAGTGTGTTCTCAGCGGTATACTGATAGAAGAGCTGTGTGGAGGCACACATACTTACACGCCGATGTGATATTGCTGAATAAGGAGCGAGTGTGTGAAAATGAAGGAACGATGGGATGAAAGCACTCAGCGAATTAGTTGCTGCGTAGAAAATGACCTGCGCGAAAAACATTTCGACGTTGTTCACATCATTGTTTTTGGGTCATTCTTCATCTACAGCGATTGTCGAGTCCTCTTTTGCGGTCTTCGAATATGCCCGCCGACGTGAGCTCCCTCCAACCTATCTCCATTGATTAAGCTGATAGGTGCGTTTTGCTGCTCTCATGAAAAGTGCCAGCCGGCCTTTGTTCGTGGGAAAAGAACGTAACGAGGCAAGAGAGGTGCATTCAATTCGATAGCAAGCGAATGATAGGATGCTTGAGCACATCGTGCAGCCTCAAAGGGAATCTGATTATACTCGATGTCGATTATACTGAAGTGTACTTGCTGATACGAAGAATTAAGACGACGGGAGCAGTGATGCGAAGGTGTTGACTGTTCGTCCTCCCGCCGAGCACGCCCTTCCTCTATAGTATCAACGTTTTTGAAAGTCTTTTAAGGCACATTCTGCAAAATTAGACGATTAGAAGTGGTTCGCTGAAGGTGGATGCTGAACAGATTATCGCTGAGCGGATCGGTCAGTCGAATTTGCAGGCTGCTTTAAACGGTACCTATTTAATTCATAATCGGTTTATAAGCTGAACGTGACTGGTTAAAATGGGGTAAAAGTTCACTGTACTTTGCCTGATGCTTGGAGTGGAACATTACCCATTACTTTCTCCCTCCCCTTCTCCTCTCTCCATCTTTAATCCTCTGTTACTGTCACAGCAAGAAATGTTCGCGATGATCTGAAATAACGGAGCGAAATGGAAAATTTTCAGCTCCAGTACAGTGCAAATACTTATAAATAAGTGCAAAAGTGTTTTTTCTAGCAGCAAAAGAAGGAGTAAAGCTGAGGGAGGAGAGGCTGTGCTCGCCGTCGTGTGGACCCGTACTGGCGGCGCGGGATGGATGGAAGGAGAAAGGTGCAGACTGAGGAATGTGCCGGTCATTGCATGCACCATCGAAAGTGCTGTAGTGGCGCGTCACAAATGAATGAATACGGCGCTTTCTTTCATCAATTTGCGTGGAGCACTTATTTTATATGCTTTCGGCTATAATTGCCCTCCTTAAGCCCCTCCCCTTGCTGTGAGCATCCTCACTTAGCTGGGTGCTGCTTTCTCATTTATCCACGTTATTTCCTCTCAGTACCTCATTTCCTATCTTCATCTCCAACTCGCTCTTATCCTTATGCAGACTACGTCAATAGATTTGCGATGTGATGCCTACGTTTATTGGTATGTGGTTATAAAGCTTTAAAGTTATCACATTTTCCCGTCTCAACTGAGACATGCACTAATATGCTTATTGTTTCTGTTATGCATCGTGGAGCTTTCTTTTTCGGTACTATTTTTGCTGTTTTTGGAGATTTTGAGATGTGCGGTTGACGGAGCGAACTTTTTATGAGGACTCCGTTTTAGTCCGTTTTAGTGTTTGTCCGAACTTGTTTGTCCGACTCTGTTTTAGTCCGAACTTCTTATGAGGACTATGTCGTTAGGTTGCGATAGAGGCGATTCGTATTCAATGTCGTCGATCCCCCTTAACCATCCCCGCCCGCCTGTTTCGTCCAACTTCAATGATGAGTTAGTCGTCCGAAGACACGCTTTCACGGGTTGTCTTCATGCTCGCTCAAATCTTCCACTATGTGAAAGTTAACAGCCTGGGGAATGTTTATCTTGGAAGCTTTCTGCACTTCGACAGAGATCATTTGGCGAATAGTGGAGGCAGTGGAGGCTGAGTTGGGGAACTAGATGTTGATGAACAGAGAAAAACGTGAGAGGCTGAAAGTCAGTTTTATTTCACAAAGCCTGTTAGGAGCTCATACGAAATGAACCCAAAACTGGCTTTGAGAGGGCGGTCCAAACGATCGGAATAAAGCTGTCTTCTGAGATAAAAAGTTGCATGCAAGCTTATTTTTAAGAATGTAAACAGGCCTATTTTATCTTTTGCGGATTTGGAATGTACACGTTGGAAAGCGTGTGATACGCGGTTGTTGGAATGAGGAGCTAACAAAAAAAGTATTGTACTACTTGCTATCCACACATTTGATAGAGGTCTTTCTTCTAATTTGCTTTCCACCCTTTCTCATTTATGCCTTCTTTATGCTTCCTTTTCTTTGCATCCATCGCACTCGTATGCCCTCCTAAATTGCTTTTGAGTCTTATTTTGCGTCCCATCAGAGACCATTCTCCGTCGAGACCAGTTCTCCTACTAAATCACTTCTCATTGAGCCATCCGTCTCTCTTTATTATGACAGCTTATCCTATAAAGGCCGTACACATTGTCGTATCTGAGCGCTGCTAAACCTTCACTCTGCCTCTTTTATATCTGATTATGAGGAAATTCAGTCTACCTCTCTTTTTTTCTCTCCATGTAGAAGTAACTCCATTGCCGGTTGAGGGTATAGGTTGGCCGAGTCACTAGAATATTCAAGTTGTGCATTTTTCAGTCGAACTTTTGAATTCTGCAGTCGGAACGTAACGATGAACATATAAGTGAATCAGAAATAGAATACAAAGATGAAATCCTCCAATTATTTGAAGAATTTCACTAAGCTAAAGGGGTGAAAAAAATTCCCCATACGCTAATGACTTATTACGTATTTTATCTAGGTTTTCCAATTGCAGATTGCCTTAAGGCCATACAGATGACGACTTAGCTCGGTTACCTGTAAGTGAAGTGGTGCGCTTCATCCTTCAAAAAACAACCCATTGTTTCCTCGATTCTATAGAGGCCGATTATGATGCATGAGCAAGCTGTGAATGTAATTCCACATGTGCACCTACGCATAAACAGACCTACATTTTTGCGATTGCTCATTGTAGCAAGAGTGGATGGATGGACACGCATTACGTGTCTTTGTATTCGCCATTTGCAATTGGTATGTTTATAAGTGCAATGGGCGCGAAATTTGCATAACCAATAGCCTTCGATAGGACGAGAACCGACATGTGCGAATTTCTTTTATTCGCTCCGTTGAGGGTTGATTAGCTCCAGAAATATGCGTTTTTAGCTTTTCTCTTGAAAATCTCTACCAAGTGGGATCTAACTTTTATAGCTGTTTTGTTCGCAATAGCCGACGTTTTTCGTGACGATATGACACGTTAAGAGGGTTGATTAACGATATTATTATATTCACTAAGGGGGCCTCTTATAAGCGTCGAGGTTTGCTCTAAGAGATGCAGTGGTGTATCATCTCTGTGCATAAGTCAACAAAGCATCGCACTCTCGAGAATTTAATTCGTTTAGAGAGCGTTATTGTTGAGGGGACAAATTGGATTATCGTTCTGCAAGATGCACTGTTGAAGAGATTTTAGCAAGTATTTTCTGCGGCATTACAGTTGCAAAATCAGCTGGCATCGATTCGTTGAGATAACAAGAAGAAAGATCGAAGAGCCGGTCTTCGGTGGAAATTTTAAAGGGCATATCGAGTTTGCGAATTAGCAACGAACGTGAGTTGACATATTTTAGTGGATGTGAGGAAATCAACTGGAATTAGCGACAAATTCTGTAAACATTACTTGTCGATCACTGCCGATGCGGATTAATTAAAATTCTCCGCAAAGATTAGTAGATTGGCGGTTAATGAGAATTACTTAGAACCCAAAAGAGAGCTCAAAGTGATGGAGAAAAGTCACCGGTGTTTATTGCTGTGCAAATTTATAGTCTTATTGCATAGTGTGCAGTAACGGAATTAATGTAGCACTTACTAATCTGCTGGAGTTTTAAATATTGTGGTGCATGAAATAGGTCCGTTCATATGATGTTTTCTTCCCGTTAAGTCAGTGGGTATTCTCATAGCTGGGCAATTTCTCTTCTTCTTCTTTAATATTGCTAAGCAGCAGAAATTTCATTTGTTGATGTGGACAGCATCACTCGTGAGACATACTCTCTTTCTGACAGTTTCGAGCTGTGTTCTTTTACGTTTGCAGTTCATTGCTAGTCGATTTCCTTAAAGACACCTGCTGAAAAGATGGTAATTTTTGAAGGTCAAAGATTCGCATTATGGGCACCCTATTAGGTGCACATCGTATGTGCAATGCTCTCGAAACAACAAATTAAAATACAATTCTCTTAGGCGTTTACATATTCGTTGAGGGTTGATGCTGAGTTCCCTTGTGACCTTGAAAGTAAATTGTGTTTATGTGGATTGAAAGCGCTTGGAAATTGCATTTGGCCTAAAAATCTCTCTTTTTTACATTTTTTGTTTCCTTCACTAAAAAAGATGGGAGAGAGGGAGAAGCTATGGAGAACTGGGCAAAGGTTGAGGAAATATGAAAGGAACTGGAAAGGCTACGTAATTAACGACTGTTTTCTGCTTGTACTTCGTATCTTCAAATCGTTGATGCAATTAGTTGTTAGTGGGATTGCGGGCTCTCAGTGGATGCATCGACGCGAGCGTGACGATGCTAGCCATTGTCCACCAAGAGGCATAGCAGACAACGGCCGGGACTGCGAGGTACTCGTGCGCTGCATGGGTATCGGACGCGCCATGTTGCAAACTGATGACTGAAAGCGTGCCTGCGGTGAGGAAGTGCACTCATAGCAAGGCATTCGAGAGAAAATGGCGACTGAATAGTTTGGTCACGCTCCCTTGACGCACCTCTTATTGCCTTTTTCCATTTTGACGCGTTACTGCTAACGCCACACGGCTTTTGCTAATAGATCTCATTTGCCGCTAAGCTGCGCCCAAACGTTGATTTGGGGGCATAACTTGAACTCAGGGCTAGCTTATAGCTGCCATCTGTTAGCTGCGCCTTAAGAGTGCAGCCAAATGGCCATCTCAGCCAGCCAAACAGCTTACAACGCATTCATGAGCAAGCCGCTCTTGTCTTTGTGTTCAATGAGCATGCGATCACCCCGTGCGAGCAGGCCAACAGGATTGTAAGCATAATTAAACATGAGCTAGGTCGGATCTGCTGAAGTAACGTTGCAGAAGTTCCCTTGCTGCTATCGTAACGAAAAGTAGACTTAATATTTCAGTTCGTGCTAGGAAACACTATGGCCCTTATCTTTGCAAGTGAAAACTGCATTAGCACATCTTATTTTCTAAGTAGCAGTTTATGGACTGTGATCACAGCGTGCGTTCAGTCAATGTATGCTTTGGAGAAAAACCAAAAAGCACTCCTCCTCAGTCCGCATTTGTGAATGTCATGACCAAACTTCAGCAGAGTGGAGGGGAACGAAATTATGCAACCTTAGGAGGAAAAACACCCCTCGCAATATGAAATGAAACAAATAGTTGGAGGAATATGGGGAATATGAAATGGAAATGGAACAAATAAATGGATCGTTCAAATACTCTTGGAGGGATGCGCACAGAGGTTGGAAATTAGTGAAGATGACAGTTGTGTTTTGAACTAAGTGCTTCTGAACTAAACATGAAAATTTGGCAGAATTGAAAGGTAGTGCTGAATAGACAGCATTGTCGGGAATGTGCACATAGTCTCACCGAGCGTCGATTTACTTCATGAAATTGTTCTCGACAAGGACGACGATTGTGTGAAGATCCAAAGGGCACGGTGGAAATAGTGGCGATTTCGGTTTTGATTTAAAGGGATTACGGAGCGATAAAAACGTCGAAATTAAACGAAGAGCAGACCGCCATCATATGGCGAATTTGTTTCGATTAAAACGGGACGCGAAAGAGGAGCAAAATACGGGATAACTCCAGTGTGTTGAAGCTGACGGAGGCTCAGCTGTGGATGTTCGAGGAAGGTGATGGCGATGCTTTGTCGCATAGAGGAATGTAAAATGGAGTTGACGTTTAAATTTTTAAACATAAGTAGGCTATGGTGGATCATTTTCGAATTGTTCGCTCGAAAGTCGGGAATTTTGACGAAAAGAAAGACGGAAGAAGTTAGAGAAACTTCCACATCAACGGTGGCGTTTTATTGTTGCTTGTTGCTGATTATAGCAACATCGAGGTGAAATTTGAATAGCGCCTCGCTATGCATATCAGTGTTTTAATCAAGTTCAGTGGAGACATCAAACGATACTTGGTTGTTTTGCCTTCCGAATTCGTTTTTTTTTACAGCTCACAGCAGTCTGTTTGTCCCTTCATGCTGGATTAGCGTTAATAATCCATTAAGAAGTTGGTTCGAATTGACTGAGGCCACCGAGTTGGCTGTTTTTGCAAATTCGGATAACGTTAGCTTGTCGAGTTCACGCTGTCTGTGCCACTTTATAGCACTAGACACATGCTCTCATCTTGCGGATGAGTACGACATATTGTTTGTCTTATTAATAAAGAATCTCAGTGTTATTTCATCTACCGTTCATCCTTATTGGTATAAACGTCGATATATTCGAAATGACAAGACTTTTAATCAGAATTTCTTTTCCTTGCTAATGCGTCACCAATTGCTCAAATGTGATAGGGGGCAGCGAAACATGATATTGGGCAAGGAAATGTTGAAACACCAGTTGTTTGTTCATTTCAGGGTCTGCATTTCTTGTTTTCGGTCTCACGGTATTTATCCCCAGTTGCGTGCTTCTTCTACGTCCAGTTGGCACTGCTTTATAGATGTCCGCTTTTGCTGCATTTCTTGAAATAGGATATTATGCGGTCGATGGATATGAAATAGGATATTGGCCCAGTTCTATGCTTCTGACGGATTCATTAGCCAGAATCTTCTGTTCCTCGTAGGCAAATTGCCAACCTATCCATACATCCCTTCGCCTTTATTTGCGATGTTTCTCGTTTAATCTAAATTCCCAAAGGAAGTCCTCACCCTTCATTCTGTCACGAATCCACCAATATATCGGTTGCGGCACAATGTTGTCGTTTTATTTCATCGTGTTTGCAGTTACACTAATTGTTCACAATTGATTATTCATTTGTTGTTGTCATTAAACATGGTTAAGTGTAACATGACTATACTAATCAAACTGTATTCTATGTCATCCTGTAAAATTCGACTCGTCGAGTTGGGTTGAGCGTCCAGTTTTCTGCCACCATTGAGGGAGGGGTCAGTCGCCAAACCAGCGACGATGAAGTGTCGTCGACCAATCACCATCTAGCAACTCGATCAAAGAGTGGACAGCAAAAGGGCTGGTCGATTCGGTTCGAATTGTAGAGAGTGAAATAATTACTTATGAGGTCAGAGGTAAAAGTGGTATTGCGCTGTGCATCAAGAAGACGTGCATATTTGATTTGACACTACAATCTTGAATAGCGTTTTAGTGCGAAGGGAAATGTGATTGTATCCGCAAAGAAATGTGCCACGTTTTTGCATTCCCCTTTGCACGTTCCTTAGCCCAATTTCGATGTATTTTCAGCTGCTTTAGCGCGTTTCCATGAGAGCAGATGCTCATGAATAGAGCACCTATCAACGTAGGTGAGGCGTGGCCTAGATTCTTTATTTGCTTAAACGCTGCCCCGTAGCTTGCACCACCCGACCACATTCATAAACATTTACATACTCATGTGTTTCCTTACCCCATACACTATCTTCCACTCCCCCTTCCTTCACTTCCTGTTAACTAGGCTTTGTATTGGACGTTACGCTGAATTTCAGAGTCGACGCTGATTGAAAGAGAACTTTTTTCCTGATACATTTTCGGATGTTTTTCTGTTTATATAAACCAGCGCCTCCGTCTTCTTGGCTGTGCTCGTTCTAGCAGCTGATGCTTCATTGAGTGAAGGACGCTCCTCTCATTATGCTCACAGTCACACACATTACTGGGTTATGGCCCACACGTTCTGCGAATGTGCGACACAGCGCAGCCAGTTTGTCCCCAGCGGGGTACATGGCTCACTGGGTGAAATGTTCGAGCCAGTCGGGTTGCAACTATTAAGTATATCAGTTCTGCTCCCTCTATCCTAGGAACCTGTTGCAGTAACAGCAGTGCCAGCTCAAAACTGCACAGATTTTGAACCTTCTTTTGTTTGCACAGAGTGGAAACAAAATAAAAATGACGGCAAGGGAAGGATGGAAAGCAAATAACCTTCTGCTGTCTTCTTGAATCTATGAGTTGGGGTGCGTGCAGTTCTATTTTATTTACTCATTCACTTCCTCCATCAGCCGAGCACCTCCTTTGATAAGAGGACGCGGCGAGCAGTGCAGCGTCTCGCTAATTTGAAATTATACTTGACATCAATCGCGGTCCCTCCTTTCCCAAGCAGACTAATTAGGTGATAGCGCTAACTGCAAGCTTTGTGATCTGCGGGAGGCGATGAAACGCTGGATAAGGAGGAGCTAAACTTTTCAGGAAAAATCATTTGAAAAAGCGAAATCCTCGGCATCTTCGTCGCTTTTTTGTCCGATCAAGGCTCACCGTTTAGAGGTTTATCAACACTGTGCGCTGCAGTTTTGGTGCTTAAATGTCAATTTCGATGCTTCACGAAGTCGGACAATTGCCACATAAAACTAGGTTGAAACTTACTTGTCTTTACTAAGAGACAGTAATGGCTGGAGATGGAATGTGGCGTAGAAAATACACAGCGGACAGTGGGCGTATTCGTGGGACTGGTTGGCATGGCCGTATTAGCATTGCTTCACTGCGATCGGTTCGCCTTTGAAGAAAACGCTTCTGCAGGTTTAATGAGACACTACAGCCACCGCCTTAGTCTTTTGGATGACTGCACTGCGATGCCTATATATTGGGTGTCGTACCTCCTGTGCAACAATACGCGGTAGTCAGCTTAACTTCTTGCCAGTCCGGGAGCTGGACCGGTGGGACCGCTTCACCTGGCACACCTGGTCCCTCCCGATCGCGACCAGTGTACATACCAACGGTCGCCGACGGTGACCCGCGCTAGTCGGTTGACACTATCGCTGGAGTGCTATGTTCCATTGACTTCTCAGGGTTCGCGTCCTTGATGCGCGCGCCGTGCTCGCGCGTCGCGTTCTTTTTTGGCAAGATGTCAAACAAAGTTAAGCGTCAAAAATGCGCTCTCACATCCACTGCACTTTTGGCTCGCTTATGTAGCACCACTAGCTTTGGACGCGTTGCCGGTGCCCAGGGTCGTGCAGTTGGTGCGGGTGCTTGAGCGTCAGTTGAAGTAGTCGCGGGCAACCGTTTACTACGAAGAGACTGTACGGTGTATTGGTTGGCGTGTTGTAATCTTGATGACTAGTGGATAGTATGAGCAGGATATGGGTAAACCCTTACTAGCAATCTGCTTCAAGAACTTCCTGTCATATCGTCGCTGAGCAGATAGGGCTTGGAATGCGCCTCAGGGTAATGCGTGCACACGAACAGGCTCCCTCGCATTACGCGCGTTTGTAGCTGCCAGGAGATGAAAACAGACTTCGTCCGCATTGCAGGTTGGCGATGTTTGCTCAGTGTCCCACTTTGCAGTCAACTTGGGCAAAGGAGGACATGCTGGCCAGGTCGCTTTGCTCAACCTCGAAAAACAGACTCATCGTGAAGTCGTAAGGCATTTTTCAGTCGTAAAAAGAGGCATTTAAAAAGGTCCGCGATGCTTCCATTTGCAGTTTAGTGAGATTTCGTGCATAGGAATGCGCTCTCCATAGGCTCACAGGTTGCTTGGTGGGGGTTTCGGATTTGAATCTTTGGTGCTTTAGAACCTTGTCGGTGCAGTTTGCGCATTATTTGTGATGTTCGTGCTCGTTCTCTGAATTTCCTCTCTCGTTCGAAGCCCACCCAACACTAATGAGGTAACGTTTGAGCTAATGGCTATCGAATGCGCATAATGATGCTGTGAACAAGTTGGTATAAGGTTAATGATTTAATACTGCTGGGCAGCAAATACTTTCTTCATTAGCACGTTGAAGGATTTTGGTACCTGTTTGGTTAGGAGAGTACAACGAATACTTCCGATGAGAGGGAGGGGTTGCTGGAGTGCGTGAATATCAGTTGTATGGTCAAGTTGCTATTCGTTCCGTTTCTCTAATATATGCAAGGAGTATCCCTGTGGGTCTTTCCCAGTATGCGTAATGTCGTCACCCCTTCCACTCACTATCCCTTTTCTCTAGAAGAGCAGTTTTCTGCTTCCGCTGCATTTTGTTTTAGAATAATTCGTTTGACAGGTGGAGTGCTTTGTTTCGGGAAGTAGAGTTTAGCTAGCTCATTAGAGGTATTATTTTTCCTCATCGCGCTATATTCTCTATAGGAGTGACTTTTCGCTAAATGCGCGTCGCTTCGGCGAAGGAGGATAGGAAGAGGATGGCTGCAACTATGAGGTGTTACGACATTATTGTGCAGGCTCTCGTTTGCATTTCATCGGCTGTTGTGCGCATCGTTGGCATTCACACCGAGACCTTCTTTGTAAGGTGCCGATAAGAATTTATAAACCAGGCACACTGAGTTGGTAAAAGGTAAGCAGGCGTAGTATGGTTGGTGGGGTGCGTGGCTCTTAGCGCTGGAAGCAAAGGTGTGAAGTACTTAAGCGGAAGAAGGTGGGCAAAATGGACGGTGTATTATTGATGTGAGAGGTTCGAATAGTTCTGTTATGAAAGTTGAGACGAAATATAGGGAGAGAATGAAGTAAGAGCAGTTTGGGAAGCGTGAGTGCGCTCATCACGCAGCACTCGTTGTACTCTTATCGTGTTTGATAAGCTCCTACTTTGTTGCTGATTTCTGAAAATTGCACTCATAGCTTATTTACCGTTTTGCATTGCTTCCTTCTACTCAACGAAGTGCTTCCGCTTTCTTTAAAATATCAATTTTATTTTATGTGTCCCCATCTTGAGGTGTCTCCCATCTCGGAATCAGTGCGAATGTTTTACGCTTGCAAGAGTTCTCTTCCGATTTCATTATGATGGGGTGGCGTCAAAAAGTCGATATTTGCAGTTGCATCTCCGTCGTTGACTTGCTCTTCATTGGCGAGATCCTCAGAATATCGTTGTTGCTTTCCTTTGAAGATCATCCGTATTTGCTCATTGGTGGAAGTGGCTCTTTGAGTCGATGAGAGATGAAGGCGTTTCAGAGTCACAACTTCAGAGGGATGTTGTCGAGTGGAGGGCAGAATTGGAGATAAAAGTTCTTATATGGCATAAGTTTTGCCTCTCAGCTTTTATCGTCGTTGCATTCGTGTTTTATTTCTTGATATTGGCGGATACAGAAACACGCGATCAGACAGATATACGGGAAGTGTTTGCTGTTCTCAGTGCGTTTTTGCAAGAATTTTCGAGAGCGAATAATAACATGATATATGATTTATTGCAGCATCTCTTCGTTTCTAAATCAAATATTCACTGCGGATTCGAAGAGAGAGCATTTTCAGTTAAGTAAATTTAGAGCAAGACGCGCCTTTTTTTCTATGTTCTCGTTTTTCGATTCATCTTAATCCGTTTTTCTTTCAGGATGATGCGCCTAGCGTAGTTCTGTATCCAATGACTTGCGCTCTTCTTTTGATGCTTCGTACTGATCGTTTGATTTTCGTCGTTGATCTCTGAGATCGGGCAGTTTTTGTGGAGAAGGCGACTGATAGTCGCAGCATTTAACTAACTAACTGTATCTGGTCACAATGGAGCCTATTCCGGAAGAGGAACTCGAGCTAGCGGGCCTCACGTCTACACGCACGGTGAAACGTGAGCAAAAGTCGCGCTTAACTGAAGTCTATACTTCGGAGCAGGTCGACACTCTCGTAAGGTTGGCCCACTAATGTTAATATCAATAGTGAAGCGCTTAACATGCATCTTTGTAGTGGTGAAGTATCGTCAGTGAAATTGTAATATAGAAAATATCATCCGTGGCGTCGGTGTGGAGCTTTTTGTCTCTTTAGACATTTTTTGTCGATTAATGAAACGTGTATGGACATTTTAGATATTGATTACGTAGCAGTGCCCGGCTCGGAGTGGATTTTACTGCAATCTCTTAGTTTAGTGCACGATGATTTGGGAGTTTGTTTCATCCAGCGATGTGTTTCTTTTAGTTTTTAATCAGTGGTCGTCTATACCGATAACAGCATTTTTGTTCTTCGGTGCTATTAAGCGCACATTATTAGATTAATAAGTTTGCATTACCACTGGGCGGTGATGATGGAGAAGAAAAGGTCGGCAGATTGCCACATGGTGAATAGGCCACAGACGAGACATTTAAAAGAATCGACCGTTTATCGATTTGATCTGATTTTTCTGTAGATGTTAAAGTTTTTCAAGTGCTTCAAAAAGATATGCAGTTCGTATTTGTTCCCTCACAAGATTTGAGAAAGCAGGCTAAAAAGGGTTGCACTTCAAAGTCGGGCAAACATGTTTAGCGACTGAAGCGGAAGCTCAGGTAATAATCATATACCAATGTCGAACTCAAACGCAAAGCAAATCTCAGTTTGTTCTTTACTTTGGAGATAGAGCAAGGTGGTTAGTCAATTTTGCAATGACTATTAATAGTGTTTACGATGGCGTTTGCTCCTTGATGTTTCAAGAGGTGGACAAATGTGATTTAATAAACGGTCAACGTTTTTTTATGCGCAGTGTTTCATATGTTTAAGAAAAAATTCTGATTCGCGTGGCTAACTGGTCTCTTTGATAATTACGCGGAGCAGTTGGCTAGGCATCTGAGGATACGATCTATGGGTGGGCACATGTTAAAGTTGCCAACGAATACTACTGCCGTTTACCGTCATGAATAACACGCCAAGTGCAAAAAGATGCCGTGCTTATCGGGCGTATTGCTTCCCTCTTGCGTTCCGTTGCCGTTAGCAAGTTGGAATGTCATTGTGCTCCACCACATGGCGTTGCCTTTCAAGTTCATTTCGTCTTGTATACTTTTTATGCCTCTCAGCGTAACCAACCTTAAGCATTAGATATTTTTATGTTTTCTTTTCATGTCTCCATTTGTTATACAGATGATAAGAAGGTATTAATTCTTAGTGCTGGTTTTATTTCGCGATTATTCGAGTTCTAAAATTTTCGCTGTAACTATGCGAAAGATCCCTTGTTGCGGGATAGCTGTTAGTGGAACGTTGCATATTTGAGTAGGTGATCGTTGATGAAACAGTGCAGCTGCATGTATTAGTGCTGAATGACTGCATGCGTTGTTATTCAGTGACCGACGTAGGCAAATGGTGATTTAGAAAAAGGGGGCTCTTTGCATCCTTGTTTAGGTCACACAGTGACTAACTTGGATCAGTGATGTTATCAGTTAGGATGTGCTTCGAGTTTTTGCTAGGCTTGTCCCGGACCGCTGATCATCTTGTAAAGCGAGTAGCGCCTGCAACAAATGGAGATCCCCAAATAAAAATACAACTTCGAACGGATGCATTGCATAAACGCGTCTATATCGCTGAAGTTGGGAAGTTTTTTTTAAACGAAATACCGGTTGTAATATTTTGATCGCAAACTTCAACATAGAGGACAAGGTGGTGTCTAGTTGGATTATTCATCATATTTCTCACCCGTCAATTCGTGCTCTCCCATTGATTCATCCTCGCGCTGTTTTTTAGTAGTTTTTTGTTCTGGCGGGATAAGTAAGAAGGTTTCTATTGTATGCAGTCGTCTGCACCACTTTCATTTAGTGCTGCACTATCAGGGCATCTTCTTTAAAATAAGTAAGTTTGAAGCGATGCGAATTCCGCATGCCGAGTACCATTCTGCAGTTAAATAATACGAGGTTGGCTAATCGGTGCCTAAGTTTACCTCGATTAAGCAGCTGTTTTCAGCACTGTACCCGAATCAGCAGTACCTGACTCTTGGAAGCTTGCCAACGAGGAGGTCTACATCGATCCAAGGTCTGCTCTACAATGCATACATTTATCCATAAGGGCGATTTTTTCCACATTGCTATTTGATAGTTCGAGTTCACTGTGTGGTAAAAAAAACGTATACTAAGTTAGCAAGGGGATCTCATCACTAATTGTCACCGTGATGATGGCTTGAAGTTAGTTGTTCGCACGCAACGTAATGGTGATCACCCGACTGTTTTACAGAGGGCTCAGATTCTTTTTTACAGTGGTGCAGTTGGTGTAATGATTTGGATATTGGATGAACTTTTCAGTTAGTCGGGATAAAACTTGCGGAAGGAGTGAAATGCTCGAAGCGCCGGTAGCGACACTAAAAAGTTTGATGCATGATTTCTTTGGAGGAGAATATTCGGCGATCCCTGCAATTTACAATAGCAAAATAGAGCTTCATTGTTAATTTTTAGCTCTCAAGAGGGAAAGAGGGGGGGGGGGAGGGTAGTTGTGGGATATTTCTTCCTTTCACTCTGCCTTCAGTAGTGCGTTTGGAAGCAGTTCAAGTCGTTTCACATGCGGTGTCAATACGAAATGCCTCGAATGCAAATTGAGTTATCAGAATGAGGAAGAAAATAGAAACGTCATCCTCAAAAAGGAGTTTCTAGTGGGACATTATCACGTTCATCCAAAGTGAGAATTATAGTGGTGTAAACGGTCATTGTCACTCGCTGTAATATAGATGTTGTGTACAACTTGAAATGCGGCTCAGTAGAATTGGTCTCAATCGAGACTACCTTTGTTACTTTCGAAGGAGGCTTGTGGCGAGCTTTTCGTGAGAAACGGGTATTCGTTTTGTTTGCTTTTCTTTGTGTGTGATGCACCGCTTATTTTCCCTTTTTAATAGTGCATTCGATGAGCACATACTCGTATCAACATGCCGCAGATCTCTTATGTAGGTGTTAGGTTAGGGTGTCAAATAATGCGGCGCTGTGTAAACCGCGGTGCGTAATTTTGCTACAGGGACCAACCAAAAGTTCCCGCAACTCTTCTAAAGAACATTATTAGAAGCGTTTCGTATTGTTAGCACGAATTTGTTCTCTCGGGAGCTGACGTCGCTGGTTTTCAGTATGGCGTCAACATACGTAACAGAGGCATTAGCCGGTCCGACGAGTGCGCGTGGTTCAACTTACTCGTATACTTATGAGTCACACTATGACGAACCACCGCATGAAAGTGAAGAGGAGGTAAACCCCTACGCAGTTGGCGACTCGGAAGTGGAGCGGCTTTCTACGCAGACGCAGAAGGTAGGGGTTAGTTGAGTTTTTGTAAAGGTGAAGGATTTGATGAGATCTTAGCTGTTGAGAGACGCATGAGTCCGCAGTGCAGGACTCGGCATGTCTGTGCAGTGCTGTAATATGCTGTTCTAGAAAAATCGTAAGCGCACCATATCTGCCTGTCGTTCCGTTTGCATTCCTCAGTATACAATGGCATAACTCCACTTACATCTTCTGTCGGAAAGAAAGGAAGGAGTGATAGAGTTTGTCGGTAACTAGTAATATCTAGTGGACTTTGAGTTTTTCACGTTGCTGGCAGCTTAGATGAAAGTACTGGCCAACTGATAAAGTGTTAATCAAATGAATCGAGCTTGGTTTCATGAGCAGGTCGCAGCCACCGTTGACCATTTGTGAATAATTTCTTTGACCCGTTGGGCCTTTTATCATCTATTATGTGTACCGTTTTCTGGGCGTCATTTAGGTACTGCTGGTTGTCACCTCAAGTTGTTAATGCTAAATCTCACAACACCAGAGAGTAATTGAGGAAGTTTCTACATGGCAAAGTAGGAAGTAGTGTCCGAAGTCTTGGTTTATTTAATAGTTGTGGATTTGCCACCAGAGATTTGGTAGGTTTTAATTGCATTGTACTTCGTCACTGTGAATTGCAATATAGTCTAAGAAGCTTTTGAAGCAGCGGAGTGTAGTTAAGTCGATGAAAACTGTCAAGTTGTTGCAGCTGACAAACTAAAAAGTGCTATGAAGTTTCTAAGTGCTGAGCTGTCAAGTGGGAGCGCTATGCGAATGAATGTGCATAATATCAAGTTCATGTCACTCAGTTAAGTCAAGAATTAGTGCGCTGACTTCATCCGTGAACTCTATTCGTGTTTTTATATTTAGAGAGTGAAAGCGACCTTTATATAGAACGTAATTAACGAGGGATGTGTCAGTAAATAACGATGGTATGTATGTTTAAGTTGAAGGATGCTTGATGCTGAAAGATCTCTTTCAGATCACACGGGTAACGAAGGTGACAACAACGCGATCAGTGCGGCAGCTGCCAATTATGAGCTCTGAAACGAATTTCTATTTCGATGCCGAGGGCAGTCCGATGCCAATTGGGGATGTGTCGTCTTCCATTTATGAAAACGGTTTCAATTGAGCAGCTTATTTAATAAGTCTCTAGAAAAAGGGGGAAGTAGTATTATGGCGATTATTGGAGCACATATGCCTAAAATTGTAACAAAGAATCGACTGTGACACTATTCTTCCAACTTCAGCTTTTAGAAAATGATTTTTAAGGAGTTCGAGCGAACTGCTGAATAAGTTTGTAAGGTACTGTGCTGCTAAAAACTGAACCGTCTTTGAGGTCTAATGATGAGAGCTAAAGGAACGACAAGGTAGTTGATGGTTTTATGGTCGTATTCTTGTAACGCGTGTAAGTGGTACTGTAGGTTCGGGAGGATTGTGGTGGCGAATCAATATAACAGCAGAGATTGTGGCATTATTTAAAGAAAAGTGAAAGTGCAAAGATAGCGACAGCGGCGAGGCAGAAATCTAGATCACCGTGCTTGAATATTATAAGAACAGGCTATTGTCAGTTCCAAATACAGCAGCGGTTTGGTTATGCACAACAAACTTCGATGGAGCCATTCGTTGAATGGAAATTATCTCTTCACTGATTACTATAGTGCAGCATAGTTGAGCAGTGGTTGTCATTGTTGTGTGGAGAATCGAAAGCTTCTCGAAAAAATATTTGTTTTTCGTTAACTCGGAGATTCGCTATTGTTCCACACATGCGGGAACCCTCGAGGTTTCCGATATGTTTCTAAACTCAAGGAAGCAGCACATAAGAGAGTAATTTTAAAGTCAGCCTCGTGAGCGCGGAAATGTTCTAGTCCATTCAGCTTCTGCTGAACTATGTGCGGTACTTTTTAATAAAACCCGTGAAGGTTTTGCAGAACCGATTTCCTAGAACTATTACTCATGTATATGCTTTCATGGGAATTAAGCGAACTTATTGACTTTTTGTTTTCACCCTCTTCGCTGATATTGTTCAGTACAATGCTTCTGGGCACTTCAAAGTAGGGAGCGATATCTGCAGTGATTTACTTCTTTCGAATTTCAGTAGGTGAGTGCCCAGAATTTTCCAAAACGAAGTTGATTTATGTTCGCGAACAAAACAGTCGAGCAGGCATGCGCATATTGTTCAGGAGTCAGTGCTATAGACAAATGTTGCTGATTTGCATGAATAATGCAGGAATGCGGGGATTTCAGATGAAGTTGTTGTATATGCGTTATCATAGTTATACTGGATGAAACAATAAGGTGCGCTGTTATTCACCGTTTTTTTGCAGTGCCCTATTCGGATAGTGAACTTCTTGCTTTGGGCATTGATTTGGCAAGGGAGAAATCTAGTGGGACTCGTGGATCCTCCTATGACACACCGCCTCCGGCTCCGAATAACGCATATGAGAATGAGATTTATGGTGGCACCACTTCAGCACAGTACGGTAGGTTTTGCACGCATTTAATTGTGTTTGTGCTGTTGTCAAGCAGTTTGCAGATGTGCATTTTTGCTTGGTATGCCTTCGAAAAGGAGTGGAATTGTTAATTTGAGTATTTCATTGTGTGTCGATTTAGAAGCCGGTTGTGAGGTTCGTTTTCCTAAATTTAATGTTTCACTGATTTGCGCGCATCGGAAGTTCCGCCAAGAATTCTGGCTGCCAGTGTCGCACCGATAGAGATGAAAGCCAGAAATAATATACGTAGTTCAAACATTACTGAGGTATTAGGAGGAGAAAAGAGCAGAAGACGGTAATACGCAGAATTTTTCTCTTACAAATTGCGCATTGTGTAATTCTTAATGCATTCTTCGATTAAAGTGGAAACGCGTTCACAACTAAAAAATACGATCGGCGGAGTAAGGACGCAGGCATTAAAGTCTTAGCTCCTGTTACCTTTCTTTTACCTCTTGTTTATAAATGTGACCACCTGCAGCAGCTATGTTGTGCCGATGTCTGCCCATATTGATGCAAATGCTCTATGTTTGTCGTTTGATATCTTGTGGAAGGAGTACCTAGAAATTTTCACCGTTTAGACGTGCCAGGATGTGCAGGGGTGCCACAGGTCACTCATGTCGGCAGTCGCGATGTCGAATTGGCATGGCTTCGGCCTGACTCCGATGGTCTTGCTGGACCATTAATTGGATATCAGGTTTGCGTCCTTTTCTCGAACGCCTTTGTTCGCTGATGTGCTTTTTTCTTAGTCGCTTGATCTTGCCTTCAGAATTCCTATTGTACAGCATTATTTTATTATCAACTATAGGATAGAGAGTTAAGGGACCGATCGAAGTTGTTGTTTAACTTTGTGATTCTGCTCAGAGAAAATAGATTTTCTTTGTAAAGCTATACTGTATCTAGTAAGCAGGTGGAACCCTGGAACTATGATCACCTTTCTTTTGCCTAGCGGTTAATGGTAGTGGCTAGAGGGAGATTGCTATTTTACACACAGGAGCTATGGTTTATTCAGCAAGATGGGGAGACTAATAAGAAATACAGGTGCCCCTCCTTCGTAGAATCGGATCTAGATAGTGTCGTCTTACTTCGCTCATAAGTAGTAAAAAAATTTTGATGCTCATTTTCCAGGAACATTTCAAATTTTTTAGGCATCTTTTTTCTGGAAGTTATTTGAGGTTGAGTTTTTAAAGTGATTACAGAAAGTACTGTTAGTAAGAGAAATGCAGTTGTTGAATTGTAAGTAGGATCGAGTGTGACGTAGTAATATCAGGCGTACCTCATCAGTATGCAGCAAAAATCCAGCAATATTTACTGGAATTCTGAATTCTGTACAATGAGCAAAAAGACATTGGCACATTGTATTTAGTATCATGATATATCTTAATCATGGGGAGGGGATAGGGGATCCGGTGCCTTGCAAGCGGCAGTTGTTGAAGGCAGCAGTTACAGGAGCGTAACCATAAGCTTTTCTCGCATATGTCCCGGTACGTGCATATGTCACCCTTCTATATTAGTCGATGTAGTATTATGTAATTAGTTTTTTTTTTTTTTCACGCAGTTACATATTCACACTTGTGAGCTGCGTTATTCTTTTGTCCATATATTTATATGTCTTTCTGTTAAGTGGTTTTAGCGGGGGAACAATTTGATCTGGGGTTTCAAGGTTTGTTGGGTTTGTTCAGCTCGCCACATTTCAAGTTAATAAGTCAAATTCGAAAAAACTTCAAAAAATTCGAATGTGCCAAACAGTTTGTGTGCACATTAGTAGTTTTTATTTTTACGTTGGGATTGCTGAGCTAAGCAATAAAAATACCTAATATCAACATTTTACAGAAGACTTATGCAAGCACGTGGACAGATTAGGATATAATGGCTTTGTTCCACATATTTAAATATTTGTCTAGTCTGAGGAAGTGAATAGTCAGGTAAGCGGATTGCAAAGATACTCGTGATACTAGTTTTTCAAGTCGAATCTTCATTTACTGCTTCATGATCTGGATGGATACTTCAGGAATTGAAAGGAGATTTCTCGAAATAAGATGAAATTTCATCGCAAGAGACAGCAGTCTGCAAAATTCATTTGAGCGGAGCAAACGAATCTTGCTGCGCACCCGTTACGTCATTACCTTTCATTTGGACAGTGCTTCAACGATGAGCGCAGACGACATTTTAAACATTGCAGCCATTGCAGCGCTAATAAGCTACAGACCACGAACTTTATCCATTAGGATTTTCTCGTAATGAAACCACCGCTCCGTTGCCATTACGAATTTGCTCCGTCATTGCTAGTTTGATGTGCCATTATATCCAAATCTGAGACAACTCCTGAGCCATCTTGCTCTCTTCCAGGAGTTCTAGGTTGATTTTAGAAGCGAGAGAGATGCTCTGGAAAGTAGCTGCATCCTTGCGTTGCCTCATTGAAATGGTTCCACACTGTCGTCTTGTTGTCGCGACGCAAGCTCGACATGAGATTTATTGTTGCATTTTTGATGGTTGTGAAGGGTTACGCAAAAGTGTAGCTGAATTAATATAACACTCACTAGTGCTGGTTTTATTGTTGAAGTTTTCAGTGGAAGTTTGGGTTTTCAGGTGGAAATACGACGTGTGGGAACGACAGAATGGGTGCCAGCGCATGATTTCCTCATAAAGGATACCAGCTGCAGGAGTAAGTTATATGTATATTGTGTGATTCTTGCTATCTGCCGAAACAGCAGGTGCTCTTCATTACAAGAGCAGTGGTTAAGGGCGCGTGAGTGCAAAATGGCCCTCTGTTTTAGCAAGATATTTAACTTCTGAAATGTTAGGTGCTAATTTGCACGCCGCCGCATATTTATCTGTAAAATACTGAAGGTGTAGTCGCCTGGTGTTTTCATGTATTCTTTAGCGGCAGTCTGGTAAAGTTTACTGTTAGAAACTAACCGGAGCTGCGGCTTGAAGTATTTTAGCCATGCCGAATTGCCGCAAGCGATATCCATCTGTATAAATAACCCGAGCTTCAATAGGAACATCGATTATACTGTTCCGCATCGTTGCTGTTCGCAGCTTCCAAATACCAAATGAAGTGACACAGCAAGAACGCTTAAGGGTAAAGTTTTCTTGCCAGTAGTCGCCAAGGCGTCAGCATAAACGCCTGGTTGACAAGAAACTTGGCCCCCACACGAATAAAGTGGTATGCTGGAGCAGGACGGCATCTAATATATACATTTATTGCTGACTTACTGCTGCCATTGCAAGATGTGGTGGCACCATTACACTGTTAATTCAACAATGTAGGAAAACTAACTTTTTTTCCGAGATGAACGGCGCCGATTGGGGAGAAGTAACGTTGCAAACAAAAATGCCATATTTAAGGGAATTCAGCATTAAATGTATTGCCGCTTATTGAGCTGAAATAATAAATTGACTATCGGCGTCATGTGCACCATTGTATGCCAGTGCTATCTCTGTATCTTTCCGCATTAGTTTGAGTTATTAAGGAAAGTCAGCCAACTTCGTGAACTTGAATCAAAGATCTGAGGATATCAAGGAATTAGTGCTGGATATACATCGCTTTTTTCACTACATTACGAGATGCCGTAAAAGAACGTATACCATCGCCTCAGTATTGTTAGCACCATGTACCTTTCCACAAAATTTCGAGAATCCTATGAGGTTTTTCATATGGATTTGTCACCTCTACAGTATAATGCAAATATTACCATAGCCGATTGGATGAGTGTAGACGGAAGGCAACGTGAAGACTGTAGTCGAACGGGAATATGTGCGTTTTAGGGGTTTTTGTGCCTCAGTGACCTTGCGTTGTGTGAACACATGCAGTGCACATCACATTCCTCGTCTTGTCTTTGATCGTTTGTGTATTTGCGCCCCTCGTTAGTCAGTCTCTTCCAGTTTCGTGCCCAGTGTTTCGTTTTCTCTTAACGTCTCCTTTTTTCCTTGAAGATCAATTAATGCTATTGTATCTTAATGCGTTGTCGTTTATTGCCAAATGGTTGGTCGCATGTTGCGCCGCACTCTCTTTGTGATAAAGACATGCATTCGTTTCACTTTTGTTGTTGATATTGTGTGCGGCGAATGTGTTATTTGCAGATAAGGCCATTTACACCACGCGGATTGCTTCCCCTCCTCATTGTTCCACATTTGCACCGCACTTTGCAGCTGGCACTTCCGTGAACTCGCCTTGAGAGCCCCACGAGGTAGTATCGAAACACAGTAATGTTTATCCGATATAAAATTACAACCAATTACGATCGCTTGCATTGTTATTAATCTTTATTGGCAGCCAGGCAGCTGTCGACACGTTTCACTGTGACGCAGTAACGCTGCTGCAACCCCAAGGCATTAATTCAGTAATTCTCTCACTCTATAATCTGAACTGTCTGTAGAATCTGCAGGCGGTGCGGCAATTTATAATTGGCATTTTTAATGTGGTGCGTTCTAATCCCATTTTAAGCAGTTAAATGTTGCAAGTATCAAATTTCTCACTGATTATTTGGTCCAAAATTGTTTCATTCGTAGAGGTTTTTCTTAGCCTCATTTTCCCCCTCCACAGTTTTATATCCCAATTGTAGCCTTTTATGGATTTGGTCATCCTTGTAAATGAGTCGGATTGTTCTTAGTTCAGCTCAACAGTCGCATAATTCTGTTTCCGCTTTTTTAATGATTCAGAAGTGCAGTTTCTCATTCAGTACTTTTTTTGCGTTGTGTGAAGAGAGATAATATGTAGGGGCAGTTCGGCTTGATATTTTTTCTTTTCTTACAGCGTTAAGTTTCGAAACTTGGCCGGCCAATTTCGTGCTTCACACTTTGTCCATAGTTGTCCACTGGTTGTGATCGTTAATGGTGAATCGAACGTTGTGGAAATTGAAGCCCCGATTCTGTTTACTTATTGAATCTGTTCTTCGCATTATGCAGATTGTCTTCGTTCCTGACAAGTAATTTATTGACTTTGACACTGCTTGTGCTTGTGTATGGAGGTATTTTCACTTGTTGAGAATTTTGCATCGCTTTAGAGCGACTTCTTCCGCCATATGAGTGCTTTGTTTAATGCCTATGATTTTTGATCATTCTTTAATTCCTTTAGGTTCGTCCATTATTCCTTAATTACAAAAGAATCTCATTCGGGAGCCTTACTCGAATGAGGAATTTATTTGACTGACGTCTCAGTTCGGAAGGACTTTAGTCAGCTGACTTGTCGCACTCTTGCTCTTCTTCGTTTGCTGATGCATCTTCCCGATGAAGCAGCTGATGTGGATCCAAGTTGGACTTTTTTAAAGTTGTCTTGCAACCGGGCAAACGTTCTTTGTTAACACTTTTTTCGGTCTTCTATCAGAGGATTGATTGCAAATATGATTTCTTTGATTGAGTCTTTTCATGTACCGCTCCTGTCGACACCATCTATAATGAGGACCTTAATTGGCATCTTTTAATGAGCAAAGAAATGATATTCTTTTCTTCTGCAGTAGATTCACTTCTCGCAACAGTTGGGTATCTTGACGTTAGTTTCCGTTGCTGAAGTTACGTCAGCTGAATGCTGAAGTGGAAATCATGTTTGTTTTGTCGTGTGGGAAGGTATTTCTTCGTAGGGCTTTTATATCTTTTACTGCATTGGCAATAAAAGCCTGAAATAATCGCGGATTGCTAAGTTTGGCAGATTTGCTCCTTCAGAGATGATGTCGTTCAGTCTGCAGTGGAGCAATAATCTGGTTCAAATGTATTCTATCTTGAAGTGAACGTTGTTGATTGTTGATTGTTATACATATATTATTAAAGGTGATGGAACACGTTAGGATTTGTGAATATGATGCATAAAGGTATCGTAGGGGAATATATAACTATTTTATGATTCAAACTGAAGTAATGTTTATTAAGGGAATGATAGTGCGCAGAAATACCACACTTTAGAGTTGACCGTGGAAGAGAGACCCTCAAATTCTTGTGGAATTGCAGCTTAAATCATTTCTGGATGTGGGTTCATTTTATTTTCTAATCGAAACAATTATTTTTCTTGGAAGTTGTGGTCTTCTCCCACTATTCTACTACCATTAATTTAATTCGTTTAGATTATTGCTTTTTCTGCACGTCAGACGCCATTTCCACTGTAATTGTATGTTTTTTATAGTAACGAATCTTGATCCAATGGCTGAATACGAATTCCGGGTATTGGCGGCGAATTCGGCTGGTTTCGGATTACCGTCTGCTGCCTCAGCCATCGTGCAACTGAGGCCCCGTTTTGATGAATCAAGTTCACCAATTGGTGGGCTTTCCTATCTCCATTTCTAGTTGTTTCTTCTTTTTTTCTGGAGAGGAGAGGATGGTCCGTGAAGCATGTAAGGGTAATTAATTTATAAATCAGCATAATTAGAGCTCTCTCCGCAAAGTTTGTTTTTCTTGCATTTCCATAATGCGTAGATTATATTGTACCATTTGACGACTAAGAGAAGCGTTGCAGTACAGTGGCATTAGTAATGAAGAGGTGGATTGGAAGTTTGAAGATATTTTATTCGAGTTTTGCTCTCGATTTAGCAATGTCTCGTATTTAAATACAAGTTCACAGTACCAAGTATGACTGGATGTCATTTGTTGTTAACCAGACGGGTAACAGGCAAATGGCGGGGAACGGCACCCGGTCGGCCTTACGTCAGTGCAATGGATACAGATCGTGTAACAATCGAGTGGGCGCCTGCGATCGCCGATCCTGATAGTGCGCCTGTCGCCGGATACCAGGTGCGGCTTGCTCCTATCGAATAAATTAGTCATCACAAAACGAAAGGCGAAAACGCCTCATTTTTTAAATTGCCTTCATGAGATATGCTGATGAGGTTGAGTCGATGGATTCTTGATGCGATTTTGCGCTCTTCTCTGCATTTCGGTGGATCTGAGGAAAATTTTTTCATTAGGACTTATGCAGTGCAGATCTAACCTGCTAGCCGGAGGTGGCGTAAGAAAATAGGTTGTCCTGTTCAACAGAAAGGAAGTGCTCATTGATGAGCTATTCACCAAGTAGTATCCAGTGTGGTCAAGTTCATTTGATGTGCTACTGCTGGTTTCGTGTGTTGTGCTGGGGTGTGGCATTAGCGTTGTTGCGTGCGTGGACTAAAAGACGGCGCTTTGATCCAGCGGGTGGGCTGATAAGTATAGTTAGGGTATTCCTGAGATTTGACTGCATCAATTTGCTTTTATTGTTATCATCTGTTGTAGTGTGCATATGCTTGGCATAAATACTTGTCTGATGCTTGCTGGAAGGTGCTCGAATGGCGTCCAGTGAAAGAGGGGGAGGGTTTTGGTTGCTTTTGGTAAACCCTTGCTTCTACTGCCTCGCGTTTGATTAATTTGCATTAATTGGCAACTAATATAATATTATCTCGTCATGCATTCATTCATCTTCAGATAGAGTACAGACCGGCGGGTACGGCAGATTGGATCCAGTCGAATGATTACCTTGTTGTGGCATGTCACTACGAAGGTAATTGATTGCACATGCTCACCTCAGATTTTTAAAACAGTTGTTTTTTTTGATTGGGTGACCGCTCCGTTTCCTCTTTATTCTTTTTTTCTTCTAAGATGTTCCGAAAGCTGTCGCTCCCGACATGTGATTTACAGCAGCAGTGTATGCTTGCATTTTTCGTTTGTGCTGACCCGATTCGCAGCAGATGTATTATTTTTTAATTGTAGTAACCATACAGTACAAACGAGCTGTCTTTTTCAGTTCAAAACTTGAGGCCGAATGGCGAATATGAGTTCCGAGTGCACGCACGCAGTGCAGACGGTCTTTCCGAGCCGAGCCCACCTTCGGGTATCGTAAGGATTAAGCCTTCTGTGCCTTCACGAGGCCCCACTTCGCTCCAACCTAGGATCGATATCTGTCCTCCTGGGCAGCCTCAGGTTCGTTTAAAAGAGAGAATAACCAAGTGCTGAAAAGTTATTTATTTCACCTGTTAGAGCTGATTGATTTCATTTGGCTTGTAGTGTTCATATTCTACCAAAAGCAATGCATATTTAGGTGGGAGGATGTGGCTTACTGAGAAAAAGGGAGCGCACGCCGTTCTTTTTTTACGAAAGTAAGGAAGGTAACGGAATGTTTGCACTGAGCAAAGTCAATGAAAGGCGTGTATTACATGAGTCAACACTCAGTACACTCTAGTCTGCGTCTTTTTCGGTTTTCTTGTATTTTTCAGGAACATTATGAAACCATTTTCGAATGATTGTAGTTGCTGCTATGTTCCAACAAGTTTATATATTCAGCAGGCCTAGGGCAAGGGGAAGCTATGGAAGTGGTGTATTTGAAGTGTTACGTTTAATGAGAAAATGATCAGGTGCTATGTTCGAATGCGAATTGTTTTCTTTAAGGACGCTTTCCTGGAAGCTAATAAGTGCGTAAATTCTTGTAGCTGCACTACGAAGGAACTTGCTGCCTTTTTTGCAAGCTCTTCTTATGACCCTAGTTTTGTAACAGGTTTTTTTGTTGGCACTTATGAGTGTAATCCGTTCATCTGTTTCTTAGTTTTTCAATATGTCATATTGATTTGTGTTCTTTATTTATTTCATATTCAGTTAGTAAAATACCTTATTTGTCGATGGCTTGTGTGATTATCGCTTGATTAATGCGTGTTTTAAATCTTTCTTACCTAGGTGGAAGAAGTGGATTCGGACTGGGTAAAACTGCGTTGGGCGGAATCCGGAGAAGTGGCTTCTGATGCCATCACGTACATCGTTGAATATCGAGAGATCGGCGATCCGCTGTGGTATACGGCCAACACCACACCTGTTTATGATACTACCTACACAGGTATATTTGTTGTTGAAGTTAAGTACGCAGTAAGAAGTACGTTCTGTAATCATTTTTATTTGATTTCTGCGTGAAAAAAGCGCTGTTTAAAACATGGAACCTATTTGGCGACGTGTTAGCTGACGCTGGAAAAGTGACAAAAGGATTGCTTTGATCGATTTACTAGGCGGTTGACATGAAAAGGATTTAGAGCAGGAATTCAAAGTGCAGTGGTGCAGTCGGATAATGGATAAGTGCGACCGCTTTGTCAGGATGGGGGTCCGAGTTTTTAATCTCTTCTGGTACTTTTGCTTCTATGCTCTGCATTCTCGGTTGCTAATTTCATTTGTTGACTTATTAGAAAAAAATATAGCTGCCAGATTTATTTGGCTTCATTTGTTTTTTAAGGGTGAGTCTTTGGGAATAGAATGAACACAAGACACAGAGAGGAACGACTCTTAAATATTTCAAGTGTAATGGTGTATCCATTTTCCATCCGATCTGTTTGTTCAGAGGACATGTTCGCGAATTACATATTTGATGCTTGTGCGGGCGTGAACAAGTTGCTGCATGGTTTGCTCTCTTGTCGTGTTTTCCAAGTGATTACAGCAGTGTCTTACAGTGAGTCGGTTGAGAACAAGCTCAACATATGAATTCCGCGTAATCGCGCGTTCTGTTGATGGCGGCTGTTCGTTACCGTCACTTGTATCGGATGTTGTGCAGCTGCGACCTTCGACTAAAAGTGATGGCGTACATGGTGTGCCATCAAAGCCGTTGCCTCCCGAGTATGTCGACTTCGAGGGTGGTGATCGAGTCACATTATGCTGGTTTCCAGCAGCTAGCTCGCTACCAATTGAGGTATGTCTTCTAAAGCTTCTATAGGGCGTTCATCGTCTTCCTTGAATTATTCGCTTCTTTCAGCAGTTTGTTTAGTAGTGGCTATTGAGTGACCAATCTGAATTTAGCATTTGTGCTTCGAAAAAGTGATTTTCTGGTTGAGAGGAGATGAAAAACTCGGTTACTGAATAGGTGCAGTTGGGCGATGGGCTTCATCCAATCTGAGGCTGTTTCTCTTTCAGGATTGCAAAACTGCGTGCTGTTTTGTTCATGACGTAACTTTGAAATGAGTTTTTCGTTTGCTGCTTTGTTTATTGAGCTGGATTTAATTTGTTATTGAATAAGGGAAAAATTACTTAGTTTTGCAGAGCCGAATTTAATTCCGTACTCTTTCAAAAATTTTTCGTAGCTTTTATCGTATCCAGTAGGAAATCTCTTGAGTTTTTTCTACTCTGACATGGTTTCGTTGGCAGTCGGTAAGCCGGGTCTGAGATGTCATCCGAGACAGCATGGATTTAAATTTTGTACTACTTAAAATGCCCGATTCTCTGTGTGGTGCTTTTGTGAAAGATGTGCTTGTTCTTCAGATGGAAGGCAGAGGCAGTTTTTTTGAGGCATTCAGGGATCTTTCGAACGTAGCGAGTCTCGACTGTTGTTTTAAGATGAATGTAATGTTCCCTCCAGTAATGCAGTTCGCTTATGCAGCAGTGCTTCTCTGATTACTTAGCGTAATTTGAAATGTTCTCGGTCAGGTAAAATAGCCACCTGTTTTAGGGGTAATGCATTACCCGCTGCATTTTTAATATTAAAAAAGGCTTTAAACCGCAAGGAGCATAATCACAACTGGAAGTCAGCATCAACTGAAATTACAGCTGTGTAACGTTATAACAGCATATTATCTCCTATACAATTTCCTATATTGTCATCATCAAATGACAGTGCTGCTTAACTAACAAATACTCCTCATACAAGCCGGCTGAGGATTTCGCTGTTTTATATAAAGGCGAGAGCCTAACGTCATATAGCTATTATTATTGTTATTGTTATTATGTGATTTGTTTTATAATCTAGCAAGTCGGGTTCCCTGCGTTCCGTAAGTGGGCGGTGATGGTGGATTTTCTTTTTCCCGGCGGTTATCCGCAAGCAATGGTTGGTATGTAATTTTGCACCATGAATTCAGCAGGTGGTGTGTTTGTTTGCAGGGTTATGATGTTGAATTCCGTGACTATCAACAGGATTCGGCCTGGTACAAAGTTAACGAGCTGTTGATACATTCGTGCAAGATGACTGGTTAGTGTTTATATTATCAGTAATAATGCTCACTAACCAAAAGCAGAAGTGCGAAGGTGGGGAAGGGAGAGAGAGGGTATTTAACGACAAACCTCAGCGTTCTGCCTAAATTCAGAACGAAGTGGATTCCTCCTATCGTTGGATTACAGATCCCTCACGTTCTCATTGGATTAGGATCGTCTAAAGTGACATCTCAAGGGATAAAGTTCTTATTTGAAAAAAGTGTTGGTGAAGTGTACGAATGGATTGTCGATGCGTTAACACTTAAACAATCGCAGCCACCAGTCTTGCGTGAGGTATGAAGAATGTGGAGGAATATTTCAGTTGGCGACCTCATTGTGGGCCATGAATACCAGTTTCGTGTCATCGCACGTAACGCACTGGGATTTTCGGAGCCATCTAATCCTTCTCCTCCGATGCTTATTGGTGCACCATCCAGTGAGTTTGGTTTGACATTCATTGAGCATATTCACGATGTTCGTTTAGCAGTCACGGGAAAATCCATCGTTGTGAAAGTAATGGGGAAGAGTTTAGTGATCGAGAGCTAACGATATAGGAGAGTAGCGTTGCGTCTTGCATGTGAGTCGGGTATGACCGTGAACCTGGTAGAGGAAGGAGTTTTCGAATCGCAGTGTTTTTTCGAGATGGAAATGTGGAAGGAAGTTCAGATATGAGTTGATGAGAGGAAGGTGATTGGAATGTCGAACAGCTTGAAACGCCAAGGAAAGCGGTGGTTAACATATGGCTGTGGGGGCTGATCTTTCTTCCACCTTTAAGTTTACGAGCGAAAGGTTCCTTGCTGTTGAAATTATCTGTCTAGATCCACATTCCTCTTCTGTTATCAAATATCAAACAAATGTGCAGTGTTACGTGGTCCAATTGCAGAATCGTTACGTTGAAGCCTTACAGTTGGCATACTTTCAGCTTATGTATGCAAGGTTCAAGTTAGCAGCTATTGTTCTGTCAAATCATAAAGTCTTTCAGATGGTGACATGAAATACGTTGAGGCCGAACGTTACGGAATGGTGCCGTTGCTGCAAGATGAGATGGTTCGTGAGTCACCACCTTTACCGGATAGGGACGATTCGCCCCCTCCCATACATCGCACTCATCTCATGAAAGGAAAGGATGGTTGTAAGTTATCATCGTTTGCCCGTCATGGTGCTAAATACTTATTGGTACACAGTTTAGAGGATAAATGGGGAAGGGATTTTTAAAGTGCCTTTGATCAGACTGCCTTGTGCTGGCGATAAAATTAAAGATGCCTTTTTACTTGTTTCATATAAAATTCAATCGTTGAGATGTCCTTTCTTTGAAACAACGACAAAAGAGGGATTCAGTATAGACTAGAGATGTTGTTCAGCGAGAGAAACAGCGCGTATAGTTTCTGCTATACAGTTTGGTGAGTAGAGTGTAAGAGAATTAGGCATCTTGCTTGGTCGTGAGTTGCGAGTGAATTGATCGTCCGAATCGAATAGCGTCCTTTTAACCTGTGTATTAATACAGCACTAGAGTTTGTTGAGCTAAGGCGTTAACTGCTATCTGCGCAGCGCAGTTATAGAATGTTGTATTGCAGTGCATTGGCGCGACCCGACATTACGAGAAGTGATCGAATATCTGGACAGCGCAGATAAAGTTGAGCAGCTTAATGCTTCGGGCTATTTACAACATCTCACTTTCAACGACAATGCTATCAAAGAGGAAACTAGGTTGGTAATGAGTGTTGCAGCTTAGGTTTCTTGTGCTGACAATGTTCTTTACCGTTATCGATAACCGTCTCAGGCAGCACTCAAGCAGATGTTATCAAATTTTCAAAACACTGCGCTTATCAGTGAAATTCTGCTGTGGATCCGAAGAAGTCGAAATCCTTTAAAAAATGAGTGATTCTTTCTGAAAGCTTCAAAGAAAATATTTATTATTGCTCGCCGACGTCTTGATGCAGCAGAAAGATTTCAAAAAGGGAAAGGAGAGTTGGGGGGACTGCAGTTCTCAAGTTTTCCATTCATGTGATGGCATAGGTACACGCTGGTAATAATTCTATTCGTTTTTGATGATATTCAGTTCACTTACATTTAAGGCGTAATTGATTGCAGGGAGTTGAAAGGTATTCCGAAGTTGGTGAAATTGCTAGGCAGCGATGTGACGGACATACAAAAGAACGCATGTGGATGTCTGAAGAACCTTTCGTTCGGCAAAGAAAATGACAACAATAAGGTTGCTTTCAGAAATACTAAAGTTTTTAGATATGTGTTTCGTGAACTAATTATATCAGTGAAGTGACCAACTCACTTCCTGATCATCTTTCTTAAAAAGGAGTAGCGTGAAAAAGATGTTCATTGAAAGAGCGCTTTTTTTTCTTATTGAAGTCGGTAATTACAGTGCGGAAGGCGGAGAGTGACATTTTATATATCTTGATGAAATACCTACAGTAATGCAATCACGCTTTAGCAATTAGCCTCGGAGTGGGACCCCGTGAGAGCAGTATTCTTCGTCGTCGTCGCATTGTCCAGTACCCTGTCATCTTTGTTGCGCGACTGTTCTTTTCCATTAACATTGTTTCTCCTAAAATATGCATCATTTTTATGCAGTTTTTATATGTGAGAGGTGCCTTCATGTCTGTGGGAAATAACATACCTCTCTTTCGTCCATTTTTGTGGATCATGGTGATATAGTCGAAGTTGAGCATCGCTGCTTCAGTTTCAGGTAGATTGCTGGGCCTCTTTTTTTCTTATACACTGGTTTTTCAGCAATTGGTTGTTAGAGACGGCTCGGCCTCCAGAAGCTGCTGAGAGCTGCAGTAGCATAAGCTTTGTTTGACGTTTTATCTCACTTCTGTTAGGACTTTGCTGCCTTTTTTATCTTTTCCATTTTCATGCACATCCTTAGTTCTTTATTTTTCAATTTTCAGTTTTTTAAAATGACCCTCCTCAGGTAATCTCTTCTTCCCCATTTCTTTCCAGTAGGGGATGTTGAGGGGGGAGGGAGCTATTTGGTTATGAGACAGATGGTTTCTATCTGTCAGTCAGGTTGATGCTTCTTTAAATCTTGCATTTAAGGGCTACTTTATGACAGTAGTGTTATTTTTAGTCAAAGTCTGTTCGCCCTGCTTCAACGTTATAAGATTGAATTTTTATGCCCGCTGGCGACGCACTGAATTATGTTTCGAAAACTAAAGGTCATCGAGGAGGAGGCTTTAAAAGGTGATCGTTAGAACTAGACCTCAAGTAAATGCTTTGATAGGAACACAATTCAAACAGTGCGATTTGCAGAGGGCGATAAGAGCGGCGGGAGGACTAACTGCTCTGACTGCCTTGCTTCGGCAGACGCCTGATGCGCATGTCAGGGAAGAAGCTACTGCGGCACTATGGAACTTGTCCAGTTGCGACGTTAGTTATTTCTTCCATCGTTTCCTGCTGGATTGTGCGTTATACTCGCTCATATCCTTAGGAAGGTAGTAGTTGCTGAAGGTCTCAGGCGCTAAATTTGTCTAAATTGCAACTTACGGTTAGGTCGGAGTACTTTTTGGAGTGAACTTTTATTATTCTTCATTGTTTGCTGGAACGTTATTTCAATATCATTTAGATTGCGTCAGACATGCTTCTTGATATTTACGACATTTCGGGTGCCAGATATTATGCTTCTACAATAATACCTTGTTGCTTCACCCAGAGAGTGGTGCAAGCATGTAAGTGTTCCGCGGTATTTTGCGACAAACAAAAGAGCCAGCCTACGTAGCCGTCTTCTGAGCTGGTGTGTTTCAAGTATTATGTGGTAAGCAATGGGCTGCACATAACTGCATGCTTGTTCGATGAGGAAGGAGTGATGCATAAATGTGCAGAATCCATAATCGGGCATGCATTTCGCATGGTCTAACGGAAAAGGTTAAACGTATCATTAATGTTTTAATTGCCTCTCGCACTTTTGAAACTGGCTGTCACTCGATGTGTTGTTGTAGCATCTTACGAAGCACTTGGTGTCAGTGGGAGCATGTGTAACATATTTTACAAGTATGCACAGTTTCGTTATTTAAATGCGTATTGTGCACATTTTAATATAAATTACAGGACTTGAAACCACTAATATTGGAGCAGTGTTCGGATGTCATTGTACAGCGTGTGGTTGTCCCCTGCTCGGGAATTGACCAACCAAGTGATTCGGAATCAACACGCTCCAACTCGAACGTCTTCCGAAATGGCACTGGAGTGCTCAGGTTTTATATGAACTTCTGCCTTTTTGATACTCTCTCTAAGTGACTGATATATTATGTTTAAAATGTGAAAATTAATGCTGATTGTAATTTCTTTAAACTTGAATATCGGTATCGATTAGCCGTTTCATCGTTAATGAAACCATTTTCTTTTTAATGTTTTTTCGCGCCCGCATTTGTAAAGCGCTTTATGAGATGATCATCCAGCAAAATCGATGAGCATGACTTGATGAATGTCTGTGTATTTCGCCTCACTGAACCACCTCGTATTTCGATAATATCCTCTGCGCTTTGCTAAATTGCACTTTCTCACTGCGGCAGTGGAGGGGAAAATTAAAGGGCTGTTTTTCAAGATCACAGCTTGGTAGTTTTGTGCGTTTACAAACTCTTTCCAGTTGATTTTTTCACGTTCATGTTTGAGGTAGAGTGGTTGCTTGAGCTGCTCGATTCGTTAAAGAGGTATTCCGAACATACTGCAAGTGATTATATTGGCGAAATGTATTGATATCAATAATTGGTTAGTGCCTAGCGATACTGATATGCAAATCTGAAAGAATATTTTTAGAAACGTCTCTGCGGCTTCGGTGGCTGCACGCAAAACACTTCGAGCTTGTCCGAAACTAGTTGATAGTTTAGTGCATTACCTGACTCGTGCTGTTCTCAGCAATCAAGTGGACGCCCGTGCGGTTGAGAACGTAGTCTGTATTCTGAGGAATCTCAGCTATAGGTATGTTCGTTTCCTTGATTTTTTTTTTTGTGCTTATTTATGCGAATTCGTTGGAACGATGTTAAAGTGGATGCGGTAGAGTGCGAAGTTAACAAGTTGGCCGTTGTGCCAGTGTAGCGACGCCAGCTTACCCTAACTTACCGAAGGATTCCCCATAGTCTTGTTTGGGTTGTATTCGCACCCAGTGGATTTATTCACTTCAGGAACTCGAAAACCACATATGGTGATTTATTAATTTGAAAGTAAATATATACTGCAAATCTCAGATTGGTATTGATACATATTCCGGATTGGTGTTTCTGATTTTCATATTTGTTATGTTCATTGCTCCGTTGACGAAATTAGTTGGATAGATGCGTAAAAGTGCGCGTAATGAGGATCAGAGTGATGTTCCTTTAGGGCCTCAAATAAGTCGCCGCTTGTGAATTCCAGCGAATGCTGGCTTCGCATCTGTCTGAGGGAAGGAAAATTTCTACTGGAGTGTTCGACGGGAGTGTATTGTTAACGTTTTCACTTTGATGATTTTTAAGAAGAGCTACTTTCCCGGTCTTCATTAAACATCCCAGTTTGATTTATAATTTTCTTTAGTGAGGACTTTCAGCTAGACTCCTACATATGAATCGCGTTTAAGAACCAGTTCCACTGCTTTTGTGTTGAAATCAAGCATTGAAATAGGTGCGAAATTCGAATAATATTGTCTTCTTTGAAGTTTCAATGTTCATTCTACTTTTTGTTTTTAAGAATCCAGGAAGTGGAAGATCCGAATTATGACCCACGGGCGACTTCAGAATCTACAGAGAGTGCCAGTCGAGAAAGAAGCCGTTCGGCACCCTCTGGTAGTCCAAAGACGAAGAAGAAGGATTCCAAAAAGAAGAAGAAAGCCATCAGCGAGCAAAATGCACGCAACAATAATGCGACTTCCTATCCAACGGTTAATCGAAGTTTTGTCTGCAGGCGTGAATCTTGTAGCGGAGCGAATTGTTTACGTTAAATTCTTTTGGCAGATGGTATCAACGTGGAATTCTTTTTTATAGTTCTTATTTCCTGACGAAAGATGAAAATATATGAGGCGGAGAAGGGGAAGGGTTGGCACGCATTACTCCTCTTACAGTTTCGCCGATTAAACCAACAACTGACATCCAAAAAGATGCATCGCTAGTCCTCTGCCTTCTTTCATGCAACGAACCTCTCTTGGTAAAAGCAGCTGTGGTCCTATGTTTCATGGATGGGTTATGAGGCAGATCAAAGGCTACCTATGCAGGGGATGACTGAGGACGAACTCGGATTTAGAAGCTGGCCGTGGATGCATGTCGTCTTTGAAATTTGCATTTGCGTAGTCAGGATATTGTGATATTGAGTCTTTGAAAAAAAAGCTGTGCAGAAACGAACATGCGTTGTTTTGTTGTCGGAAAGGTTGTTTTGATGCTAATTAAAGTGGTGTTGGTATAGAATATGGAATTGATATTTTTTGGGATTATCTAAACTTGCTGCGCTTGAAATACTATATGGGCGAATCGTCATTGTAGGGTGCCGAACTGTTGTGGCAGCCGGAAGTGGTGAAGTTGTATCTTCGGCTGCTTCAAGAATCTTCCAACTCAGACACTCTCGAGGTGAGCTTCTAATTATTCAGTTAAGTGATATTCTCCTGCAAGTTTTATGATCTCTCATTAACGCTTGTTCTATCGTGCAGCATTTGAAAATGCTCTCGATGACGGCTCATTTCACGTTTAACTTTTGCCTTGCCATTTTTAACATTCTCTGTCACTTTAATCGATATTTTCATTCACAGCGATCGCATTTCTCACCGAAAGATTGTTTATGTTGCGACTGCTTTCATATCGTTCACGTTTGCGTTCATACGTTATTCGTTGGATAAATTTATTCGAGTTCTTTTTTTGACGTAAATTTTGTCCTTGTTTTGTAAATGTAGCTTATTGCAGGCATCGGCAGGTGCGATTCAAAATTTGGCGGCGTGCGAATTCGAGCCGTCCGTGGCGGTACGCGGCTGTGTGCGTACCGAGAAGGGACTTCCTGTACTGGTTGAGTTGCTGCGTCTCAACGATGATAAGGTAGTTTGTGCGGTGACTACGGCACTCAGAAATCTTGCTTTAGACCAGGTTCGTTTAAATTGCTTGTATTCGTTGGTTTCTTTGTCAGACAAACCTGCACTTAGAGCACACATTCAAATTGCACATCCAAATTGTCCGGAATATGCTGATCCAGCCGAAGCATCTTAGTTAGTAAAAGAAATTTTGAAAGCATTTGTTGTAATTCACTGTTTTTCCAGAAATAATGTCCATGAAATATTTGACCCTATGTTGTCTGTTCATGATAAGTATAGGAATGCTCTGTTTTCAGCGCAATCGTGAGCTAATTGGAAAGTATGCGATGAAAGATTTGGTATCCAAGTTGCCACGCCCGGATCAACGAGCTCGGGACGCCAGCGTTGGCGATGCAACGATCGGTGCCGTTCTTGGTATTCTCTTTGAAACAGTCAAACATTCGGCCGATTTCACTAGGTTGGAATTTCTACGTTTCATCGAGTATTCAGTGTTTGGCGCAGCTACGGTCTTATATGTTGGCCTCGTTCTGATATCCATATATTAATTTATTATGAACGCCTGTTGTCACAAACATAACATCGTAATGACTGAGATGTGCTTTTTTGTTGATATTTCGAATCGCAGCGTCACTTTTGGGGCGTGAAGTCTATCGTCTATGGAACCGATTCAGTTGGTCTTGATCGCTTTAAATTACTTATCCTTTATGCTTTTAATCTAGCCACTCTTTCTAAATCGATGAAGTCATATTTCGAGCTGAACTGCGGAGTTGAACACCGTTTTGAGAGCTCATTGTCGTTCGGAGATAGCGAACTCGAAGATTTGTTTACTGTTTCTAGCGAAAGCTGTTAGCAGACTTTTTCTATTATTGGTTAAGGTGAATATGATTACATGGTTTACTGTTTCACAAAGACGCACCAGTTGGCTTTAACTGTAAAGCACCAACATCGTTATTTATTGCGTTCATTCCTCCTTTTTCTGCACTCGTTTGGGTGCTCTCTAGGACACTGTAGTAAATTTGCTGGTGGCTGTGAATTTCCCCAACCATATAGATAAATGTCTCTGACTTTCCTCTTCTCACAGGAATGTTCATGAGTGTGGCGGAACGGAGAGGTTGCGGTATCTGGCACGCTCGCATCCTATGTATACTGCTCGTATATGTAAATATGCTTCGCAGGTATGCCTTTTTTTAGAGTAGGTCCTATTATGCTTCACATTTATGAGGTTCTTTAACTGTCTATCTATGCCTATTTTACGAGTCTTCTGTCAATTTCTTGATTTCGTTATGCGATGCTTGCAGCTGTGCTTTAAAATGTTCTGTCGCCATATTTCACTTCATATTTGAATGAAACGGACATTATTTATTTAGGAGGGGGAACACATGTCTTCGTAATCAGACTGAATGAGGGCTTCAAGAAGCAGTTTTGCTTAGCAGGCAGAATACGAATTTCCTTAAAGTTTGCCGCAGGTGGCAAATATGTGACAGGGGAGGGCACCTGGAATCTTCGTTAGCTGTATTCGCTGCATTTTTCATTAACTTTTTTCCTTTCACGCATTTTTAAATGATTGAAATAGGCTGCCTCTTACTTAGTGGAAACTCCATGCTCAATTCAGGTGCTATACGTGATGTGGCAACACAAAGAACTGCACGATGGTTTCAAACGTAGCGGCTTGAAAGAGTCGGATTTCTACTCAGGTACGACATCACGTGCACGCGATTCAACTACTCTGGCGCGACCCATCTCGTCACAGGGAGCCGAACGTCCCGCCAACTTAAGGAGTGAGAACTTAGATGATTCGGGAAGCGGAAGCGGAACTGGCAGATATGGTGCTATGGGTAGCACATGTTCGGTAACTTTTATCCATCATTTCATTCTGCCATTGGTTTTATACCGGTTCTGTCCAGAAGCCAAGCTGGTTGTGATGCTCTACCTAAAGTAAGCGGTGATGAATAAGCGTTTTATTCGAAGGCAGGTGTTGGAATATTACGTAGCTTCTAGCAATTTGATTTTTCCCTTTTTCAGGCAAATTTCGCACATACATTCCCACTATTATTCCGGTGTTCCAACTGCATATATAGCTAGGGAATCGTCATCTTTTACTGCGATAGGATATGCATCTGCATTGTTTTGCTGACAGTAAGACGTAAACGTGCCTATCCGGATTACATTTTATATTCATGCTAACAAAAAGTAAGCGAAGAGATTTTCCATAGGAGCGCGCTGGGACAACGTATGGTTTGCTCGAAAAGATTGATATGCGAGGGACGAGATATTGTACCAAGAATTTTTTCGTGGAACCCATAAAGTAGGTGCATTTCCTTAAAGGTTTGGAGTTTTTAGGTGAGCGGAGCAGTGAACACCGATTATGGGCGTTCAACATACAGCGAGCGGTCTACATCAAGGAATCTGACCCCTCAGTATCAGCCGCCATCTTCCCATTTTTCTACTCCCTATCAGCAGGTACGCGGCAGAACTCAAGTTGTAAATCCCGTCATTTAAACTTCAATTCTTTTTCAAACACTGTTGATAATGTTTGGGCTATCAAATCAGATTTTTCTGCATGACGATGAGGAACTCACAGGTCTTATGCACGCTGAGCTGCTGATTGTGCACTTATGAAGCTAATGCTTGTCCAGCAACCATGGCTAATGGCTAACATAGTTTTATTTTGCAAAATTTCTTCCGTTATCTTGTGAAATCCTACTCTGTCCTTCGTGCTTTACCTCAAACATGCATCCACGCTGTGGTGGGTACAATAAAGCAGCCTCAGACATTGATAACAGTAATGAAGTAAGCGCACAGCATGTGGCAATGAAGAGTTTATTGTAGGTCGACGAACCGCTTTATGCATCAGTGCATAAGCGAAATGGCCATCGAGGCTCGACGGGCGGAGACAGTTGGGTATGAAGGCGTAACTCCGCTCTTTTGCGCGCTCAGTGCTTTCACTCAGGACGTCGTTGAGTTGCTTGCTAAATGGATTAATGGCCAGCTGTGTAGCATAGGTGGGGGTGGGGGGTTACATAAGAACAAGGGTCAGAATCATAGTATTCCTGACATTGATCTTGAGGGGAGCAGTAGTCGTTGTTGCAAAATTTTGTAACGCAGTGCATTTGGCCGGTTAAGAATCTCCCCAACTTAGATGTATGTAAAGGCTGCTTCCACGTTGCGTAGAAAGGAGCACGTAAGACTGGTTGGTCAGCTGGCTTCGGTATTCACACAAAATTGCCAGAATCGCTTCGTTATTTGATTTTCAGATTCTTATTCTCCTTACTTCACTGCCGCTTATGCGGCGTTGCGTTCCATTTTGTTTGGATCGCTTCCAGCGACTTTCGCTTAATCTTCAAGCGCTTCCTGTTCCTTCATTTTCACTTCACTTAGTTGGGAGGAAGTGGCTTTATCGGTTCAGTTTGTTGGTTGCTTTTGTTCCAGCTTTGCGCGTAAAATCGGCTTTACTGTTGTTTATTACACAGGCTCATGTTAACCTCACAGATGAAATGTTTGTCACCATCTGAGATGATAGTGTTATTAAAAAGTTCGCAGCGCCTTAATAAAGCAAAGTGCTATGGTAGTATATTTAACATTCCTTCTCAATTGTTTTTTGTACTTTTCCTTTGCATTCTTGTTGTTCAACTTGTTGAAGAAGATGAAATCTGGAACCAACGAAGGTGGTACGAGTACAAAAAAAACTTCACTAATCATTCGTGAAGTGATGCCTCTCCCTGAAAATTCTCAAATCTCGGTTAGTTTTGCTAGGAGAACGGAGATCTTGATTTATCTCCAACTTTTCGCCGTTTGAGAGGTGAAATGTTGTGAAAAAGTCTCACTTTTTATGTTCCAGGAAATTCACAGAGCGCAAATTTTGGCCATCGTTCGTGGTGGGGTAGGTGCATTAATATGTATGCGTCCATCCTTCATTTTGGTTGTGCACCATCTTCTGTTGTTGGTCAGTTTTTTCGAAGGTAACTACGATTTTGTTTCATCGATTGTCTTTCCGTTGCTGTTTTGGTTCACTGAAGGGAATGATTCCATTTTGCGACGTATTATGTGCTAGCGAACAAATATCTTCCATTGTCATAGTATTGTTTTGTGGGCTGAAATGAAACTCAATCCGTCAGACTATGTCTGAACCCTCATTTTAGTTTGCAAACAGAGTTGCATGAAGGTTCCCAGGACCTATGTATACATCTGGTCATTCAGTTATTCAATTTGCAACACGGCGATGCTTGAAGTGGTCCTTTGATCACGTAATGTGTGCTCACGCTCAAAATCACCGATTCCTGCTTGTATGCTCGCAGAAATTTGTGGTTGCTTACGCAAAGGCGATTTTTTAGAAAGTCGTCGGTTGTGCAGTTTCAGCCTGTTCAGCTTTTCGCACTGAACGTCACGTTAGCTTTTCCCGTATGACGCCTCCTCTTCAGGAGTTGCAAATGCTCGTTCTGTTTATGAATTTGTGCATCAGTTACGATTGAAAACTAGAAGATTTTTGCAAAAACGTCGAACTTGAAAATTTGTTGAGCAGTGTCTGAAAATGACAAGTAATCCTTGGCGTTATTTTCGGTATACCAAGTTTGTTGGGTAATTGTTTCAGCGAGAAACGTACTTGTCTTTTGCTTCGAATTACGGGCATTTATTGCGTTTGCGGCTGTTGTGAAGGGACAGACCTTTACTTGACTCAGTCTTGTAACTTTGACAATACGAAGGTAGTGCACTAGTCTGCCTTTCATGCGGAATGAAAATATCCGCCAGCAGAGGAGATGTCAACACGGCACCATTAAACCCGTCGCAGTACGCCAAACGACGTCTTTTTTGTTATCGTCGAAGGAGTGGCGTGGTGTCCAGTGAAGCATAAGCGAAAGAGGGACATATGGGTTTCTAGAAAGGAAATAACGTTTTGACGTTTGTTTTTTTAAAAAATAAGTTCGAGCAAGTAGGAAGGTCGCGACGCCAAATTGGCCGTCTCGTGCGTTTTGCTACTCGGCGCTTCCATTTGAAGTCCACTCGCCGCAGCTGACTGCTTCTGTTCACTTGAGTTTGTGGCAGTTACGCTGCGTATGTGGTTTCAAACTTGTAATTTATATCAATACGCATGCTGTATCTTTATGTATATTCTCTATATAAGAGTTGCCGATAAATGTTAGTTTCAAGCTTGTTCGTTACGTTTTTTTAGCACGGGAAGTGTGTGTTCCAGCGTGGGTGGTCCTTTCCAGAAATATGAGGTTGCGTCAAGAATCGCTCTTGAATCGTCCTGCATTAACTTAGGACAAGTTCCGAAAAAACGCGTATGATTATATTTCCCGCTTCGATCATCTACAAATGTATGCCAGTAGAATCCTGGCCAGATCATACTGAGCGTAAATGCTTCGAACGACCAAAAGAGGTCAGAGCGCTCACAAATGCTACAGACGCCTTTCTTGCGCGCTCGAATCGCGGCTAAGCCGCCAGAGGTACAAAACCGCCAGGCTAGAAATCTTCCGCTTACTTACGAGGGATCTTTTCCTTACTGGCAAATTCATTTTGGCCTTCGTGAGTAGGATGATATGCTTTTGGGGAACTTTTCAGGCCAATAATTTGGAGCGACTATGTGCGGTACATGCATTATATTTTATCATGTATGCGAAAGTGCATGTAATCCATCTATCTTAAAAAATGAGCGAGATGCAACGCGGTGCAATGGGTTTTCAGAAGCAATGTGGTGCAACACAGCAAGTTATCGAGCAGCCTGAAAAATAGCACTTTAATTATTCTTTCACCCGAACGCAAGATATTAAAATTTGAAGCGCCTGATGCGGTGGAATATGTATAGCAGTTTGACCAGACAGAGTTCGTCTTGAGGCATTACGAGTTCCGAGGAACAAGAAAAGTGCAAATAGGGCATCGGTCACTTTTGATTATGCAATAGAGAAGTGCACTCCTGTTTCAACATGTGACATCAATGGCTTTAATTCGACCATGGAGTTGCTCACCAGAATGGTACATGTGTGTACTCTGCCGTACTTTCACTTCGCGAGCATTCGATCAAGAAGAAGTTTCGAGAGTGTTATATGCATGGTTCAATTCTTCAGCGAATACTGGAGTCGTTTGTTGATATTTGCAATGATCTTTCCTCTTGTTGTGTTTATTTTCGTGCGAATTTGCTCCATATTCATATTGCATCATATCCGCACTGTGCAGTTTGCTTTGATAATGGCAATTTGCGAACAAAAATCGTAGGCAAAAAGTCGACTCGTTTTGGAAGGTGCGTCAGTCGAAGATCGCTCGCATCTCAACTTATTTACAACACTTTATGGCATACATTTGCGTACTTTCGAAAACATTAACTAAGCGCTCCCAACAAAAAGTTTTACTCACTCCGGCAGTTAACGAAGCGGAATCAATTTCCGACGAGTGACGTCATTCGTCGGAGTCATCCTCAATGAGAATCAAATTTACTGGAAGGTTATGGAGCTTTGCCCTCGTATGCAACAAAGTTCAGACATCGTTTTTGTCCACGTTGACGCACTTTGGAGAGCTCGTTTTTCTTGCCCTAGGCGTGCCGCGCTCGCGAGGAAGCCATAAATACTCTCGGCGAGCGGAAAGAAGCCAAAGGGGTTTTCTCGCAAATGGCTGTTGACGTTCATCTTCGCTTTGATTGTTGCCCAATTTTTGTTTCGTTTTTTAACAACTTCATTTCCAGCTCTTCGCGTCTTTCTCATACTGTTAGTTGTCTCAGATTGAATCTGCGTTACTTCAACCTGAAAGTAATCGAGAGTCCATAACGCCGGAAGGCTCTCTGCGTATCCTCATCGAACTGTGCAGTCAGATAATTAGGAGGCGATACGATGGTATCGCAGGAATGCAGTTACTAACTCTATCATTTATATGACATTTATTCGAGCGTCGTCACAGAACCCATCATTTGAGCTTGGGAATGGGCCGTTGCATAACGGGCTAACACATTATCCTGCTGATAGTAAAAGAGCGTATTACGTTGTGTTACGGTGGCCAGGAGAAAATTGGCCGCAACATTTTTCTAAAACCAAATTATGTGTGGGGTCAGTTTTTAAGACGTTAGACTTTCTAGGGACGTTTATACGAGTGGGAATTTAACTTCTTCGATAGGGCTGCGAAATGGATCCCCGTAGCCCAGTCAAGCATGTTTGGAAAATTCTGGCGCCTGCTGCATCAAGTGCACTTGGTAGCCCAGCAGTGAACCAAACTAGCAGCAGTTTTAGTGATTCGCTTAACTAGCTTTCATCTTTTCTCCTCCAGTCCTGCTTCGCATAAATCCGTTCATATTGAGTTGATCTAAAATAATTTTTGGCTGGTTGTTCTAGCAGAGGTGAATTGGGCTGTTAAAGACGTATGAGTAAATTTCTGCTTCTCTATCCTGTGCAACGAACTGACCTCGTTGTAGTAACTGTTTTGATAGGATCTTATACTCAGAAAAGAGTGCTTATGTTGTCAACAGCATGACTAGCTTGTTAAATGAGTGGAACTGTGTTGTGAAAGAGGATGTTCTGAGTGCACATGGCGGTAAGCGGAAGTCTGACGAAAATATTTCACCACAACAGGCGTTAGTTTTGTTGCATTTTCCGTTGCACTTGGTAGCTTCTTTCGGAACGGTATTCCGATTGAAAAGCACGCGTCTGTATTGTGATTCCCCGTACTGCCCAGTTGCTTATTTTCGCTGCAATGTGGGAGGCATATCATAGTCCCTCGTCCAATATTATTGAACGGTGCGAAGGATCGATCCTTTTGAGCGATCGCGTCTGAGTAAATTTCTGCTTCTATATTCTGTGCAACGAACTGACCTCGGCGTAGTAACTGTTTTGATACGTAAGTAGAACGCATGCCAGATTTTTAGTGCACTGGTTTCTTTTTTCGTGTGTTCTCGACCGATATTTGAGCCATATTCCCTTTCCACGGTAAAAGAGCGTCTGAACCAGTTGATTCGTTCCTCTTCAATTTCCTTTCATAATAAGTGAACAGTAAGCGAACACATAATAAGCGAACGTGTCGGATTTGATCATCCGCCCGACCCCATTTCTGTGTGCACCTCACCCATTCTCATCTTCTAAAATACGACCAACAAACGGCACTTTTCTTTTTATGTCCAGCTGCCATTAGCATTTAAGCAGTGTAAAATTCGAGCTTTTTTTGAACTCTTTTAGTAATGTTTGTGTTTATCTGTTGAAACCGAAACGCTGAAAAATAAGCTGCGGCAACAAAACAGCAGTCATTGGCAAACTGCAATATAATTGCAAATCCTTTTTGGGTGCTGTTCTCGACTGCACTCTTCAATGGCTGCTTTTCATTACCAAAACTGCGTTAGGAAGTCGGTGGTCTACTGTTTAAAACCGATCATCTCCTGGATTTAAAAGCGAGATATCACCAGTCACGAGCGAATGAAATTCGTTTTATGGAGAGATTGAAACAAGGGTTTATTACCGCTCATGATTACGACGGTGTTAATAGTTGGCAAAGGAAGATCGTTTGCGCTATCCGAGCATAAACGTTCTAAAAGAAACACATTGACCATAGAACCTAACTTCCAAAAAGTCTTTTATGTTCTTATAACGATCTGTTGCAAGAAACTTATGCGTAGCATGTTCACCCTACTAAATGAAACAGGTCAATTTTTTAAAAGAAAGACGTGACGCATCTTTTTTTAATTCCATAATCTATCTCGGTATTCTTTGGTTTCCAAAAATTCAACTCATTGTAACGGCCTTATTTCTTTCTTTCAACATAGACAACTTAATTTGATTGGAGAGGTTGCTCAGCGTCCCGTTCTATCGACGTAGGAGTGTGGGAACCTGAATCGGCAAATAAAATGTATGAATGCTTAGAAATGCGACATGAACAACAGGTGAAACAATCAATGCGATTCAACTGGTTTTTGCTTTCTGCCTATCAGTTTTACTTGTCCATCGTAAAAGCCAGTTCGTTCTTCTTCGCCTCACTGCTTGAACTCATCAAATTTTATACTGGAAGAGTAAGTATAATCATGAAAAAGACGCTTCAGTTTTTGTTTTTAAGAGGCTTATTCATATTGCGCTGTTAGTGCCATTTATGAAGGATCGGAGTTCCGTGAGATGTTCCTTTGCAGTCGATCTCGAATAGGACTTCTGAAAATTCAGTGGTTATCAATAGATCAAATGCGTAAACCGTGTCAGGTGCCAATTTTGGAACAATGTAATGGTGGCATGTTGATGGATGACGTGTTTCTATGAACGTAATCACATGACGGAGATGGCATTTAATGTTTTTCTTTCGTCTATGCAATGCAGTGCATTAGCGCTATATTAGTTCGTGATAGACGATAATCGCTCGCCAAGCTTTACTGCTGTACTCGTTACTGTAACTTTGCAGCATTGCCCGTGTCGTAATGATTGGAATGCTAAACTGTGGAGGTGAGAATATCGCTGATTTCTATGCCAGTCCACGAGAGTCATCGCTCTATCGGAATGGACGGGTAGGTTCTTCATTTGATACATACTTATCTTGCAAATATCTATGTGTGCAATGGAGAACATTGCCGACTACAGTATGTGACATAAAACTAGAGGTAGACAGCAAAATGTAGTCATTCTACGGCAGTTGCCATCTCATAATCTTGAGTCTGAAAATGTTTGTTTGCTCTAAACAAATTATGATTAAGATTTTTTCTACTCTTCCGTTATTACAACGACTCCCTAATTGTTCATCTTTACTCTTTTCAGTATGCGAAGCAAAATTTGGTGCATTTTTCGCCGTCTCAGTAGGAGCAGCCTTCAAGAAAAGGCGCTTCTGAGGATTACTTTCTTAACGAACAGTACAAAGCAATAAGCGAATATGCGACGTGTGAAAAATTCACATTATACTGTATAAACGAAAATAAAGCTTATAGGATTAATTGCGTTGAATTCATAGGTGCGCAGTCGCAGCATAGTCGGTTATTCGAGCGATGGGCGCAAATTTGTTGATGGGGAACCTCTCGATAGATGCACTCCTTCCGAGATGTGGGACGAGGTTTTGAAAAAGGCCAGCGTTGCGAGCGTCATCGGAAGATCTTTGCTTCACGTCGGTGAGAACAGTTTTTAAATTAAACCAGTGACCTTTTTGCGTCCTTTTCTGTCAACATTCTATTGGAGTAGAGTAATAAGTGGGAAATCTAGTCGGGAAAGACTTAACGAACAGTTTTTTCTTGCAAATTCTATAAAGAGCAGATTATTTGGACGTAGAAAGGCACGCCGTGGTACGTTGACTTGCATACAGAAATCAAAATGAGGAACTAAAATTAGCGATGACAGGAACGACCTGCTTTCTAAATGCTTAATATTAAAAATGATTCCGATGTTTCAGAGAGCAAGCCAACTGCGGTATCGGATAGTGAACTCGAGGTCAAGAAGGCAAGTGAAAATCCCGGGAATGATATTACTTGTATGTGGCAGCAGGTCATTAGCGACGTTCGAGCAAGAACCAACAAGAACCACACCCCCGTCGAGAAATCGCGAAATGGAAAACAATCAGTGACCTCGGCAGTGGAAGAAAAATTGGGTTCTCCTTCATAAGAACATATAAGTGTAAAGTCATCTGCAAGCTGCAGTGGGATTTTATTAACTGTTTTCTTTTTTTTATTTGACTGAACTGATTGTATGAGGATCGTGATAGGTGGCAGGTTGTGAAAAAAGCGAAGGAAGTGAACTGCAAAGGTTGAGGCTATTGAAGATCATAGTCAGCACTGCAACTCTTTCGATCGCAATAACTGAGAAAATTGGTCATGAAAGAGACTAGATAGCCGAGGCAGAGAGCACGCCTACTCGAGGCGTTATGCGCCATTTTTTGATAGACAACTCACATTCTGTAATACTGTGTGCTTGTTGGCCGGCGTTTGCAGATTCTTCTTTGCCCCTATTAGTGGATTTACCCACTACGATTGTTGGCGTTGTTGAGCACTTTCGTTCTCTTTCGTTCTCTTCTACGCAGGCTGTTGACTACTCCTAATTTGCTTCGGTGGCACTTGCAGTTTCGGCATCAATATACGTCTAGCAGTATTCTTTGATCTCGATGGTTCATTGAAGTTATAAACATTCCCTAAGTAGCTCATAAATTCTCTTTCCGATGACGCCATGAGCGATATAAAACAGCGCCATATTAATTTATTTAGCGCTGCTTTTTCGGATATGCTGTAAAGTCGATGAATAAAATCTGCCTTAATTTGCAAAGTATTTCTTATTAAATGAAATAAGAAATGGGTTGGATCCATCAGTACTGAATTCAGTGACGAGTTTCAATTCGGTTTGTTTCAACGCACGCAACAGTTTCCTTGATCGGCTTCATTCACGAGCGCTTCTTTTCCACTCTATATTTATCAGGTGGGTGGTACTATTAAATACATAAATGAAAAACAGTCTAAAGCCAAAATTAAAATAAGTGTAGAATTATGCCGAAAAACTATAGGAAATCAGGGGAGCGAGAAAGGAGATGGGATGATAAAAAAGGAAAATAAGGAACAATCGGGAGCCTAAGAGAAGGAAACGGGAGGCCTTATATGAGATTGAGAAACGCATGAATGCTGCTACTCAACTTTATGTTACCAACACTAGTGAATTCGATACAAGTTTTCCCAGCGAAACTCATTACCCACAGATTTACTAAATCCGTTTCTCCTTTACCACTAACTTTTAATCATCCTTCGGTCATTTTTTGCTGCTCATTATTTCGTTGCATTGTTTTATGCAATTCTTGCAATGATGCATTGACATTGATGTGAGGTTAGCTATACCTATCTATATTGTGCATGTTTTCCGTGATATTGTTCTTTTATTCGTTTTACCGATACCATCCCGCCTCGCACCCTTTCCGAAAAACTTGTATTCGGTGGAAAAAAGAAACCGGCCTTATATAAGATGTGAACTGTGTTACGAATTGTCTTCCATGCATGTCTTCCTCCACTCGCTTGTCGATCGCATATTGAGGTTGTATGTTCGTTGTAGTAGAATGTAGTATCAGTCTGCCGCAGAATTGATAAATTTATTCATACAGTGTTCTGAATCGCCAGTATCTCGGCATTTCGTTTTCCTGACTTTTTTTGCAATTTCCATAGCAAAGCTCATTATGGGCCGCATCTGTAAAATCTCTTCACAAGCATAGACACATTCATTTCTGTACGCTCACTTCGGCATCTCAAACTTCAGTGATGAAGGCCGAATTGTGTGACTCAAACGTTCCAAACCTCACCTTGACTTCCAAATTTTTTAGGTGGATGAATAAATCAAGATGACGACTAACGTGCTAGACTGCCCGTAAATATTTCCCGTATGTACTGCTCTCTTTGGCGATGTCTTGTACAGTCAAATCGTAAACCTGCTAAACACATTTTGTATCAATCACCTTGAAGCTCATTTCACGACACGCTACTTCATCATAATTCATATCAATTTACTTCGTTCAAGAGAGTTGCCATTCGCAGCAATGTGGCGCATTTATTATCAGGGGACTTGCAGTTCATCATTCGGGTTGATGGGCGTAAGGACCTGGTTATGGATTTACAAGGCGAGCCTTAACCGAACAGGAGCAGATGTGCTGCAGCTTATAGGAATGGCTCATGCTTTGGCGGTGTTGCCTTTATCGAGAAAGAACACTGTATTCGATAAAATTGTCGGAACTGCAATGGACTCACCAATTAGAGACGTGGACGCATAAAGATGCTGAGTAAGGTCCGAGCAGGTTAAATCCGATAGTTGCTAGATGCGCATCGTTCCTCGTTCCCCATTAATAACTAAACATTCTTGTGATTGAGTGCTCAAAGAAGAAGGTTAAAGGGTAGTGGCATGCTTTGCGTATGAAGGGTAATAACGTTACCGTATTCTTCATCGTCTACCATCGTATTTATTCTAGGTGGAAATTTCAGTCGTATCACTGAGAAGGCATTAAAAACAATTAAGAGAAGGTCGCTACTGAATTGTCTGTTACTATGAACAACGACCAGCAGAGGTGTTAACAGAGATAGAATCGATTAACCATCGTTAGCAAGGCAGGAAACAAATTTACCGTGATTTCCATCATAAGATCATTTTTTGCATTTTAATGTTTGAAAATTGGAGGTCATAAACTCTGTTGCTGGTCTGAATGTTTCTAAGTCGAAATATCGACTATATGGGCTAAGATGGGCAAGTGAAGGCATTAAGGGATCCTGACGTTAAATGGACTGATATGGGTCAAAATGCATAGACTAATACTGTAGCAACGTAATGCTGCAAGTAGTTGCTTACATATCTTCAGAGCGAGCAGACGTTCGTGCGCATATATGGTGGAAAAAGCACCTAATCGTAGCAGCGCAGCTGATACGCATACCTGCACGATACTGAAGAGTAGTCTAATGATTTCCCAACGTGCGCAACTTCGACTGACATTTGCGTGCAGCTACAAATTCACACACATTTACGCATCCATCATCGGAAGTGCATTTGTCGTTTTCGAATGTGCGGAAGGAAAAACTTTGAGAACGAGAAAATATTAAGCGACATTTCCGTGGGCTGTATGCGGAAATTCGATGCAAAAAATGGGAATATGCATTGATTTATATAACTGTAAGCAACAACTGCTGCATAGACAGGAGTGAGCGCCTTTGTATCTGTTCAATGTGAAAATCAGTAATAAACTTTGCATCTAGCTTTTGAACTTTTTAAAGCAGAAATAAAGGTAGTGGGATATCGGCAGAAGTATAGGGTTGTTGAAGCTCCAAGTTGGAGCCTCGAGGATTACTGAAAAAAGAACGAAATTTCATTTCTCGCACCTGAACGACAGGTGCTATAAATGCAGACCTTTGGCTTGTATGGGTTTAATGTTGCAAAAGTTAAGATTTTACAGACGGTTTGCTTTTATTTTACATTGGCCAGATGAAAATGCGCAATTTGTGCTGTTTTTGCATGAGAGATCGGATTAAAAAGAAATGAATGAGGCATTTCACCTATTTCATGATTCGCTGGCAACGCAGCTTACTAGCTTGCTCGTTAGGTGAGCGCAGTTCAAAAAAAGCATATCATGCCGGCTGCATTGTTTCCATTAATTCCTCAAACGTTGTGAAAAGCGGAGTGGTGGTCAGACTGTGGAGAACGAAACTTTAGAAGATGTAAAATTACCATAGACGATGACACCTTGTGCATTAGAAACGAGTAAACTATGCTTTGCATACTCGCTGAACTTCAACTCCTAATACTCGAGAAATGCTGCTACTGCAAGAATAAAAGCTTCGGCTGAAGTCCAAAACTTGAGGAACTTTGCATCGGAAATCTTCATTACCATACACTTCAATGACCCTCACCCCACTCGTCTGTCACAAAGAGCAAATTAGGATACTTGGGCTCGGACATCTAGGCAACAACATTTTTGCTCGGATCTCAATATCACGTCAATACCGTAAATCTTTTGGCAGGTTAAAGGCTTCAACACAACCTTGTCTATCACTTGGTGGATATCCCTGCAAACTTTCCCGGCTTTCAAGTACGAAATAAGTCCTTAATTGCAGCAACGCTGCTGACTCCACGAACTTGCTACTTCACTCATCATATTCCATTTAAATTTCACATTAATTTTGGGAGACCCCTATCTACCTAATGAATGTGAGCGGATTATGTATCAGAGATTGCCTTGAATAAAGAGGCTCATGTTTTGCGTCCGATTACCTGCTTTCACGCTCTGTTCGCTCTTGAAAACGTTTTCAGTCTCCCTTGTGTGGGTGTCATAAAAATTTCAGTTATCTCTCTTACACTTTCGCTTTATTTGTCGTTGTAAGCTACTCACGCATTTCGCCTCTTGTCTGTTTACATCACCTCTATATTGCAACTTAAAGTGCTTCATTCAAGCGAATTATAGTGGGGAGGGTGCACCGAATGCCAAAACCTGTCTTTCCATAAATTTCCATAAATTCTGAGGCATTTTGATGTTGAAGAGGTTCTCCTACTATTCGGCAATACATTTCATAGGCTACTGTGTTTTGTAGGGAAGGTAAATACCCAAAATTTCCACCTACACATCTTGTGTTCACCCAAATGCTGTTGGCGCTACATTGTGTTACGTTAGTGTGTAGGCCATAAAAAGTTACTTTGTTTCATGTTACCTTACATACTAAATGCGCTGGTTATGCATAAAGATTTTGAGGTCATTCAACTCCGTCGTTTTGCACTGTGGATGGGATTTGGCTTCGGTAGATACATTTAGAGATGCAGAAAAGTGAACCTGCAAATTGGCATAGATGAAAATACCCACTTGCGTTATGCCTGCTTGCGTCATTTAGTAAATTTTGGTATCTGCATTCGGCACTGCGATGCGTTTGTGCCACTGTGTGGAGTGCATATATTACCAGCGTTTATGGCGTTCTATTTTGAACATTCTCTAGTGAATGTGGTGGTCTTTCCATCACCAGCAACAGGTTTTATGAATGTTGCTGCCAAGGCAACTGATTACTTCCATGATTTAGTGACGGCTACTCGAATGACGCATGTTACGGAAGGTACCATAAATTTTTCCAATTCCGCTCATTTAGCCACTATAAAAAGATGCCGGTTTACTGGTAGAGGCAATGTGAGCAGTCTTTTGGCATCAAGCGCGTCTATGTGGGCATGCATGCTGTTCACTCTTTCATGTCTTTTTTATTTTATCTTTTTTCTAGTTTTGAGTTATACATAATTTAATAAGTGACAAATGAAATGACTGATGAAATTATCACATACTAATTTCCCTATAAGTCAAATTTCCGAATACAATTCTAAAAAGTATGCCGAACACACCACCGAGAATGTAAGACACGTGTCGATTACTTTGGGCTCTGCCTTACGAGGGACGCCAACGTTATCGAGGCGGTAGGAAATAATTAAATTTTAGGCCACAATTCATTGGATCCGTCGTGCCGGTCTCCCCATTCGTGGTCATTCGTGATACTCGGGGAAGCGTTTTTGAGCTAAGCGCCTATTTCGAACAACCGCCGTTAATATATACTACATAGACATTACAAGAAAGTAATTGTGAAACATCAGAGTGTGTTCTGAACAGGTTTTTCTCTAACCGCGTTAATTTGGCGTTGATGCAATTAGTTATTAAAAGCAGTCTTGTGATCGGAAATGAATTATTATGAAGAAAGCGACAAAACCCGAGTTTTCGTCTTTTATCACTACCTGCTGCACCAAGTGAAATTTAGTTGTCATTTGAAGAATGGAATTTTTATTGGGCTCATCTTTATTACCCTCATGCGTTCGTACTATGCCGTTGTTGATTTTGAAGGAGCGATGGCATTCATATAGTTTTCAGCATCGGATATGATCGGGATTCTCAACTGCGGCGGTGATCAAGCCGATGAGTTCTATTCGAGCGGCCGTCGGTCATCCCTATACGGAAAGATTCGGGTAAGGTCGGAGTGTACAGTTGAATATTAGTTGTTATAAGGGGCTGAGGATATTAAATGCGAACGTTTTTGCAGCTTTTCAATTCCAATATAAGTACCAGTGGAAGTTACATTGTGCATGAAATACGCTCTTTTATAAACCTCAACAAAGCTTATATAGAGTCTGGACGAGCCTCTGTCGGAGGAATGCATTTCTGAAGTGCTCGTAGTTTTCGATAGGTGTATAAATTCAGACTGGAATGCATGGCCATTAAAGTGTTTCTTAGAATCAAAACAGCCTCAAAAACCACGGTGGCAAAAGTGAAATAGAAGCCACAAAAAACAAATCGGAACTGTTGCTGACCAGGACTGGTTTTACTTATCTACTAAAAATTGTAATGTGAAATTTGACGTATGAATAGAGCTTCTTCTACGGTATGGATTGGAGGCGTATGAAGTCTTTACAAAAAAGAAAGAGAGCCTTTGATTTCATATGCCCGTAGTAATAAAGTGGCGATACGATTAATATTCACCTGCATAGGTTCGAACGTGGGTGAGAAAGAGAAATCCTTTGTCAAGATTCAGTTATAAAATACTTCAAGATGGCCAGTTCAAGTAGCACCTAGAAGGACTGCGCAAATTTGTCATTAGTTTGCTCAGAAAAGATCGGAGAGGGACGCAACAAATCTCATTTGGCAGCTATAAGCTAAACCAGCATAAAACATGGCAAGTATCGAATTCAGTACTGGGAAGGAAACAAAGGAATGTGATGAAAGACGATATAAATGGACTTCAGGCATTTTGTAACCACCCTAAATCCATGAAAACTTGGAGACACGATATCTCTGATGAAGAAAATAAGGATGTAATTCTCTGTATCATAAAGCGATCCCTTAACAGTGTGATGAATTTAACTACCAATGAAGTTACCAGAAAAACCAGTTACGCGTACAAAATATGAAATCAAAATGGGGCAAATACGAACAAGGTACCATAACACAGCTGCTTATCTTGCGCGCGCAATAAATTTAATTTGTGGTGTAAGATGAGGTACGTTGTGGTCTGCTTTCTGTATCGATACGTCAAATGAAATGAAAGAAACTTGAAAGTTTTCATTGTCAAGTGATTTCCAAGCTCTTGCTCAGCCTTCTCATGCTTTATGGTGTTTTTACAGAATTCTTCGCGAACTGTTAGCTATGGAACAGGCGGCCGTATTTTCATAGATGGTCAACCAGTGAGAAGGAACACAACAGAGGAAATGTGGAATGAGCTGCTAAAACTAATTTTAACTCATAACGCCCTCGAGAACGCTCTTCGTGGTCGAGGTAATTGCATTGCTATTTTGAATTGTACTACTTATTCATTGCAGTCGTATATTCAGAGTCGACTTATATCTGGTGAACCATGCATTATATATTCTTTACATCATGTTACAGCTTTCGAGTAAGGTATTGCAGCTTTAAATGTTTTGAAAGCGTCATCTTACCTTATGCCAAGTTATTGCTTTCATGCTTTACTCGAGTTACGTATTTTCCGGAGCTCCAGTTCTTGAGGCCAGTCCCTCCTTCCCTGCCTTTAAATCCCCTCTTTACATAAACACTAACGCGACAAGTTGCATTAGTTGTTGCAGTACCAGTAGACGTATATACCTTTTCCCAAATATGCATATGAATTTTAGCAGCATCGGTTATTCAGTTTTCGCGATCCAATGCCGAAATTTTCACGAAGCTGAGGAATGCGATACGCCAGCAAGAATCGAATGATAAATGCAAACTGGAGGCGTCTGGAAGTGAAATTGAAGGAAGCTGCGCAGCGACATATCTAGAATCGTGTGCATAAAGTCCTAGAATGGTGAACACCACATAGACGACCATAAATGGAACTTCTCAACGGCGACGGTCGGTGCGTTATGAAGCGAAAACATTCAAGCCAGCCAGCGTCATATGCTCGTATTTATGACGCGTTAATGATCAGCAGTTACGGCAAACGTTGCTCTTCTCTCTCATGCAGAGAAGCGTGGAGATTACCTATGCTATCTACTAAATTTTAGACACTCTTAGCGAAATTGTAACATTTCCTCACACCGATGTGTAATTTTATAATGTAATATCTGTGGAAATCACATATTTTTGCGAATTCTTCAACAACGGTATTACTGGTTACACTCGCTATCATTCGATTCCTTTTGAAGCAGTTATTTTGCTCTCATATTCATTCATCTCACGAATCCATCGCCTCTGACTTGATCGTAATAAATAATAGAAAATCTTCTATAAAGTGGCCAAAGATTGTGGTTATCGCCTAAGGTAATACGTGATTAATGAAGCAACTCTGCCGAAGTAAATTGGAAACGATAAGATGTGCGGGAATTTTAATGAGCCGGCGCAATTTACTTGCATCAAGCGATCACGATAGTTGTGTTTCACAATTTCAGCACTTATACGAGTGGCAGTATAACTGATTCGAGCAAGTAACATAAACAAAAGTTCGAGGAGTTTTGTTTATCGTTTTGTGAGCGCAATTTCGAAAGAACGGCGATAATTTAAAGAAAAAAGTCATTTTAGAAGACAAAATCACTCACTTATTATCGTATATCGATGTCGATAAAAGAGGTTAAAGAATGAATTGAATACATCAAAGGGTACATGAATGAACTGAACGACGAGAACATGAGAGCGAAATAATGCGATAACATATCACAAAGTGAGATGGTCGACGCCGTATGAGAACGACGCTCTTGTTACTTCTGCACTAAAGTAAGCGACCATTACTTGGACACCAGATCCCGTCTACATAAAGAATAATCCCGTCTACACCGTCGTTAACTCCGTTTTTGTCAATAGGCTTTGTCTGCCTATGGAAAATTGCCCGAGCTGAGCTGAACGTTAAGGTGAAACGCACTGCCATGTATTGATGTGCAAACATTTTTGCGTGGGTCATCACAGCAACATCATTAGATGGTCGCAGTGAATTAGACGAGGTTACCATGCACACAAGCAACCATAATAAATTCGGGAATCAGTTACACGAAACGTCAACAGGAATATTGCATCTGGCGTTGATTTCAACTTCATTTTCGCTACCATGAGCGTCGTCTTCAGCTCTCGACTTGTCGTTTGAGCTCGACCCACCTTTCTAAAACAACGAAAAGAAGTAGTAATTAACAGACACTACAATGGCGAAATGAGGCCCTTCATGACATGACTGCATGGCAAATAACTACATTTCACGTAGGCCACCTCTATAGCTGCTAGTATGCCTATCTATCCGCTTATTTTAGCTTAACATACATACACTGCAGTGGCTCAAAGGAGGCATGGATAATGCGGCATCTGATACATTCGAAATTCAGTTTTTCAACTATGCTATTTAAGGAGTCATATTTTCTTGGCCGCTCAGGCTCCTCGGGGTTGAACTGATATTCCTGCAAAGCACATTTGGCATGGCAAAAATATAGCAATGCGTCGTGAGGACGAATCTTAGTGATGATCGTTTCTGCAGATGAGGACGAAATTTGGTGTATACGTTGACGATTTAAGCTCTAATTGTCAGTAAAGCGCGCTGTGCAGAAGATAAGCAGCAAAAAGGGTCACTTTTCCTATCCGAAAATGAATGGGAGCAGAAGAACGAAATTTCACAAGCATCACGAAAGCTGGGATTTGTGATCATGCTGCAGGTAAGTTAGGTTACTGCTGACTGACGCGTTTAGCTGACCTCAAAATAAAAGAAAAGACGCGTCATTGCCCTCATATGGATCGCCGCTCTATTTATTTGATTTCTACGACAAAATCAAGGAAATAGAGAGGGGACGGTAACATTGGAAATGGATGCTAAATAAAGGCTTACTTCGTTCTTGCTGTGCTCCGGCTGATAGTCGGGATGCATGCGCTCATAGTGCGATTTCAGGTTGGTTGGCTCTGCACACGCGTACTGACACAACTCACAAGTGATCTTCCTCGAGAACATGTCTGCACTGTGCTTGAACAGGACGTGTTGGCGCAATGATGGCTCTGACTGACCTCTACAAGGCATTAGACCACTAAGTAGATTGATTCCACCGAAGTGAATAATATTAAAGAGATTGTAATGCGCTCAACTTTACTTTCACTTTTACGATTATATTATATTGGGATATCGAAAAAGTCGTCTGGCTTTAATTTCATGACCTCATAGAGTCGTTCACAAATTTTCATAACGGCGCTGTGAAATGAACAGTATGCGAACATGGAAGTGGTTAAGAGAGTGGAAGCTTATCATCATAAATATCAATGCCAAGAGGGGGTTCCGAAAACTGGGAAAAGGTCGAGGTGTTCATCACACATGCAAGCTCACATCAGCTGAACAATTAAAAGCAGTACCGATAGCTGCACTGTTCGCAGTGGAAATTGCTATCGTGTTGTTGGTGCGTAACGACGTGCTCGAGCATTTCTTTCTGCGACAGCACTTCGACGTCGCAATGGGGACATTTTAGCTGCGTCCCTGCACGTGAGCAGTCAGCAACGTGACGGCTAATGTGTTTTTCCAGCATAGCCGGGCTTTTGGAAATATGCCGACAAAATGGACACTTGCGTGAGCCTGTAAAGTGTTTCCTGTAGGCTGAATTACTCTTGATAAGAGAGTCCTAGTTGTGCACAGAAATCAGATTTCAAAAGTTATTCAAGTTCTCATAGCTGAAATCTCTTTTTGCATGCGTTCATATAACGATATAGAAAACCCTGACAAAAATTCATTGACAGTTGCTGTTATTGCCACCCATAAAATATAATTTGCCTCTAGCAGAAAGACAAACTGTAAAGACAGCTCCAATAAACAACTCCATATTCCAGCTGTTGACAGTTATTAGGCTTCCTTGAAACACTGATTTGGTGTGGTCTGCATTATTTGAGCTGTGACGCGGAATTGAAGTGCTACAATAAGATTGCAGAGCATTTTTCTTACTAGCCTCGAGGAAAAAGATCGAATGACAAACATTATTTTCATGACAATTCAATTTAAATGCCCTATTTTGTAGTAGTGTGATTCCATTTTGTAATAAAGATCGATTGAACACTTCGTGGCGTATTTGTATATCCGTGACGTTGAAATGAAAACAAATACGGCTTGAACTGCTGCAACTGCAGAAACATTATTTGCTGTTAGTTGAATGCTCTAATCAAGTGAAGAGGTGCACCTGAAATGCAAGTATGCAAAACCACGCGAGCCATGGATACTCCATTTGTTCACAAATGCTACTTCTCGATACTGTGGGGTTGTTTATCGTAGTGATTGATAGCTATGCTTCGATGATAAGAAACTGTAACGAGCAGGGACGAAATTTTTGGGGATAGACGCTAAAGAAAGTTATTGAGAGAGGCAAAAATGAACATTATCGAGGCTCCTTACAATGAAAAGGAAAAATTGAAACTTCCGTTGCATCGGCATACATGTGATCAGTAACGCTCTAATTTTACTTAGGCCTCGGGAAAAGTCTCTCTTCGAGACTATTGCGTTTGAAAAGAGCTCTGCATGAGGTATTATGATAAACAGGTCTCGCTATTATATTTCTGGAGAATTAGTTTGTTCTGCACCTAAAACAGGATCGCATAAATGTTCTTGCCCCTTGTCGCAGCAGATGCAAAACAATGCAAACGCCTTGGCCTCACGTTAGATGGCACAGCCACCTTTGGTTTTGCAAAGAAGCAATTACCAAGATCTATGCTGTCTGGCAATGGTATGCGATGTCGATAAAACTTATGGAAGTGAATGTATCGCGCTTCGCGCGTACTAAATTGGCAGCCTTCCTCATCACATTTTATCGGCGGATTACGATGGTAGATCGTGACGTGGTAAGACACCGAATTGTATCTACCGTACACCTTCCGGCACACCGTACACATGAAACCGTTGGCAACGCGTTCGATGTATTTCTTGTTACGGCACCAACCTAAAAAATTTGAGTATCATTCATCGTAACTCGTAATTAACACGAGAAAAGAATGCGAAATGCAAAACTTCCGCAATGAATGAATCACTACTTCATGAATATAATTCTGATGTTATCTGTTCATCAGTGAGCATCGTAAATGCAAAAGCTGGGATCTTCGAAAGCTTATTAAATCTGTAAATAGGTCTCGACCTAGTCACAAATTGCTTTAAAAATGATCTCATATAATGATCTCGTATCATTTATTACCGCATCTAACATGACGCAAACAAGGTGCTGTGAGAAGTTTTAAACAAAAGCACAGTACATCCAAAAGTTAGCACTTCACACGATTTTTGGAAGTTCCATCCGTTCTATAGTGACAGCAGGAATGAGCATGGTGGTCCCTCCTTGCCATATCTGCCAGCGATTAGCAGATGGCGTGAGTTTACCTTCTCTGTCACTGCTAGGTACAATAATATCGCCCATATTATCGAACGTTTCGCCCCCTTCCTCGGTGCTCCCTTCATTCGATTCTGTCGCCATTGCTAAGGAATCGTTTTCGTCACTTTCGTGGCCACTCTACAAAGTTGTTTGGTGAAACACAGAATTTCTTTTGCTTTTTGCATTCTACAACCTTTTCTTTTATCAGTGGAGGCAAGAAAGGAAAACACACCAAAAAGTGACATTTAAAGCTCTTTAAACACCTGTTCCTTCATGGAAAGTTTTGCTGAAATGCAGCAATTTTTACTTAAGTTCTTTTTTGATTTTCACCATCTATGCAAACAGGAACTTATTGTACCGCCTTCTTCCTTTTCCTCGAAGATGTGGTCGGTGGATCAGCACGTAACGAGGCGAGAAGCGGCCAGGAAGTTGGGAGGAAATTAAATGGTGCGAATTGCGGCAGGATGGTGCTGAAGAGCTGAAAATTTTGCACAAGAGTGAACAAAACTTGTCATATGAAGGAGCAGTTTTTTAGAAGCCTCATTATTTGGTATGAAGTTATTTTCTGAAATGCCGCATTTTTTTGCTTCATATATTCGACGACCTCTTCATATAGCAACGGAAGAGAGTAAGAAGACTCATCAAAAATGCCTCAGATATCGTAAAACTCCTTCACTTTAGTTGTATGTTAGAACAATTATAATGTTAGCAACAAATGGCACTCTTAATAAGGTGAATGGAATTTGATGCTTCATAACCTTATGCATGTGCATTTATAGACTAAGCGAAGTTGTAACGAACGATTAGCGCCACTTTGAAACAATGCGAATCAGGTGGCACTTGATACAGAGTCCGTTTCAAACGTTTTCGTCCATAGATCATGCCACTACCTTTGAAAAGCATCTCATTTTTAAAGTGCAATGCAGAACGGTAAAACGAAGCAACCTGTGGAGCAAGAAGCGGTTGTTGCGTTAACCTCTGAGCAGTTAGGCGGGCGAGTTGCATTTGAACCTCCTTAAAAGCCATCGAGAATTATAAACTTAGCATAGGTGCTGCGTTAGTGAAGCACTCTTCTTCTGCCGCCTTACTCTGTCTCATTTACCGTGCTGAAGTATGCTTATTGCAGCAAAACACCTCGTCATCAATTAAATATGAAGTTAGCTATGACGATTAAGTTAATGAAGTCCTTGACTAAGCTAGATAGAAGATCCAAAATGTCTACTTTTTTGCGAGGTTCATTAAGAACGCGTCATTGAGTACTTACCAATGCGTTACAGTTCTGCATGAGAGCTGAGCTGGAAATCGCAGAACCGCTCATGAGTGCTTCCAGTGTGGCTGACTGAGAAGGAAACAACACGCTCGAAAATGGTAGTGCTGCAATCGCATTAGTTCTCAAAGCAGTGAATGAAACGATAGTCGACGTACCACTTGTTTCCCTTTGTGAACAATAATGGTAGTGAGTTGTAATTTATAATGTCGAGATTCCTCTTTTTCATTTCTAACTTCCATAGATTCATGAGCAATGAACTCCACTTCAAAAACTTCATCTTCACCGATCGCTCTCTGGCTTCACTTATAGGATTTATAGTATTGTATCTACACTTTTCATGCTCACAACTGGTCAGTACTTCGACCAATCGGTTAACGCAGTCGATAGTAACGTCAACAGCGTGCTATAATGCTTACTTGGTAAAGAGGCAGTAGACGGTGGTGTCGGTTCCCTGCAATAGGGTTGCAGTATTTCCTCTGCCTCCTTCATTTGATAGATTTTTGCGATCTGCATCAGCTGCAAGTTACATTAGTATTAATTACTGTTTCCAAGCAGGCAACTACACCTACGTGACCGCAGTGCCTTTCCCTCTTAGATTTCATTCTCAAATGATATGCCACCTCAAGGTTCTACCTACAAACCAATTCTCTTCTTTCGTCGTTCACTGAATAGTGAGCAAAATATGCTCTTGTCCGTTTAACATCAGGTGCTAATATATATTTTTTAACGGAACATCACATTTTACAAAACTTGCAAACACTGACATAATGGATAGGATATTCGGCACCCCTCACTCATTCTGCACTTTAAGCACCACGCTACGTTCTACCTATTGACCACAATACTCAAAAAGTCGTATTCCTGTCAAATGTAATCTTCTTCAGCAGTGAGTAAACTTTTATGTATAAGGGATTCGTTCAATGATTCATGTGAACCAGAATAAAATAGAGGTCTCCGCGCATTTGTCAGCGCACGTACACTTTCCAAGTAGCATTTATCATCCGGATGATTTTAACCAACTAAGATATGTCAGAGAACCTCAATTAACCTTAGGGGTTTTTCGAATAGCGTCACTGCAATTTATCAAACAACGTACTTCTAAAGGGTGCTTAAGAAGATATAATGAAAGCAAATATTCTCCAGCTTTTCTTCCTTTCGCTTCAAAGTAAAACCATTTACTTATGCTGATGGTCCACCTAAAAAGAGTCTCCATTTGAATTAATCCACAACATTTGTTCACTACTCATTGGTACATGTAATGATAAGCGACAGAAGAACTTAAATCCAGCTCACATGGTTGGTATCGTTCTTTGAAGTGTCCAGTGATCCAGAGTACAAGAAGTCGAGTAAAGATTCGAAGCATGAGACAGCGCCATCGTTGCTCATTGTCAAGGTTATTTCTGCGTGCTCCTCCTGAAGTGCCAAAATTTAGGCATCCATGAAATCCTTCACCTTTCTCCCACCAGGAGCACTTATTCGCATGTAGCAGCGTGCATACTGTAAGGTTCAGAAACCTTTGGGAGAGATGACGAGTAGTAAAGCGATTTAAACGAGAAAGGACCTAGAAGCAGAGAGGCTTTTTCAGCGGGGTCGAGTCTCGAGCTCATGAGCTCGCAGCTCTACCACATTAAATTTAGCATATTATTAGGAAAACTGTGTAAAAGGGTAGCAAAATCTCATAAAGAAAATCACACCTTCTCGGCTTTCATTTTGAATGCCTCTTTGAAAAAATTGCTGCCAGATGCAAGCACATTTCTATGAGCGTGGAGTTCTTTCGAATGTCCATCGGCTGTCTTGAGACGTATCTTGCAGTCGACAAAGTCTCCATCGTTACGTAATTGTTGAAGACGTGAAGCTAACGTGGTGCCGAATTCGTTTGCCTTGAGCATTGCAGGCGTATGGCATCGAATTGGCATTTTATCAGTTGAATGTTAACAGCAACACTTCTGAAAGTGTGTGAAATGAAACGTCTGGATCTTTATATTACCAAAAAATATAATAGGCAGGAGCATTCAAGAGAAATATCCAAAGCGAAATGGATTCATTCTGATGCTGCCATCTCCATGAGTATCTTTCAGCTCTGTTATAATTTCCGTCGTGGTAGCACTCAACGGAAATATCCTGCAAATTTGTCGCTCACCGTTCATAACTTTTAACCGCCGGGGATTGAAGGAATAAGTAGTTCATTAATGAGTATAGTGAGGGATTTCCTCGAGGAGTAAGAGGTATGAACGTTTCATACATGAATGAGAGGTGCCGGAACGCGTGACGCGATGTTACTATAAACCAAATTATGCTGGCAAACTTTTCCTCCTGGGATGAAGGAAGAGAGCGGAAGAAGTGGAGAATAATGGGTAGGAGATAAAGGGCCAATGAAATACATGCAGTGAACTCACCATTCATAGTAAGTGCATCGATGAGAATGCCCTAACATAATAAAGTGAAGTGAATGATGCGGATCTTAAAAATATTGGCACATCGATAAGAGTGGATGCGAATATGAAGGAAGATTGAATGCAGTGAATTGTGCAGTTTGATTGCATTGGGTGGTTAAGCACATAACTGGGCAGTTAGAGATTGTTGTTAGGAAAGCGCTTTTAGAGCGTTGTGAGCTATGACTGGCTGGAAAAGCTGTTGTGCATGGGCTTCGCGAAACTGCTTTGCTCTCCAATCATAAACTGTTTCCTTTACGATCCACTTTGGACCGCCGATTAACCTCTCCATTTACGACTTCCTCACACAAAGTTTGCGTCGTTTCACCAAAAGCTATGCAACGAAAGTATTAACCGCATGTTGCCTTGCTGGAATCTGTCACCTTGATTGCAGTATGTCTGCTCGCAGTGTTCTATGAGTAGCTCAGTAATGTCTCGGCGGTCCACACGTTCCTCAACTGCTGTTCTATTTCCCAAATTGGTATGTTTCATCACAGAATCAGCTTCGCATTTTCGCAATAGCCTTCATATAATGTACGTAATAGTATAGTGAAGCGTATTGCTACTATGCTGGGAGCATTATAGTTATTTCATGGCAAAGCAACTTTGGATCACTGTCTTTCATGCTAATAAAATCTTTGGTCGGCAAAATTTACGCTTTAAAAGCATTTTATATAAACCTTCTCATGCATCAAAGTGCTGCTTTTAATAAAATTTCAAAACTCTGTTTTATACACCGGTTCCCAATTCCGTACCGCCACATGTCAAGGTCTACAACCACTGTCTTTCAGCTAAGAAAACTGAGGCCGAGCACAATATTCATGCATCACTGCAGTTGGGTTCATTTAACACAAGACTAAAGGAGCGTATGGTCAAAAGGCTTTGCTGACAACTTCGAACATTTTATTGCTCAGTTACTCATTTGTTTTCTCCAAAATGATGCTACCGTCGTCATCTTGGAAGCTTTTACGACCAGCCGCTTTGGTGCCCAGGTATGACTCAGCACATCGTCGCTGCAAATCACGAAACAGGAGGCTTGTCTATAGCGAAAGCACAAGTCTGTCAGTTTTCTTCCGTTTTGATGAAGGATTACTGGAAAGAGCAGTTTTCTCAACCTCAAAACATCTACCAGTAGCAAGTGTATAAGAAAAAGGGAGGGGCTGGGAAGGTTAGAAGGGAAACTTTCTTGGTACGGACGTTTCAACTATTTCGCAGTTTGCATAGCTGCACGATTCAAAAAGATGGAACGAACTGTACAGCATTTAAAAACTGAACTTGTAGCACACAAGTTGCGCTTCATGTTATAGTGATGCTGCAAAAAATAACCCATATGCTGCAAAAAAAAAAAAACATGAAATCATCGCAGTATTCGTTCTCTTTTTACTTCCACTCAAGACTGGAGTGCTGAAGTGTACTCGTTTTTGGGAAGGGGAGGGCTGAGTTTAAGATGGGTTATTTATTGAATAGGGGAGATATGGAGGATAACTGTTATTGTTGCATCAAAAAACGAGCAACTGGTGCCCCAAAACCACGACAACGTACTCATTTTCGATTCGAGAAAGGAGAACCCTCGACGATTATGCATTGCTGGAAGCAACCGGTGCTGTACTCATCGAAGGTGCAGCGTTTAATGATGTTACCGGAGCAGTTTCGACGAATAGCTATCTTTGAGGGGCACAGGATTACGGTGGGACGCACATCGACTGACGAATAAACGGGCGGCGAGCGCGATGCAGATAGGAAACGCTCGCCACTGCACACAGGAAAGGAGTTTACGAAAACGACGACGCTACAGCGATTCGACTCTCGCTAACGACCATTAAACGCACTTCAAATACTCGTTGATGTTTGCCAGTTTAAGTGACGTTACGAATCAAGATAATGCGATGAACACATGCTTGCACGTTCCTTTCTCTATGTCAGCCCTCTCCTTCCTTAGGAAGACTGATTTCGAATTGAGTTCTCACATACGAAAAATAAAAACTAAAGCGATGTACCGCCTACTGGCAATAATTTCCAGATTCAAAGCCGATGATGAAACCCATATAAGTCTTCATCATTTCAGAAAGCTCTTTTAAACTTCTAAAACATCAGAACAAAGTTTGTCTAATATGACTGCAATGTGGAGAGGTAAAAATTTAGAGGTTGCCAAATGTCAACAGAGGCTGACGAGAGAGTTAAATAGCTGAAAGCATCCGAGATACTTGCGTTACCGTCTGAGACTGTTAATGAAAACAGTTTTATAGCATGCTTGGGACTTCGGTGAAGCTGATAAAGTGCTGAATGCGCTCGTGAGTGCACTCCATGAACTAACTGGCGATTGTGACGAATGCACACACTCTCCTCGTTTATAGCGCACTGATAATGTTCATCATACAAACGTAGTGCCCTTGTTGAGAAATAGATATCTCTCGCATTAAGTCTCCTCAGATTACGAAAGTGCAGGGTATTCTCCAGGAGATGGATAGTAGATTCAGATATACAGCTTGGAGAGTTTCAAACGGCAGAATCCTTCTCTTAGTGCCTCATATATTTCTGCAAGAGCGCAGCAGCAGGCGATAGATTTCCTTCACAATACTCAGCTAGAGAAAAAAAATTAGAAGTAAAGTAACCAACAAGCCACAAACGAGAACTACAGTACAAAGGCCGTACGAAGAACATATCTATGCATGCATGAAGATATACGCTCTGTTGATTCATTTCGATGCGCCTGGATGAAACAGTAAAACATATATCCTGCATAAAGAATATGCCGCCTATTGGAAGAAAAAATCCACAGATAACAAAGATTAAGGCAAACAATGTCGGATTTTTCGTAGCATACGAAAATGCAACCGCCTTAAGCAACTACTTTTTGGCCAAAGCGTATTATACAGAATTCTCGAGATGGAATGGGAAGGACGCAAGGAAAGGGCAAGTGCAGGAGGCATGCGAAAGTGCAACTGGTGAAAAGCACTACTTGGCAAACAAAGCGGTGTTTCTTCGATTTCAACGCATGCTTCACAAGTGGGAATAGCATCGCTGATATGAAGCAGTGGTTTTTTTGCTTCATCAAAAACGCGCTCATAATGGGCACAAACGTCGTTCTTTCTGTCTCGACCACTGTTCATCGCCAGTGGACGTCTATTTTAAGTGGTGAACAATTGATCGTACTTTATGAAAACGGTGAATTTGAAGGAGATCGACCACATTTTCGGTGCATAATTTTTTGCACGCCTTGTGCATCAAAAAGTGGTTTCCTTAGTGAAATACAAAGAAGCAACAAGTGAAAACTGCTTGGGTTTTCTGACGAAGCATAGCACCTTCTACTAGTGAATGTTGCCTCTTGCTACTGAGCAATTTCCATGCTCTGCATTGCAAGGGCCAAATACCAGAGCTAGAAATGATGCATGTCATCAAGACGTCAGCTGTTGCAACATTTTTGATTTACAATTTGGTGCATTAATGAGATGAAGGAACAAAGTAGATTCTTGACGAGAATACTTTTGGTGCAGTGGCCAATTTTATAGCTTCTTGATAAATGTCCAATAAATCGTTCAAAAGCGTGATGTTAGTTTATAAATACTCGGAAGTTACTTTCAGAACCTTTTTTACACTTTCTGAAGAAGTACAACTTGAAGATTGTACAGACCTCTGTGTGAAAAATTGCACTGTCTACGGTCGAAAAGCCTCATAGAATTTTCAGGAGTGTTTCCTGAGTGATGAAATACTTTCCCTCCTTCTAATTCCCAGTCCCTTTCCGGCTTGAGGACTGTAATGAGTCGTTTTGTGTTCAGCACATGAAATTTGCTGAACGAATTGTCTGGTGTGTTCAGGTGATCTGACCGAGTGCAGGAGCATACACATTCATGTACAATTAAACGATGAGTAAGGTAACTCTTTAACAGTGATTCCATCGACGACCTTAGGCAGTCACGGTCTAAACTGCTTATTATCTTAGAAAATAAATGAGTCAACGCAAGTTACTTTTTATCTCAAGGATGCCACTACTTCTCCTTCTCAATTACATTCGGAGCGAAATTTTCAAAGGGAGGAAATACTTTAAGAGTTGTCGACATACATATCCTCATAAGCTACACCTGGATATGTATCTAAACACACATAGCTGTTCTCATATCTGTAGGTGATCAACTGCCATGAAAACCACAATGCCCGCCTTCTGACTCTTCATTTAGATTTGAGACGGCAACGATATATTTACTTAGCGATAGGTCGGTGTTTTGTAGACGTTTTCAATGAAGAACAAACGTCTTTTATCACTAGACGATCGTTCCATACTTAAATGTAAGCCTGCATGTGGTTTGCCACGTTTACCTTCTTAACTGCGCATGATAAAATCGTCAAGCATATCACTTTTCTTGCTGTTTTATGAATCAATATTCTCAGATGCCAATGAAATGCTCAACTATGTACACGATAACTATACTCCACAATCCAGCATTTTATGGATTTCGAAGCCAATTGGTTTATTTTTGTGTAAACACTTGTATGTACAGGTCATAGATCATATCAGCCTAACTAAAATTACTTAAAAATCAGGTCAATTCATCGGGAGAAGATAGATTCGAATTAACGCGAAGATGTTCACTGACTAAAATGTGGTGTTCGTATGAATTTGTAGTACTCGTCAGCATGTGCTCACGCTGTGCTCTTGAGATGGAGGTCCACAAACTATGCTCGCTTTAGCGAATGAACGATAAACGTTGCTGCTGTGAAACGAGTGGCAGTGATCAACGCTAAGAAAAGAAATTCTCACCTTATCGAACAAACATCTCTCTGCCTGCCTGTAAATCCAATATATATATTCTCGACAAATTGAGCAACCTATTTCTCATAAAAATGCAAATTACTGCAATTAATGCAATCATTCATTCCCATTGCCAAAAGTTCAAGCATGAAGTGATTGTAAATGCAGTGAGGCGAGTATTGTTAGACTGTATGTTAAAGGTTACGAGAGGAATTACAAGGGGAAGACTCAAAATGTTAAAATCAGTGGACTCCGTTGACGTGTACGTTCACAGCGGCTTTGCGACAAGGATGGCTTGCAAAGTTCCACTCATGTTGGAACAGCATTCTTAACCGGAAAGCAATGATCGAAATTTTTCCTTGCAATGGTCTCCTCGAAATCCAAGAAAAAAGAATGCTTTTCTTGAAACTCTTTTACAGAATCCAATATTTTGACACCGAAATCCGACTGTTGCGTTTGAAAAGAACTTTATCATCAGATGAACCTAATTTGGTGATCGTATTTGGCATCAATGAGGAGAACACCCATGTCGTACCCAGGATTAGCGGCAGCCTAGGCAGAGCAAAATACGCTAAGGAAAGAGATGCGCGTACGCTTCTGGAATTACAGCAGTGCTGTCAAACAACAGTATCACTGCATCAGGTGTATATTGTTAACGCCTCAGAAGTGTTCGCTGTGAGAAAGTTGATTACGAAAATGATCACTAAAGGAAAAACTTCACATCGACACGTCAGCAACGAAACTGCTCAGAAGATTACGTTTCATAGATTGTGATAAGCGGGAGAAATCGTTTAAAACTCACGTTTTATAGAAGTAATGCTTTTTTTGGTGCTTGTGGATGCTTGAAGAGAATCCTTATCAGAAACACTTCTTCGCGATGGGTCCATTTCGCAACCTAACATCTTTTTTCTAAGACATTAAAGACGAGAGTCATCGTCGATTGCTCGAGCTTCGGCGACCGACCTACACAAAAGGAACGAATGAGGAACACCACTTCAGCAATATCTCGGCATTATGTCATTGTTAGCTGCAGCCCTCTACACTTTCCAGCCTCAAAAAAACGTTTGTGCGGCATTTTCCAATTCCTGCCTCACCCTCAACACTTTAAAGATGTGCAAAATATATCCACTGAAACATTCCCAACTATATGCAACGCAGTCATTCTGCCAAAGAAAGCAGCTTGCACGACGTTATGTATATATTTGTACCAGATCGAATCAGATATACATGACAACACATATTTAACGTCTTATGATAGAACCATCTAATGGGAATCGAGCCGCATGCAGTACTTAGAGCATCCGCCCTGTACGCAAAAGGTTACGGGTTCGGGTCCGGTCTGCGAACGATGCGTTCACTTAGAATGAAACAACAATCATTATTTTAAACTGAATTTGACCAAAGTTAGCTTTATCATAGAGTGTCAACCATTCATGCAAAAAATCTTCGTTTGTTTTGCCTCAAATATTCATCAACACGAAGATGATCTGAACCGATCATCTTCCACTCAATTCTGGATGAACAGACAACTTTGAACAGCAGTCACACCTCCAACGGGTCATTCAAACCCTTGACTGTGGCAATTTCCAGATGTGGATCGGATAAAGCGCTCTTTCACCCTAGCTGCCGATCAACCGCAACGATTCGGCGCACAAGGATATTATAAAATGCCCGGATGTCTCACCTACAACCGGCTTTTTAGGTGCAATTCAAGGAATGAATCGACCTTCAAAATACAGGAACGAACATTCAATTTCGCAGTTACAGTAATAAGCGAAGTTTGGATTGTTGTTCGTGGAATCAGCTTTCAGGATAATGAGGATGTTGGTGAGGCGTTACGTAGTCTTGGCTGTTTGCGTTGTTGTTTTACATGCGATTCTTTTTGAGTAGGCCATTTTACTGTTACAGTTGAACCCGACGTGAATAGCATGTTAGAAACTTCGTGTTCTTTCAGTCGTTCATTGTCCGTTGAAAGCTAAAAGTGACAGCTGTGAAGAAGACATGGTGCATTCGACCACTTCACGACGACTGGCCTTTACATTCAAACAGGGGTGTCTTTGTTTATGATAGGATAGTTGGGATGTTGAAGAATGTTGATGAAACGCGACGTTTCTGCGACATCCAGTTTTTGTGTATGTCACATAGGTAATCGGATAAGTTACACTGCACCGTTGAAGACCGAATCTTTTCGTCCCATTGTATCACTAATCGTGATTTGATACGCTGGGTGCAGTTATTGAGTAAATAAATGATTACACCCGGGTTGGACATCCCATAGCCATAAGTATCATCATTGAGCTCATGGGCAGAGTTGAGTCTGTAACTTGCAACAAGTTGCTAGGAGTTTTTATCGCTTTTGGCTTTCTGATTTTCTTTTAGTCACGCTAAACCTTTATATGATTTGATGAGGCATCGCTCTCTGTCTTGGGCTTACTTATATACGTTGTCACTGAGTTCTTCAACAGTGAGCGACTGAAGTCCCGGACTTGTTTGTTTTTGCGTAATCTCCATGCGTCACTTAAAATCGAGTCGTGGAAAATATGTTTGTTGTTTTCGTTCGACGTATTCGAAGTCCCACTCGAACAGTATTAGTTTAAATTTCACATTTGGAATCATGATGTGAAATGGCGCTTGCTCTGATATCAAATGGTGCTGCCTGAAAGCGAAGTCGACATTCTTGCTTAAGATGTCCTGGAAAAATCTGAGCTGATTGCAGTGAGGGAATATCTCGAGAAGATCGAGCCCCTACTGCCTGGGGTCTATTTCTCACGCATCTTGGATCATTTTTCATCATTTTAGCCTGTGGAACATATTCGATCCCCACTTTTGTATCTTGTGTCGTTTGTGCTGCAGATTTGTTTTTCTCGAGAAAGGCGAGTAAAGTGTCCTCCATGAACTGAATTCAGTCCTTAACGAATGGCATTGTTTTAGCGTTAATTTTGCCGAAGTAAGCTGGCTTCACATATTGAAGCTGTTGACTTAAGAGATCACTAGACCAGCCCGATAAGTTATGTCATGCAATGGTGCAAGTGATGCCATCCTTGAAACACAAGACACGATAGCGTCACACCGCAGACACGATAGCTCGAAGAAACACAAGCCCAACGAACAGGACACGCGCGATCGTCGTCATTGGAAACTTCCACAGAGGTGAATATTCCATGTTTTCTGCAACGTTGGAGCAGTAAGAACTGTAACGTGACGCTTTTACCAACTCAGGTTGAAAAGATGGAAATGCCAGTTATGAGATGGTCTTGCAGTAAGTTTCACCGCCCACTGCCGTGTACTCTTACGGGAGCGGAAGAGAAGGGGAGGGATAACGGGAATGCATTGTGGCCAACATGCGCAGGATTATATACTGTGGTTTGCGTGATTAGTCTACAATTAGGATGAAAAAGCATCTTCGTCCACTCGATTACTTTCTCATTAGCTGAGGGTGGCCATACTGATAAAGTAATATTTTTCTGTTTACTTAAGATGACGAATTATTGTTTTTTTGCACATTGCCGCAGGCAAAGTAATACCTTAATACGCAGCTATGAAATGGTAAGGTTGTATGGCGCAAGCATCCTTCGGCGCAAGTCGTCTTCCAGTAACCAAGCATTGTGGTAAATTTGAACGGGCAAAAGCCAAGCGAACACTTGCGATCATGTTTCCTCTTCTAGTGGGAAAAGGTCACACTTTCTCTTTTATGACATCGTTTACTTGTCATAACAGTCAGCATTCGTTGCGCGAAGTGCATGATGGCGGTTACGAGAAAGATACCGCCGCATATCTGGCTTCTGTTTGTTCTTTGTGAAACTGTTCATAATACTGAGGTAAAATATGAGAATTGTATAGAAGAAGTGACTGCCGTGTAGCGAAACGAATTGTCGCCAAGGTGATAAAGGTGGATTAGCAGCAGGCGATGCACGTTAGCTTGTTCGCTACTAGTTCCTATTCCGACCATAGCATAATTCACAGGTTTAGCGCTCCGTTTGAATGCATCCTAGCTAAGATCTCAACCTGCAAGAAGGCATACAGATTCATATAAGAGAAGGGGAGAGTAAATAATAAGGGGCGGGGGGAGGGAAGTAAAACGTGGCAAAAAATATTCGGGGAGTGGTATGTATTCCAAGGTAATTGCCTTCTATTTTCAATCGGATTTTTTTTAATATCGAAAGCGCATATGATGATGTGCAGTGTGACTTTAGGTAGGTGTGACCATTTGTTTGATTGTTGATTGGAAGTGAGGTGGAACTGGGAGGGGTTGAGCGTAGTAGGCTAATCAAGTAGACTTTGAGTGTGTTCTGGTGAAGAGACTACTGAAATAGGAGAGACAGGTATAGCAACTTTTATACTAATGTCTTTTGTGTTTTGGTCAATGGAATTAACAATCACATCGAAGTTCAGCAATGCGTCAGACGAATTATAAAATGTCTTTTGCTGTTTCCACTTCCGGTTTCAGCTTGAAAACCCCCTCACCAGCACTTTCCCAATCGATGTATCCTTGCCCTTTCTGCATTTTCATTGCCCACTTTTCTATGCTGTCTGTACCTCTGATCCGTACAATCGAAAGTGCGATATTTACTCAACATTTCCACATATTGCGTTCGCTTGAACACAGCAAGGATTTCATTTCTCTCAAGAAGTTCTGTCACAGCCTTTTGTGATAGACTTCGATGAAAAATTTGTCGGCCAGCTATTTTAAAAACCTTACTATCTGTTGTCCTTCGGAAGATTCGTTGGTAGTGTTTCTTGTTGTCTTCCTTCAGTGTCATTCTTTAGGTGGTGCAAGTATTGTCCGGTGAAGCACGTGGTTCGGGGTACACGATTTATTCCTTTCAAAACGCCACTCGGATCGAATTTCTTCACTAAACACGGCAGTAATTTAGGGGATGTATTCGAAACGAAAACACTGCTTGCCCATGTGAGTGTTTTTCCCGCCCTCTGGTGGGGTTTGCTTGCTTTGGCGGAGGATTTGATGGACAAGCTGAAAGCACATATTCGGCTGAGGTCGTTTAGAGTACTACTACCGTGCAGCCGTGGAGAGAATAGCGGTCGTTCGAAGCGAATGTGCAAATAGATAAAGAAAGGACTTCGGATCGAACTGCCACGAGTTTTGGCTCAGTTCGCCTCTTCTCACGTTTTGACGTACTTTGAATTGCGAGAAGCGATCCTAAAGGCGCTCTGTTTTCTAAGTTTTTCTATTCTAAATATACGACAGCAACTTTGAAAGTCACTAATTGTGCAGTTAGGTCGGAAGGGAAATAAGCGCCTATTTGAATACATAACTTTGGGAAGTCGTAGCTGAACGAAATATAAGCTTAGGTTGATGAAATAAGAGTCGTTGGTGCGGCAACGTTTTGGAAGCGAATTTATCTCATTCTTCCAAAAACCTGCATCACGAGATCAGACAAAGTTAACGGAGACCATTTCAAACTCATCCTGTTCCTTGAAGGTTTTTTGGCTCATACGGCCATCGAAATCAGCCAGAAGGACTTCGGTTGGGAAGAGGTCGCAAGGATAAGATTTGAGGCGGGGGTGAAAGGGGGGGGGGAGGTAGAGGAATTGCAGTGCATATTTGCCTCAATTTCGGTCGATTGACAGTCGAAGTATGTGGGCGTGCATTGTGTTAGAGCAGGACCAGCCCACTTCCGTTCGCTATCATTTGCCAGAGCATTTGCAGCTTTCGTTGCATCAGGTTCAGACAATTTTGCTATGACCATCGGATCAGGTTGCAGCGTGCTGCAATAAACATCCAGCTGTAATATCGGCGAACAGACAGCAGGATCATCTTTGGATATATTTGTTGAAGGTTTTAGAGATTATCGTTGTTTTTTCATGCGCGAAAATGTTTATTACCTCGTTGCATAAAGTCGTCTAGTCGAAAAATATTGCAATATTCGTATCGTCAGTGCTGATTTGTAACGTCAAGTCGTGCGGTATCGACCGTGGAAGTCTTCTTGTCATGCTGATGTACACAAGATGGGTCGGAACTGTGTATTGAGGTATCCCAGCCACTGCCGCATGCTAATGGTTTGAAGGTTGCTGCCTTTCGGTTAGAGTGCTGCCAGTGGTAAATAATATGCACGAGCGGTTTGGTTTATCTTTGTTGTCCCTATCGATGAATCGAAAGTTTATGAACCATTGCTGAATGATGTGTTCGCCCAGTTCGGTGCTGATATTCACACTTCCATCAGTCTCTAGACGACCGAGTTTAAAGTCGTATAAAATCAGATAACACAAGACAAATCGTAACCGTTTATAGCTGGAAGTGCCGTGATTCTGAAATACTATGAAGAATGGAACAGTCGAAAAAATGTCATGGTAGCGAAAGCGATGAGCCTCGAAAAAATGTCCCATAGTTCTCCAGAGCGACAAAGAAAAACGGTTTTTGAAGTCGGTATATCAAAAAGGTTGTGGCGGTTGTAGTTATGTTAACAAAGGCTGTCCTGGTCAGCTGGAAGCTCATTTTGCTGTTGACTAATAGGGGACAGTAGCACCGTTGAATGTTTCCTTTAAGTTTAGTTAGAAGCGTATTGGAGCATGTTTGTAAAAGCTGATTGAGAATCAATCTTTTTCGTCGTCGCGTTAGCCTGAGCAAGCTAGAGAGAGTGTCGCCCTGTGAAGAACTCTTCTGCAGGCGTTTATGAGAAACTACACACTTTCTTCAGTTGCGTATAGAAAGTAATTTTCCGTCTTCACGGTGAATGTCTTTTTTGTGATTGTCTCGCTAATTGCGGGATGACGCATGTACGATGTATGTTTTCCTTGATGAGCTGACGAAGTCGGAAGCAGTTTCATAGTCGCCTTGGTGGCTAGCTTTGTTTTTCGCATCTGAAGGTCAGACTTCGAGCAGACGATAGGATGGAATTTTATGCTCTTATGAGCAGAACTTGAAAAGGCCACTCGTTCAGTTTTTAAGGCAGAAAGCGCTAAAGAAAGAAATGATGGAATTAATTGGTGGAGGAAATCGAGACCACATTCGATAACGTTTAAGGTAAGAAAACGTGGCGAAGAAATTGGACTGGTTATTGATTTGACGGCTACCGATAGATATTACGACCCAAGAGAATGGACCGAATGCGACGTTAAATATATGAAGATAAAATGCATGGGCCATGCAGCCCACTACCAGGAGGAGAACATTCATCGTTTTTTCGAAGCCGTCACTGTTTTTCTCACTCAAAATGCCGATAACAGTATTTCATTAACTGTGGTTTATCGTATTTTTTTATTTCATTGCAGATTAAGGGTATAAATTTGAATTCAAGCGGAGTGAATGCAGTTCAGTTTAAATGCGTACTTTTCCGCAAAGACGGAAACGAGCACACAGGATAAGCTCTAGGCCTTCGATTAAGATATAGAAAACTAGTAGAAGTTTCCACGAGCACAAATCGAGTATGGGTTCTTCAGTCAACAATAACGTGACAATATGACTGCACAATTCACATTTGTGTATAAAATTTGGCATCCATTGCGGAGTCCCATTAGTTTCCATTTGACGTATTTTTTCTGAGAGGGAGGGTGTGCATGCCGCAGTGGCGTTTGCAAAAGTTAATCGACTGGATTTGAGAGTGGCCAGAGCTATATTATAGGTAGTGCAGCAACACGAGGTATAGTCGAAAAAAAGAAAATCCAGGTTTCAAGGAAGTTTCGACGGGTACTAAATTTGCACCTTTTTAACACATACTTTTTGTTTTTCTTTGACATCATGCGCTTTCTACCCTTTACGTACTGTCCAAAAGCTTTTATGGAGGCCATTCATGCAAATATATACGTGCATATATGTGTCCGCACATGTAACTGTACACCCAAGTATCTGAATATTTGTATATTTAGTGTAATGTATGTCCAAACGTAAGTACGGCATACCTTAAATCGTTGCGGTAAGTATGAGCAGTGAAACAGTCTGCATTTTGTTGTCATTTCACAGTACCATGCAGGAGTAAATGATCATTCTTGTTTGGGAAGGGGGGTATGAAACGTTATTGACATCGTCTACCCTCGGATCCACGTCTGGCCTGGAACCATGCAACAGTGCTTTCATACTATTTAATAATATGTTTATAAACTTTGCAGACAGGCTGATAGGAGTTCATTGCACACATGGCATCAATCGAACTGGTTATATGATATGCCGATATCTCGTGGAAGTGGAGGGATGGGATCCAAAGATTGCCATTCAACGTGGGTATTTATCTCGTAGCAGAGAGCCATATCTCTCATATTGCAGGCTTGCATTCCATTAAAAAAAGTCTTACCACTCATTTTCTTTTTATTGTTTTCTCGCGCTCAGAAAATTGTCACTGCTTCTTTTAAAAATCGATGTTGAAGGTAGAAATGAGAAACGGCTGGGAAATCCGTCGTTTTATTCGAGGAAAGTGTCGTGTGAGGTGCTCTTCATGAATAGGGCGGAAATACGAGTAAAGTCTGTGGTTGGTAAGGGTGCAGTTAACTGCATTTATCAGAAACTTAAGCTGTCTAATACAGTGCATTATTATTTATTGTAGAGTTCGAACTCTCGCGAGGCCATAAAATCGAGCGGGCACAGTATATGAACTCTTTGTATGAGAATTGCCAGCAGGGTTGTAAATCTTTCATGGCTGTTTCTGATCATGGAAAAGCATTACTTCCTTTGGGAGCACTCGAAGCCACGGAAGGTGAGTTAGCTGTTTTTTTTGTGCAATATTTGCTTATTGGGGTAAAGCATTCCGTTAGCTGCGTTATAGTAGTGCTTGTTTGTTGTGTTTAGGAGAAATATGCGTGATGCAGATATTATACATCCATCGTTACTGACCTCAGGTTTGAACAAACATCCTCGGAGTTTGTTTCCAGCTTTTATTCAAAGTTAGCAATGGGAATTTCTCATTTCACTACCATTTTTATCCGAAATTCCTCACACTGATTGGCCGTCAAAATAATTTCTTGCTTCATTCTTTGCTTTTTCGAACTTTGGATTAGAGAACCCCCTTGAAAATCACTGTATTTATGGCCACTATGATCGCTGTTTAATCAGTAAGGAAAGCAGGAGGATAGAAGGGTTTTTGTGGTATGATTTGTAAGAATTTCAAACGAAGCATGCTTCTGACTACACCTTCGTCGGAAAGAGGACGAGTAAGGCGGGTTTCAGAGTCAAGACTGGTTTGTCAGGCGGCGCATGCTTGTGGTTACGCTTATATTGCTTATCATATCTCCGAGCACATTCCCTACTGTGTTCAAGCCTCTCACGTAGTTTTCAGGGAGCGCGAGAGGATGACCTAGTGAGACTGCGCGTCCCTCTAATGGCGCAGTTAAGCGCCATCGTATGCGCCTTAGATACAGCATGTCAGTTATTACGTTTGGGGTATCGAAACCTTTTCCTCAGGAATTTTCTTCGTTGTTGGAGGTACTTTTCCAAGCGTCAATGATGGGGTTGTGTAAAGATATTGTTATTTTCCCGTTGTGAACCACGAACTTTGCGGCCTGAGCTCGAAAAAAATATTTCAAAAACTATGAGGTATTGTGGCAGAGCAAAGTTACCAACTGTCTTGACGAAAACGACAGACTGAAGTTGTAGAATCGCGTGGGTTTAAAGCAAAAGATAGCCGTGTAGCTGCATACGACAGTCGTTCGATATGAGGTCATCACTAACTGGCAGTACTTGAAGGAAAGCTGTGTAAGTTATGCATGTGTGTAGCTGTCCAATTACAATTGAAGAACTCGGAAGCAGTGCTGTCGGAGAATGATGGACCGCATATTCTGCGATGATTGTTTCCAGCCAGTGGACAGGCACTGCTTTCGGAGAGGACAGGAAGAGTGAGTTATGAAAGGCAAGAAAGAATGATTGAATTAGATGGTGCATATCGTTGTCCATTAACCTTTTCAGATAAATTGCCTGTTCTGGACTGTATTCCTTCCAGCCGCGATGTGTTCCGATCACGTGTTTAGAGCGGGGCATTGATCCGCTGGTCAGGTGAGAGTGATGGGGTTGGGTGAGGATACGTATATGCCCTTGTGTCCCCGATCGGTTTTTGCTGATGAAGTGATAACATTATAGAGACAAGACTCCTCCTAGGCCGGGTGTGACTTGGCGTTATTGCGAGCTCTCAGGAGAAGAGTCTGTGTAAAATGAAAAGCATGTTTGCGTGCAGTCATGGGCATCTTCGGTCACACAATTTCGCTCAACCGGTAAAAGAAATTTAGAGGTGTCATCGCAACTTCTGATTGTGGAGGGGAAAAATTTTTCCTGAGATCTGTAGTTGTGAAAAATTCTGGTGGATGCGCTTATGTAGTTAAAAATGAGCAGAGGCCGTTGAATATATGCAAATCGGTTATAAAGCACCGAGTGGGACTCGATTGTGAGATCATTTCTTTAGTGTCAGCCACTTTTCCGGAATTCATTTCTTATTCATTTCCATGTCATTTGCATTATTTTCCTCGTCACTCGTTCCAATTGACTCGGCATTTTTTATTGTTGGAGATGTTTATAGTAATTTTTTCAGGTTACGTCGGAGACAAATCGCCGCCAGATCTTGTTTCTGATGATCGTGTTGATCGGAACACTTTAAATGCAGCATTTCGTGATGGTCCTTCATAGTAATTTCCAGTTTGTTGGTATCTACTGCCCAATTCATGTTTGTGGAAAACTTGCATCGTATAGCAGTTTTCGATGTTGGTATAATTAAGAATGTTAAACTGAGCACGTTTAGTGAGCTTCCTTACGCTGCTGGGATTTTTGCAGAAAATTTCGGCGCTTAAAGTTTTTGAGAGTAGGAATTTGCAGAGTCTTTCGGGGCCAAAAAGAAAGTTGAAAAAACTTGTGATATGTGTGAAGTAGCCTGAATAACCTCACTTTAAGATGTTTACCTTATGATTTGTTGCGTTTATTTGAATGATTGTTTGATTACTGTTATTCTCCAGTGCATATAAAGGAATCTTTTAGACTTCCCATGGTAGTGGAACACAGCGGCTCTTTCGAGCGTGATGATCGTTGCAGTTAGTAGGCAGTGTTGTTTCGAATTATTGGAGCCATGCGCTTGTTAGAGCTGATGAAATGACTAATGGGGATGCTTTCAAAGGTTTGCCGTTTTTGGGCAGGTTGGTTGTTATGCTGCACCTGGAAAGTCAAGTTTTTGTGCTTCTGCTCTCACTGGGAGTAGATCTTTCATTCATCCCTCCCCTCCCTCTCCCCCTTCATCTTTTTCCCATTTTACCTGATTCTGTTTCACATGCCGAAGTCGTTTCCCATCACGCTGGCTCTTCAGGTTTTGACCGAAATGACCCACCCTCACATAGTCTTTTCTATTTGCTTTTCGGTCTTTTCATCGTGGGAATGGATTAAGCACCTGACCAAGAACACAGACGAATGATATGAAGTTGTCATCGAGAAACGACTTATTGGATATTTGTATGGTTGTTTCACTAGCTTGGAATGCACTCATTCCTTACGGCTAGGTTCACAGCGAGTGCACGAAAAGCATAGGAGCTTGCCATATATATCAGCCAAAGATCGTAAAGACGGCGTAGACCCTCGCTTTCCTAACATTATTCAATGAAGCGTGCGCTGAGGTTTGCACCCATCCAACGCGTGGTGTTTAAAGCATATTGTATTGGGGCACTTAATACACCTCTGCCAGCTAATTCCTGTCCACCAATGATTTGTTCTGTTTCGAAATTCAAGGACCATGAACTTCTGTAATTGCGACCTCTTCCGTATCATATAGCATAAGCACCAGTGTGGTCCTTCACTGTACTGTCCCTCCGCAAAAGTTAGTAGGAGCAAGACAGTTTCGCATGTTCGTATAAGCAAAACTCGCTTGCGGCAGCTCCTGTTACCTTCAATTTAATCTGTGCTTGCAAAAACATTTCTTCTACGTCACGTTAGTGAAAAATGCTATCTGACATCGTTTTCAAGTCAGCATGTATCATGGGGGTCTGAGCACTGCAGCACTCGCGTTGCCGACGCCACACCATGAACCGCGGCTATAAAAGTAACAGTGCTTGTGTGATTAGCAAAAGGGCAGCCACAGAAGCCTGGAGCATTTCACAGGGCAGTTAGAGCAGTAGCTTTATTGTGAGATTACTCTCGAAACCTGCCCTCTGAAGGAACGCAAAAGTGAACAGTGATGCCGAGAAACACGCTGTGAATAAACATTTACAGAGTCAGAAAACAACATATATAGTGGACGCTGCACGATCAATATCAAACAAATACACACATAGTCACTAAATATTATGGGAAAGAGAGGAGAAAATGCACGGCCATGTAAACAGCAATAATGACTCTGATTCAATGGACTCCGTAAATCATGTTAGTTGTTGTGATTTTATGGGTGATTCGATGACTCGGCAGTGGTGGTGAAGTGGATCCCCGAGAAACTTTATGATCACTACAAGCCAAAACGCCATCGAAACCTAGAAGGCGGACTGATAATAGAATCTCTGACTAGCACAAAACTAAATGCCATACAACAAGTACTTAACGTTTGCCAACGCGAAATGGAAATGTCGAATAGAAGGATACATCGAGACTTCACTGATAACCGTTAATTTCGCTCACACATTTTCTACTTCCTCAAAGCGAACAACGACGGTCCAATAAAAAACCTAGCCAGGCAAACACTTAGTCATCAACCGAAGATCGTGTAGGCAAACCTGACAGAACTTAGTGACATTATTAAGCCTTTTGTCGTTACGCCAAAACACCCTAACCATATTAAGTAACTCACTTGCACGAACTGATATCATAATTTGGCACTCGAAAGAAACGAGTATTATCGATTTGCGAGGAACATCTGATCTAGGCTAAAAAGAGCCGACCGTAAGTGTCGGTAGACAATCTCCCCCAACGAAAGTGATCTCAAGAAAGATCACAAAATGTGATCCCTATATCGATCAAACAACATTAGAAGAAGTAATTCAGCAACTCAGTAGTTAAACTTTTGCGAGATCAAGACAGTAAGCGTAAAGAAAACCAACCACAGCAACAATGGCGTAATAGACGAGGAGACCGTGAAGATAGCTAAATCCTTCGAAAAAATTTTCACATTACACCCCCTGTTTTCTAAAGAATCTCTCTAAACGCTAGGAAGTTGTAAAGTTGTAGCGCTCTTTCCTCAAAAAAAAAAAAACCCGACCCGTATCCGTGCCGATGCGTAATGCAGACGCTCATCCATGAAGTTTGAATTTTTCGTTTAGACAAATGTTAAATAGAGGCTAAGAAAGTTCTTACAACAGCATTTTGCAAATACACAAGAAATCAGCCACCTTCTAGGAATATTTCTTCATGTTCACAAATGCCACAAAAACTGCTCAAAGTGGAATCAAGATTTGCAGATTATGGCAGCGTATGCTTTGAAAGCCGAGCAACCGAAGAGTCGTTGCTTCATCACAAAGCATCCACCACGGCACACAGCATTATAAAGCACGACTGAGTGATTACAAGAACAGCACGAATTCAATAATAAATGAATGCTGTAAACCGGTATTTGATATAGTCTAGAGATATGTATCACGGGAATACAAGCACGCAGAGGTTCATTCTACAGCCTTAATGAGCCAAAGAGAACCGCTTTCCAACATTATATTTACTCACACCATCTGAAATATTTGAATTTCAAACAGTCAACTTTGGACTGCAAAGTACATGCGAAGACAAGATTCTTAACCACTTCCCCACTATCGACCTAGGCCCAAGATTCTGAAAGGCACATGGCTATCAAATCCATATCTTGAAATCCTGTGCGCCACCTCGTTCGAAATTGCTACGAATTCAAAGACAGCCTCTGCGCTCTCGATTCAGGATGATTTACATGCCCTGCACGAAAACTGGCGGATTCTTTGTTAGGTCCATACGTAGCAACATCCCTGATGTAGTAGTGTTCATCTCGCCAGGGTAGTGCACTATGGATGATCCGTCACTGTACGCCGAATCATCTGACAGTTTCGTCATTGTAGACGAATGGGGACGCGGCGAAACACGCAAATCGGCTATTCCAGGAACAGGAGGAGGGGGCGGAGGAGGAAAAGTGGGTGGGGGATGGTAGTGAAGACGAGGGGAACCGTGGGTAGATGGCGTGTACACAGTGTGCCGCTGCAGTGGATTATAGTAAGAACACGAAGGCGGTGGCCGTGAACACATATCACCATACGCTATCGTCGCATAATCGTACATGCCTGAAATTACTGTCAGTAAAGTGATTAGTACGGAACATGAGACAGCCTTCTACAGTTGAACGTTTTATGAACCTCTTTTAAAACAAATTCGTATCTCTACTTCCTGTTTAAAATGCATTAATGTGTTCGACGACCTGAACAGCAATGCACAATAGTCACGATCGGATGAAGGATCATTACAAATCTGAACTGAAACGACCTAAAGCACACCGCAGGTTTAAGATAAACAGAAACGGAAGACAGCATCATGATACTTCTTCATCTTTCATGAGGTTAGCACTATTCAAATAGCCAAAATTATACCTTCGAAGCATCGCTGGAAGTACGTACCTATCAATTTAATTTCGCAGTTATGCAAATTCCTCACCGTGAAATATAAATTCAAGAAAATGTTAACAGAGTGAGCGAGCTTTTCTCATATTTGTTTTATGGAGGGCGTTACAATGCCCACTCTTGAAAACACCTGCAAACGACTTTTTAAAAAACAATAATGTCTTTGAGAAATGACTCTCACCCGCTCTCCTTTAAGTGACGCTCTCCCGTATGAAAAGCTGATTCTGAAACTCACCACTGGAAGTTATCTCTGGTCGCGCGAGCATCATCTGCACGCAGTTGTTATAGCGAGGATCAATAGCGGCCACCATATGTGGCGGGTATTTTTCGTTCGTTAATGATGGGTACTGCAAAAAACCATTTCAATAAAAATAAGTGGGTTTAATTGCGAGATTCTCCAGAGAAGAAGGACAACCAACTGGAAGCGTGGAAAATAAATGAGCTATTGGGAAGAAAGTAACACAAATATTGCACACGGTGATCATCTGCGAGTAGCAATGTGGATGCTAGAGCGGCCAACGTGTTCGCCAACAAAAACTGTTGGAAATCAGCAAAAATGCAGATCGTATGTGCACGAAGGGCGTGCAGGCCGCACTGGTACGCTGTTACAAGCGTACCAGCTCTGTCTGCCAGACAATACGCCGATGAAGGTATTTCAGTTGCTGATGCCATTCCATCCTCTTCTGTTAACCTGGATCTTCAGAGTGGTGGAGTTCCTCTTTTCAAACCTATACCACACCCGAACACAATAATAGGAACTCTGAGCGGTGGTAAATTTCAGCTGTGAAGAGTACGAGTTCTCATGACGTCTTGAGTAGTGCGAGGGAATTATCTGAACACGGATCGGAGCCTCGAAAAAGAAATGAAGCATGATATGAACAAGCAAAGCAATCACTTGAATATAAGCATGCAGTAACCAATGTGTTCGGTTCCATGCTCCCCCTCGTTCCATCCTACCACTGAGTCCGACCTAGATAAAATAAATAGGTTTGCCACGTGCGCCTGATTATGGTAAAGCTCAGGCTTATAATGCGATTCAACTTGTTATGTGCTGCCGTTTGGTTCCAAATTTCGCAAAAAACAGCAACTAATATAGAGGCAAAAGGCGAAAGCTGCAGACGTATACTACAGTAAAACATCACATCAGCTTCCATGCTACCTTAATTCTGTACTCTTTCGCTGAGACGAATGTAATTCGTGCAGGCAATTCCGGAGAAAAGAGGCAAAACAACTTTGTGCAGACCGAATGACTACCAAATATAGCGCCATACGTGATAACTTTCTAGAGTTAGCGCGCTGCAAAATAAGCTAGATGATTCTCCTATGAGAACCTTGACCCAACAGATCTTGAACTGTACACTGGTCACCTCGCCTCTTTCTCCCAATTTTAGGAAGGAACAGGAAAGACTGCTGAAGGGAAATTTCAGGATTTTCATCGAATGAGTCGCAATCTTTATAATACAGAAGGTTGCTAACTAACGTAGATGAAAATGTGAATGTTCCGATCTACTCTGATCTACGTCCACATCCTGGTTTGTTCTGATACTTTCATCTAGCTTGATAATCCGATCCGCGTCGGTATTCTGATATATTCGCACATTTTATTCTACTTTGGTCCGCCCTCACATTTTGATCCACTCTGATCTACTTTCACGATTTTTCACATCTGCTCAAGATATGTTTTGATCAACCTTCACGTCCCGCTACCTGTGCAATCAAGTGGCGCACGTTGTGGGCTACATGTCGAGCGAGGAGGAAAATCCTGAGAGTGTATGGATAACTTTCCGCGAAATGCTGTGCCATTCGACGCGCTATCCTTTGGAGGGATCCATAAAGTGTATGAGGTAGTTCTCCCGTAACTGTCTGTTACAGCATTGCGAGACGAAATAGAAACAAATATGAGACTCGCAGGAACGATTTTACTGTCTTCATATAACACTAACCGTGCGCGGAAGAAGGGAGTAAGTTCAAGATAGGCGCTGTGTGCACAGTCCTCCGAATAATGCTCATTTTCTTATGAACGTTTAAAAAGGTTGCAAGGACTAGTTTAATACAGAAAATCGTATTTTATTTCACTCGTTGGTCCATGTCTACTACCCATATCTTCGCTAGCTGTTTTTCGAGCGTGGAAGGCGCGAGTTCGTCATCTATATCTTGGTCTCTACTCTTCCCAGCACCTAAAGCTGGAGTCTCCTGTGTATTTCTTGGCGTTCTACCTCTCTGTGACTTGGTGTCTGATGTGGTCTGTGAGAAAAGATACAAGGTGATGGCGCTAGCGGTATATTGTTGTGCGCGTCCCCGCTTTCTCCTACGTCATATCCCAACCGCGGTGGTCGAATCTTGGTTCTGCTTTGCGTATGATGTGGGAAGGTTTGGTACGTGAGGAACTGTAAGATGTGCTAGCCAATTAACTGACAAACATTTGCGGGAATTCAAACTTGTACAAGCAGAAACCAAAGGGAAAGGAGAGTCCTAGGAATTTTGAGAGAAAGGTGACTTTAAAAGGAATTTTATCCGTTAAAGCTAAGAAGGAGTCATCGCACTCCATCATCTGCATGCCACTTTCCTCGCCGAAATAATATACCTCGTAGGGACGTCCTCATTAAACTTTGATTTCACTACAACGCAGCGCAGTGGGGGCGCCCTACCCTCTCGTATCAAGCTATTCTTTTCCAACTGTTTGTCGTATAGGGGGTGCTGTTATTTTACTACTTCCGGCGCTATGAAGCGAAGTAGGCTTCTTGGAAGGATTACTTGAAAAGAGAAAGGAACCAAGCCAAGCTTGCAAACGAAAGACGGAGAAGCGAATTCAAACAAAGGGACAGTTCTATCGAGAAGTAAACAAGACACACAGTTATGAAGCTAATCGGGATCAACATGTTAGCGGAATTCAAGCTCTCGGCACCTAGCTAATAGCAGAAATGACGCAGTGGCAAAAGCTGTTGGGAATTTTAGTAGAGAGAGAGGATTATCTTGCAAACAAAAAGTCATTCGATGTTATGAGCAAATCCTCTATCGCTCCCAAAACTCCTCAACAGCAACCACGTGGAAACTTCGCTACGCACCGCATAGTTGTACTTTTTCCTGAGTCAGTGATAAAGAGTCTAGGGATATGACTGCTGTTATGTGTGCCGGACAAAAGGTAAACACGCGTACAGCTCGTAGCCAAGTTTTCTGTAAGCGATCCCAGAACGGAAAAGAGGAGCAATGAAGGGATGCTAGGAGGGAGGATTGGCTGCACCTAGTGCTTTAACGAACCTCTTCCACGAGGATCATACGAGAAACCGGCTCGTATACTTGCTAATAATGGCGAATAATCATCACTCTTGGCGCTTATCAGTCTTGTCAATCTCTTCAAAATAAGCCTCATAATATCATACAAATCTTTTTTCTACCTAACCTCTCATCGTATCCGTTCTCACCTGTAGCCACAAGATTCACTTACATGTATAAATAGCTGAATGCATATATGCGATGCTATTAGCTGTATTACAAGAGCTCAACCGAATTCAAATCAGTGAGCAGCAGCGAAACTGCGCATTTCTGATTTCAGCGTATTTCAATTAACTTCATTTCACTCCTGCTTGTAGGAATATTTTTGATCCAACGATCCACTTCAATAGTTGAAGCGTTGGCGACGTGCTCACGTTTCCGAAGATGAAAAGATTTAGCGCACTCTATTTGCGAGTCTACTTCGAAACTCATGACGCTAAAAAAACAGCTTCAGAAGATCGCTACAAAAATGTCTCGTAGCCCGATAACCTGATCATTTCATCTCTTAAAATCGATACTCAAAATTCGTGCAAAACATTTTGAGTCACTCTTTAAGTGAGCTTCGGAATGCAGAACTGCAGAGAACAAAATAAACTCATATCTCTTAGGACTTAAGCATTTTTCAGCTATTTCAGTCAGTGCTGCAACGACATGAATTAGATTTTCGACAAGTGATGACTGACTTCTATGCGTTAAAGCAACAACGATTCATTGAGAAGCACTGCGAAAATCGATAAAAAGCAAAAGAATTTTGATTGCCTGTAATAACGCGAAAATAAATCTCTCCAAAATTTGCCCGTCTTCGAAGAGCCACCCCCGCCGAACCACTTCTGGAACAAATAAACATACCGACTACTTTATGAACACGCATGAATCTGATCTGTCAAAACCACCCCATCGTTTTTTCCTTCCCCCGCGCAACTATTTATTAAACGCTCATGCATAATACTACCTGGAAGGCTTTTGTCTATACATGTGACGCTGGGATCAATTTTGTCAATCGCAAGCTTTATGCACAACAGAGCAACAACTGAACATCGAGTCTTCTTATACCGCATTTCATCTTTATGCGATCGCATTTTCAGCGATAATTTCAAATTTTTCCCAGCAAGCAAACAAAGTCTCTAAGAATTTCCAAAGTTTCAGCAGGTGTACGTGGAATGGTTTAATCAGTTCTTCGCATTAACGACTAAAATTTGCAAATTTTACTCGAAACTGTTTCAGTCGATATGTTGCTGGCTGAAAAGACGAACTACTTCGACTTACTCTCTTTTCATACTACCTAGCGTTATTGAAGACGACGCACCAAGTTTATATGAAAGAGGATAACGTCGAACTGGCTATGAAGCACCTTACCAGAAGTTCAGATCCAGTTGACGAATTCGAGCTGAGACCCTGCGCTGTTCCGCTGCCCGTTGCGGGCATATATGGAGAGGGTCTCGAACGAGCTGACTCCTCGCGCATACAATCTGGTAACCACGACGTACGTCTCGTCCACTTCCTATAGTCTTTGTGCATCTAAAACACAAACAACAGTATCTAAAAGAAACTGATGAGGCGTTAAGATATGCAAACAATTTTCCGCTTTACAGCCGCCGTTATTTCGCGGTCACCCGTAAGACGTTCATTTACATCCTCTGAGTCATCGTGAATAAGGTAAAAAGTACTGACAACCTTACGCGTAGAAGCTCTGTTTTATTCGAAAGTCAGACCTCCTGCTACAAAGCAGTAAATGGAACTAATCACCTATAACCATCACCTGTATCCCAACGACAATTCGGAAAATCAACTGCCTATTTCTGACTTGTCAGCAAAGCATGTGGTCACCAGCACAAAGTTGATCCCTCAACTAAACGCATAAGCAATAGGTCTGCTGTTGTATCAGCGCAACGAAGGGGCCGCATCAAAGCCGGCGCCTTATACATCAAAATCTTTTTGAGGCTACAATTAGCGGACTGCATGCGACATGAGCTACACTCGCATAGATTTTATCAGTTACTTTTTTTGCTGAGCAAATGCCTTAGAGCTGGACGGCAAATCACTACTAAGAGGAGCATTTATGACGAGCTAATATCGCGCTGCTGATGACCAATGCCACGAACTACATATACATCCACCTTGGTCCTTCAACTTTCTTATACGGTAATGTGGGACGTTTGGCCCCACACGGGAGTATAATATGCACCCATATCCTGCTTCGCAAACAGGTATTCTATAAAAAAATTGAATTCTTGAATACAACTCGCATTTGAAAACTTCGTGGCATCCGAAATAAGAAAGTGATGAAAAATTTTCTTGCTTGAAGTAAAGACGAAAAGCTTCCTTAATTCAAGAACGTTCCCTTCAAAGAACTATTCGCAAAGGTGCAACAGGCTCGAAAGGAAAACGCCGAAATGAGCAGTACAAATGCTGGACGTATATGGGCACTCTTCACTCCTCCAAGCCCGCCCAAACTTGGGAAAGTTCCGGATGGTCGGAAATTTTACACACCTTTTTTGCGATCTTTTGACCTATAACGTGAGCAATACTTGTTGGCAGTGGATCCGCTGCCAAAATATCTCTCCAGAAATCAAGATGTGTGAAGGATTTTACGGCAAACGCAAGAAAAGAGAGCGAGCATGTGCATGAAATGCTACAACTTTCGCTGAAGGGTGGGAAAAACGCCCTTCAAGCTCATCTCGGATGCACCAGTTCATCGCACAGGATAAAAAGAATGGTACGCTACTGCACATGCTATCCACAAGATGTCAGAAAGGCTATTCTCTGTCGACCCCTGCAAATGAAAAAATTGCTCTGGGCATCGAACATACCTTTGCTTACAGCCAATTTCACAAAATTATTACAGTTTAGTACTGAATGGATTTTTAACCGGAATGTCGCTCTTTTCATCAAATTCGACGATTTCATACAACAGATCGCTGCCAAATGTAAACCCAAGAAAAATAAATGATCATCTTACACGATCGTTGAACACAACGTGGAAAAGGAAGATGAATAATCCTTGAAGAGAGTTGAGAGTGGTGAACGCGTAGGCCATCACTGTCGACTGTTCGTCTATCCACAACAGTCCAAATGTCCAGGTCAGGCCCAACAGAAACACCAATGCTACTGCGCCTTTCAGCCAACTTCTAAATGCATTGCTAACATTTATACATTGTCAATCCTATAAACATACACATATTTAAAGCAAAGCAACGACCAGACAGCGTTTCGAGCGACATGAAATTCTGTTCGTAACTATGCTAAACAGAACAGTAAGGAGGGCGAAAGCTTTTCTACTAAAAAGAACCAAGGAATTGGAATATCTCATATGGAGAGAAGCAGAACAGTTGTTTCTTTGGTGAAATCATGCTTCAGTAACCTTCACAATGCACAGTAAATGTGATATTACATTTTTGTGTTGGCCATAATAGGATGCAGTTCTAGAGTAGCAAAAGAAAGGAAGCTGGATATGGCGCGAAATGGTTACCTAACGTTTTTGATCGTATCTCGATCTTGCTTACAAGGAGTGTACCCAACGTTCGAATGTCGACATACGATGCACAGTGTCATCATAAGGAATGCACAGTTGCACACCAATATCACAGCAACTGGGCCCACAAATGACAAAATGAAATAATTGTCAACGCGAAGCCAACAATAACGTTCCGTCCCATAACTGAATCTGTCCATCCATGTCGCTACAGTGACCACAACTGCTGGACAGCCTAAAATAGTAGCACTGAGCAGTTTCAGTTTATTTCGCCTCATTTCATGATGGCAATTAGCTTCAACAGTTATCACTGCTCAATAACGAAGAGAACGATCTTCTTATGCATTGGCGTTGGCAAAAGCGCAAATGCCAGAAGTTTCCGGATAGGATGAAAGGTGAGTGATAAAACTACATTTCTGAAGAGTAACACTGAGGAATCCGCTATTACTAGTTCAGAAAGTTGCATAACGAGAAAATATTGCGAAAACCCATAAAGCCCAAAGTTTCTTCCCAGTAGACAAAGAAATGGAATGAGAAAGAGGAAAGAAAGTGTACTGCCGCTTTTTCCTCTCCCTTGCCTTTAAAAAGCTCCTAGCAGAATTCTCGAAACAAAAGCAAAAATTAAGATTAGCAGCGAACGTTTGCCACAAGGGACACAATACATTTTGGTGACAGTTCCATGTTAGCCGATCGATGTTTTTGAGGAAGTACGTAATTTTTGCGTCATATTAAACGAGTCCAGTTAATGTATAAGAAAAGGTCTTTTTACAAACTCAGCCTGAGAATAAGTGAAAAACCAACCGTAACCGAAGAGATAGAAGTAAGGTCTTTTTGAGTCGCCGGACTGGAAAACCTCCACAAGCATATAATACAATTCGAAACCTTCGAGCAGCATCCAAGTAAATGCGGCGAGAAAGAAATAATGTAGCACTCCAGCGATAATACCACAATAAAGCTGAAAGGTGATTTCGTTGAAGTTTTGCTCCAAAATATTTCAAAAATTCAATTTCAGTTAATTCCGTGAGACTACAGTAACGGACACCACGTAATTCAGCCATAGAGAATCTGAGAAGCTGTCATGCATCTGCCTCCCTCACGATATAACATATGACGCCCTTGATGGGAAATCACAGAGGGAAACGACAAATATAGCGGAGATTACATTAGTAGTATGAATTTTGCGAGATCAAAATAAGCAAACTGAGGCGAACAAACCTTATTTTGCGTCTGCCAAATGCCAAGAAGAAAGACAGTTTCAGCGACCAGTAAACAGAAGCACAAATTATTATGTATACAGATACGGTCTCCACCAGAACCGAAACAGTGGAAGGAGAATAACGACAGCAGCAAACATATTACTGAGAGCGAGCATCCTGCGTACGTGATGAACGTTAGCATCACATTGTGTCCAACGGGCAGCTGCAAAAAGTTTTACTAGAGTACAGCGATCTGTTACGTTAATACTCAGATGCCTTGATTTACCTCTCGAAAAGGCATTCAAAAGTCTTGAGGCTCATTAGCACCGCCCTAAATTTTGTCGCTCACGCGAATGCATTTCGTCAATTTAAGCACTGCTTTCATCATTATTTCAACATGCTTCAATTGCCAGTATATTTATAGCAACTACGACGATATTCTTCGATCCACTCATCCGATCTTAGCAAAGCGATTGTCTATAACCAATGACTCGGGTAGCTATGCATCGGCCTCCTACACGTGCCCTGAATCACTCCTATTTTATAGGAATGAATAGCAGCTGTTCGCCTTTCCTGGTGGACTGGAGGAGCTGGACGAAGGAGTGCAGCGAAAAGGGCACGGAGTGGTATGGAAGGAAAGGAAGTCTCTGCCACTCTGTAGGATGCAACGATACCGTAATCAAATTTGATAATCATTATAAACTTTGGCGACCTATAGACCGATTTTTCTTGATTTAGTGCAACAAACATTCAGGCGTTTATAAGAATAAGCATGATGACTATCAGAATGAACACATATACGACATTTACCGTCGGATCCTTTCACAAAAAGAGTCTGTGAAACTCCCATTTTTACAAGTGGGACCACACTGGAGAGTTTAGACAGCGATTAATGGAAAAACATCAAAACCCGTGTTTCGAATTCACTTTAAAAGAACTTTTGAAACTCGACATGAACCATTCGGACAGCAAAATCATGATTTTAATTAATTTCCCAGCAACATCAAATCCAACAATTAATTTTCCCAGCAAATAATATTATCAACTCTGCTTCTCTTCAGAACAACTGTTTCATAGAGCGACATCCTCAATTTGAAATAAGCTCAAACCTCTTCAGAAATGCAAATTCGAATAGTTCCGTCCATATCTGAACAAATTCCTCTCTTATTTCCTACCGAACAATAAAAAGTAAAATAACCTCATGGTCATAAACATCCATTAAGACAGCGAAATGCGTAAGGTGGTCGCAATGGCAAACAATATGTGTGGTGTTATGCAACTCAAGACTGCAACCATTCGACGACCAACTCAATCGCGTACTATTCCACCAAACACACGTCGGAGATGTCAGATTGCTCCATGACTGGAAATCATCCATGAGGAAAAATATGATCACTCTTCTAATAGCAACAAATTCCAATATGTTCATTGCCGTCACTACCTTTCACCTACCTCGTTACCAATCCTCCTCAACATTTTATTTACCCACATTCACTGTTCGCATAAATCTTTTTCGGCACATTAGTGAACCGAAAGCATTAACTATATACACCCGGCAAGAGTAATTCATTATTTCAAGTCTCAAAAATTTATTTCAGTCCTCATCTTGGCACAGTGAACGCAGCCAGCATCAAACATCCTTGTCAAACGTTGCTACTGTCTATTCAATGTCATATTTGTGTGGACAGATGTGAGCATGATCCACTTGATCGACGTAGTTTATTGAGCACTACTTTCAAGTTAAAATAAAATGACGCAGCCGTAACCCCACAGAACTCTTTAAACATTCGACCTCTATTATTAGGATCAGATGGTCGAATAAGAAGCCGTTTCTTTGATTGAAATCGGCAACCTAACCAGAGCTTATAAGATGAATATTAAACTTGGAAGCATCAAACAACAGACAAACAACCTCCTGACTAAATTCCAGAAGATGTCCTTCTGACTGAATTCCAAAAGATGTGAAACGTGAAAATCATGGCTACCTTAGCTCTGAACGTAAGAACGACAGGATGCTTGAGTCGGCTGATCGTCTGGATGCGGCTTGCTTTATTGACGATAGACGTAGATAGGATATTAGTTGCTATAAGCCTTTCAACAAGAACGCCGTCAGCGTTCGTTCGAGATTCCGGCTCCATATGAGTCGCCATTGAGGAATACGTCGCGTATACAACTTTCGCATGTGCTAAAGCGGTTTAACCATGAATGATGGATTGTTGAGCACATTTTTTCTATTCGAACAAGTCGATTATCGAAACCACGACCTCATACAAACGTGCTTTGACTGTTTCAACGATTTGATAAGTTTACCCGAAGTGAGCAAAGAACAATTTCCAAGCAAATCAGTGCCAATCAAATGTTCCCATCAACAAATACTCCCAGGTTGTTTATCAACGTTCTGTTTCACCACTTAGTGAAACATCAATGAGAAGGAAAACTGAGTGAAGACGGTTCTGCCACCACTACCTGCGCGCTGATTCAAATTTCTTTCAATGAACGGCTCCTTCGACTTTTCAGTTTTTCGTCAACGAAATGCTTTCTTAATCTCAGCACGAAATTTCAAGTTCCTCTAGCACAAATCTTTATTCAATTTATGACGACTTCTCTGAATTGATTCTTTCCTCCAACAATCTTTGATTCTCAAAGTCTCCACATCAAAGAAGAACTAATGTTGACAGTGACAATAACTCGCTGCAGAATCATACTAAGTGAATACTCTGACCGTTGGCCTGATCGCGAAGAGTGAGTGCTTCTTTGGGTACATCTATGGTATCATAGGAATTCGTGTAGAGGCTCATGCTCGGGAACGTCACATATTCGTGGACTTTTACATTCGAAATCTCCACCTCTGCAAAATGTATTCCTTATCAAAGAGGCCCTTATCAGCATGAATGCCGCAACCAATTAATCTTCAACGACCAGCGTTTGCTTTTACTATCTAGCTGCTCGGTGCAACATTTACAATGTCCTTCGTGGCGCTGCTAACAGTGCTTCATTTTATGTGCCGAAGTGATTTTAGTGCAATCAGGTGGTAATCCTCCTCTCCTCCTCCCTTACTCATTGGAAACTTTCTTGTGGGATATATCGACACTCCAACCATATTGACGCGCTTATACGCTAGTTAAAAAACACCACACATATAGGTCCCTTGGTGAAGCTCATACTGTCCTCCAATGCAGAAAGGATAAATGAGAAGCTTAATGCCGCTAAAGAGCCATGAATTTTTATGAGTTGGTAAAAATTCAGACATATGCTAGGTGAGTGTAATGAGGGCGAAATGTTTCATATACAATGCAAAGGCATTTCAATCACACAAAATCGATGCAAACATACGTCAACATAAGCATAACGTCAGTTGTGAAACGTCTTCTATGACATTTCGTCTGCGTCATCTGCGTGCTGGAGTTAGTTTCATAATTCAGAGTGCGGTTAAGCATATTGTGCCCATTTGTTTGAAGTTTTTTAAAATTCCCCATCGTCGCTTTCAGTCGAACTCTCAACTATGCAATAACTTTCATAACGAGGCAGTGATGCTTTACGCCGATAAATACCAAATCATCCCATGCCGGCAGATCCTACACGACTACAAAGCAATTTGGCAGTTTTGAAGTGAGTGACAGGAAAACTCCCGTCATCTTTCGATCAGAAACCAAAACATTTAAGCGTAAAATGGATCCTCAATAAGACGGTGTTGTTTTCGAAGCGGTTTTGCACACCATGAAAGCTCTTGGCAACAAAGACAATCACAACATATATTGAGATACAGATAGGAGTAAAATACCTTCGATACAAAGTTGGCATATAAAAGTGTCAATCACAAGAGGAACTCGAGAATCTAGCTTCTTTGCTCACTCATTACTGCAAGCAAACTTACAATCTCTATGGGATTTTTCTGCGACCGACGGCAACTATCTCGTATTACTGCGGTTAACAGCCAACAACGAGAACATGAAGGGACGTACCGACAGTGGGCTTGATGATCGTTCTCGTGGTATCTGGTGTTGTTAGCATACTAACCCCTGCGGCCACCTTGTCGACACTTTCCATCAGTGCGGTCGCCACCTTCCGGCTTTTGACTGCGTTCAGATCTGACCAAGCCGGTGACTGTGACTCTTTTGCCATATTGTTCACACTTTCCACAACTAACTGAAATGCAGCACATAATAAAAAAGCACACCCTTATAATCAAAAGATTTCCGGAGCAACGAACATTGCGCTACTCCAAACGATTTCGCCTTAGGAGGACCTCAGTTACTACCATACTGTACGAGCCGTTATAGTCTACAAGCTAATGATGTGATTTACCAACTCAATTTGATTAGCCGATCATAAGAGCAGTTCACGTTGTTACACGTTTCCTCAATCACTTCAGACGTTAAGCGTAAACACTAGGAACGGCAAGATTTCATAGTCTTCTACGTAGAAGGTCTTGCTTAGTGCAATTCTACGCAGCACCATGTGTAGTATTCAGCTTACTTCGGCGAATGCATCGGCGTTGCTTGACTGCATTGTGGTGGGAATCGACGAATCGATAGCGGCCGACAGGGCAATCAGATCACCTCCAAGCAGCTCCTCCTTCCGCGTCATTTGCTGAATCTCGCGTAGCGTCTCCAGATGGTCGACTGGCTCCTCTCCATCTTCGGCTTCTTCTCGAAGCCTAAAATCTATCTCCATAAAAAACCACTGAGGTAGATTAAAAACAAAAGTCGACTGACCCTCCACTTTCTAAAATTAACTTTCATTAATCTGGAAGCATTCTTCACTGTCACGAGGACCTCTGCTATGTTAGAAATGCTTCAGTCTGAAAAATGCATAGCTTAAGTTGAAAAGCGGACTTCCACAATGCAAGATGATCGAAACTGGCCTACATCGTGCAAGACAATTTAATGAGCACATTAATGTTAAGCACGAGTTTTGTGCAACACAATCTGCCATCAAAAAGAGACATTTCTGCATTCACCTCTCAACTTGTAATAATATTTTAAGGAAATAACAACAGTCGAGAATGCAATAAAAGCAGCCTTCATCGAATCCATTTAGCGAATTTTTGTAGTGGAAACTTCTTATTTGCAGTCATATATTCTTGAGGAAAATATATGGTTCATATATTACCGCAATCAACAATGCGATATTTTTAAACTTCTGCCCAACCGACAAATTCGGTGAACGTTTCTTCATTAAAACAGATATCGCTCAAAGGGAAGCAGGAATATTTATTAACGGTCCCCAAGTAAATGCATGAATCGCTTATGAAGTGAATACGTTTCATTTAGTAGAGCATATGCAGACAACACAAGAATAGCCACTAAGATATGGCTTAGCAGCCATAGCCTACTCTCTGCGTCCCCCCTCCCTAATGCCCTTGGAAGAACTGAAAGAAATTGTTAAATGTGCACATTTTCGAATGCCCTTTCCTCCTTCCCTCCACTCCTCCTAAAAAATGCAGAAACAGTGGTGCACAGCTATATGGAAATGATCTGACGTAAAAAAGACTTGCCTAAGGCAAGAAATAAGCTTATGTGCTTCACCACATAAATATATCAATATGAAACGAGATCTTAGGCAATTTGCGAATGAGTGGAGTTACGCGCAGCAAACTTAAATGAAACTGAACGAAAACGATCGTTACAACATTAAAAAAAAAGATTACATTTATAACAGACGACCTGAGAATTGTTTCTATGCAATTAAATGGAATAACTGACTACAATAAAAAGACCCCAAAGTGACTTAAAATGCCAATGAAATAGACATCAATAAGCATATATGGCTCTGTGCAATTAAATAATGAAAAACAAAAAACTGACTTATCTCTTAGTGATACGCTGCTAATAAAGTTTAAATTAGCAAGCAGACGCAAAGCTCATACTGAAATCATCCACTCTTTTCTTTAGAGGCACTTTCACCCTCGCTGATTCCATCTTTAAAGTCGACTGCCAAAATTTAGTAAGACCAGCTGTTACCTGCTGCTCCAGGAGCTAACACATCTGGAGAGATCAGCTCCTTCTTTGCTCCATTCGCCATTTGCCTCGCACTTCCATTCAGCATGCCCATCCGAGCCGATCGGACATCCCATCTTTGCCACTCTGTCAGCTTCCGTCTTCGGCCATTCGATGTCACGAAAGGATACCGGCTGGCAATGAAGAACGCCTCGTTTTGAATCCTCGTAGACGGACTGAATTCTGCAACTGACTCAGTTGCGTACTACTTTTGCAGAACTAATCAAAAACTCATGCATATCCTAAATATGTCAAAATGTAGGCTTATAATGGAAACATAAAATTCCGCTAGGGCAGACAGCACACAAAAAGTGGCCATCATCAAGGTATACTAATGTTTAAAGGACATTTGCGCTTGTTTGCAGGCGGCTGAATTTGTAGCTGTTGAACAATGTAAATAGCCTTTGACTTGGTTATCTTATTGACATCGTTAACAGAATCAGCACGCCTCAACTGGGCATGACTATGAAAAGAACTTCTTTGAAGAAACTGGCTGAAAAAATAAACATGTTGAAACCATTGATAATAAAATCTTCAACTGCTTTTTTTATCTGTCAGCTTTCAATTAGCATTTGTCTAAACGCCGTAACGCTAAGTGAATTTACTGCCGCATTTTGCTTTTATTTACCGCTTTTTGACTACATCGTTATTGTGACTATAACAAAATTAAGGCGCCAGAGAGAATTTTTGTGGCATGCTGGATGCAGGAAAATTCGAGGATTTCCATCCACGCCATTTTTCTTCACCTTACAAATTCTATCCTTGACTATTTCAAGGAAAATTAAATGACTCTGGCACACACTCATCCCCGACGCTTGCAGTTTCGACTTCTTCATATTCCCTCTCCCCATCACTTGCTTCGTCCCCCCAAAACTCTCTTCCGAGAAAAATGTCCACTCCTTGTACAATATCACTGACAATTAAAGCGGATTAATAACTAAGGAGCCCTGCAGCTGCAAGGCGCTCAACTATATCCCGCTCAGAGAAATACAAATGAACATACGTTTCAGGATTGTCTCGTTTGTAAGAAGCTGATGGATGCACATCGGTTAGCATCCTCGCATCAATTTTCTTTGTGGTCGTTGTGGTTGTTGTTGTTGTTGGTGTCGTAACTAAAATAACATCACTATATCACAATGTGCCACCCGACGAAACTACTGAAGAATAATATGTTTATCCTATAAAATGCTCAGATCGACCCGCAATTACGCACAATTGGCAACACTTCCACAAAAGTATTTCTTGGGAACGGTGAATTATGGCACCAATTCTAAATGGTTTCCGAATTGAAAAACTTTCAACAAAGCGGAAGGGTCACCCGTTTTTGTGAAGCAACCGAGAGGGTATCTGTTATCGCCTCAGGTCAGAAGACATCTCAACGAACGCTTTTGTATATTTTGATTTGCCACACTCTACGTTGCTACTCACTCCACGCCTCCTCCTCACCTTTCCCAGACAATGCTGGTTTAGGAAACGTTGGGTTCTTAGGAAAAGATGTGGAAGTTACGAAGCAGTGACATAGAAACTCTTCGTCGATGTGAACATTTTATGAGAACGATATATTACTTTCCAGTAAAGCCATATTATAACAGCAAATAACAACGTTTCTCAAGGCAGCAAGCATCAGATGCGCAACACAACGTTACACCAACCAGAGAAGGTGCGAAAGTGCAAGAACGAACTAATCAACATATATCAATGCTCTAACTGTACTACTATGAAGTATAAATTTGAAATAAATTAATGTCACAAAATACTTTTATTAGAATTACAGCACTGTTACTTCAAAATCAATTCTACATAATAATTCTGATTTGTATGAAATTTCCTTCGAAACTCACGTAGTGATAGGAAACAAACTGTCATAGCAATTTGGTTACAGAGGCTCAGGTCACTAAAGTGCTGCTTTATGAAACTAGTAGGAATTGTTGGAAATGAGCTTACAAACCAGTTGACGACTATCAACTTCTCCGACCTCAAGTTTAAAGTGTGTGGTCATCAGACAACGAATGACGGCGCATCACGAGTGCGTCTATAACGTTACCGGGTATGAGAGTGCAGTCGTATTGTAAGTCGAGATACTTGCTCGTCTTGGGACATGCATCGCCCAGATGATCGTTGTTGACCGGAAACTCGCACTCGAACTTGCCATTGCATCTGCACAGCACAACACCAACGATTAGCACACTTTACGCCAATTAACAACACCACATATAGCATCACCACTACGCACGCATACTTCCTTCCACAGTGGTTATAGCAAGCGCTCATAACGTGAAACATTGCAGTGTTAATCTCAATTAACGTTTGGAAGACTGCAGTTGACATCTGCCTGCAACACTGTCAAATATCTTTTTTCTCGGCAACAACCTTGAGCGCCGAATTACCGCTTAAATATGGGAGTCCCCGTACCCTGGCCCCGTAAAATACTTCTCAGATATGAGTGGATGCATCTGTGGAAGTCGATGGTGGCGTATTGGAATGAGCTAGTATGTTTAAGCTGGTAGTGGCCATGGGGAAGCGGTCAGTCACGTCGTGCAAGCGACCCCGATAAGAAGGATATAGATATAACGAGTGTGGTCAGCTTTCGCGTATCATCGTGCTTCACAGTTTCCCACCACAGCAAATATTAAAAGTGTCGACAAGCGTTACGCAAGCGCTAAAAAAGGAAGACAACACTAAACACTTAGAGCAACTCAAAATGCTTCAGCAAACATCCAGTTGTCAATTCAGCGGCAAACCACCTGAAGTTCCAAGCTTTTACTCATAAAAACCGATACCGAAAACCCTCAATATCGAATGCGATGAATGGCAACGCTGTTGAAACAATGTCAACAACGATACGCTTCATGCTTATGGCGATTCGGCCAAGATGCATGACAGACATAACCCTTATATTTATCTAAGTTACCTATATCTATGTAAATTCGAGTGTTGCAATGTAACACTGAGCAAAGAAACCCCATCTTGGTTGGAATAAAAGGACCAGAAGAAATTACGGCTTCGTCAAAAAACAGTTGAGTGCCGTCACTGTTCGTACTGTCATTTTACTTCAACAACAATTCGAGTATTCTAAAGGGCGCTGATTAGCAATTTGCTGCTTTTGCCCTATGCATTAATGCAAATAATGCTGCCGTTATTAATCGAAAGTGCAGGAACCGCTTGCTGCAGCTAACCCCATTATACTGCGCACTATGAAAGGGCAATGCCGATGTATGTCGGGTGTTTTCACTCAAACGGAGGCTAGTTTTTTCATCTATTTCCTTTGCCAATTCCCGACTGGAAGAAATCGTTCGACTTCCTTATTAGTCGCTTGAAATTTTTATAGTATACTGTAGACCAGTTGAAAGTGAAGAATAACCTAGTTACTGTTGAGGGAATTACAAACGAAAGTTGATATCGTTCCCAAGATGTGCCCATCGATGTCATGAGCTTTCAGCATTCATGACCTGAGCATCGGGCGATTCTTATCTGTTCGCATGTAATTTTTGGGAAAACTGGAACTATCAGGTGAATTGGCCGCCGCGTGACAAGTTCGTTAGCTACCTTCGGTGCAGACGTAAGCTGTCTCGAGATATTTAGAGACGCCCGGGCATGGGTCGAACCCGAATTGCGAACCATCAACGACGAACCCGCAGCTTGTCTTACCATCGCAGCTGAATTCACGCTACTTTTCATTATACTGCATTCTTGACTGGTGAGTTAAAACCTCGCTGTGCTACTTCCGGTAAAATATCTTTTACAATAAACTGCAACAGATGTTCATATATTTTAAATCCACGGTGATCTAGCACCCGAATGCAATGGTGTGCAAAGACCAGTACTTATTAATGCCATAGAAAAGTGACGACTGTCTGGATTTCGGCACAAGGACAACAACAAAAGGAATTGCTACACGAGCCAATATGGGCATTGATTTGCAACAGATCCGATTATCTGAGACATCATGAAATGTTGGGTAATCATTCATCAACTGATATCTGTTCTCGTGCACGGTATATTTCAACGTGACCTTCACTTCGTTCAACCCTATGAAAGAATGGATGCCTCTGGAAGGTGCTGTTATATATTTTTTGTAGAGGAACGAAATAGGCTTTATGCACGGTTTTTCAATTGAGGATATTATGTTATAATGAATGAACTCTGTCCTCACAGATAATCACGCCCCAAAGCAACCAGCGATGAAGCGGTATAAATTTGGCAGCCTGCTCCCCTGCTAACAACAAATCGATTAATAACCATTATCTGACCAATGAGCGATTTCCTACTTCAAGAGATCCACCGCAAAGTGACAAAACCACCTCCTGCCGCAAGCGTCAATGAAACGCCAAAAAGGCATCAAATGCTTTGATTGTCGGGATTCCCTTTGACGATCATAAACAGCAGGCCACTGTTTGAAACGATCCATGAACGAGTGAATAGGCCACCCGTAAGAGAGCAACTGCGCGCACAGCGCTTTACAGTGAACGATGCTTACGTAATTTTAATCAGACGCTACGTTGGCACGAATTAAACGCTACTACTGAGTGATTTATTGCCTCTTCATTACGCAACGGACGTCCAAGCAGAGATTTGTGAAGATACATTCTACGACGTTCACAGAAGCCACCTTTTAAACCTCAGTGCTCGGCATCCTCTCCCCTCCTCTGCTTCATAGGGCAAATCCGTACACAAACTTGCCTGTTTGTTTATGTTTCATAACCAACTAATTGTAGTATTTCTTGGCAACCTAAAAACCTCGATTCCAACCAAAATTTCCAAAAATAAAGATGAAGCATCTCATAGAGACTACCAGTGATCTTTTCATGAGATGTGCAATAAAAGCAACTCATCCCCCCTCCTCCTTCCCCCTCCCAACCTTCCTCTCCTTCCTTCCCACAATCCGGGTCGAGTAATCGATGGTTTGATTTAGTATCGACTAAATGTACGTCAAGCAAAATCGCTGTTTCTCGCACCCATGTTCGATGATACGATGGCTGATTTAGAAACAAAACCATTTTTAGAGGTTCTCCAAAGTAATCAATTTGAAGCATGATGATGAATCTGAAGTAATGTGAAAATTTCGTTGTGAGTTTCACCAAGAGCCAAATAAACCTCATGAGATGATTTCCTTAAATGAAGTGCAGCAAACGAGAGTTGCATAGCAATTTCGCATTTGTAAAATGATAGTGCAACAAGGTGTGCAATAGTCGAATTGAAGCCAAATTTGTATGCAACACTACTGCAAATAGCACAGCATCTTCCATTAACTTTATATTAGTTTCTACTCGTGATAGGTATCAACATCAAACCCACCATAGTATTGTATAGTCAACAACGTTCTGATTGTTTATCACATTCGTATATTAACTTCTTTATACATCTTCTAAATCATTTTCCTCGTCTTTTTTTCCACTGCCACCTTTAAGGATTTCCTTAGAGCAATCCTGAGCGCATTTCCTTCCACTTCCTATTATTTGTAAGCGATCTTGCACCTCTACCCTCCTCCCTCGTCCCACCTCTTCATCATCCCTTCTTCGCTTTCGGAAGCAATTAACCGTGCGTGAATGCTGAATCGCTAGCAGTTTCATTTGAGGCGTGCCGCTAAATGCTGATTTAGATGGATAACCGCTGAATCGAGTATGTTTCGCGCATGCATTTAGACAAGCACACAGCATAATGCAGCATCAAAGCGTTGCCGATTCCTGAGATTCATCTCGATCAGCAATGAAATCGTTCTTTTCTTTCACTGAGCATTTACCACTTGGAAATAAAACTTTCCACTGAAGTAAAATCATCGCACTACAAAACGATAGGAGAATATCTGCCGTCATTTCGAACATTTTCACCGTCATCAAATATTTCGGACCAATTTTTCGCGACTCCATTAGTCAGCGAGCGACAACGAAATGCCGCATCACTCATAGAAAATGCTGCTTGCAAGAAAATTTCTCGGAATTATTTCCATGATTTCCATACCAAAAGCTCAATCCTTCGCACTACTTGCAAAAGACATGGGAAAGCAGAAAGGGAGAGAAACGTATATGTTTGTATATTTATGCATGAATGAATTAGTTAATGCACGGCACTCGACTTTATGAGAATGATAAAGAGCGTTTCACATGTGCGCATATTTTTTATGCATGCAAAGTTTCGCTTATGCTGCCAAAATAAAGATATGAGGAAAGGCAGCGACGGTATGCATATATTTCTGGAGTCAGACTAGAAGGAAAATCAGGTGTTGAAAAGGCAATATCACACTCGCACAGGTGCGACATGTAAGCGATGTGTGAACGGCCAGTGACGCCGCTATTGATGGCATCTGAGGCGTGAAATCGACACAAAATGCGAGGTAAGAACACAACATGAGCATCCAACCCTCTCCATTAGAAGAGCATAAAAGGTACGCCGTGGAGGACAAAGCGTCAACCTCGTTGCTTGATCAAACTGCTCAAAAGCAATGACGTTTCCCTTAATTTATGATCTTTTTTGCATCAAGTGTTACAGAGAAAATTCCCCTAAAATACATTACGACTTTACACATGAATTATCGACTAAATCAACGATAAACACATCAGCAAAAAGTCACTGCCTGCATAAACCACCTTGGTCAGAATAATCCTCATAAGTTCCTATGTGTTGGTGAACTCAAAAATGAGAGAGTACTTGTAAGAGGCAGCCATTCAAAGCCTTATGTGACAATGCATTGGAGTACTCATTCAAAGCGTCCCTGCGCGAACAACGATGACGCACCTCAAATGACTGTAGCACCCTGCAGACCCGATATAAAACAGCGCTGTAAATAACGGAGATCCGCTTAATTTCCGAGGATAACAATTAAAACGGATTATCCGGAATCAGTGGATGGAAATCATTTTGCGAAGCTCAACAAAAGGCTTACAAATATCCACTCAAAAATGCTGAAGTTCACTATCACTTCATTTTACCTTTTCATAAAAAAAAACAAATGAATTTCTTTACTCAGGACCGTACTGGAATTAATCCTTTCAGTTTTTTGCTAACATTATGCGACGTTTGGGCTAGTCCTCTTAGGAGGGATTGGAACCTTCTCAACAGTCTGGCTTGTTCAAATTTCAATTCATTTTGAAAATAGCTGCACTTAGAAATTCCAAAATTTAAGGACTTTTTAACGTTTTATCCCAATCCAATCCTCGCCCTAGACCAGAACATTCCTTCCCGCACATTGCACTAAAGGATGCCGTGAAGCTTAATTGCTTACATAAATGCATTTATTCACAATGAAAGCTATTTGAGTGGAGAGGATGATCCGATCGAATTCCCTCTCTTTCAGAACATTTGCAGCACTTATGAATTTCTCAGCAAGAACGAATGAAATGCGCAAAAACAAAATTTCTTCATAACTTATTAGATGCTGATACTTAAGAAGTTTAGCAACTTAATTCCCATTGTCACAAAATTATATGGACCCATTTTCGAGCACATTCGACACCACAAATTATCGCATTTTTGCATTGCTCTTAAGCGAGGAATTATCGTCTCAAATTGATCGATTAGTGAGCATCTATGTCGACATATACACAATAGGTGAGCGTTCTAGATGATGCTCCTCTATTGTCGGAGGGGCAAGTTGGAACCGAAGCATTTTGTTTGGATGCGCATATCGAATTGCCTTTCCATCTCCTTCATTAAGCACCTTCGCACATACCATTTCCTGCACACACATTTCAAACTCACTTTTACCAACGTGTTAATTAGAAGAAAACTCTCCAATAAATTTACAAACTTCAAACAAACAATGTGGAATCTCCTTATAAAATAATAACGAGGCGGAAGATTGTTCACTGCAAACATCGATTAAACCGAATGCTTGTCGCTAAAATGTCTCCAAACTAAACTGTTCACATTCTGAACCGATCGGCACGTCAAGAAATATGGGCGGAAAATACAAACAACTTACGGGATTGAGTATGAACTTCTTTGATTAGAAAACTGACCACACCTCTAGTTGGTAAATCTTTCATTTGACTCGATCTGGTTTAAAATATCTAAAATATTCTTATCGGGCAGGACAGAGGTATTCCCTTAGTGGGAAGGGCGCAAATGAGGCCCCTTAGAGATAAGTTGACTGATGCTTCCGGATGATTAGAAAAACGGTGTCATCACGAGCCTTCGAATGAAGCGACCGGGAAGAGAACGGAACAAGGAAGGGAAAAACTCTGGATGTCAGCGGCCATTTTTCACTTTCGATTAACAGTCCCCCCCCCCCCCCCCAAAAAAAAAAACATCGCAAAGCTAGAAACAAGAATAAGCTTTTGAATTGTTTACTTGCCCTTTTGAGCACGAAAACTCCGATGTAGTAAGGTAACCTCAGTAATTGTTCAGTCAGACAGTACTATAAACTACATCCGCGCTGCAGAAACCACAGAAATGTCGACCATCAAAACAGCACAAGACATCTTTTATTGATACCGCCTCCGATTAGTTACCTTATGCGGAAATTCCATAGCGCACCTGGTTTTCAAATTAGCACTATTTGATCAGTACCTACAGTATTTGTATTTCTAAAGTTTAAAAATAATAACAATCAGAAAAAAGAATGACAAGCTTTATAAAGTGTGAACTTTATGGCCTCCAAGATGATTTCCTACTGCATTCCCCCGATGTGGACAAATTGTAGTGTGAGAGATTCGTGAGGTGAAGCAATGAGATAATGTCGATTTCGCGCTTCACACGAGCAACAAAAAGCATCAAGCGGGAACGAGCACCTGCTGTCGATGTGAGTGGAGACCCATCTCGAAACAGACCTCAATTAACGCTTACAAAGGTGCATATGAAGCATACAGCCCATATTTGCTGCCTACTAATGCACGCACACATGGTGCTCGATTATTCGCAGCGTGTGCATGTTCCACTTTTCAGACCCAGCAATCATCCTAATTCATTAAAACACAAGGTCATCATCGCTCTATCCCATCCCTCGCGAATCTTCTTCACGAAATCCGTTCCAATTACACTCAATAATTAACCCAATGAGTTAAGTGCTGCAGTTTTAAACCAGATTTCAGATAAACTCCTATTTGCTCGGAAAAACTCCTACTTAAATAGCATCACAAATTCGGATTTTGCCTAAATAAACAATCACCCCGCTAATCCTATCGGAGAGGGGAAATAGGGTTACTACCTCGTCTTGTCGAAAACGTTGAGATATGATTACCTTTCTTGAAAGGTTCGTTTTGTTGCTTTTTTACTTGAAGAATGCTTGAAATAAAATTTCTTAGTGGAGTCTTTCACATAGTGGTGAAACTTCTTGATCTGCGCGTTTTAAAATTCCCTTTGTATTCCCTCCAGTACCATATTTTCCATGAGGAATCTCCTTCAAATATCAACTCTTCTGGAATCATCAAGAGCACTTCCCCTTTTCGATCATATATCCTAGCCAGAATAGCGATAGTATCAGCAAACACCTACTACAATTTTACTTTTAAATGCGCATTTTTTGAACACAGCGAATATAGTAAGGCATAGGTTTGCACAATTGGGTACTGCTCCAGTGAAATCACATCTGCAAAACAACAACCCCTCAATTTATGTACATTTTGTTGCATTTGTTTGCTTTCTGCTTTTCGCATCCATATTTGCACAGCAATCACCATTTTCAGGGGATCTAAGCTGAGCAGGTTCAGTGAGCCGTGTGCGACATGGACGGCTCTATTTCACCAAGTACAGTATCTACCCGCATCGTGTACATACATATCAGGTGTCATTCTAAGCAAGGACGATGGATATTGTTGATATGGAGATAGGTGAAATGCGCATTCTGATCGTGCCTGGAAGGGTGAAGAGAAACAAAAATACAATCAATCCATTAAACACGATTAGAAAACGTGAAGTAATGCTTTCTTTTCCCTATGTCAAAAGCCCGTGGGGTTGATGAGATTATAACGGATAAAATAAAGGAAGACAATGACAGCCGTTATGAATTTCCATGTAGCACTGACGAATTTCAACATATTAACTATTCTTACGTAAATTACTCTCTTGGAAGCAAAGCACTCGCCATAACCTCGATGTTAATCTCATAGAATAGCTGAGGTAAAATGCCGCAGAAGTAGCATGTCTCGTTATATTAGGGTTGTTCTTCGCCATATTTTTGTACATTATGAGTCCCATCCAGTGCAACGTTCCCTCCCTCCTTACACAATTCTTCATGTCCATCTGTACATATAATAACACATTTCCAGCAGCACTGTCTTGGTGAGATGAGCGAGGTGATGCTTAGGAGGTGAGTAAGGCTCAGTGACGCCTTTAATCGTTCCTTTATGCGACGCACAAAGAAAGATGCGGCCCACACCGAAAAGAGCCACTCCAGCATGCAAATGCATCCCTCACTCAAAGAAGACCGCAAAGAGAACGTTCACACAGTGATGGGCATTTTCAACGATACTGATAACAGTTCACCGGAACAGGCATTATTCAGAAATGGGCTGAAAGATCACTGAAAATTGACTTAGAATCCGCCATCACCTCTACTAATAAAGTGAACGCCACTTTCTGTTTTCATAGACAGAGGGGGAACTTTCGAGAGTTCAGCAGCCCAAGAGAACAAATTTTTTAATGTAAGATAATCCTGGACTGAGACTGGACGAAAACTATGGAGATAAAAGAGCTGATCGTTCTGCACACTTTCTAATAACTGCAATCGATAACAGGTCCTAAATCCAGGACATTTTAGGGATGAGCGGCAATTTCATTCTTCTTGCGTTCACAGCTCGTTCCTGTTGTCATCTCTGTCACCTTGGAGTCTGATGAGCCTACTCTTGCAAAGCAGCCCAAAATACTCGTCTAATATCAACTTCCTTCAACAATATCAGCAGACCCCATCGACCGGCTCATAGACTCGCACCTTCCCCTCCTCTTGGTTACATTAGGTCACCACCTTCTTCGTTGCTTCTCGTTATGGCAGGAAACGGTGAAAATGTTCACGAAGACAATACTATACGGCTATTTCTTTCCTGTTTGGAAAATATCCAAACCGTTTGCTCTTGGACAACTATAGTGCCTCAGTCGATGACTGCTAGCGCACCAAAAACGACAATTTGTTTAATGCACAGATGAATGAATCCAAGAATGAGCCTCCCTGTATACCTCGGTGTGGGAAGGGGAGAATGAAAGCCTAGAATCGCCCACGGTAAAACTCCGACTTCTTACTTCATTTTAAAACTAACTTTTCAATAGATTACCTCCATGGTGCAAAGGCGGCGGATATGCGAACACAACTGATAGGAAACATTCCCGGGGAAACGAATTTCATGAGTGACGATTGTCAACAATGAGATACGAGCAGTGAAGCTGCTATGTAACGCAACCGTAATCCCATATTGGTTCCAATTTTTGGAGATACAATCACATAACAAAGGTAAATGTCTTTGTTATCGACAAATATCACACATCACTGAATTTGCTTCCTTATTTCTGCAGCAAGACAAGTTCCTGCCTCTGTGGTTGCCGCATTCAGGGAAATATTGGATATGAAGAAGGGTTTCTCCGTTTGGAGGTAAAAAAAACAACCATTCAAATAGCATCGAGACTTAATGGGACCTTGAACGATCATTGCCGGCAGTGATGAGAAAAGGCTGTTTTTCTCTTCAAAGGAGACAACCGGATGTATCGGTTGCATTTTTGACGAACAAACGAATCAGCGGGGAGGTTCATTCCAAGTCAGAGAATACTGAAAATATACCTCTGCACAAACATCCATTCAACTCTCGAACTGACGTTCAACTCGCAAAATAAATTCTAACAAACAACCATCCTCAGGAAGCTCCGAATAAAGCCTCCCTATCAGTAATTTTCGTTTTATGAGAAAATGACTGTGTCAATGCAAAATTAGCAGAGCATTTCGATGAAGCTGCTGTCAGTTGGTCGACTAGTAACGATGGCTTTGTTTAATGCTAACGGGTTGCATTAGTGCTTTGTTCGGCTTTTCTAAATGGCAATCATTTTGTTGCGGGTCACGGAACCCGCATTACCCGAATGCACCACATATCCCTAGACAGCTCAGCTGATCGCACTTTAAGTACGTACTCGATGTGGTAAACAAAAAGGCACATCATATCCTACCAGTATGAAGCAGTTGAGGTTAAAATACCGAAGAAATGAAGAGGATGTGGGTGAAAAAAGCGGAAGTGGAAGACAAGATGAGAACAATTCCTTGTTCCATCTCGACCTGCCCAAAAAAAAAACAGCCCCAAACCTTTATTGAATCACTTCGACAACACTAGTTCATTCGCGAAAAGAATTTGAAAGGCTGCTTCGCGCAAATGAATTTGAACGCATGCGTTAAAACAGCTGATTTTACATAGGCAGGAAAATCTCTTCAACTCTCCACACCTCTGTCAACGTTCTCACTTTATCAGTTGTTATTCGATTCCGCCATTTTTCATAGATGTCGGCCTCGAATGACCTTAACGACCACCGTCCCTTTAAATTCTGACCAGTCAGCATTTTACTGGCAAAATAGCACCTAATATATCCATGTGGTGGTTCCTATTCTCCTTAACAAAGGTCCAGTGTCACTGCCCAAAGCTTTAAACACTCCCAGAAAAATACCAAACTGTTAGCCCGGTTAAGCACGTTTCGATACTTTCATAAGGGTTGCGGCGACGAATGGGAGATATTTTAAACGATGTAATATTTCATTTAAATGTTTTATCATACACTTGTCCAACTCTTCTGAAATAGCCGCATCACCTCTTTTCTTTCATAGAAAATACACTTCACCAGGCCCTCGCATTTCAAGCTGCAAATTTCCCAACATGGCATCCTATCTTCTATAGTCGCACTACTGCACCACAGAAACCCTTCGCTCTCTCTTTCCCGCTTTCACCCGAAACTTTGCTCACCCCTCCCATCATACTTCGTGAAAATAAGCAGAGCGCATATTCTATAACGATGCAGTTTTCATTATATGGCGCCCTACTCCTGACAATGACACATCAATGAGACGAACAACTTCCTCACCATTCCGCACTCCTTGGAAAGATACTGCAGCGTTACTTGGCACCTTCATTTTGTTTGACTGCCTTATTTACGGAACGTTATTGCGATATTAGCAAAAGAGTCTGCTGCACTGACTTTAGGTTATATTAACGAATCACTGAAGGCAACAATAAACAGCTCACTGCTTTTCATCGCTGCCGACACAGCACTAAGCAATTACAGCAAAATGAGCAAGAACATGACTAGCAAAAATAAAAGCATCTCGGTGACGATGCGTAGCCCTAGTAGCATCCAACGCTATATAGGTGCACTCAGAATAGAGGCAAACAATGTAGAAATGTCGTACAAGTAGAACTCATTTGTATGCATCTAATTTAATGTTTTCGCACAGTCAATAAGAGCGAATGCGTTGGTCGCATTGACGATGAAATGCGTAAGAGCGTTTTGTTTGTCGAAAGCCGTAAACAGGCATCCAGGATGCGTCACACGAAGTTTATGAGGGCATAGCGCAAACGATGCTCCATTAGAGCAATAGCTCTACACCGTTCACATGCTATAACTAACCAACGCCTATCGACAAAAGCCCACTTTGACTAGCTTTTTTCCCGTATCAAATTTATCAACTTCTTTCTAGCATCCTTAAAGGCAATTACCCAAGGTAGGCAATTCTCATTTTTTGAGGGTTTCCTGCGGATTAATTGAAAAAATCCTTTTAAAACTTCAATCTGCGGAGAAATGCACCACCATTTATGAAGCATTCATCAATCATGACTGCAACAAGCGATTCGCTTTCTTCCACGACTACTTTGCACTAACGGGTCCATCTGCCCTTTAAAACAACACAGATATTTCTGTAAATGGTAATACTTCCAAAAAACGGCCAGTCTGATGTTTCTAAGTGGTATGGTAGAGAAGTGGCACTTTTTGTTACCAGTTCAACAAATAACGCTCAAAGATAGCCCTCAACCACCATAATACACTGCAATACGAATAAGACTGACATGAAAAATTGGAGTCAAACTGCAAATTGACAGCAGTTACATAATTTGCACATCTGTAACTTATTTCCATAGCGCTGGTCCCTGCTGTGAACTTTTTAAGCAGTGCAAAATGCGATCACAAAATGTCTTAGAGCAATCTTAACATCATTCTCACCTTAACTGAAGGATGCTCAACGTTTTGTCGTTTTGACACGTTGTGCTCAACTCGGTGTTGAATGTTGGATTGCACTGGCTGATGGTAAAGCGTCCATAGTTGGCAAGTCGGATTGCTATATAACGCCCTTCGGGACAACTGAGATTTGCGTGTTCGCCTTCACACACGATTACTTGTTCTGAAAATTGCGTTCCTTTGCTCACCTACAGATCAGAAAACTTTTAGGAAACAACTTGTATTGCAGCCAACCGGCACATTTCACAGGTAGTAATGATGATGCGATATATGGTGAAGGCAGTAACACGAAGATGGCTGCAATCAACAAAATGCTATTTCTGTGTATGTTAGCAACAAAGGAAAAAGGACATTTTGGCGTTCCCATATGCTAGATCAGAAATTTCGTTAATGAATAAATAAAGGAATTTCGTAAAATCACTCTCATTAAGTCGCTACCGGAAATATCAGGTAGAAAATGTGTGGTGAGATATTCCAACTGCTGGTGCCTTTCCGATTTTACACAATAAGAACAACGGAACTTGCTATCGGTCATTATGACGATTGGCAGTTATACTGCTTAATGTTTATAGCATGCGCTCATCCTAAACTTGCAGTCTTTTCAAATCGTAGGCACTAGCCATTGGGTAGGGTCAGTTGCAATTAAATCCGCCGAACAGCAACATCACAAATATTCCTCAATGGTTTTACTATTCTAATCTCCAACCATTTAAAATATTTTTTGGCACTCACTTCCAGCTACATATGGTGAGACGGGAATATTGTACCAAAATATAAGTGGCGTCAACTTTATAGATTGATGATGTTTGTGTCGGCTCAGATGACGCGTGGAAACCAGATAGGGGAATACGCTTAAGGAAATGGATTCATTAGGACGGCGTCGTTCGTTGGTCGCATCCAAACAGCTAAGTGCTGGGTTGCTCTTATGGGTTCGGGGTTATGTTTATGGTGCCAGCCTCGGATGCTTGGTGTGCTAACACACACAATGCACTCAACATTCGCACTACTATTTACCTAAGTAGATACTACTTTGCTTGATCGCTCAACATTAGCTTTTGACCTCAATCCAGAACGCCTGGGTTAACAACAGTGGTTTATTATTACTGGATGAGTTAGTTATTATAGGCAATCGCAATTTCGAGTAATATCTGCATAATCTTGACCATAATTTGCATAAATTTTCAAAACTCATTCCTTAACGGATCATATGAGAGCATCAATGTTAGGCGACTACGATTCAACTAGGCAAAATGCTAATATGCCATTATCTGCCTCTAAAATATTCCAGTGTTGATTGACGTCCCTAAAACTTCATTACTATCGCATATGATAAAATACATTCTGGATTGACTCTTACTAGATAATATATGCGCAATAAGCCAGTTTGATGAAACAATTCCCACCGCGGTTCTCCTTGAAAAACGCTTCCTAAGTATGCATGACGCAATAATTGAGCATCAGCAAATGCAGGCGGGGATTGTCGTTAAGGTCGAGATCAGCTAACCGATATTGGCATTAATAGCAGCTACTGTGAAGAGGAACCGATAAAGATGGCGGCGGTACAGTTCTCTCGTCAATTTTTGCAGCACAGCATGTGAACCGCGTATCTGCTCGTTAAGCCGTTCGGCAAACTACTACAAATTGCGACGGAAACTTGCAACGCTTTCATCTGACCGCACTAACTACCTCCGACATGTATGTCTCTTTGATGAAAGTTACCTAGCGACACAAGGTAACATTCGATGTTTAAATAACGTTCTCTGATGATGACTGCTGTCAACTAACCCTGCAGACAAATTCAGCACCACTACTGTACCGAAGTATGTTGAATGAGGGCAAGTGGTCATCGGGTCGGTTCAAGTCACCGATTTAATGGTGAATATTTCTAAGAACTGCAATTTTAGGAGAAAGACCTCAGCGAAAATTACTGAAGAAAAAGACCAAACATAGGAAGAATTCAGCATTACTTGTAAATAACTTCAGAAATGGAGAAAAATGGAATTTAAATACTCATTAATTCAAGCCTGGAAAACAGAAGTGCGTTCTGACTTCATAAACCATCTTCTCCAGGTAACAACAACAGCTAGGAGAACAGAAGTTCGTGCATCTAATTAATGCAGCGCATGACTGTTACATAGAGCAATATATTGAGCGAATAGTGGCAATGCAAAAGACAATGTATTTATAGATACCGAAGTGGGCATGATGGAAGGCAAGGCAAGAACATTAGGCCCACCTACGTCCGCGAAATTTGATGTTATCGTGTTGCTTAACAATATTTAGGCATTTACTGCAGTATAACGCTGCTATTCTAACTGTTTAACTATTTGTTTGCGGAATCAAGCAAACCCCTCTTTCTCCCGTCTCCCTTCCACCAGCCCTCGGCAAGCCTTAGAACTATGTTATAATGGCAGAGGACAGCATTACTTATTTGGCTTACCTAGAATAAAGAATTGGGTGCATTTTTGCGATTTCCTATCCCTCTACCTGCTGAAATCGATCAGCTTTTTTAAATGAAATCCTTTCACCATTATCCCTCTGCAATTCTAGAAAAAACTTGAAATCTGCTCAAGAGAGGGGCATCTTAAATGATCCCTCTCCAGATATGCTAATATATAACTCCCTGAGAGCAACGAACTCTGCGATCAGCGTAGTGAATCTGGGTAACAACAAAAGGATTGCGGAAAGGAATTCGTTTGCTCTAATCCATCGATGTCTCCTCCAAGAACAAACTGCACTATTGTTTAATAACAGTAATTATAGCAAATTGTTCACAAGGAACGACGTGCCTTGAACAATTGAGAACGCCACCTTTTGCGCCGGAAGCGAAACTTTCATCAGTAATACGCACTCACTCTACAAAAATTCGTCCCTTCCACAATCACCTCTCACTAAGTTGAGAAGCTTTCATCGTGATACAGTGCAATATTCCTTTGAAATATGACATCTTTTCTGAGGAAATAACATCGAAGAGAGTTATGCGCATAAACTGTTACATTAGAAGCCGTCGTTGATTGAATGCTCCAAAAATGTTCATAATGACGTGCAGAATGGAGAAGCGAACTATAGGTGAATTAAATATTCATGAAGTGAAACAATCGGGCACCGGAGAGGTGTAACTGCATAGCCACAGTGCCTTGCGCCCCTCTAAAAATGTTATGCGCGAAGGACCTCAAAAGACCTTTCCTTTCTGCATAAAGTTGAAACCACACTAGCGCAAAAATTCCCACGAAAAAGCACCTCCTAAGATCTTTATTGATTTTTCCTCCTACAACAAAACCACTTGTTCAATATACCAACTTCCTCCACCGCCCGCTTCTTCACCTTTCATCCCCACCAATAACCTAAATCCTACGAGAAGAAATTAACTGACCTCTTTCCTCAATGATGAACCTTTCGCTCCCCGAAAATTGCCGTATCAGGATGTGCCGTAGATCACAAACGAATAATGTACTGTGATCACAATAATGTAATGTACCGTTTCACATTGCTACGCTTCCTACGCATCCATAATTACAGCACTGTGTTACGTTTCCTTACCAGGTTATACTACAGTTTGATCAAACGTATGGTGATACATTGCAGTAGTGAAATGTACTGCAGTGTAACCATAATATACAGATAACCGAATTTCACCATGAAATTAAATGAAAAAAAAGTTTCCCCTGAAGTGCTGTCTCTTGCTGCCTTGGAGAATCCACAAGCCAGGAGGTGATTCTTAACTTTTCACGGAACGATAAGCAACATGTACCAAACCGATATGGTTTGCAACTGTAGCTATAGAATGCAAGTGGGCCGCCCTCATGGCACTCTTATTACAATGAACGACTCTCGTCTAAGCGTGCCCAGATAGAGACCGCAATCAGCTGAGCAGCTAGCTAGCTAAATTATGAAAATGAATTGGCTCTCACCATACATTCAATCCAGCTACGAGCTACCACTTCAGTGTGATTTCTTTCTATTCACTTTCACTCATTAACGCCAACTTCCTTAATCATTGTAAGCTCGAGGATTGCGCTTTTCCGTCCGATCGCTTTGCAGCGACGTTCGCCGCTTCTCCAATTTGCCCGATTCATTTTAGTTTTGCTCTCCACACTTACAATCATTTTCGGCTAAAATGAACCACTTCGAATTATATGAAGTAACAATCTGTCAATCAGCTCTTCTCTCTGCTTTATGCAAGCAGAGCAACGCTTCTAGTGGAAACAGTGCGAACGCTTCTAAACATTCATCATGTGCAGTAAAATCATGACGACCTCCTTCAGTATACAGTAAACAAAAATATACACTGTGTCTTATGGGGAACTTTTGTGAAATCGGCATCGCTGAATTAAACAACTAAGTCGCTGCATAACTCTCCTCAGATCAGCGGAATCGTTTCACCATTTAACACCTAAAAGTACCAAATTGCGCATTTTTGGTCACAGTTCTCTTCCTGTTCGTCAGAACTACGCCTTTTTCTGCACACACCGAATAAATTCCCCGCAAATTATGCAGAAGTGGAGCGTTTAGTCCAAAATTCCCTTCACATCACATTCCTTTGAATTGCATGAATTAATCTTGCGATAGATGTAAGAGAATGAATAGCCAATTCACAAAGCGATCAAAAAACACACGACATAAAAATTCTTAGCTATTGAACACTGCATCAATATGAAAATTTAGTCACGCAATCTGGCAAAGCAAAGAAAGAGCAAAGCTTGAAACCGCACTTCGACTTATGAAGGCTATACACCGGCTGTGCTCTCTAACGCAGCTGCACCACTCATCGTTTTCTCAGTACGCTTTCACATAGTGGCCAATTTCGCTAAATATCGAATAAAAAAGGCTATTACCAATCACGCCTCATCAGAGACTCCATCTAAACAATCAATACCCTCTTACTGGATACCGTATTCGTATACCGTATGTGTGGACTGTTTTTTGTAGACAACGCATACAATGACTGATCTCAGCGTCACTCAAACGCAACACAGCAATCATTTTCGATAGTGAAGTTTAGAACCACAGTATTCAGCAGTTTGCACTGAAAAATTCCCACCATGAATGACCGTTACTATAACACCATGCACGTATGGCAAATCAAAAACCTGGCTGTACAACTAAGTCGGCAACGCACCGATTACTCGTTTAACGGTTGACGAAAAAACATTGTACACTTAGAGTTAATTGAAAAATGTCAAAGAAATTCATGGGTGTTTTGAAGGCTGCCAGTGGCCACAAAAACACTTATGAAAACGAAATGAAAATTAATTCAGAATGGTTAGGAAGAACAGCGGGAGGGAGCACAGAGAGAAGGAGCATTGGGAACTGTGAATGAGATGTATAAATTCCCAGATGGAATTCAATAATTCTGAAAAGCATAAAACTCGCACCGTCAAGAGCTCTTAAGAAAATCATCACGATTTTAAACTCCGATGCACTTTCTCATTGCCTTGCTATGAATTAAAAGTTCCGACTTCATCACAGAAGAATTCCCCTCAAAATTCCCCGTTTGGTAGCTCGAGTATTACTATTTAAGTTGGAAAATAGGTGAAATTGTGGGATATCTGTGAGCTACGAAATAAATATTTGAAGTTTTCGTCACGGGAAGATATGAATTTCAATGTTTTTGTTGTTCTTCTTTCAAACACATCAGAGTTATCATCGTTTCGCACAGCAAAGAAACGATGTGATCTCTATTTTCCAAGCGAAACAGTGAATCAGAATGAATCCTTCGACAGAATCTCATAAAATAAACACTTGTTGTTTCTGTGGGGAAATTCAATGACGACAACGTAGTTTGCAAAAACTAGACAACGTCCTCGATGATAACTTTCCAGCATTATGTTTTTTTTTTTTTTTTAATAGTGTACAACCGTTTTTATTGCACAGTGTGCAATGAAGCATCTAATGCATATTCTATGAGAGTCACACTCCCAACTCGCATATACCTCATCCGGCAGTCGCCTCTTCACCGCAACACAACTTCGTTATCGTGAAATGAATGGCGCAAATCAACGCTCTTTCAATTAACGTATCAACACTTCAGTTTTCTTTCCATACAACCATTCCCGAAAAATCCAGAAATCGCCTACATAGATATTCCGCATGCAACTGCACTCAAAATTTCTCTTATGAAACCAGAAATGGAAGTAAAAATTATAGGCAGCTGCAATAAATTAAACTCTCATTTCTTTTTATTCCAGCAAATTCGCTTATCTATGTCATCCAAATAGTCGTTTAAAATCCTCGTCGTAGAACGTCACAAAATACTACGGCAGTGGGCATAAATAATGAGGTACTGCACCACTCAGCACTTCTACTTGATGTGAAAAGGCCAGCGAACATCACCGTTGCAATTATTTAAGCTCAAGAAAACAGACGAAATTTCGTATTTCCTTTTCCCCTTCTTTTTAACCCACTAAATTCCCCTAGAATAAAACTGCTCAGCTTCTTTTGTTTTTGTTATTTTCAACAGAACATAGCATGAAATACGATGAAAGATAGTAACCCATAAAAACTGAATAATAAGAAAGGAGATGATGATAGGCAAAGTGCTGAAGGATCTTCCAAAGACAGAGCGGAATAAAAAAATTGTATGAATGCTGCGGTTAATTAGAGCGCCTCATCAACGAACGAACTATGACGGAAGTGGATAAACAAATTTAAGCATCCATCTCTCGCGTCATTGCTAATTGCAATGAATCCGCGTTGCTTCATTGCAATGGCCTGTTCAGGATCACTTCCTGAAGGGTCACTTTCGAGAAAAATTCATTGAAATGACACTTTAAAGTTCAGAAAATCAACATTCCGTTTCAATATTTAGTTTTATCATTTATCATTTTATCACTCTATTTTTTAGATCCATCTGTCAGGGATAACCCGAAAATCATAAAAAAACATCTATTACTATTTTGCATCAAAAGCTATTAATACACTTTCATAAGTGATTAAATGAAATCTTGTTGTGCCGCAACTTACGTTTACTTACGAAGATTTCTAACTGCTCGTTCCTTTGCCTCCTCCACCCATCTTAATTACTTATATGAGAGAAGTTTTAGCGAAAATCCAGAGGCTCACTATACAACTTGCTAAAATCTTTTTCAGTATTATTCTGCTTAACAAGGTGATATCACTACCCATCTAACAGATACTGCCCTATTTAAAAGAGTCTCATATCGCCTATTGCTGGTTTGAAAAATCGTCGTCAAACGGATTTTTATAATTAGGGATGGGATCCTTGGGAATGATCCAATCTGGGGTCTACTGCCATACTATCATAAAAGATAAGGTGACCAAAGGAGAGAAATGTTTCAAAAATACGTCCATCATAAAAAATCCAACCGAATGCTTTGAATACAGATATGTGACAACATAAGCAGCATATCGCATAGATAGCATCTATTCATCTGAGTGAGTTCAGATCACAGACGTTAAAAGTTCCCCGCCAAACATTTCAGACAAATCTAAAATCAACCTGAACCGTATCAGCTACCTTTATTCCCGACTTTCAATCGACGAGAATTCAGTAGGCTGGGCAGCCCATCGCACTTTTTTATAGCCTCAATAAACGGCGTTCAACATGCTTCACAGAATTATGCTCCATAATTCTCTAAACGGCGCTATGCTTGCAAATTAAGTGAATTAAATAATAACACTATGGAAGAATCTGTATCTTTAGCTGCATTCAATTCGGCTAGTAAACAGTAAACAGCCTCTGAAATGTATTATATGTGCCTAAGCGCTTGTCAACTATCGCTTTTTATTATTATCAAAATTCCCTTCGCTAAATCTCATAATCAATTATCGAGCGCGTCGAATAATTGCCCTTTCGCATGAAAGTAGTTGCAATCCTCTCACGCTTAACGATTACATAAATGACACAAATCTACGCTCACAAATATGTAATGCTTGTACGCCTTTCGCAATATTCGAAGAGGCCTTCTGCAAACTTCTAGCGGACATTTCACTTAAAAATATACGAGTAAGACGGGTCAACTTGCGAAATGAAATTAATCAGTTAAAAAAACTCTATATATTTAAAGAGAGACTTACTTATTTCTCCATTGGCTTCATTGACTGCGGAGACCACGACCATACAATGCGCAATCGCAACGATAATTGCCTGCTTCATTCCTGTTGCAGCCGTAACGTGTACGTCAACTTCTTATGCATACTATTCAGAATAAAGGCCGTTACGGCTGACACCACCACTAGTGCACACTTCGATGAGGTAGAACAATATCCGACAGGAGATTGACAAGCTCCCTTCAACTTCAATAAGCTCTTCAAACTTCAAGCGTGGCCAAACCTTTGCTCGTTCTTTGCTGACACAAGCTCCTGCTCTACTTCAACGTCAGAGATGCTGTCCAGCTTGTGACCACAGACGCTACCTGCAAAAGCAGGGAATATTCAGTAGTGGAGTGACCAACACGTTCCAACGCGCGCAACAAAACGGAGCTGCAGCAAAATAATGGGCGGAGCGCATGACCCTGCCTTGTGCGCCACAGCACCACCCCTCAGCGCCTTACATGAGACCCTTAAGACAAATAAAAAGAAACGGATATTTTATCGATCATCTTCAGAGTTAGTTCCTGAAAGTCGAGCATCCTATGCGACTATCTACAACACTACTTGCACGCCAATGAAAAATTTTTCTACAGGAAGTGTCCGAACTCTCGACCTCTCTCTCTTTTTGGAGCTTTGTGGACACTTCCATCGCGTTTAAGGCAAAATAAAGTTGGCTTCTCAAGAGTATAAACTACATGTTTAGCAAACTTTCAAACGGACATCTGCTCAGTTCCTACCTGCAAGACTTTACTGGTTATATATATATATATATATATATATATATATATATATATATATATTTTATACTTTTATTTTTATATAGCACACAAGCGTATCACTGATGAGAACGTAATGGTGGTTAGACGAGCGCAGACGCAACCTGCTTGGAAGAAAACTATTCAGAAGAGAAATGGAATTAATTATTCGTTGCAGGGCAGTAACCTAACTCGCTACAACACTGCATTGCTGATGAGATAGAAGTCGCCTTTATTGAATGATATTATTGCGAAATTCCCGAACAAATATTCTGTGTCCCCTTGGGGTTGCTTTAGGAATGAAAGATTTAAACTGTTAGCTGTTTAGAGAAACCACAAATCACAAGAAAATGTGCCCTTAACACGTGCTTTCGGTAAATGGGAATGCATGTCGCGAATGAGAGTGGTGATGACGCAACACTCATTTACTGCAACTTTGCTCAGTGAAACATCTGATCACAATGAATGTTCAAACCAGTGACAAAGAGTGCCTATTTGTGCGCCGGCTTGTGTGGATGTGATCTGCCGATCAAATTTCCAGTCAGAAGTCGCTCTAGGGCTGCAAGTGACCGAGTGTTGAAAGCATTTTAGTATCCTTTTAACTGCCTCTAACTTCTAAATGAGAATGAGCGAAACTGCGCTCGCGTGACCATCATTTGATTATTTCAAAGTAGGCAGATGCAATTCTTTCCGTGTGCAGGTATGCTGTGTGGGCATATATGCAAACATATATAAGTATGCAAGTATACCGTGGTCATAATGTGCGAGTGTAAAAATTTGCAAGAGGCGTCTGAAAAGAGGAGAAATAAATTTCCGGGCGAAGATGCCATCGCTCGTTGCATGATGAGCATAAAAAGATGCACTAACACTTACATCTAAAGATCACTTCTCATATATAAGCCGAAACATTAAAATATTATCAGTTCATATGCGCAGGAATCCACCAAACATAATGGATCCCAAGAAAATTATTTAAAACTCCATAATTTTATAACATTCCGTTATAGGAGTGGTAATCACTGTATTTGCGGACTATAAAAACTGAAACGGTATGTGGAAATAAACTTGCGTAGCACGCTGCACATATCGGTCGTGAATGGAGTGGAATGGTTGAATGGATGAGCACCATGAATGGATGGATGAGTGGAATTTTAAATACCTGTGATATAGACATCTGGTATGTATCGCACTTCACCGAGTAACCGTTTAGGCGCCGACTGATTTAAGTGGTAAAATGATGGGAGTGTAACAAGAAAGCATAAAAAGTAAACTATGATTTTTCCGATGCAGAGAGAAGATGCAATAGGAAAGGGAGCCCAGCTTAATCAAGAGAGGACAATAAATTGAACATTTTCGAAATTGAACGAATGGATGGCTCACTTCTAGAAAAATTCGTCTACTGAAAGCGACTAAAACTCTTTTTGCTTGCTGTTGTTCCTTTATTCCCATACGGACCCGATCAAATAGCTCCACTGCAATGCGCTCACTGACAAATACAAGAGTCACTGAATTAAGGTGAGGCAGTTGACTGAAAAAAAAATGCGATCACGAAATGAGCTTTATATGCGACTCTTGTTTTAATCGAAATGACGCTCACAGGTAAAAATACCACAACGATGCGATCGGATGGGCATCGGAAGAGGGGTTGCAAAGCGAGCATCCTGCTAACTGCCACAAGCAAACACTGTTAAGTAAGACGCTTGAGTGGCTTCGTTAAGGTGGCATGAGAATATTCGTCTTAGGTGCACTTCACTCAACATTTTCACGAATTCTTCTAAATATTTCACTTTCGCCTACATGTGGAAATGTGACATCAATAACGCATCGCGAACATCGACTCGGCCAGAGTGGCGTTCTCATTCAAGCATATTATTTATTTCACCTCGAAGCAGCTCCTGATAGATTACACTCTCCATAGACAGTAGATACACTCATGCTTAGAATATAATCTCGAGCATAAGAGTGGGCACAATGGGCAATTTTTCCTGCAGTACTGGTGCGAAAAATTATTTATGGCACCGGACTCGGTTTCATTGTGTCAACTAATTAAAAAAACTACGACAGCTGCCAGAAACAAACAAATAAAAAAGGAGCGATAACTTCTGCGACGATACTGAGGTATCGCACATGCTAATTTCACTCTTGCACAGAGCCTACTGCAATACAGAAACCGTTAAGGATGATATGGTAGCAGAAATATAAGAAACACAGATATCTAAAGTGCACATTACGCAACTACACTCTGGACAAGAGGTGCCGGAAGAGGATTCAGTTAGAAGTCCAGCTTCTGAATGAAGCGTCATTAACCTCGAAGAATCCACCGGATCTCTTTCAGCTGCTCTATTGTATAATAAACTCGTATAAACTACTAGATCAACTCTGCAAAGTCCATTTAGCAATTCGCTAACCCACCGCTAAACGAATGTGCACATTTGAAAGCTAAGATGCGATTCGATTTATCTATATCGCTTAGTTCCTGATTCGGTGAAATATCGGCGGTCAACAAAAGAAGTGTGAGACTAAATCATGCGCGTAAATGGTGAAGAACGGCTGTGAAATGGAATTTTTTTTAGACAATAAGCCGAAGCGAGGCGATGCACAGAATAAGTGACGGAAAATACAAGTAATAAAAACAATATGCTGTTACTAGCCTCCAACTAACTTTGCCTGTCTCGTAAAGGAGAATTCAGGCACATTTCTCGAATGAGCATTGACACCGACGATGGAGTGCGACCGCTACGACTGATGCCAGTTGTATTGTATTCGAAACCATTCGCGACGACATGATATGTTTTCTTCGCACATTCGAGCGTTCTCGGCGTTCGCAGAACGCGTGGGAAACATGATGGTAAAGCGATATGAATGTAAAAACGTAAAACATCCACTTGCAATATGATCGCCACCATTTTTTGTTTCTGCTTTGAGCGCTGAACATAGAGAAGGGGTTCAGTAATGAATGTGGCGATTCTTTGCCATAAATGCAGTACATAAATATCGTCAAGAAAATGAAGAATTAAGCACGGCTGTGTCCACAACACACTACAATGATTTCAGTGATCGTAAATTGATATACTCCCCATGCTCTGGACGAATCTGTTCGTTCTGTTCGGAAGTTACATGGAGAGTAAATTTCATGCAAGCGCCTTTACTAGTGTGCTCATCATCCGTGCGAGGAAGAGCTGCTCTTACGTTTAACAGGTAGCATGCCTCAAACTGGTGATCTCGGCCGTGATTTCTGTTTTTACCTATTACACCTATATGATTCCCCAATCTCTTCGCTGCGGCAAAACTAACACAGCGTCGTTTATTAGTCGTCGCATTTCAAAAACTGCACACTCGTCTAAAGCCGGCGCACACATATGTATCACGTTCTTTCACAAGCAGCGGATATGTTCGCTTGTAACTGCAGAAAGCAACGAGACGAATGGCATAGTCGGATGGCAGTTCGAACAAGGCACTGCGCAAGATGCTTTCTACTCTAACACCAACTAAGTGCGGCTGCCAACATAAACGCCCTCGGGGGGCACCCGCTGCATCAGCGTAGTGCAGCTTGCGTCGACAGCTATTTGTCATGTGATGCAACTACCCAAATGAGTAGCGCATGCTGACCACTACTGCCGAAAGCTATCTACTCCCATTTCCATCCAGCGATAAAAACAAGTATTAATTTAATAGCTTCCTGTTTTAGCACATCAAAAGAAATATTGCTGCTACAAATATGCTGTCATAAATCGTGGCATTACGCTATCACAAGGCATGACTTCAACCATCGGTGTTAGAAAATTTGTTTTACATCATTCATTTTGCATACGGATATTTTCACTGATCTATTCATATCTTCACATTTTTCAGCAACTTATCAGAAGCGAATATCTGCGGACGAGAGAAAATTAAAAATTTCAATGCGCGATACAAAAAGATCTTAGAAAGGTCATTTAACTTCAGAACTTGTCAAAACCACTAGGATCTTAAAAGTTTTGCAGGATTCATATTGTTTAACACTTCTTCCTCCAAGGTCACCGAAAAGAAATTAGTTTTAAGGCAAACCAGCTAATTAGCAGTGAAGGCACTTGAGGACACAGAATAATAAGATATAGTTGATAGCAGTTTTCTTTCGCCCATTTTTCAAGCATTCCCTTTCATCTATAACTGCCAAATGCTAATCGATCACGAAGCGCTTATTAAGGAACCCTGCTTTACTATCATACTATTCGACAAGGCTGGAACTCGGCAAAATGAAGTTTGCATAAGGCTGAACACTCTCCTTTATTTCGATCGAACCTCAAGTAAGAGCGGATGAAGCAATAACAGCAGTGAAACAAAGAAGGAACTGCTGGTGAGAAAAAGCTTTGTGCATGTGCCAAACAACGAAAGTACACTAGAAGGTCGACCAAAGCAAGCATAGCATTCTTTCAAGTGGGAACTGCATGCGCTTCTCCTTTAGTTTAAATCATCCACCATTCACTTTTTCTTCGAAAACAGCTCATCTCAAAACATTGAGTCTAATTAGTCCAAAGATCTGCAACGGAACTATATATGACAAGAGGAAAAACGGTCCCATTTAATCAATTTGCTTATGGCTCCAAAGAGAGCCGTTCGGTTTTTCAGCCCATTTTGACATAACGCAATATTCGCGACAGCTTGAAATATTCATGCAGCAAGTATTCGTTGCCTTGGTAAGTTATAATTATGACAGCTCTCTTCAACGAATTTATATATTTTCCTTCAAAAACCGAAGTCGCTGAAACTTCCCTATTTTCCTACTGCTTAAAATCAACAACGCTATGGGGTGAATTTCTTTACTCTTTTAAAACTTGTGTTTTCAAGATGTTATTCGCAAAAATAAATTCATAAATTGAAGACTATTCAAGCCAGTCTCATTACCAAACGTCAAACTTCAACAGACCTCTGCAAAATGCGGTTGAAAAAAGCAGACAAATTTCATTTATATATGCAAATATGTTTATAGCGCTCCGTATAGAATAGCAACAGAGGCGTCATCGAATTAGTGCAGTGTGCGTAATTGGTTGTATTGCTGGTAGGCGACCGATTTGATGCATGAGCGCCCAATGCCTCTGTGAGTGACGCGGCCACAAGCCACATGAAAGTTGCCAATCGCAATCAACTACTGCTACCCCAGGAGGACAAACGCGTGCGTTTCAAGTCGACACCACCTGCACAGCTCTAGTCGACGATACTACTCGTCATTTCCTTGGCGTCCATACTACATCCTCGTCATTTCCTTTCCACCTCTCATTTAGATGTTACTGCGGCGTCCATTTTAGATTAATCCTATTTTATACGCATCCTCTGGAAAAGATCACTTCTGGACAACACTACTGCTGCCACAAAGTTGTCAGTGTGTGAACATGATGACTTTATCAAAATCCAGAGGATTACGAACCTCTCAGAATTTCTGAAGGCGTTGTTCGATGAAAGGAGAATAGTTTTAATTGAAACATCATACTGCAAAGAACGATGAAAATGAGCACTGATCATTGGTGTTAGCATTTACTGTCATGACCCTCGGTTCTCTCCAAGCCCAATCTCTCGCAAACCAAATACTAATGATCGTAGAATATGAATCTGTGAGGAAGCATTCCCCAAACTGCCCGCAGCTGTGTAACGAATCTAGGATTTAGGCACAGCTCACCTCCGCGCGAAAAACTACCAACCTGAGAAAGTAGTGACGAAAACACGTTTAAAGACAAGAGAATTTCCCAACTAATGTGTTACAACAGCGTAAACTGCAGGCACAGCCCAACGCACAACTAGAACCACTCCTGTGTTGCAATTTATCCTCTTTTTGAATGTTCACTAAAGATATACTTTGTTGCATTCCATATTACAGGCTATAGATTGATGTGGTTGGGCGGAACATTTCAGCTGCAAACACTGAAATTCATAACAACTTTCGTAGAAAAAAAGGGAGACTCAAAAAACCCCTTCGCACAAAATTTTTTCAGAGTTTCTGTCATCTTTTTTATGTGAGGGTGAATGAAAATGATTTTAAAGTATTATCTTATATGGGTATAGCACTTAGAATGAGTAATCCTGAAACCCTCTCCCCTTCCAATTTCTATCGTGAGTCATTTTTTCCACCCCTTCCGTACAATTTTTTGAGCAGTGTAATTTTTCATTGGGTTTCCTTTCAGGTTCTATGTTTCTGACAGATACTCCTTCCAAAAAACTCCTTCACGAGCAAAACAGCTTAAGGAAGCCAGGAGAGACCTGCTGATCACGATATGCAAACGTAACCAAAAACGTTTATGACGACCGGAAGTGCTAGAACAAACCCCAGAAACATGAAGGCATCACTGAAGTGAGTGCGAAAGTTGAATGGACGCGCAATTCGAAACAATCCTTCACTTAGTGGCGCTGCTCGGCGGAAGCGAAGGGTGAAACATCAATATGGAAATGAGGCACGATTTAACGACAACCTCTCGAGAGAATGACCGCAGAATGACCGCAACCAAGCTATACACACGGATTATTAATGAGACGTTCATTTCAACTTCCTGACACTCGATGAAAAGTGCGCAAATACTTCACAAAATGAATCTGATAGAAAGGCAGAGAAGAGATGGGAGAGAAGAACGGGGGGAAGGAGATGATGTGGTGATAAAAGTAAAAAAAAAGATAAAGAGTGCAATAATATTTTAGCAGCAATAACAAAAAATTCATAAAATTGAAAGGACGCACGTTGTGAGCTTGGACGGTCTGCAGTGCAGCCGAGCCGAGCAGAAGATGCGCCATTAGAAATTGCAAGAACAACACCACTTAAATTAATTTCGCGTTGAACGTCTTCGTTTACTGCCTGGATAATATCTGCCTGCAGAAGCACTGGATGTTAAAAGTCGACGATACCGAAAAGATCCAATGTAAGTTTTCGGTATTTTTAAAGCAGGCACCGCAGAAGGTTCTTAGATATAGCTACTTGTTAGAAATAGTTGTGCCTTAAAATAAAGTTATGTTTAATGCGGTATTGTTTAAGCAAATACGATGCGTTCCCAATGACTAAGGATCGTGGATACTTCAAAAAACACTACGATAGGTACTCTCGGTCAGTTGTATTATAAAAGGTGATTATCGTTTTATGTCAAAACAGGCATTTCATTAGCATGCGCTTCATGTCACTGGAAAAAACAATTCTGCAAAAGAGAGAATCTTCATTTTACAGTCCGAAAAATTAGAAACCCTCCCTCCTCGCATGACTTATCGGTATGCATCGTTTCGACGACTCCATTACGTCAACGGAGAATCTCGCACGAATGCATCTCTCAGCTCAGATGCCCAAGTATTACTTCCTTATAAACGAAAATTCATCAGCTATTAAATTTTTCGTTATCCAGGATTTAAGAAAAACGGATGAAGTACGTGGAAGTTTGTCAGATCACGTCCCTTGAATTAGATAATCAAAAATCTCCAACACTTTCCTTTCGATGCAAATGTTTGGATATATCTCTTTTGTTAGTACTTAATATGGAAGCAACTTTAGACAGACATATCTCTGGTGAAATGAGACGACAGTTAAAGGATCGTTTACCGATGCACAAGGTTACATAATGCTCTTTGACAAAATGTGCGTAGCTGAGATTCCTCTTAGAGGGGAGGAAGATGATGGTGGGAAAGAAAAATTTTGAGATGTATTTTTGGAAAAAAAAAACAAACTCATGATGGCAAAACCTTTGATAGGCGTTTGAAAGATGTGAGCGGCTAGCACTATTTACCACCATGGGTACGTGCGAAGCAAGCACATGAAAGGATGCGCAGAGATCAAAATTTCCGGCTTCATAGCACGTGTTTTCCATGTCAGGAAGTGAAAAACTACGTTGAGGAAAAGCGTAACGGCTCTTGCGCCATGAACATTATGGGTGGTCCAAGACTGCGGCAATGGCGCTCAAGTGGGCGCTTTCGCCATAAGGCAAATCCACAGGAAGATGCCATCCAAAGGTCAGTGTGTATAACCCCTGTCGTCTTTCGTTGGCGTTAACATTAATCAAGTATTTTAAGGAGCAAATTGTTTGCAAAAACATCTCTTCATAGCGAGAAATAATGCAAGAGAATGATAAACGCATTCCTCGTAGGCAATTCTTTCGCGGCTCTACTACTAAGTGTGTTAAAGACAGAGAAACAATCAAAATGTAAATCAGTGAGAAAGTCAGAGTCGCCGTTATGTCAGCTTTAAAAAACAATAAATCAGATGTCATTCTCGCATAATATACCGACTCAAGAAAGAAAGTTTAAAATCTTAGAGGCAATAAAAATTCAAACAATGCTTTCAGAAACAAAAATCCGCTTCTATGAACTTCTTCAAAGTTATCCACCTGCAAATTACGCAAAATTAAATTAGCTGTGCGAGTATTTCAGATTTTCTCTTGCTGCGATGTGAAAGCGGCATTCTGTGCAAAAAGGTTTCGAGCTTGCTTTCTTCTCCATAACCCTGTCTAAGGTAGGTGCAAGGAGAACGTAAAAATGATGGCAATCAATGACCATCAATATAAAAAATGAACACGTTGCTGCAAGACTGCTAAGTTTAATGGGAAACTGTGGAAGGAAAACGAGAAGTATAAAAAAGCGTAACCGAATTACAACACCGTTCACCAAAAGTCCAACAATTTCGCGCTTCATTGAATCACTATGCCGAAACGTCGTGAAGGGTTTTGTTGAAAAACTTGCCGACGTTAAGATGAAATCGGAAAAACAAACTTTGATCAATGTCATAATTAAATCCATAAGCACCTCACTCATAAAATATATCACAAATCACTTTGAGAAGACTATGCTGCGAATTGGAAAAAAAAAACGGTTTGAGGGATTTAAAGGGATAAAAAGACAGTGATTTTAGAATTTTGGAATAAAACAAATCGACTGTGAATTTCAGATATCGTTTTCAGATTGCATTAATTGCATCGCTTCATTAAACAAGCTAAATCATATGCTGAAAAGCGATGACACACCACCACAACAAACAATCGCTAAGCTCTAAAAGAAAAAGAACACACACATCAAAATACACACAATGTGCGGAGAAGGGAAATACACTGAGAATCGGATAGTGTTGCGAAGTTATAGCTGACAAACGTCAATAAAGGGTGTCTTGATAAGTGACAATGGAAGGCTTCATAGCTTTCTTCACCTTAACAACCACTTATCACACACGGCTAAACAACTCGTTCGACAATAAAACTCGATTTACCCTATCAACTTGATTCAGTAACTTCATACAGTAAAGTATATCTTATTGCTTTTTCTCTTCCCTTTCTCAACTTCCTCTCTGACAGAAAATCCTCCAAATATTTGCAAGAACTGTCAAATCACTAGATTTCTGTGAAATCGAACGGTCCCACAAAGTTCCAAACAAAAATCCAATTTTGGTTAGAGCCTCGAGTTAGTGTGGAACTAAATTTGATTTGCAAATCTTACGCAAATTTCAGTCACGCCCAATATCACCAATCGTGTTCCACATGGTTGGTCCGATAGGAGCTCGATTTAGCTCTACCTCTGATGTAGGCTGTACAATTTAAATTGCATCCTCATAGCTTCTGATTTCGAAGAGTAAAGGAACAGATTGCGGATAGATATACCGACAGCGGAACAGACGGCCATAGGTTGCGATTCAGTCGGGTTGTGCGCACATATGTGCACACAAACCCGGCTATATCGAAGTTTTTTCCAGAAATCTGCAAAAAAACGACATAAAATGCGACAAGTTCGAGATCTTTTTGCCGAACTGATCGCTCATACTGCGCTTGCAAAAAGCAGAGCAGAATATTTACTCAATGATGAGTAGACTTTTATGGACTGCGTTTTCTCGTAAAACGGTTGAACTCCGTTGCACCACAAGTCAGGGTTAAATGAAAGGAACAGCTGACAGCATGATCCGATAGTAGGTGGGAAGGGAGGCAGAATGCAGAGAGTTGGACAAGCATTTTTTTGAGAAATCAAATAAATTGTTTTACTCTAAACATAAACAATAAGAAAACAAAACAGAATATAGTCGGCTTTATTTCGATGTAGCTGGAATGGCAAATGCGCTTAGGAGTAGCCGTCGGCTGCAACAGAATTCGAAAAACAATTGGGGAACGTTTAATTAATTTTTATGCACCACCAATCGATTGCATAAATGCCACAGAAATGGCGCCTGGAGGCATTTTTCGGCATTCAGTGATGAAACTTATGCAAACTGCTGAGATGTTCAGTTGTCATGCTCTCATAACAAGATCAGTGAGTGAAACAAAATTTCGCTCTTGGAATCTTTGAAAATAACGAACTAACGAAGCAACACGTGAAGACATCATGAAAGCACGGAGAGATAAATTGAAAGGGAAAGATGTGGCGACAGAAGGCTGGAGACAAACAAAAAACAAGCCCAGGTCCCAATGGATTTTATGGCGAAATTTGTGGAAAAGAAAAGGATACCTTTAAGCTGCTAGATTCGAACCCACACATCAACAGCGGATGAGGAATGGTCGCGCAGGACAAGTGCATGTTTACAAGAAGACGGCGATAGCAGCGAAAATATGATACATAAATTAGAAGCTAATTTTTCAAGTTGCTCGTCGATGTGGAAGTGAATGACATTTTCAGGATGCGGCAAAATAAAGCCACATTTTAAACGACAGACATATGCCGATGAAGCGGTACACTCTTTTATTCTGTTTTAAAAAATCACCACAGATGGGGTATTACGGGTTAGAATCTGGAATAGCATGACTGATTTTTTCCAGTTTCTGCGGAAATAAGCGGCGTTTTGCTGGAAATGAGAGTGAATATTACTTACCGTGCTTGCTTTAAAATATATTCTACATTATGACCCCTCTAACTCCTTCCGCTTTCCTAAACAGCTCTCTTCAGAGCACCTCAATTGTGCCTCTTGAGAACAAAAAAAAAAAAAAAAACTCGGTCGAATTTGCTTGTACCAACGGTTGGATAATAAAATTTTTCAAACAGGGAACCTTCATCACCAGTAACTGCTGTTGCCATCATCAATATGACGGGAAGGTTGGAAAAAAATATGAAAAAAGGAAGTGGTACTCACCACTGCAGCTGAAAAGTGACACAAAATAAGGCACTTCAGCTATAATGCCAATAAACAATAACTCAAAAAACGATCTTCGGCAAACATCAAAGAAATATGCAGAATCCCATTTGAAAGAATTTCAAATGTTTGCTTTAGAGTACTTGTCATCGTGATCAAACAGATGAAGAGACACAACGATGCATGCGTAGAATGTTCAGCTCTCTATCGAAATGCTGTAAACTGAATGCAAAGCGTAGTCGATTAAGCATGCTCAAATGTTTGCACTGATTCTTTAAGCACTGAGTTAGAAAAAGAGTCTGGCAACATCCTCCAGCAGCACTCATCTTCTTTGTTCCTTGCGCTCGTGCAAAAAAAAAAAAAAAAGAAACGATGAAGATTATCAGTGCAGCCTGAATGTCATTCATGTGCCGAACTTAGTAATTATGAGCAGTTGACAGATCCAGTAAACGATCATAATAAACAGAAAGGAAGGAAATAATTACGAATCGCGACAACCAAATCATAAGAAAGCTGCCGTCAACGTCGCAAAATGAACGAGTAAAAACGCAAGGAACCCACTTGCATCATTTAGTGCAAAAGACCGGAAACTTTTTGGTTCGGTGCATACGAAGCTCTGAGGCTTGTAAAACGATTCAGAGATCTACCAATTTCAGGGGTCTCCAAAAACCGCTCGATGACTTCAATTAGGGAACCCCTAATGTCAAATTATTTGCGCTGCATCTTTTTATGTGTTCGCCGAATAATCCATGAGTGAGTTCGTCAGAGCTAATAAAGAACCAACGAAACAATGCGTAAGATGAGTTCAGAAGATGCCGTTTAACTTAGAACGCCCTTACGACCGTGACGGCACTTGCTGAAAATTTCTGATTTCTTCAGCGAAACTTTGACGAAGGATTCAATAGCATTTCCGATAAAAGGATCACACGATTCCAACAATAAATTCGCTGCATTGGAAAAAAAGAATAACTGATCGGCTTATGAAAATGACTGAACACTCCGTAAGAAAGCTGAAGAAATCAATTTTACAGAGTGGAGTGAGGGGAGAGGACTCCATTTAGGAGAGACCGAGAATGAGGTCGGGTAGAAATCAAGGGCGTTCTCCTGCTATGGATGAGAGAAGAGTACACTGACCCGAAGAAGTGACCACGAAACAGTCAGCAGACTTTTAAAATAAGCGTCCATAAAAATTCCAAGCGTTTCAAACTTTATCACATATTTCCGAATCTACCCCGCTATGACGTGCAGCAGCTGAACTAACACATAATCAAAACAAACTGGCAAATGGAACAGCAGATTAGAAACGTCCATCAAGTACAATCTGATAAACGTTCGATTATTCAGGGGTAAAACTGTCTGCAGATAGAAGTCAGATGAAGCGAGCAGTAGGAGGGGACGCGAACCCAACAAGAAAGAAACCCATGCGAACGATCTGCACGCACAAAGACGCGCCCTCCGCATGAGATTATGAGATCGAGGTGAGGCGCCGCCCACTCCCATGCAACAAGGAGGCGGTCTTTCAGCTCAAACTACTGGACAACTCGTACAAATTTCCACCTATCTTCAACTTTCCATATCAGAGAACAAGAAAAAGTGAGAACAAATACGACAAAAAAGATAAAATCGGAAACAACTTTCGCGTCAGATAAAAAAAAACATCCAGAAATCATGCAGATCCAGGAAAACGGGACTCGAAACATTTTATGGTCCGTCCTAAATACCAAAAAGCAAAACTTTTTACAACTAGAAAATCATCATTACAATGACCAATGAACCCATAGCGCCTTCTAAAACTCAAGCTTATACATTTCTATAAGATTATGTGCAAGAAATTCCAGCAAGTTAACAAGTTTTCGAAAGGCAGTACACAGCACAAAAGTAAATAAGGACGAAGTAAAATGAGGAAGACTATAGGGCTGACAGTTGTTAAAGTTGGCTTCCGTACATAACAGGCGAGTTAATAACGGCTGCCTACTGAATGTTAATTGATTCGAAACGTTACAAAAAAAACCTCTACTTCAGAGTATGCATCGGTTTAAGGCGACCAGCGACCTAATACTACTTAACGATGCATCTCTCAAAATTAGCACTAGGCAACTTCGATTTTCTGGGTTCAGAAACGAAACAAAAAATGCCGAAAAACAGCATTATTCGTGCGACAGGCAGGGCGGAACTTGATGAATCGTTGAGAGCATAACTAATATGAATCGGGCACAACACTGATGCGCCATAACTTATGCAACACCGATTGGGACATGGAGTTAACCTGCATTACCGCCCAGAGGCAAATGCTGCATACTGGAATGATCCGGGACGATTAAACATTGTTGACGATCGCGACGAAACAGCATATGCCGATAAAACAGTCACTTCCATCATAACTCAGTGTTATCTAACTGACACGAACCTCAGCTATCAATCATAATAAAATTGAGTGCGTGGCGATTTGCCAATTCATATGCTATCCTAAAGATAACAAACAAAAAAGACTTCAATTAAGTAAATGTCAAATACAAAAGTATGACCATTGAGAGTGGAAATGTAGCGTCTGAACTCGGTGTTCATCAAATGCGTATGCGGAAATATGAGGGGAAATTTGATATTTGCCTAATATTGGATACTATAAAACGGTTTCGGTGTTTCTGGAAGAAACCTTAAATTTTGGAACTGGAAGAAATAACATCAGAATCAAACCTCAGAACCTCCCTCCATCATATGCATACATAGAAGAAATGAACGAAAGAACAATTAGTCGCGTGTATCTGTTCCTAACGAAACACTTTTTGCTCTCAACTGAAGGGCATCTTCATGTTTCAGAAGTAATGAGCACGGAGTAAAGCCATCATACAACTAGCGTTGTCGAATTCGTTCACTTTTAACTGCAAACGTAATCATAAACAATTTCGTAATGTATCGCTGATCCATCATTGTGCAAGTGGAGGCTATTCGAAGGTGTGCTTAGCACCACGCAAATCGCTTACTCACTTGCGAAGCAAACGGTATGTGGATGATGCGGCTACAGTCCCGATTCAATGGATGACGCATGCACTCGTATCGTTCAAATGGTCACTGCATTCACACAAAAAATGGCAGCATCCTTCAGAGTTGGCGCGCTTTCTTATTCCAATTCATCAGCATGTCGATGCGCTTTCAATATGTGGACTACTCACTCGCCGGACGAGGCTGAATGCCGACGAAGTTTCTCATGCAAGATGCTTTGCAATATTGCAATCATTAAAGCATCTATGTGTCGAAATCATTCGTAGTTACGTTAGATGAAGCATAGAAGAAGATATGCTCGTCAATCGCGTATACGTTTTCTACAATATAGCATTCCCTATAAGACGTCCGTCACATAATGTATCGTAATACGGCATATATTAGCCCCCCAGCTGCAGTATGTGTATGTGTGAATGATAATCGTCTCCATGCAGTTATAACAACGCCGAAAGCTCTTGGAATGAAAATCATACAAAATGAACGATTTGTGCGCGGTGATTCCACGCTGAATCTTTTAGCAATTCGCCGCGGAACGTAATTAGCAATTCATATGTTCTAAAAATGAATGCAGTGCTCTATGCAAATACGCCCGCAGGACATTACTCGTTGTTAGGCGTTGTAAATAATCGTCACTCATAGTGCAAAACTCGCACCACTCTCAGGTCACCTCTTGCGCGCATATAAATAGTAAAGTAAAAATTAAAATGTAAATAATAAAACAGAGCGCATTCTGCAGACAAAAATGACAGAACAAAACAGATGCTCTAGAGTCTTGTGATGACGGTCTGCTAAGTATGCAATGTACTGTGAGAAAAATAATGCGTTGAGAAGCACCCGCCGAAGGTTAGAAAGCCTCACGACGACACAGATGTTATCAGTGGGTTCACTGCAACTGTATCACTCTCTTAATTTAGCCCACTGCCAGCTACTCTGCTCTCCCCCTCCTCACCATACAACAGCCTGCATCGAAATCAGTAATTGTCAACATGCCTACGCTTGAAAAAACAATTAAGTAGCTCAAACCCATCAGTGCGAATTCCTGCATGGGTAGATACACGCTTCCTGATTTTAACAAATAGAATTTCTTTTGCAATAGTGATACGATGCATGAAGATGCATTAACCACTCTTCTGGCGCTCCCATCCCTCTCCTATTTCATGCTGGATTTTGTACAAGACTAACTTCCATTTACACCAAAAACCACTGAACGATCTCGAGTAAAATTCAGGATTACATAGCGTTGGAACGTGGAACTTTCGGCGGGCTCCTGTGGCAATATACATTAAAAGGAAAATTTCTCAAGTTTCATGATGATATAGGATGTTGAGCGAGGACAGACAGTAGGGAAAGGGATTTGGAAGCGCTTGATATCTGCTATCAGCAATGTATCACAGAGGTGAGGATAAATGATTTTCTCTTAGGATGGGAGATATTTAAACAGAAAAGGTTTCGCCTGAAGCAATACGACAAATCAGCATATTTAAAAACGACACTAAAGAAAAGCGATGTAGCCATAGGTCGACATAAAAAAAGACATTTCTTGAATTCACTAAACCGAGGCCTTATACAAGTAGTACTCGTTAAGCCTTTGATGAATCGTGTTGGCAACTTGTCATGTCGTTCAAATTTTTAATGAACAAGCGCCACATTTGGCTTCATTACGAAACAGTCAACAATATTTAATCCGCATCGACTCGAATGGTAACAAAATGTGCCGCTTTCCTCGCTTGTTTTTGAATAAGGCTTCGTTGTCATTTGTGTTATGGGCGTCCAGTGTGGCTGGGCACTACAAGGGGATAGCACATCACCCTTTGCATTATTCAGTAACCTCATAAACCTTTGTGGCACGCTTGAACGACATCGACAAATATGACACGCAGCACCGTTCACAAGGCATCGTGCAGCATGAAAATACAACATCCGTCAACCGTTCGGGAACCATACCCCAAACACCATAGGGTGGCCGCTTATCAAAATTTTCTGGACACTGTTGGGAGAAACTGAATTTGTTACTCTCAGTGACGGGCATATCGGATTCTTATAAAAGTTCGAAAATACTTAGCGGCTACACACCGAAGTCGGAATTTGCATAGAACTGCAAAAATTATGCTCCTTTGAGTAATCACCGTCTCACATTTCACAGCTTCTTCAGGACTCAGTTCACGTCCCCTCTGACCGCTTAATCAAATCAATTTAAAAATTTCGAGGGACGTTTGCATATTCGGGTTGCTTGACCGTTGAGTGAGAACAATGCAAGTAGAACCTGCTGTCAAAGAGATAAGTAAGGGTGTGAACACAACCATGCAGTTCGCAGAAATAAGCGCAACTGCGAAGGATTTTCAAAATATAAGATGCTTTCCTTTACAGCGTGTTGCTTGAATTTTATCACTTTCTTTTCAAAATCGTCAGCGATACAGAAAAAGGACATTAAAGAGAGGAAAATTCTGAGAAAATGAGAAAATCGCCGTCACAACTTCGCAGAGTAAATAGGCAGTCCTCAGACTTCAGAATCAAAATCCCATAGTCAAGCGTTCACGCGTCTTATATTTAAAAATTTCCATCAAGAACCTGAGTACTTCACTTTTTCCTTATGAAGTACAACCTCACTCCATTGTTGACGGTTGCCAAACAGCAGCCGACTGACGATCACAATTGCTTGTAAAAGAGGTAAGTATGGATCACACAACGAGGCAATTCGCAACTTTGGTCGACATCTTCCGCCAACAAACTTTAGATTCCTTCATTGAAGCTAAAAGAATGAAAACGATATGACCAATGTTCGATCATCAAAGAGTGAAACCCGTTCGCTGCAAAAGTGTCCAAGATGCTTACAGCGCTTTTAAATGCGCTCACTCTGAAATACTAAATTCAAGCGTCACAGCAGTTTTGCAAGCGATGCATATCTTTTCTGAAATCATTTCCTGTGGCAAGTTGATCGGCGCTCGGTCGATTGCTTCGATAGATGAGTGCAACACACTCCTTCTGCTACGCTGCTATCGATGCTACGAAGGCATTGTGAGCACAATTTCTATTGACTAGATATGTGAGAGCTGACTCATCTGTGGTGACGAAATGAAAAAGGCTTTTACCATCTGGATGTCAGTTTGCAACTTGGTGCATGATTCCATTTAAAGGTTCAATGCGTACGCCTCCGGCTGAGGAAATGGCAATCGCTGCCCTACCTGCTGATCACGTACTGACCTTCATTTACGGATGTTCAGTTATATAAGGTAACAAGCCAAATAACATCTCTTCCAATAATATAAAAGTTACCACTTCACTGCTCTCATCAAAACTTCGTCAACAACTCGATTGTCACATACGCTCAGCAATAAGAGTTTCGCTGAGAATTTAACGACGAAATGTAGTCATTTGGTCAAAAGTTTGCGCTATTTGGCACATTTGAAGCGCGAAACTGTAAGTCTTTAGGGAACAACACTCCGCAGCTGCGTAAGAGTGTGATCCAGCATTACAAACATTACCGCAGGTATGTGAACGATATGTATGTATGTAAGGGTTACATGAAGTGTTATGGAATAAGCATATTTGAAAACAGTGAACGGGTGAATGATGTCTGAACTAAAAAAGGAAAGAAAAACTATTACATACTTTTCGCTGCAATTACCTTTTGTTCCTCGCTCCCCTCCTCCAACCTCCTATCTCCCTCCTCTTACCCCCCTCCTCACCTTTTGCTCAATAAAAGCATTACTCAGATTGCGGCGTTCAGGACACAGCCAAAATTCCTTCAGTAACTCTAATTTTCCCAAGATTACTGGTTTTACTACGAAAGATGATCGACATTTACAAGCATTGGAACGAAATATAGCTTCTTAAGAGACACAGTTCTGATGGAGATGCGTTTGACCAATGAATGCGTCCAACTGAAGAGGTCTTTTAAATGGCAAATACATCTCACTTTCCTGTCTGCAACGCCCCCGCTATCCACCCCCTTAAAAATCTCATAGTCACCTCCTTGAACTCAAACCTGGTCCGCAAAGTTGTGATCACTGTGAACTTCAGCGCTTATCAACGACAGCGTGGGATAAAACGTTGCTTCGCCATCCTAGTGTTAATCGTGACATAGATGTGAATACTTGGAACACCGATTTGTCAACATAAACTCAGGTCAACAACTGGGTGTCTTCGTTCCATTAGAAGATTCTTTCTATCATATAGGTCATCAGCAATGGGTTCTCATTTTGTTGGCGCCACTTAATAATGATTTCAACAAAATGCTTGCGGTATACTCTTTAGCAAAACTCTTTCATGAACGGTCTTTTTGCCATAACGTGATCAGAACATCGAATCTGGGTTAAAGTTGAGTTGACTGCAAGTTGAATCCAGTCCGTCCAACACATACCCTACGAAGCAGTTAACGTAAAACCTCGAAGGCAACAAACTTCTGCTAATGATTTCTCGCATTTCCTTCATATAAAACGTTCCCAAAAATTATCTCTAACGGCGTTATGTCAATTTGAGGTCATCTTGGCTGTCGAATTTATGACAGCTATCGCTAAGTGAAACGTTAGCGATGAAAGAACGAAGAGAAGTACAACTGGGAGCGAAGCAAGAGGCTTTCAGCTTCATCCAGCGAGCGCACAGTAGCAGCGGTGACTCAACGAGTTCGCTTGTGCAAACACGTCGAATACCTAGCTAACTGGGCGGCGTAGCCGACTCGGCGTTCAGCAAATATTGAAGCACACCGCTCGAGCAGCTTCCGATAGCGAGTACTGAAGAAGCACCTTTCACTCAATTGTTCTATCGTCACACCCCGCTGCGTGATGTCAACCCCCCACCGTCGCTACCCAGCTTAAGTTACATCATGATGCAGTCTATCTCCTACTACTCCAGAATATGTGATTGGTAAGGAATAATACAGTTCGCAGCACCCAACACTGCGAGGTCTTGGTGTTCTCACTCTGACCTCAATTCTACACTTGACCCGCGAGGTCTGTCTCTCCAAGGCTGAATTTCATAAGTCAAGCACGACGCCTTAACGATGCATCGCCGATACCGCAAATAGAAAATACACTTTACCACTGAGTGCAGGTTTTCCACAAGTAGATGTTTGTGCATTTCGCCAATAGTGGCATTAACTTTCGTTTTCGCAACAACCTCATCAAATCCTAACCTTACCTTTTCCACCTCACTACTTTCACTCTGCTTAAAGGCATCTTTTTTCCAATACTCTCTCACCATTAGCTGTGCCTTTGCCGCAGAAAATCTTTCAAACAGTACAGCATTAACCCACCTCACTCGAGATACCTAGTTCATCTTCTTACCGCTAAGTCTTCTTGGGAATTATCAGCACTTACTATTGCTGACTATTTGCTATAATGCTGCCCAATTTCCAAGCAGATTTATCCTGAAACTGTGAAATAATGAAGATAGTCGAGTGCACTCTTGTGAATATGACGACACTATGGTTGAAACATAGTAACGCCTCAACTACAAAAAAAGGTTTATATATAACGGATAAGCTCAATAAAAACTCAGTACTTTTAGAAAATATTCATAATTGCAGAACATCGTTTCTCCGTCATAGTACGAGTAAAACTGATAGAGTTCATATTTCGCAGCAACGTAGAAGAGTTGATTCTTTTCAAAAGGTTGTGTCTCTGACAGGACGGAGCGTTTCAATGAGGAAATGTGACACAGGGAAAATTAGTGCAGAAAACTACAAGACCTAACTTTAATGTTTTTTGCACAATCGTGTTGTAAATTATGTCAAGATGTGCTGAGTACGTGCTTACGAATGCATGTATGTTTCCTGTTCACTAGGTGCAAATAAAAGACCACAGAAGTCACAAAAACTGGTGGACACGAAGTATCGCTGCATCAATTTTCAGGTCTGTCCATCACCACTGAAAGGATTTAAATAGAAATATATATCTGCATTTGGGCAGTGAGGTTACAATCGGTCGGGTCGCGAAGAAGGAAAAGCGAATTCTTTGCGGCAGATTTTTAGATTTTATCATTTGTTGGCAGCTCATGAAATCGATTGGTCAAATGACCGAAACTGCAAAAGAGCGAATTCCATATTCAACAGTTATGACATCAGTTCTATCGCACGATGGGAACAACTTTGGTGAAAAAGCGAAATCCAACGCCACTGTGTAGTGCATACAAAACGTGTCTACACTTTTGTGATAACCTAATTAAGTGAAAAATTCATTAAAACATTTGTAAGTTAAGACAATTAACAGAGAAACTTAGCATGGCCGATGACGTCACTTAAAAAGCCTCAGAACGAAGACCTTACTGACTCCACTTCTATTGCCACTGAGACATGCACCAGAAATACTACCAGTGATCATTAACGGTAAGATACTTGCACTATCCGCCTATGGGCTTAAATCAAAACTTCCACAGATTGGGTGAAATAAGCAGGAATAGTAAAGTCTTTAGGTTAGTTGAGGAAATGCCATTACCGATCGAGGTCATCTGCGCCATGAAGAATGTGCGGTAGGATGCACTTGCACAACGGGAGACATTTGCAGTGAAGGCAATTCAGACAAATTACAGACTACTCATAGGAAGTAATAATTAGGAAATAGTAGACACAATATTACACTTATGCGAGTCAAGTAAGCTGTAAGACAGTATAAAGAATTCATACTGACGCTGGTATTCATCATTTCATTTCACCTCTTCGCATCAGTATCTGTGCCTCCGCAAATTCCCGCAACAAGACATTTGGATCAATCCAAATGACACGGTGCAAGGGTCTTGCGTTGCAATCTGTTCCGCGTAACAATGCTGAGCACAAAACATCAAGGTTTCCGATTCTACTCTGTCGTATCTCCAAAAGTGTTACGGTTTCCAACGCGTTCAGCAACCATCAAAGTTCCAGCTGGATGAAGCCAGTTTTTCTGTGAAGAAGCAATTTTTAGTGCGGTAGAGGGAAATATCTTTATGAAAGAAATGACAATGAAATGAAACGAAAAAATGGCAAATACTTCGAGAAGCAAAAAGTTTATCAAGGTCTGAGCAAAATAACTTCTTGGATGAAGTACAGAAAAGGTAAATAAAATAAATATATAGAGAGGACAATGAATTCAATGAACATTTTCTATATCTAAACGTAGTGAACTTTCCCTATGTACACCAAAAGGAGGTTTCAAAAAAGGAGATTGCAGATGAGCAGAAAGCATGCAGAAAACGGTTCAACCGCCTTCTCAATGATACAATGTCTGTGGTACCTGTAATTTCAAGTGAAAACGACTTCCACGAACTGAAAGTTCATGGAAGCCGAAGAATTTTCGGTCATCCTGTGCGGCCTCAAATTGGGCAATTTATATGCACGGCGCCTTTAACTTTACGAGATAGGGAAGTATTTAGATCGATGAACATGAATTAAACCAACTAAAATCTTATAACTAGAGGTTAAAAGTTGTTTTATATAACACGTATAGTCAAGAGGCATCGTGAAAGTCACCAACAAGTTTGCACCTTTTAAAAGCAGTTCTATCAAGAAACCAGTGAGCTTTTTCTGTTTTGGAGATATGTGCCTGCGGGTAGGATGATAGCCACAGTTACATATTCAGAAGAATAGTGAGAAAGGAAAATATGAGACGGGTCCGAAGACAGCGCAAAACAGGAAGCGATGGGCGGGGCAGGATGCTGATAAAAATCCGAAGGAAGAAAAGTAGGGACGCGTTCCTGTCCAAAGGCTATCCGAATGGAGATGGATGCCGATGAAACAGCAGGGGAAAAATGGAAATGATTCCCAGAGAGAAACTCCAAAATAAACAGCAAATTCTACAGCAAAGATTTCTGACGGAGCATTTTAAAGTGCATGAATTTGCATTAGATTATCCTACGGGAATTTCATAACCCGGCAATGCTGTTAAAAGGCACTATCGCACTAATAATAATAATAATATTTTAAGAAAAGAGAGAATGTTCCGATATCTCCATCCTCTCAAAAAGTCTTCAAAAATTATGCCTACGGGTAACTATTATAGCGATGGCTTTCTTATCTATGCGCTGCAGCGAAAATCGGCGAAATTAGCGAATTTGGCGATAACGTCAAATTTCGGTGAAAAAAGAAAGAAACGGCTGAAATATAATTTCAGCTTTCTTCTTTGCTTTGCACTTCCTTTGATGAGCCTTAAAGGATAGTGGAGAGTGTCAAGCCAACTCACCCAAATCGGATATCCTCTTACAGAAAAAATGATTCAAATGGGGAATTGGAAAGAAAAATTCAATTAAAGCATAATGATCTAACCTAGGGCAATAAAAACATATTGAAATGTTAGCTAAAATTCCGTTAAAAACAATTCTCACTATGGAGACGAGAATGTATGAGAAAATTTGAGGATGTGACCTAATACGATGGCTGTTAACGATGGAAAATATCACGTTAAGTTTACGCAAATAAAACCAACAAACAAACATCAAGAGATCGCACTAGCTGCAAGAATGAATAAATGATGAGCGTGATGTAATGACGCAGCGATTAGCGATCATCCTGTCCCAATGCGAGTTCGATGTCCTTTCCCCCTCCACCTCCCCTCAAGGAAGTTCGGTTGTGACGGAAAGTAGTCATACGTAATGAATATCTGAAAGGTGTTGAAAGGATATACTAACACTCCTGATTCGTTGATCCAATAGGAAAGATGAGAGGAATTTTCCGAGATTTTGTGACCGTCCTCAAAGATAAGATTTATCCAAAAAATGGCACACTATAGACTCACACATTCTGACAAAACATGCTTGGCATAACTTCAGCTCTTTGAAATTACGACAAATATGGCCATAAGTGCGAAACGTTATCGGCTTTAGCAAACTCTCATCGAATATGAGCTTCACAAATTGTGGTGAAAAACAGGTCTCAACGATTTTTAGAAGATAGCAATTTTCTAGCGATCTTATCCAAATAGCAATCCCCGTGAAACTTCGTAGCTATTGGAGAGATGGGGGAAAAAGAAAGGATGAGCAGGACAGAGAAATGGATATTGGGATGGGTTCATAAACATAGTAATTGAGGTGTGCTGTTTTATGAAAATTCAATTCAGCAATATAAAGAATAGCTAACTAAATGCTCTGCAAGCATTGTGAAAACACGCAGCGAGGATTCCCAGGTATTCTCTTTTAGACTTCTCTCAAACAATCGCTTAACTGCTTATTCATTTTCACATCTAACAACGCTTTTGATGCAGTCTTCAAAAACTGGCATTTATTTACCTGTTCTGATCTCATAATTTATCATTTGGCTCTATATCAGTACACCATTTTAGCTCATTACCTATTTTACTTCCAGTAGTAAATGTTCCGCTTACGTAATCTTCACCTATTTCTACCTATTTATTACAATGATTATTCGTAAAGTAGTCTTAAATTTCCATATACATAGTGGTGTTCGCTACTCTCTAGAACTTAAAATAATTGATGCTGATGTAGGCATGAATGAGAAAGCTGTGAATGTGAAAAACAAGAGGATAGGCGGAAGTGGCGGCGAAACACGGCTGCGCTACTTTCTCAAGAGCACCACGCGCGATTCGTTTCTTAATTAGTTTTGCATCCGCTCACTAAGGTGCACAATTAATGTGAATTTTGAGCACGATCATGCGAGCAGTGCTGTCAATCTCTCGTTTCAATCCAACGAGCACATTTCACTCCCTAGAAGTGAATCGAAGACGCTAACCGATATCGAATATTCCGTCACAGATCTGTGAATATCGGAAAGTACCGCCTATAAATAACTGAAAAACTTGCACCACTCTGCCAAAGCAAATGCAGAGTTCGAATAGCTAAGGTTCCCTTACGTAATATCGTTGTCAACTATGTCGTTCGCTTTGAATTATGACATTAAAGAGGCATTTAAAAAAAGGAACCAATAATTTTAGAGCAGAACTGTGCAAAGAACAGAACCGATTAAGACATCATCCCACATCTCAGCACCACCTTTTCAAATCCAGGGTTTTCTTTCTCTCTTCCTTTGTCAGCAAGGCTTTCTAAGAAGCTTAGACGACGAGCAACGAATGGCACTAGGTGAAGTCGAACGATAATACAGTGAAAGAAGAACTACTGTATGGCTGGAGAAGACTATTTCTTCTACGAAACAAAACGCATCGTATTTATAAAGTATTACTACATTTGCAATAAGACATGTATTGACTCATCCAGGATGTGCCTGGAAACCTGATTTTACCGACGTCACATGCCAGTTGACAGCGGTCAGAGAAGCAAAGACTAAGTGAGGAATGCTGCTAGCGAATGTGACGTAAAGGCAAGCAAAGACCCTTGCACAAGGACAAGCCGGTGAATGCCAACCAGCTAACACACTCAACGGCTCATTTAATTCACTACCACACTGCTGGTTTTCAGCTGTTCCATTTGCTAAACAAACTTCAGGCTTACGTGAATTTCGCAACAGTCAGTAAATGCTAAAGTGCGATACAAATTTCATAAGACTCTTTAAAGCTTCAACAAATCCTACTGCATTCCTGTTCCAGATTCATATATATATAGTTAACGAATGAGGGCGATCATGAAATTCTCATATAGCATTTTCTAAGAAAATTAGGACAGTTATAAATTATGATGGAAAGTGCAAAGAGACGATGTAAAACGTGGTACTCTTCTATACTGAAAAGGGCCCTTGAGGGGATTATATTAACAATTAGCTCAAGACCGAATTTAAAAAATTTTGAAATCCTGAACAAAGATCGGTGGTCGACTCTGAGCAAAGAACCAGTAATCTTTAAGGGCAGTTATGAGTTTTATTTCCTTTGAATTCGATTACACCAATAAAGTTTCCTCTGTACAAAATTCGTGCATATATGGCCAGGTGAATAATTGTTTTCGCAACAATATGTATAATAAGGTGGCGAGATGAGAAGAAGAGATCAATATGCTGATAAATCATTTTGAGCATTAATTATGGCTGTGCAAACAGAGTGATCAACGAACAACACAACATAGATAACGCGACCTGCCCTCCGCCAACTCTGTCATCTCCACTGAGCCTATTTCTATTACTGTGTTTGTTTACACAAAGTTCGTATTGAAACCCCAATTCGAGATACAAATCAAAGCATAGATTGATGTATTTTCTGCTTCATTGCTTCCTCCTTTGCCAACATCTCGGCAAAGAGAAGGGTGGGCAACGTTTACAAACACCGTTCACATTTAAATCTGTCCATATTCTCAAACAGCAGTCGATTCCAGAAAATGACGGAACAGTTTCTTTCAATCATTACCAAAATATCTTTCTACTACGCGTCAAACCTCTAAGGCTTCAGATTTCATCAACAAAGGAGAGCTCAATTAAAATGAAATTTGGTAGTGAAACGAAGCACTTCTACCGTCAAATTTTCAAGGAAAAGGTTCTTTACTGGGAGAGTTATTTACTCGAAGCCGTTTAACATTACTATCAAATTAGGGCCACTGAGGTCGGATTCGCAGGTAAACAGAAAACTGCAATACTGTTATTAGCAGCGACTAAAGCGAAAAGCGCATATAGAATATTCGTTTAGATGAAATAGAATTTCTGAGGAGCTAAAGCAATTTTCATACTCTCATGCATCAGGCAGCCGTCTCCAAGTTCCATTGATATATCTCTGACTCGACTGTCCTTTCCGCTGAAAGGCTATTTTTAGACTACTCAATAAATAGCCTTTCTGCGAACATCACAAATACTATCGAGTCAAATGAACCCCCTCTATCATAACAGTTCTCATTTTTATTCGAATAAATCCGCTCTAAAACTTTACAGACAATGGGGTGGATCTCGTATGAAACCCTAAATTCTATTCTATGCAACGTGACCGTTTCATTTGCCGGCTCAGTGCATAATATTAACAATATCTTCAGAGAATGAATGTGGCATGTCTTATTGACGACCATTAAATCATAGCGTGAAACGCGCTGTAGGAGTGCGTAAGCTAAATAATGTGAACTTCATGAATTCATACCAGATGGATGGGAAGAATCCGACCTGTAAATAACGTGGTATCCGATTAGGTTAAAAAACCTCTTTGCGAGTGAGAATATCGCACTTCCTCAAAAACATCACCATCTTCAATGTTGTCATCGCCAACAAACGTCACAGAGCTCTCTGACGATTGATTTCCCTACCAGCTGAGCAGCTAATTTATGATGTACATTATTTTTTCCCCCACTGATGCGGTTCCATCGAAAAAGAATGTGGAAACGTGCAGGGGAAAGTTCATGAACTACTCAAAAAGGACATGTTAAAAAATCTTGAAAGGCGGTTCTTAAATATAGACACTAAATGAGGACAGCGGTCAACAGCGAGCTAGGTGAGGGCAAGGCCAGTAGTGAGATGTTGCAAGCGACACTTTTCACGGTGACGAGTTCCTCAACTCAGCATTCAGCCTTCTAAACGCGTTGATGCACATTAGGGGTTTCAATTCACAGTTAACCGCACGGCGGCATCTTGCAACCATCCGTCAACAGCCAGAAGTCAGAATGGATATAACAAATATCTTTACATTATGGCAGATAAACATTCGAAAATATGGCGTGGATCAGATTTGGCGTGAGTGTAACCGCAATAGTTTTCACCATTTTCAGCTTTGCAAGTACCAAAAAAGCGAGCATCTAGGTATTTTCCAGCAAGTCACATCAACCTCTTTCATTCCGGTTTAGTCCAATTTCACATTACTCACAAAATACTAGGTGAATCTCGTGGAGATACCCCAAATCTGCAGCATTACCACCGTGCAGTGGTATATGAACACAGGATATATAACACGCTCCGAAGAATTCAGCGAAAAAGCAGTGCAAATCATGGAGGGTGTGTCCCGCAGTTTCGTATCACATAAAAGGCGCAGCTCGTACCCACAAATCTCAATTTCATTTAATGAAACATTCACGCGCCTCGAAACGCGTATATTGTCTTGTGCTGCAACAATTCGCGCTGTGCAAACAATGCCATACGTGCACGCATGCCGACAGATGACCGAACTTTCAGTCAGAGGATGAGCCGTCGTGTCACCGTTTACTTTATTCTATTCTAGGACATGTTGCATTTGCATACAGTTCACCGTGAAGCTGCGAATAACATCTCCGAGAATAATAGATCACACAAGAGTTTGCTCGACTACGTGATCTTTTCAAGTTCTACAGTATAACGCGAGAATGCACTGGTAACTCACCAATGCAGTATAATAATGAAGAGCAAAATATGTTATCAGGCTACGCTTTTCTGCGCTTTCTTGTGACGTTCTTTAGATTTCCATGGGAAGATAAACTAGGGGAAAGGGGTGGGGAAGGGATAATTTAGATTGCACAGCGGCTTATTTCTGCCATTAAACTTTACCCGTTGCTTCACCTACTACTGAATCAATTCTAGCATGAAGCGATTGGAAATAACTTTTACCCACAGTAACGCCACCAAACAGAAATAAACTTTTTTGGCTTAAGCAAGAAAGGTGTTTAATCCAAAACTCTTTATCCATGTTCAGTTTAATTCAAAATGTTAGTTGGCCGATGGAACGTTTTTCCATCTCAGCAAATTCTTTTGCAAAGCTCACTCGTAAGCATTATTTGTTATGATGAGCAACAATATTCTTGAAGAACTGGATTCGATTTCCACTTCAGATGCCTATATTTCCACTTCAGACTTCCAGCTATTGGAAGTAAGCGCTGTTAAGACGGCAAGGCCTCAGCTCTCAGCTTAACTTTAACACACTTGTGCCTTCCTCCTTCAGACGATTTCTCCCTTACTGAACCACGCATTCAAGGTTACAGGAAAGCTCCCTCCCTCTTCCCCCCCCCCCCTCCCCCCCCCCCCCCCTCCGTAAGATGTGGCCACATATGACAGAAAACATGCAAAAATGTCAAATAACGTGAAAAAGTTAAACGTATCGTTGAAAGAGAACCGAACTCCTAGTGTGAAAATAAATCCAAACCTTTTGTTAGTGGTTACTAAAGGCACAGCGTTGTAGTACACGAATTAAATGATTTTCTCATGCAAGTAACCATGTTGATTGTGCAATGCTCAATCTCACCGTCACGCTTGAACACTGCGCGATCCGAGCAAAGCGAGTTAAGCAAGTGAGAAAACAAGACGAACCTCCTTCAACCCTCAACCAGTACAACATGCGCAGTAATTCTCATATTCCGTGGCATCTCCTTTGTGTGCTCCTGGATTTAACCCATTAAGCAGCAGCTGTTCTATCAACTGGACTTGCCAAGTTTATGGAAATATTCAGTTTGGTTTAGTGTGAGGAATGGCGAAGAGAGGGAGGGCATGAGGGAAATGTACTGATGCAAAACAACCAAATTTGGAATATTAAAAGCAACTGAAAAATGAAAAGTTTCTGGATATTACTAAAAATCCTCATCAAAGTTTTGTTGAGACTTTCCAAAAAATCGCGTTAATTAGTGCTCAATGTTGAAGTTGTCTGAGAGCCAAGTGATTTAGCTTTTTAAAGACTCCTGAAAACAAACTGCTATTCAGAAACTAGTGAGCGTGATCTTAAAGATGCCTCATCTCTATCACTCCACCTTCCAAATTTCACTTGTAATTTGCTGAAGGGTGCTTTTCAAAAGTCCTCTATCTTAATTCTCTCCATCCCTTCCCGTTCTAATGGAAGGAACTGATACGATAGAGAAGATGAGATGTCTCGTTAAAATGGAAGTTAAGGTTCAGAACTTTCGAAAACTCTCTCTGAGTGCGGCACACCAGCAGCTGGCATCTGTAGCTTCACTACAGTAGGTTACACTCGCGTATGTAAATCCTCAGACCGAAAAAATGAAGCGACGCCGATGCTCTATCGGTGCTGAGGTTCTCTAGAGCGGTTTCCCACGAGTGTTTTTCCTCTCCCGCCCAAAGGTTTAAATATTTGAGCATAAATCGACTTGCGAAATTGCAGTGCGTATATATTGCGTTTCTAATTCGCCGGGAAAGATGAGGATACTTTCTTAGCTCTCCAGTTAGGCGGAAATTTCAGAAGGAATGCTGAAAGCCACAACACAATCTATTTGAAGATATTGCTATAAGCAAAAAATGATATTTAATATAAGGCGAACGATTAGAAGGCCTACCCTCACGCAAATGCTTCTGTTCATTCAGTGGTGAAGGAAATTTACTGCACAATTTTAGAAGAGGATAACTTGGCGACAATGTGGATAGGAAAGGAAAGAAACCAAAAACGGAATGAGAAAGAGAAAATCAGAGACACTGCATGCTCCTACACAAGCAACACTATAAAGAACTCTCCAGAAGTCAGTCGCAAGCCTCAAGTATTTTTACTATCATGTCACGAGTGGGGCCGTATTTCTTGGTATCGGGCATAAAATGCGGCACAGAAGAACGAGAAGACTTTGGTACTACGGACATTTGTGAACCATTTGATCGATTTTTTTTAACCATTAGGAAACAAAAGTAAACCAAACTAAAACGGTGAGCACTTGTAAGTTGCCTGATCCGCTCATGAAATAAGAACCCCATTCTACTTCGTTTTGTAATCGTCATGTTACCACGAAATACCGCTTTATGCACTTACCGAAAACATCACAGTATTGCAGTAGTAGTAAACTCGCGTTTTGATAAACGTCTAACCACTCGTCCTATTCCGCGAGATGTACGCGTCATTGAGTCGTTTTCTGGGCGTGGGGTGTTGACATGCGGCGATTCATTCAAAAGAACGTGTGCTAATCGCATATAGCCGGGTGCTTTGTTCGTCACTTTCTTCGGCACGCATCCTCGCAACTGGAAACCCATAATTTGCGCCTTAAACTAAGCTCTGATGGCGCTATTCGAGGAAAAAATGTTTCTGGAATGCAGCGGAAGGAAGCGCTTTGAAAGCACATCGAAAATGTGTCACAGCCCAAATTGCTGAGGCATTCACCTCACAGTAAGCACGCGTAAACTGCTTTCTTGGCTTCGCCGCAAATTTCTAAATGCATTTTCATGTGAGTTTAAAATAGTGCTGCCAACAACTTGATGTCAAATACTCTAGACATCGAAAGGAGACAACTATGTGAAATTTATTATCATATCACCGGAAGACTGTATTGTGTATAGCTGAACGATACCGACTCCAATTCGTCCAGGCAGAGATTCAGTCAACAAAAAAGAAGCTATTATACTGCTAAATAAAGGAAAAGTTTAATGACCATATACCTCATATGGCCTCAAATGCCGAGATGATGATCTAACTTCAGGAAATTTCCCTCTCTCCTTCCTTGCCTCGTTGATAAAAACTTTCGCCAACTAAATGATCCTTGAAAATTTGCAGTCGGTGGATCTGCCAGCAAGATTTTTAAGGCAAACACAGGTCTAATGCACTTCAAGTGCATGATGTTGTTGCCGCTATACAACGAAGGAAGGCACATCCATAGCATGAGTATTTCAAAAACAAACGTTCAAAAAAGCAACTCTCGCAAAGACAATAAGTGAAGTATTACATAATGCTTCCCCCACATAAGACTATTCTCCAAGTCTTCTTCGTCGAACAAATCTGAATTTGATCCAATATATAAGCAAAAATAAGCACAAGTAAGTAAGCATATAAAATAAGTAAGCAAAAGAAGTAACGATATATTATCTTTAGTTTTTTAACATTTAGACAATTATTCATAAGAAGTTTACAATTATGGATGGCAAAAATCCTTTATTTTCTATGCCAGTTTCTCGGAAATGATTCACATTACATTTATTGTAGGTTGATAGATATGGGAGGCGAAAATAATTCCCACTAAAGTAAAATTTCTCCTCAATAACCTATTCAGAAATAAGGCGTTGTTAATAAGCTCTTCGGATTTCATTGGAACCTATGTTGAACTTTGTCCCACGGAATAGTAAACAGTTGTTTTCATATATAAATATGCAACCAAAAATGCATTAAAAAGCTCCACTAATGATACCTTCGAGAGTAAAAGCTGAGAATAAAACTGAGCAAATGAGATTCCGACAAACTGGACGGATGGCTCAACGAAAATTATGGCTTTCGATGCGGTGTAAGAAGTGGATAAGTGTAGAATCATACAGACGCTCCAATATCTAACATTACTCTGTAGACATTTGTGCAACAATTTTCAACGAAGCTTTCTTTATCAAGAAATTCATTTTATAGGAATTCAATATTGAACATATCAACTGGTTGCGGAATAACATAACAACATTTGAGACCTGTTGTGAAGTATGAAGGCAAATGGAAAAACAATGATGAACTTATGACGGCAGTGGAAAAATATGCCTCAGATTCCAAAGAACCGGCCCTTGAAACTGTTCATAATGCCACCGAGCGCTAATTTTTATATAAAATCAATGAAGCTGATTTTATAGAATTTCGAAAACCAACTTGTATACACAACAAGAATTTCACTTTAGGGATAACTGCCGAAATTGCTGTCTCACTGCCCTCCTCCAGAAGCTGAATCCACATACGTTTACTGGTTTGCCACGGCGAAGCAGCTCAATGAGCCATGCATAGAATTCCGCATAGAAAATGAGCGCTACATCCACATAAAAAGTGATGAGAAAAAATAACTATCAGGTCATCTGCGACAACAATTTTGAGCACGAAAAGCGAGCATCCAGCTTCGTTGAGGGAATTACATTTGAACGCTCATGTGATTTTTAATTTATTGAAGGTAGAAACTGTTTATGATGGTGCAGTAAGAAATTTTGGCTCAATAAGCTGTAGATTCCTCCTTTCTTAAATAAAAATGGATTAGTTTTCCGAAATTAATCCAGAACCCTCACTTTTAACGAGTCCAGGAGTTAAGGAGGCGGGATTTGATAGATTTCTGTTAAGAAACCGTTATTTCAGAATATACAAGCGAAGAACAACGACACGATGTGGAAGAAGGATGTTCGTTATTAGCAACATGTTAAAGCAAAACGTTACAATTCCCATTATGCTGACATTCTGAAATGCAGAAATATTGGGAAAAGGAAAATGTGGAATGTAAGAGGAGAAAATGTAAGCGAAAGAAAAATGACACCGGAAATGGCGAAGACAGGTTAGATAAACAGATGAAGGTAGATGCATGTGAAGGATGAGAGAAAAATAGTTCTGTCCAAGTAGACATGTAAGCGGCACCTTTGAAGAAAGTGGAGTCAGGCATGCATCCGTCTGGAAATGATTTGTTGTCTTTCCAATGGATTCGTCGAGCGCACGTATACAATAAGGAGACTGCAAGAAGTACCAATTGGGCTGCGCTAATTAAGATCGGTGAGCGAATGGGTGGCATGCGGAAGCAACAAAGGTATTTCTTCGCTTTGAAATAATAAAACTATAAAATATGCGCTTGCACAGCACGAACTATAAATAATACCAAACGAAACCATTTCATCGCATTAAATTCCTTTCATCAATGATATGAAATGAAACAAGCAACCTGACTGGACGTACTACTCTACGGTTAGAACAACGCAGATGGAGAAGATGAAAGCTCCAGCTACTCCCATTCTTCCTACAGTATGACGAAGGGTATTACTTGTTTCATCCGAATCCCAATAAGCTGTAAAACACACCGTTCAACTGTCTGAACTTCGCAATATGCCAATATAATTAGCCGCTTCATTAGTGCAACACTGTGTAAACATAATTAGCGTGAAATATAACGGAGCTTTAAGCGGAGGTTGAGGGCACATCCAATGACCGGGAATAAGAATTTTCATAGAGAATATTACGCTATCCAAACGAATACAAACCTTAATGTTCGCCCAACGAATTCCTTCGTTCGATGTTTTATCGCGAACACGTAGTGAAGAGTGAACACAATGACAAGCGAGAAGATTAGAGCAATAAATGCGATACAATTCTACCATAGGTTACTGATTAAATTGGAGATATATGAAATGAGACATACGAAAGTACTGAATAATTTGCATGCCCCATTAATCTTGTGCTAGCCTTGAAGGTAATCTCAACATTACTATCTTTAACATGAGTATCTGTTATATGTCTCAGACAGAGAAAGCCGTCAACCTGAAGCCGATTAGGATAGGATCATCCTCACGCAACTTTATACAGGACGCCTCACCAACACAACATGGGAAGAATCATCGCAAAACTACTCATCAGAAACGCTGAATAATATAGTGGACGAGTAATGGTGATTAAAAGCCCTCATTGATCAATCCTTAACATTCACCATTTAGCAAAACGGTTTGCTCTCATTATTTAACCTCACATTATTTTAGTGAATCACCTCTACTGTTTCACCTCTTTTACTTCATCAAAATGTATGGTTTTCTTTTTATCAACTTATTACATAGACAATCCCGAAGACTGATTCCTGCGCGCCAAAGCATGTTTCAAATGCATGATGGTCTTCAGGTTAGTTTCAGGACATATGTAAAGGCCTAGATTATGGCCATTCGCATACAGTGGATGTGGGAGCAGGGCATATTTGCTGACCGTCTAAGAATGGCTGCGTGGAAATACGTCTTTCAATTAATTGCTTCTATTTCGCCTTCTAATTTATCTAGCAAAACCTCTCTTTGTTTTCTGGGTGATTTTCTTCGCCCCCTTTCCCCCATCCCCATTTACTATTCATTATATGACAATATGCGGTGAGGCGTTGCGAAAGAGAGACATCCGTTTTCTCGTTGAAAGTGCCACGTGTTCTGATCCATACAATCGATACAAATATCGATCTTTCTTAAAACGACCTTAATCTTAAATCGATCTTCAAAACAACATCGCTGACATTCTTGTCTTATACTTCAACACAAAAGAGTTAGCGTATTATGAAACCACTCGGGAGCGGCAACTATATCGGACAGAACAGAACTTGATCGGATGAACCGCCAATACTGTACGCATCTGTCATAAACATTTAATTCATAGAGAGTATATTAACTTAACCGAAATGACCGACAAAGAAAACATAAAACTGTACGTAACAATACAAAAAAGCTTTAAAAGACTTTAAAAACAGCTGGAAAAACTCCGTACAAAAAGAATAAGCAGCAAAAATGGCACTGAGGAAAAATTGAGCCTTAATTAATTAATTGTCTTGTCGCTTAATACGGTCTTTTTTCACGTCTTTGGATATTTCCTTCTTTCTGGAAAACTCCAAACGCCCAGTTTCTGTAAGTTTAATGAGAAAATTTCAGTGAAGAGGATTTTTTCCTCTCTAAAAACGAAAAGATAAATGAATGAGAAAGGAAATAACAAATTTGTTCAAAGTCAACACACTGAATGAATAAACAACGGTAGCAAGGCTTCATAATGGTAAATGAGATGAGACGCCATATTTCATGGAATTGCAAATCAGCCATTTGTTATGGTACTTCTTGAATTACTTTACCAAACAGTTTGGTCACCTGCCTTCAATGAATGATTCGATTTATTGCCGATTCCAGAAGTGTCAAATAAAACCTTCCTTTGTCGACGTGATTATTTCTTCTAACGACGCACATGTTCCTCACTAGCATATCCTGCACACTCCCTATCATTAGCAACGCAGACGAGGTATTAATGAAGATTATCTATCAAACTCTGTCCTTCAATCCGACGGCCTCGCGTCTTTCGCTCCCATTCCATTTAGTGCTCATCGATAGTGCAGTGTTATTTCCCTAATCACAACATCTTCGCTTACGTATGTTCTATACAGTTGAACTGCTAATCTGAAGCTTCTTGCTCACCTTACGCTAGTTTAAAGAAGTCGCAAAACTCAACATTACGTGCAAGATGTGTTCACTTTCACGATAACCGTCAGCACTGCACTATCGTTAAACAGCACTCTCCCACTCTCTCTTCAAATGAGTGCATATTCAACGAGTCATAATATCATTAACGTGCATACAGTAATGCAACATGAGGATACGCTTGTGAGAAATAAACCAATAAAAGAGGCATAACGAAATGCCCTTGTCGAAGGTCATCTCAAGGTTGTAAAATGCAAACGCACCCACATCTGCGACTCCATCTCGACCATATATCCATCAGATGCATTTTTTTGCAGTCAACCATATGTCCTGCTCGATTAGTTCGTAAATAATTACAATTAATGCCACTCAATCACAACTTATCAAAATATCCTTTAATTTTTCAACGCCCCCTTAAATTAATGCAGGCATCTGCATTTTCGTTAAGGCAACACATCAAAGAAGCTGCCGAATAATATTTACCTACTAGACATAACTGGAATAATGACCTTTAAATGACCTTTAATGAGGAATTTCACTGAGCAGTTGCGAAGGTCTCTTTTATAAAATAAAATATGTTATTACAGAGGGGACTTATTCCCTTATGTGAGGAGGCAAAAAAGGATAACCGCAGTCACCAGCACACCAAAAAAGGGATGAAATTCTTCCTAAAAATCGTTTTGATGAAAGATTCACTCGTTGATAATCCTCCCCTTTCCCGACTGACTTTTTCAAAGCATTAAGGTCAGAATTGTTGTTCTATCCCATCAGCACTCCTCTACATAAACATACCGAAATCCCTCTTCCACCATTTCCAGCGACCCACATTTCCTCATTCACGGTGGCTCTCCGAATGCAGACAAAGTGTGCTAAGTCTTACATCTTACTTCCTTCTTGCATCCTTCACTCATTAAAATCCGATAGCGGCAGATCGTTCATTTCAAAAAGCTAAGAGCAATTCTATTCTCAAGGTAGGTGGTATTAGGCTTTTTTCCTCACCCTTTTTTAAAGGCACTCTTTGTTTCCTCCTACAGAAGTCTGCTTCGCAATTTCGATACTATGCACTGCACACAGTAGAGAGGCTTAATGGCACAAGTTTCGAGGCATTCATCAGAATATAAAGAGGAACTGCTATGCTGAGCAGCTTAAAACATTACATAGAATAAAGAGCTTCCTCTCAAATTTAACGGTTTAACTAACCGTGAGAATATAATATTTATTCCCCCCATCGAAAACAGTGCATGCAGTGTTTTACAAAAAATCTGAGGGCATACCACCCGTACATTTTCTGTTATCAAAGTTTTACGATAACTCTAGCATTCGGTGCGCGGAAATCTGGGACCTCCACATTAACGCCCCTGCGATGGAATTGAAATCACACCCCCCCCCCCTTTTCTTATAGGGGATCAACGTTAATTATAATTGGCGGGAAAATTAACGACAAATAAGTGTGTTCGAAATTGAAGTCGCCATAGCCAATCATCAAACGCCGACACAAAGACGTTGCTTAAAGCAATGTCGCATTTGCTATGCGAAATATCAAACTGCATTCTGATCAGAAAAATAAAATAGAAATAATGCTGCTTCCATTTCTTCCGATAAAACCTCAGGGTGAATTTACCACACACGCACATCTGCTTAATCGAAACCTTAAACAACATTCGCTGAACATGGTACTTGGAAAGCGATGAATAATGAAAACTAAATTCTCCTTCAAATAGTCCTTTATTCAAGTAGAAATATCCTTAAAAGATTTGGTGGATGCAACTCGGAGATTTGAACGAATTTGTTCTATTTTTGTGCGAATTCAGCTCCTCATCGGTGAAATTATGTCCGACATTTACCGCTTCTAGAGGGAACGATCCTTTCTGCTAATGTCACGCTTCAAAAACGCCTGCACAAACGCATTTTGCCCAAGCAACAGGATCACTCAATAAATAAGTCCTCGATGTCGTCATCGTTTCAAATTTCTCGCAGTATCAAGCAACGAGCAGAAGTGAGCGATGATTTAATCGCTTAGATATATCGGCTAAGCTAATGTACTGTCAACGAGTCGAAAGAGCACATGATATGCGGCGGGGTTTGAGGCTAACATGCGCGCAAAGGGGCCGAAATGCGACATATGCGTGCACGCTGCGGGGGTACAGCTCAACGATGAGCAATAATAATTTTGATTGATGCGTTGCGGATCATTCGTAGCCGCACTCTTTCACCTCCTCTTGCAATGTTTCATGTTTGCCGCATGTCACTCACCGGCCGACTATGCAATCAATAAGATGCGCATTGGAAATCATCGATCTCTTATCATCACATCGAAAAAATACGATCATCGAAAAGGAGCATGCAACATTTGCAGCCAGTATTACAACGAGTTTAGAAAATGAATTACGCTGCCGAAATGCGCTCAAAATTATACTGCACATGGCGCTTCTATATCTCTATACTGAGGAGCTGTCGTGTTTTATGAACGAAGCGAAACGAGTTTCGTTGACGCTATTTAGTGAAACTAAAGAAATTCGCAGTATCTAACTGAGAAGGTGAAGTTAGTTGGTGCGATTGAGAAAAAATTGAAGCGCCAGCATATGATCGATGAAAAGGAAATTCGGCAAGATTGAAAAACAAACACATTCCAGAAACCCCATGAACTGAAATCAAACTTGAGTGAACGACGTCTCAGAAATAGCTAAAGCTAAAATGATTGCAGAGGAGCCCACGATATACGTAATTAGCGAAAATGTCACTGATCTTGGATAAAAGCGACGAGTAACGGAAATATCTCACCTTTACGAACTGCACGTCACTGATGCGCTGTGCGAACAGTGATAAGGCATGCGCAGCTAAGTAGACCTGGACCAAGAAAACTCCTCAACATTCGCAAGCGACCGAAGAAGGTGGCAATCGTGGCGGCTCCGATGGCATGCGATGGAGCAGAGGAGGCTACGAGGGACGAGTGACAGCACAATGTCGTTGCAAAACTTCTGCACATAGATCAAAGCAATATGATATAAGCGGGAGCCTGTTCTACCATTTTTGATGCTGTCACTCTCAAGAGAAAGAAATCGATCTACCCTTAAGGATCATTGAGGGCTTATTTAATCTTGTTGAAACATCTTGCTAATATGAAGATTTTTATCTCGAACAGTGGCATCCAAAATCCGGTCTTTCGGAACACAGCGGGACATAAAGGAGTGCGGAAATGGCAGAGGAGGAGGAGGAGGGTGGGGAGGGGGGGGGGGGAAGACTTGAAGAACACTCTAAAACCACCATATACATGTGGAATCTTCAATAGCATCTGCTTTAGGAGCAAGCAAACATACTTAACAAGCAGGAATAACTCTAAGCAGAGGCTAACTTCCGATTGATTAGGTGAGCTGAGATTGAGCAGAGTAAAGGCAGACAAACCAAAAAACAAGCATGATCATTTCGCTCTCGCAAAATATTTAAAAAATCGAACACTTCAATCCCAACAAATGTGGGACGTGCGAAAAATTCCTCTGCTGTTGAGTTTATACGTCTCCAGGTGAACAATTCGTTCGGTGATAAGAGCTTATCGCTAACTCTTTGAAGGGACTATTTGACAGCCATTATCCAGTAAGGATTAGTATCTTGTGTTAGCCTGCTGCAGTAACGTCCAGTGATAGTTGGGGATATATCGTCAATGATACATGGAACTTGGCCGTTCCTGGCGAGTAGAGAGGCCAGACGATATTAGTTTAGGTACTTGACCAGCTCATTATCACTCCCATATAGAATTCTTTAAGCACTTCAAAGAGTTGCAGAATTCAGTCTGTTCGAGCGACTAAACGTAAACTCTAGACTGACAAAATGGTTCATCTACTTTTTTCAGGTCACGACTTTGAGGGTCGAGCCACAGAACGGTGAATCTATGATTCAGTTGTTTCGCGCAGCGTCGTATTAAGCCTCTATTATTCCACTTCATGTGACGTGATCCCTATGCAAACCCATTATACCAAAGAAACTGATCCATGTTAACAAGGTGTCGAAGCAAAAGGCGAGAAAATCCTCTAGGAAATGCAAAATGGTGTTTCTCGTAGATGCGTTTGGACCACACGAAAATTTTACGATAAACAGAGCATCGACTGCTCTGAAAGAAATCAAGGGTTGGTTTGTAACCGATCCAAAGTAGCAACCTATCTAGCAAAACTACTTTCCAAGGCCTCCACTCTGGCAGGTGCATCTGAGACGAATGAATGTTTCAGTATCGTCGGCATCGTCGTAAACATAATTCTTCTACGGGGAGATGGATAATGGATGACCCGTCCATGAATAAAAACAATAACAAAACAAAAAAGCAAAAAAAAACATGACTTCCCAACCTATAGTGGAAGATAACTGTAGAAATAAAGAGAAGTCAAAGTATAAGGCAAACACTCCTCCGTTATTTAAGAGATGCACAATAAATCAAAAGCAAATAGACTGGAACTGTAGCTACGCAGTGAAAAGAGGTAAACGATCGGTGTACTAAACGAAGCCGTGAATAGACACGGTCGATTCGCACATCGTTTAAGGGCATAGCAGTATATGCCACACTTGTGCCCTCCTTCAGATGAGCTAGTCAACCCAACACAGTCAGATCCGCAAATTACAACGTTGTGCTTTGTCAGATTGCCTACTGATGAAATACAGTAGACAAGAGCTGGCACTTTAGATTTATACCAATATACTATGCATCCTCAACATTCTATAGGTTTCTTGACGCTCTAAGTGATAATGATAATTTCATCCAAGGCATTCCACTGTTTGCTTTCCGCAATTCCAGCTGTTACTTCACAGGCTGCTCATCACTCATTCCCGAGTAGGGTCTCTCTCAAAATGCACATCCAACATTCACCTATAAGAAACCGGTTTTCTGTACCGCAAATAAATCTTCCATGCAGTTCTTTTCTTCGTTTCCGTCCCTTTTTCTAATTCTACATTCCCTCCTTCAGAAAAGTTCATATCTCGGAAATGAAGCACTCGAAAAAATTTCGCGACACTTTGAAGGAATATCTCAACGTATGCCAGTCACACCATATGCTATTATTTCTCATATACGAAGGAGAAAATATAATGCATAGAGAAAGAACGACTACCGATATCCACATCGTTTATTGGACGTGAAAATAAAAGACGCAACAGCTTCAACAGCGAGAGAGAGCCCTTTAAAGAGCATTGCACATAAACGATCTGATGTCTGCAGCCCCGGATCTGAGTCAAAAAACATCATGCGTACAATCAAGAATTCCACACAAAAACAGACGAAAACAAACAACACCAACAACAAGACAGTATGCCTAATGTGGTATGCTAGCAAACTGCACCATTAAGCGAATCATCACGAAGTAATAGTCAAATATTTAGTTAGGAATGTGAACAGAACAAAACAAAACAATGACGCTCTCAGCAGCAGAATTCCATTAGTGAAACGTCAGTGCCGCTGAAACAATTCAAGAAAACGAGCTGAGCACTTTTGTTACATAAAATATGAAAGTCTGGTTTCGAGACAGATTAAAACTTAGCCCTCAGTGGTTTGAATTAAATTTAAATGGAATGAACTTAAATCAATTCTTTTCAACCAAATAAAGTTGACTGTTAAGAAATTAAAGTTAAATTGGTAAAGCAGTAATGAATCGAGCACTAAATATCCCAAACATGAAGCAGCCCAATAAAGGCAACTCAAATAATAGAAACCAAAACTCGCTAAGATCGACGAAATACAATTACCAAATGCGATATTCAAAAGTATCATCCATCCATCCCACCAAAAATCGAATTTCTAACGAAAAACCGCTGCAAACCGACAATAATCAACAGCCACAAAAATTTACATGTGCGAAAGAAATGAATGAGCAAAACGTGACACTGTTGCAGTCAACGATGAGAAAAAACAATGTACATTTACTGAGGCACCAACTCACCTGTGGAAGCGTGGCGTATAACAACTTACAGCGGAAAAATACGAGGTTTTACACGTAACCACAAACGATACAAATGTGGTAACAAATCTGCAAAAATTCAGAGTCCAAAAATCACCGAAAAGAAAGAGTTCAACTGATAAACGAAAGTATCACCGCATCGACCGCGGCCTTACTCATCGTCCTTGTCGATCGCTTCTAAAGCATCGAAGTCGCTTGCATCCAGCAACTCAATCTCTTTGCCTGCAACCGACGGTCTAAGAGACGATGCTCGGTACGTGAATCGCATGATGTATATTCTGCGAATGACAATTCCTATTTTAAAAGAACCACCTTTAAGTGGCTGGCTTTCGACAGAAATAAAACTCGCGTTCGTCACAGGAGAGAGGGAAGAAAGAAAAATGTGGACAAAAAATATAAAGGTGCATTTTCTAAAGCGCAGAACTGCGAAAACATTGCTGCAGTTATTAAATGTGACGCACATTTGAAAGATACTGAAACTTCCAACTCCAAATCAAGGAAGTGACACCGATGTGCTCATCCGATCACTTCCCTCATAGACTTGCAAAACAAACATTTGAAATGATCGACCTACAGGATCTTTGGAATCGAATCATACAGAAAAATGTTTGGATACAGGTGATCAAGTAGCACAGCCTCGAAACCGTTAAAATAACCGGTCGATAAAACGAACCGAAATGTTGACCGATACGTTTGATAACACTGACTTCGAAAGGATTCGAGACAAAATTGATCGCAATGCCTGCCTTGCCGAATCGACCCGTACGTCCGATTCTATGCAGGTAGGTCTCGTAATCTGGTTGCGGCGTTTCGCTAAACGTCAATGGCGGGTCGTAGTTGATGACGACTGTCACCTGTGAGACGTCGATTCCTGGAAAAACGCAAAATATATCAAAGGGAAATTTCAGCAACCCCTGAACTACTGCAGTTCTGACTATACACTACGCAGGTGTCCTTGCTGGCCATTAACGCCGACAAAACCACCTTGAAAGAAACTCATTCAACATACTTTTAGAGGCGAAGATAAAACCCTTAAATATGCCACTATCTTGACACTTTAAAGCTCACGGGACAGTTTTCTATCAGATCATTACTTCTGCCCACCGGCTATTATTCCTGATCTAGGCAGAATATCAATAAAAAACCGCAGTTCCCACCAGCAGTAGAAATAATAGCCTAGGGGTGAGAACCCCTGTGTGCTGCAGTAAGACATGAAAAACGCCCTGTAGACTTCGAAGCACCGAAACAGCAGAATTTGCGAAGGTTTCGTTCTTTTAACTAAACGCCTACTGAAATCGCTTTCTTAGAGAACTTATTTCCTAACGATAGCTGCGGCATCAAAAAAAAAAATGAAAGAAATGTTGGCGTCATTAGTTCAGGAATGTAATAACGCTCTCAGTGGGAAGCACGGATTAAGAGCGGGCTAATCGCATAATCAGATCGTCACAAACACCGCCCTCACACCTCAAGTTACAGTAAACAATGGTCTCCTGTTGACTCATTACTCCCTACAGTCCCTTTTATTTAATGAACTCGTTTCGTCACATCACATAGATAAAAACGAGAAAAGTCACCAGCAAAATTACGCTTAGTCAAAATTACGCTTAGCCCAGAAATTAATAAAACGTAAGTAAACAGTTTCGCTTCCCAGAGTGGAATATCCCTTTTATGACTTCCATAAGGACACCTCATTCATCTCTAATAAGCATTTTTCTCGAAGAAATCTCAGGATCAGAAATTTCCCCACAGGAGACATTTCGGGTTGAAAGGTTTTACAAGATGTACAATGCTCACCTCTGGCGCAAACGTTAGTGGTCACTAGTACTTTGTAGATACCCTCTTTAAAGCACTGGATGACCCTCGCGCGCTCCTCGATTGGGAGCTCACCATGCAGTAGAGTGACAACATGACCACGTGCACTCATCCTTGCCGCAAGCCATTCCGCTGACTTCCGTGTCTAAAATTTGCAAGTCATCCGCCTCGTAAGTTATTTCTTCATTAACACCTCTATAAATAAACAGAAAAGAAAGATTGAAACAGAACACAAAGTTCATTAATGAGCCCTCTAAACTTCGGAACCTGTTCCGTCCATAAGAAATGAGGAATTAGAAAGAAGTTCACTGCCTATTCTGGAGCGAAGATAGAAAGTGAATCTGAACCCAATGTTCAAGCCCTTGTGGATGCGTTATCAGAACGAAAAAAAACGGATGAAATCGAAACCATTATCGCCGTCACGCAATTTGCTTAGGCAACGGAAATGTTTTTCACCAATCCACACCACCAATTTCTTTCCAACGCCATAAAGCAAATACGGTTTGTTTGCCTAAGCGACCCATTAATACACTCAACTCGCATTTCTCATTTGCATTTAGCTTCAAGATCAATTCTCTGGAGCAACTGTTACTAAAGCTCCCTTGAGAAGATTCTCCCTTGGGGATAACTCTTCATGGAGGAAAGAGAATTTAAAAGAAAAATTACTCTTATTGGGAGCGTTTTTTGGGAAGAAGGAGAAGCAGTAGCAGAAACAATTCTGATGAGTACAACATAAGAAAGCAACGCCGCTAATCCATAACCAAAATACTGCAAGTGAGAAAAGATTCGGCTGTGCATCGGTCGCTTCAGGTGGGAAATATAAGTTTCACTTCAAGTGCAAAATAAGTTCTAGAAGCATTTTAGGCGTTTAGAATATGCAAGGAAACACTACTTTAAGCACCATTTATGTGCATTTTCTATGATATGCTTTGAAATAAAACGCCGCTTATTTGATTTTATAAATACGCGATATTCTGTTACTGCTTTGACTGTGATGACATTAATGCCCTTAATTATACGAATCTTTTTACAGCTCAAATGAATGAATGAGATTAAGAAAAAGCAAACAAACAACTTCAACCAATCTTAACAACACGTGCACAGTATCTTGTTCCGTTTAAAATTATTTTTGAGAAGCGCTTCATGAAGAATAAATTTCAGTGACTTCCAAAATATATTGTTAGGACTGTGAAAGAAGAAAATAAATACTACTGAATGATGGCAAAAATGGGGGAGGAGCTTAAAAATAGCTCACAGAGTTAACTCACATAACAAAAAATGATCGCTGATGCAATCGTAAGACCGCCGTAAAGATTGATCACCGCCTCGTACTTCTCTTCACGGTTCGCACACTTCACATAGTACTGCTTGATATTCGAGAGAGTTTGCTCCTCACGCCGAACTCTGCAAAATGATCGCCAATTAAAAACACCATATAAGAAGCTGGTTCACTATGCATCGCAGCCACAACTCGGAGATTTCTCATGTCATGAGTTCAAGCGATGATAGCTTCGCCCACTCTCTCCTCTCTTAACATCAGTATCCGGGTCTGCAAATAAACATCTGAATGTATCGCACAGAAGCTAGCCTAAGACAGAAGTGGTTCGCTGCCTTAGTGCGCAAGATAACATGTTTGGCTCTTAAAAAGCGATCTCGACGCTGTTTGCAGCAAACTGCCTCCACGTTAGAAAATAACGCTAAACAGTAGCATTATTACGTTCAACGTCCCTAACTTCAATTAACAACTGAGTTCAATCCTCGGATCCCATGCTTCATCCTTTTTTCCTAGCCTCCACCTTCACATATCCATGGTAGATTTCTAGCCTCAGCCATCGGCGAATTTCTTCGCTTTCCGTCGACGTTTTTTGTTCCTTTGCTCGAACTAATTCTCAGCTGGATGTTACCTACCTTGCTGATTTTATTATTATTTTTTCTATCCAGATTTCATATGCGCTCGAAATAAGACAGAATTCACGACCATCACCCCAGTTCGAGCGCAGTTGAAGGAGGCCAGGTTATCTACAAGTGAAAATTTCAGTACAGAGTGAAATACATTTTTTCTGATCAACTCGGTTTGCTTGCATTAAACAAACCCGCCCTTTAAGTTGCATATAAACTTCTAGTTCTCCTCACCAGCCATAAGCCGCTTTATTAAAGAAACGAGAAAGAACGGTCCTTAACACGACGACCACTTAAGAAAGTCATTCGAAGCACCTGTGCACACGTCTACATTCCATCTGTTTCTCAATCTTTTACTCGTGAGATTCACAGTGCGCATCATTACTGATGATAGGAAACCGCTTCTACGCACCAACCGGCAAAAAAGCTGGCATTTCAGCAATCCACAACAATTCACACAACAGCATCAGGTTACGTTAGAGCAAAGAGACGAGTGGGACAATGAAAGATGGACGGAGACATAATGAAACTGAAGAGAAAAGCATAAAATGACCAACGAAATATAGAGGAGACAAGAAGTAAAAGGCATAAAGGTGCGCCTTGGGTGCCGCAAACCCTTAATTAAGGGACAAACATTATGAGCACCATTATCAAGCAAATACACCAATTCACGCACGACGAATACATCTCTAATGATAGCGTTTGCGGATCTGTTCGCCTGTCGAACTACCAATTCTTCCACGAATAATGTTTACTTATCGAGGGAGAATTCCTTATGTTTTGAAGACAAATACATATATGAATAAAAACCCATCATATTTAATAGCAAATCCCTAACAATTCGGCAAATTTTTGTTATGCGAGCATAATTAAAAGCGACAGGTGACTGGAATGCAACGTAGAAAAGAAACAACATAACGAATAAAATTTTGAACGCAACTAAATAACAAAATACAGCACCAGGTCTACCTGAGATCGCTGGAATTCCAAATCCCCTTATAACACAACTAAAAAACTGCAGCACCGCAATTTCGAGAAAAACAGTGAATGACGATACTGCTATAATACGTTAACTAAGTATATAACGAATACCCGAAAAACTCAGAGTTTGAAGCAAAACAGCCGGACGGCAAAATGAGGAAATTAAAAAAACCCGACATCAGAAATTTTCAACCATCGTAGCCTTCGTTTACAATTTTCGCAACCTGGGAGACTCTAGAAATGTGCCAACTTGGTAATGTCGCCCTCACCATACACATTTTAGCATAATGGATAGGAATACATCGGCTTCGATAAAATGTGGATGGAACCATGTCCAAGTTTCGTTTCCGGCTTCAACTTACTTCGGTCAAAAAGTTAATGCAGACGTGCTGAGTGTTAAATCGGAGGTCAAGAATTGAGAGAGCATGGCCCTAATTGCGCAGATCCGTTTGCCAAACGAACACCGTGTTGCGTCATAATCGATTCTAGCCGCTAAGTCCTCCCTCACATTCTACCTAATGCGTGCATTATCACAGCTGCTCGCTTGATATACGATACCTTCGAATGCAACGCAAATCCATAAAGACAAATACACTTCTCCAATGCCATTTAGAAAAAATGTCTTGTTATGTTTACCTTGACAACAAATATGCTCATCTTTGTTTTTGAATGGGTACTGATCATACGGCACGTGGACTTCCTCCGCGCTCCATCCCGACAGGGCGTTCCCTTATAAAGTTTATCCACCGAATAAACCGGAACAGAAAGGGACTTCCTATCATAAGCAAAAAATCGCTAAAGTAATAAATAACAAAATGACGAGATTGCAAGACCTTCACGACCATGCAAATTAACGGTATTTAGGACACTCCAACATCCTATGTAATAGAACATCCTCGGTGTTACAGCATACCCTTCAGTCAGACAGACTGGCGTACTTGAAAAAATAGAGAAGAATAAAGACAAACGTAATAACTACGGCCTCCTTGATAATCGACTCTGCAAACGCGATCACGGTATCGTCGTAAGTGGCAGAGAAAAGAAGACTTTGATACTTGGCACCCGATCGTTCCAACTCGCTGTAAATTGAAGCACTAATGTTTTATAAAACTGCGTCCAGTGAGAGGAACTCATAAACATTCGGTCAAAAATTTTCAGTTTGCAACGAATCAAAAAAAGCTCTCATCACGTAGGGTAAGTACCATGTAGGCTTGTCTCTCCGACTGGCAGTTCCGTGTTGCGGAGCACAAAAACGACAGGTGGCGAGATTTTGCTGGCATAATCTAAACGGTAAAACAATTGTTTGAAATTATTTGACTCAAAGCAACTATTTTCTGCATAAGCAGGCGGAATATAATATGAAATTTTAGAAGTATGATCGATCAGAAGGCATTCTAGGTAGATTTTTTAAACGTTTTCGTTTAACCAATCCGCTGGTTTCAATGCAAACGCGTTATTTAATGTTCTGTTATCATTTCTAGGTAACTGGGAAGCCCTCCTACCCGATGAAGTGAAGTTTCAATGCGCAGAGCTCGTCAATTCCCTATATAGGGAGCGGGGGATGGGCACATTCACCTCTCTACTCGGATTATTACCTTGAAAGCTATTACGATAACCAACCATATAATTGCAAAACGGTTGCCGCCTCATGCAGAATATTTCTATCAAACATCTTTCCAATTCCCACACACACCCACCCTCACATCAGCTTAAATAACACAGCATTGGAAATGCAAACAAGAGATCAAAGAAACGGTATACTGACACCAAACAACCCCAATAAAACACAAAAAGTCGAACGCACTTCTTTAAGCGTATACTTTGATCACGATGGCCTTGTTGTGAGATCATAACATCGGCTTCGTCGAACACCATACAGATTATTTTCGATGCGTCGATCGCCTTCATTTTCACCACCCAGTCCAGCATTTTTCCCGGCGTGCCGATCACTATTTGCTCTTCGATATTCTCTCCGCGCAATACTAAACGCGCATTTCATTTTTCATTACTAGTATCCAAAAGAGAGGAAATTAAAGCAGTAAAACAACTACACTGAAGACCGACATATTGCTCTCATGTTGTTTAGTACTGGTGCGAAGACCTCTTGCAGACAAAATCCTACCGATGTCATTTCTTCATTTCCTTATCTGTGCAAAGAAACCACCTAAATAAAAATTTGTTCCGGCCGATGATCAATGACTAATTTTCGGGTTAAAAAACAATATAGGTATAGATGGGTGCGTACTGTAATGAACAACTGTAGCCTCGCACTGGAGTGGTTTTCCCACCCTCTTTTAGGCCACTGATTATATGAACGGCCCAAGAATGTTTCTTAGTAGACAATACGTGAGGAAATTAACTTGAAAGACAAATGGTCATAGCATTAGGGTTATCTTAGGAGATAGAGGTATCCAAGAAGATAGCACTGCCTCACAAAAATGAGACCGATCAACAAAGCAAGAAGTACAGCAATACATAACACAAACCAATAAAAATACGTTTTGCAGTAGAAAACCCAACTAGCGCATCCACGACATTAAATTAACTGATGAAAGCCGTTTCTACTGGTTGGCTGCTATTAGCTAAACGTCACAATTTGTTTGCATGTACCACTCCAAACAATGCGACCATTATGCAAATGGTTACAAGATATGCCCAGTGCGCAATTAGACATATTAAACATCGACTCAATTGCGTTCTGCCAACAGTCTGCCCAAACAACACTCAACACAATTTATTCACACACGCCATTATACATGTAATTAGAAGCCACTTTTCACATACACTCAGATTAATCGTATTATACGCTACAGATGAGCGTCATCAGCGTTCATCTCAACAAATTCAAATCCTACCGGTAACCACCTTCCACACGGGCAAAGAAAACGTCAAAAATTGCACGTCTTAAAGTTTAATTGACGGGGCGGGAACGTCCACCTCATGTGTCGATTTGATCGAAGATGGCAAATTAATGTGTTGATAAATTAGGTGCAAACATCTCCTTGAATTTCGTTCATCATGCACTGTTTCTTTATTATTCGATACTTCTTCTTTTGCGAACAAAATTCAGCACACTGCTCATCCAACAAACCCGCAAAAGCTCCAAACTGCGAATAAAGTTGGATAAAGCGAATGACACATTCAGAGAGAAATGCCTCTTTAGCAAAGGCATCGCAACGGCCATTCGCAGTAAACAGTTCGGCAACGACGCCATTCGATGACACACTAACAAATACTCAACAAGAGTGCATAAGTTGTTTGTGGTGTGTTGACTTGTGTTAAGGGACAATTTGGCCTGGTTACAGTGGTCATTCAATTAATTCACACCACGTCAATTGCATTAGGCTGCAATGTCGCATCGCTTCCGAATGCTCCAACAATCGGGCTGCCAACAAACAACAAGGGAGCTGCTTTATTACAAAATCCATACAATCTATTCAACCCAAAGCAACAATCATTTTCTACCTTGAACACCATTCTTTCTGCCTTCAGAGGAACGCTTAAGTAGTTGCAGGCAAATGAAGTGGATGCAGACCACTCAGAGAACCCTGAGGCCAACCAGCGTACAAAACTCAGAGGTTTAGACGCAATTCTGTTCAGCTATGTGCCGAATGATGATCCGTTAGAGGCGAGGTCTTTGAAGTAAAAGATAGCTTATGTCAACAGTGATGTCATATCTTTCACGAATCGCTCGTATGCCCTCTTCTCCCACGGATGTATCAAAATCCAATTCAAATAAGACATCGGTGTTCAATAAGCGAAGATATGTGAGACGAACCCACGACTCCCTAATGAACACTTAAATATATAGGAAGTATCAACTCAAATGACCGGTGTCAAGCGATCAAAAACAAATTATATGACCCCATTTTTGCGTGCATAAACTTCAAAAATGAGCACTCGAATTCGCGCTTGCAAGTGGGGTCCGAACCTGCAACTGAAGGCTGAAAGGGAATTAAGGAACTGGTCGTACATGTTTATACATGTACGCATTTAAAGACTGCAAATCGTGGTTAAATTCAAGCTGTCGGCAATGCTCAGCCTTTAGAAAGTCTAATGAAAAAGAAAAGATGATTGAATGAAAGACCTACTAGGGAGAAAGATTGCAGACGAGAAAAAAACCTAAAAGAGGGAAAAAATGACAAGATAAAGGCCGACTTACTGCGTTCACCACGAAGTGCATAGCGGATACGCACGTCCGGCATATACTGGCTCATCGTAGAAACCACCTCGCCAATTTGCATGGCCAGCTCATAGGTGGGTGCCAAGCAGAGACACTGTGGCCATTTGTTCTCCGTCACTACTCGTGACAGCATGGTCAAAACGAATGCAGCCGTTTTCCCCGTTCCACTCTGCGATTGCGCGATCATATTCTGAGGACTGAAGCATAACGGGTGGTCACTCGCAGCGACAACCTCATAACAAATGAGGCGCCTGATTTTCCACGTTGTTGTTCTCCGAGGGAAACAAGACGACAACTACCGCATTAGCGGGGAATGCCTCATAAATGAAGCACTGCTGTTTTTGGTGAAACAAGTGATGAAGAAAAATGCTGGAAGAAACAAAATAACTTGTTAAATCAATTCTGAATCTAAGCGGCAGACTTGAAGAGACTTCCACGGTGAAGTTAACAAACTTAACAAATCATGGCAATTGTGCGCCATTTCTGTGGTACCAAAAGCAAAGCAAATGCCATTCGTTTCGTTCCTACCCTAAGATGTGATGACGGACCAACGATAAAAATAGAGCTGAAGAGTCTTTGAAATCTTTTTTCGCAAAGCTGAGATTTCAAAACGTTTTCGAAAAAGCATAACTCTGTGAAGTAAGCTGCTTTACGTGACCTTCGCAGCACTAGATTTGCAAGAAAAAAGAAACGTGAGAAAAATTTGCATACGTATTCAGAGTCGTTGCATGGATGGGAGGGGAGGGAGGGTGGGCAAATTAGCGACGTTTGAAACTTTAGGTAATGATGGACCTCTTCACGCGTCTGCAGAACTGTTGACCACTCATATTTGGGGAAAAACTTACGGTTCAATAAGTAGTAGTGGCAAGGCTGCCTCTTGAATTTTCGACGGCATGAGAAAACCCATTACTCGAAGCGCCTTCAGCAACTCCTCCTTCCTGTAATAGAGAATTTACGTCCGGTATAAGCGGCTATTACACAGCATATGATGTTCGGTAGTGAGATGTTTTATCCGAGCAATGAAAATAAACGCTATCCCAGTTATTCGTACTTATTTTGGCGATTATTTAATCATTGCCGCAAACAGTAACGTGACAAACACGTGCAAAGTGTAAAGAGGCCAATTCATTTTTTTACTGATGCCAACATGATGAACTCGAGCTGCGAAATCCGAACAGAGTTGCTGCATTATCGGCATTTTATACGACTTTAATATAAGACAATTTGCAAAAACGCCCACTAACAAATCGTTTTGCTCCCTGTAGCTATTGCACGAATAACGTGAAGGCTGATAGGGGATGCGACCATGCAAAGTGGACGTCTTCTGTTGGAAATGAAGGTATCAACGAGAGGAAATACAGGCTGCATTTGTGGACCATTACGTTGGAAAAATCCCACGATTAAAAAAGAAGCTGCTAATGGGATGCTTCTAGCATTGCCTTCTTTTATGAATCCTTTAGAATCATCAGCTCACCAAGAGATTTCATTAAATATCTGAGGTTTTTTTAAACTGCGGGTTTGAAGAACCGGAAAACCTGGGCGTATTTGCGTTTTCACCGGCCAGATGTAAGTACTCAAGAGCACTCAAAACACTGAAAAACTATGGCAACGAATATTTTATAAACATCGGAACATGAAAAAATTCCAAGTGCTAAACACTTCGGTCTTTTCTACTGCTCTCTTCAGGTTATTTATGTGTCTCAAAGTTGTTGGTGCACATTGAAATTTTTAAGACACGTCCTGCAAGTTGCTAATTCCGAAAACGGCAGTCTCTGCAGTGAAGTTTTCAAGTCATCTCCCACCACTACAAGAAAACATGGGGCTAAAACATTCGATTTCCAGGATGAAAAAAGGAGTCAACAAGATTCTAAAGTGGATCAGTTATGATGGCCTCACTCTGATATGAACGCATTCTTTATGGAGAGGGCAACTTTAGCGACAATATACTAAAAGTAGCGAGCACGCAGCGTAACGGGCAGTTTTCAGTCGATACAGTGTCTGACAACCCTTCCTCGTTTCCCGGAACCTACGAGTGCTACCAGCGATTCTCAAAAATACTCAAAATCTAAGCAACCCTTCAGCCCCTCCATTATGAACACCTACATATTTTAACATTTCATCACTTTAAAACGTCAAAGACGGAACTCAAAACAGTGACCCATTTTCTGAGGTCAAACAAAACAAAGAAGAGAAAGACTGAAAGAGCTTTCGTTGTTCGTTCGTTTTGAATAAATTAAAAAGGTTGCGTGAAGTGAACAACTTCTGCACCCGCAAACTGTGCAACCTAAAGATGGAACAACCAAAGGATTGCTTGCTTTCGAGCATTTGCACTTTGAGGCATCCTACACGTGGCGCTTCTTCACGTTCTTCACCTTCTTGGCACTCTCAATGCAACACTGCAGTGACAGCATTAGTGGAATATCCTGAACATACAATCTGAGACTTTCGAAGGTATTTGCAGAATATAATGGCGAACTCGGATCTGATTGCAACTGAGAAATTTGCACGCTGCCTTGCTGAAGATTCTCCAACTTCTTGTGAATGATTTTATTCAGTAGCGATATCTCCTCGCTTGGCATCGCTGCAAGACAAAAAACAGATGAGTATGTACAATCCCATAAACGGGGCACGCATGTGTGGAATTCGTCTACCTGCAAGAGGCGAATGAACAAAAATATATGCACCCCCTCTTTTTCTCCACGTTCATGAGGGCGCCCTCAAAACTTACTCATAATACTGATTAAGGTGCATAAGTGAATATGCGATCAAAAGATAATGAAAGTCGTCTTTGGTGTATGACGACAACGCTCCACTGCAACTTCGAGACTCCGAAAGATATCGGGGGAGAACGTGCCTTTTGGCTGTAGGCTTGTGTAAGGCCCACTATCAGTCAACGACATAAACTTTCAAAACAGATTCAGATATATGAGATGAAGTCTTCCAGGAATACTCTTCATGCAACATGAAAAATATTCCCTCAGCACAGCCCGTTACTTTCAAAATAGCATATGTAAATGACGGTTCCAAATTTCCGTCACCTACGGACTGTGACTAAACAAAATAAATGCTGAACTGCTAGGATCGCTGAACGAAACGAAAAAAAGCTTGTTAATCATAACCTCTAACTTCCAATGAGGTTTATAGAAGTGTTGAGGTCATCAATGAGAAACAAACAAAATAAAAAGGATGGAATCACTGGTGACACAAACTCTGATCTCTTCGTGCCCATCTGCACATCTTGCAGCCACTACAAATGCCTTTGCCCAGGAAGGGAAACGATGTGTTTCTCTTCCATGTCACTCTCTTCATTTTTCCCCTCTAATTCTCTTTCAGTGATAATGATGTCTTAATATAAAGGCTGCTAAAGAACTTTCGAAAACATGACCAAACAATAACGTTTTCCCTGCAGCTTATTTGTCGGGAAGGCAAATGTGACAAAGCAATGAAAAACGCTTCAGCCAGTGCGAATCGACGATAACGCAACACCTGTTTGGAATTCTTTACGGTGAACTAGCAACTTGGAAACTCACTGCGTTATGAGTGTAGCAAGAAAGATGATAAACCAACATTACTGCTAACCTTTCCAATGTTCCAAGTGAGCGCTTGAAATTTTTACCATTCAGTGAAAAGTAGTGATCCCAAATTTCATTCTTTTCAATTTTTCGCACTAAAAACCTCGAAATACCCCTTAGCTGCAAATAGCATAACTTCTCCCGCGACTACCTTAAAAAAGACATAGATGTAAAGCTTACGCAGATCCGGCTCCTCATCGCAGCTCCAGAGCAACCTTTCCCCACCAGATTCTTGTGAAACGCGACGTGCCGATGGCGCCATACCAAAACTCTGCAATTTTACTTTCCCAATCAAAATAGCTGAGAAGTAACAATGCAGTAGATAAATTTCTTTTCATTTATACAAAACTAAAATGTGTTGCAACGGCAATATGTCATTAAAAACACTAGGAAAGCAACCAAATGAAATCGAACGAGAATAAAACTTTACCTGGATTGAAAATTTTCGCATAGTTGTACCACATAAATTACACCACCTAATGACACTTGAATAAACAAAGCCAAGTTTTGAGGCAATTACTATTGCAGGTGAACTCAAAGTGCTCTCCTCATGCTCCTCAATGAGACCAATTCCCTATTAGAAACTGCTTCCTCCCGCTTCTTCACATTATCCCTTCCCCCTTGCCCTATGCTTCAATCCAAGACTGTAGTGAGCATGGGCCAAATAAAAACTTGTAATTGATAAAAGGTTTTTTGCGAATCTCATTTAACAATTTACAAATCTACAGCAAGCATCCTATTCCTAGCGTATGCCCAGAGAATCTCGCGAACTATCATGAAGGACCAAAATTAGAGGAAATAAGGGCGAACACCTTAGTGCCCCTCTCTCCTTCATATCACTTCCACACTTTCTATCAGTTGTATCTAAGATAATCGATTCCCGCATACCGAAACTACAATAAGAAATACAAGAAACACGAACCAGCACAGCATTATATACTCATTTCTGCAAAAAAGAAAAAACCATACGAAACATACAAAAAAGTGCCTTCAAATTCCTATAAAGTAAATGGAAGACAAAACTTCTTCGACGAACGAAATCTATATCAAATGGAAGGGCTTTTAAAGAGTAAACAGGAGGAATCTGAAAAAAATTTGCTTTGATTTCACCGACTTTTAGACTGAACCGACTCTTAGCAAATAAAAGCAAAACTTTAGAAAAGCAATAGAAACTAACTCTGAAGGAATTCTTCTGAGGATCCGAACTCGAGTATGTAGTTCCTTAAACAAAACAAGAATGTCGAATAATGAAAAAATAAACCTTACAGAACAAAGTGCATAAATAGCTTATTTAATTCTACGACAATATAGATGGCGCTAAAAGAGACGAACGCGGTGTCAAAATTATTTCCGCTAGCTGCCACCAACTGGGCAATGAAGAAGAGTGAATTTAAACAAGTGAGAATTGACGGTTATTCATAGAAAAGTGCGATAATGCCGATAACTTTTTCTGAATACTTCCGGGCGGGATGAAGTTCCGAAGCATGAAAATCAATTGTGCGCGAAGAATGATTCAGGCGATTTGGAATGAGGGGACCCAACGGTGTAAAAAATGCTTGCATTCCGGATTTCGTTCGATGGACAGATGCAACTACATAAAAGAGAGAGCACTTTGTACTTCTCTCCACTCCCAACAAAAGAAATTTTCAAATCGCTGTAACCATCGTCAACTCCGCTGCGATCAAAGCTGCTGCTTAGGGCTGATGAACCAAGATGGAATGCATAATAAGCTAAATCTTATTTGTTTCAACACAGGTGGAATCTACCCATTAAAACCTTTCTGAACAGAAACGTTCCGCTGGAACTCTGAAAAACAGTTCCCGAAAACAAACCTCTCTTCGAAGGAGAGTTTGTGCCTAGAAGTTTTAAATATGCTCCTTAAAACGATCAAATCGCACTTTAAAAACCCCAAAATGGCCTATCAACTCCACTGTTTAGGCACATGAAGAGCATCTCTACGTATACGCCTCTAAAAGATGGTTAGCACAAGAGGAGCAAAGCCACAAAATTAACGTACACCTCCTCAGCCACAGGTGCCCTGAGCTTTTACCTGAATGAAGTCAACAATGTGATTACAAACTGAATACAACAAACTTTCCAAACGCATATCTCAAGCCTAATTGCACGGTTTCTCATCTGTAAATCATTTACGTTTTTGTTGAGAAGTAATGGAGGCCATGGAAAGTTGAAGATAGGATAGGTGTGAAGAGGCGCCAACATATACGGTAGAAGGAAAAGGCAAGGGATGGGAATTCTCACTGACTGTGAGCGGCACTCATTCCATTCAAACAAGTGTTTAAAAGAAAAGAAAATGAAACTCAAGACTAACGACGGATGAGAATTTTTTCAAAGCAAAACATCCTTGCTCAATACACACAAAGATCGCTAAGTGTTTGGTGTCAAAGCATAATATTTGAGCAACGACAAATAATTCCATACATGTTAAGTAAATTCATCTAACTATTAAGCACATTAAATGTGCTGAAAATAAACAAAAGCAAAGATACCGGAAGAACTGATGCGAGAGTTTAATGGGCCCAAAGCGTCTCCACCACCACCGTGACTGCTATCCGCCCATCCTGGATTGCCGCATATACCGAACTGCATCGTCGATCGTCGATCCGCACCAGCTTCAGCCAGCAAAAAAGTCTTTTCACAGGGTCAATCAACGCTCTTCCGGATAGGCTTACTCACAAATGGCATTATTGTCTAACATGAAATGCAAGTCAAAAATTTCCAGTCTTTACGATTTATGTTAAAAAAAGAATTTTTTACTGGGCAAAACACTCCAATGCACTCAACCCCGAGCTGATAATTTTTGATAAAGCAATCTCTGCTGCTATCCGATCCCTTCCCTCCTTTTACGGTCATCGACTCGTTTACATCCTCAGACTTTAATCACATTTCCTAGGGGCGTTCTCGGGTTTGCAGTTGCAGTGTATTGCATATGATCAAGCGCATATCAAATTTATAGCGAACATAGGAGAAGAATACTAGAGTTATGGAACCAATAAGGTTAAGTGGAAGTTCAGCATGTCTGGATAGAAATCGCAAAGTTGTGATATTTTCAGACTAAAATTAACTTGCAGATCTGACTCCATCTTCTAAATTTTTTTGGTTATCGAAACTTCCAAGCTGTTCATAGCTGAAAAATTAAAGAAAAAATGAGGTGACACACTGAACGGATCAGAAAAAATTAATGCATCCCGGCGAATTATAAAACGAGACGACAAAACGTGGAAAACGCGATTAAATATGCACATGCACAGACTCCTATCTAAACACAATGCCACTGATAAAGACGTATCTGGAAATTTTGCTTTCTGCAGTAAATGGGAATCTGTACAGCAATGAAGGTCGATGCCTCCCAAAAAGAAATTAGTGCAGCTAGCATGCGAATGTCGTTTTTCCAAATTCATGCAAATTCTACATTTATACAATGAAAATTACACCATTTTATGAATCATTTCTTCCTATGTATCCAGTATTTTGATGTGCAGCTGCCAAAAACTATAAATTATTGCACCTAAGCATGATCACACTGTGACGCCACAAGTTTTCACAAACGACACCTTAAATGTTCATAATATCTAGATAGGAAAGCTGGAATATCTGAAATCATCCTGATCTTTAGTATTTCACTTCAACTGCACCAGCGCTAGCATACCACTCATCAGCTTTTGTAAACAGCAAGGAGACTTTTCTATCACTGGATGGCGAACATCCATACCTGCCGACCAGATTACTAGGCTTCGTGACCTCATAAATACTCCCTTTCAACAACCCACGGTAAAACGAAATACATTACAAAGCACAGGTATACAACTGCCGTACACAGAGTTGACAACGGAAACACGATACAAAATTTGGATGACCTTATGCAGATTTCTACTAATATTTCATCCCTCTTCGCTGTCAAGTTCCACTGTTTCGTTGAAACTTGATCAAGGCTACCTCTGGGGTCTCTTAATCTTGCATATCATCCCGTGATTCCTCTCCCTCAACCCTCCCCCCTCCTACCTAGTTTTTGCAGAACCAAGGCAAAATGAACTAGGTATGGATGAAAGCATACTGCCAAAGAGGTCGCTGAATTTCGTTCTGGTGTAATTGACAGAAATAAAGGAACGAGCTACTCAAGGAAATGATGATGGGAAGTAATGTTATGACAGAAAAAGGCAACTCAAACGAATGACAAAACTAAAAACGATTCGTTGGTTGCGCTAATACAATGAATGACCTAATACCTTGAAGAGAAGCGGATGGCACAAAAGGTGACTGACGAGCAGCTGCCTCTTCCCAGAACGCTCGGTCGCGTTCCTTGATCGATTCCTTCTTCACTATTGGTTGTCCTTCTGCAAAAAAGTCGTTCACAATTCCTCAAATCATTAAACATCAACGGTGGTTTGAGAATACATACCTTTACGCACATTTCATCCCGTCCTAGCACACACCTTCCCAATGAGGGAAAAACGTAAGAGAATAATACGTTACTGCAGAATTTCTTACTCGCAAGAAATCACCTCAACAGCACCTTATTGGGCACTAATTCAAACGCCGACAGAAAAAGAAAAATCTGAAAAAATTCTTGTGAGACAGGTACACATATGTTGCAATCATACCTGCTGCAATGCACGCCAATACGTACCTAACGCCTAAAGCAAAACTGTCTAGTGAATTGGCGCTAAGAACACAATCGACAATAAATTACGTGATGACTCTCCTCACATCGATGACTTCCTAATAGTGGCAAGAGGGATACTGCTGGAACTAGCACTGTAAAAAAATTACAAAAAGGCAATGAACAATGGTTAAGATAAAAAACTAAACGCTAAAAATGCAATTAATTTCTTCAACCATTCCTACCAATAATACCAGTTTAACGAATGTAAATTCTGGATTTTATTTTGTTCACACGTGCAGTCGCTTCATTTCGAGGGTATCCAGAAGGATAGTATAGTACTACGAAAGAGGTGATCGAATGTGGGCCACAAATCAACTACAATAGCAAGACACTGCGATGACATCAATGTTGACAATGCACACTGCCAACAATCGCCTCGTCATCACCCTCGATCACATTTCCCTAAATAATATTCACTAACAACGTATGCAGGCTACGCTAAGCAACGAAACTACGTAAAGGAATGACTCAAAGAGGAAATAAACGGCAGCTGTGAAGAAGACCCAAAGAGTGATTTAACAGTACAGAAGAGAAGCAAAGATGATAGATTAAATGTGACAACTGAGGGCAACTCGGGCAAAAAAACGACCGAATGGCAAACAACAAAACTAAGAAAACATCAAACAAACACACAGTTTTCTAGGTATTTTCACAGCGAACATTACGCATCGATCTCATAGGAATCTACGATTCTTAAAACACAAACAACATGAAGTTAGTCCTTATACAAGGCTATTAAATTAGTTCACAGGGAAGATTTCTGAATCGCAAAAGATGTGAAAGATAAAGGCGATGAGGGTTGGAACGTGCTCATGAAAAGATAAACTGACAAGAAAGGATACCCCTCTTGATCTCCTTCCCGCTCTAAACACCTTTCTCCTCCTTTATGTAATGGTAGGCAACTCTCATATTACTGAACTAGTATATCACACAACGTTCTCTTCTTTAGGTCGACAGTTCAAAGCAAAAGGATCACTGGAAACATAGAAAATCGGCTAACGGTGTCACAGTGAACACAGCTTTGGCAAAGACTCGAATTCTGCGATGTCCCTAAGTTTCTGGAACAAGTAGCGAGACAACGTTTATCTACTCTTTGCAGTATCCTTTCTTGTCAGTTTATCTTTTCATCTTCTTCTCCGGGTATAAAAAGAGCTGCGGAGTGCATGGAGGCGCAGAATTCAAATGTGAAAGTCCTACTGAAGCTAGCCGCTATAAAACGCTTCGGCATTGAAAAATATCGGTGCTAAAAATAATGGATGATTTTAACACTTATATAAGTTATCCACTCATAACAACAAACGATTATTACGACCACGATAAAAAAGCATTCAGCAAAAAGAAAAGCGTGAGCAAACACAACAAATAGAATATACGAACGTGGAAATGAATTACAAAAAGAAATAACAAGAATTCATGATAATGAACAAATAAATTTGCATTTCTTGGGAGGCAAATACGCGCAGAACAAGACAAGTATATATATCTCGCATGAACACGACAGCTCTGCAAGTCCCTGGTAACAGTCATCTTTAAAAGCGACCGCCTTCAAAGAACTTATCAATTTGGTGCAAAGCATCAGTTTCATAGGAGCACGACGATGCGTGAACTCGAGAGCGCATACGGAGAGAGAAGGAACGAAGAATGGCGCATTCGAAATGCATCAGTCCCAGAAATGGGTCGCCGAGCATTCCACCGGACTGCCGTGTTTGCCTCAGCCAAGTCACAAAAAAGAAATTAAAAGCTTTTTTCTTCCACTTTGGTAATTCATTCGTATTTTTTTCTACGGTTCCATTTTCTCCACGTTTTCAAAAACGGTGAAAAATGGCGCTATTGATCGTTCCCTACTCGCACAGCTTATTCCTAGCAGCATCACTATCGACATCGCTTGTAAATATACCACTGCAATAAAACACAGATGGTAAGAATAAAATAAATCAAAAGACAGAGACCGAAACACACCGATAACAAGAACAACATACAACAAGAAAATTAGATAAGAGAGAGACTCGTTGTTATTGGCGACTCCCAACTTCACTGCAAATCAACTGCTTGAAAGCAGAACGCTGCCAACTAAATGAGGGTTCCGTTTAGAGGACAAACAATGCGAGCAGAAAACCTCGATTACGCTAACAATTGCCCATCTCAACACACCACACTTATGGAGACAACATCCTCATCTACTCATATATAAAGCTGATTGAAGCACGGAAACATGCGCAAATATCGGCAGTGAAGATAAATGTATTTCGGAGAGCGGAAAAAGTCAAACTCAGCAAGTCAATTTTGCATCTAAAAACGGCAGACAAAACAGAAGCCTTTCGAACAAATGTTTAAGGATTATTCGATGCAAAAATAAACTAGAAAATAAAACGCAATAGCCAAGTCTGCAAATTTACTCCACTTCAACACTCCACTCAACAAAGCTAATATTTGCAATTTTCTGAACAGTTCATTTCCAGTAAAATTTTCAAAGAATCGGATTTCTATAAGCTTTCAGTTCACGACTTTCACAGAGACATGGCTGTCGTGTATGACCATGATATGAAAGACCATGAACATGGCTAATAACTTATTTGCTGCATTAAATTAGTCAATCTCTAGTAGCAAATGATGCAATTCTGAATAGACGCATTGAACAAAAAAAAAATTATTATGGAAATTCAAGGATCTAAAAGTGTTTGCAGCTTGTTCTAGATTCCAAAAAAACCTCTCGCTTGACTAAAACTTAAACATATGCGAAATCGAACAGTTGGAGAGAAGGTGCTTACGCTGGTCAGCCGAAGTTTCATGGGAGGCAACATTCGCCTCGGCGTCGCTTAAAGGTGTACAGTCCACCTAAAAATTAAATCACATTATGCAATATTGCATCATTCCATCGATAAAGCAAAGCCGAAACAAAAATGCTAAGACAGAACGATGAAATAAGTGAGGAAGACAGAAAAAGAGACAGAGTTGGTCGAAAGATGAAACGAGAGAAAGATAAGATAAAAAAGTCCAGTGATGTGCAAAATTTGAAGGATTTGGACAGGTCGATGAAACTTCTACTTCATAAATGAACACATCCAAGTGAGGATTATGACTTACTTCATAAAATCAAAAAACGCTCTCAAACTTCATTGCGCAGCAACTTTTGCATTAGTGATTTTAAGCAGTGATAATGGAGGTAAGAAGAAAACAATGAACGGGAACCACCGCTTCTTTAAACAGCTGATGGCGATGAACCAGCAAATGAAATGCCGCTTCTTCTTCAACGGCCCTCATCGACTCTCCTACGAGGTACCAATCCCAGTGTAGATAAGAACCGAGCACACATTTTGAAAGCTAAGTAACGGTAAAGGATGGAATTATTGGAATGCGCGGACAATTTAGCCAAACTAAACAGTTCCCTCGGTGAGAGGCAATACGACGACGGCTATTCCACAAAACATGTCGCTGCCAAATTTCATGCTGTTTTAGCAGTCGCCCTTTCCTCACTAAGATCAAAACACTAATTTTTGCATACCGAGTAGAAAGTGCACCTACCATGCATCTCCTCAGCAAGTGTGTTATGTGCATTTCTCACTACATTCAAATCGACTCGAAATTGCATCAATATGCGCCTCCTAAGTCAGTGATTTTGGAAGTATTTTTGTCCAAAGAAGGAAACTCCGGGAGCCGATGGCTACATTTGCAACGAGAGAAATTTTAAGTCAGGACGAAAAAAATTAAACTTTGCAGCAAACTAGTAAAAAGTGAAACAAAAAGTCTAGACAAGAATTAAAAAATTTTGAAAGTCTTTTAAGTGATTTGCACTTTGGGTCTGTAGACACGCTTTGAATTGGACGGATGGGTGGACGTCGCATCGGAATTTTAGTCGCTGATTGAAACTAGCGGCCCAGTGCTGTCTGGTATTCATAGTTTTTTCAGATGCCTCATTTGCACAAACAGTTACTTAAACCTTAAGTGCAGTCACTGCGCCGTATAAAATCGTCCGTGTGAGGCGACATAGAAAGTAGGAGGGATCCTACTTTCTAGGAGGAGGGATCCTGGAAAGGTTCAAAAATACTCACATTTCAGAAGCGATAGCACATGGCTAACACTCTCAAGATATTCCAGCAAAACCTAACTTCGAACTGACAATGCTGGACACCCATGCATTGGCACAGCACGCGACCACTATCAGCAATGACACATAAACCCACTGGTTCAAAAGTTCGCACATGACGTCAAAGAAATCAGAGGGGAAAAAGCTGAATGGCTGTCGCCAACGGCATATCCACAACTTTCTCTGATTGCGAGGACGATAAAAAAGTGACAAAACGTATCAGTGTCATCACATACGACTTCAACCCACACAATCAGGACTTTAGACTTTCGCAAATTCTTGAAAGGACGCATAACAGAACTTCCCATCATTGCCCTACTCAAGACGCATTTTAACGTTTGAGGGTGCCAGAGGAATCTTACACACTGCGCTCCTTCTCCCATCCTCTCCCTCCTCCTCACAAATACCAAATCTGATAATAGCCATTTCATTCCAACGCGGCGCCCCGATCCAGGATGAAATCGCTAACAGCTACATCACTGGGTGAGCCTGTGCCAAGAAAAGGTATACGAATAAAATCTTGCCTGAAATCTTACCTTTGTTTGTGCGGAAGGATCTCGCTCCTGCAATTCGGTTGCTACTGTCCATGGATCCTCCTCTTGCAGGCATGACGTCATCGCGCTTCGCAATCACGCACGACAGCGATGCTGCAAGTGAGCATAGAAACAATTCGGCTAACTGAAGTTATCTCCATAAAAGATGTTGTCAAGGTTGTAATAGATGCATAATGTAGATAAAGTGCCCATACCGATAAAATCAACCCCTTTTCAAGCAAAGGAAGCCGGTGGGTCACACATCCCCTACTGCCCGACTGCCACAGTATTTCCACTGTAGGATACTTGCGGCCCTGAATTTAATCTCGAAAACTCGCCAGATCGATGTGACAAAGTCCAATTTGCGTACGACTAAAATTCAACATCAGTCAGCAAAACAGGAACGAGTAAAAGAAAGCAATCAAGCATGGCTACATGCCATCGTATTAGGATTGTTCCACTCCGATAGTTTGGGAGCGCAATGTAACATAAACACGAAATGAGTTTTCTTCAGGTGGGATATTGCGAAGACCTGCAACGATATTTCATGCAACCACCTCGATATTCCAGCTAACGCGTCTTTTGTTACAAAATCAAAGCACTAACTCATCGTATCACCATACTCTTCTGGAGGCACCGCATCCCTCAAAAACATGTTTTCTATAGCAAAAAATGAGTCGATACTAGTTTTTCAATAATGCATCGTATGCAGGAATCTTCCTATGAGATCGCAACCTCCTCTTGCAGCTAAAAGGCAGCGCGACAAGCAAACCTAGCTCTCTGCTAATTGATGGGCATCTGACCGTTCATCGGACATCTTGCTTCCCTTTTGTCACAGACTTATTACTTGGTTTATGTTTCACGTGAGTGTGAACTTCCTCATCTAACCGATGTGCCCAACGAGAAGATTCAGTCTCCGTTACAGCAAATATGGCAGGGAAAGTTAGTGGAATGTAGTGAGTGATCAACCACAAACTTTAAGTACAAATTAATTTGCAACCGAGCCCAAATTTGAGGCGAAATGTGGTGCGCAGTGAACAACACAGTTGAGGCTACAAATGGGATTAAGTTAAGCCCTCTAATGCAACGGACAGGATCACTGATCTGCGAACCGTCAGTACATTTAACAGACGTTGCTGGGGCCACCTTACATGACGATCATCAAAAGTGCTCGTGGAATGGAAATGTGGAAAATGACGCCATTGAGAACTGCAAAAATCCGATCCTAAAGACCTTCCTCCCACATCTCCCACGAGTAGTTTCAGGATCTCATGAGACATGCAGTAAGCCCTGTTGGAGATGCAAAAATCGATCAAATTATTCGCCTCCATGCTTTATAACAATAGAAATGTTGCTCGATTTTGCTACCAACCTGGTATTAAAATCGAAAGCTCTAAAAAAATGGGAAACTCTTACACCTTCAAGCATAACATCCCTACAATGTGACATGAGATGCGGCTTCTGCGAACTGATCGCTAAAGCGACGATGACGTCTCTTAACCGTGCAACTGAATGTAGTCTATTAGCGTATCCGAACTTATAAACGCTCTTAGCTGCGATGGAAGGGGTATTTGACAAGACAGCAGTGATGTTTAATTGGTAACCACACTATGAGTCATGAAGTCTGCAGTCTTCAACGCAAATGGAACTATGCCGACCCACGTGTCTGAGTTTTCCTTTAAGCTCAGTCGGACTCTTCCTTCAAGCTCAAGGCCACAACTGAGTGCACAGTCGAGATTGCTCCAAACAAGCTATGGCAAATTTGAGCCCTTAGCAACGCGAATGCACAGGTCACTTTCAACACAATCCACCCACGCGACTGCGACATGTACGGGAAGATTAGAGAAGCGAGCTTCAACATGGTGACAATGTTTGCAGAGATACACGACACTTTGCAAGATTGCTGCACAGTTGAGGACATACTGCTTGACGTTTTACGTACAGGTATCATTCATTAGAACAGAAACTGCCCAATAAAGGTTTCCTCGAACACTTAAAAGAAGTCAAACCCTTCTTAAACCCATCTGTTCCAAATGCCGTATATAATTACACACACTCCGCCCATCGTTGAGTAGAGCCGGTTTCGCGAAAGACCAATTGAAATGAGAAGGCAGAAAAAGCCTACTAAAACATGCTCACCCATGTGTCAGAATAACACACCTTAGCAATCGCAGAATCCGACTGCTGCTTCTATTTGAGAAGTCTGCCGAGGCTCCTGTATAGATAAATGTAAACGAGTGGCTGTCAAATATAACCTCTGAATCAACCTCTGGATCAATCCTAGCATTAGTGCTGTCGTCAGTTACTTTCATAATCAGAGAGCAACATTCTCTTTGTCTCAATGAAGCTGCTAAATGAAGCTGTCGTGATTAGCTGAATACATTTCACTCACCGAAATACACGTCACTGGTTAAATGACCTTTACGTACTTTCCAAAACTTCATGACGTTCTAGGGCTAAACTAGGGCTTTGAAAGCGACGACGGCGTTTCACTGCTCTCCTTCACCTCATCATTTCATCTTCCGCAGTGACCGATACCTTTTCGCAGTGACCTATAATCGAAGCGCGGTTGAGAAGTTACCTGAGACTTCGGAACCTCCTTTTTACGTGTGATTTTTTAAAATTTGATTTAGTTTCTAAATATCGCATGATTGCTGCCTGTCGCTCGCACTCATAGCTGAAGCTTTGCCGAAACTGCTGAGCCTTTTCATCGTCTAGGTGACTGGTGCGCTACAAACTTGCTGTCCCAATGGTTGTTGGTGATTTTGAGGCTTTGACGGATTCGACAAATGAACTTCCACACACATCAGATCAATCCGACTTCCTTTCAAGGAATAGTTCATTCAACTTTATGTTTTGATGGCATTTAAGGAATTAACATAATCGACTGATTTCTTATAACCTACCTAGGTGTAATTCGTGATTTTTCGTTGGGCCATCATTTCCGATCAGCTACCACAATTCCATTTTCAACTCCTTCAGCTATATCGGTCTAGATCGGTTTATGATACCCTCGTATGATCAACCGGATACTGGCAACTGGCAACGTGTTATGATGATGCTTTCCTTGTGTGACTAGGATACAGGAGTTGGGCATTAAGTAAATGGTGAGTCAAAAAATAACCTCATTTTCCCGACTGTGTAAGAAGTTATTCCATGTTATGTGCCTATCAAGAATGTACGTCTCGAAGATACGTGAGAAATATGATGATAAGGACGTCATTTTCATTGCAGATTTCACAAAAGCAGAATTGCTTGGAGAATATTTCTCAGTTCTTTCCAGCGGTGTGACAATAAAATGATCCCTTCTGGAACCTTAAGATCTGTTCATTCAACACATTTTCTATGGTCAAGATCATTGAAGTGACTTTTCGAGATTCTAACCTAAGCTTATAAATAAGTGACCTGACCCATTTGTAGTGTGATCAGATTCGAGGTTTACATCTACAGGCGCAACATTAGAGAAACAGATAGCTTATACGTTCCTATTCAGGCGCTTTTTGAGCCACTTTTCATCAAGCCTCCCACATCACGACGATTTTTATTCACCACTGTTGGACTTTAAGATATTGCACGTCAGCATGTCCTCCTGCCCTCTAACATCACGAGCTATCAAGTTGCAGCACTACCTCGGCGGCATACTTAAGGCAGAAGGAACTCATTTAGGCAACAATACAAAACTGTGTTAGGTTATTCGTCATAACGGCCGTAGCCAATATACTGTATACACTTCATAAGCGGAGGACGAAACCATTTCAGGAATATATCATTTGCCGCATTATTACGGGACCACAAAAGCTATTGCTACTTCGACTGTTTGTTTCTTATACGTGATAATTATAGGTATTAATTCCTTGAAACCGAAGCCTGCTGAAGTTCTGGTACCGCCGAAAGGAGCAACTTATATTTATATAGCCGAATAATGTCTGGATACTTTTTTGCAAAGAGTTGGCTCCTCATTTGAACCCAGCTGATGCACGCTTCCTTTTAATCTAGGTCTAACCGTGGAAAGAATCGATTTTAAACAACATTTGCGGTTCGAAGTAATGAATAACAACATATCACAGTCGAAAATTTGGAACCACGTCTATCCTCACAAAAATACGAACACCACATTTTTCGCTCGTAAGTATCGCTTCATTTACATAACCTCCCTATCAAATACACGGTGATTTTGAAAAGTGGTGAGTAAGAAGAGGTTATAAATGGGTCCGTTTAAACAATTTAGGCCTTCAGAATATGCTTTCATGGCATGGGCATAAATGCGAATGGCCTCACTACTGTTAGACCGAGCGACAGATAAACACTAGCCGCAGAGCAGTTAAAGTTTTTTAGTCACCACTGGAGAACCGGCATCATTTCTTCGGTGGATGTGCAGCAAATCCGGGGATCCACACGAATTACAGCTTCCCCACGTCACTACTTCGCCTATAGATGCTCCAATCACTGATAGGATCAAAGAATTTGAAAAGTTCGCATCTTCCTGGCGTTTAACTACTTGTAACGGACAACCACCCAATCGAATAACTAAGGTTGTCTGATGCGCACTTACAAAGTGCTCAGGTGAAACAGAAACACACCTAGAGCACTTCATCGGAGAGTTCGAGAAAGCCGTGATGCGAAATTCCTCAAGCGGACCTTGGGACCTTCCTTGGCAATTTGAACCGGCACAATAAAGACAACACGTCTCCGACGAGCTGCAATGCCGTGCCGCTGAGGTGACATCCAGCAGTGCTTTCTTGATACACTTTTCTCCCTCCCAAATAACGATGATGTGCACCTCGCGAAACAAAATGACGCTATCATACGATACATACCATTTCCTAGCAGGACACCAGCAACAATTTGAGCACAGTGCACTCGAATTTCGCTGTGCCTCCCGCAGCCTACATTTATTTCACCACTAAATCTGCCCACGGATCAATTTGCGGAATTTCCACATTGCAGTGGGTAACCTCATTGACGTTAACGTTTTGGAATTACTGGATCTTTTTTCTCGGTCTCTAAATCAGCCTCTTCTCTCCTCTACCCATCCTGTTCTGCTGCTGTTTCTTGCCCATTATTCTCCTTTATTACATAGAATTTCACAGGTTTTGTCCACTTCCTGTATGAAACTGCAACAACGTAAAATCACTTCTACATTCATACGCCGAACACAAATCTCAAATTTAGGCGTTTTTCCTTTTAAAGTACTCCATTGAGCGCGTTTCTTATCAGCATTACCACTGCAGTTAAACATCAGTCTTTTACACCGAGATCTGCGAAATCGTTCATTCCACTTTCAATGCCCGTCATTGGCGGTTACTAAACATAAATACCGTCCTTAATCGAAACATTTTTTTCAACGTTTCAAACTGCTCATCATTTTATTTAACAACCGTCATCAGTAATAAGCCAACCTGATCAATTAAGCACTAACAAGGATTGGGAACAGACAGAAAGAGAGAAAAAAGAAGGATAGATCGATAGATAGGAGGAAAAAAAATGATTGTTCGCTTAAATGGAAAGCAGTATTTCTCTAAAACGTCGGCTAATGATTCCGAAACGGAAATATATGCCGATTCACACATTTGTGTAAATTATGCAGCACTGCTGTCGTCTAAAACAAATATTATACACATATGAGAAGAATAAATAACTTTGAACATCATAAAACGATAGCAATTAGAAAACAAATTGAGGAACGATTTCTATGCGTTCGATATAAATAACATAGCATATTTTATATGACCATCACACTGGAAGACCATAACTCAATAATTTAATAACTCTTTATATACAACGAATAGAATAGAAATAGGGAATGATACCACAGAAGACGAACGTATCTTCCAATCAGATATGGCAAACGAAGCATATTCGAAGAGTCGAGCAACTAACTACTTGGGTGAACGTTTACGAACGACACAGCAACTGCAACCACCTTCGAGTTCCTTTAGCGTAATTTTCCATTCGCTCTACCACTGCTTATATATACACACTCATCCATAATCCCCTAACATTTCTGAACAGTAGCAGTTAGCCATTCGCAAGTTGTGCTATTGAACAAGTCGCGATGACGTGAAAAATTTCCACGTACCTAGACCTGTTCCAAAACGTGCACCCCATCTGCATCAAAGACAACAATACAATGTTGAAGATTTTCAGCAATTACTTGAGAAAAAGAAAACTAAGCACCGTTGACCCGTGAAAGTCATCCTTTGGCACGCAGCAGCTCCCCCTCACCTACTGCACGCAGTATCATCATCCATTAGAAGGCTTTTATCTGCGCTCCTGTTTGATGAATAAAGCCAGAAATTTATGTACAACGATTTCATTAAGAAAGTGCCCATTTCATCATAGAAGCTACCGATTTGTGACCTGAGCCGCAAAATTTCTAAAGTAGATGGTGGGAAGCAACTTATTCAATAATATTGGGCGAGCGTTAGAAACAAATGGATCGAGAGTAAACGATTGATGTCACTTACTGTTTGGCAATTTCTTTGTCAAAGCTTCAACTATTCTCTTTCGCAGTCAAATCCATTTGAGCATCGAAGAATTCCAGATTTTTAGGATCATTCCTTCGCCTTTTCTCTTTTCTTGGAATTGTTGGGCACCAGTTTTACAATGCAACCAACACCAATCGTATCCTATTAAACTTTTTCTAACGCGTTCACACTATTCTATGAATGGTAATGTATCTTAGTGATAATGGGATACCTATCCAATAAAGTATCGCCATGTAGACAGAAGACTAGAGAGCTTTGCTGCAAAACAAATACACTTTCTATTTTTAACGATATTGGAATCTGATGTGAAAAGTTTCAAAAAAAATACGCAAACACCTTTCGTCCCTCTTCCACCTTCAGCCACATAGACGTTTTAGCTCTCCTCATAAAAAGAGAATTACTTGAAAAGTGAACGCCCGCATTATGCACATAAAAACCTCTCCTGATCCACAAATAAACGCATACCCCTATATAAATGAACAAAAGAACACCTAAACCAATGCTAAGCGTTTGTTTTATTTCTTGCAGAAAGAAAATTAGCATCGAATCAAGAACAAACAACGGGCAAACACTGCACATCAACTGAACGCTACGAACACTTTCAAGAACAACAATTGAAAGCTTTTCGTTTCGCTCGATACTACTGCGAGTAATCATATGAACAGCCGAAAGCACTAAATCTTTTCGTCAAAAGTCAACCGTCACTGCTGACCTCTAAAAACTCAACAGAACTGTTTCTGCCCTCGAGACGACATAGAAAGCATTTGCAGTCATTCCGATGATTAAACTAATAAATATTCCTTGATGATCGCCAATGATTAGGAGGTGAAATATGACAACGAAATAATTGGTGCATATCCGCGCCTTTCAAAACGTCATAGCTAATATGTGCCCATTTATGTCAAATATCCCCCAAGTTCTCCATATGATAGAGCATAAGCTGGCTCTCTTCAACGCGCATGGAAAATTTGCACCTGATGCACAACTTTTTCCCTTTCATCACTAATCTTCATTAACTGATAGTTTTACCTCTTCAGTAGTAACTGTGCACAAATGCACGTATGCGAAAAAACAGACATTTTGGAAGCGTTTTAGCGGACTATTGGATGGTGCACGCTTTTGTAGGACTGATAAAACTGACGCCAACAATCGAGATGCATTTTGATAAAACTGATGAAGACAGAAAGGGGAGGGGGAGAGGGAAGGGCAGGGCTGACGAAGGTTACTGTATCTGTAACGCAAGGGAATGGTTAATTAGTGTTTCTCTCCATCAATTCTTAACTTAAAAGCACTCAGCACGTTATGACTCAAGAGCAAGACAAGTGCTGAGAATAAATTAAACGTAGCTGACATCGGTGCCAGAGAACAGCACTCCAACAGATTGAAGACAAAGCTTATCCGCATCGGCTGTCCCACTGTCTTTCTGTTCACGACGACGAGTTGCCAAGCTTCGCTCTAACAATTCGCGCGATCCATGACTCATTTTACGACACAGTCGAACTTCACGTTGACTGCCTATATTGTTATCTGCCAATAAAAACTGGCCCTGAAATGAAGATGAGTATTTTCTTTTCATTTGGCCACTTCAAACTAAACAGGCAGGCGAAAACCAATATTGAGTAATTGATGAGGTAAACAAGAATAACGAAAAGGGAATTGATTAGCAATTTAGTTGAACCCTGTGTCTTTTTAGCGACTGCAACTCAACAACGTACCAAGCAGTGCGGCGATGTTACAGAGCGGTCAGTACTCAATCTCCCTCAAGTGATGCGTCATCTGCTCTTTAAGATCAACAACAATCATACAAACACGTCTCAGAAGTTCTTGAAAAGCAAACCATTCCATCTTTTCGCTCTTCTGGATACCTGCAGTATGAAATTTCAAATCTAATTCCCAGAAATCATAAAAGTCCTTCATGCATTTTGAACAACTTCATTGCTTTTTCTAAGGCAAATAGACGACAAATAAGGAAATAATTACTGGACAGAGAAGAACCAAAAAAAAAGAATGCAATTACTTTAGTGCCTGTTTTCGAAGCTAAAGAAGTGAATGGGAGAATCTAGGCTTGCCAAGATGGCACTGTCATCTTCATCTACCACCCTCCTAGCATCATTCACTGAACCCTTAGCAACTGATTTGATTATATGTGCCAATTAAAGCTTATATAGCTGTTGGGGAAGCATTAAAATAAGTGCTGTGAGAAGTAGCACGAGCGATCGAGCAAAACAATAAAACGCATTTCCTTCAACAACGAACCCATTTCTCCAATGAATCTTTTATTGTTCTTCATTACGTCTCCAAGTAAATTGTTCCGACTGCAACGAAATTTTTCTTCACGAGCGTAATGAAGCAATTGCAAATGCCTTATTAAATATAACTCAGTGGCAAACTGCAAAAACTCTTCCAACGTCTTCTTTATTATCCTCCCTCATTCACTACGAAGCCTTCGTTCATTCCACACCTCACTACTGTGCAAACAAATCTATCAGCTGATGATTCTTATAAATGAATGAGAGGAACACGTGGTTCTCACTGAATTATACTCACTGCGAAGCACCATGAAATTATAGCTGAGAGACGCTAAAAATTCTTCCCCTGATAATGAAACGTGGTAAAAAAAATCCACAAAGAACGTTTAACAATTTCCATGTTCGAAACAACGCAACAATACGGAGTAAAGTTATCAAAGCAGTAAAAGGCTACTATTGCTAAACGGCTAGTCGGCACTCTTGATGGCAACAAGTAAAGATTGCATCCCACCTTAGCCACGTCAATGGTCACATCGTCTGAGCAAATACTTGGCGAGTTGGCATCGTCGATTGACTGCTGCTTCTGTGGCAGAACGGGCTTGCGATCTACCCTCGGTGAGACGAGAATCGACGTCGTATAACTTCGCTTTTTCTCCATTCTTGGTTTCAGCAATACTCTCTGATCGGGAGAAGACAAAGTCGGCTTTAAAGAATAGTGTTTCGAGATCGAGCCGCTCACAGCACCCATTGAGCCCAGCGAGCTATCCAAATCGATATCATCACTCGTCGAATCTTCAAAGTTTCCTTCAATTGCTCGTCACGACGTGAAACGGCGTTAATATCGCTCAAAGACCTTTCAGATTAAAATATATCGCCCCTTACTTACAGTGAAGGTTCACAGAGAGCACTGCCACAAAAATAAAACAAGACAACCTTCACTAATCTTGCGATAGTAGAAAATAAATCACGATGGAATTATGTGCCGAGATCGAGTTTTTCTGAAATTTCAGAAGCGCGAAAAACGCAAGATAAAAAGCTCCATGTTCAAGTAGCAACAATACTCCCATAAGCAATGTTGAATTTTATGAAAGTCGGTTACAGCGGGAAAGTTTCTGCAGGGGATTTGAAAAATAATTGGTAACTCGAAAAATCTCTTCCCGATTTGTTAGCTTTCTCCGGAACGCTGAAGAAGCAACGCCCCTTGTACTTTGAAAACCTATAACGTTGTAAACAATCGAGAATTACTCAAACTAATTTCATCCACTTTATCCACGACAATTTGCTCGTGTGCACGAGGGAACGAAATGAATTGAGATGGAAAAAGGATGGAATAAAAAAGGAAAATGCCAATTCGAATAAGGAAAGAGAAGGGAAAAAAGTTACTGCGACCAATGCAGTGGACTGTGGACAGTATATTTCAGAGAAATGGGCGATTTCGGTTGTTTCTTGAAGCAGTTTTCTGCAGTTATGCGAAAATGAAAAAACTACCTTTCTAACATTCCAGGAAAAAAGACCATTTGCAGTACTCAAGAGATGAATTGCTTTCCCATCCCTAACGGTCGTAACATATTACTTGCTGAAATGAAATGCACAGAGAAAGAAGCATCCTCCAGTTAACGAAAAATAAACTCGAGGTGTGAAACTACCACTGTGAAAAAACAGTTGTTTAAGATGGCGCAACTGCGAGGAAACCTGCTGATTGCACTGTTTAACTTCCATCTGAATTCGACAATTTATGGTTGCACTTTTCGCCACCGATATCTTTATCACTTTCCTCCCTTGTTTCCGTCCCACCCAGTAATTTCCAATGTTGCTGCTCATCACTCAAAGCATTGTCGAGTTATCCAAACGACCCACGCATTTCTCATCATCGACCGATTCACCTAATCGCCCATGAATGACGCAAAATCAAACTTTCCAGACTACTACTAAATCTGTCAATATAAGTAAAGATTGTAACCACCAAAGTCCACTAGAAGATCGCATTTTGTGTGAAACTTTCGACTTTGATTTTAACAATAAAATGTAACAGAAGATCATTCAAATATGCTTCGGCTAAAACGCTCAAATCTCTTTCCATTCCCTCTGTATCTCATGAGCGAAGCGTGAAATCAGTTAAGCATGGTGGAAGAACACGGAACGTTCCGCTGCAATATTACCAGTCTCGAAAATCATTCCAACTTTCCATTAAATTCGAGACTCACTCCCTAACATTCTCAACGATGCCTTCCTTTCCTCATTTTCCATAGTTCCTACGCTTCATCCTGAGTATTTCCTATTTTGAGCAAACAAAGGAAAACGTTATTTTTGACACTTTCACTCAAGAAACCTATAAAGAAATCTTAACGATGCGGACTGAAATAATGGATCCGATGTGTATCTACTAGAGGTCAATCTGTTGTTCCTTCTTTATCATGTGAGATTGGCACTACTGTCTCCAAAAACTGGAGGCTACCTGTCCAGTTCCCTCTAGCTTTTACTAACCACTGAGCATCACCGTACACCAGTAAAAAAAAGGATAACTTCTGCTTATAGCAACGAGGAATGACAGTTTCATGGGAAGATGTTTTAGCCATTCAAATAATCTCACATGTTCTCTCCCTTCATTACTGCTGAAAAAAGTGCTTTTAAAGAATTAAATGCGCGATTCGACTTCATGTAATGTATGAATTTGCCGTTGCATGTAATCACATAGTGCTGCATGACGCTTCATAAGCACTTTAAAAACTAGGCCACCTGACCTTATTCCTTACATATTTTCTCCTAGCACTATTTCCCTACCAAATTCCGCACAACTTTTCAACAGTACTGCATAATAACGTATCACTGACCCATTTGGTAATCACTAAGAAACGTAGACAGCAATTGGCTGGAGCAAGAACTATTACGTGTATGGAATCAACTTTTTTGAATGCAGCAACCTCAGGACCTTGTGCAGATTCCACTAGCGGAATGAAATTTACACCATTCACGCAAAAAATTTAAGAGAGCAAGGCTCTTAAACCAAAAGCGAACTTCAAACAAGACATCTAATCTACTGGTACAAACAACCAAAATTTCAGTAATCATATCAGCAATCTTGTTTTGCCAATAACAACGACAAGATCGGAAGTTATTTAGTAGGAAGCAAATCTTCAGCCGTTTCATATTGCCACCCTGATGCGGTAAACCAACAATATAAAGCAAATCATGCTTACAAACTTACAGCTCTTCATTGTTAATTAACATGACAAAAGAAGTTGATTAACGGTCTTTGACTAAAAAATTTGATCGTCTTTCAACTAAATAGACTCCAAATCAATCAACAGCAGCCTTGGAGACAAGAAAAAAGCGAAAGACATTGAGGGGAAAAAATGCGAAATAAAAATGAAGACGGAGCAAACGAGATCATGGAAAAACAAATGGGAAAGAATTTTTCGCTCTACCTAATTCTCGCCATGTTCCTCTACCTAATTGGCTTTTCCAGCACATGCTTCTCTCTCCGAATAACTGCGCATTTTTTTCTGCATCTAATCTTTTCCCCTCCCATTCGCCAGTCCAGCTTTGCTTTTCTCCTCATATAATTGCTCTCCCTCTGGACACTTTAATTTTGAGCGATTTTGCTGCCCGAAATGCGAAGTGCAATAAATCAAGCTATTCTGGCAAATTCTTCCATGAAACGATATGCTGCACAAGTACCACCAATGTGTTACGTGATGTTCATGGAAGCGCTTGTGCACCTGCGTGAAGAGGCATTTGAACCCGAAGACGTCTGCACCACCTAACAGGTATGATCTGTGTTATGTGGCATGGATAACAACTCTGTTATGAACACAACGACGAAACTGTGTCTTTTAGTGATCTGATTAGTTCACATTTCAGGAAGTGAGAGAAAAAGTGGTAGAATCGGATAGAAATAAAGAATCGAATCAAAAATAGATGGATTAGGCGGAGGTGAAGCATAAATAAATGGAGAAATGAGCCTAGCTGAACGATCAATCAAAAGAGCAAAGAACAGAGTTGGACAAATCGAGAAAGAACTCCAGCTTACAAGATTCGTTTTTCCCTCTTGATGTGTTTTTTAACAAATCGGGCGTCGGTGGTTGTGGCATAAATGGCGTACAAACAACATCCGCATCATCGTCAAGCAGATCATCCTCTTCTAGGCCTGAAATAAACAACTCAATAATCCGTGCAGCTAAGTTGCGTCAACTTCAACGGTTAATTTTGCTGACGTTTATTTCACGAAAATGATTTATATACAGCGTTGAAGAGCGCTGCTTTTAAGAAGCAATGCTAAAGCTCTTGTCGGTATTACTGATAAAACATGCAAATACGATGGCCACTGAGAAGTGACTAAGTTGAACACCTATTCGGTACATCATTTCCAATAACGAAGGAAAACAACTGAGGAAGCGGCATAAAGAAAATTCCCGCCGAGACGAATAAAAAAAACGTGCAAATTTTAAATAAGGCAAAAACAGATTAATGCCCAGCTGTTGCACAATAAAGCAATAACTATCCAACTTTGCCAAGAAAATCGTTTGTATTATAAACTAGAACATCTTAAATAAGACTTCAAAAATTAGACAATCCATCAAAACTGCTTGCGTGAAGCATGCTTATATTCACCGCTCAATAGTACTGGTACACCCTTAGGGTTTAGTGAAAAGGATACAGAATGTACTCCACTCAGTGAGGAATTCGAGACAGTTAAAGCATTAAGAACACTGATATTCATTAAAGAAATCATCAATTAAGAAACCAGAAGGCCGATATCATTAGACATAGAGAAGGTTAGTCTCTGGGAGTTTTCGTGTTCAATTCATTCGCCAAATATGCACATAGACATCTCAAATTCAGAAAATATAAAATGGAACAACTTCACAGCAATATCCACCCACATTCACACTGCTGTTAAGGCAAAACTCGCATCTTTACTGGAATGTTAACTAGTTGTGCCATTAGAACGCTGAAATTATAACTGCTCGGACCCAATCATCCTATAAAGCGAATGGCCCATCAATCTACGTTGTTTTATGGGCAGCGCTTAATACCTACGTGGAATCTAATGAATGCACGAAGCAGTATTTTCTAAAAGACCTGACGTATTATGTAAAAGAATTATACGCAGTATCGAGACATTTAAAAATTCATTAAAAGTGAGTCATGAAGCACACCCTCGCCTTCACCGATGTGCGCCTCGATTTCAGGATCGACTGTTGCTGGCTCTTCGATGTCAGGATAATTTTGAAAGAAAATGCGCCAATCCTCCGCGCGATCCACATCGAACACCTCCTAAAAATTTTACCTACTACAAAAAAAGAAAATTCTTCCTTGAAAAAATAAATGTATCAATGACGGCATACACAGGAGAACAGAATATTTAAGGACGTTTACAAATGCATTCTTGATGAGGAGCTCAACAGCCTTGCTCATGAGGTGCGCATCCGACAGAAATGAGGAGCTGCTGCATGATGGAGTGGCCGGATGCACCCAGATCATCGACGGCGAGATCACTGCTCCCAAATTCGAAGCAGTCATTAAATTGTCCACTTCAAACCTGAAACATAATGCACTCTTTTATTCTACAGTCAACTATGAGACCGCGGAAGGAAGCATTCTCATGAAAAAGGAAGAGAAAAGGCACTAATGCATCGGAGATAATAGATACTACTTGAAGATGGAAAAATATAAAATCACTGAGCGGAAAAAAAAGCAAAGCTGAATCGCACAAGAGAATCAACTTACTGAACCGCTAATGGTCGTAATGTGAGTTAATTTACAATAATCAAATATAACCACTAATTTGTGATTAAATTATAAACAATCATTCTTTTGGAAGCGGAAAATTGCAGGATTTAAAGAAATAATAGAGATGATTAAAGTGCAGAAGTAATCTTACCACGTGACCCGATTAAGGTGCAAAAGAAGGAATCGCAGCGTGTCGAAATTCTGCAGCGGCAACTTCTGCAGCAAGTTACGAATTTGTTCAACGACGCATAAACCCTCTCCTTTGATGTTCTTCTGCAAATGGAATCTCACTATCAATGAAAGCCTGAAATGCGTCTCACATTTCAATGATTCACATAAAAAGTATAAAGCAGCTTCCCCACCTCCTCTAACCATCCAAAAATACAGTTGGACAGCCGCACTATGGCGGTACTATGATAAACAGGTGATTTTATCGCAGCACAGATCAACCAAGATCTTTAACTGCGCAGATGCAACAGCAACCTTGTGTGATAGAACTGGAGGCGAAAAAGACGTTCACGAATCAGAAGTGCAAATGAGACAGTAATGTGACCACAACCTCGCATTTTATATAACGTGGATAAATGAGGTTCAGCGAATGATTCAAGGAATCAATAGTCGAAAAAAAAAAAGCAAATATGAAAAAAAAATGACCCCAGCCAAAGAAATCCATTCGTTGTAGAGTTCTTGAGTGAGCAACGGTTCCGGAAGCTTCCTCAAATACAGCTTCACCACCGATGCGATATTCATTGGGTGGAAAACGCTTAAATCTACATCAACGCAACTTGGCGATCGTTCAAACTCTTCGCATATATGCTCGATCTTGCTTTTCACGCCACATGTTCGATAGATGCCCTTAATGCAGAAAAATTGAATCAACAGACGTACAATAAATCACTATAAAAACAGCACATGCCGCAACCAGTTACCATTACTAGTTCATATGATGCGTGTTGCAAATTTTGTCAACGCTTGCAGATCGATTGCATACCACGACAATCGTCACCGATCGTTGAAAATATTTTCTGAAGATGCTTAAAAGTATACTCACCTTAACTTTAAGACCCCGTCTTTGCAATTCATCAACACATTTCTCGAGAATGAGTGGTACTTTCCTATGCTGACCATCGAGATGTCCTTTCAGCGGTACACCAAATATACTCATCCTTCTCGCACAATCCGACAGTGCTTTGCTGCTTTGTCCACAGAACACGGACACTCGTGTTAAACACGATTTGTGCCATACCATACTACACTGGGTGCATTGTACCGTCGACAATATAGAAAGTGCCTCACAATGCGCACATTTAGTTGGCTGCCTGATTCTTTGCAGACGATGTGATCTGGAAACATGCAAATTGCTAATACTGAAACATCAGAACAATGTCAGACAAGTCCAACCACAACATTCAGAACTTGTTTTTTCTTCTCGAAAAAAGTTTTGATAAGACGATAAAGCCAAGAACAATGCAGACGCTCATCCAACAGGCTCGAGAAAGTTGGCGAGGCACTATTTAACCTCAAGGTTATATCAATCTCGCTTACACTGTCTGCTCTAGAGATTGCCGGAATGGAGGCTGCCTTCTTCGTCAGCAGTACTCCTAACTTCGCAGCGTCGAACATCATGCAAAAGAACTTCCCAACTCGTGCTTCCCAATAAATCATAAGAAAATTTGACGAATAACACAAAGTGAAACATTCTTACAATCACCGCTCCAGGATGACTTCGAAAATGATGAACGTGTCATCAGTAAAACTACACGACCGCATACCCTTAGGACCTACTGTACAGTTTTTAAAACACGAGCTGGCTGTGCTGGTAAAGGAAGTGCGGTATTCATGTAGTTCCTTAATGCGACACAATTCCGCCTCGTTAAGCAACTTCCACTCGAGGCTCTTCGTTGCACAAACACACAGGTATATTGCTGAGATCGAAAAGACGACGGGAAGCACTGGGGATATGGTTCGCTGTGCCATGCAGCATGAAAACGCCTTGATAGAGGGACAATTCAAAATGCGCAGAAAATAGTCTTAGAATTACCACAGTCAAAAACCACATAGTCACGCATATCTGTAGTGACGGCAATAATTATAAAAGAGAGCTTACTTTTCAGATTTTTCACCTGCTTCACTTCCAACCAAGTCCATCTTCGACTCTATTCAACTCACTTCGGCCACTCCGAAATGATAATTACGCACGTCGCTATTACCGTTTAATTTTGATAACTCATATATTGTTAACCTGCTTCCTTAATGTACAGCGATCACTTCATTCTCATTCAGCTGTTTTTCTTTAAATACAAAAAACAAGGAACAAAGAAAACGAAAACTAACTTGGCCGCTTCCGTATGTGTACCTTCGAGGGTTGACTGCTCCAAAAGTCGTGCTGCAAAATGCGATTCCTTTAAACTGCGAGAAAAAACAAAAGAAATGAAAACTGAACCATAAAATAGAGATCAATTACTATTTAAAAAATGTAAGCGATCATCGAGATCTATACCTGGATCAACTAATGAAAATGTACAATAGACTGACAGCAACAGATTTTAAAAAATTCACAAATTTTCTTTATGCCGCATCATCTTGAACATGCAGAAAAGAATGGGTTGTCTATGCCTTCTTTCCTAAAAGTCCCCTCGTTCTCTGAGATGAACACATTGGGAAATGAGTTATGGACGAAGCTCTTCAATATCAGTTAGGAAAAGCTACTAGGTAATGCAATATTTCACACTAGCATCAGCAATTTACTAATTAAAATGAGCAAATTTTTCACCAAGAACGCGATTAATCGACAGTGATCCCAAAAGAGGATGCAGATACCGCATGAATAACAACAGTAAGAGTGTTTGCATACAAATGCTATCATGAAATGAGTGTTTGTTCCTATGGAGGACAAATAGAAAATCATACGCGTAACTAACGAACCCGAACTCTTCTTTGGTTTTCTTTCTGGCAGCATCTCATGGTCGAGCACATCGATAGCATTTCTTCTCTGCGACGAAACGGAAGACGATGAAGCCGTATTGTTCGCCGATGACAATCCCTCCTCGTTTTCTGCCCTAAAAACAACACAACAATAAATACCATCATAGAATTATCTCATTGCTTCACATCAGCCGAATGCATACGTTGTTCTTTGCTCATCATCAACTGAAGAAAGTTTCAGGAAAGAGCTCCGCACACAAACGCATGTGCATCGATTTATGGAGAAGACATGGACAATTTTCGATGAAAATGAACACACTCACTATTGATTTACTATTTCCCTTCTAAGACAGTAAGCGAGCTCATATATAATTTGAAAAAAAATTTCCGAAGCCATTAGAGATAGGTACACTCTGGTGAAACCGCCTCGCCTCTAAGTATCCCATTACGCGTAACAACAAATGCTCAAAGCAATGAAAAGTGATGTTCATATAAGAGCATGTTCTCCCCACCTAAACAAATATATTGTAAAATATGATAGCTTGCGACGCTGCTTCAGCCACAAGGTCTTTCCCCTCCGCTGTGAAACATAGAAAGCATGCACAGGCTGATGGTATTTAACACCCTTGCACTAAATGGAATGCGAATTGTCACTTAAGGGTGATTTACGTTTATGTGCAGCGTACTGCCGAAAATTCGATTCATGAACTCATTAAAGCACAGAATAATTAAAAAGATATATGCGAAACTGCAATTCATCATGAAACGCACAATCACTCACTCTAATGCGGTAACGACTACACAACCACTCACAAGCGTATTCATGGAATGTAAATCGCAGAAATATTAGGACTGCCGTATATTTGACACTAAAGTCGAATCATGAAACTATGACTAAAAGTGCCAACTGTTTATGGGATTGCCGCTTTAAATTTAAAAACAATTCAAGGTCTCTGACTAATATCAACACTTTTCACTGTATCACCAATCGAACATGTTCCAGCATTTTCCGAATTTAATGCGCTGTAGATAATAGATATGCGCAGTTTTCTATCTCAACCTATCAGATGCAACCAATTCATCAAAATCCACAGAATGGCATGGAAAAAAAAAGATTTCTGATCATTTCATTAAGGAAGTGCATCCAGAATTTTAAGGGCGAATGTGTTCAATCGATAGAAATACAATAGAAGTCATCACAGTAAACAAGTTTACACGACAGAAGAGATCGCAAGATTGGAGAACAAAGCTATTAAAATATTCTTGCAACATCGGCAAAGGACATTCTGATAATAATGCAGACAGTCAATAATGCTGAAACTGAGTCTGGGATTCTGCAACTTTTCCCCATAACCATTGCCTTGGTCAGCGTCATCTTAGTCAAATACCATTTCCTTAATCGCCGAATGCCTCAGAGACCCTCCATCAAAATGGAAAATTTTTTATATCGTTGTTCTTCTGCGACTCTCATCGGTTTTATGCAGATAATATAAGACTTATCGGCTCAACAGCTGGATTAAAAATGACAGTAGGAGGGACGCGAAGGCACATAAATAATGGCTGACATAACGTTGTACTGAAGTCAGCTTCTATCCTGCTCAGACTTAGAATGCTATTTGATGAGCATTGAAGAGATTTTCAGCTACCGACAATCGTTCCGCAAGAAACCTCTAACAAAAATCAACCATCAGAATCAAAAATATTTCTTTGAATACCTGCTAACTTCAAAAAGCATCAGAAATTAGGAATATGTAATTTACTGCATTAAATAAGCCTCAAATCTCGGATCTACTTTCCTTTAAATGCTAAAAGCATTTATATGTAAAATATTGGAATACCAACGTTCTTTAATTATTTATGCACGAGATACTTCTTTTCCGAATTGAGCATGGATGGGAAATCCTCGGTAGGTTCAGAAAACATTACGACTATGCGATAATTAGCAAACATCACAAACACATGGAAACTTTGATAGTTTTATACGAATATCGGAAAGAGACAAAATAATAGGGTGAAATCATTCAAAAAAGCAAAACATTCGACCCCTTTTGTATTCACTTTCACCAGGAAGGTTTCTTCAATAAGGACATAATCCAACTAATGGAAATGAGTGAAGCTGGAATCTTATTCAGAAAGATCAAACATCAAAATTGTGGCGAAAGAAAGGGCGCAAAATTTCCCTCCAAAATTTGGAGGAGAAGAATGCCCACGAACGATTTTGGTCACCAACTACTCCTGCAATGAATTACGACAATAACTACTGAAAAAGGTAAATGTGGAAACCTGAAAAGAGAACCGGAGGAAACGGTTCTATGGGGAAGATTTTGGAGAAAGGACATGTACTCGGCACCCGGCGTATAGGTCCTTGTCGCATCCGCAAATTCGTGGTATTTGCCTGGCAGCGAGACCCAGAGGTTAGCTAGCGCCTGGAAAATGTATTAATGGCCAACAACACTTCAAATTATGAGAGGTAAAAAGCAGCAAAGAAAAGCAAAAATCCCGCAAAACCTCAAATGATACACATCATAATCTATTTGCGGCCACCTCCACAAAAAATAATGCCTAAAGGTCGAGGAAAAGGAAAACAATTCACAAAGGGCTGATGAAAGGAAAACAACACATATATCAAAGATGCATTAGATGGACATTTTCAAAGTTATACAAATTTTGCGCTTTGTAAAGCAGAAACATGCAATAATTCCTAATTTCGACCAAAGAAGAGCAAAGAGAATAATGCGAGTTATGCATATAACACCATTTGGCGCGTAAGTATATACTTACATAGTTAATATACATGACGCTTCCGAATATGTGAGTGCATCATTTGGTAAAAGAATGAGCCGCTGGCAACGCAACTGGTCTACTCACACATTTCAATCAGACAAATCGATTCCACTTCTCTGTCAGCTCTAACTTTCACAACAGTAAACATTATGACTTAATAATGGTCGTATAGAAGTGATGTAACAAAGACAACTAAGATCACCACTAGTGGCGGATGGAGAGGTGAAGAAAGATGGACGATGATGGATCGATGCATCAGTTTTTGAAAAGGCAGTCAACCTATGAGGATCATGAGGCGGTAAGACAAGTGAGTATGAACAATGTGAAAAAAGATCTTGCTGAGCAAATGAGCATAAAAACACTTTGATAACAGCGATGAAGATATATACACTACGAAGTTGTGATGAAATCAATCAGAACGTACTGCTTTTATGGAAGTACGTTCTTAAATCCATAATAAGTCGATCCGAACCATTCACCATATATATCGACCAAACTTTAAAGTAAATTCTCAAAGCTTAAAATTATCAACGTTAGGACAAACGAGAAAAGTTCGTGACGTAGAAGAGATCATGGTGATCTTATTTTCCGATAGGCCACACTCCTTGGAGGCATTCAGTGCTTTCGGGAAAGAACGCTTTAATCTAAAGATCACCCATGATTCACATAATAGACTTCACAGCAATGACGCGCATCCTCGTCGACGGCAACGGAAGGACCAGCCATATTTCTCCCGTATACCGTTAAAAAGAATTCTTCATTAACAATTACCGTAATTTTGAGTTGTTTGTATCACCCAATCTCTCACAACAACAACGCGAAGAGGTGAGTGAATGCTTAAATAAGGCTTCATGAAACAGCTTGCGAGGAATATCAATAAATCCGCACTGCCGAAGTGAGGCCACGGTTAGTGCCCTACCAAGCTCGCTTGTCGCAGCAGGTAAGCAACACTACCACTAGGTGGCTGATGGTACTTGGAAGAAAATGTAACGAAGCATAAAGCCACTTTACTGATTTGTTGCTGAAAATCGGTGCATACGAACCTTTCAAGCGCTTGCGTACAACAAAAAATATTACATGTAAATTCTTAGTTGGCGAATGTCATCGTTTCTACTAAGTTAAGAGAGCTTCCACATTCCCATTAACAGGAAACGGAAGGGATAAAGAAAACAGAGAATAGAGTTGCTGAAATAAAAAAGCGCGAATCAGAAGTAAAGAACCTGAGAAGGTTTGTAAGAGAACGCACTAAAAAAGCTACCAGTGGGATAAAGACCCTGCCTATGTTCTTGGAAAATTACTACAACAGGGGAAACGGAACACCAGAAAATTGGAGAAAGAGTTGCATGTGACAACACCACAAATGCAACGAAGCTTGATGGGGCACACTGGCGAAGTCAACATACATCACGAACAATGCAAATGAGAGAAGCGAATGCCCCACAAAACGTACCTCTCGCCAACTTCAGCGGTGACGACAACATGTGAGACAAATGCGCCCAAACAGTGCTGGTCGATAACACAAATAAGCAAAGATATGAGGTCGACAGAATGATGGCCGACTAATCAGATGGAAACAAAACTAGACGATATAACAGTGATGACGATGGACAACAACTTTTCATTTGTGGAGCCGTCGAATGAGCCGATTATGAGAACTTGGCGAGAGAAGGTGGGTGCCGCAGGCATACTAGATCGCGAATGAGCAGTGCACTGTGACGGAGTAAAGCCTTCCGAAGCTCGACAGCATGCACATGCACGATCGCTATGAACGAAGTACGCCCGGTTGAGCCTCTGGCGGGCCGACATGCGTGCGCTTATTCAGCGCTACTTTTCGTTGCTCGGTTGTCGGTTCTGCTCAACAACACAGCTAGCAAGAACTGCGGCAATGATAGTCTGCCATCATCATAGTCATTATCTGCACTAATACGGCTTGAATCAAAAATACCCCGGTCTTGTAACCAGCTAGTCTTCATGTGCGCTGGAGTTGATAGCCTTCTGTCCCATACTAACGCCGCTCGGATCGATTCACTGCTGTTCACTCCCTCCATTCACGTTCATCAAACTGCGACGGACGCCCCATCGCAGGAAAAAAAGCAGCACTGCTCACACTCAACTTCGCAATCCGATGTGTACTTACAGAACGTTTATAAAAGAAGGATGGTCCGATCCGCCATTAATCCTACCTTAAAAACCAGATCGGAAGACTGGGAAGATCAAGCTCAAGTACATCTATTATGTGGCTTCTTTGAAGAAAAAAGAGCAAAAACTAAATATCCTCATTACTTCCTCACATTCCTTCCCCCTCTCTCCTTCGTCACTTCTAATAATGCATGGATCCTATGACAAAAGATCGTTATGTTTGATGGCGTATTGTATGAGGCGTTTCCCCTGTTCCCTTGAAAGGCTCATAGATACTAAATATTCCATAACTGCTTCATTACTAATTAAAACAACGTTGAGTTCGTATGAAAAATTTCACAGAAGAGACTCCGCTTTCATCTTTTAACAAACGGCTGAAAAACTGAATGATCTACTTAAACCTTGGAATGTACGAGAAGCGCCACCTTGGGAAACGCATTTCGTCACCAACGCGTAGAGAAGAACTCATAAGGTCGACGGGAAGCTTAACGCACCGAACTCAAATATGATCGTAACAAAAATACAAATCCTTTCACTAAATAAAATGAAAGAGAGCAAAAGAGAATTCTGGATGTAAATTTAAAGGCGAAGCGTCGATTACCAATTTCCGCACGAGCAAAATATAGTCCTGAGTATTACAAATACAGATCAATGTCTAAAGAAGCATTTTCAAAGAATTGCACTATGCGACCAGCAATAACATCTTTTGTCGCTCACATCACAAATCTTGAAAAGAGAGGACGTATGCCCGGATGCAGCTTCTGATGCTGCAAGAATTAGGCGAACTCATCTTGCATCTTAGAGAGTCAATGGGAGGGTTGCAATCATATCATTATGCAAAGGAATACGATGAATGCGGCACTTTGCTGCCATTCTATTAAGCATCGATCATATCGCAACTGCGACCGCTGTTAGAAGCGATTTCGCTTCGCCGTCATGTTTCCCTGAACTTCCCATTTGGCTACGCGCTCCACATCAATATCATATAAGGATCAGGAACGTGGGGAAGAAACTTTGGTAAGAGAGGGAAATCTTTTTGGAAAATTCAAAGCAATATACACATATGGATATCTTAAGCGTTCATAAAGACAGGTAATTGCATAAGTTGACGACTGATGCAACGAATAAGATAAATTAGGATTTTTTAGGGAAGAGAACATGCCGAAAGAAAGCCGAAATTCTTCAGTATTCTCACTTGAAAAGTGAAAACCTGAATGAAATTAGTAACACAGCGATCGAAGCGGACTTACAACAAACAGTTACAGTACAAAGACTTCCCAACTGCGCCAAGAAATCTTCAAATCACACTAATTAGCGCTGTAAATCGACTACTGTACTGATAACTACATAACTGCAGGTTGGAACCATTTCCACAACAACTTCGACCTTCAAAAAAAAGAAGGGACGAAAGATAAGTATATATATTTCGTTTGAATTGCTGGTGGAGAAACTGGGGTGGTGTTGTGCTGATGTAAGAGGAGAACCATAAATATGGCAGGAATGCAACGAATCGGGAAGCATCGAACAACAGAACTACATGCAAACAAGCATATAAAAACAGGGAGCGAGAAATATGGGTTGAGATCAAAATGTTCCACTGAGTTGCCACAACACAGTGAGCAATACATGTGAATTAACATTAAGGGACATACACGAATGGTCATAAGTGTGTTGTCGAGATGCGATGCAGCTCGCTTATTGTATTGAACGCTAAATGAGAGAAATATATCTACTTCGATATAATCTGAGTTATGGAAGAAAAATGCAGCACCTAAGACGTATATCATAAAAGTATGCGGAAATAAAGAGTACCTGGAAATAGTGTGTCGAGCATGCCTTCGTGGTCTGATCGCAACGATAAACGAGCTCTCTCAACTGCCCCACGATACGAACCTGACACACAGCATAAATGAACAAAAGCAAAATGCACCCCCACTCACACAACGAAATTAGCTGAATCAGTTTTGCTACCGAACAGCATGATATCTTCTTGACCCGACAGCCGGCTAATTGTAGGGTTGCACTATTTCGAAAAGCAATAGGACGAGCTGTAGAAAGAAGGAGGAGTACTTTACAGCAGTAAGAACCTTAATCCCATTTTGCTCACTCTCCCTCAGCACACCTTCGCGAAAACGTCCCAAACGCAAACACCCCACATTACGCAATATTGCAAACCGTTTTCCTCAAAAGTCACTTTCTCACAGTTCGGTCCATTCAACTGTCAACAAATAATAAAACATGTGCAATAATGCATTCATTTTGGCGAAATCGACCGTCCTTATTCGTTCTCCCAATTACATAACAGTGAAATGCGAATTCAGCAGAAGGGAGGTAGGTTCCACCACTAACGAGAAGTGTGCACAAATCTTATAACAAAATAACGTCGTAATAAGCTTTATATGCAAGTGGATCAACCTGAAAATTACTACATGGCAGCAAGTTCTTAAGCAGATTACAGCCAATATATTTCCTAGCGGTGACTTTATTGGTACCATAGTTTCACGAACTACGCAGACACATATATACATGGGCAGAGCTGTGTTGCCGTCAGAACGCGATTTGGAAAAATCCATGAAAGCAAATTCGCAACGCACGGCGTACAGATATGTGCTTGGCGAAGTGAATAAATAGTTACTTCATATAATCAGGACACAATTAGTGCACACAGAAAATAGCCGAAATAAGAAGTATGGAGCAAGAATGGGTCAATTTTAGAACAAAAGGAACGGCAATGAAGACCACACGGACGAGACAAGTTGGCGGACGCGCCTGCGCTGAGCGACGCTAAACGCTCGCATGTTGGAATATATGCGAGGATTTGGAACGCACAATGAGCGTGATTAGCAACGAGACGGAAAAAGTAAGCCAACTTGACGATGACTAGCGAGTGATGCGTCAAGACACGCATCCCATTTGAGTGGCTGTCATCGCTGAGAGCTGCAGGCGTTGAGCCCTGAGAGTGCTACCCAATTTGCGCAATTCCACAGCGATTGATTTCTCAATTTGCAGCCCCTCAAGCATTCCTCTGGTCCATTCATGCCTCTGCCCTTGTTAGTCTAAGTACTCCTACGCTGCGACGGCAACTCTTCCCTATTCGGTCACCGCATTCGTCCCGATCAAATTTATTGCGCAACTCATCGTTACTAAAGCACCCTTCTATGACATGAGGCGTTATGCACTTGTTCACGTCACTCAATGAACTTTTAAGCATGACGAGCGTCTCTCCTTGCTTTCATTCACTACTATCAAACCACACATCTTATAACACTATATGATTAAAGTAACACACAGCTGCTCACATGTAAAACAATTAACCACCGCTGGACAGCAATCATTAGTCGGGATCTTTTATTTTTTGTCGTTACGGTTGCGCTTTCATCGGTTAGTGCACCCTGTTACGACCTACAACATGCCAACATATATGTCGTTACCTCCGAATTCCACCGTCGCCGCTATTTCTGTAACCGATGAATACGTGCGTCATTCTCAGAACTGCGTCGAGGTGCACTTGAATAACGCAAATATCAAACGCATTCAAACAAATACGGTGTTATGCAACGTTCATAAAGAATGCCCAATTTTGTATTTGTTTTCTGCGCACAATCCCCATAAAAACAATCGAAATAAACTGTTTAGTTTTTATTCCATTTTCCTCCTCTATACGAATCAGAATCGGATAAGATACACAGGCAGTGCCATTTGCATGACACCGTTGCTGGAGATAACCGCAGAGTGAGGAAAGAGTCTGAACACAGTACATACGAAAGCACTCAACGAGATTTGATGCATGGGAAATGTGAATGAGATGGAATCCAGATATTTAAAAAGTACTGCTTAGTTAATCTTCTGAATAAACTCCAGAACAATCCAAAACTGTCAAATTTGTATCGTAAAACAGTAATGCCAACTGTCTATGCTCCCCTCAAACAAATTTTCTTATCGCAAACCGCCCATATAATTCCGTTGCAACGCGATAAAGGGAACCCCAATTCGTCAATCTAACATCCCTCAACAAAGCAAATGCAAACAAGATGGAAATTTACACGCTTCGAATTTCTTTGAACGCAAAAAAAAGTTATTAAATAAGGTTCCGAAGAGATAGTATAAGAAATTACCTTTGTGTCTTCCATAAACTGCTCGCGTCGTTCCAGCTCTCCCTCGAGCTTTTCCACCTGACTCTGTGCCTCTTCTCTCTAAATGAAAAAAGCAGTTTTTAGAGGAACATTATGACAAAAGCCATCTCCTTGTTCTTAAGCTCTGAAAGTTTCGATGAAGACACGAATGAACTATCCACGTCAATTCCAGATGTCACTTCATATCAGCGCTGAAGCCGGACTGATTCATTCTATAACATCTAAAGGTTTTAGATATTCGACGTTGACTTCTTCGCAGTATTATGCTCAGTATTACATCAGGCATCATTTGATACCAAATGGGACCATCGCAACAATTACAACAACTGCTTAATAATGTGCATCAGCCTCACTCTGCTAGACCGATTTACTGAGGGAAGAGGATTTCTTTGCCACTCCAACAGTTACATCCCTAAGTTAGAAATCTTTTACAGAAAGCATTCGCACAGAAAGCACAAAATTGCCATCAGCAATACTAAGCGCAAGAGACAAACTCTGGAGGGCGGAGGCGGACGCAGAAAAGGTCAAAGGGCTACCGATTCATACTGGCAACCGTTTAAGAAGTCAACATAGTACTCCAAAATCAGCCACCGTTATACGTGCGATCATGTGTGAGACTCTCGAAAACAAGAGCTTTAACATCAATCCAACAGAATCTTCAAATTCTCTCAAATACTGCGACGTGAATTCAAATACTTTTCTTTAGTTCGATGGCTCGAAAAAATTGGAATGTCGTTTGCATTTCATTCCCTCTTGCAATGCAACACACCAAATCTGCTACTATTTTCAGAAAAGAAATAATATTATAGGAATTCGGGAGTAGAAAATTAACCCGCTGGACTTTCTATATACTGCGATAAATCTGAGTATGCATCACGAAGACCCTCAAGTGAGTGGCTCCTCGGTGGGTGACATACAGCAAAATCCCCCCACTATAAACAGCCGCTAGAAATTTTCAAAACGTTTCAATTCGATAAGCAGTATGCACTGTAAATAGCGTAAAAATGTGATGGTCCACTTGAACTACGGATCTCTGCCGGAAAGCTATCAAGTACATCATACCGATGTAAGCAAAAATTCGCAACGTCCTCGTCTACTTTAGAGACGAAAATCCTTTTTTTCGTAAACGGTCTTCACTTTGACCTATTTGACTCAAACTTTTTAAGTGCATCTATAATGAGACGGTGAATAAAGCTGCAGCCGCCGCCTTTCTTTTTAAATGAAAGGTGCTACGTTGAAAGCTATTGCAATGACTCGCCATTATAATAAAGATAAAATTAACTCGCTCTTGCGTAAATTCCTACTAAACATATAGGAAATCTCAAAAAAAAATTATCATAACTCAACAAATAAGATAGAAAGAGGTGAGTAAACAGAAGCTTGATTCCACAAGATCGCCACAAACAATACAAATTTACCTTCGTGAATGCTTCCTCCTCATTTTTACGTCGCCTTTCCAACTCTTTCCGGCGCCTTACAACTTCAGCACCAACAGCAGGCCCCGTCGACTCGGTTCGGATGAAGCTTTCTTGAGCTCTTCTATAACCGTCATCACGCGTGCCAAGGAGAGAACGTGCCCTCAGCAACTCTTGCTGAGTATCTTTCTGTAAATCCACAAAATCACCAACTTCAATGAACTAAACGGTCCTTTAACTGGCCTCACGATAAAGAACACAACCTGTTCTTGTTGTCAAAAATGGTATAACATTAGCTCGGAGAGTCGATGGTAGCGAATTCAATCTCCACCTGCTGATGTTTTCTTCCCCTCTTACTTATGGTTATCTTTATTCCTCTACACATAATTCCGCCACCTTCGACCTACATTACCTGTCCACAGCTCTATTTTGCTCAGCGATATTTTTACAGTGTAGCCATTCTCTGGGCAGTACCTGCACAAATTTTCAGGCAATTACTATCTCATATTAGAACAATTCGAAGCAGGATTCACTCACATCATGAAACAAGTTTTTATTTCAGCGGAAAAACCATTTATCCGAAAACTAAAATGCTCAACTACGCTTTATTCGAAAGCAAAAAACTGAAATGTGGAACCTCAAAAATTCGTTAATTTCCGAGAATAATAGGGAAGAATCCTGCTCAACTGCGCTGCTAAAACTCTGGAGACATCTACAGGTCTGCACACCAGCAAGCAATTTACCCACCTTACGACGATGTAAAACAGTTGTGAGATCACGGATGGGATGAAAAATGCAAGTGAGGGCTATCATTACGCTGATGACGATAAGAAACCATGAAGTAGATCATCGTTCAAATCAGGCAAAAAATGCAGTTATGGGTTTTTTAAATATTAAATTCAATCTGCTCAAGTCTATCCATCACTCTAAGCAATAACCCTGCTTTAAAATCCAAACAGTGACCCGGCAACACGAAGACCAAAGGATAAAAGTTCTTCCACAACATTGTCGAAACGGTACATATCGCAAGGCTGTGAAATGAAGGAAAAGTCATACCACTTGCTTCGTGACGCGCATCCACTCACTCTTCAACGCCCTCCGTTGCCTTTCGTGATCGTCACGTCTCATCTCCAATGACTGAAACTAAACATATATTAATGTAAGCAACATAAGTGGTCATTACCATTTAAATGAGAGAATTATTTCTGAATACAATTACGGAAAAAGTTCCGTAGGCAAAGCTAGATAACAAGTAAAACGTGTCGAAATAAGTGGCAGAGAGCGATAGAAAAATCGTCCTCCTCGCTTAAGTGCTTGCTTTTCACTGAGGCAATGCATAGTACTTTCATGTCCGCCACAGTATCTTAAACACCCATTATCGACAAAGCAGAAATCGAACAATACCGCCTCTCTTCGCACAGACCCTTTCTAAATTCATGTCATTAGTGATGACGTATTTCGGCCAATTTTGGTAAGAAATGAAAATGTTTGGTCAAAACAACAGAGACTACAGCAATGGAATTGGACAAAAACAGCAGAGGACATCGAAATCTGAAATGGAAAAAAAAAACGATTAGACAGCTAATGTATTTCGAGTGTCAACATAAAATGACCTTGATGAAACGATCTTGAATGTGCTTGACAGCATCGTAGGTTTGTTCGCAGAACGCGACGTCATTGTCAAAACTGCTTTCGAATACGTCCCTTAGAGGCAGAAAATGCTGCAATAAATCAAATTCCCGCAGGCACATTCACTACAGCCGTAAATTACCTTATGAAAGTCCCGCTTTTTAACGGCACGCATATATTGTATGTGATCACTGAGTGCAGAAATGCACACCAGTTGCTCGAACGCAATGCGTAATTATATCCGCATCTACACATATAAGCATTACATTTCATCGACATTTCTGTGAAACACCGCGTCCTGATTATGCTTCATAATACATTAATTTTGTGACGAAAAAACCGGCAAGGAAAAAATTCCATCAGACACTAACTGCAAGAACGCATTTTCATGGTGATGCCTTGTTAAAAAAATATGAGAATTTCGCCGAAATTGCCAGAGCGCCCTCTGCACATCTTCAAATCAACGCCGGACTCCAGGGTGATCAAGACTGCCGTCCATAACTTAGAAGAAACGTGTACTAGTGAGAATGCACTTCAAAGACTTCGGACAATTTAAGGACGGCCACGATCCAGCAGAATCAGAAGAAAAAAATTCCCAGATTTTAAGTGCCACTAACTCAGTCTAAAAAAGTCAGCCAATCGGCTCTCCATGAAACTGGGGATTTCAAAAACTTGGAACTAGTGTCCAAGTGTTTATAAAGAATGCCTCCACCTCTAGCACCCGCAGCTATTCCTTGGTTTAGCAGAAGATGTCCTCGACAGACGAGTTGAATGTTGTGAAGAATGAGAAGACTAAAAAAGACCCAGACATCCAGGGAATTATGTGGTCTGATGAAGCAGTTTTCAAGCTTAACGACTAAGTGAAGTGTAATAATTCCGTGCACTGGTCTGGTATGGACCCCAGCAGAGAATTGATCGAAAACTTATTGATCCTGGGGTCGTCGCCTGATCATGAGTCAGGTCGGGAGCCACTTGAGGACCCTTTTTTACTGCAAAATTATTGAATGTCAACTCGCACCTGGAGATGTTAAGCGAAAAGGCGATGCCTTTTATAAAACAACAGGGTCATGTGTTTATGCAGGATGCGGCTCCTGCTCACTAGGCGAAAGGCTGGATGCAGTTTCTTCATTGAAAATGCCCCTCACTTTTAGACTGAATGTAATGGAACTACTGAGGTTTCACTCGATTTTTGTCAGCAGCAACATTACCACTTCGAGAGCGATAAGAGCACTGGAAGGAGTTACTGGAATTACTGGAAGGAGACGGAACTCTGCATCTCTTTGAACATCCTTTAAGTATTGAACACGCGATTTGCACACGATTTTCAAAATATTCAATAAAACTCGCTAGAATGATGTATCCCCTACACTTCTCAATAATTCACCTCAGTTTCCTATCTCCTCAACTGAAACAAAAGTTAAGGAGTTAAGGCCGAAGAAAAGCATCGATAGGGTGTCAGCTCATCTTTCCCAGGAATTCCCGTGAGTTCAGGAATTTTTTTAAATAGGGAGCTTTCATTCCACCTGTGGTGTTTCAGCATAAACATATTTTTAACTAGTCTTCATTAAAGAGTGGGGACCCTTATGTTCTTAACTGCTTTCCCGATCCCCGTGAAGTTCACCACTGCACTAAGAAATTCACCATGCACACAGTTCCAGAGAAGATGAGATATATTCTGCTAAACGTACTGCTGCATACACTGCAACAAAAACCTTAAAAATACACTTGAGGGGGGAGTACAATACTCCTTCTGTCTCCAAGAGGCAGTCCGGCAGAAACTCCCATACCTCTTTCTCACTCATCTTATATGTACGAAGGCATAAACACGTCAGCAAGCGCTTCTAAATAAAATAAGGTCATAGATGAGTGTTTCATGTTACTAAAGGTCACCTTCAAACAAATGCACCTCTATTTGAAAGAATAACGAAATAAGCACGCGTAAGACTGTGCACAATAGCAAAATAGAAACATTCTGATCGAAACGAGTACCACCTACCTCATTAATGGCAAGTTTCGATTGGTTCGCTAGACTGTGCACCTTCTTCGCATGATCCAGTTCCAACTGTACACGACGTGACACGAAGTTCAACAACTCTTTACAGTATTTCGACCACGCTGTAAATAGCTTCCTTTGTTACTCTCACAGGAGACGAAACCGGATGAATGATAAGCAAATATACTTTTATTATAGCAATATTGCTGGTGTAGCTTTACACACCGCAATGTGACATTAACAACACTCCTGCGATACAGAGAACGAGATTTCACATAAGAATATGTAAAAAAGAAAGGAAAAAACGGCGCGGTTAAAAAACTGGGTGTAGAAAAGAAAGCAACCATTGGACACTTCTGCTCTTGAAGCCGGCTGACACATTATCAACCGACTTAGACATCACGAGTGTCCCTATGATGGCATAAGTTCACAACACAATCCCGCCATTCAATATTGCTGTAGTTGAAATGCCAATAGTAATCAAAACGAACTCTGAACTGAAACCCTTCAGCAATATTCTACTATCCAAGACGGAGGTAAAAAGCGATTCTTACATTTTGCAGCTGTTGCAATTCAAGATTTCTGTAAATGTTGTGAAACAGATACTTTCCTTCAATTCTCCACCACAGCCTAATCCTCCGCGGTCATTTTATCACGTACATTAAACACAATGATTACTAAACTATTTCACAATATCCCGATTGCTGTCAGCTCTTTTAGCTGATGATACCCGTAAGGAAATAGTCCAAACACAACATCAAGCAAACCGTTTGATTAATGTTTGGAATTTTTTTTGCTTCAAGGAGTAAAAATGAGAGAGCACCTGATGAAACTGTTCAAATGATAGCCGAAACGACAACATACCTTTGCCGCGATCAAACGCGATGTCTATGCCGTCAGCCCGATCGGCTACCATTCTATCCATTTCGTCGATATCGAAGTCTATAAACGGTACTTGTTAGCATACCCTTTCCACTACAGTTATCAACGCGCTTACATAAACCTCAAAACTGATAATAACAGGGAAGAATTCCAACTGAATATTATTAAACAAACAACTAATCAAGTGACCGGAGGAGATTTCAATCGAAAACCGAGGCAATAACTCTCTGATAAGTGTCTGTATACTTGCAAGCAACAAACAACTTCCGCGATCTGCCACCCAGACGCAAAAAATTTCTGCTCACCATGATTGCAAAGTTGGCTTTATTTTGTTTTTATTCCACTTTTCATTTGCTTTTTTTAAGAAAAGTTCAGCGCAATTTGTCGAAATTTGAGAAACCGTTACCTCTTTCTTTATCCACCCTCCTAAATCACTGGCGAAACACTGCAAACGACGGCGAGAATGTGCAATAAAAGGTGAGCAGTGAATTATTTCTGTAAATAATTATTCCTGCACAATGGCTATTATCAATAATACAATAACTCGAGTATGCCATCAAGTGAACGAAACGTGCAAGTGCAGCACAAAAACTGCGTATACACTTCCACTTTCAAATAGAAGCACACAACTGGACGTCATTAACGAGTTATATCATACACCTTCAAATTGTGTCAACAACAGACAACTTTGGGCCAAAACGATTTCTGAGAATGATTTCTCATTAATGAGTCACTGGGGCTATTAGACGATTGGGAACGACGGGAAGACATATATCCTCCTCAAATTCAGCTATGAGAATGAAAACCCCAGCTCTTTCTCCAAAACCCTACCATCAAAAAACGCAGATGGTGAGCATACATCGATCGATATGACTATACATTTGGGCAGAACCTGTAAAGGGCGGATTTGGAGAACACCGAGAACGAGTAAAAATTATTTTGATTCAAAGCCTAGTTTTTCTAAGAATCAGTGGGCCAGAAGAAAGTTTCAACTGTTCACAGAGTCACACAGTTCAAACACAGCTTTTGCTCGCAGGCAAATGACGGCTCCAGCGATGAGGACTAGCTGCTATACCCACCTTCACAATTGAGATTATGCGACGGAAATGAATGCCGTGGATGAGAAGAAAACAAAGTACAAACATGTTTAAATGACGTACGCAATAATGAACAATGCAGAAACCAATTCACCTGCACAGATAGCAAAGCAAAAGTTCCCCACTTTTGAAAAATATTCGCTAAACTTATTGATATGCACTGTCTATTTAACCCTAAGAAATATAGTCAGGAAATTAGATATTAAGAGAAAACGAATCATATGCCACATTTGAAACTTATAGCGTTCAACGATCCAAAAAGAGACTATGCACTGTGCCATGTTACACGCTCATTTATGGAAGATAACTTGAAGCGAGTGAATTAAGAATGATTTGTTACAGACGGTATCTTTTAAAACGTATCAGTAATACTGTGAAGTAACAGGATGGAGCAGGCTTCCAAATGGGATTATACACAGCAGCGGTATGCTGCTTATCCCATTTTCCTATCCTCTCATCGTCATAAATGATTCCATTCGTCAATGCCGCACAAAGCTCCGTGTTAGCACTCAGTCGACAACGACTGTATGCGATTCGAAAATCGTTGCATTCACATTAAATTCCCACACTGCTCACTCGTGCTGTTTGTGCATCTGCATTAAAAACGCTCACGCATACTCATTCAGACAGACTGAAAGACCGACAGATAGACAATAACCACTCACTGATCAACAATTCAAAGGTTCAATCGACTGCAAGCGATGGAACAGAAATGCAACATTTTAGCTGAATCTTAGTTTCAGTGGTAATTATGTGTCTCATTTCTCACGAAATCCTTAAGTTTATTCTGAGAAATTAAGCAGTAATAGTGTATTTGTGGCAGAAAATGGTAAGCCGGAAATGAATAAACTTGACATTAAAGATGAAATTAAAATCTGACGTAAATCAAAATAAACTTCAAAGAATAGCAAAGAAATAGCTCATTAAGACAGATGCAAATGCAACACCATGATGTTTCACTTCATTCCACAGCTCTGTGAGCACAGCTTTTATAGACTCTCAAAGCAATACTAATGCTGAACAGCGTTTAAATGATAGCACAATGACATCTTAAAATGAATTAAACGCGATGGGATTGAAATCATTTAGCACTCATCTCAGAAATTTCTCAACTCTTCTCGAAGACTGTTCCTAAGTCAATAGCTGAATTAGCAAATGTTTGTAAATCTTCGCAGCATCATGCGGATAAAGTTTACGTAAGAGCGGAAACAACACTCCCAGTGCACTTCGAAGATTTCTGCAAAAGGATTCTCCAAATATGGAACAATTTTACAAACGTTTATCAGATCATTACCTAATATAATTATTCAATCTCAACCCGAAAGCAACTAAACGAATGCGTAACAATGGCGCTGATGAAGAACAGATTGATCAAACGAGCAGCGCTGATGCAATAACCTTTGAAATCACATACAAACATGCATTACACAACAAAGCAAACCCAAACGGAAACAAACTTTGACCAAATGGTGCCAATAAAATTTCATTTTCATCGCACAATCAATTCCTCTCAAAAAATACGAGCTAAGCGCAATCACGGCTGAAGGAAACAGAAAGGCAGCGTGCGGCGTGGCAGAAAGATTATCGTTTTGCGAAGATCTCGCATTTCCTAATCGGCCCTGTGGTGAAAAACTCTGGAAGATTTCCTTTTCATAACTTCTGATTAACTACGGAAATATTAAAAATCAGCCTAAAAAGTGAAAATGGATTTAGTTTCTTCCATGGTCCTTTTTCAGTACTTGTAAAATCACAAGGCGGCAAACCAAACTGGCTTATCCTTTGGTCGCCTTCAAAAAAAAAAAATCTGGATACACGTGTATCTGAAGGAGTAAACGCATAACGGCAATAACTGCCGATTCAGCATTTTGTTAGGCACCGTGACTGAGTGAAGGATAACAAATGGCAGACCAACCGCCATTAATGAAGGATAACAATGAAGAACATTGTCTGTGGGAATGAGATAAAAAAAGGCTGTCACGTAAATAAAACATTTCTATGAGAAGTGAGAATATCGAAAAGTTTATTCGCTGCGCCGTAGTAAAATTTCGCTATTCTAGCATTTATACGAGGCAAAATACACAAAATCAGCAACGATGAGGAGAAGTCTGTCAGAGCAATGAATAGCGCTACCACCAAACACGCCACATTTGCATAAACCTCCAACAAAGGCAAGCGCCGACTGTCACAGTGAAATGCATGTGAACGAGCATAGAATACTTCAACATTGTCTCGATCAGATATAAAAGAGAGTTATGACTACAAGGAATGGGAAGAGAAAAAAAAAACAGCCTAAATGCGCCTAAATAAACACCTCACAGCGATTTCCAATGACTCATCGTTCTCACTTTAAACGTGCCAAACTTTGAGGAGAACCTGCTCACGAACGTTCACAGCAGTACCAGTCATGCTCTCATAGGTGGAAGGCTACGAAGTAAACTACACACACACCTGTCGATGCAGGTCCATCTGAAGTAAAGTAGCGCAGATTGCAGCAAGAATGCTACACGGAACACACAACTCTTCTATTGCGTTTTCCAGGCTGCAACTGAAGACGGTCGCAAACAGAAGACATCAAGAATTGGTAAGAACCAAATGAGTCCCACAAAAGGTATTTAAAGGCATATCGTGCTTATTTGTCTTCCCATCACTATAACAAAAAATTATTATTGTTCACTGGTACCTCTGCATGACTCATTAGGTTCTAACTGATCAATCGTGCACAGTGGGCGGTTGACGTGTTTTGCAGATATTTCACGTTGGCTGCAGCAAAGTAATAAGCGCAAGTAGAAGAAATTTAAACGGTCATCGGCTGCCAAGTGAGAACAAAAGTATTCGCTTCCCCCACATCGTCAGCGACGTTGCACCTCGACAGTGGTGCCGCTACGACAATATGCGCGGTAACATATGAAACTTCCAAGGTGCTGCATCACAACTGGCTGATCCAAATATGCACAATAAAGAATGAATAGGCTGAATTTCGACGCACAGAATCTGAAGTAGAAAATTTAAAAGAACCTAGATGAAAAAAGGGCAAATCTTTGACTTTCACAGATTCTGTCCACACCTAAACTGATTTGAAAACGAACTTAGAGAACGACTATATGGAATCCTGTCGAAAATTACAACAGTCAACTGCTTCGAATAATAGCTGCACTGATATTGTTACTTCCACAAAGTTTCCTTTTTACTCCGAATGTTTTTAAAGGAAACCTATCGACTACAGCATATGATATTCCAGCGTTCATAGGTCTCTCGAATTATCAAGAAGGTAGCAAAAGAATTAGTTGCACCGCCTTACAACTCGAAATAAGGCTTCGCGACGAGAAATCTACTCCACGAACGCAGAAATTTCAGGTGACTGACTAAACAGTGGAAGTGAATGACATTTTCGAATATCTATACATATCATCTGTAGTCATGTAACCATTTAGACTAGCTGCACGGTAGACTGTAAGAAAGTGATCAGCCACTTTTCACTGATCACATGCGATAAATTCATCCAAATATGGTCGATTTTGGCGTCAGGATGCCAATAAACGTGCCATTAGACGAATCTGAGATCAACGAATAGAGGATTAGATAAAATGTCCATTTTAACCATATAATACCTCCTAAGAAATGTGAAAAACTGAAACAAGTGGAGATATTTCCAGCGGATGTTTATTACCGTGTATTTTTGCCTTGCGTTTTCTTGGAAACTGAAAAAAGGCAACTGATTGGAAAGGCTGTTGGCGATCCACTTCCGATTAGAGAAAAGGCAAAGCCGCAATGAATTCACTTACAGCATCACTTAGATTCGCAAACGGTTCACTATGGCAGTCAAAATAAACGATTCTTGAATACTGCGCCCAAACCTCGTTGTTCTGCATTTTGGAGGGAGACGATGGAAGGAAGATGTGTTTCTCACAAACGGTTAGGCGGAAGGAAGCGAATAATCGCATAACACTTCTCGATACTCTTAATATTTGAGTCTAATCATCAAAGGCAATATGATAGTCGAATATTACCAACATGACGCATCGAGATCGCCCCTGCCACAGAACTGCACATCAAGAACACTCCAGATTCATGAAGAGGAATAGCCACCGTATGTGTCACGGAGCTTATACATATCCACATAAGCTTATACATATCCACTCTCTACGAATGGACCGCTCCTCAATTAATTTTTCCCCTTCATCGTTGGACTCAATAAGTGACACTTCTTTTCAATGACTGAAAAGTGAGAAAGCCTATGAAAGAACTGTGAAACTACGCTTCCTCCATGAAGCGAACGAAATCTTAACATGTTAGGAGGGGCTTTATTCCAGGCTGATATGGTACACTCAAAAAATAACTGCACACAAAACGCTTCAATAAACGGCATTTCCAGACAGTAGAAACGGAACGACATATGAAAATGAATCAGAAGGCAACGTTTTAAAAGAGGCTGAAAGACGGCGCGCAATTCGGATATGCATTCGAATGACGCGCCTTCTGCATACATCAAAGACAACGATCTCACAACATGCCTCCGTGTTATTTTATACGCATTACAATAGCATCGTTATATGTAACCGTCAACGCCTACGTAAGCGAAAAATTCTCTTTCATTTTTATATTAGAGAAACATTCCGTCGTGGAGGAAAAAAATCAGTATTTAATGAAAAAACAACAGTTACGTGCTGCAAATAAGAATTAAAAGAAACTTCCGCAACGGTAAATGGATCCTGTTGAGGAACTGTCTGGACCGTCACCAATGGGGTGTGATAGATTCCTCCCGTAGAGAAGTTCATCTCTTTGATGCAGCCAACTGAGATATTGCAGCTAAAGAAGCCCCTCCTCGGAAAGGTTCATAGTCATGTGCCACTTCAAGACCTCATAAGAAAAAAATCACGACTGGAAAAAGAATAATGCCAATTACAATCTGCGGGAGAAAAAACATCGAGCTTGCATGCATAGAAATACCTTCGAACAATGGTGTCCCATTGAAAGTTAAGAGAAACTGAGCTCTCCCTTTCGGCACAGACACTATTCGATAATGTTAACTGCTATCGACAATTCGAGTACCCGCTAAAAAAGTCGAAATCTCATGCGGTAATATGTTGCGACTATTGCCTGTAGTGAAAAATTCGACAGTGCATATGACCGACGTTCAAAGCCCTCTTCAAGTATGAAGCCAATATAAGGAAAAAAAACCCAACTCTAAAGAATAGCTTTGGTAACAAACTACCAATTTATTGTCCAAGCAAATGGGCACACACAATTAATAAACAAAATGATGACAGTAAATTTTCTCAGAAACATCATGGAAACCGAAATATGCTCAAAAAGAACAGCACCGAAAGGATAAAATCTTTCATGTTCCTCTATAAACAAAAACCTTCCCTACAGCATTCCGAACGCGATGAATTTCAAAAATAGGTCCATAAACATGCATATACAACGTGCACATTAAAGACGATAACGGCTGAGTCCGAATTGCAATATTTTCAAGCACTGAACTGAAGTATACATTCTTGTGCTTTTCATCCGTACCAAATCTCACATGACAGTGCACACTGTACTTGCTGATATATTACCTCCCGAGCTCTTTTTTGTGCCCAAAATGAGGCAGTGATAAATGGAAAACGCCAAATATTTCGGAAGCCCTCCACCTTATGAATTCATTTCGGCCACTTACGAAGAAGACACTGCCCTTGAAAGTACAGCCTAAAATGGCTAATGCTATTTGACTGAGGGTCCCACGACCTCAGCGATCCTACTTGCTTCAGAGAAAAGCGGAACACAGTAGTCCAGCAGACCACCTATCAGACAACAAGTGAAATAATGGAGACTATGAAATGCTGCAAAAATGCAAGGTTTCGGTACCTGCAATCATTAAAGAAGGTCGATAGAGCCAAAATCCATTCATGCCAGTAGCAATGGTGGCGATTTCTTGGTCTATTTTAAAGATCGATGAAAATCAAAAGATTGCACGAACACCTTACATGAGGTCGTTCAGCTGCATCGGTCAAAAACACTAAAGGCAATACTGGGAACACTGGACAGGAAGACCTACTGCTGTTTATTCTCTGGACTTTGTCACGTTTCACTCCCACCTCTCTCAACGAAATTTGCTAGAAAAATTTCTGCAAGAAAGCTAACCAGGTCTTCTGAGAACAGGATTGGTAGAGTGAGAGAATACTGGGATAGGCTGTGAACAACAAAAGATACCATGCCATTTGACTGACTTTACAAGGAGCATAGGTGTTATTTTTGAAAAATGCTATCGTTCATCGAAGGCTGTAGACCTCCAAAATGTTGCAAACTGCCACTTTATGTTCTTTGAAAAGTAGGAAATCCAACTTTATTTAGGAGTGAAGGAGAAAAATGGGAGAATGATGATGTTTCTGCATATTATCTACTTTCACAAATTTCCCCATGGCTTTCGCTTATATATTCCTTCCATATGAGAAGTCATAATTGCCAAAGATGTCACAAAATGTCGCTTCTATGTAGCTTATTTTTTATGTATTTTCTTGATCTCCCCTGAGATGGGATCCTGCAAGAGATATTTTAGAACTGTTTATCATCAGCATTTCAAATCACAACGTTTGCAATGCGCATGCCCCTGTCTTTATTCCAAATGTTTTTGGCACATTACCTTCATACTCATTGGTTTTTTCTTCTCCATAATGTTTAAATGGATGATTCGATTTCGGCTAATTTCTTATAAAATATATGTTACTTTTGAATATACAATAGTAAACCATATGTTCTTCCAACTGTTTGGTTCAGAGCAACGCACAAATCGCTCACAGAAATTTATTGCAGCACAAAAAAGAAGAATGCTGTTTTGATATGGCGTATATTAAAGCTTATAAAATTTCATATTCATAGATTTGTTGATTGGGGAATTGAAGCAGTCGCCGGACTCGTAGACAGACAATACATGGCGAGCAATTAGGGATGCCACACTTCGCGCTTCTGAAAAAAGAAAACAAAAGGCGCTGATGAGGCTTATAGCATGAAAAAGATTTAGAGCGGTCTGTAATGTAATAAGCTGCCAAAACGATCAGAAAATGACTGAGGAAAAAAGTCGCACTTCAAATCTCATCTGATCGATCTGATGAACAAAAAGATAAATATTTTCCTCCCATGTCGCTTATCCACCTCGGCACAAATAATTTTTTAAGGCCCATTGAAGCCATAATTTTTTAAGGCCCACTGAAGCCACTTAAAACTACTCAACAAAACTATTTGCTATATGATCGGTTATTGGTCGCCATTCGCCACGGATCGGGATACATTAGGATATTTCAGCGATGGTATAGTTAAACTATCTAAATGACGAAAAAAAACTACTCATTTCAGAAAATCAGTGGATGCCAAAACTGCCGAATATCGCATATCCGATTACGATATAGATGAAAGCGGTATAGATGGTCTGTCAAGAGGAAGGACAGCGAACTGAACAAGAAACAGGTGTAAACGGCGTCCTTTCGAGGTTACGCGTTTTAATTCACATCTCATTATATACATTTATAGAGCCAAGTTCTTTTCTTCTCAGGATGAAAATAAACTCTGCATTTCAGCTTTTTTTTGCACTTCAAGTCCTTCTCTTCATTCAGCTTCGTCTTCGAAATTAGTCGACAAATGAGGCCGATTATACAGCCGATTTACATTATTACTCCCCACTAGGAATAAAACACTCTAAAAAGATATCCTCTTACGATCGAAAATTAAGGCATTCCATAGAAGCACGGAGATCAGGATAAATAAATTGAACAATCGTTGCTTTTTTTTCTACCTCCATAATCACAACACTCGTTATGTTCAGTTCGTAGACGGAGACTGACAGACAACAAAAAGAGAACGGTGAGCGGGAGATGACATCCGAGACAGTGATACGCGATGAACGAATCTTTCCAGAAGCGAAGATCTTCATGGGACAAAAAAGTAGAGAGGAAAGGTTTGAAAAATCAAAAATTTTTGGCACAACTTAGATAAGACAACATACAATTCTTGGGAAAAGTTGGAAATGGTGTAAGAGAGGAATGAGTTTCCTGTGATGCCGAAATTCCGGAAATGTCGATAATGAAGATCTCCATGGAGAGTTCCCTCGCACCCCGCTTACTACTAATTTTAACAATGTTCTGATTGCAAAAAAACGGCACTCACATAACTGCCATTTCCATACGGCATTACTCCTTGTGAATGTATAATAAGCACAAACGATGCTCACCGTTGAGTGCAGTGACAAACTGACTAGCGCGATGGCAATCAAGCAACATAAAGGGGAACAAAAGCAACTACTCAATGGGTGACCGTTTGAAAAACGACGATGCGAAACAAGATAAGCATGTGCCAAAGGGCGTCGAACTAGAATCTCTCCAGCGGAATTCGCACATAAATCGCTTCTAATCCCAATTTGCTTTGATGAGAAGCACTCGCCTATGAGAAATAAAAAACAGAACGATAGGCAAACGCGCTATACATAATGATGGATCTACTCGTTCGCAAACTGCTACTGCACTTCCACTCCCCACCATCGCGCACGAAATTTTTTAGAGGGAGAAATTCATCCACAAATACACGAGTTATCACAGTCACGGTACTGAGATGAGCATAAATTCCGGACGATCTACTCTGCGGGAGTAGGAAAAACAAAGCATTTTTTGAGTGAACATGGGTAGTGAGCTCAAATAATCTGAGGAACAAAAAGAAGTCAGGGCCCTCAACAGTGATGTCAAAAGTTCAAAAAGTTCTAGGAATGGCAACATATATGGAGCATAAAAAAGATGATGTGGCGTAAATGCGGCTCAACAACTCACCATCTTCTCGCGCACTCCTTTGCTCAAGATCAGGCTAAACAGAATCGAGGAGAGTAATATCGACTTACATTATAATTCAATAATTAAAGTTTTATAATAATTGTAAGTAAGGTAAGGTATATCAGTGCAGACAAAAAAATAACTACCACAACTTGAAGGTTACAATGGAGCACAGCATGAACATGGAATATGTCCACCTGTCAGAAAAAACTTCACAGCATTTAATCTCACAGGACCAATTACAATAAGAAATATGGCCGAACAGCAACGTGATTCTTTGAATATGTGGATACCTTTCTGTACATACATCAACAAACTGATGATGCAGCATATACTGGGCGAATTTACTCTACGAAACGTCGACTTCTGGCAACTCAACAATTTCACAATCAATCCCTTCAAAAATCGAGCTGGATTTACTTGACACACTTCCTATCCAAGAAGCAGATTTCAACCTGTTCCCGTCACGGTGTGATTTAATCAATCACGAATTACACTGTTACGTATGGCTTCGATAATGACAAAAGAGTTTGCATATTACCTATCGCTTTCCAATCGCAGATATTGATTTCACACTAAACATTATCGTTAGTATTGCGATCAACAACAATATTATATGAATTTCCGAAAGCAATTAATCTTTCTATTTTTCGACGATTCGTCGCACTATATTCGCAGCAACATTAGAATGCAATCTGTATATTCTCCGTAATATGAAGAATGTTGTAAAGCATAAACCAAAAAAACCTATTTATCAATAAAAATATCGCTCCGTTCAAATATCCTCCTACAATGACTTACTTACCAGTCAGTCATTGTTAGGCATCAAAAGAGCAACGGTTTACTGAGATTATCCAGAAAGAGAACATCTCACTGTTCTATACTCGTAAACAGTGCATCATTTGGCATGTGGAACACAAAATGGACCCCTACCACTCAAATCAGATTAAAATACGCCAAATTCTATAGTAATATTTCTAGGCCAATAAAGCAAAAGAATTCACAGAATTCAATGTCATCTCCAGTGCATGAACTCTATAAAGATAAGGAATGCGTGCTTTCCTATACCTGCCCCTTCGTCGATAAACGGAGCCTCTTTGGAAATAAGACGCTTCTTCCCACCCTCTGGAAAGGAGGTAACGGAGAGGACTGCAACACATCCTTATCTGCCCTGTCAGTGAACGAACAGTCGAAGCTCTAACAGTATACGTCTAGTGAAATGCCGGCGATTCCGAAACGACTGTGCAAGATAGCCCATCAACAACAACCAATTTCTATAAAGCAGAGAGATATTAGGCACAAACTAATAAGCACACAAACGAACCGCTAACTCGACCTTTCGGTTGGTATGTGGAGTGTCGTCGAGTAAGTACGCGGCCATTCTTCACACCATCGATGCTCTTAAAGCAAAAGAACCATTAATACAGGATTAAACGAATTCAACATTCACATACAATATTCTATCTGTACCGGCTTCTAGAACAACTTCGATTTCGAGATCTACATTTGACATTATTTGCTCCGAGAAAAAATCCCCAGAACGGATGAAGTGAGGTGAAATAGAAGGCGGCACGTGGAGTTGTTTGGGAGTTTAGGGAGCGATCACATGGAGGAAAAAAGAATTAACTGCTGTGGCGGACATCGCACCGTTTTCAAAGGAAAAGTCGACTAGACAGATGGGAAGTGCATGAAAGAGATGCAACTTGCTACCGGTGCGAACAGCCAGTCTCATAGCAGTCATCGCAGTAGCCAGCAGGTTGCACGTTTACGAACGACGCCAACCGAAACGCTCCCAAAGTGTGCATTATTCACATCGAAATTTATATGCACGCCAAAAACGCTAACCCTTTCACAAATTCCACACGCATATATTAGAGGTAAAATGAGCGCGTAGTGTCCCATTTAGTGATATGTTACATACAACAAGCTCGGGTACCTCTAGCATCTCGCGAACATTTGAAAATTGTACGGAAAATTTCTTTCTGTCGCTACTCCAGGAAGAACACTTTGCAACCACAGTGTGAATGATCGGAGTAGAGGGACCACTGATCGTTGCAGAATCTAATCGACATCGACGAACAGCAACTATCCCACTCGTCGCTAACGTAAGAATGTGCGCTGAGCAACCTGGATCGGGCTCCTCATTCCAAGTGAATTTTTAATAACTAAGCTCAAATTTTAAACGGTCAGGTACACATCAATAAAGTCACTGCCACAATATTCATCCATGAGTTAAGAAAACGCTTCCGAAAAACAACCAAAACAACTTGTAAATTCGTTATTACAGAGAAATTCTAGTAAACTTCTCTCCTCGCTATAACCTATGAAAAAAAAATCCTTACAAATGTATTTTTCGTATCACTGCTACGATTGCACACATTTAACTGAGATTCCTTGCAAAACTAGAAGAAAGGCTTGAAAAGACCAAGAGAAACCATAGGCACACTTCGATAAGACTGCAATTTACAACAAACATTAGTCACAAGTTCCTGTTGCTTCCGATAATTGCCCCATTCACTAGACTCGGTTCCAATGTTCTCTTCATTCCGCGACGTTTTAACCCTCTCCCCGCTTCCCTTCGGTCAAAGACGGCGATCAGCATCTTCGTCTCAGGGTTTTGTAGATGTATGCAGAAAGCACTAGATATACGTATATAAATACCATGGATTGATTATATTTAAAAATTGGCAAGGCAAAAAATGGAGGAGAGAGGCTTTATGCCTATTTCTAATTGCAGAAGTTTTTCTTTACTAGCAGCTTAAAAGAACGTCACATTCGCTTTCAAAATTCCTTCACATCATTAACATTTTAAATCCAGGAATGAAGCGTCTGATGTCTTCTTGAAAATTCCACTTCTACTTCCCCCCTGTTTAGGGTATGACAGTAACAAGAGGTGAAGCAGAAAAAGAAATTACTCAATCCAAAAAATTGTAGCCTCGATTGCTAATTCGACCATGAACGCCATTCAACCCTTTCGAGCTCCCCTAATTTTAAAATAGGTACAATTTTTCACTTCGCTTCTAATCCGAAACACTCGGCGAATCAAGGTAATATTTAGGCAGCTTTAAAAGCATTGTAATTAGCGACGTAACGTGAGAGGACATTTTAGGTGCCCCACAAAGTATCGATCCACGAAGAATACCACCACATCAACCAAACGATATGATACAACACGGTGCTAGATTTCACTGAGGCGAGCAGCAGAATCAGTGTATACGTCATAGCGAGCCATCGAGCAGCTTCTAACTCCACACATCGATTGCATACCCAAAAAGTGAACAGTCTCCTGACTACTGCTTTAAGATTGTAACTCAAGAAAAGTGAGTGGCAAAATTAGCGGCTAAATTTGGGTTGTTCTGAAGGAGAAGAGAAAGGAAACGAAGGCGAGATATGTTTGATAATGAAGCGAAACAAGATGCTAATTTCCAGTAAAACTCAAAAGTTCGGGTACACAAGGCTGCAAACGACAGCGACCATCATTTGGGGTTAGTATTAGAAATAACGCATGCAATATTAAAATATTATCAATGAGGAGCTAAAAAAACTGCACGAGTTTGCATTGGCGCTCGGAGTGGAGGCAAGAATGTTAGCTGACGGCCCAATGAACCCGAAAAGGCAACTGCTGCCACAAGGCTGGCAGCGCCATCAGTACGCAAAAATCGAACAGGCCCGATACTTGGCACACTTTTTACTGAACCCACAGACAATTGCCTCCATGAATCGCTGGGCTCGCACAACGATGGCACACCCTCAAGGGGACCGCTCCGGCTGTCTGCCACAGACGCAAATCCTAATTGTCAGCCCCATGGGCCAGCAGACCAAAGTGATGCCGCGGTAGTGCGCTCTCACTTACTTGTGAGGTGGACTGCATTCTTTTCTAACGAGCACATGCGACGTCATGCTAATGTACGAAATGTGCAATGACCGACATTCTATAACACAAATGAAGGCAAACAAAATGCGAGATTTGATATGATAGCATATTAATGCAAGCGTACTAAACTGGACCGCAATTTACCACACTAAAGCGCTTTCGAGTCAATTCTCCATAAATCACTGCTGTCACGTGAGCAGTTAAGTGGAATTAGCCATCCGAGCACATCCCACCACCTGAACTAGAAATTGCCACCTAACCTCAACCTAGAAAATGTCTTCAAATTTATTTCAGTAGTTGCTAAAACAACTGTTTCCCATAAATTGCATCTCAGCTCAACTGCAAATTTCCACTTGGACTCTAAAAATGTTATACTACCAAAGTGTCACCAGTGAAAATTCTTGGACGCTCACGTTTTAATGTTACACAAGATGTTCTAATGATAAAAAAGAACTATGTTAACCCCTCGACCACCCATTGTTCAAAGGAAGGAAAGAACCGCTTTGCGAACCTGCGCTGACAACTGCTTTCATGATGTCAATTTCAAATACACCGAAATCAATCTCGTATTCCTCTCCTCTGCACACAAAGAAATTCTCTTTAGCTGTGTGTTAATGAATCCTTTCCTAAATAAAATAAAGCAACCACAAACGTCAGCTTCTTATATACAACAGCGGCGCAAGTATGTAACTTCCACATTTTTTTGATGGGCTTCTGTTTTTGAAGCGTGTGATTTCAGTCTGCTGTGCGTTATTGAATGAAGAACCTTTAAAAAAATGTAGCGACCGCAAATAAGTAATCTGTGGCGCTGGCCTTTGGAGGGAGGAACGATAAGAAGGGGGTTGAGAAAGAACGTCACGAAATATCGGAGGGTGTTTTCAGGCAAAACTTGACACTTCGAAATGATAGGTTAGTGGTCGGCTTCGATATGCTTGGCTAAGATGGAGGAAACCCCATATTCATCTCTGGCGATATTCCAGACTTGCTCAATTGAAGAATGTTCAATATGCTCCTAAAATTAAGCGCTGTTCAATGTCACAACATCAGTCAGCTCTAATTATCATAGGTGGCATAGATTTAATCACTCGAATGAGAGGAATGCTATGACAACACATAAATGTGTGGAACGTTTATTTGTCCGCAGTAACGCTAAGAAAGAGTGAGAGGAAAAACACAGCGGCAATGATCGTTACCGAAAGCGAACGTTTATCAGAAATTGTTTAATCCATTCAGCGCGGGAAGCCGACTGTTCACAGAATCACTTTGATGTCATTCGATGTTAACATGCAAAACATAAAAGTGCAAAGCTAACAACTGAAGTTTTAGAAAGAATGATGACTCAAACTGCTAAGAATTTTTGTCCACTTTATTCAAAGAAACAAATCAGATTACGTTTGAATATAAAAGAGGATTAAGAAAAATGAAGACAACAAAAAGAATGCCATAATTCGATGAGTTTCTATGCGAAATATCACCTAAACGGAGGAAACTCTATGAAATATCCCCACCAATGCCATAAAATGGCTCCGTTTTTTATGCTCGGCAAAAATGCAAATATTTCAAATTTGTTCATTCATACCATTCGTTCATTTTTATATTTTTAGCTTATAATACGCTACCCACCACACTTTTAATAAAAGAACGGATATACGTTAAGAACAAAATTAAAGCCCTACTGTTATTAATGTAACAATCATTTCTCGGGAGGGATTTTCAGCTGAATTTCGAGTGCTTAACTAAAGCATTCTTCATTTTATTTCACTGGTACTTTATTTCAGAATTATTAGCTACATAAAAAAAACAATATAAGATCTCAAGAGCTCTGTATTAAATGCAGCAGCGCCCGACACCGTACAACCTTATGTGCCATCATGTTCGCAATGCTCATAGGAAGAGGAGATTATTGAAGACAGTGAGTGCATTAATCGACGGCTTTACTAGAATACTAAAATAGTACCACAAACATATGATATCACTATCGCGTGGCGTTTTGAAAAAGAGGCACCTCTCTTCTCAAATTTTAGAGGGCAACTTGCCATAGTAGAAGGACAGAAGAGGGGAGGTTTTTCCTTTTCAAAAATAGACTTTCCGGGAGAACCTCTGATCACTTGGAAGACATTTAGCAGAAATGAGTGTGAAACAATATATCCGAGTCCCTCTTTCTCTTCCTTTCATCTGCCTCATCTACCTCTCGTCAATGCAGGCTGAGGTATGTAATTGAGGCAGAAATGCTCTAGGCTGGATGGTTGTCTCATGGTTGAAAGGAAAGAAAAAAGGGTATGATAATTTCGCTCTTAAAAAACGTTAACCTCTAATCAACAGTGACGTTATAAACTAACGAATGAGCCAGAGCCAGTACACAAACAATTTGCTAATAAAGTATCACCTTTTTTGTAGCATTTCGAGTCAATTCAAAAAATAGTCTTGCGAACAGATGACAGCCACTTCGGTTTCTGGATTCCATCGAACAACAACAACCAAGGCAGCAACTTCCGTGCACGTTTACCATACACATAGCTATATCATCCCACATTCCCTTCTTATTGCAGCTTACGCGACTAATACTACTCACTCCGATGCTTATCATCAGCATTATGAGTGGCTCAATGAGGAATACAACGAAATCGGCAGCCGCCTAATCAATTACGCTTCCTCTCTCCCTCGCTGAATCACTCGCTAAACCTCTAAACCATACACATCAACCTACAGCATTTATACTGCTGAATGATAGGCAGATTGACATCGACTCTTGAAAATGGTCTAATATTCGAAGTATTTTGTAAAAAAAGCCTCACACGGCCCACTGTGCACGACCGCTTAATGTCATGTTGCGAAGCGCTGATCCGGTGTGCACACAGCCAATTCATCCTCAGCTCCCTTCTCAAACGTCTCTAACGTCGAAACGTCAGCATTCAAGCTTAAAATTTCATGCGACGCAGCAGCGCTCAGAATGGAGGGGTCAGGAAATCTCCTTATCATAGCAGGAGCCTTGAAAACAAAAATTGCACTGACAAACTTCGGAACGGTGCACATTCAACATAGCTTCCATCAACAATGCCAGCCAAAAACTTCAACTACACCAAAAGTACCAAAGCACTCAAATCTTGCGACTGCTCTCTATTTACTATTCACAAAGACTTATCTTTCTCTGCAGAAACCTATTATCGTAACACCCAATCCTGTGCTCTATAAATAGGTGAATAGGTAGGATGGAAGTACTCTGCTGCCCGAAGCTAGGAAGACGAAATGTGAAAGGTATGAAGCAACTTCTAAGATTAATTTCATCCAAGTGATGTTTTGTTTTATGATTCAAAACCAAGTAAGGTTATTACAAAAATTGCATGGACAGATTTTTTGACGTTTGGTAGAGCGCAGAGAAACAAAACAAATTTTGGCGACTGAGAATGCGACTAGGAGCTTAGTCAATTGAAAGGCGTCATTTCAAACACTGATTATATTGACGACTGACGTTGCAAAAAGCAGATATCCTACCAGCCAGCCCTAAAGCTTGTTTCCTCACTTATTTCGTTTATTTATTTCCCTCCTTTTCCTTTCCTTCTGCTTTTTCAAGCTTTTATTGTTTTCGATTTTTTGGTGATCTGGACTGCTCGATCTGATAAGCACGAAAGACAATTCACAAATGAGACGAGTGCCAAGGAGGTCGGCATAAAACGTGGTTTGATATAAACAAGCTTCTTAAAAGAATGAAGTTGAACCAGTTTCCCAAAAAGCAACATCACACATGTCTTCCTCACAAGATCACTTCGTTGCATAGGCGATAAAAACGAAATTCGTTCTAGAAGACATGGATCGTTGTTGAACGTAAATGGGGTGGAAATTTTATTGCAACTCTGACTGTCAACAGCTGTAGCAAAAATGATCGGGCAGTGAGAAACAGGTTTAGAAGTGAGTCTATCACAGAGATTATATCCACAAAACTTTATTACTCGTCATTTTTGGCGGCTCAAAACTTGCACCTATTGCACGCCATATATAGAATAAGGATAGGATAGTGATGCGAAAGAAGCCAAAATAATGACACTTCATTCCGTTGAGCTTTATCTTTGAATGCATTCTGGTGAACAACAATTTCCTATTAAGCTTAAAGTTTTTATCGCAATGGACATCTTCCTTTCTAAACAGTGAACCCAAAAATAACTGGATCGCAGCAACATAGTTCTCGTCCAATGTTTCCTATTCCACAGCCTCACAGCAGTAATCGAAACTCGTTGAGTTCTTATGGCGTAAACCATACGTACAATTCGCATCATTACACTTATGATTTAAACGGTTCATTCCACTTTCCTGCGGTGAAAGCGCCCAGCGCAAAACAATGCCACGCAAAATATAATCGTTACAACTTTAATGGTTGCAGAAAAACGGCTAATACCACTGAAGAATCTTTCAGAGATGAATGTTTAAGTTTCATATCGAAAAAAAAAACAAACGCACTGAATTCAAACATCAGTAATGAATTTCATCGATGTGATTTTAAGTAAAATGTAAATTCTAGATGTGTATGTTGGGCTGCAGCGGCATTTAGGTAGATGAGATAGAGCGTCATCGTTGCTTAGACAGCGGCAAATGAATCCGCATCATTTCTACTTTACTGCACTCAAAGTGCAGTCGACTCAACCCACTGAATTGTTTTACTTCATAGAAAACTCCTAAAACAGGAACGTAACTGGCAGCGCGTTCAACAAACTCTCCGCATCAATTTTGATGAAAGAAACCAATCATGATAATCAAACTGTGCGAATCCTTCATAGAGAAAAGAGGAAGAAAAATGCTCTGAATAAAAGATCCCATAAATGAGCTATGGACTCACAACAGAACAAAAAAAAAAAAAAACAATACATCGAATAAAACTTACTGAGAGGAGGAATGCCCCACTTGAAGCTGTAAATCTTGGGAAAGGAAAGACAGAGAAAAGAATGCATAGTTGACGGCCTCAACGGAAACTAAACTCGAATAGGGCACAATGGCATTTGCAAGTTCGAGAAAAAACCCCGAATGTTTCAAAAAAATGCCATTTCAGCTCCCCTAGTCCCTTCAACTCCAAATGCCAATAACATCCTGTTCCACATTGGCAGTCAGATCTCAGCATCATGCACGCAGGTAAGTCTAGTCAACTAAACGAATCAATAGCATTTTTCGCTTCAAACGATGATTAACTGAAATTTTCATCTCTGTAAACTAGCATAAATTATTAAAAACAAAACAATGACGTACATTTCTCGTTTTTCGGCCAAGCGTTGCAGTCGAGAATTTGGGTGTTATCGTATTAGGGCGACGTCTGCAACTATAAAGAGCAATAACGCTAGCTGATGATAATACGATGATCACGATTTGAAGCGCTTCAGTCACCCTTTATTCATAATACCGCTAGCGCCCTTTACTTTGAAAGCTGTTTAGTGAACGAATTGCTGACGCACTTAATAGATAAGCGAGTAGTATATGTTTATCGCAGAAGCGCATACCAAAGCAATCGGAACTTCTTTTTCATTGCTTTCCTAATTTCTCAAATTTCCATAATCACTTTATAGCTAACATATTTCTTGCAAGCGGAACTTGAAAAATAAACGATGTCCAACGTTCTTCGCATTGTCTATGCAAAACGCTCAAAGTAAAAAAGAAACACTCAGTTTCGGCTTTGTAAACAATACTTAAATGACTTTCTCCCTTTATTAACAAGGGTTCTCTTCTCGCAAATGAAATGGCATGGAAATTAACATTCAACTTTGACATCTGTAACGCAAGACTCGAACTTGGCTTCTGCAAATGAAAGTGGCAAAAACTCATGATGCCCTATAAGTAATACAAAACTGCAGACGCTTCCCAACTTCATTCCATAATACTTAACGTGCGACCTGATTAAAATGAGCAAAAAAAGAAACGCTGCGCAGTGAGAATGCAAGTGAGCAAGTTGAAACGGGTAATAAACAAGCTTACATGTGCACGAAAGGCAGCGAAGCAGCAAACAAATGACAGGGATCATGGTTTCCGAGAGGCGATGAAAACAAACACAACCAATGGATACTGATAAGCGAAGTAAAAAGGGTGCAGAAACTCACTTAGGATTCTGCGCATACATCTACTTTTCCTCATAATCGTCGGATAAAATTATGCTATTCCTTTTCAGAACTTCCAGAAATAAAAGGCGAGAAATTCCTAAATAGTCGATGTGAAAGAGAGACCACAAAAAAGGTGAAAACTGATATGATGGAAAGAACATAATCAGAAATGTCAGAAACCATTAATCATCTCCCCGGTCAAAACAAGGCACCTATCCCCAAAGGTCGAATGGCATGTGACGGAAACAAGCGAACGGTGGAAATGTGCTTGAGTGAAAATTACGCAAAAAAAAAACAATTTTGTGTATGTATGGGACTTAGCAGTATGAAAGATGAAAATAAATTGTACTCACAGGGATTGCTTAAGTGTATTGCCAACAGCGGCCTCCAACTTCTCGAGGCACGATAACGTTCGTGACGCATCCACATTCGAGTTGTCGAAATTGAGCTCTACAATGTAAAAACGATTATTTACGATCGCCTACGTTGTGCATTAGCGTATCCACTCAATTCCACATAGGATGCCCTCAAATAACCTATTCAACAAGTCACTTAACGTTTCACCTCTTGTGGGTACCATTATTTACTTCAGTCATCATGTTTCCGCGTTACTGCTTCGAATGATCAAAGAGTGAGGTAAAGTTATCATTTACTGAAATTTTTAAAAGAAAACACCATTGTGCTCTTCTTATCATATCTGGAATACTTATAACACAAATAAGTGCAAAAGAGTGGGGAATATTTCGAGGAAAGTTTATGCGAGAATTTAGAAATATGCAGAAACGCACAAGGAGTCTTGAATTGCATTCAATGAAGTAGATTTTACATTTCGAAGTTAAAATGTGCAATGTGACTCAAATTTCCGGTGTTGGAATGTTGCTGGCCTATGAAAGATTAACTTCGAAACAAAGATACAATCAGCATTGGGATAGTTAAAGATTCAGGAAATGAGAAACCAATGAAAATATTTATGTATGTAAATAGAAGACACTTCTTGGGCATTCGACAAAAAACCCCAAGCACCGTGGGAAGAGAGCAACATAAACAAATTATTCTTGTAGGCATCATCAACTCCTCCATATCCACCTTAAAATAGCAATCCTCTGCATTTTCGACTTTCTGCGCACGCTGAAATCGGTAGACGCTTAATTCGGCAAAATGCCACATATGTGAACACAGCTCCTATTTCCCATGAGATGGTTTTAAAAATCATCTCTAAGCTTGTCCACAACAGCCAGAAGAATTTTCTCCACCTCTTCGGCAAGTTTCGTCATGCTTACAGATTTCATCATCAACGAGCATCATGGAAATCGTTGGAAAAAAGTTTTCCATTCAAAACACCAATGATGCAACGAGCTTCACGAATGCTGCTGGAGCGCAGACTTGGACTGAAAGGGACGAATAACGAACACTTGCAAAAAAACTGCGATGCCCGAATGTCCGAATGTGATATTTGTGAAGCACAATCAGGGAGACCGAGTGTAAACCATTCAAAACAGGAGTCATAAATTAAGAAAATCACTTTGCCGCCAGAACGTGCCTTCCTATGGAGCCTTTGCTCATTCCATTTTCATCCCTTCCTCCCATCGAACTTCTTCTACGTAACATTCGGTAGCCATCACCTTGATTCATGCAACAGTGACTGTAGATATTAGGGGAGCAAGCAAATGCAGCTAATAACTAAATAAACAAAAACTAGACGACGCACATTACGCCTGAAGATTAGCAAGAAGGAACATTCAGTCGCTTTCTCTTTCCTTCCAAAGTTCTCCTGTTTCACATTTCTTAAGAAACGCTGCATAAAAATCAGCATTACATGATGGAAAAATGACGACTTACTTAAATAACGAGAAGAAAACATCATGAAAGAAAGTGTTCTTACAAGAAGCAAAACAGAAAACAAAGAACAGCTTTGAGAAGCTTACAATAATTCATATGCGTTACATCCTTTTGCAAAGGGGAAAACTTCACTGCACAAAACAAAAGAGAAGCAACGTAATCAAACTTTACCGGCAATGAATGGAATCAATGAAAACCTATATCGTTGTTCTTCCCTTCGAAAACATATCTCTCTTATGAACCCTCCACTGCGCGGATGCAATAATAACACTTTTATTACAATAAACTTTTTAAACGACAACAAACATTCACATTACTCTCACGCAACGCTTTATTTCCTCATCATTACCTTCAGTTAGTTAGTCGGATGTTCATAGTAGAAGCGAGAAAATTACTGATATCACAAAGTGGCAGGGGAATTCATCGAATGCCACTCACGATCCCCCGCTCTCCCTTCCCACCTTAATAACTCTCAATCAGTGGGCATCTCAAGTAGGTGCGCCTACATTCGTTGACATCCAATATGCTTCACAGATCTGTTTCACTTTTCAATGTGATTCGTAAGCATCGAAGAATCATAACACGCTAATCTGAATATATGAATGCATCCCTAAAAAGACGCGCTCTTAATTTGGTATGCAAAAGAATCCATCTGAAATTTTGAACTCAATTTCAAGCGATAATGTGGCAATGAAATAGGTAACGCCTTCCGCAGAACGTCAGTTTAGTGGCGAATAACTGGCAAGCACACATTCAGAGACTAGCATACGGATAAAAATAACGCATATTTACGCATCAGACAAAGGTCTTTCCAATTCTCTTACCAACTCTAAAAGAACAACCCTCGAGTCTGCACTTCCGTATAAACTACGTTAAACAAATATTGATAATAATGAGAGTACGAAAAAAAAGAACACCACTACCTTTCACACTATGGACGAGCTGACTTGCTGGTAAGAGAACCTGTGAGGTTTTGAATATTGGGTAGCGAACCAGCAGATCCCGCACTGACTGCGATACCATCGAAAGCGCCGAGTGCACAGATACGCACATCGATTCCCCGTCTAACAATCATACAGTTTCTTCCAGTCCGGCACAACGTTTACTTAATCATCTACTGGCAAAGACAAGACGCAAATGATATATAAAATATCATACTACATCGAACAAATCTCACAAACAGGATATGGTGCTCCATCTTTGGGCACAAACGACTCCAGCACCTTTTCACTACCGCTTCACCTGCTCTCTACTCCGAAATGCGTGTGTGGTCTTGGCTTGTTTGGTCGCCGATTTTCTTCTAACCAAACTTCCTTCACATCTACGTCCTTCTTTCATAAGCTGTCGCCTCATTAAAACACCATCAAGCGTTTATCCAGTAGTTTCGACATTTAATCTTTTATGCAGTCAACACAGATGCGGTAAAATAGGCTGGAATTGATAAAACGACAACGCACGAGATCTCCATAAACCGGGCAAAGGAAAGAAGAGAAATGGGAGTGTGGGTGAGAGTAAGAAGAGTACAGTGGTGCGCGAAAAGGTAGGAGACGAAAGGAAGGGCTACTGAGAGAAGCATACCAGGCACAGACGTAGATGAGTCCAGCGATCGTCGTAGGCGTTCTGCATACGCCGCAAATCTTTCGATGTCGGCAACGAGATCATCGTTCAGCTGAAATACTTAAGGTTGGTGAGGTCATTACAACAATACCTTTAAAAGTATCCCTTCATAAATGAAACTATACGGCTATAAAATGACACCGATGGAAAATTTTTTAAAGGTTTACCCAGGCGTAGAACGAAATTCTAAAAGCTACGATGATCGATCTAGGCGAACAATTAGCTGCCTGTCACTGTGTCGCTAACTACGAGACCTGAAGCAGAAGAAGCACCCCTTCTTCGTTCCTCCAAACAGTACCTCTCATCAACCTTTAAGTAACAAGAGAGCCATAAAAATGTGTATTAGCCTTTCACCGCTATCCACTTTTTAATGGCATAAAAAGTTCGATACGCGCAGAGCTTTCAACACTCTCACCGCAAAGATATTAATACTTTTGAGGACAGCCATTATTGGCGGCAATACAGCAAACAAACATGATCGCATGAAAAAAGTCTCCCTTTGCCAAAAAAAAAATCCTCTGAAAGCAGACTCTGGTTTAAAACGAGTGACGAACCGAACACAGACTACCCACTCAATTCCTCTCTACGGCCGAAGCTGCGAAAATAAAACAAACACTTCTAAGATGAATCATCAATAACAGAGACATCAATTCACGCACATGTCATTTATGAGAGAGGACCAACATGAAGAAATTGAAATAGCGGAAGGAAGAAATGCTCTTTAGGATGCGATGAAAACGAAGGCTGTCAGCGAACACAAAAAAAGGATGCCTTTGTTCATTTGAAAAACGCATTTGCCTTTGCCTCTGCAGACAGAGAGGCGTCAAGTGTGGGAGATGAGGAGTCAGAGAAGGAAACACCTCGGAGCATGTCAGTATTTCTGATTCATTATAAAGACGATAATGGAAGAACATATAAACGCTCGAGCGCTGTAACTTCTAAACTCGCTCGTTTTACGTATGATATGCAAATAATCCAATAAAAACAACACATATATTTTCAAGTATTGTTGCCACACAAGTGTACGATTTATGAAAGGCAAAACAAGGAGGCGCTGCTGGCTGCATCTCAAGGATTGCACAAGTAAAGAACGAGCTGCTCCATGACATAGCTGAAACATCTCAAGTACATCTTGAAGAAAACAACTTTCGCCTAATTTTGTGCGGCTTCTATGTTTCCCTTCACATAAAATCTCCGATGGAATCTTCGTTTTCTTCTTATCGAAGTTTCACTGCGTCCCTTATTGCGTGATCACACGACAAATGTGGCCTCAATATAGTGGGACAATCAAGAAAAACGAGCGGGGAGAAAAGAAATACGAAAAAAGATATTGGCTTATCTGAGGAAGACTACTTAAGTCGAGGGAGGATTTTCTTTAAAATCTAAGACCAAATTTGTGCACAGAAGTGTCACTTACCATGCAACAACTTTTCAAAGATTTCACAGCCAAGCCGCTCAGCAACCACTTACAGCTGCACTGCACAAAAGGTCCGAATAAAGAATATAGGCAAGTCTAATGCCCAATTCCACCTGGCGGAAACAATTATGATGAATGAGATTCTAAGCAAACTGATGCGAAAGTGGACGCATTTCAAGTGCGTTAAGATAAAAACAAAGACTTTTATAAAGTGAACCAATGAAGAAAAGAAAATAGATAAATGGTGGTGTTAAACACCTTTTTGCAATCAATGGCTTTCTTTCTTTCGAACCACAATCTTCCGCCCCAACTCTTCGTCCCTCACCTCTTCTCCTGACTGCACGTGCAAAGAGAGATAAGCGCACCTGATCAGAGGTCAAGCAGCAGTTCTCACCACAATAATCCATATAGGATGAGGAAAATGGAATGAACGAGCGCCCACACGCGAGCAGCACAGTAGCGCATAAATAAATAAATCTCAGCGCATTTGTCGCTATTCACTTATAAACCTGACCGAGCGGCGATTTACAGATATCAACGGCGACACAATTTGGATCACGTTACCGTCTCAGATTCGATTTTCATGAGAGATTCGAAATAAGAGATGAAAGCAATGCCAAAATGGTCCGCATTATTGCCTCTTGTCCTCAACAATCTCCCAAATCATCGCCTATCCCTCAAACAAAAATTTCACTAACCACCCATTCCCGCGGTCCCACCCACGTGCATATATATGGCCGCTCTCAACTTCTTGTTCTTTGATCAAAATCGATGCCACTCTATGGTAATGCTCATAAAATCATGCAGTTTATTCCTCTATCTCCTTCATCATCACATCGTTGGAGAATGATTCCAATCAGGGATAATGGAGATCAGCATAAGAATTAGGTACGTATTGAGGAAAATGAGAATGATAAAGATTCTTAATAGAAAAATTCTGCGTTCAGCAGGGCGTATCTTCAGTATTCAAATAGTATAACATACTTTCACGAACAAGGGTGAAGTTGCGATTTCTCAGATCTCTAAGATTGTAAGGAAGCACTCTGATGAAGCTAATAACAAATCAAGTCTTTCGGATGTTTTTTAAGTGCGTTAGCTAACACAGTCCAGCTTCCCGATCTTAAGGGTACCAATTTGAACACTTTAAGCGATGGGAAGTGGCAATCCCAACGGTGAGGCGAACGCATGTGCGTGGGTAAATTTTTCTGTTTTTAGAAGCATCATTTATAGATCACATACTAAATGACCCGAGTTCTTGAACTTTAACTTGAATCTGACGGCATGTTAAGACGTGCGCCACAACATACCACAGTGATATCAACTCAATTCCCCAGTTCGTTTCTTTTGTTTTTTGAAAACACCGTTCGAGGCAGTAAGAAGACAAAAGTAGCTCCGAAACAACAGCCCCGATGAATGAACCACAAGTTTATCAAAAAAGACTCGAAACTTCAGAAAATGGTCAAAAATATGACCCTATAAACACTGCAGCTGAATAAAATAATTCGTAGAGGAGAGAGAGGCAAATTATGTTAAACAAAATACTTAACAGTGCAAAAACTGCACTGAACGGTGCAAAACTCTTAGTGAATAAAAGGAAAATCTGAATCACTAACGAATTGGTCCTGATCGGAGTCACAGTTGAGGTCGTGGTTCGAGCATAACGAACTCGATGACATCACGCTCGCGGGTCCGCGCACACGCGATCGCCTGTTATCGAAACGCTCTGCAACGTACTTACTTACACGTGTGCCCACAGCAGGTCAATCTCGCGAGAGAAAAATCGGCCACTTTATTATCAGCATACCGTCAAATTGCCCCATTCACTATTTTCAACCGACAACAAGCACAGGCAATCAAAACGACAGTTCCTTAATGAAAGTCGAAAGTGAAAGAGTGCCCTTGCCCGATTCCGAAAAAATACAACCCATTCTTCAATTCGACGTTCCTAAATACAGCAACGCCACTCCCAATGATAACCGACCAGGTAACCACTTGTTCCTTCCACCTAGCTAATCATCTCTATTGTGTAAATGAATACCTCTGTTAGGAGCCAACTAACCATACCTATCCCTATCATCTAATCCAGCAAGTGGCCATTTACCTTTACCCAAAGCATGCCACCTAATAGCCGGTCGTCTCTCCCAGGTAGCAGTTATCTCTATAAGTACTCACTTCCATCTGGCATATATTTGTTCCACTCATGTAGGCATCCATTTATTCCCTAATGCGGCTACTTAGACCCATTATACGTAACGCTTACAAAACCAGCTCAAGACCAAGACCGTTTCAGGACGGAAGTACTGTGGAACAATAACTGTGACCTTTCGCAATAAAAACACCACACACTTGCACAGCTCTGCAGTCTCTTAAAAGGGCACTGAAATTCCACTCGTTGCTACGGCGTTTTTCTAACCTCCGTTCATAAACACTTCCGATAGCACTGTTCAGTGAAACATAACGATCACAGTGAAGACACCTGCAAGGTTCATGTGTAAACACTGGTAAACAAAAGGTTTCTTAACGACCCACTTTAAAAGTTTCCCGTAAGCACTCGGCTTTCGCATGAGAGGCAATAAACTATCAATGAACCAATCTGCTCCAGCAGCGTTAAGCTAACATTTGTTACATGAGATTTCCCAATAGCTAATAGGAAAAGGGTGGAAAAATTTGACAATATGCTACTTGAAACGATAACGCTCAAGTTCACAATAGCAGAGCAAGTATATTAGTTGTACATTTGAGGCATCGGAATAGCTGCGAGCCAGTGGTTAATCACGTCAATGAAACATTCATCTGGCAACATGTTTGGGACAATTTCATTTGGCTATGGGGCTTTAAATACTACACCATTTAGGGTCACTTATCCTATTATCAAAAGAGCCCCACAGCAAATGGTACAACTGATGCCTCCGAACACTGAAATGGGTTAGTGAATGAATATAAGTGCACAAATGTATAAATTAAATAAGCGAACATATATCAAAAAAAAGTAAATAAACAAAAAGTGGGCTTTACTCCAATCACATTTTTTTAAGGACGGTTTTTTCATCCATAAAACCTTTTAGCATGATCGAAAGAAAGATTGAGCTAATTCTCCTTTCTCCATATGCCACAGGCGCACAATTCCGCAATGTGTGTACTTCCAGAGAAAGCCCTTCAGAGCCAATTAACGTAGCTTGATGCACCGTATTCGGCTCACAGACAATTTTTTTATAGTGATGATTCCAGCAGCAGCTTGGAAGCTGAGATAGGTTCCAGAGTCCTATAACACAAACTCCATATGACAATGCCTCATCGCTTATATGCTCCCGCTGTTGAGAAGGTGAACTCTGAAATATGCTCGGAAATCAGCGCCAATTCAGAAATGGGGCAAAGAATTCATAGCGCAATACTGCCACCCTTGAAAAGCAAGTGTGTGCCAGATATAAGGCGAATAAATGGGAAATATGTATAAACTGGTGCTTTTTTCCTCAACGGCTTCCAAAAAGCCCAATTAGCCTATCGCTTAAAGTGCAGAAGGTGAAACGGAACTTCTCCTCAAGATCAGTTAGAGAGCACTGTCTAAAGTGCAGCAAAAGATAGCAAACGAGAACTCATAACTACTTCGTTGTCCTGGCGAGAGGCAAACATCACCAAAATGTAAGCTCAACTGAACGACATCCCCCTACTTTACTTTAATTAGTTGCCGTTCTGCTCTATGCAATACGAATGAGATCTCGAAGACTCTGTCACTTTACAACAGAGGATATATCTTTGGTGTTTCCAACATGTTCATTATTTTAAAATTACTATGTAAAAATTCGCAAATAGGGCTTTCTTTCACCAGTCCTTCTCATTTGCTTACTGGAGAAGCCTTACCGCAGCCCTCCCCTCCCTTTGTCCAATCACTACACCCCAAGCTGTTTGATGAATAGTCACTTATGAACAGAACATTCCATATTCCACTGAGTATACGAGCAAATCACTCATGCATTCAGCTCTAGAATATGCTTTCATCTAATCTTCTGCAGGCGCTCAGTTAAACACCTAATTAGAAACGAACTTTGCTGAACCTGAGGAGACTTTCTGCGCACTGAATAACAGGGTTCATTTAAACAGAAGTCAGTGAACGGGGATTGTAAATGACTCTCCCAGTACATGGTCTTTTAATGCGTGTGCATCACGCAGTATTTGTAGTGCGCATAGAGCACGAATGTGATCTTGCTTCGAATGACCAACTGCGGTCACTCCGTCCTTTGAGTGACGCGTTTTCGATGGAATCTCAACTTGCAGTCTAATGGTATCGAGATATTAATACTGGAAATGAGAGATGCATCACTGATAATTTTGACGCAACAATAACTCTCAACCTATATTATTTCAGAAGGAAGTAAATGAAGCAACGGCATTTTATTTAGCATTTCATATGACATCTGACGCGATATTATTTCTAAGGAATTTGAAAAATAAATATGACATGAAAACTGAGTGACTGAAGGACGTGGAGTAAACATGCACACACAACCGCCTAGACGCAACTTTCGTTGACATACTGAAAGTTACGAGCAAGAACAGGAAGTGGAAGTGGGCTCGTTGCCCAGTCTCTTCACCATTCTATGCTGAGACGGTATGCTGCAGGTTTCCACTCTTCTCTTTCACCCTCCCTTTCACCCAAATCCCCTCCTCCCTCCCCAACAGAACAGCGTTTATGCGACTGCTTCAAAACGCGCCATAGATTTTCCAGTTCTGAGCTTAGATGGCTGTGCTAAGGATGAAATTAAAGATGAAATAACCGAACTTCATTAGGAGAAGGCGGAAATGTGAGAAACGAGAAATAGGGAGGGGCATGTGGTTGTCACGGTTGACTTAGATTATCACGAGGTGGAAAACAGCCGTCAATTTGAAAACCCCGGAAAGAATTTAGAAGAAATTTGTGCCATTTGCATTAAAAAACTGTTATGATTACCCACTTCTAACAACCTAAATCTACTTAGATTGCAATTTCTCTTCCTTATTTAGAGAAAAATTACTTCGCAATGTGTGGTTAGTTGCTATAGTCATCTAATAGGTTTTAAGAAGAGAATTCCAGAATTCCACAATTACACAATTCCAGAATCCCAGAACTTCACAATTCCATGAATGCGCGGCACAAATTTACTTTTAAACCGATTTGTTGTATTTTATTTTATAGTTTGCTCTATTTTGAACTTATTGTAAGTTTTGTTATTTCTTTCGTATAGGCTTTATTTTTATCTCATTACTAACTTCATTAATTTTATACTATTAGATTAATTATTGGAGCGTTTTGCTTCCGCATTAACATTTCACTGTCGTTAATGAACGGATGCGAGTGAGCACTATGGATAATATCTATTTATGAGTTGTGTGCTTAGTGAACTTCTTTTTAACTTTAAAAGGCCGATAGGAATCTATAGATTAAACTAATAAGAAACGAAAGTGATCGGAAACTATCAATTAAAGAAACAATAAACTAATTGACAAAACTAAACTCACAATAAAAAGACTAAAGATAAACTTCAACTAACAACAAACAGAAATAAACTGATAATAAAAGTAATAATTCAACTAAACTAGTAAACCAAAGCAATAAACTACATCAATAATAGACGTTACTCGATAATAGTAACTAAACTATTAATATTATGGAACTAAATTAATGTTTAATTTTACTGGTAATGAAACCAAATCTCATTTAAGCAAATTCTTGTGATCGACCAAGTTAACGATCCGAATATCTCCTCAATTTCATTGAAAGACACGCTCAACGTGATGTTCTGAAGCACCACGGTGCAACAGAATCAACGACAAACTTTCGAAACTTCATCCTCAGGGTTTCTAATCTTTCACTGCCCTCCAGATGTCGAAGAACATCGGCAGAAACTGTGCGTGATACAATCGCCTCCGATCACAATAGAACGCAAGTCAACATATGTTCACAATCACAGGAATGTGCTCATTTTATTGTTCGCCGTGGTTGGCATTACAGCAGAAACTCTCCACTCGGAGAATTATTGCAAACGCAGCCTTTGCATGAGTTTTCTTATATGAGTACCAAAAGGACGTTTCTTTCCTTACTCTCCAGTTAAAACAACGTTGAACATCAAGAACACTTCCTTCTACTGACCTCAGTTCTGAGCATAGATCTCGCCTAATGCACAGGCAACTGAGCTAATAAGCACCGCTCTGTTTATTTGAATTGCACGAAACGGTTCTTCGTCGCATCTATATGAGCCGCCTTCATTCACTCATCTATGAAAGACATTGAACATGAGTGGAACCCCCTGCTTGCTCTCAAGCTTTTATCAACAAAGGAATGCGGAAAACTATGAGAAAGTTAGCGAAGAAATTTTAGAGAAATTTTGCACGATTTTATATACAGAAATTTTGCAAGAGCACAAAATATTTTTTACGCTCATTCAATTAGTCAGCGATGCTTAAAGCACATCTCATAGCAAAATCCAGCAACAACTCCATTTTCAATAAAACAATCATCTTTTAGTCTCATCGGAGTTACTTTTCTACAGCTGATGCCTTTCTAGGAGACATGATGAGAGCTTCCGACCGGAAGTTAGAAGAAAACGTTCGCACTTTAATCTAGAAGCAGGCATGAAGTTCACTCACTTTCTGATAATCAGCTGCTTTCGATTTCCGATACCGATTTACTTTCCAAAAAAGGACCGAGAGGATGCGGTGAAGATACAATCTGCTGAGAAAACGGACCATCGTGACAGAAGAGATATGTTAAAGTTAGAAAAAAAGTGTGTTTACGGTGGCAGCAGCGAAATTCATCACCTCTGATCGCCTCTTAAAAAAACCTTTCAAAGTCACTCAAAGTTAGGAAACAAGCATTGTGAATAAGTCGAAAAAAGACTTAGGCAATTCAGATGACAAGTAATTTTAAGAGATATGCAAATCGATGGGAGTTTACGGATCGGATCGAATGACAGCGAATACCTTTTCGATAAAATGAAGACTGAACAAATTTCTCATCCATCATCCTCCATATTCACTCACATTTGTGACTGAGAGTGCTGATATCGTCTAAATGACAGACATGTAACTCCTTCAATGAGGGACTTTGTATAAGATTTACAGATTTTATTACTGCATTAAACGCACTGGGGGAAACTGAAGTGGATGTCTGAGGTAAGAAAAATTTTGTAGAGGTGATTCAAGGCGACACGCTAAAAAGCAGACTGTCCCCTTCTCCCTCATCTCCCACCTTCACATCTTAAGTATACGCTCTTCCTTCTAAAAAAAAAAAAATATTTTACACATAAAACCCTAATAATGACTAAATAATATCAGCGCTGCTCATTTAAGCTACAGCTATCTGTCGGTGCTGCAGTCGCGTACGTCTCATTCGACACAACAGTCAGAAACGAAGTTCCTAGCTGCCTGTTCGCTATACTCAACCACTTCTCTCGCACTTGTAAGACGAACTATCAATCTTCTTTATTTGCGGAAAAGGGGAGCTAAGGTGAACGAAGCCCATCCCGTGCGAGGACTCAATAAGTGGACTTTAATTACACAGGATTCATGAACGAAGCAACAGCGAAGGTGCATAATTCTTTCCCCTCCCTTTCTAACCGATAGGAGAACACTGCTGGTAATTCTTTTGTCATATAAGTTTTCTTCAATGACACAAATAAGGAAGCAGCTGCGATTTAAACCACATCTCACCCTTCCAGAAGCCGTGAGATTTAAGGCTGTTACGATAAACTGCTTCGATGAGGACGTTTTTTTGGCCTAAGGTCGATTCAATGACCGCACACATTTCTGGCAACCAAATAACGGGGTAAGAAAAGACTGAACGGACATATGAGAGGGTGGACAAACCGACTCACACATACGAAGTAACTAACTATTCATGCAAATGAGATACATTACCACAAAAAAAAAAACAATGTCCGACTCTACGATGCACAGTGCACTCAGATACTTATACCTAAGTTGAGAAAAGTTATTCTTGCTTTGGCAGATGTGAACAAGGAGCGCTTTTCTCATGGAAGGGTTTACAACACTGCATCAGAAGGCACTTTCAACCGTACAACTCAGAAAAATAGAGCTTTGAATTATGTAGGAGACCAAAGCAATGGCAGACATTCCACCCAGAATTTCGTGGATTTCCTTCAGGAAAATAGCTCTGAAATTGCGAAAATAAGATGCAAATACTGAATTACTCTCGTGCATTATGATGAAGCAAATTGTGCCGAATTCAAAAAATTTAACTAGCTAATCTTCCATACCATTTCCTCAGCTGTGAAGCGACCATCCGTGAATTTGGGGTCTTTCGGAAATAGCGTAACTAGTAGGCATGCAAGTATCCAAAACAACCCCAGTTCTCAGCTTTTCTGGAGGAAAGTTATTCGGATGAGAAATTTTAGATGATTGTGAGGATTCTCCATCGTCGATGAGGTAATCCCCCCCATTCAAATATTGATTTCACTGTGTAAGACGTAGCCTCTGGCATCTTGCCAATAGCAGTCTTAACAGTAAAATGGGAATTTCAATGCAGCGTTTCTCTTGGACACGTTAAAAAAAATATTTGTTCAAGGGCAAACCTTCATCGAAAATGGTAACATGCAAGACGTTCAGTTATCAGAAGGATCGGAGCGGGAAGGTGGAGTGGTGGGGTTGCAATAGCTATATATGAACGAATACTTACATATAGGTGATAAACGAAGAATAAATAATGTTGCGAAGCGTTTGTAGTTAGGCCTGTGCCAAATGATGGGTAAATAAATGGGCACTTAAGCTCCGAAAAACAGCTATGAGCTTATTAGCATCTACTTCAACAATGATAGGGAGTATGCGCGTTTGCAATAATTACGACGTGCAGCCACTACGCACTCATTTTAAACGACGATAATGCTTTTTTTATGCCCAATTAAAACTGAGGGTGAAAATGTCCACCACATGAAATTAAATGTAGGTCTGTTTGCAAGGGCAACTTCTCTAAAAAACCGGAATATCCTTGACCACAACTTGTCGAGAGCCCCTTCCAAGGAAATACATCATATATAAGTGGTGTTTGGATATAGCATGGAGCTCAAAAAAGATCAGTAGCAAATCACGATAAACATTTCTGTGTAGGCCTATGAACAAAAAATGAAAGTATATTGCACACAATGAAGTGAATATAATTTTAAAGAACCGAATAAATCTCTCGAGATATCCACTCACCTATATCTTTCTTGAAGTCCTGCTGAGGCTAGAGGAATTTATAAACTGTCAACTTTCGTCTAGGAATGGGAAGTCTATTCAAGCAAGAGACTTACTGAGGGCTACTCCTTCAGGATATCAGGCTACTCCTTCAGGACTTTAGGCAAGTGTTGAAAAAATTTACGGAGATGAGGCACGAAAGGAGGATTTTGTTTGAATTATACATCGCAATATTTCAATCAGTCAAAGATAATTTTGGCGAAAAAAAATAGAGGAATGCAAGGTACCACTTTGGAGAAAGTAAAAAACAGTCATACAATCTACGTTGCAAAATTATGAGTACGCTAATGAGAACTTTTTACTGCTTTTCTATTCCACTGTCCATATCAACAATTAAAGAAAGTGACAAATGCAGCGCAGTGGAAAGTTACGTAAGCAAAAAGGTGCTGGTCGTATACGGAAAGGGTGCGCCATTAACAACGAGGGGCGTTTGAAGTAAAAGACTTGATGTGAACGCGCGACTGACCGAAAACTACGATCAACTCAATCGCACACACCCACGCACCCGACTGACTGCCCAAAATGCACTCGTGCTCTGCTCTACGCCTATCGGACGACCGGTGCCTTATAGCCGCGTTTGCAAATTTGTGGTAGGTCTAGGTCATGGTGAAATCCACATATCGAAGCTCTACAGTTTCTGAAGTGAAGCGACTGCACACAAAACGTTGTTTCCTATACATTATTGTTAACATCCTGCAGCTTATCAGTTGGCACCTTCGTCAGTCCTCCATGAAAAGACCTTTTATAGCTGCCTTACTACTATTACAACGGTTGATTTCTCAAAAGCTGCAAGTGAAAAAACCAGAAAAAATCAAGAGCCCACGGACCAGGATGTAGAGGGCGAATTTCAGCTTGACTCCAACAAATACCTCTGAACTCGAAAAGAGGCATCTTAACTATGTTCTGAATAGGAATTTTGGCGCAAAGCACTATTCCGATCAAAGAATGCAAGTTTCGTTTTCTTCATGTCGATTGAGAAGGGAATGCAGAAAACACGGCGCGAAAAAAAAACTAAATGAGCAAGATAAACGGATCCGCCCTCATGTGACAATTTACATCTCTAAATTACGCTGTCGCTGATTTATCCAATCTGCATTTATCGGCATCCTACACTCAAATTATAGCGAATTGGCGATCGCTTTGTAAGCGAAATAAATCATTAAAGAGGCGATGAACCAATTGCGCAACTATTTTCGGCACAAAAACGTGAAAACGCGACAGCCGCCCAACACAAACAGGCAAGAATGACAGCTGTGTGGAATGTCTCGTTGGTTTTATTCTTTACCATAACAGATCATCGCATTCACGAGGAAACTTAACGATCAAACCATCTATAAATGGCGCTTCGCTTATCGTACTGATAAAACCGCCACTACAAAACTTTTCTCGCATTTTTAAATAGTTACATCAAAGTACGACTGTTGCAAAAGCCGACGTTCGAAGCAAATGCTATGGTTGTTGTTCGCAGTAAAGTGCTCACAGTGTTCCCAAGCACTCCAATATTCAAAGTTATGGCTCCATGTGTAAGACAACGCAGCATAGGGGGAAGAGCACTGAGAACCGAGAAGAATGCTTCAACTCTAATTCGCCATTAAACCAATCGTTTAAGGCGAACTTTTTTCCGATACAACGACTGCCTGTGTGGGAAATCGGGTGACTACAGAAAGATGAATCTTCGTCCCATGTTTACATGAAGGAGTGTTTATTCACCCCACCCATGAGATACTTTCTTTTTTAAAGAAATCTTTAGGACCGATGCCCACTCTAAAATGAAGTGCATTTGCTTACGAATTTTTAGCCTCCTTTTTTAGCGAAAAAATCCTTTTCGCCGCACTTCACTCTTATTTTTAGAAGTAAGCTTTTACTGCTCAGTTTCCTCTCAGTTTAACTCTTAATATTCCAGCCAAAAGCTCTCCCATCCATTCACGAAGCAAAACTGCATTTCATGAAAAATTTGCTGCAATAATCACTAAGAGCAATGAGTGATTCTGGCACGCACAACTGTCACATAAATAATAATTCATGTCTCCACAGTTGAAGTGTCTTCGGATTACACCTCTAGACTTTTCACTTATATTTCTAGAATACTTTACGAAAGGATCAAGTTACAGAACATTAACCTTTACCAGATATTTCATCTCTAGCTTCAATGGCCGCCAAGATGACCGTTAGTAGCTTCACAGGCCCATACACATAAATACGTATATTTGTAGAACTTCGCAAATGATATAAAACTCTGTAAGTTATCGAAATTCGAAGTTTCTTTGATAAAGGAAACAAAAACCTCAAGCTCCAATAAACGCAGTGAAAGTAAGAAAATGTTAAAATTTATGAAGCTCGGCATTCTAGGAAGGAAAAAGAGACGTTATAACTTTCTTCAGTGCCTCTCTAAATACGAAAGCAGTTTTCCAGCTTTCAGACGCAAATTCGAAGATTTTGTACGAAAGGTGATAAAGTTCCTTCAAAAAGCACAGCAAAAACGAATAACGTTCGAATTATTGAACAAAGTGACGAACTGTAATAGACGAGATATGAGGGAGGATGCTAATGACAAGGAGAGGAAGAAGGGAAGGGGAGCATGAACATAACCAGTCATTGTACGCTCTCTTAGACTTCGGAAGACAGTAAGCACGCCTCATTTAACAATGCCTCATTGACGGTTAATGAGAATGATATTTGGTGCCTTCGAAGAAAAAAAATGAGGCTCGATGTAGCACGGTTTTACTGGCTCTTAGAACATGACAGCCTGCAATTAAGCCTGAAAATGGAATGTCATTGTGAACAACGACTGAAACATATGGCAGGCTGCATCAGTCAGTTCAGTGCTAGATTTCGCATTACAACGTCAACAAAACGCAAAATTGTCGAGTGTGCGATATTTTCGAAGCGTTTAAAATTGCAGCTGTAACTTCCTCTTTGTGGTGAATCTAAAGGAACTGAAGGACTGCTAGTTGAAAAGTTCACTGTTATGCTCTTAGCAATCGCTAACCTCACTTCAAATTTAAACGACAGACTAAACTCGACCCTTTTGTAAACACCTATTAAAGAACAAGAGTACATAAACGCACTGATTTGAAATACAGCATATTAGGCATCGAAATAAGCAATGACAATTTTCTTACTGAAGGCTACCCGCATTTGCAAGATATATCTTATTGCTACACTGTTCTCGTTGTTGACTATTTTATGTGCCACTGCGATCATTTCTTTTTACTTTTCACGTTCCCTGTTGTGTTATCGTCATGCTGCTTCAAGAGTTCCCTTTGCTTGAAACGAATGCATTTTACTCATTTACATACGAATTAATGAACACTGTACTCATTTACCGATGGACACAATATGAGCTGAAAAAGTCTGAACCAGTCTAGCCATGCGACTGTCTTCGTCTGCAAAACAAACCGCATTACGAATAGGAACGCTCCTTCGTGACAAACATTTTTTAAGTTCCTTACGGTATATTGTATTACAGAACAAATCTACCAAATCAGTCAGAAATCTATAAATTCACAGCAGCGTAATATTGGTAAACGATGTTCGTAAAAAAACACGCCCATGATAAACTGCGGTCACAGCCTCGTTGGACACTAAACGCTAAGCGTGGAAGAGAATTCTTAATTACATCCTGCAATTACGATTCACGGCAGAGATAAAGCGTAAGAGAAAAGAGCAATACTAAACTATGTGTATCAAAGTTGCAGACCGTGAAGAATATGTCGGGTTAAAAAAGGAAACTGATGATGCAAGTAAAATTAATGCAACATGCCTTTCAATCATATTTGAAAACCCCTTAAAAGTCATCAATAAATTCCCTAAACAAGTGGTAATCATCAACTCAAAAGCTGAGGTGCTGCGATTGAAATTTAATATTGTATTTGTATAACGAGTTAAACAGAGGGGACCGGATGACTCAAAATGAGGATAAACGAGCACGACTGCTGGAAGGAAGAAAAGCTCTGTGGGATGCGAAATAACAAGTATTTACTTTGGCTTGAGCAAAAAAAAAGGAAAAAGTGCGACACTACATTGCTCCTTAATGCGATGTGAATTGCATAACGATTGCAGACGTTGAGTACATGTTTTTGCTGTCTCTTTAGTGATTGCTACAACTAGTTCGTTGCCATTCTCGAGCATCTGCCCTTCGAATCGAAAACGGCAGATGCTTCACTCATCGCGGTATTTGCCATACCCACACTTCACATTTTTATCCATAACTTGCTACATCAAGTGGAACACCAACCGGAACGTTTCCAAGAGTGACACTCTCTCATCACGTTCATTGTCACTTTAAATTGTTGAATATATCTATTAGCATTCAAATTGCTGAATTTAAGCGGCAAGTGCGATGCGTTGCGAAGATAAGAAAACCAGACAAAACTGTTCCATTTGTCGGAGTTAAGCGGGACTTTAAAACAGTCCCGTTTAAGCGAACTCACTCGGATTCGTCCGGGCGGGTTTAACTGGGAAAGAAGGCAGCTGAGAATGCTGAGCAATCGATGGATTCTGATCATCAAATTTCATTATCTTCGCACTGTTTATCAAACCTCGTGGGCAAGCGAGCAGAAATACTGGAAACACGCACACCATGAATGACCGGAAACAAACAATAGCATAGAGCATCAAGCGTTCTACTTGAGTAAGCAGTTGCTCTCGTCGGCTGAACTTAGATTTCAATGTGTGGGTCCCGAATACAAAATACAGAGCTATCACGCCTCACTATAAGTATTTTTATCTGGCATGCATCTTTAGTCTAAGCGCAATATGGAGTGGTAGAGGCGACAATTTCAAAAAGAGTTCGCTTTTGCTGCGTAGTGCTTTCCTTGCAATTTTGAAAGACATAAGCCGAAGTGGATCAAAATGGTTATTGTAATTTTGAACTCAGTTATCTCCTCTATCTTTCCCATTTTTTAAGAAGGTTGCAAATAGTCTTCTGCCCATTGACCGAAAATGATAACCTATACTCTTATATGTTATATTAAATTTAGAAATGAAATTCAAACGCAGAGACGGAATGTGCTACATTTACAAGAACTTTTTTCAACTTCACTCTAACATTTTCAAACTTTGTCGTTACCGTCCCCCACAACCCTTCCCCTATTATACTTCATGTAAGACGTCATACGGTCAGATCTGTAGAAGCCAGAATGGGCAGCATGCGACATGAGACTGCACACTGCTTCGTTTTATTGCACACTTCCTCCTCTCACCACAAGCCAATCACGAAATTTCATGCATTACTGAACTATGTTAAACCGCAAATGAGGAAAATAGCCGCGAGATCACAGAACATCCTGTTGTTAGAACGCTGCCAAAGAATTTCAAAATCCAAGTATTCCTTTGTGATGAGGCGGAAGTCACCATATTTCGTTTCAGGATTGAAGGTGACGAGCGCATTTGTTTACACGACCAGACAGTGCTACTATTTGCAGAACGCTGCCTAAATTTTGAGTTCTCATAACTTTCACTGCAATGGAGCGAAGACGATCAATTTGGTCTTTGAAAGAAAATGAGTGCTCATCCCTTTTTGGAAATGCATTGCAGATTCTAGAATAGCATGAGTTCTTTAAGAGCTGATAATCACAGATTTCGGTGCTGTGAAGTCATTAAAGAAGTGATTTTGACGACAACGTTGAACAGCATCTTCCATTCACCGAATTCCCCTCAGAGATGGCTTCGAGTATCATTACTCGGATTGCGTGATTCATTGTGCAAATAATGTGGTTATCCTACCCTAGTTTTTGCCTGCTGTGTTAGCTGCTGATTTAAGAAATAATGCTCACAATCAATTAGCTCATCGGAACTGCATAAAATTTCTGAAAGTATGAAACTATTTCGGGAGTTAACATGAAAATTTGACTGGAACCGCTATACACACCATTTAACAGCGACGGCAAAACCGCAGTATGCCAGAAACTGCGTCCGTTCTGAAGGTGGAAACAGCTTTGAACGCCACTAATCGTCAGGCGCTGTAATCCCCTTATGCGCTAAAATAAACCAGCGCTATGACCAAATTCTGATAGAGTGTAGCTACTCTCGAGAATGTTAGCGGTTAGCGTCGCCACCACTATTAGGACACTTTGGCTCGTATCTTATTCAAAAACGCGCGGATGTAGGGGTTACAAAATCTCCATTGTAGACAGCGCAGTTTTTACAATTCCAGAACTGACAGGACTTCCCCTCAGCCAAATCCGAAAGATTTTAATTTAACAACAATATACAGTAACACAGTAAGTCAAAATAGCACAGTAGATTCAGATCGCTTCAGCGTGCTGTTTATTATTGCCTTCGACATAAAGTGGTTCACGTCACATATTCGAAGCCCAAGCTGTAGTCAGAAATGAGTTTCTTTTATACAAACAGTGTTTTCGCACAACTTATAAAGTGCACACTGGCTACAACATCAAAAACGTATTCATTCTGCAATTGTCCTTCCGTTGTTGTCAACCATTTCCCGACATTGTGATTCCTACACTGTACTGCACTTCGCAATGTATAGTCCATGACTTTGCTGCGACTCAACTCCGCCAATAGGTCGCAATATCATTCTTTCATCCTCTTTCTAGCCAACATATACAGCAAATTGTTCGAGACTACTGAAACGGAAGTAAGTTTTAAATCAAAATCAGAGACTGTGCAGGTGAATATATGAATGCACCTGCCAAGCGAAGAAAACAAAAAAGTAGAAGTCTTTTGAGGAATAAATAAACTATCCAGAAACTTCGTGGAAAAGCGCAAAATTGCTCTCATTACCAGCGAGATTGGCAAATTATGCGCCTTGCCTGCGTGAAATACCAGCCACGTCTACAGGCTTTGCAACTGATCCACTCCGACTGGTGACCACAAGCAGCTGCAGTACATAAACTTAACGTCTCTCCGATAGACATGACTAATGAAGAACAGCTGACTGAAAAATGTTTGTGCTGCAAGTTTCTTCCTCATCTTCGAGGGCCACAATTCATGATTTCTCAATTAGTGCTTGCAGAAGCGAGAAATTGCCCTTTGATATATCCTGAATCGTATATGAAATCTATAACAGCTCCTCATATGTTTGGAGAAGATGAGGAGAAAAGAGGATGAATGAGAAAAGACGCGTAGAAATCATGATATTTCCAGCATTATGAGCTAAGTCTTAGAAAGCATGACTTTCCTAAGGTGAAAATTCCAGGAAAAGCGCACTACCGTATCTGATCCCTCCCTCACCAGTTATGCGAAACGCGCTGGTGAATAGTTGGTACTTCAATAAAAGTCATAGCAGTTGACTACTTCATATGGCCAGCATGTAAGCTTGCACGTCAAATGCTGAAGAAAAAGCTTGTTGTTGTCGACCGAAGAAAATCTCACGGTAGTCCCGCCTAGTGGCCTTAATTATGTTTTAAAAAAACCGTATTGTTGAGAAATGATGAATTAAACCGAGAAGGTGCGTATTTGTGAAAGGGAGGCACGAAAATGTGCTTTTTTCATAAGCAATGTGCGCGATATGCATAAATCAATCTACAAATATTAACCTTTGATACGAGCAAATTGAGCGCTAATTATGCAAAACTCTTGGAAGGAACTGCAAACAACATCATCTCGACAATTAAATACAGCAACGTACATTTTAAAAACTCTAACGCAAAACTCATTCCTCTTAGGATTGACCAATAGGCTGGTAGATGCTCGAAGTAGGAAACAAATGCCAATCAACTCCACTATGATAAATTAGCCAAACGCCTAGAAACAACTACTACAAGTGAAATGCCCAACAAGTATACTCAAGAGGTCAGGCTTGCATGCGACCAATATGTTTGCACGAAAGTCTACCACAACATCCATCGGACAATGTTGTAATCGTTGAACTCTTTCAGCAAGTAAACAGTATTCGGGCGACATTTCTTTCAAGGCGACATTATGAAAGCAGTCATCTTATACCCACATTTACAGCGACATGATGTAGTTCAAGTAATTCAAGTAAATTTGGCGCGTTCAATTCGGTGACATAGCATAAAACTGAGTAAGTTGAAGAATATCTGCTGCCACTGAGAGCGAGGATAATTTTTACGATACGCTACACAAGAGGACAAAACGAATAGCATTTGGGAAATGGGAGACGACTGGAGGGGGTGTAAGTGGGCGGAGTCAGAGTTGGAACACTGCCTCGCCAAACTCCTACGGCGTCACATTGTAATGACGATTTGCCCATCGCAACATACTTCAGCGATATCAAATCTTCACTTCAATACTTAGAAACAGTGTTAAGGAACATCTATCACGTGACCATCTCGAGTAGTTCATTACCACAGTAGGCAAATCAAATAGGAAATGAAAATACTCTCTGCACATCACCGATATGGAATGCGGTTAAGTCCAAAGCAATTTAAAAGCTCTATAAGTGTAATTTCCTAACAATGTTTACCCATGGTATATGCAAGATTCTACTCATCTATGCACAAAAAACTTTAATTTACCATAGTTTTGTGATACAAAAATCCTTACCAAACCGATTTTCAGTCATATACAACAAAGCGATGTGCGGATAACTGTAGCGAAAACTCACCAAAAGAGAAATTTTCAGCGGAAACGTACAAACCACACATACAGAGATGAACAAACGCGACTGAAAACCGAAATTTGCTTCTTTAGTGAACAATGTACTGCGGACATTCATTCATGGGAGAATAGAAAAAGGAGGTGAGCACTGATTGTGACAATTAGTCGAAGAAAGGTCAAAGAATAGATCTGAAGCCTATTGGGTCACTGCGTTTGCTTAACAATGTTAGCTGGTCATAGAAATTCAACAAACGCCTCATCAGCAAAGTGGTCATATACTTTGAATACCTGAATATGACGCCCGCATAAAATTGTAGGTTGAAATGTTGCCAACGGTATAACCCACTTAACTAAACATCCAAATGGAACCCATTGCAGTAATGACATGTAATTACAGTTGCCACTAAACGATTTTGAAAAATGCGTCGCAGCAACAAATCCCAATCACTGCAGATTTTCCGTTGTGAATTTCCTCAGTTTAATGATGACCACATCGTTGGACTTCATGAATGCGGAATGGAATTGGCGATAGGCTCGCCAAAATTTCTATGGCCATGTTTTTCAGTTTATTTCCAACCAGTCAAGCGGTATTGAATTAATTGCATAAATCCCTATTTACCTGCATTTCTAAACAAAACAGCATTGACTACTACGCAAGTACTGACAGAAGTCAACCCATCTAGCTTAGAACCAACAACGGCTGATAATCTCTCAAACTGGAGTTAAATGCGACCAAAAATTTACGTCGAATAACAAACGCCAAGCGTCTGCTTAAAACTACACTCAGAGAAAACTTATTTAACGCCAGCTCTTAAAAATACAAAGACGAATGGAATTTCGAATATCACTGGGTATACCAACAAATAACAGACATTCGGAGAGAGGAAATGAAGAAGACAGGACAAAAGATCTGAAGGATGAAGAAACATACGCAGAAGACATCGCACGTTTTACATAACAGGCCTTCCTAGAATAAAGGTTGAAGTATACATTTTTGTTAGTATTTAGTAACAGAATGCATGATAGCGGCTCACATGGTTGTTATGAGACATTGGCATCGAATGTTTCTGTGCGCTATTATATCGTATGCGACAAGGGCGAAACGTGAGTAGCCCAGCCCGCTGAGTGAATCACTATAACAACGCACATCCACAGTAAAAACGTCGCAGATACATTAATCGCAACACCTTTCTCATAATTCTTTCCACCTTTTATTAAAAAAGCTTACAAATACTTCCAACAGATCGGATAAAGGTGCTTTGTTGTAAAGTATAACTATCCGTAACGATCCTCAGATGGCTAATTGTACTAAGACGTAGAAACCTGCAACATTTCTACCACTTATCGGATCGGTTCAGCGATAAATTTATTCTAAACAAAGTCACTTCCTAAAGAATGAAAAGGAAAGTAAGCTGTAACATCTAGCAAGACATGCCTTTTAGCAACTGCGCTCAATATCAGCAAGTTTTATAAGCATATCAACGAACGATAAAAAACGACAGTAATGCATTTATTTGCATTTTGACTCAACTCGCCATTCGTTTTAACTTCTCGCAAGAAATTTCTTTCTCCGAACCGATTACTTGAAAAATTGAACACGACCAGGTTCTTGATGCAAAGTTTTTGAATTACTTAATTAAAGACAATATTTTACGAGTTAATGAAGCTGAGAAGTTTTATCTATCAACTTTCACAACAGCCCTATGAAATTTCGTTATTTCAGCGGCTCTAAATTTGAAAGAAGTGAACGGATAAACATACATACACAGGAAAAGGAACTGAGTGGTGGACGAACGTCCATTCATAAGTGAGCAAGAAGAAGTGCGTTACCATGATTCGTTTGTAAGCGCGAATTTAGTAAAGTACTTAAGGTTCTTTTAAGAATGGTCGCAGGGTGAAATATTAGCGAACATTCAAATGACTGTTTGAAACAGTGGCATCAAACTGGGTAAAATGAAGGCTTTTATATTGAGAAACGAACATTTGAGACATGATTCTTGCTTGAGGATTACAATGATCAATTTGCTCATGCAACAGCTTCATGTACTGAACGGCTTCGCAGTCTATTTTTCCCACTTCTGTTGCGAAAATATATTCTGTGATGAACTGTTCACCACGTGCTTGGCTGTTTACGAGGTTGAGAGAGTCCATGACAAGTAATAGTAGCTTCCATTACACAGGCGCTTCTGATGATAGGAATAAGGTTTACTTGGTGGTAAAAAGTATACTCAGCACGTTCCTAATAGAAATAAATAGGATTTTAGGCTAAACACGAAGTTGAAACGAAACTGCGGCAAAAGATCGCAATTAATAACAATCAGTTTCAAATTTGCTTATAAGAAAGATAAGCCTTATAAGTACCAGAAACGTCACTGCTATAGCGGTAGAGAACGGGCGAAAGCCCAAATCGCTGCACTCGAACTGCATTTATTAAGCTCGTCAGATTTGCTTTTGCGAAGACATTCTGATGATCGTACACACGTTAAACATTTTGCGGCTGCGAATACTAACCCTCAAGGAATTAATGACGGTTAAGAATATGAAAATGCGTTTATTCAATACCGCGTAGATAAGAGCCTATAGCCGGTAAGATATGATATGAACACTTGGCGTGGACGGCTATAAAAAAGATGCATTAAATAAGCACTGCCCTGCAAAGGGCACTGATCCAGAATTTCCACATAGAGCCTTAATCCCAAAGAATGTATCCTTTTTCTCGCCGTCATGCAGTTGCATTTTCCATAATATAACAAGGCTTTGAGAGTCAGTTTTGCTATGCGATGACAGCCACCTCCGTGGAGAAATGTGGCCGCAGACATTCCAATGGAGCACAAAAAGGGAGATGCTTTTCACGTGGAATTCAGCCACAAATATGTTGTTAAAAAATGATTCAAGCTTCATTTGCCGTCTGGGTGACTATACATGACAACATCTGAGATGATATTACCTGGATAATAATGGATCTGTTACAGTACGTATGGCGGAAGTGACATCTCCATGCTGACAGCTGACAGGAACGTTCTATGCGCTACGATTTCATGACAAGCACTGCTCTGCTGGTGCGCACTGAATCGCGTGCACTCACTTTCAATAACGAAGCCAAAGTACCAGAATGGAAGACACAGCACAACAGCTACCAGACAAATAAAATGCTAATGTGCTAGATCCAGGAAGTGACTTACTTCTAAAACATACGATGCTTGCTTCTATTTTTTTCTCCAAAAATGCTTTCCGGACAAATGCTTTCTTAGTGATCTGTACTTGTATTCGACAATTTTTTTGTTCGCTCCGCAGTGCTTATTAAAACATTTAGGAGTGCTTGGCAGATTAGCAGCTACAAGAAACTCGGAAAGAGACAGATTCATCGCCAGCGGCCTCTAACGTCCATTTTCATTATTGGAAGCCATATGTGCAAAAATGGTGCACAACTTGAAGATTCATAAATTCAACATACTCATTCGAAATGCGGACTGACTTCCTCTTGTGGATGCAGATGGCCCGCAGAAGAGAAGTGAGCCAAAGTGTAACTTTTGGTGGTGTGCAGCCGTGGGATTACTGCCTGCTGACTGCAGCTTGGAGGGTCAGATTTCTGGCTGCTGTTTCGATGTTACACTTGGCAATTATTGACCCTCGCCGTCAATAATGAATGAATTGGTGTTGTTTCGGATGTGCATCGCATTGGACGCATCAGTGCAAATTTGTTTCACCGCAATGATGAACTGATGACTGCGGGCAAGCCTGAAACCAGTAGGCTTTATAATGTGACCGACTGTGGCCAAGAGACCACACAGAATCAAAATTCATGACATCACTCAGTATTAAACATTGCGCGAGCAATTAGTAATCACCAAAGTAAGTATCTCGAATTCTGCAACACTAGAATGCAATCAGATAGACTCTCATTGGTGAAAAGGAATCCCTGCTACCGGTAGTTGAAGAGAAGAAAATATAAGCTAGGGTTTCCAAAGCTTCATTTCCGAAACAAAGCTGGTGTTGCTTCTAAACCACTGCAACGAGACAAATAAACAAGAACGCGATATAATCAAGCACAACTTAACAGTAATTTTATTGCGAATTCATTTCAAAACGCATTAAAACACTACCCCTCTGGAACCAAAAAGTCGACCTCTAAGGCGAAACAACATTTGCCTATGTAAGCATAAAGAAAAAGCTTGCATACACTGAAAAAGTAAAAATATAAAGTCATCAGTGTTTAATGGTCGGAAGCGATGCAGAGATCGCCATGGCTGGACGCAGATAGATGAAAGGCAAGCGGAGATACAAATCGAAGACAAGTGGAAACAGGGACTGGCGAATTACTCGAAAACGATGCAAACCAGATTGGAGCACTCTCGCACAGACAAGTTTTGCTAATGTTTGCCTTCGAATTTTTGGCGGTGCCTTTTGAATGATAGCAACGTGCCATTAACAACGCTTAATACAAATGTCGTTCGCAGGTGATCTCATCGTCAGTTCTTGGTGAGTTCGCTTAATTTCAGATGATTCAGAGGAACCTTCTCTATCTTTGCTTTTGCTCTTTCTCATTAAGACACCTAAACTGATGACTGGGAAAAGCAACCCACAACAACTTTCATGGTTGATGAGTGGCTTGGTTGCCGAAACAACTGGCATACATTTCCATAAGCACTCAACTGGCATACATTTCCATAAGCATGTATCCATAAGCATCGTTTACCTCCGAGTATAAACAGACCCAGCAAATAAAATGAATTTCACTATGTATGCGCTCATAAAATTTCGCTGCGTTCATACAACTTCGACATAATTTCATTTATACAGAACACTCTTCTCAATAAGCTTTTAAAAAAAAGCTCCACTACTAGACCCTCCTGTCCATTTGCGTAAAAACTACCGTGAGTGAGTCTGCATTGAAAAGAAAGTGCACTTCTAGTTTAGAGTTCTTCTTTCACTCATTTGAGACTCTTGAGATAGTCGATGAAAGGTAAACGGAGTGATGATAGAATCAAAGCTCTCTGAGACGCCAAACAAAGCGAGCTGACGAAGCAAGCCGTTTTCTTTGATGTTTTTGAACTGTTTTCTCTAATTATTGGGGGATCTTTCATGAAAGAAGATAACTTTGCGAAAAATGATAGGAATTCATCAAGAATGATTTTCCTATGGACCAGTGAAGAAGTTAACAAGAGATAAGAATTGGTCACATTCATAACCAAAAATACGATATCCTTATTATTTCATATCGGCGTACAAATGCGTTTCGATGGCGATTTCCAGCAACATCGAAAGATGCAGCACAGTGAATCAATACAATACAACAGATCATATATAGATTGGTTTTTGGCGCATCGTGGTAAGTAAGGAAATACTCACCTATGTGTAAAAATGAGCAGCTACATGATGCACCTATACTTCTCGATCTCGATAACTCGGATTCACATGAAACTCACTTGCTTCTCCCCACATCACAGAAGAAAAAGATCCAGAAATATGCCATATGCTAAAATCCATACTCGTAATCAACAGGCCACAAGTGATATGCACACTGTTAAACTTGGCAAAGCCCACAGTAACAGAAGGTTGTTGTAGAGTCGTTTTCAAGGAGTCATCAATAGCTAAATACTGAAAAGCTGCTGGCAATATGAACGCACTCGAAAAATTTTGCATATGGCAAAATGATTACGTGCACTGACAGCATTGTTCAAAAACGCTCCAAAAGTCGTGAAAAATGAAAAGGCGAAACGAAGCAAAAGCTGATAAATACGTGAAATGCACATTTTTTGTATAAATATACCGTTTACTTGCACGCTGCTTAGAATGTAAACGAATTCCACAGGAATGATGAAAGAATCTCTGCAACGAGAAAGCTTACAGAGGAAATTCATCGAGATAACGGTTCGTCGGGCGCATTAGCAGATAGAATACGTTTTCACATGATTTCACTTAGGAAACAGATGCCCCGTGAACCAGATACATGCAAGGGCAAAAAGGATCATTTCAAAACTCCCAACTTCTCTTGTTCTTGATTTTTTACATTCTTTATTGCTACAGTGTTTAATCGATGACGGGTGTAACTGAACTTACCTTAGGTGATGGCAAAGTCAAACATGTGAATTACTCGGCTATACTTAATTCTGAGGTGGTATTCAAGTTGCGATTTAGAAATTTCAGAAAAATATGCTGCGCACACCAAATCTGCAACTAGGAGATGACTGGTCCGTAAAACGATAAACGATGCTGCAGCAGACAAATCTCACAAAGGTATTCCTTGAAACAAACCAATCAGAATGCTCAAAATAGGACTTCACTAACAATGTTAATCACGAAGAATTTACCACAGCAGCATCGAATGCCGCACAGTAAAATAGTAATTTTAAACATAACCCAATCCACAAGTAATAATTTAATGACAAAGAAGTTTAATATGTTCTTTAAGATGAAAGAAAATGTTCGCACTAAATAACGAAACACAAAATGACTATAAATTCGAAGCAAATTGGAACTGAAACTCATCGGAATAAACTGAAGCTTGGCATGCTATGGAGTGTAGTTTTGCATGAGAGTAATCGAACGCTGATATTTTGTAAAGACAATCTGGCCTTTAAGATGTTGATGCTATCGCTTCTAACTGATGCGGATTCTTTTTCCATTTTTTTGTTGTAAACTGATCGAATCAACGGGAGTGAATCGACTGCATCAAATCCGACCGCTAAAAATCATGGTAAACAACCATCAAAAAAACATTTTAGTGCAAACGCTCTACGACGTTTTAATTTCTTGAATCCGGGTACCTCCAACATTCCATGATTTTTATGACTTTCTGCGAAGTCCGGGTGACAACAGATTTTCCCACATATTCTACATACAAGTTCAGATCTCGACGAGCTCGAATGACTTTTCAAACGATTGGATAGGGTGAACTGTTCAGGTAAGGAGTAAGTGATACAAGACAATCAACCGGAAATTCGCTTCTACTATTAAAAAAATCCTGAAAAATGTTTTTCGCGATAGTGCAAACGCAACTGTCCAGATACATGGTTCCTGCAAGATGTCTCCGCAAACGCATTTTTTATACCAACAGGCAGAAAACACGAGATTTGAAAAAGCTACGTGGCGAGGAATGCCTTACATTTAGGATGTTCATCACTTGTGAACTAAACGGGATATGGGTTTTCGCATCATCGCAATTTCATTCAACGCAGAATGACAAGAACTGAGTCGATATGAAATATGCGCCTGTGAATCCAGTATGAGAATTAAAATAAATCTATTCAACCTACTTTATTTTCTAATTTCACTACCAGTACTTTGAATCTTAAAAGCGAGTGCGATTTGATTTATATAATGAAGTGGCACTTACGACGATGAATGCTAGGAGAAGCACGAAAGAGAACAGACTTCACAAATGGGAAGAATAAAGAATGGTGAAGTTCCTCGCAAATAACGAAATATTCCCTTCGGCACTAAAAAGGCCTGAGTGACAACGACGAGAACTTCGCAATCTTGTTCCTCCATGAAAGGGAATCACATGTACTAAAGATTATAAATGATTTGTATCTTGTATGAAATTCGAATTCGAAGAAATAAGATGGTTTTGTGAAATCGCCTTAGTGCATTCTACCAATTAAGGATGCAAAGTGCTGTCAGAAAGGCAAAAGAAAAAAAGAAGAAACCACTGAATCAAAAACAAATTCACATTACAGGGAAAGAGTCAGTGACCTGACAGCGCGTACTGGCTGCTTTCCCTATAAATAACTATAACGACGTTACAACTGTTGCATGTAGGACCATTGTAAGCAGCCATAAGATACTTTATCACAGACTGCTTTTACAAGAAAATGGTGTGGTGTCTTCCCAATCCTTGTGCACGCGCTATCAATCAGCTAATGAAAAAAATGGAACATTTTCATGTCATAATGAATAAACAACAACTGAAGGGGCCGCCTGGTAAAAGAAGGAAAAATTAAACCTTTCCGAGTACTTATTAGTATAAAAATTTCGCCTCTGAGACATATAAAAACGCTTCAATTAAAACAGATAACAAATTAAACAAACCTCATGCGGCGCCTAAACAATGAACTAGCAACTTGACATTGTGTAAACCTCAAGCACAGAGAATGGATTAATAAGATGCAACTCTGATATGCTTTGTTTATGTGTCGTGCAGATTACTACTTAGCGGAAAAGCGATAGAGAAACCCGTTTGAAACAGCGCGAATCGGCTTGACAAACTCATGTGTGGAGGGAGACATGCATTAAAAAACAATGAAATGAGTCCAATCAAGCAGAGGAACATTCAGACTGCTCGAGAAATTAGGGAAGTGTCTGACTGTCTTTTTTTCGTCACATAAAACACTCAAATGAGACCAAGAGAAAAGGTGATCAGTATGAATGTCTGGCTACAAAAAAGGACGCCGAAAATTTTTGGAAAGCGAGCAAACCTGACGAACGAATCGAAATTCAGGCAGTCAGCTGGATTATAAATGCAAACTTCGCTTTGCAGAACCAATCTTTAGTTCTGCAAATGCAGTGAAACTCATAGGCCGTGCTCGTGAATGCCGACATGAAGGTCAAATGGAAGCAAATGCTACAAGACAGGAGAGGAGAGTGAGAGCAACCGCTCATTTCAGAGAATGCTACAATAACTTCAAAAGGATCCTCTGACTCCAAACCACCGAAATTTCCATATTCCTGCAAAACAACATGAAAAAAAAAGATGTCTGAAACAATATTATGAACGACGATAGCACGTGCGAATATTTTTGGTAATTCATACCGAACTGGGAAAGAGGCTACTGTACGTACATCACTCTGCTTACACTGAAGTACGCCTCAAACACGACAGAAAGTGCTTTAACGTTGGCGAGACATCAAATTGCGCAAGTCAGTGAAGCATTCAACGACGAAACTCACCTCAGGTGACCTGCTTATTAGGTGTCTTTATTTCTGCTTCTTATTTAAGTTGAAGAAATCGCCAACTGCTGCAAGTGCAATAATGAATGGAAGCGCACTACAACAAGAACATCAAATTGCTTATTCGTAAAAATCAAAGAGATTACACAATCGCAAAGTAACGTGAGGCAGTATATGAATGAACAAATACGAAGAGCACGCATAACTGTGCAACATCAAAATATCCATAGCATCTATATCGATTCTTTTCGTTATAGCGATGGTACTTCGTAAGAGTTTTGAGTGAAAGTGATAATCACCAACATGTAAAACAGTACTGATGAGTGTTTTGCGAGTCGCATATTGATACAGATTCCATCCATCTCAAAGCAGCTGTAGAGACGACGAAGAAACGCTAAGTCTTGAAGCTTCCCAAAAGAGAACATCCCGACGGAGTGCTTCAAAAAAATACACATTCAAAATCCTTCCAAGAATTAAGACGTTAAAATAAAATCGACTTTATGACTATCTATGACTGCCGCAACAATAATAACAGTGACGTTTCAATTTGAACCTACTTGAAAGACTTATGCCGTAAGCATGAATGCACATAGACTTGCTTCGCTAATATGAGGGTGATTCCACAAAATAAACTGCGGCAGGAAGATGCACATAAGAAACGCACATAAGAAACGAATGGAACGTTGGTTGGGAGGCCATAAAAGATGAAGAGAGTGTGGAAAAAAGTGCTAAAATATGGCTGACGGCGCTTTTCTGCAAACTTGCTCACCAACGGCTTAGCGTATGTGAGAGAGCACAGAGCGGCTTTAATGAAAAAGGAACTCATAATGCCTAAATGTTCATCAAAGATTCCCCAGAAAAAAGTGACTCAAAATCTGGCTTTATCTTTAGTTCCGCATATTTTTTCGAACTGAGCTAAAATTGTCCGACAGAGCCGTAAAAATGAAAGCAGAGAGATAAACTACTTGAGTACAAACGGCGATCCAACATAAATATATCCTCGCAGACGACATTAAAATATATTTTCAAAAAAGAGCAGCGATTGCGGCGCAAGATGAACTTATCAATGAAAAATCGAAGAAGGAAAAACACTACATAAAGTGAAGCAATGGCTGAGAAATGAATTGTGACTTTTTAGGCGCTGCTATGATACTCTCATCGAATGAATGAACGCAAGAGAAAACTTTATAAAGATAAATAAATTAAAAACTCTGCGCTTCTGCTCGCTTAATTTTGTATTTGTCTTCGTTTAGTTTAACTGATTTGCGTCTCCTCACTCTATTTGAGTTGCCATTCAGCTTTTTTGCTCCAGAAAATGTCCAATCCTTAAATACCATAATTTAGTATGCTTGTTGGGATTGCTTACAGAAGATATATTGCGGACTGATTATCCACTTCGAGAAAAAGTACGTCAAAAATAACGATTCAATAGAAAACTTCATGCAAATACAGTGTGCTTCTTTGACTGTCAATGCAGTTATATTTCAAAGTTGAGAATTTCACGAACTGAACGAAAGACAATACGAAGAACTGTTATTCAATGCTTCTTGTAGCAGCAATAAGGGAATCATCGAGCATTAGAGAAATATGCCCTTGAGGAAACAGTGAATGGCCTTCGCCGATGATCTTTCACTCCGAAATGATCTCTCGACTCTTCGTTAAAGTTTCACAATCCACGTTACTTTTCTTTGCGCTATAATTATAAATGAACAATTCTGATGGCAAAACTTATTCTTTATATCTTTTTATATTTCTATGGAGACAAATATCTCCAGCGATTATATCTATGATGACTATGACTGCTCTATTTACTTATATGCGTGCGCCAAAGGCAAATGAGAAATTGAAAATACGAAGAAATGTGAAAAGCGCTACGATTCTCAAAAACTCCAAATAGGCGAGAATAACGCTGTCAAATGATCACCTCGAAAACCACGAACTTTTCTAACGCATCAATGACGAAAGACTAATTTATCACCGATGATTTAACATTATTTCCACAGAAGCGGTCATATTTATCAAAAAATTATCTACTACATCTGAGCATCACTTCAGCAACTGGCAAAGAAACGTGAAGGAGAGAGGGGCAGCACCCGGTTCTTCAATTCTTTTAAACCTTCAGGATAAACTTCTTCAATAAAAATAATGGTCAATAAATGTTATGTACGAATGAGGGAATTACGAAAATAAAAACTGTTGTTATGAGGGTTCAGAAATAAACGTAACGCCATAAATACTTCAACTGAGCGAAATAAAAGAGTTTCTGAGATACACTTTGCAAATTATTTTACCATACAAATGCGCTTATAAGAAAAACACACAACGAAAAATGAAAAGACAATTAAATATGAGAGGTGATTAACCAATTTCTTGTCGTTCCGGTAAGGTTTAGTTCCTTGTTCCGATGAGGCTATTACCTTCAAGTGAACTCAATTCAATAAAGTGCGGATTGAATAAAAAGTCACAGTGCCACAGAATTATTCCTCCTGAATCAACTCTCGACCAACAATCGAAGACCAGCAGCAAAACTTCAACAGAAACAAATTAGTAACCACAAAAGTTTTCAAAAACTGAAACTGAAATGCGGTATATAGAGATGGCTGACTTGAGATGCATGCGACAAATATTTGCTCAACGAGAATGACTTAAATGTGCAATAGAACCATGCATACAAACATACTTCAATTCCGGTTAGAGCTAAATCATCCAGAGTGGCTAAATATATGAGGGAATGAAACGATGCGCGATTCACGAGTACCACGTACGATTATCGCACATTCCATGCCTCTTTTACGAGGAACACTGGTGGACGCCGAGATGTGTTTGCTGTGCAGAAGAACGAAGCGTTCATAACGAGATGATCACATTGCACATTAACTACGCGTTCACCGGCATATTTACCCGCACAGTTGTATCTAAGAGTGCGCACAACTTGGGGCGCAAAATTTGCACACGACCTGCCAACAAGCGAAACTTATGTAAGACATGTTCAAACATAGCAACCACAGACGTGCAGATTAATCATCGAAATTAGTGGCGTCCCCTTTTTCGTGATAGTGAATGGTGTCTTTAAAAAATCAGGAAAGCATGAAAAAATGATGGCAAATGAACCAAATATTGTTCCAATGGATATTTTTTGTTGCAAAACCCCTCTTTTTTATGAAACGAAACGTTGATAACGCAAGATTTCGGTTGCTGCTGAAAAGAATGTCAAAAGTAGTTGACTAACACAAGCACCACCTGCAGTATTTATCACTGAAATCATGATGTCTGCTTCAAAATGCTGGAATGCATATTTCATATGCGAAACCTATATGAAAGATTTTCTTTCGCTCTCGTCCATGGATCTGCTTTTACGTATGACGCCAACAGCAGTATCTCTTGGCGTCACACGTAATAGCTCATCACAAGTACTCGAGGAGAGAAGAAAAAGGAGGCAATGAAGATCACCAATGGTGTCATTTGGCGACAATAAAGGCATGTGCAACCTATCGACTACTGCTTATGAGAGGGAAGTAAGCTCCGAGTTTTTATGAAACAACTAACGAACAATTTTTATGAAAAACGCGCAGCCGTTCATCTATAAGAATTGCAGCTAAATGCATGCTAGCAGTAAGATCTCGCCGTTAAACCTAATGTTCCATGAAAATAACCAGCCACTGTGACCAAATATTGATTACGAATTACACCACGTGTTACCATAAAATGCTGCAACAAAACGGCTTCCAATAATCATTTGGTCAACTTTAAATAAATGCCTGGAATTATGGTTTAAACTTCAAAGACAAGTAAAATATCGAAAACATAACAGGTTTCAAAATGTGACGGAAATTTTTAGGTGGGAGATACTGCAACATGAGCGATGAGAAGGCTAAAGAGAATCTGGAAACGAAAAAAGCGTCAATTTTTGACCATTTACAAAATAATCTTTCAGCAGCAGAATATGCTCACATTTTGCGATTCGAGCGTTGAACATAATATAAGAATGTCACAGACGATATCTGCTTAAGTGTGTGAATCATCCAGCATTAGAGAGGGAACGCGTTCCCAACCACGCGGTCCACTAGAATGCTTATCTTCGCCTCAAATCATCAAAACACAATTTGTTATGACTATCGGGCTTAATAATTCACAAATCGAACTCGCCAACCCTACATTTTCTTTGCAGAATCTTTGTCAATGGACTAAGCTGACGATTTAGAATTCCGAAGTAATCGTGGAAGCGGAAAATTTAATGCACCATAAATAATGATCGAAACTTCATTGCAATCCAAGCAATAGAATAATACTGCACTGCGCAACGTCATACAGCTGGCTTTAAGTCACTGAAGAGATGTGGAGTTTTCGTATACGGATGACACACCATGTGGTTGTTGGAAAGGCATTCAACAGAGAGCATTAACGAGCAAACTGAAATCGAAAGTTGAAACAAATGAACAACCTCGCGAGAGCACCACCTCAACGTCCCGTTCGAAGGAATGCTAGAAAAACTCCAAAGGTCCTCCTCATGAGTGCTGCAATGGGCATCCTATGCGCTGAAATTACGGTCACGCGTCCTTCACGCATTCATTCGCAAAATTAAGAGAAACAAGCCAAGCTGATGGGTATTTTACGCTCAAACGGGTCACACTCTTTGCGCCACTTTTTTGATGTAATCGTTATAAATATGAAAAAATTCGCTCTAACAACTGCCGGATGGTAGCGAATAAAGAAGAAAATAGACTCCATGTAACGGATATGAAATCCGGTCCCATTTAATCAATTCGCTTCCCTACATTTATGCAGAGAACTTTTTTCCTGCTACGGGCAAAAGTAGCGATGGTTGAATGAAACGGGTGAACAATGTGTGCTGCTCATAGCGCGAAACGAAATTACTGAAAAAGTCCAGGGCATTTTTCGGTCTCATAAGCTTCAATCCGGATCTCTAGAAAGGACGTCACTAAGATTTCGAATCCTCTCTCCCTCTCTAATGGTCTTTTGATTCAAAAATTTCGAGAACTTCAAAAAAATAAGTTGGGCGAACATTGTGCAAAATGGCAACAAGAACTGACCAGCCTGGAAATTCAACTATTCAGAACACTCTCATGACATGTCAGTGCAAAACGTGAATTTTCTATCCTTATCTCATGTCAACCAGTGTACCTTCCATATATATAAGCCCTCTGAACGTCTTCATTTCAACGTTCACTTCGAAACACATAGTCACTGATATTCCCCTCTTAATGAAATGCAAGAAGGAAATTGGTGACTGCTATGCTAACTGTCCTTTCAAATAATGTTTTCGAGAAATTTTTTCGTCAAACCTACAGTGAGGTATCGTGAGCAGATTTCTATATTTGCCCACATGATATTTCGGTGACAAGTGGGAAATTGCAGTACTACCATCCTCCTCCTCAAAAGTCCCTCCGAAAGCCACACTGATTCCAAAGTCTACCAAAAAATGCTTCCACCCTCATACATTCAGTATGTACGAGATTATGGGATGAATAAACGAATTTGTGCAAATTTGCGCCTCTGCCAGAAACGACAAATTCCCTTCTCTCAAAACTTTGTCCATGTGGGAATGAATAAAATGAATAAAACCTGTCACACATTCTGAAAAGAACACCCAAGTCTACCGAGAAGATTCCTGCTGGGAAATGCATATACTGTGTCAGTTTACATGACTGGATATCGATCATGCCACCCCTGGCACACTTCATTTCGTAATAGTACTAGTCGGATCAATCCTCGCAGAATCAGCTGCAGTAAAAGACGTTAATGTACAACAAACCGGTTGAGCTCGAATTCGCTCGTGAACACAAAATTTAGACTGCCCCTGCCACGCAACATATCTCTCCCCCTGTCACGCTTGCTAACGCATACGCACTTCAAGCCTACATTGATTCGAGTTTGCGCACTATAGAGCGTGCGGCAATATGTAGAATGCATCCCAGATGATCACGATTTCAACATCTTCGAATAAATACTGTAGCTAAAGAGAAATATACGCCCGACCTTTCAAGAGCGCCTCAAAAATAAAGCGTTAAACGAATTACATCAGGCTGCGACAAAACAAGAGGCGACAATGAAGAACGTTTTACTGAAGCACTGTAATGGAATAAACAGAGATAATTGGCTTCTTCTGACCCCAATAAAAACGACTCTTTCATGTTTAAAAATATCTATCACGGCAAACTTCTGACGCCTAAGAGTTCATTTTCAAGGATATTTTTCGGCGAATGCACACAGAGACGACCTTACATTATAATGTTCTTGTCAAACATTCGCAAAAACGTTTGAAAAATGAGGAACGAAAAATGAGGAAGAAAACGGTACAAGATATGACATCCCGAACTGGACCATAATGAGAAATCTCGTTTGTTGCTTTTGCCAGCACCACACAAATTCTGTCTGAGGCACCCTACTGCAAAATCGTGTCTGCAAGTATGTGTTTGTTTGTTTGTCCTGCTCTTTCGCCTGCAAAAGACTTGACGAATAAAACCCCTCACATACGGTAACCATTCCGAATCTTCGATTTCTCTGTTTCACACATCTTATTTGCGGGTGATGAACGGAGAGTAGAAGTAGCAACTCATAAGCTAACTCACAGACATCATGAAACCTGAAAAATGAATTTTCTTTTGCAACGGTGGAATTGGGAAAATCGGAAATGAAGGCATCGCTTCGGCGTTACTGTGTGACTTGTGCCTGCGGCTCATGCAGTAGGTATAAATCTTGCTAATAGCGACCGACCTCCTTTATCCCTCTAGTTCGCCTTTCCAGTAACTGTGGCACAGGACTAGAACTTAGAAGCAAAGCGGCAGATCACATAGCAGTAGCCGCTGCTGAAAGCAAAAGAAGGAACTCGTTTTTTGGACGCTATTGCAGAACAATAACAATGAAATAAGGAGAAAAGTGAAGGTGTTCTTAAGCGCCTTCGAAGAAGGTATGCCGGAGAGGATGAAAACGAAGGACAAATCCGACGAAATATCTCCAGTACAGTTCAATCTGAAAACAAAATTCCAAGCGCCATCCTCTAACAGATATTTGCTTTCCCTTTTCCTCCTCTCTGACCTCTCCCCTCCCCTTCCACTCTGCTTAGGTTGAAACATTTCTCCGTTAGGACGTTATAAAGTTTTCACTTAACAATATCCTGTGCGCTAGACCAGCCACTCATGAATGTGAAGATCACCCACTAAGAGCGCAAACGGAGGCGTCGCTAATCCGCACGCTGGATATAGCATCCTCATGGCACAGCGTAATACGCTGAGTGCTTCGGACCAAGTTGCTGGAGCACAAAACTTTTGGAACAAATGGCTGCGTACAGCAGAAAAATGAAGCTATAAGACGCAATGTGCTAAACTGGTGAATTGCCAGATGACCGTGGCCAGTAACGCTTCCGTCCAAATTCATAAAAACTTGGCAGTGAATAGCTGTGGTTCTTGAGAATGATCGTAGAAGCATATTGCACACGACTCACCTTCCAACGAATATCTACGTAAATATGATACTGATTCTGCGTTCATTATTTTTTAATGTGAAATATGTGGCTCATTTATTGGCAAGCTTTAAAATCATATTTTTCACTACGGAAGTGAAGCTGAATGGTATCACTATTATAAACGAACTTAATTGATATGATACAATCGGATGACTCGCCAGTATAATTAGAGAAGCCGTCGAAAATTTTATGATCTCGATTGACTTCTCACCAGCATTTAGAAATCCCAATCTCGCCCAGTGTAGTCATTGTATACAACCTAATTATAATTAAGTTTTAATTCATGAAAACCCGAAATTTGCAGCTACGCCTTTTCTCGGATTAAAAAAAGACGAAAGAGGGGAATGATAGGAGTTAGGTCGCGGGGTGAAGCAGGTGATCATGAAGGTCGTCGTGCAATTTTCACGGAGAAAATACTTAGTCCTACACCAACAGTAATAGCAATACTCAGTCCGCTCCTACTTACAAAGGCGTAATAAAAAAGCTTTTGCCTTTAGGAAAGCGGAGATATACTTTCATGCGAATCAACTTACGACCTTCGAACCACAGCTTTAAACAAACGCCTTGCCGTCAATTATAATTTACCAAATTTTGCACCACACCCCAGTTCTCCCAGTTTTTACTCTACCCATGTGCTTTCATTACTACAATGAACCACTTGCAGTGTAAAGTTATTGCCAGGAAAGCATTTCTAACATTTAAAAAAGACAAAGACAGCCATTGCATATGCACCGATCTGCAAGCGATCATCCGGTAAGAACTTGAGGGGATCGTGAGTCAGTAAGTACTTCTTTGACTCATACTTCATTCCAACATTGTAGTCATACAACTGCGACTAGTGCTAGATATTTACAGTCAGTGTTACTGCTCCTACCGCAGCCCCTGCACGTTTACTTCTACAATAAGTATCAGTTACTATTACTATCTATATATCCACATGTACCACTGACAGTGCTACTTAAGAAATGTTATCGGTACTAATTAAATCTACTTTATTATCTCCTTAACATTCGATATCACTTACACAACTTGATTGTTAATGGCAGCCTTATTTAAATCTAAGCATGAGCGGCAATAGAGAACTGTACGAATATCACTTTTCTTATTACTGTTGCCGCCGCAATGAACCGTAATGTCGCATATTACTTCACAGCATAATATGGATGCAAGTATAGTGTCACCTATCATTCCCGAGGCACGGTGTAAGTGTATATGGACCAGGCGAAGTGCGAGTTACTACATGTTTAGGTGGGAAAAAGGGCAGTTGCTGTAGATATGCGTTGTTCGCTTGTTGAATATACTGCAGTGACAGATGTTACAGACAGTAAGGTCTGAGAAAGTGTCTCAGGAAGCTAAAGTGTTTGGCCACACGGTGATACGCCAAAGATTTTCTACTTATTGAAGGTTCATAGGATAAAATTAAACTTTGAATACTGAAAGGACAGCCAGTTCGAACAGTTGCCCGCAGGCCGTGAAATTCAATTCCGCACTGAGAGGATTTTATATTCGCGAAAAAAAGACAATAAAAAACAAAACAAAAAAATAAAGGAAAAACGACTATAAAATTACATTTGCGAAACCACATAACTAAATGAGGCACCAGATGAAGTTGAAGGACACCAGGTATGGCTAATTATGGTGCACCTAAACGGATTTCCTGAATAACCAAATTTCAACCAACATACGCAGTCTTGGGGCGCAGACCTCAACCGGGTATGTCCGTTCAGGAATGAAAAAATGGATGGAACGAAAAAAGGTGAGGTCGGGATACCTAACAATGGTTTTCCACCTATACAACTTCATACCTCACATTGGAATAAATTCGCCCTTTCAGCTCATTCTGCACAGGTAGATGTGGTGTAGGTCACCCTCAAAAATGTTTCACCTACATTTGTAAATGCCTCACCAACTAAAAAATTTTTCGGAAGGCGTGAATGTTAGCCTATGGTTTTTCAGAAAAACCTACAAACGCTGTGTTACGTAACCCGTTCAGCGCTTAGGAGAGCAAAACTCGTCCACAACTTACATATCCAAGTGAAACAACAGATGAACCGATTTTATGCCTCTAGGTGCTCCGACCCAATGCAACGGTATTTCACATATGGCATCACAACAGCGTTGAAAATATCTCTTCACTAAACAATCACTTGGCGCAGCTATTTTTACCCGACTTCTGTAATTTACGCTGGTTAGCAACTTATCCAACGAGAAACTTGATGCAATGAAATTTTCCCTTGCAGTGCTAAAAAGTGCGGAAATGCGGAGTTAAGATCATTATGATTTCGTTTCATGCGTTTTAGTGCAATGAGCACGTAAGCAGACAGCGCTGTGCAGCAAAATTTTCACTGGTAAGTTTTCTCGACCTGTGTTATAACTGTTCTCTTGAGGACCATCATAAGCGTTTTCTCACCCAATCAAATTGTGATCGACGATGATTAAAGAGATGACATATAAGGTAGACGATGTTAATCAAAAGGTGGTTATTCTAAAGTACCTTTCCAAAATTGACCGCATCCCACTAACTCGTTGTCAACTCACAGACTACTTGAATATTTAGATGGCCTAAACAAATGCTACCTCTAGAATGTTTCTTCCACTCTTTTGAAGATAAACATTACGCTCTGCAATTCTGATACGGTAATTTGCTTACAACGATTTCTTCTTCGTGCGGGAGACCTTAATGTGCACTTGATCAATCCTCGCCACCGCCTTTCGCCTCTTATTAACAACTTGCGCTCCGAATAAAAACTCTAGATTCAAATTAAGGGCAGATTATCCTCGAAAGGAGAGAGCTCTCCAATGTGAGCATTTTTCCACGGTATTAAACTTGATGAACAAATTGGACGGTGGATGTTGCCAAAAGCTTAAAACTAGCAACAGAATCACCCTCCGCGGGGTTTAACCCCATCCATTACGAACCATCACCTAGCAACCACTCATTACTTAGCGCTGCATTTCTACAAACATGGAAAACCGCGAGCAACTTCTATTTATCGTTCCTATCGTTGAACGATAAGGCACTTGAGGAACTTTTGTTGGGCTAGAGTAGGTTTTTGTTTTTCAAAACCTGCAATACCTTTTTCATGTAATTTTATGAGTTGAGACAGGAACGCTGAAAAAATAAAACCATTTCATCCTGCGCTTCAAGATTTGTGTGATCTAAATTCAGCTGCCGGAGTGAAATAACAAATGATTACGGATTAAGCTTAAAAGGAGAGCCAAAAGACAGTGGAAACGCAGTCAGAATGGGAGAATGATTTCGACTGCTAAGTGATATGTTGTTACGCTAAGTGCTGAGTTGTTTTTTTTTTGCATCCTTATGGACTACCCAGCATGCCGCTTTATGGCTATCACAAACACGACACACATTACTCTTTGGCAAGTTTTGACAATGATGTCTCTCTTTAAATGAAGAGATTGATGTGTACACAGTATGACGTTAAACTGCTGTAGACTGACGCCAAAGGACATGAGTTGCTAAGGCAGAGAAACAAACGGCGCACTTTTTATATAAGTCAAAGTGAATTATGAAGGAAAGTTTAGCGCGCTTCCATCATCTATGGTCAGACGATGTTAATTTCGGTGCACAAAGTGAGATATTGCTTTCAGAGAAGTGATCTTATATGGCGCATAGTTATAACTTTAATTTTGGAAATGAGAACTGAACGTTGACTTCGAAGAGCAAACCAAAAAGTTTTTTAGATTTTTATTTAACGCCATTATTTTCATAGATTTATTAACGATATGAAAAGCAAATTCCTACGAATCCATCAATCATCGATGGCAACGCAAAAATGAATAAATAAATAAAACTGAACTGAACGAAACTGCCATCCGAAAATTGAAGTGAAAACTTCGACTCATTATTTCGTAAAATTCCTACAAAAGTCTTCAAGTCTTCAAGCACAACGAACGCCACGTGAAATGCCACCTCTGAGTCACAATATTTGTTAGAGAGAAGAGCGTCGTTGATTCGTAACGCGCAACTGCCCTTGATTGCTCTATGTTAGGGTGGGGCTACCTGCCCATTGTGGGATGTGACCAGTTGTATACGCACTCGCTCACATAACATAGGTCGGCAGTGCACAGTGGGGTGCTTTTTTAATACCAACTTTTTTTGCCACTGAAAATGAACATCACTTCCGCATTTTCACAGCATAATACCGCGATGTTGCTTCTATACCTCCACTAGTAGCACAGGCGAGCACATTATAACACTTTCCTCAATGAATCTAAGAAACACTACCTAACAGTAATATTACGATGATTTCAAACTGAGAAAATTGAAGCACGGAGCTATATGTTTCGAACTTCGACTGCATTTGACACCCATAAGGTTTCTTGGGCGAGATCAAATAACGCACTGAAAATAGAACACAATCCCGATGCTTTTATGACGCTTATAATTAAAAATTCCCCTGACTCTGAAGCGCAGAACAGAAAAGACAGTTTTTCTCGAAGGCATGATAAAACTAACACAGGGTTTTGGGTACACAACACTCCAGACACGAGGGAACTTTATTGTGATGGAGGTATCTGAAGTTAGAAAAACTACAAAGAATATAAAGACGGTAAAGAATTTAAGCGAAATTGAACAGTGGTAAAGTGATCAGCAAGTTTTATGATACTGACTTTATTGGGGAATTTGCTGTTGGTTGCTTTCGGGTAAAGTCGGTGACCTTCCGGCTTTTTGCAGGGGGCAAACCGGTTTCTTATGTTTCATATTCTCCACCTACCATAAGCTACAGTCCTCACCATCCCTTTCATCTAAAAAGTGAACGCATATGAGCTCTCATGAACAAACGAAGGGAATAAAATGTTGCGTGAACCTAAACCGAGCGGGCAAAATAACATTAGCGACGTACAAGGATTTCCACGAACTCGGAAACGTTGCCTTATGTAGTTAAATGCGTTCCACCGCAGCTGGAAATTTACAGATAACATGATACGCCACACGATTTCCTCAATAGTTGCAAGCATCCGCATAGATTTGCAGGGAATTGAATGCGGACGACTGCGGAAGGGTTGGTTCAACATAAAGGAGACACGGATACTACAAACAACAGCGTTGTGCAAACAGACGAGCAGACTAGCAGACAGACATATTATACGCTACAGATATGAAAGCGCGATAATGCGCTCACGCATAAAAAGACGAGTACACACTTAACTACTACGCAGCATTAGCTTTTGCTTTTGAAGGGTATAATATATGTCGGACAGGTATAATATATGATGGATGCAAAAGAACAAAAAAAACTTAGAACCAGGGAAGCGTATAAAAGGGCTGACACAATACGCATTTGCGTAATCCCACACGGCTCAGCGAACAATCACTTCTTGTAATGCAAAGGCTAAACACAGCATTTCACTAGACGTGATTTATCGGAGGAACCGAAGATGCAAAAAATCTAAACCAAAAAACTGCTCCCTACCTGTATTTGCAAGTTGACTACGCAAAATTTCTTGGAATGCATGAATTGAAATTCCTCAGAACACTCCCTTCCTATACCTCTGACCACCAAAATATCTGCTACATTCGTGTCACTTGAGGAGATGTTTATACTGAAGGTAGGGAGCAGTTCTGGGGAAATGGGTTGAGTGAGGGGAGGAGCTGGAGGGAGAAAAGAGAGTAAGAAAATGCGCATTTCCATGGCCTTAGTTTAATCCCCTCACTCTTAACTAATTTAAGCAGGCATCCAAAAACCACTTATCAGCAAGACTGAATTGCCTAAAGTAAGTAATAGCAAATGTTACTGTCTGAAATTAGTGCTCCACTCGGCATATTGAAGTAGCAGGTTAGACAGGAAAAAAAATGAAAGCAAATTGCAAGGCGCCCCAAATAAACCTCCGAATTCTTCAATGTTTCTAATTTCTTCGGTTTCTTCAAACTGTGCTAAAGTCAATTTCGTGACGAATAGTTCAACGATTTACTTTTAATTCAATAAACTTCATGCACCAATTAAAGGATCCAATTTAAGGGGTACGTTCGACGTTTGCGAAGATTTCAATTTAAGAAGTGCTACATTACTGCTAAATTACTCAATAATACTATACACCTCCTACGAGTCACTTAAAATCTTGTCGTGGAAGCAACAATCAAACTTACTAGCAAACACAAAATTCACTGCGAAACAGACGGATAGTGGAAAACCGACGCCACAACGACGTTTGTTAATGCAACGTAAAATCTGCTAATAAACAAACGTGAGAATACAGCAAAATGATTTTGAGATAAGAACATAACCTAATGGGGCAATTTTGTCAATGCACGAAGACTGAAATAAGCCAAGAAGCTTGCCTTAGATTCCGGCTCATCGGAATAGCACTTCCATTCAATAGCAACAACTGATAAACATATGCAGCAATTCACTTACGACTTTCGAAATTAAGCACTACAAAACTTCTTCACACTCACAAATGATGCTGACCAAATTTCCTAGCCGAAAATTCCCAAGTTGAAGTTAGCGCATAGTCAAGCATAAGTCCAACGTAGAGCAAATATGAGCCATTAGAATGAGGTACTGAGGATGGAAAAAATATCACGACGACTGCATAGAAGAAACACCTCAGAATATATGGTGAATGCGAAATTCGAGAGGAAAGAGTATAATTGCTCGAACAAAAAATGCAACAATAAAAAAATTGCATCACAGTGCAAAATGATGCAAATACTAACTAATCAGTTAGCCACTGTCTGCACGCTCAAAGACGTCACTGTTGCGAAAAGCAAGGAGCTAATTCAAGGCACGATTTTTATGCAATATACCTGCAAAATGTAAGTCGATGTTAACTATTGCACTCGAATTTCCTTGTGTATTTACTTTCGATTTCCATCGCTTTACTCTTGAAAAATACTGCTTTCCCCTACTTTAAAATCTAGCTGTTGCTTACATAAACACAACTATTACCTACGATAACGCACGATAACGTCAGTGAAACTGCTGAAGCGAGTTTGTGATGAGCTTTCAGATTTCGCTGAATGAAGTACATCAGCGGCAAAGATTGATATTCGGATGTTCAGAAAACTAATTACTCTTCCATGAATGAATCAACAAGCGGACCTTTTTCCACTTTTAGGTGCATAATTCGCGGCAAATAGCTCCGGCCAAACTTGTCCAACTTTTGCAAAAGCCGTTCATTGTACGTCCCAGTACGTAACCGAAGCAACGCTGAAATTACAAACCTTTAAATAATATGTTGAAAGTCAAAACACGATCTAAGGAAAAAAGGACTTGAAAAAGCGCCTTAAAGGAAAACAAAACACAGTAAAACTGCTCCAAGATATACACGCGACGCTACTATAAGTCCCTACTGCAAGACACCATGAAAAATGTCACAGAAACTGCAATGCGACCCTCGCATATAAGCATAAGTTCCCACTTCCCGTGCAATAAAATATAAAATTCACTGCTACAGCAACTGTAAAATTTACTGAACTGAACTGCCGTCTTTACACATGTTTTAGGCTACGCTGTTTATACAAACTGCATATCTATTTCAGACCATTTTTAAAACCGTTTATAAAGCCGACTGCGAAACTGTCAATACGGTCGAAATAAACTATAGCTCCATGGAAGCCGGTTCGTTTGTATGCTGCTGGCTAAACTGTTATGCACTGTCAACGAAATGCTGCGTTATACCATCCTAAAGTGAGAAGTTCATTCCTTCAGAATCTCTGGAAACTTTTCGAAGCGAACAGAGGGGAGCACTGATGAGGGATCTTTCATAGTGAACAGGAATCACAGCGAACAGAAAACGTGTATTGACAACACTTCGTAACGCACCGACAGCACATTTAAAGAACATGCAAAAAAGCGGATGGTATAGATAAAGAGTCTTCCAGGATACAGATGAATTTTCAAACATTAATCCGAACATCATCCAACCACTTCATACACTGCGCAATGGAAACTGCAACGTATTGCGAGCTCACCGCCTTACATATGACTCTAATATGACCAGTCGAATTTTACGTACAATGTAGGAAAGAGCATGCAAGATCCCGGTCTTCAGAGTACAAGAAATTTAACGCGACTTCCAATTTTAAACGTCATTATCCTCAAGCATTACATTCGGCGCACTGTGCCTGTTCGAAGATTTTAAGAAGAAACTGTGATGATCGCCAACCCTCACTGCCCTCTTAAAGTTAGACGACATTAGTGCCTGAACATAAAATAAATAAAGTCCTCCTATTACATTTCCTGAAGAGCTAATTGTCACTCACAGAGCTGCTGCAATGAAACTGCGCGAATGCTGTCTCTACTCAATTTACGATTCACAACTTCTGAGGCTCCTACCGTTCACAGTTTTTCGACGAATTTTGAGCACGAACATGAAGTTCATAACTTTTAGAGCGCCTAACATGGTGAACGACTTTTTGTTTAGAATAAGGAGGCTACTAACATCTGTATGCTCTCAAGGCTTTTTATAGAGGGCTGGGTTAGTCTTTGAAACTGGTGAAGTCATCCGCTTTTGGGTGGAAATGACGAAAAGATGTTTCTAAAAATGACTTTATTCAATTTTTATATTCAACTTCAAAGATAAATATTTTTAAAAAAATTCTCTAGCATGAACACCATAACATAGTAAGCTGAAAAGATTCTAGACAAAGCAACTTCTGAAGCCTATGTTCAAATTTTGCAAACACACAGACGGAGATAGGGAAGGGGACGTGGGGAGGGGGGAACGTTTGAACAGAGACTGCTCATGCTCGCCGTCCATCATAACTGCTAAAACACTGAAAAGGCGGCAAGAACACCGAGTGGCCAACTTCAGTGCGCAGTCGCTTACCGAGTTTTCAAAACTTTGTAAGCTAAGAAATGTTATAGATGGGTGCTGAGCACTCTCAGAGCGACTTTCTGGCCAGCAAAACTACAAGCCCCCTGTTCATCATCCCAGAACTTTTCTTCATCGTGGTTTTTGCGCATATCTTCCACCGCGACATAGAAGCAACTGATTCCACTTACATTCGAACTGACTCTGGCAGCACCGAGGCTTGTGACTGATGTTCCTCAGATACAGAATCACTCCCTCTCCATCACGATCAAATCGCCTTCTCTTTCCTGTGATTACTATACATTCCTACATATTCCTCATTCCCTCCCCTGGTATGCCCAATTCGTTCCTTCTCGTTGGTTTATTTGTAACATTAATATTAAACAACCGCCTGCAAAATCAACGACAAAAGATTAGTCCTTCCAACTAAACGGTCCTAAACTACGGCCTTACCGGCCATATTTGACTGTCTTTCGTCTTAGAAACCAGCAACGCTGACGGAGGTGCCATTTCCCTACGTGTAGGTGTCTGTCTCTATGCCCAGACGTTTCAACCCACTAGCGACCAAAGCTAAGATAACCGAATTTGAAAAGTAGGGACTGTACCTACTGAACAAGATATCGTGCTATTTAGGAGACAATGATATATTGCTATAAAACTTGCAATCTGTCCAACTAACAATTCGACACAATCAAAGAACAGACGATCACATTACAGTTAACAAACAGCACTGACACGGGCACTTATTCCCTGATTCTTGGTGGGAATGGCTAGCCCAGTGGACAGAAATAGCGTCAGCGTCATCCAGACGCATCCCTTCTGTAACAGACTGATGGTGAGAGTGAGTTGTCCCACGTAATCAGCAGTCACCTACAACAAATTCAAAGCGAAATAGCGTTTACTCGATGTTAAAACGAAACGAAATGAAAGAGTTTGAGCCTCTAACGAATAACGAATGAAACTAGACGATACGGACGAAGTCCGCTGGCGAGAAGGAAGGATGCTCAAAAGCACAGTTTAGGTGATCAGAATACCAAACTGATAAAAATCCCAATCCTTCTTCCCGATTTGTTTGATACGGTCACTCACCAGCCTTCCCTCATCTTAAGGTCAAGTCCGCTTGTTGAATGAAACCTTCTCTATATCTGCCGCCTGCTCCGATAGTCCTGGCCAACCTTTGTGATGATAAGCAATTCACTTCACGTGTGGAATTTTTGGATTTTTTTCCGTAAATCATTGGGTGTAAATGATGTCCGAAAGATAGTAATCCCTTGTTCTACTGTGTCTGTGGCTGTCGTTCTCCTTTGTGACCAGAAAAGAACTACCAACGCCACAGCTATTTTATAACAAATTTATGAGTACTCGGTGAACTCGTAAACCACATTATGATATACAATTCTAGAACGAGAAGATTCCAGAATGACAACAGACTTTCAGTCAAAGTCACTTTCTATCTTAAACTCACAACTGCAAGCAATATCCAGATAACTTTCAGCTGTACACAATCTCTACCCTCCGCCTATGTGAATGATCCATTATTGAACTCATCCAAGGAAGATTTTTTCCTTTCAAGTTTCGCTGTTGATTCCTACGTTCTTGATGAAGCCATATGCGCACTCTACCTCCTATGGTGTCTGGATGCATGTGAATGCGCTTACGATCTTCAAGAAAATGCATGTTGTTAATCGGAATTTATCACAAGGATACGCATAGTGGCGAAAAATGTTGCAAACAATACGAGGGGTAACGCTGTAATTAAGCAAGGAAGGCGGACCTTGAGTGGGTTCTTTTGAAAACAACTCCTATGTGCTCCTTTTCTGACTCCAACTTCCGAGACCGCTTGGAAAGATTTACGCCGAAAGGAATTTTTTTGGGAACAAGAGGACAGCGACTGTAGCCGCGGGATAAGATGGGAATGCAGTACCATTAACGAAAGCACTGCGCGACACTGAATGCATGAAACTGAAATAGAGGCTGTCATATCCTTCGTGGAAAGGTGAAGTGCTAGCATTCAAACGTTTACTATCTCGTATCTTGCGTTTACGACTCGCCAATCCCTCAAAGTTTCCTACGCAAGCCGTTGAAAGCTAGGCAAAACGGGAACGGGAAGTCCCCTATCCAATTCCGGTAAAAAGCACTGTTAAGGAACCTCATTTGTTATCCCTTCCTAATAATGTGATCAGTTCAATGCAATAGCGCGAAAAACTGTTAGTGGCTATGTGCTAGTGGAGAAACTCGCTTCTCCGCCCATATTAGTGCAATGCTTTTTACGGGAACATCGTTCCGTTTCCGGCCTCGCTGATACATACGCCTATTTCTTGATCTCTTCATGAAGAAACGAATGCGTGCTACAGTTTTTGCTTCTCGAAGCTCTCCCATAATGCTCCATGTTTGCCAATAGCAAAACAAGGAAGAGAAGTATGTACCTTACAACAGGAAAATTGAGGATGACAAAAGAAACCTTCTCTAACATTTTTCCGACAAGTTCTGATCTAGGCGCATGCAGAGTCCTATCTTTGTCTTATTCACGCTACTCCGGTCTGTACGAGAGGTAATTTCACTGATTATGGATGAGAAAAGACAATCCAATGAGAAGTTTTGTAACGCTGTTTCTTCGTCCACTCTCCAGTATTGAACTGCACCTACAGCTACAGCTGGGAAACCTGCGCACGCAGTGATAAGCCAAAAAGACTTAGGCAATACAAACAAGTCTCAGTAAGCAGGTATAAGTTTAAAGGACAAGTAAAGAAGACCGCAATGAGCAAAAACTTTCACAGGCACCCAACCTTCTCCACCAAAATCCTTTTTAAAAAACACAGACTACCTCATCCCACAAAAATTGGTAGTCAGCAAAGTGGAGGTCAAGATATTTTACCTCTTGTGAATTTAATCTTCGATGTTTTAGCTTATTTAAGCTCCTCAAATTTCCGAGGGCGATTATTTCTTAGCTACGCAACCCACTGCAGCCATGGTGCTTCCCGCTTCAAACCAACTCTAAGCTGGACGAGGATGGTTTGGATTGAAATCACCGACACAAGCGACGAGGTCGGAAATGGCAAAGCTTAAACAACCCGAAACACTTACCTCATCACTACATCCCAGCGTTTCAAAACTCGTACCTGAAAAAAGACGACATTCACTGCCCACACTTCATCAAATCCACCTTCAACCATTTCACCACCTCTCAACCACTGTCCACTGCTTCCCATCCGTTCCCAATACCTCATTATTAGGTAGCGCAAGCCTGTCACCACAAAACCAATGTTTTTACTCCCCACACTTGAACCCACCTCACATTTCTGCTCACAGTGCAGTCTATTGGCCACTATATCAACGTTAGTCTGACAACTCATCGACAGCTCGCAAAACAGTTTCCATCCGACCATACAACCCCTTGCACCATAACACGCTGTTTGCAAACGTCCGATAGAATCGACAAAACTTTACGAAACACTACACCTCCACTCCTCAACGAAGCAGCCAAAAGTAAAACAGGACGCAAACCACTATCGCCATTTATCGGCCTATCACGATAATAGGAACCGCATCCTGTCGAGTCCTGTAAATAGCTTGGATGGGAGAGGAAGGCACAATGCAATCCAACGGGACCTGATTCTAACTTCGTTCCTGACTCAGTAAGAGACGAGGTGATTCGAAGATGGCAGCTACTAATGAACAACCCTATATTTTCACTCCTCAAATGGAGAACGTGAATCTCATGTGAAGATGATACGCAAAACCACTCGCAAAGAGAAGGAAAAACTTCATTCGATCAAAAAGATACGTTACACTTTTCAAACCGCTTGAACATCGCTCAAGCCCGCATACTCTTGCGACATAATACTATAATTCTACCTCTTTCTACCCCCTGCAAATATATAATAAAATATGGCGCTGAGGTGTACTTGAATGAATTAAGACCACAAAACCACCGAGTATGAAGAACTGAGATACCTCTCCACCTCATCTTAGGGGTCGAAATAACAGGATATTCCTTTTACCTGACGAGGTGATTCGAAGATGGCATCTACACGTTCTTGGGCTTCATCGCTTGTGCGATGAAGCCCAAGAACTTCCTGTACACGTAAGCTGTGTGGCACAAGAAAATGCGACAAGCCGCTCATCTAAGAGGAGAGTGCTCAAAAAGCACGAATTCAAGCCAAGCACCTCAAATCCCAGAGAATGACATTTACCTGACCTGACCTGCACTCTTATACCACATTTTCACTGAACAGTGCGCACTTTATACCACTTTCACTTTAAAAAAAGAAAGAAATAACAAAGTAGATGAGCTGGTTGTGTCACGCATATATCAGGTATTGCCAATATCATAAGACCGCATCGCTGGAGCGTTTTACAACTTCTGGTTTACACGAATCATTAATATGTGCAAAAAGTTATCACAGCAACGAACATTGCAGTTAGATGAGCAAAATGCTTGAAGTGAACTGTACACGGAGATTTCAATTCCACGATCGCATGCATCACCATCATATTCGGATATTCAAATTCGATAATAGATACACGGAACGAACTTTAAATCACTCGTTATTGACCTGGAGAAGAGCGAATCGCGCTCAACAAAAAATGTCGTACGAATTGCCTTCTTGAGGCACGTCCTCCACAGAATGCCTCCGAATGCTGAGCGATGAGGGCGTCATAAACGTGACCATTAGATATTTACTTCCACACTTTAATTACACCATCGCGTGAAGAGGAGATCAAAAACTCACCACAACATAGCATGTCCGATATGGAACTACGGTGACACACACTTACCTGCAATTATTCGGGCGCTTTAAACGAGTCCCACTACAACAGATATTACACATATGACGCCATTAGCATAAAGCAAAAAAAACTACACGAACTTTGGCTATGCCACGACGTCATAACGCTGAATTCACCAACCTCAAAACATGATTATAATTCAGAGACATAAAACCACGACTACTAATGCATATAATTAGCCTTTCTGACTATTGAAGTCATGAAAGCGGAAATCATACTTGGTGACTGTGAAGAGCATAAAACGATACTGACGATAAAAGGATTAACAGCATGAAACGTAAACGGAAAACAAATTGAAATTATGTTGGCGCAGAAAGTGAAGTAAATGCCAGCAAGAAACTAGAAAGAAGACGTAAAGCTGTGTCTGGGCAAAATTTCGCACATTTATGCGCGTCATAACGATCAACTAACTTCATGGAGGAAAAACACCGAGGAGAATAACTTGGAATTCTGAGCGAAAACAGAGAATGCTATATGGTAGTTTGAAAAGGTCACTTCAACTGGAAAAGTGGGAGAAACACTAAAAATTAAACGAAAAACGAAAATACTATTAAAAGTCAATATCGATATCTGATACCAACAGCAGCACATATCGAAAGCAATCCTGCGATTGAAACACTCCCTCCTTTGATGGAGTAGCATCGAAACATTCTATTTGCTTGTAGGCAAAAAATGAGCAATCACAGCAACAAACCTGTGCCTCCAATGGGCTATTTGAAAGCGCAGGTGATGAGCGTTGTTTCTTCTCAAATGCCTCTTCATAGAACACCTCCACCATTTCGAAGGTGGACCTTTTTATTGTGCTTCGCAGTGAACTGCTGCTTATCGCCTCTGGTGTGCGCTTTTCAGGACCCGACAAATAATAGCATTCCTTCGGATTCAGCAGGTTCCACGATCGCAATGCACCAACGCTGTCACCGGTGAATATGCGACCCGTAAGTGGACATGTTGCCAATGCCGTTGTAACATTTTTGTCCTAAAGGTCGATTGGGGTTCCGATGAGCTCTTTTAAGCCACACCATTCAACACCACAACATCACCGTAACTGGATTTTCCAATGAGTTCCACGATCAACAATTACAACAAAGGGAACCGCCACAGTCAGCATATTCCAATTTTTCTTTCTTGAAAAGCATCTTTATAAACGATGACAAAACTCCAGTTGATGAATATTTTTGAACAAAAACGCGAAATGGGTTTTTAGAACAAAATACCGTAATTCCGGAGGACTGAAGTAAAGACGGAATAACTTACATCAGCATAATTGAAGGGTTTTCGTGCAGAAGTCGGCCATAACACATATGATCTCTGTGAGGTCTCCAGTTTCCACCGGCTTAACTCGCCACTACAAGACGACGATGTCCACACTTCGCTACATAGTCGTCCATGGCCGTCGAGTGGAAAGGCTGGCCAGCATCGCAGCATCCTACACAGTTTGTTCGGATGAGGCCAGTTGCTCACTTCTATACCGAACCTGAAATATGACCTCTTCTGATAAAATTACGGCTCCTTCCCTCAGGTTTGTTGTCAGTGGAAAGTGCGCAAATGTAAACTGCAACAAGTTGAAATGAGGCCGCTCCCCTCGCATTCTTCCCATCACAAGGGATTTTCGAACTAACCAACCTGGCATGTCTCATAAGTTTCCTCTTTTTTCCAGAGGAATAAATAACGAACAGTAATTTGAGAAAAAGGGAAGAAATTCCAATGAAACGACGAGGCCGTCGCTTGTGCGATGAAGCCCAAGAACTTCCTGTACATGTAAGCTGTGTGGCACAAGAAAGTGCGACAAGCCGCTCATCTAAGAGGAGAATGCTCAAAAAGCATGAATTCAAGCCAAGCACCTCAAATCCCACAGAATGACATTTCGGTTGGTTGACGTAAGACACATCCAGTTCTGGCCAACTGGATCGACACAAAACGACGTTATCAGACCATAGGCGTTGTTGATGCGATGACTCCAAAGCACCAGTGGTTTCCTTCCAATACCGCCGTTAGTCGGCATCCTTGAAATAATACTTCAAGCATACATTAACGTACAAAAAAAACAGTTCCACAAGAAACAAACATTACAACCTGAAAACGATGAAGAACGGTGGCAAACCTTTAAGGAATCATCTAGAACCTCACTTTCTATAAAAGCAAAAAAAAAAACAAGAATATTTAAGCAAAGAAACATATACTATCACTTCTCCATTAACTTTAAAATTAACGAGGGAAACAAATCGGAAACTCAAGCGAAACAACTGTTGTGAAACCTCAGCTAAATGACCAGAGATGAATAAATTTCGAAACAACAGATGGGAAGGGGTGGATCTATGCAAAGGTCCTTAACTTGGTGAGCTTTTTGGGGGGAAAATACAACTCAGCAACTACAAATTTTCGATCATCTGAAATATTAATGATTAAGGAATTATGCTTTCCGTCTGCCTCGCACGACCGTTCATTCTAACCTTTGTAGGTTGGCGGTAATTAACTTTAGCTCATCCAGTGCCTTCCCTCGGCTTTGAGAAAATAAACTTATCAACGACAAAGACCAAGATCGACTTTCAAGTTTCAGCTGTACTAGCCGATTCTGCAAGAATATACCGAAGAGTGGAAGTGTGCAACAGCGTCAAGTGAGTGAAAACTTCCAACAAAAAACCTTTACTGATGATCAAAAAAACTTTGCTCGGACAATGCGCTAAACTTTTTTGCCGATGAATCTATGGATTGCTTCCTGTTAATCACAACGGAATTTTCCATTTAAGTCTACAAAAATTCCTCTCAAAATCTGCATAAGAAGTTTTCTGGAGTACTCTGAACATCGTACCCCTTATCCAATACCATTACTGAGGGCACATCAAGCCGAACAGAATTCTCCTACGCTATGTCCTACTTGCAACAACCGAAACGAAAAAAATCTCAATCTGACCTGCAATCAAGGCAAAATATACTGCCGTGATGAGTGAGTACGTAGAGCACGTTGTCGCTGGCATAGAGTTCAACTGGTGGGCCGTCCTCATCTTTCTCGAATCCGATCGTCGTTATGAAAGCCATCCTCTCAGCATCCACCACCGTAACGCGACAGTCATCACTCGCAATCGCTAGACGTTTTCCCAATGAACCCACAAACTGTATCGAATTTATCTTCCTCTCTGCAAATAACTATAAAATCGACTTATTTATCAACGAAACAATCACCTGAATAAAAAATTAAGAAGATTTCTTTGAACTCCTTCAGAATTCCATAAATAAGACTACAATGTAAATCTATAAGGAAGAATCAACGAGTGAAAAATTCTAAACGTATACACTCGTTGGCTCGTTGGCTCGCACCTCATTTCACTCCGTAAAGACGAAAATAACACAGGGATACAGCTCCGACAGAGGATGTGCTCAGAGTGCAAACTTGGAACGAATAAACTGTTAATAGTAAACAAATAAAAACTCGAAGCATAATTCTACGACAGTAAAAAGAGTCCATGAGCAAACATGAAAAAGCATATAACTTCCATTAATGAAGCTTCTAGTTTTCAGTCGACGTAATCCATAACCGAATAAGGGAGAGGATGGGAAAGCAGTTGCAGTAGATGTTCCCAGAACAATTAAAAAAAACATCAACAACAATAACTGAAAATTATGGAAAAATTCAGGTACCACGGAAACAAGATACCACAACTAGCATTAAATCATGAAAACCTCACTGTACGAAAACGTGGCGTCCGCACGAGTTGCCGCCGACTGATCCTTGTATATGCGACTCACCGACCATATTTTCATCAAGCCGTCATTACCTGCACTTGCAAAGTGTGACCCACTTGGACTAAGACATAGTCTACAAACATTTATAACAATTATTTCTCCGTCGTTTAAATGCTGTCATTTGCATATAATAGCTGAATCCTAGCTGGAATAACATGAAAAAACCAAAATCAAAGAGGGGACAAGCGATCAGAGCATCATCTGTAAAGGAGTATTTTTAAACTCTGTGAACGCAGAGTGAATTCAAAGAACAAGAAATATCTTTATGAGGAATCAACTGTGTAAAACGGCATGCTAATTATTTTACAAGTGCTACTCTATCTGCCCAACTCAGGCACTCTAATTATTTCAGTGATTAGCAAGTGGGCGATCGTCGAAACCCTTCACAGACCTTAGAAAATGCGCGGTAGTTCACATGCGGGAATACCACACCTAAAATGCAAACGCTGCCATGAACTATAGGAGCTCCCCAACGCAGAACACCTCAGCAGCTTCTTGAGCCGCATCCCTTCGCTAAGCTTGGGAATTCTCCATTCAACGCATGCAGCAAGCGTTGGTGTCGCCCTATTTGTTTGCTTGCTCGTGTTGGTTTATCGATATGACTGATTCCTTGTCTTGTTTTTTAAAAGCTCGATAACAGAGAAACAAATGACTGAAACAAATAACCTATTCACTGCGTCACTATGTTCGTGGAACTGTGCGACCAAACGCGTTCCCACTCTCGATGTTGGCAATGGAACTGCGGGTGCAGTCGAATCGGGTGTACCGTGTGCTCCAGACAATCGCTGATGCTGCAGATACCGCTCCCGCTTATGCGCCAACAGTCTTGACAACATGACGTCGCATTCCGATGAACGCACTGCAAACTCTCATCAAGGATACTTCAAGCTAATGCGGCGCACGTTTCTTCAACAACCAATATCGAAGCATCGTTCATTCAAAGTTGCCGCTGCAACACTGTGACGCGACCAATCAACACATAAACTGATAGCTGCGCCCCTAGTTGGGGTGGGAATATTCCAATCAAGGCTTTCCAATCACCACTCGCAGCAAACCCTCATGGTTGCTTCCGGTGTCAAGATCTGCTTTCAGCGCTCGCTTTTCAGCCCATTATGTGGTGACAGCCACCGCTATTTCAACTGGTGACATTGCCGGTGGCAAAAACGTGCAGACAGCCCTCCTTCCCCTCTCTTCCTCCCCGCGAATGCCAGAATAGTGAAATCCGATGAATTACTTATTTAAAAAGCTGCAGAAAAAAATTTCAACAGTCTTACTCGTCTTACCGTCAAATCTTTGACGTATTTAGCTCGTCCCTATTCAAAAATTTGGCATGCTTCTCCTGGCTCCCATTACAGCGATTCTCGATCGCACTGAGAGAAGAGGAGTGAACAAATCTACCAGTAAAATCCATTCAAATTACAGCATTTCAAATTAGACAAGAAAATTCCGCGATCAACGCATGAAGTATTCCTGAAACGGACTTCACATCTTCCAACACAGCCGATATCTCCTTAATATTACTACCTCAGACAAACTCCATCTCTGTCCTTTCGCCCCCATTAGGCGGTTCGTTATAGAGCGTCAAACTACAGCTTCAAGAGAACTATCAAAAGCGCAGTTCGCACCTTGTGACCTCATTCTTATACTTAGTAAGAAAGGTTAGAGAATAGTACACGAAAATTTTCAAAAAATAATATAACATATTTATCGGCGAACTCAACGAACCGAACTCTCAGAGAGGCTAAACAACGACTAAGTTAACCACAGTTAAAACGAAAAAAGCTTGGGTGAGTGCGGCAAATATCGATGAATAGCCATAGGCAACCTCAACATACCCTTACGGAATTTTGGTCACTTCTCCTATTTGAGAACGTAAAATTTCGAAAAAAACTTCCCAAACTGGTTATCGAATATAACCAACCCGCAAAATTATGCGAATGGTCCACAACTAAATTCGATATGGTCGATGCGACCATAGCTGAGCTGTCTGCCTCATGAACATCTCCAGCTGAAAGTCCGTCCAGAAAAACAGAAGACAGTGATGAGTTCGTTGGCTGCACATTGATCATCGCACGTTGTTCTTCACCGAACATCGCTTGCCATTCTGGGTTCATATCTACACTTGGCGACTTCTGAAACCGACCTTCGAGCACTTACGAAATAACCAATCCTCTCTAGAAATGAGACCACCTAACAACCAGCGGTGGAAACAGTGGAGAGACTGCGTTTTCAGAACAGAGTGCAATTTAAAAAAATGAGTGCTGCCCAATAATCACGATGCTTATAAATTTCTTTCACTCCACCAAAGAAATGGGGAAATTGTGGTAGAGGTGGGGTTCACTTTATAACCCCAACTTCTTCCACTGCTCTCATTTTACCTATCTTGAAATAACATTCTTCATTCACGAAGCTGACTACACAGCATCGATAACACATAAAGGTCACTGTACTACTTTCATTGCTCTATTTATTCCATCTTACTGCATACAGAAATGCATTGTATAATTCATTCATTCCGATGCATATCGCGTATCGTTCCCTTTTATCTACACACATTACTATTCCGCTGCTATCTATACTTAACTAACCTCGACATAAGCGACTATTTCTGCGTTTCAAATAACCCATTTTCCACAACCATTAAAAACAGAGAGTAATTAAATGCACAGTTACTCTCTGCTTTCAATGAAAAGGCATCACATACCTAACCTCCGTTCAAATAATCACTTAGGATAAAGAAGAGGGTTATAGACGAGAGAAGATCGTATTCGGTGTTTGGCATATCACCAATGTGAAACTGTCTCAGAGCTAAAGAAGAAAAAGAAAACAGCAAAATGTTTTACACCAGCCTTCACTTCGGCAGATTTATGATCACCACTGACAAGGTCGAACTTATGCAGTTTGACGTTCGGAATGGTTGCCAAATCGAGAACTCCGTTCCTTTCATCTGTCCTTCTAGCGCCCATTCTGCAAAATATGCGAACCTCACGGTCTATTTGATTCCAAGAACTTGCTATCGATGACATCCGAATCCACCTCGCTAAATGCAATAAAGAAGTCTGACGAATTTTTGCGCAGCTGAAATCCCTAACAAAGAATCAGGTCCAACTGCAGTAACAGAGATCGAGAAATCTGTACGTTGGTGCTCCCCTGAGCGTGAGACTCCAAAATTAGAACTACAGCAGAATAATACAGATTCACTCTTCTAAATCCCTCTTCTCGACCACCTTTCTCAAGGATAAGAGTACTGTTCCAAGATTGTTAGAATCCAAAAAAAGTACCTCTGAAAACAAGATATTCGAAAATATGCGGGATTTCTACCCCATCATCTTCACGCCACTCCTCCCTTCTCTCATCTTCGACCCTACAGAGCCAACGGATGGAACTATTTGACGTTATTTTAATGCATTTTCTGAAAATATTAAGATCCGGACAGCTGCTGGGGTCAAGAAGTCTGACTGCCACGCAGTGACTCTCGATAAGCACGTTACTTTGCAGCAGTACTTCACATTTTTCTTTAAAATACCGAATACACAAAACGGCAACCAATTGCTCAGAAAATGATACATCAGAAGTACTATCAGAAAACGCTACTCCTGAAACGTGGGAATGCAAGCAATGACAACAGAACGAGCTTATTCCGCCGTTCACATAGGTCATCGCATAGGCGTATTCGCTTTTGTTTAAGACGACTAGTCGAAAATATGCAGCTAGTATAAAAAACTTCCTCATGCCTGCTAACAGTATCTGACCAATTATGAGCGACCTACTACCTATCCCCATTCAGCCATGACATGTGAAGCATACTTCCTTCACTGCGTAGAGGACAGATCTTTAAAATGTCAGTAAACAAGCTAGTGGCATAAAAATCTGATGTTTCCAAGATCTAACTGGAATCCTATTTCGACTTCAGTCGAAAATGGGATTAAGATCATATTCAACGGGAGTCCATATTTAATACGGTACTCCTGTAGCTCAGGACGAATCCAACACTCACTTCTTTGTTCGTTTTATGATCCATAAGATAAACAGCTGTCAATCACCACGCTAAAAGCACGCTGAGATAGAAAGTGTGATTGAAATAACGATCATAAGAGCACTTGCAGTCAATCTATTCTCATGATCGTTAGCAGTGAGAATGTGGCATTACGTCGAGTGCCAATAGACGCCCTTGAAGCCTCAAATATTCCCACCCAATAGATCATTCATGATGAACTGCTAAAAAAAAAAAAGAAATGCACGCATTGCAAACCCGTCTGATCAAACCTGCGCGGTGCACAAATAAAGAATTCAACTTGCCGTCTCGAAGGCTACAACTTAGAGATTCGAATTCAACTTGCCGTCTCGAAGGCTACAACTTAGAGACTCGAATTCAACTTGCCGTCTCGAAGGCTACAACTTAGAGACTCGAATTCAATTTGCCGTCTCGAAGGCTACAACTTAGAGACTCGAATTCAACTTGCCGTCTCGAAGGCTACAACTTAGAGACTCGAATTCAACTTGCCGTCTCGAAGGCTACAACTTAGAGACTCGAATTCAACTTGCCGTCTCGAAGGCTACAACTTAGAGATTCAAATTCGACTTGCCGTCTCGAAGGCTACAACTTAGAGACTCGAATTCAACTTGCCGTCTCGAAGGCTACAACTTAGAGACTCGAATTCAACTTGCCGTCTCGAAGGCTACAACTTAGAGACTCGAATTCAACTTGCCGTCTCGAAGGCTACAACTTAGAGACTCGAATTCAACTTGCCGTCTCGAAGGCTACAACTTAGAGACTCGAATTCAACTTGCCGTCTCGAAGGCTACAACTCAGAGACTCGAATTCAACTTGCCGTCTCGAAGGCTACAACTTAGAGACTCTAGAATGAGGCAATTTATCATTCAACTCGTGTTGCCGATTCGTCGAACGCATCTATCACACATTAAAACTCCGCCTTTCCAAGTCCTTTTCTTTATTCCATTACGTTGAGTATTCTATGCGGCATAAATCCATTGGTAAAATTACACATAAAAGCTGACGTTTGCAAGACATTAATGGTAACATGACGAAATAGCTCTTAAATACCATACCCCTTCCTGAAACTGTCCATTTTGGTGAGAACATTCTGGAAGAGGATTAGCTTCTCCTCGAATTCGTCATTTAAACCAAGATTTTCCAGCCTTCTCAGATAAGGCTCCAGCTGGGTTGGCTTCGGTTGCTGACTGAAACGAACGAGATTATTTACGATATGTTTAGTGATCTGTCGACACGCTCTCTAATCATGAAGCCGACATACTGCGCTCCAATCTACCTAACTGCACAATGTTCTCATAAACATGCAGTAATTATGCACCCTTCACGTATTAAAATGAATTCTAAAGCCACAAATTCCTTCACTATTGTAATGAATTCTCATCGTGGAAACTTCACTTATTGATATTCAAAAAAAAGCAACTAACGAAGAGTAGGACAAAGCGGCATCACGAGTGAAGATTGTTCTCTATTCTCGTGAGCTTTTTCTTCAAATTTCACGAATTACTTCAGAGGTGAAAACACCGAATCGTAACACACATGCAGGTAACTGATTTCTGCCGCAAAGTTTCCAGCATTAATAGATTAGTTAGGTTAACGACGTTCATGATTTTGAGGCGATCTTTTCGTCAAATCAAGAACTTCTGTATTAAGATGGCATGCTTGGTGAGGAGGCGAAGTTGGAAGAACACGTTTCAGGTATATGTGACTGCTCCAGAAATCTGAAATTATGCGACCTACTTTGTCAAATATTTTTACAAAAGGCATTTTTATAACCTTTAAGTTTAAAAAACCTAAACATAATTTGGCGGCGATATCATTATTCTTAATTTATATGGCGTCCGAGGTGGAAGAAGTGGAAGTGAATGGCGAGGAGCACAACCATGCTGGCCAATACCCATTATTCTGAAGTGACAGAAAAAGATGGATGAAGTCATCAGCAGAGCCGAAAGTTCTGAAGGAGCAAAGTGGTTGAATTGTCAATGGAACAATGTTAGGTGTTCTCAAATTCTGCATGCAGCTGTTAGAAACGCAGACGTGTAATGAGTGAGTGCAGGCTTCGTTAGTTGTCCCATCGGAAGCAACGACCTGTTCAAATCATTTATCGGGACCTCACTTTCAACATACTTCGTCTCTCGCGCTTTTACAACCGACACATAATTTGCCCTATAGCGGTGCTTCACTTTAAAGCGTTCCTGTGGAATCCGATGTTTGTAGGCTTCCGAGTTAAAGCTCGAAGTGCTCCGAGGATTCTTGACCAAACTTTTGAACTGCTCGTCAGGAAGTTAGACGCTTACCGTCATTGTACCGAAATGATCCCACCTCCATCCTTTCCATCATTACATTCTCATCGTTATGTTACACCTGTGTTATAAAAGCGAAAACGTACTCAAAGGAAAGCGGTTATCGTGTAATTACGTGGGCAAAAACGGGTAGAGAAAGATACATAGCACGTTTCTCTGTAATTACGTGATGACTGTTAGATAAGATAAGTATAACGCCTTCACAATTCTTGCAATGACTCTCCCAGTCTGGTGAGCCAATAATTTTCAGGCAAGACCCAAAGTTAGGGGTGATCCAAGCTGCAGCTCTATATTTTGCTCTTCTCGCCAGACTGGTAAACACTATGCAGTTCCTAATTTACTGTTAATTCAGCCATAACTTCCTAATATTCGGGAATCGTAGAACAGAAGCGACATTTTCTATGTTATTCCCATCCGCAACGCAATCACCTTTGAAACCTCACCGACCTTTTCATGATTCCCATTACAACATACAGTGATGCCTGATTTCATAACTACTGCGTCATTAATGCACAAACTTAACAACAAATGAGGCCTCAACAATGCATCCAAAACAGCTCGATGTCAACGGAAATAAATCTGGAAGAGGGGGGAGGGGGGGGGGGGGCGCGAGAGAACCACACAAAGACGAAGAGGGACGGGAAGGGGGGAAGGCGGAAGCTGGAGAGTGGATATTCGCCAATCGCAACCTTGACTATTTACGTTTGACGCGTAAAAGCTGATGCCCGCAAAATCCAATAACTACTATTGACAGTCAGAACCTAATCGAGAAGGAAGCGTCTAGAGAAAGGTATGACTTGAAAAAATGCAGTTTAAAACTGATAAAAATAAGATTTCACGATGTTCAACTGAAAATAACTAACATTCATTGACGCTGAATACGCAAAAAATGCTTTTGAAATTCAGAAGAAAACGATATTTTTTGGGGCGATACTGATGGTGGCGAACTCATAGCCGCATTTCACATAGGTGTTGCTCAACTTACGATACCTTACAATACCGACAGTCTTCGAGGGAGCAAACATTAACCTTTAACAATGAAAAATAAATAAACGTTTACTTCCTGCTGGTTGCGTAAATCGAATCGGGTCCACCGTCAAGTGCTATGAGCATTCGTTTATCGACAAGATGTTCTAGAAGCGGAACCAGTGGTGAACTATCTACGACATACGACCAAATTGGACGTGGAATTGGTGGTCGGAGACATAAACTCACAACAAACTGAAATTCGTAAAACGTTAACGTCTGCACTGATGACTTCTCTAAACCACCTTTATGCATAGGGATTTAAGCATATACAATGATATTAGGTCACTCGCGTGATCCAAGCTACAACCAAAACAACAGCAAAAAAAAAATTCGCGTATTTATTCATGAGAGAGAACTCAGGATTGCTAATCGTTAATAAACCATTGCCGTGAAGGATTAACACCAAATATTTGGCGGAATTATATAAAAAACCAGAAGATTAGGGAAATGAAACAGAGCTACCTTAAGTACCTACCTCGACCTCCTGCAGCTACTGAACCTTTTAATCTCTTCGCAATTAATTCTTCTTAGTCGGATTACATATTCTTAAACACCAAGTCTTGGAACATATTTTCGATACCCTTTGCAACTACATGAAAATTTTCATACAGCGTCCGAATATGAGAATTCATCATTACCATATCTGGATCTCCTGTGTTAAGCCAATCCAACCCCTTGCTGGCACTGTCACATTTTCCCAGAAAAACTGAGACTGAAGTAAGGCACTTGCGGCAAACCCACAATTTAGCAAAAAACTCTCTTTGGGTGAGGAAACGGCGGAAAATCATCTACTCGCATAACTTTATCCCATCAACCATGAAGCTCTGTTTTTTTCACGAACAAATGAATTTTTTGAAACAAAGATCAACGGTTACCGTATTGTTGAGTCGGATTAATTTCTCTGTAAGAAATGGAGCCACTAATGGCATCAGTTTGCAGTGCACATCTGCGACGCTTAACGTGTTATCCAACACGCTCAGAATATTCACTGCTGCCATCCTCAGCCACTCATTCTGAATACATTCACAATATTAATCTGCACAGCACAACCCCTTCTGTATCCTTGTTTACGATCATTCATCTAGTCGAAGTATTTCTGACATTAAGCGGCGAGGAATTAACCAATTAACCGCCGCGTTATCATATCGAAAGAAAAATTCTTCATCCCTATCAGATAGAAAGGAAACTCTCGAGATAAAGATCCGACGCATCTTTCCTCTGAATCGTCTAATTTGCCTTTCACTTCAGCAACACAACTCAACTGCTTAAAAATTCACATTTATGTAGCAATATTCGTTCTAACACGAGCACGAAATTACCAACGCTAATTGCCTTCGTTCGTAACTATGAGCTGCACTAGACGATGAATATCGACCAAAACGACGTATACGATCCACTCCAAGTGAATACTTTGGAGGGACGCTTCATTCACACAACAGAACATCGAAATGTTTCGCTGCATACCGGGTGAGCCAAGAAAGGAATTGTATCCGGAAGCAATTCATAGATTGCCGACTTATCAAGCAGCTGATCACCACACAAGCTGCATATACACCACAGTGCACGGAGTTGCACAAACTCCTCATAATCGTGAAGACCCTGAAAATAAACCTTTCTGTAAACGAAGGTAATTAATGACCAGGATGAATGCACTTTTAGATAGTGCTAAGGATCACCGGTTGCAGAGGACGTCTATTTAAAAGCGACAACCTTACTTAAAACATAAACTACCTGTCTGGTGCATAGACTGAACAGAAAAAATCGCAGAGCAGTTGCGGACTTCGATAGGCAAGAAAACGCCTATAACTATAGTGTGTTTTTCGGACTGGTGGGATGGCACTAAACCGTGCTAGTTAACGCGCTTGCACATATCACAGGCATCAAACATCAATTACAAGGGATGATTTCTCCTACTGGAAACATCAGCAAATACATGAACTGAAGAAGTAGCCACTAACAATGGCTATTTCTGAGCCAATCTGCACGTAGTCCACAGTTCCAAACAAATTCCACAATATTGGCTATTTGATACTAAGTATTTTGTAATAAATACCTACCACCAACCTCCTCTCCTCTCCTCCTTTCTACCCATTCTCCTACCCTTCCTCCTTATAGGCGACGCTTTGGATCCTCTGAATTTAAAAAACGACAGTGATTTCTGTGACCTCGAAGAAAAGTGGTAAAGTGTCAATAAGATCATTGCTTTATCATAAATGATATGTCTGCAGTAAGGACATACTAGTAGACATACCTATCGTATAATCTGAATTAGTTCCTCTTGCGTGACTGTTATTTCCCTCAACAAGGATCCTTAACTTAGACTGCGAAAATGAAATGACACTGAGTTCACAAGCGAAGCGGTCAACAAAGTAATCTACGTAGTCTCACTTCAGTGCTGCACTTGCCAACTATCTTGAAGAGTTCAATCGAAGGTGAAAAAAAATTGATTCAGAAGGCAGATTATTCTTTGAAACTTTTTGTTCCATGGTCAGCGAAAACAGTAAGAAAATGATGCGATCAACCGCGAATATATTCACTACATAGAGTGCTTATTGACCGAAGACCTTCAGTTCAAATAGAAGAATATGAGAACAAAATGAAGGCATTTCAAAAGAAATGTCTAAAGATGGCACCAAATAAGTATTTAACAAAGCACAGTAAAAGAAACCTGCTGAAGAAGAGACTTCAGGATGAACGTGATCTGCCGACCAATAACCGAGGCCGTCAAAGAGCAATACTCATAGAACGTGCAACGCAAACGCCAGTCAACTTTGTCGTTCAAAAATGTTATCATATGTGAAAGGAGAACGTCGCTCGCTGAAAAATCGCATCAATCCATCCCCAGTTATTTTCTACAATGTTTTCGTCCTCGGCATTCCAAAAAACTCATGAATGATAACACGTTCACCATTCATCGTCCCTGTTCCTTTCGCCAATTTCCTTATTAAGAGATGAATTGTTTGCTGAATGGGCACAAAAAACTACAATGCAAAATATTTCTAGACCATCTAATCGACACCTCCACCGTCACCATCACACTTTCATTCTACTCTCAAAACTAATCCGCCAGAGGCAGCGTTGCGTCTTCATTTTATCTTCAATGCCACTATCCATTTTCTTCGCCTAAGCCTATCCTTCAGTCAAGTTATTCCTAAGCTCATCAAACGCAAACATGTGTGATCACTTCTGAAGAGGCAAAAAAACCATAGATTAATTAGTAAAAGTGAGGGACGAGAAAACTCTAAACTTACATTCCTGTCGACTGAAGAAGTGACACAATTTGCCAAGTGTTTCTCGAGACATGAGACTGTGCTGTAATCGATTTTATCTTATTTACGTGATCGCAAAAACAAAAAATATGAGATCCATTAGTGCATACGCAAATCACAACAATGAAATATTTAGCGGCTAAGAGCTGCTAATCAGTTAATTCATAGAGTGAAGGTTTAGAGCCTGGCAACCTACGTCAGCCTGGCAACTGTTTTTTATGCGAAAGGATTTGCAACCCACTTAAGTGGAGATTATCTACACAAAAAGGAGCTCTCCGAATTCGTTAAAGTCATAAACAGCGACCTAATGTCAACTATTTTCGCCGTAATAACAGCACTGAGATGCACCAAAAAGTGATAAAGCATGTGAACTGTGATTATATTGACTTATGCGGCACTTATCTGCATGAAAGCCACTTCATGACCTCCCAGCGCAACTACAACTGCATCATCGCGATACTCTTTCGCATCGATGCAACGAAAATATTAATTACCTTCACATTATTATCTGATCCACATAAATTCACGAAAATTTCATTGACGGCCTCATGTAGAGCCCTCATCTCCTGTTTGGCTAATCTTTCTTCTCGCTCACGATTGTCCTCTCCTTCACCGACCACCGATCCACCAAGCAAATCCTCCGTCAGATTCCTTGCACCTTGACGCAAAAACCTGCAAGTACAACAACACCTCACAGGAATGCGCGCAGTGAGCAGCGTAGGACGCCTGCTGACACTCCACTTTCATCCGTGATAAAACAATTCTAACGATGGAACGAAGTGAGCTTCGAATGATCTCCCAGCAATACGCTGTGCCGTCATCAATGTGTATGCTTGAGCACGTCATCATTTCTATAATCTTTGGAAACGTGAATACGGACTCCTATATAAGGATTCATATCGCGAATGCTTTTAATTAAGAATTATGCATGAGAAGGGAGCAGAGCTCTTGCTTAACAGCATGACCAACTTAAGTTTTCTAAGAGAACTGAATCGAGTTCTTAAGCATTGCAATGTCCTGTTTCTCCTCTCTAATTCAAAGACCACAAAACTTGAACAAGGCCTTGCTAAATGACCAAAAAAATTCCATCGTAAACGAAAGGTCGATGTTCAAATATGATTAAATGATTTAATGTATAGCGATTAAACTCATAACTCCCTCTTCTCACCGATATAGCGCTATAATTACACAAAACATCACTCACCTACTGAAGCAATAAATCTTCCCTCATGTTAACCTAACTCAGCAATGCTTCAGCCGAGGTCAAACACGAAGTGCCGCACTGAATTTGCTGGAAAATGTGATCGGCACATAAGCTGAATTCAACATATCTAACAAATTCACTAAATACTAAATGCATATCCACAGGCAGCGATGTTCAAAGGAAACAATTACACCGGAACTCACTTGACCGATGTTTCCGCTAAAACACCCAAGTTGACAGCGAGCGACATGCGAACCAGCACTGATTGGTCCAACGAAACGATTTTCTGCAAATAATTAACAAGTCAACGCCTCGGTGCACCCACGTATTGTCTCATTCACCGCAGTCTCGTTGCAACACTAAATCATCGGCAAAAAAATGACGAATTAAAAGCCGTACTAGGAGCGACCGTTATTCCATGATTCCTCAAGTGATATCCTCCATTTTCAGTAGCGAGGTTTCTTCTTCTACAGGTTTCCTCGGAGATGCTGCGCCAAACGTCAGGCGCTACCAAACAACAACAAATGAAAGACCATGTCGCTCTCTCCTACCCCATGGTTCGTATAAAACGAGGAAATAAATAACCAAGCGAGGAAATAAATAATCGATGAAGAGTCGCGTCTCGTTGCTCGGAATATTATCCAGCGAGGAAAGCATCGTTGTGATCGAGTGGACTGCTTCACTCCTTACCTGAACGCGGCTATCCGAAAGCAAATGCATCTGAAATTTTCCAACGACGTAATCAGTTCCGTTGCATTAATATTCCTCTCAGTACATCCGACGAAAATCCCCTACAGAAGTTTTTCAGTTATCGAAATACACGGAGCTGTTCGTTCATGACAACATCTGCAGATTCTCTTCTATAAATACTACGAAGAACTCAGTTTGCGGAAGAACAAATCTCGCTATGTTGCACTTCTAAACTATCGGTTTTGCATAGGCAAACAGAGGCAATTTCCTCTAGTTTTCCCTTCTGAACTCGCCTTCTCAATAAACTAGCACAAATTTCACAAAATGACCTAAAAAAATAGCGATCTCATAAAATGATTATTTTGGATTCTGGTAGGTTTAGTGTTTAAAGTTTGGACCTACTAGACGGAAACCTTATAGAATCTTTCGGTTTATTACGTCTAAAGTTAAAAAAACACATACATGCGAACACATTTCACTGAAAGACCGCATAATTAATGCAAATGATTATGCGGAAAACGTTGAGTGATTATTACAGCGGTAATTTCAACTTCCATAAACCCAAAGTGAACGGGAAAGAGCATTACCATATAGGGAAGAATCCGATCTGCGTTAACCGATGAATCTGCTATTGTTGCTATACGAAGGAGTATTTTCATCGCCTCCTGCAATAACGCTATCGAGTGATTAAACAAAGTAGTGCAAAGCTCATTACGCAGATGCACTTTTCTCTGGATAATCAGCCTTCACCTAGAATAACATTAACTCAGGTGGACCCGAAACTCTCGACGTCATTAGTCGCCAGCAAATTTCAAATGCTCCCTTCATAGCGTTCTAACAATCACAACAGATGAACAGTATCGGTCTTTGCAAACCTCATTTCCTCGCCACCTACGGGTACTCCAAACACAGGTTAGCTCAATACAAAGCATCCATCCACCACGAGCACACAATTAACCCTTCCCAGATCATCGAAGCAGATCACATGGCACTCCAAGGATAGATCATTAAAAAGAAGACATTCTTACATACAAACCCTCACCCTAGTGACTGAGAACTAAAGTAACTGGACGTAAGTTTTAGAAAGGTTGAGTAAACCATAAAACAAATAAACACTCTGCACTAAATAACATGTAAAATAAAAAACAATAAAAGCATACTGGCGATACACACGTATAAACGAAAATGAAAATAAAGATATAGAAAAAAGAAACAAAATGCAGATGAATGAACGGGAAAACAGAATCAGATCCCTCGTTTTCTAGATGATACAACAGATTCTGCAACTGCAGTGGATGCGGAAGATGATGACCTCGTCGATAGAACTGTTCTCCATGTTTCTGCTGGACCTCCGTCTGGTATACTATGCAAGGATTAAACTTTTCTATATAGCAAGAATGCTTCTAAGGCCTCACAACACTAACCTCTTCAGGAAGCTTATCCTTCCAAACACCAGTTTTGGTGAATAATAGCAGGAGGTTTTCCTCTCTGATGTAATTTAGACTTTAAGTGAAGACATATAGACAAACGACGGTCTGAAGTTAGTCAAAATGCTAATCAAGGTGTGAAGTGCCATCAGTTTCCCACCTCCACATGAGCTTCATTTCGACCGTCCGTCCACCACTGATGAGAAGTTTCGGTTCACGGTATTTCTTGCGACCTTGTTCCGGCCTAGTCTCAGATATAACTTAAGCCCTCAGATGGCAAAAAAATATTCGCAGCCGGAAAATTCAAAAACAAAACAGGAAACTCAAAAGTTAACGATACCAGCTTGGAGGTGAGCGATTTCAGCGCCCTAATATTTGAGGTGAGCAGAGAGATAAGCAATACTGCAGCCGGTCTCTGGTCGATCTCTTTGTGAGCATCATTCTGTGGCCTCTCAACAAGCTTTTCGATTATTACATCCAGATCACTGGCCAACCTTAACATATGAAAAGATGATCGCTTTCTACTTTTTAAATGAATGGAACTCCGCATCGACTAGGAAAAAGCGGGTAGTTCAACTAAATCTTCATAAGACGATTTCATCAGATCCTGAACGATAATCTTAGCGATCAATTTTAAGCATTCATTTTTAACAGATCGTCATGCTTGCTCTACCAGCGATCACCTTTTACGACCTCACGTTAAATAAGCCGACTGCAGACGAACTAATATCAAATCTGGCAACTAAGTACGATTACCTCTGACAGTTGAAGTTTGAAGAGGGATAAAGTTCTTGACCGATCAAGCACGGCGAACTGGTATATTAGCACCAACAGTTATAGCTCATATACCTCTCCCCAAACAACAAAACACCATATTTAAAGATGTCCTAAACGCTCTTCAAATGACTACGAGCGTTGCTCATACAACTTCAACATAAAAGCCATAAATGGTTTCAAACAAGCAAGGACAATACGGCAGTATCCTCTGAGTGATAGAAGGACAGTGTCACACGTTACACAGAGTCACAAGAATGAGGAAACTCGGAAGTTCTTAGCGATTAGCTGCATTCACTCAGTGCGGCGAGGAATTGCTAAGCTGCTTCGTCTATGAGAAGCGATCATGTCACGTTAAAAAAAGCTGTAAACTGCCGAATCCACAGCAACGAAAAGATTTCAAAAACGACGAACACCTGGGAATGTTAACGACAAACCAATCAACGACGCGAAATGACTCATAAACCCAATATGCTATGAAGCAATTTGCTTTCCTAAAAAGTCTATTTTGAAGCAACGAACAGTAGTCCATATCACAGAGGTTCTCTCTCAACATCACACGAACAATAACCTCATAAACGAAACGACGAATTTAGATCGCCTACTTGGCAACAACATCATCCGAATCCATTGAGATGAAACTCTGTGAAGGCTCCTCAACAGAGACACTTGGCTGTAGGCACTTCGGACGGAAAGCGTTCATATAATTGTAGAGGAAATGTTCAAAAATCGGCGGAAATAACGATGGCGCATATTTCTGCAGCTGAAAAATACATTATTCTCAATCCTCCAAAAAAGCTCTTAATGATACTCGTCTATTTATTCACATCAAACAAAATGCCTACGAAAAGAGAGACTAGTAAACAGAAATAAAAGTGGAAAATAGATGCAGTCGAACATATTTTCGGAAAACTAATAACTCCAACCAAGCAACCAAGAATAACAGTGGTGAGAGGAGGGGAGGGGGTGGAAACAGTGGAATGGGAGCCGCTGTAGTATAATTTGCGGTCAGTGAGGTATTTCACCACTTTCTGACCTACAGAACACAAGCATATGGATCTGGAACATGGCATCACAGCTACTAAGCGTTCTTGCGAGAAACCTCTAAAATTTAGCTTTCAGTGATGAGGAAGAAGAGTGTGCAGCACACATAGACTTTAGGGCTCAATACGGCTGCCTCTTGCCAGATCAAAAAAAGAATACAAAATAATTGTGTGGTGGCGCTACACTCACTTCAGCAAACTAAGCGCACGTTTTGGAGGATCACTGTACTCTTCTCCTTAACTGCTCAGAAAAGTTTCACCATATAAAAACATATATGTTTCCTCCCCTCATTAACATTGTGAATTGAGGATAGTAGACCAGCAGCAATTAAATAAAAACCTTCACTGATTCTTCGCGGGCAATGAACACAGAAAATGCTTCTTCCTTGCTGCATCTCATCCCATCTATAGAGCTCTCCCATTGGTCTCCTTTTTTGTGCAACAGTCATGAATACCGTCGATATGCCAGAAATTAGCTTAACCCCGTTTCCATTGATCATTGTGTTTAACCGCCTTTGATGACCCCTCGAAATATTCTCATCTATGTGGAATTTTGACGAACCAATTGAGAAGCTCGAGGTCTCTTTGCCGGATTCCTGCTCAGCATTAGCCCGACCATGCGACGCATTTCTTTCGGTAGTTGCTCTTGAATGCTCTGTATGATAAATTGTGCACCTGCATCACTCGCATGCCTTGAAATTAATCACTTTACCAACCGTTTCGATCTAGTCGTTTTAGAAATTCTAATTTTACGAACTCTGCGAACATGTCGAATAAGTTGAATAATTTCGTTGGAGACTTATGAGCGACATTCGGAGACAACTTCAACCTCCTTTTTATCCGCTTTCTCAGCTCAAACTCAACCAAGTTGTTTTCAAGTCGGAGTTACAAAACTCTATTTTCTTGACAGAACGTTTACGTATGTCAGATGAGGCCGCGAAACAGACAATATCATCCACAAATAGTTCGTCGGATCGAATATTCCACATTTAAGGGACCCTCACTTCAGACTACTGCAACGCTTGAGAAGATCTCTATGTTTTCATGAAACACACAGAAACAGATAGCAATCACTGAGAATCTTTCACGCCCAAAGCTGAAATTATATCCCACTGTAGATTCGAGAGCACACCTCATTGAGGAAAAAGCTCTTCATCTCTCCTCAAACAATACGCCTCGGTAGGTGAACTTGCCTTCCCCCACCCCCCTCTATTTAACAGACGTCTGTGCATGCAAGTTCAATTGCTTCTCAAAGAAAGTTCAAAAATCACCTCACGTCAATCCCAATGCGAAATATCTCCCCCTTGGATATGAACAAGAAACTCGTTCCTCCTCACTGATAATCAAGCGCAAAATAAATGGAATTCATGCAAAAGTGAACAAACTTGAATTTGATGAGCTGCTCGTGCGAGAATGGACACTGACCGTCGGTAAACAGCTCCACCAGAATACAACCCAAAGAGAAGACATCCATTGCGTGTGTCAAATCTTTCGATACATCCAAAAACTCTCCGGGCAACTTTGCATATAGGTTCAGTTCTTGACTCGGCTGCAATCGTTCCGGTGCGAGATAACAGCTCATTCGACGACTCGTATCGAAGAAGAACGTAAAATATGAAGGATCGTCCTGCAATTCATTTTCCTAACAAAACGGACGATGGATTTACAGAAATCAGTTCCGACGCAATTGCGGGTATTGATTCCCATTAATGCACATGCCGTGAAATCTGATGCAGGTGCATACGGACCCGAAACTTCACCTAAAGATTGTGATGAACGATACAGAAGTCGCCCAATCATGATATGCTAAAATATGGGAAGGATGGAGAAAAGGTTTTTGAGCTTTTAAAGAAGAAAAATAAAAGCCTTGAAATTTCTTCCCAACTGAAGACGAAAAATAAGTAGGATTATACCACGACTTGTTCAACATGACGCCATCCAGCAATGAGGCATCATTTCCACCACGAACATTGATGAAGTATAATTTATTCATCTGTGAACGCTACATTCTCTTCCCTTGATGATTCAATCTGATTGAGCACAAATGGGTGCGCATATCTTATTGCATCGAACAGACAATGCTTTATCGGTCATTAAATGAACACGTGAACAAATCTTGTTGACAGAAAAACATCGTTAAGAAAATATGGGACAGTTACTGCGAAATGTCAATATCTTCAGTTCTAGTGGAATTAAGGCGAGAATAAATAGTTCAACGGCATACTTCACTCAACGATGTACCCATCTGGTCATATTTATTCCGCATTTATCGTGTTGGCAAACGTTATATTCGAGAGTGAACGTCAAGAGTTTCTATGAAATCCCACCTACCGGTCGTCACAGTACTGTGAGATGTGGTAGAATAATATTTGCTCAGCAAGCATTGTGAGATGGAACGATAATAATATTGGCATACAAACGTGAGCGAATAATTTTTATTTCACTTCCCACAGAACGTAATTTGTACGATTTTGCGATGGGAGATCTCAAATTTCGCAATCGAGAAGGTGCTAGATACCCTTAACGTTATTCTTAATACGTTCACTGATAGCCACCGCTCCATTTCAGTTGCTCTCGAATCATCACTCTCGCGACTCAAAATATGGCAAATTCCCTCTAAGTTTCTCATGTACTGCTCAAAAAAACCCGAAAATCGAAAAATCAAAAGTTGTTCGCCAAAAGTTTCCGTTCATTTTGATATTCCCTTACTTCATGATAACTGCTCGTCACTTTCAAATGATCGGCAAATGTGCAAATGATTCCCCAAATGGGAGCCGCAGCGGTCAGGAAAGGCACTGCGGGAGACGGAGGGATGAGCTGCAAATCGCATATACTGCGCTATGATGATCACAGCTGCAACTGAGATGGAATGATCAGATCCGCACTAACAATTAAAACGCTTAAAAAGTACAACGTTGAGTTCGTCGAACATGTAGTAGTGTCCTTATCACCTCGATATCAGTTCTTTCCGGTGATGACGTCATCGCAAATTATTCAGCCCAATAAATGAACTCAAAACTCACGGAGGGTATTGTTGCAGGCTTGAAGGATGCGAAATCGGTGATTTGTACCCAGTTTGAACTCGAAACGAGCACATTTTGTGTCTTCAGATCACCATGGCATACCTCGACTGCTTCGCACTGTGCTAACGCCTTCAAATAAATATAACGCTTTCACTAAGAACTAATAATTTCGAAGAACATTCAAATTAAGGAAACAATCTGCCCATGGGAAAGTTTAAAAAAAAATACAATAACAATGGAAGAGGACGGGAAACACCCGAATGGACGGAAAGCTCGAAAAGATTCAACCTGATTTGTGTTCGAAATTTTGAAAATAAGCTCTCAAAAACCTTAAATCTTAGCCCCTTTCTTCCACTTTCTTGAAAGTGATTTTCTGAATGAAAACTCCGATGGCATATTGAATAAGAGGGCGGGAAGATTTAATTTCATGAGAGAGTGGAAATCTCGAGAGATTCTACAAGGCAATTCTCCCAGAAAATTCGACGTCTCCTTACAAAAAATGAATGATGTAACTTTCTGAGAACACGAAATGAACTTCACGTCTACAATGGTGGCATCCTCCACCTCAACCTCACAAGTGTTTTAGGCAAACAAGGCGGAGAAAAGAGCACCTTAAACAACTGAAAGGCGATCCATTTCTTTTCAATCTCAATGAGGAATGGTCGTGTGCTGAGACGATCGTAAAGAGTTTGTTTCTGGAAAGGACGTGACAATATGGCACAACGCGGCGTCAACTGAAATTAATTCCACTTCAGTACGAGAATTCGACAAATACGATAAGAGAAATGAACGTAAACAAAGAGGAATGAAAAGATAATGAGATAAATCGTTTCAGCTCGCTGAAATGAAATGAAGCAGCGCTTCTATTTAGCAATATTCCTCAACAAAAAGCCTTTATGAAACTTCATCACTTAGCGAAATCCTCAAAATTCGATAGGAAATCGTCTCGTGCAGCTTTTTTCCTTCACCGCGACGTCGGCAGACTCTAAGATTGCCTTTTACGCCCACTAAATTCGTTCATTTTTGAAAGCCTTCTCTCCGTTCTCTTCACTTTCCGTCTTCCAAAGGGAACAAGGAGCGGCGGGGTGCACGTGTACGCTTGAAATATGAGTTTGCGCCTTTATTCCTCTAACTAAGAATACATCTGCTTCACTCAACGTCTTTCGATCTCCGCCAGTACTTTTTCCCACCGATTATATAGTAACACTAAACATTAAAGGATCATTTGAGTAAAAATGGAAGTGAACAGCTTCAAAATAAATAGCGGAGAATGCAAAACTAGTGATTACCGAAGAAGTGCAATAACTAATTTGAGGCAACTGAAAACGATTTCCAAGTGTTCAGTGGACGCGAAGAGCTATGCTGATCCGATGGCACTAAAATATAGGTAAAGCTTACATAGACTCGTTTGAAGGAACAACAATTGTATGCCGTTGATAGGAGATCACGGATCCGAATCACCTGTAATTGTACAATACAAAAGTTCTTTCTCAGATCTCAATACCTCAAGTTTTCAATTGTGTCGCATAATGACCTCATGCCGCAGTGATTGTTGAGTGTTTTGTTGAATTCTTAAAAGAACGATGAAACTGCTTGGGAAATTGAATATCCACGCCATTCGCTCGACTAAGACACGAAGAACAATTACATAGCTCTTTGCCTTCTCCTATTTGCCTTAATTATTTCAAACGTCCGAAAGTCCGCGTCACGCAAAGCTTCGCCGAAGCTAAGGTAGCTCTTGTTACGAAAACGTTCATTTCTGGCCATATTCTCAGATGTTTCATGGATAAGAACGAACGGTTTACTAGAGTAGAAACTTCATCACCCCGCAAGTATTTTTGACAACCGAAAAAAGAAACTACATGGAGGAGAGACCACGCTGAGGTGAGATGAACTTTAAGCAAACGCATCAGCTAACTACTGCATTTCATCACTGTCGAAAATACTGCTTAGGGGAAATGTGAGGGGAAGGAGGGGAAGGGGGCTCGCTCATATCACTATAATAATCAACTCAGAATGCTTGCATCTGAATAATATTATCCTCATATAAGAAGTCTTCTATCGAAAACCTCAAGTCCCCGAAACTCGCAGCATGAATCTTTCTCCCTTCAACGAACCAATATCGCTCAAAGTAAAAATAGCAAATACGATACGAAAGAATTTAATAGCGACGATGATGGGGTTTCAAAGAGAGAAATATTAACGCTCTTCACGGAGAATAGAGCAATTTCAGTGGTGATTTGGGGCACTGGAAATGTTAACTCAGTGCACTTCTGCAAAACTTAATTTCTGTTGTTTGTGGCATTAGAGCATGAGAACGGGAAGTGCTACAAGTCGCCACGAAAACAGAGAAGCGTTCATGCTCACTTTCCCAAGACTACAGAGGGAATCCTTTGGAGTCGATTTCTCGGAACCATTATTTTCTCGTTTAATTTAAGGCGTTTATCTCCGAGATTAGCATAATCACATCGCTCTGATATCGCAATATATGAACGCCATTATTCGCTTCTCTACTTTGCGTATTTGAAAAACATCCGAATATACGGTACAATAGATTTGAGTAGAGACTAACACTGTCAAGAGGAACAATAATTTCATATTTTCATAAAATTTGCTTCCATCTCATTCACAACGCACTCCTGAGACGGCGTTTTCTTTTTTCAATTTCCCTAGCTCGTTTCAAAAATTGCAATGAAATACTGATCATATGCAGGCCCAAATTATCTAGCAGTTCTCGTAGGAATTAGAGCCAAACAGACGCCATGCTAGAAGATTCCAGATGTGATTTGTAAAAGTAAACTAAGAAACTCAAAATGAGTATCTGGATGAGCGAAAGCCTAGTCCAGAGAATTGTTAACTATAGCTAAATGAAGAAACAGCGCCGAACTTGCGAACAGCCTTTAAAGGCAAAAACTGCACCTAATAGGTTTGGTGCGTATCAAATATAAAAACTCGACAGGCGAGTAAGCATACAAATAAGCCGATAGACATCTCTGTTGATAGCATAGCAAATCTGCCGATATGTACACATTTGAAGTGAAACCTGATCTCGGTAGGGTTCGATCGAGAAAGACTGATCGTGCAATAAAAAAACTTTGACAAGAGCTGCACCTTCGACGTGCTCGGCGCGTGCCACCTTCATGAAGCGAGTACTGCCCATACTGCAATAGAAAAAGACGTACGCGCATCGGACGCCATTTCCTTCTCGTATATTTTATGTCCCGTTTCATTATTTCGGTCCGATTGCAATTCATTTTAATGTTATCGAGTGGGAAAAGATGAAGAAATCAAGCAACTTGGAGTGGCTCTTCGTGAGGACATGAGAGCTTCATATGCAATCGTGCTTTCGAAAATTCCCACCTGCGAATGACGAAACTAAAGTCGGTACCTGCTTGACGATCCGCTTCAAATCTGAGGCGATTTCGACTAAAAATTCAGACAGTAAACAGGTGTTGTATAGCGAGGAAGATGTGCCGCTCAAAAAGTTCGCACTTAAGGTATTGAAAAGTAGAGCGCAGAGTTCGGGACGTAACTGGGGCCCTCGTGGGTTCTCAACGATTATATGTGAAACCAAACTGCGATTCCAGCGATCACCTTATTACGTTACTCTGTTAATTACCACGCACCACATTAACTTTACATATCGCATTTCATATAACGATGCCTCGACTTTAAATGCTGGAGCAGCGTTTCCACTAAAAGAAGGGTACCTTTGCACGAATTGCATCTCAGATATATCGCAGATATAAGCCTCCACAGGTAGTATCTGAGTTGGGATAGACGCCGATACAACGTTCCCCATCGCTGCGGGATCTGAAACGACACCATCAATGGAACGTATTCGAGTCACGACGTTTACAGTGTTTAGCGAACGCGCAAACGACAGTTCACACAATCAAACAATTAAACATTCACTTCTTTCGCTGTGAAGATTCGCACCCATTCGAGGTGAAAAAGTGCACTGCTTGAAAAAGTGCAAAAATGGCCAAATTGCAGCAAAAACATTCCCCGGATGAGGTGTGTGACAGTTTCCTCCTCATATGTTCACCTATATGCATGCATGCTGCTACAGTTTACATGTTGGGTAAGACCTCCTTCACGACGTTACCCGGGCTCTGGGTAGCCAAGTTGACGAGAGGAACATTCGACGGAAATATGGACACAACAGAGATAATACGATGGGTAATTCGTGACTCTAGCTGCAACTGGCCAAAACGCCTCTATTGGAATGGCGAACGAATCGTAGAGGAATTTTTCCGCGTTGTTAACCATAAAACATCATTTCTGGAGGGTAAATGGAGAGATGTGTCAGAGAAGTCGGCACCGTACACGCATCTGTTGATATATTCTCCTCTACACGCCGATGAACAGCCGCAAAATACTATGCGTTGATGAAAGCGACCGATCTTGTAGATTGCTTAGAAATAAACAAATATAAGCAAATAATATATTTCCGGCTGAAGTGAGCACTTTCGCAAATCTGCAGAGAATATTCACTGTGTCCGACCAGTGGCAAAATTCCCCGCGCACGAAAATTTTTGCGAACCATAAAGGGTCTTCCGAACGATCGGAGGGATTAGCCGGTATCTGGATTATGCCAACGAGAACGAGCAATTTTAGCTTCAGTACAAACAAACTTTGAAAATCACACAAAAACGCAAAGCTGAGCTGCAATCCGGCTCCTTGAGCGGAGATCAGCGACGACCTCTACCGAGATGCTTATCATTAACACTCTCATAGTTATACGTTGAATAAACGAGTAGAAGCACATACGGATACTTCACGCTCAGTGTTCGCTCCATCGAAGTAGAACTTCTGAAGGCGCCATCTTATTAGCTCGCACGCAACTCAAACACTTTGGACGAGGAAGGAAAGATCATTGGAGGGAAGGAGATGGTGGGGAGAGTGAAGGGGAACCGGAAGCATTGCTTAACGCCGAACAGTTGTAGTTCGCCGCGACGAGGAAAACATATGTCGTGCTTATGACTTAATCGGCCACGCAACCAAAATCCGAGTTTACTCGTCTGCATACATTCATGGATAATTATAAAAGCTCACTGGAAGTGATAACGTTGAGTCTTTCAACCATTCTGGAGGCTGACCTCAAATCAAAGAGGCCGACGATTTAGCTGCAGTACCGCTGTTGCTATAATTGCAACTTCCATAAACCAATCTTTACTTAACTAAATGAAAATTGAACGAGCCACTTGATATGGGTGGTTTTAATTGAGTGACCTGTAACTGAGAGGCCGCGTTCCATATCTTGAGAGTGTCTGAAATTGCGGCTACACACCCCTCTCCTATTCCATCACCAAATTCGGTGAAATGAGGCACGAGGAATGGAAGGCTTCTTCATATATTGAGTGCATTTGATTATTCAGAAAGTTAGAGAAGTTCAAGGTATTCAAAAGTGAGCTTAATGTAGAGTTATGGAGTATAACCGCAAAAAGGAAGCACTAAGGTGATTTTAAAGGTGTTGTGAAACCTCGGATTAAAAATGCAACAGAAAAGAGTATCACTAAGGAAAATGAGGACAACACTAAGCCATATTAAGTCACCTTTCTGAGGGAGTCACACCTATCCGCTGATTATTAAAGGCAAGAGAAAGAAATACTGGAAAGGCTTTCAAAAGTAAGTTGCTCATTTTCGTGCGATCTATTGGCTGAATTCTCGCTGATATCTGCTTGGAAGGAATCACACCATTTCAACAAACTATCTCATCACTTTCTTTCTATGCAACGCATCGTACCGAGGCCTTCAGCTGTCACCAATCCTATCGTAAATCCGCGCCACGTGACGAGCACACTTTCAATCTACACGCTGAATCCGGCTAAACAACAAAAACAGCTGGCACAACAGTTACCCCCCTGACGAGTGAGCACAGACCTCTCTCTGCTCTTTGGGCATTTTAAATTCTTGAACCTCATTCAGAAACTTGAAATTATTCAACCACTATGGAGGAGACAAATTCCATGGCTTCCGCGAAATGTATATAGGCTCCGAAGCCACGCTGTACCATTATACAGAATCTATTGGGTGCGGCGATAGAGCCAACCTACGATATCCTTTTGTAACGAAACAGAGTCCTTTTGCTTTCGTAATATCATGCACTTAAGCTGTTTCCCATTGTTCGACTAGCATGTCATTATTCAACTTGTACTCTTGGTCGGGCTGAAGCCTATATAAGGCGGGTCCCAATCGTTCGGAGTCTTTTCTTTCTCTCTCGACTGCTTTCCGACCTTCAGCTCGCTTTTAACGTTCTCTCTTGCTATTTGTTTGCTGTAATGCCTCGATAAACGACTATGACTATCTCTTCGTGTGTCCTCGCATTTCACTTGGTCTCATCTCAGCGTTATCCGGCTAGAGATACAACAGAATTGCTACCTATCATTCATCCCCCTTCCTGTCAAACTGTACAGAGTAACTGCCAAGCAATACAAAAATTTCGCTGGCACTTGACTCACTTTTCAAATGTCCTGCCTAGCAGACATACGCCGGACAAATTCTGATTTCTTGATCGAGATTCTGAATTTCGGAATGCTCAATGACGAGAGGTCGACATCAGTTCATTGCAACAATGACGGCCACCTGCGGCTGCTGTCACCGTTTAACCAAGTTCAGCAGAAGCCTGTTTTGGTCTTTAAACACCTGAGGTGATTTCACTTAAAAATTTGAGGTGGCGAAAGTGGGGTATTTTTCTCCGAGGGTTCTTTCGATTGTTTTAAACAAAATACTTTCATACTTCAAGTGAGAGCCGTGAATAAATGTTTCTATGGGGGAAGAAAAAGCGAAGTGAGAGTCAAGCAAAGGAAGACATCTTGTTAACCTCTAATGAATGATGGCATGCAAACAACCAAATACAAATGAGGTTAGTAACATGGAATTAACGCACGCAGATAAGCGACGCAATACTTTTTTTAATGGCACAAATTTAATTCGAGGTCGGGTTTTCAGGAAGAATCTCCGATACGTGCCTTCGGACGATTGTGTAGCCTACCTTTAGAGGCAATAAAATTCCTCAGCTCGCTAGTGTTCGCAGATCTTTTGCCTTAACTAGTTCATTACTTAGCACCAACACATAAAATGGTGTTGTTTATAGTTTCGCTGCCGTGAACACCAGCAAACCAGGGATGGGTTCCATTTCAAGTAGTTTATCGTTTCTGTATGCCTTCAGTCGGGTATAAAAGGTTGGACCTTTCTGAGCAGAATAATAGACCTCCCACAGCGTGTCGCTGTAGGCGCACGGCTTAGAGCTTGTCGATTGAGTTCCTTCCACTTTCGCAAAAAATATCAGCGATATGAATGAAATTTCCCACTAGTGTCTATTCACGTAACGCTATGCATGTGTTCCTTTGTTCCTCTCTAGAATAATTTCAAGTGAACTTATTACGACAGTTACATATGTCCCTTCGTTTCGAGTTGATCATATAACTTCTCTCCTTTGCAAGCGCTCCAGCAGTAATTCGATAATCTAGGTGACTCAGCTGCGTCACTGTTGTTGTCGGCATTTCAGGCTATTTTTTAAACTAACAAACAGTCACATCTGTTCACCGCAGACATGACCGTTACAACTGAAACAAATATTGCTTTAATAACACTCAACACTGCGTGAATATTACAGCTGCGCTCATAGAATAAAACGCCTCACCGCAATGTAAGATACGATTCAGAAGTCGGCGATCGCTCGCAAAAAATAAGCACTGTGACATAAATTACAGATATTCGTGCCAACTAAAGATAATTTATTTCGCATCATCGAATCGATTAATTAGGGGCACAACAGTTCGTTATACCGACAATTAAAAATCTCTTCGAATTTCCTTTCTTAGAGCCTAAATAGTTGTCGTTGTTTAACGATGGCCCTTAATGCAACCAGCCGCCAGGCAGCTGAGTAATGTTTACGCCCACAGGAACATTAGCTGAAGGAAGCAGTTCACGCTTACTTCATCAGTGAAATTCCCTCGAGGTCAGCATCTGGAGGAAGAATCTTTGACAGAAGATCAATGTTAGCGAGACGACGCTCTGTGAAAGCAGAAAGCATTTAGCAGACTTTCGCGCTCTCATTTATTTGTGGGTTTCGTGTATTTTATGAGACGCTTACGAACGTTAACCGATCATCACTTGAAAGTATTTCTGTGCTTTTGTTTGCCGTAGGAAAATGGATGCGAACTTGAATTTCAGCGGAATTCATCTTCTCGCAAACGAAGAGTTCGCATGTGATGGAGGACTCTGCGCTCTTCGACTCTTTCGCACTTCTCAATTATTGCCTACGACAGCTGCATGGAGGAAAGCTTGTTTATAAGCGCTAGAAATGTCTACTCTTAGCGCTTAAATTGTCAGCACTCTTGCGAAGATTACCGCTGAACGCAGATTTTACGAATCGAATTACTCCGCTTACTGCCGTTCGAAAATGAATCCTTCAGACGTGATATCTCTGTGGGATCCTCCAAGTGTTCGTTGATCAATGCGGCTGCTGTCACCCTGAATTCCTGCACGTCTCAGCGATATAACGCACCCTGAGCTGGTGGCTCAAAGACGACTGTCACCATAACCTCCTTCACAGTCTAAAATTCAGTTTTTGGTCCGAATCTCGTTCACTTCGCCTGGCTTCTCGTGACACTCGCCATATATAAGTGACCTTACTAACATCGAGTATTGCGTGGCAATACATCGCAGCCATGACCAGTGTCACGAATAGCATGACTGACCGTGATGTAACTTACCCACGCCCAGGGCCCTGCATTCCGCTCACTTTTCGAATTGGTTGTTGTCGTCAGTTCTTATCATTTCTGGGAGAGACGAGCAAGGTTCAGCGGCGCAGTATGCCAGCAAGCCCCACTTCCCTAGCATGCAGCCTTCGTTCGGGAACAGTACAACATTATCAAAGTCACACATGTTTACGAAGTGATGAGTGATCAATAAATCTTAGATCAACTGATTATGGGCAAGGCAGAGAAGTGACGGTTATGGGATAGAGCAAACTCTCTAATTTTTCAGGAAACGGTCGGTGTCCATAAAACGACAGCGTGTTTGATTACGTGGATCTCTCATCCTCTTGCCAAATTACATGTCACCTGGTTAAGCGTCGAAAGAGAAACTTGTGAATCCTTCTGCATCAAATCGAGAGTAAAGGGGCAAAACACTGCCCGGCGGCCTTATACATCATTCAGGCTTATCCTGCTCGTTCGTAAACGACTTTTATTAATCTACCGCAGCTACAGTGAACCAAGCACGCCACTGTGCCTTATTGACCCCGCCCACAGCTTCTACATCAAACGAGCTGCATTCCAACGCAAAAGCACACCAACGACGTAATTTCACCCATTACGATGCTACGTGAACATGGCACGGTTGTTTCTCGCTGACAGAAACCAGCCTTTTCCAACTGTCTACCTTTAGAAGGAAGTGGGCAAGGGAAGGAGAGAGGCATTGGCAACTCTTAATTCCGGAGACTTCCCCATGCGCAGAAGGCTTCCTCGCCTCGGTTAGATCCATTACGATCCGTCACAAAACATCATATGAGGACGCCCCTCCTCATCCCGCCGGGTCAATTTCCGTTGACTAAAGCTCGTCGTATATTCTCAATAGCCTCAATTTAAAATACGACCGACTAAATAAACGCGAAACAATGTTGCGAAAGAAAGTGGAAGTTAAGCGAAAGAGACAAACATATAAACGAATTTAATCAAATTTTCAAAAATCAATGAAACAATTCCATGAACGAAACAAACAAACGAATATCATGTGATGACTTGATGGTCAAGATGAGAGACAACAGTGTAGAGGGCATTGCGTTGATAAGGGGATACAGCCAACAATAATAACAACACGAACCGGGAGGGCAATGTGGTTGACAGAGAGTGCGAGAACAGAGCAAGTATGCAACGATGGGTCGTTTACACAGCCAGACACTACGACTAATTGCCAAAGCTCAGAAGAAAAGAAAAGAAAATACGCAGAGTGAAATTAGGACTTTCAATGCAAATGGTGCTTAGCATAGAAAAATACGACATATAAACTTCCCACAACGTGGACAAACGAAAAAAACTCATTTATGTGCATTTAAAACGAGTAGCTAGCGTTAAATGTACGCGGCAATAAACAGGTGCTAAACTGCCGAACTAGCAGAGACGCACCACTTACTATGCACTGACGCTAACTGAAACACTCCGAGTGAAAATGATTCGTCTGAACCTCTATCGCGGATGGACGTTTCATCAGCAATTCCCTGCACCCTCCTCGGTTGCGGATTACCGCCCAATGGAAAGCTTGAGCTCACCGAGTAAACAATTCACGACTATCTGTGGAAATAAGGAATGTTTCTGTCTCAAATCCGGAACATGTGGGCACCGAGCATCTGCTTTCAAATTCTCCAACAAAAAGAAACTAAAACAAAGAACTAAAACAAAAGGATAACAGCCATACTTCACAACGATGTTATGCTTGAATCGCGACGTAATGCTACAACGTTGACAAAGCACGCGATGTAAACGCCACTCTCCTCGCGGCAATACGTGACCGTGAGGGATAAGTGTGGCGTAAGCAACAGAAAGTGTTGCGTTGTATGTTGGCGGGGAATTTGTTGTGCGGCAAAACCTAGGATGTTCTCGTTCTGGTTGAGGTTATTAGAAGCAGCAGCAACAACAAAACCACAAACTCAAACTCGGGATGGCGGACGAGATGAGACGGATGATGCCAAAACGAACAGATTATAAACTGAACTCGATGTCGAACTGCATCGTTTACTCCCTTTTCTGTTCCAGAAGGAAGCAAACATGGATATTAGATGGATGTCCTCTGCTGCTGTCTTGTCTGTAGGTGTGGCCAGGAATTTATGAAATAAGCAATTCTCAGCGAAATTTTTCAGATTACACCGTAACAACGTATTGGCGTCTCTTCTTTTGCAAGTAAAGTCGTAGCAGCCACAAACAGCAAAGACAAGCAGCTGGACAGACAGATAAAGAAAGAGAGAAAGAGACCTATTGGATGCAGCTGTTAGGACTCCACGGAAAATCGGCGAGATATGTGGAAAGCAACAAAAATCGCAACTCTCGCCGGGTGTTTTGATTGGAGAGAAAAAGGACACAAGAGTGCAGAAACAATGACAAGCTGGTAGAGAGACGGGTCGCTTTAACGATGTGTACTGCAACACGACATAAGCAAGGGGACAAGCACACATGATATTTGCGTTCGCATCTACTTTCAGATCGAAATGCTGCCTTCCAGCGAAAGTAAAAATACTCACAAAGAAATCAGCAGTGAATCTGGTAAAGGCAGCACCTCGCTCTTCCATACCAGATGGAACCCAACGACAGACTGACGAGAAAGGATACGCCGCTGCGAGTGCCCAACCGAAATGGAAAAACGCATACACTATATAAAGCAATACATCGACTTTCGCTCAGCAAGTTCCTCAACTTAGAAATAAAACTGCAATATATCGCAACATGGCTATGAACTGCAATATAGCATCCATCCAGGAGCTACCTCATCGCAGACAAATGTTCCCTTTCCTAGTCAATCGAACGATGCACAAGAGAATTGACAAACCCACTCCGTTCCCTATAAGAACTTTTCAAAACAATTTAGGACAGAAACGGCTGCAGACTTCAAGACCTCACTAGATTATAAGCATCAATATCAGCTCTCACTCCCCCCACCAGTCTCTTTCCTAACTAAAGAATACTGCGAGAAATCTTGAGTATTGTCCTCCTTCAACAAATAACTCCCCGAGTTTGCTCGAGTAGAAACGTCTGCAGACTCAGCAACTACCGGACAGAGATAAAACAATAACACAAGTCAAACAGTAATGAAAAGCGACGCAATTCGTAATCAGAATAACTAGAGAGAGAATGCGGCGAAAAATCGATGAATGCCATAAGAACGATGTGAACTGAATGATGTTAGCGAGCCAACCGGAGAGGCAACGCTGATGAATCGCCAATCGAATGCTGCTCGATGAATCGATAGCGCAGCCCGTAACTACACGAATAACACCTGAAGCATGCCCTCACGCTTTATGAGTAGTGAGCTGATAGTAAGATTATGAATGTTTATCTTCCCTCATTTCTAACTTTCCAATCTAGTTTTAAATAATCTTTGGCCCCTCGCTTAGTTTCAAGAACAACCCTTTTCACTTCGGCTGTATTAAGACATGTCTCCGCAATCCCTATCCGCAACCATGATACGAAAATAACTGTTAAACAACAAATATGACTTTGGATGAGCCTGCTTTAACCTTTCGCATGAAACCGACGTTTGTTACATTGATCGATGAAACACAAACATTTCCAGCAGACAACTCGATGGGCTGCCACAGACCTTACCAATTTGTCGTGTACAATCGCACACCTAACCTCAGATTATACCGACCATTTAATTTTCTCGCGATATCCATTTTGCAATATTTGGCTTGTCGCCTGAATAGATGCTACAGCCATGTCGTAGTTTCGTACTACACGTTACCCTCCACGTTAGCTTTATTTGTTTGCTCAGCATCACCGCTTGCATACCACCGCAAATGAAAATTCGAATCTCGATGGCCACAGCTTCAACCAACGGGATCAACGGACGATGAGAGGGAAGGAAACTTGATTTCCACATCGCTTGCAGTAATATGCGAACTATTCCCTGTAAAATTCACGTCGCGATAACTACGCTCAGAAACCCTAATGCTCTCTTCCGTTCCCCAAACACAACAACATTAAAATCAAACTTTAAAAAAAGTTGAATGGTAGCCGATCCTCACGACTGTTGAGGAAGAGGACAAGAGAATGCAAGCAGTGGCGAGCGAGGAGGAGAGGATGAAGAGAACATTAAGGGAAACTCTGATTTCAACCCTTGCAAACGTCCCTAGCAAATCTACATTTTGGTATCGTCAGACCCCACAAACTGTTCTGCAATACCAACAGGAGGTAGGCAAAGAGTTGAAAGTACAACTGAAACTCACCTTTTTTAAGCTTGCACAGCAGTCTCCTTGTTCTCGGCCGATGGCGGGTTCATGGCAGCCGGTGCCGAAACCGGTTCCGCATTCTGCTTCTCAGTCACTCCAGTGGTAGCTGTTTCGCCTTCGTTTTGCAAACCTTCACCCCCACGTCCACCGCGACGCCCACGGCCTTCAGTGATCACTTCAATTAGCAAATCGAGACGGACAGTGCCTTCTCGTGACGCGAAAAAAGTCTATTGAAAAACGAGGAATGTTTCCGAGACAGGGCGGCGAATGATCTGGCGGAAAGACAAGGCGCATGTTTTTTCAGACTGTCCCTCGATTTTTCAACAGATAAAATGAAGTCGAGGTTGGAAAAAAGTGGTTACAAACAAATTCGCGCATCTTCATGAGGTCTCTCCTTCGAAATGATTAAACTCCAACAGTGATAACTTCTACATAGAGGCACCATCGTTCCTTCCCCTCCTTTAATCCAGCGACGAAGGCATTGCCCATCAGGTCACCCACTCAAGAAAATGAAGACTGGAAGGTTTGTTCGCCGGAATACTAGAAACCGATAGAAAAAGAACACAACAGCGGCTGAACAAACCGCAGCCACATCACTGCTCGAATAACTGTAAAGAATAACAAGTATCATAAGACAACCGAACATACACTAGCACTCAGTGACGGACCTTTAAACAACCTGCATGCGACCACATGTGAACATGACGAAGTTCACAATGAGCGCCACTGAGGCCTTATAAATTTCAACGAAGTGTCACAATCCATGAACATGATCTAATTTCGCGTACTAGAACTGCCACACGTCGCCCGCAGCCTATACTACGCGCCGCCTTCAATCGCAACACCCAAACGACTGCAGCGCACAACGAAGACCTTTACCGTTCAAGCAACAATGCTCGTTCAATCGTCGAACAAAGAAAAAAAAAAAAAACAACGCAAACTTGATGTGCTTACCACCTCGACCACGCCCACGACCACCTCGTCCACGTGTTCCATTTTCAGCATTGGCCTGTGGAGGTGTCTGCTCCCCATTGCCGGTAGCGTTCTCCTGATGCTCTCCCTCTGATGCACTCCGTCGCTGTCCCCCACGTCCACGCCCACGACCGCGGAATCCACTGCGCCCACGACCACGTCCACGATATCCACCTCGACCACGTCTACGCCCTCCCTACAATGCACTATCATAACCTACACTACCACTGCCTGATATCAAAAAAATTAACACGTGCAGCCCACCACTTGATTGCAACATTATGCGAATCAGCCACACATCTCGACAGCTCTCTGTAAAACCAAACTGGTGCGTACCTCATCTCCTTCGCCTTCTTCTCCGCCTTCGCCATTGTTCTCGCCTTCAGAAGTTGCGCGACGTCCCCCACGTCCCGAACGATAACCTCCATAATAGAAACGCCTGCGGTATCCACGACCACCGCGGCCTCCTTCCGATTTATCAGCTGCGTATTTCGAGCCCTCCACGTTGGTTCCATCTGGTCCGGTTACGTTTGCTGCCTCCGGACCTTTTTGTCCTTCCACAACGTCAAATTCAACCTTAAAAAATGAATCAGTCTTCAAATTATCTTTCTTTTGGAGTGCACTCTTTAGGACATATTGAGCGAAATCCGGGAACATAAATAAAAAAGATAAATGAAAAATGAGAAAAGTTGCGATATTCGGTAGACGACTCAAAACTGACCAAAAGTGCTAGGAGGACAGGGATGGAGGGCGAACTGTAGGCATTAAAGCTTTCTGAAAGATCCCATTCTGCTTTTGCCCCTTAAGGATTTCAAACACGCTGAAGTGACTGACGAGGCCCAGTCATTTCCTTTCATTTCACTCCTTGATCTTTGTTTAGAACGAGCTGTTTCGAAAAACGTTCAGGAAAGAAAAGCGACCTGTGGATCGCGTAACCAGTTGCGTATGTTTATTCTCCTTTCCGTTGAAGATCAAAACTGAGGCCGCGATCTACTGAACAAACACATACATCGTTGTTTTCAATCATTCTACGTAACTGATACATTTCAGTAGAAAGTCACAGAAGCGCCTTGTAGAGGTGTACCTTCTCTCCATCGCCCAACGATCGCAAGTATTTGTTGGGGTTGTTTTTGGTGACGGCCGTCTGGTGCACAAAGATGTCTTCGCCTGTGTCAGCGCGGTTTATGAACCCATAGCCGTTCTTCACATTGAACCTTAAAGCCATCTGTTTCCTTTTTTGAACACCGCCACGTCCTATCTCTGGTGAACATACCTAAGCTGCCATCTTTTCCGATGTTTCCGTTTGAGAGCCTCCACTGCTAGAAGTGTGAAACATGGTCGATGTGCTGCACCTCATTAACTACCCTATGCAAGCGCTCGAGTTGATAAATCAACTTTCAGAGAAGTTGTAAGTAAATGAGCCCATATAAACTGTGACTGATCGGATCTCCACTTCACTTCGATTTTGCGGCATAGAAACGAACTTTTTGAAGAACGCTCAGAGGGGCAGCCAGAATATTTGAAATTTGAAATATGACTACACAACCTTTATTATCTGTTGACAATACTGAACTGAAGGAGCTGGCGAAGTTCCTAAAACGCATATTTTGCAAACTTTCTCGGTTCGCTCCTCCACCCGTTCTCATAAACACCAGAACAACGCTTTCTGATATTTTGTTCTGTCAACAACTTTTTCACCACTGGTACTTATGGTCTGTAGCCACCCCATTCACTATTTAGTGCTTATCTTGCTCGCACAAACTTGCCTTCAAAACGGACAATTAATTTGAAGAGAACGTGGACGGCGGTGGACGGTGCACATCACAAACCCGATCGCGATCAAATCGACCAAATGCAACCAACCTATGACATGCGGCCACCAATCCAGTTTTGCAATGACTCAACTGTTTCAGTTAATGAAAATCAATAACTCACTTGCTCATGCGTTTGTCAATGCCTATAAAATATTCCAAAAAAACATGAAAAAGCCAACCGAAAGGAATGTTGTGCAAGAAAAGCTTCAAGTTGCTATAAAGTACCATTTGACGGTGCCCTGAATATGACGAGCGATGATCTGCTTGCCGTCGATGTAATTTTCATCGTTAACGGGCACCTCCGGCTTCGGCTGCTCTTGCTCGCCCTCCGGCTTCTGAATAATATTCCTCAGAAACATAATACGAGCAATGGATTCCCTGCCGAATGAAGTTTTCACACCGCCACAAATTGCGGCGTAAAAGCCTAGCGTAATATTTTATTTTCCATAAGCCATACGTGCGACATGTGCTCCTCCCATATAATACGTTGAGAGTTTTTATTCATACGTCAGGACGCGCATAAGTGACGCGTACCATCAAAAACCAACTTTGTTATCAAAATTGAAAGTATATCGCATAGACATCTCGATAAAACTGAGAAATCATTTCAAAAGAGCCATCTCCTGTCTTAAAAACAAATAGAAAGACGTTCGAAAAAGGTCCTTGAGCTATTGCTTCACAAAAATATTAGCCTATTCTAATATTACCTCAATACTGCAACGATATACGTCAACTGACCGGCTGCTTTGGCATCACTAAATATTAGTTACGGGTACAATGATGTAAAACACACTTTACCCCTCCGTCAGTTCATACAAACCGGTCGATTAATCTCATCTTTAACACTCCTTTTAATTACATCCCATCCTCGCAGCAGTTGTTTTGGAAGACATCAAGCACAAGCTCATAATCGGTGGCCAGCATTTCACAGACTAACGTTAAGACACTTCTTTTCTTTTCACACGCCGCTTTTCAAACAATGAGTAGAGCAAGAGAGTTAAAATTTCCTGGGATTGGAAGAACGCGATTGGCGGAACGGCGTGGACGGGCATTAAGAATGCGCGCTCATGCAGCCGCAAACATGCACAGTGATAGATGAGAGAACAAGTACGACATGCATCTCTATCGGCATTACGATGAGACATTACCTCTTGCATAACATGCACCGTTACAGTTGGAAGAAGCTAGCACCGTCGACTTTCGAACGTCCAACCATCGACTCCCACTAATCAGACTACATCCATGCTCTGCACTACAACCGATTAAGCAGCTACGGAGTCTCCCTGCGCCTCTTAAAGAAAAAGCATAGTGCTTCGATCTGGCAGTAAAAGAGACTCTCAACGGCCACAAGCATTGCCACATAATTAACTGCAATGCGGCGAACTCAGAATATTAACTGAAAGAAATTAAAATGCAATGAACTTACACTGTTCTTATTGTCAGTCATAGCGGATGGTACGGCTTCAGATGGTAACCGACACTGCTCTTATTTAGCGGGGCGGCTGCAAATAATTTTCCCTTCAGTGACAACAATGAGGCTAGAAAGCGCATCACACAATTCACCGAACAGCGAACACGCATCAACAACACCAACGCAATCGTACCGTATACTCGCTACAACCATGTCCGGTCATTTGCGCCTTCACGATTCTTGTCGTCGAATTTTTCAAATCACAACACCGCGCATCGTGCATCGTGTCAATAACTTCATGCCTACTGTGATCAGTACAAAACGAGTTGCATCCCTAGTACTCGGCACACGCAACCTACGTTTCAAGTCCTCCTTGGCGTAAGGAGCACTAATCCTAGCAAAATTCACTAGCAGTTTTGGCCACCTAACCTGACATGTGTACACAGATTTTTTCTCGTTCTATGCCATGCTTTTGTACTCTCGAGTTTACAACCTGCTTTAATCCATAGCTTCACCATTACATATTTCCTTGCAAATTCGCCACGACCTTGCCTATTGGAACTTCTTTATTAGAGAGAGCCGAAGAAAATCGTGCGGACAAGAGAAAGCGCGATCATGATCAAAAGCGATTCTAGCGTAATTCATAATTCAGTTGTTTTCCTTTAAAAAAACCCATCGCGAGGTTATTCTTCCTAAATCGGCTATCGCTGTACACTTTATGGACATGCAGTTCCCACATAAAAGAGACCCCCATCGAACACAAAGCCACACTGAGCACTACTTGAACCGAAACCATTAACGTCAGCCGCATCGGATGCGAACGACACGAATTTGTGCGAGAGTTGAGCGTGCGAATGAGCTATAAGAGGCGTAGCGTCGGATCGCTTCGTAATGAAATCACAATCATCCCGCTAGAACCATGCGGGCAAAATGCACTCTGCTCCACTGCAAGCAAACACTGGTGTGCTTTTAATGCATTCGCTTTTTTTTCATTTTTCGGCGAATGGCATACTGCTCGAATAACATTTCGATGCACTCACATTACAGAGGCTGATAAAGGAGAACCTTTTCATGTGTTTCGTTCAGAAATGCTCTCACAAAATTCCTTATTTCCCCTCTATTTATATGAATGTTCCTATTGCACAATTCCAGCTCATATCCGCAGAAAGTTACAATGATGACATTTAAGATCGCTGCTGTCATAACGCAATTTCCCGAAAACAATCCATCCCGCTCACGTCACCGACGAATCAATTACGTCTAAAAACGCTGCCAAATCGGCGAGTCAGGTAGCCCTGCTTGCACGGTCGGTTAGTCGCGCAGACATTTTTTCGATATCCTTTGCCAAATCAATTTGCAGCAACGTTATACTTGCGCACACGTGTATGCTGTGTCTATTTGTGTTTGTGTTGTCCGGTGCTTTCATCTTTAGAATCAACGAACTTTGAGCCGCAATACTTCGTCGGTAAAATGTACAGTGGAAGCTGTCTACACGCATCATATTTCCTACGATCGGATATTAGCACGACACGGGCAATAAACCCGAAAAAAAAAACGGGAAAATCAGTACCATAATATTCAAAATCCCCAAATTAACGTGGTTTATCCCATAATTACATGATGACTTCGTCACGACGCACAAAAGAACACAGCAATCATTTTAGAAAGGTGGACGACTACTGACGGCAAAAATTACATAGAAGCAGAGATACGGAGAAGAGATTTCAGACAGCTTCCGTGTCCAGAGAGTTCTATGGGAAAACAACCTTAAATGTAACGGAAGGACTGAAGTTCTCAGAAAGATTTTCGAGGGAACAGCCATCAGTTGCGTACAGCCTAGCAGCCATCAGTTGCGGTACTAACGAAAGCTGATGTTCACAAAATCGGACGTCTACAAAGCTCAACAGTTTATTCAGAACGATAATAAATCGATGTTCTCTTAGAAATAAAAATGAAAAATGCAGCAGATACAGACCACTACGACCATCCAGCATATATTCAAACAAGACCTACTGCGAAGCTTTTACTGTCTAGAATGATGACTTCTGTTTTCAGCCCTTTTCTCGGCATTTCAGCACACATGAAACGCATAAAAAATGAACGTTGTGCAGCCTCCCCCCTTTATGAAGCTAGCTCCCGTCCTACGTAAGCAATATTTTTCAAATTCACATCCACCGCTAAGAATGTTCGTCAACTTGGGAACTACACCAAGTTTTCGAGAAGATACCGTTATTTATGCCTTAAAAACTGTCTATCCAATCGCTTCCCCGCGTTTTACAAAAAATCGCTTATTTTCGTCCTGAGAGAGTTTATTCAGTCAAAATGAACCTTGCCAGCAATTAAAAAAAGAAATCTACTCTTTTTACACGAGCGAGTGAAGAACGACGCCAAAATCATCCCCCTTGTATCGACAACCCAGCAAGGAATAAGCAGTACGGTCATTGCTGGCTACGGCTGGAAAGGGAGAGTAAGGGAAAGTGAATCACTTCAACGATACTAGAAAAGCCGATAATTCTTAAACAAGGAACACGATGACGTTTACCTCATTTTGCTTCTGAAATAAGACGTAATCTCAAGAGAAGCCAACTTAATGCACCACCTTTGCTGCGAAACAGGAAATGTTCACACTTCCAAATGGATCCCCTAAACTGCCAGAGTATTTATTTATTTTCGTCGAGTGTCAGACCATTAGGCGAGACAACTTGACGCCGACGTCGAGACAAAAAACTTGGACCGAGATGACGACGAGTGGGAAGAGGATGGAAGGGAAAGTGAGTGCTAACCGGCTCACCAAACGCAGTGCTTCGGCAATGGATGGCACTCTCTGGAGCACCATTGCATACGCGACGCACCATGGCCACACACGCTCGCAGAACCAACTAGTGCCAACGGTCCACCCCTCCAGAGGGCAGGCCACCGATGTGCTGCTCAGATGCGGCAAAAGCATCGAGCGCTATTGATTTGCCCAAAGTTACAGGCTAAAGCTTGCGTTATACTGCCCAAAAGTTGCCCATAGTGGAAGAAGGCGACGCTCTGCGAGTAATTCGTCCCCAAGACAAAAACAACGTGCCCACTTCTTCCCGATTCTGTTGTTCCATGTAATGTTGCGTGACCTGGAAATGAGGCAGAAAATCGAGTTCCACAGAATGCTTTTGATTGAAACATTCGGTTAACTACAAAAAAGTTAGAGAAATCCCTGCAGGAGGATTACACAGAAAGAGAGGGGATACTTACGTTATATCTAAAGGTAACACAGACACATCAACGAGGTCTACCTAGTGAATACGGCGAACTGACAAAGAAGTCTCATAGAGCAGTCGCTGCAGAACATGCGTCCCACTACGATCAAATCTTTCAGTCTGAGATTAATAAATAAATTTCAACTTAAAATTCAAACCAGCTATCCACTCGTGTGCAATCTGAACTTCGACTGCAATGCATTCACAGTAAGCCGCTTTGCATTTAAAATCCGCTCTATGAATTCATCTCTTTCCCCTCCCTTCAGTTCCAATCATCGACTCCGTTAGAACTGAGCCCACACCTATGATATTAGTCCAAAATCCTCTCGCTGAAACTGCGTCGAATGGAGATCGGAAGCTGGCACCTCGTCGAATCACTAACCAACTTCAGTGTGCTATTTTTATCCTTCCTCTAATCAGAAAATCAATCCACGACTTTTTCAAATACACTTTCGGAAACAACCGTATTCTTAAAATCCACTGTTCCGCATGAATTACGAAATGAACATACGCAAAATTCAATACAATCGAAGTATTACGGAACTTTAGCCTTCATTCAATCCCGATCAGTTTGTAGTTTCCGTGTCACACTCTATGCTTTCACTACCGGCTCTCAAGAATGCTCACATTTTGACTTCGTTTATAGAAAGATCAGTAATCCAATTTTTAATCGATGACGCTCCAAAGTGAACGAAATTTTCTTTGCTAATTTCGGACTCGGTGGTAAATCTGATAAGTCAGATGATATTGTCCCTCTCTTCGTTGACTTTGACTGCAGTTTCAAACTCATCTTTGTACAAATGCTTACTTCCTCACCACAATAAACTGCAACCTATTCCTCAACGGAGATTTATCGCTAGCTGAAATTGAATTGCTGGAAGTCTTTTTCTATATTACTAATAAAGGAGGCTATTGTATAAAAATTTTACAATTGCCAACGACCGACAACGCAAATTTGCTATCCTAGTCGGAAGGGATGGCGACTGAGCACAACAAAATCAAATGAACATTTTATCAAAATAGGAAGCTTTGCAGAACAATCAGGACAACGCTTCAAGTGCCTATTTATGGAAGTACGCAGCCGAAATCTCGAAACGAAATATCTCACTGCGACGCAAACAGATCGCTAAAACCATTGTTTACCAAAGCAGCGGTATGTTTATTAGTCGGCTAGCATGTTTATCAACCCACTAGCGGACTCTCTGAGTTGCCGGCTGTTCACAAATGGCTATTAAAGAACGCCATCTGGAATCTCGCTTTACAATGCCCCTGTCGACAGCGATATGCAAGAATTAAACAACGGGAAGTGGCTGCTTAAATGAACGAACTACAAAAAAAAATCCGATGGCACAAGTTGGAAAGAAGAGAGAATCGAATCGAATGAATGGCGTCAAAATCAATCTATTTCTTTTAGTTGTCTCTTCAAATGTGTCGAAACAACGGCAACATTTCAACAGGAAAACAAAACTCACAGACTGTTGCGTCTTCTAAAACTTTAGTAGACCAAATTGCTTAATTACCAAATGCTAACCTCTCTCATTTCAGGTTCAATGGAACAGAATATTAAATAAAAAGGCTCAAGAATATTTCAACTCTTTCGCATCAAATGAGGAGAATGTAAGCCAATTTCAAGTTTTTAACATTCGCATACGAAATAAGCCGGCTTTATGGTCTAAAAACTCAACTTTGGCTGATTTGATCCTGAGACTATACAAAATAAAACTTGCGATCGCCATTTAACGGCTTTCATTGGTGAAATGCTATCGCGTTTCGTTATGAGCGTGTCCATTCATTGCAATGCTCGAGTCACTTTCCCTTAAAAGTACATTTTGCGACTAGCATGCTCATCTCTCTTTGTGCCATGAAGACGGCTTAAAATAAATTAACACAATCTTATTATTGCATCTGCTTAAATAGAATAGAACTATTGAATATGCAGCGCCGTGGAGTCGAAATGAGCCCATATCCAAGCAAATATGCCATTCGCTGGTCTTGAAGATTATAGCCATCAATTACTAGCCTTTCGAAAACGCCAATAGCAACAATTAACTTCTGAAACCGTTAAAGCATTATTTAGCTTAGCAAGAGTGAGTCCCAAACTTGCTAATACACAAATGTCACCACAACGTTTTTTTCTCCCTTCTGCTTTCATAAGTGGAGTTTCGTTAGCGCGCCGAATTTAGCGGAAAAACAAACAACAATCTCTCATAAACGACACCTTTCAAGAAGTCGAGAACTCATTTTTGGCACTCTTTTTGTTCTTCTGAAATTCCTTTGCATTAATGCATTATAGCCATGTTGCATCTATGCGGGTGTATGTGTACGTATATCCATTCATTGAGTAATTTCAGCTCGCGAATCTCGGAAATTAGAAACTGCAGCATTTGCACGACAAAATGTGCACCATATGCTGACCTTTTGCTCGAATAACCCACACTGATCAATTAATTTCGAAAGAGACTACAGTCATTTGAAAGTATTTAAAAGCTCACATTTATTCTATACTTGTTGGATCTTAGGTGTGCAACAAATTACCGATCAAATAATAAACGCATCTTTCCATGAAGATTCGTATGGATAGTCGTTTTTCAGTTTTTTTTTTTGAATGCAGAGGCAAATAATGCACAATCCTTTAAAGTAATTTATGAAAGCAGACTAAGCGAAATGTGAAGATAGCCGTGGCGATGCATCACCTAGCACAATGCGTTCCTTGTTAATGACATCCTTTCCCTCCAGAAAAAAATCCTGAAAAACCAAAATTCAAAGTTTCGTCCTGTCTTCTTTTCTGGCGAGAGACATGAAATGTGGAAAAAATGCAGAATGCCAGTGGTCGCATTCTTGACGTGGTTATGATACTGATATGAACTGCTTGCAGTCAAAAAAGAGGAATAAAGACAATAAAAATATTTGGATTTCTGAGTAATCTGCAGAAGGAGACCCTCAAAAACAGAGCAGCATATGATGAAATTATTATCGAGAACGCAACACATGCCCGCATTTTTATTCGGCGCACCGTCTCTAATATATGCAGCATTCTCCGAAGAGTGGCAGCAATAAAATAAGCGGCTTTCGGCTACAATTAGAGTGGAAAAGAGCAAATGATGTTCCGGCATTTCCCTTTCCATTCCAAACCAATAAGTAACCAAACGGAATAATACATAACTGACGGAGAAATTATACAAGAAAGCAGTCTTGAAGTATGAGTGCACAAGTCTAAAGTGAAAGAAAGTGCGATGAAAGCAGAAGCAAACGCGTTAAAGAATGCGTATATGTGGAAGTGATCGAAAAAATGGAATTAAAAGAAGCCAGTGAATTTCGCATAAAATACGCGAAACATCATTTAACGTTGCCAATGAGGGAACACAGACGCATCGCTGTAGGAGGAAACAATGCGGGCTCTTTGTATCAAGCAGCACCACTACGACGAATGGCAAGGCTTTAATAGAGACAGATCTGTATCGACCGATAACACTGCTTGCCACATGATCCACAGCCAAACGAATAAGAAAAGACTCGAGCTGGCTAGCATATAAGTGATGAGTATTACGTAAGTGGAACGCGGACGCAACAGAATTCCGTTAAGTTCATTTTAAAATACATTTTGGAGCAGTTCAGACAAGGGGGGATTTAAAAGAAAGGAGGATGAAGCTTCTCGTCGAGCACATCAGTGAGGAAAAAATTCAACGGCGGACGCGAAAGATAAGCCCGTGGTGTAAAACGCAACTGCTGCTACGAGCATGCACTGATGAACAAACTGAAGTAGTGCTCGCTGCGCCTATCTGACGGCTTTCCACCACTCGAGCCAACACAAAACGACACCACATGGGCATCTACAACAAGCACCTTTTGTCTTCTAGGATCCCAGGACAAATTGCGCTCATTCGATTCAGTGAATTATAACAAACGAATACCACAGACGTGACGCCTGACGATTAATGGACTTTAAATCTCATCCCATCAAGACATGACTGCAAACGAATTTTTTAGTCTAATGGCGTCTTATACAAAATTGCCACATTTTATCGGATGGAACGGATCGAAAAAATATGTTCTTCTGTTAAAATGGACGATTTTGTCCAGGAATCCATGAAAGCTAGCAACTTTTTGCCTGTAAAGCTCTAAAGAAGTCTTCGTAACTCTAAGCGGATGGGAAATGCAATCCATCGTCGATCAATAAATCTTATCTCCGCGGACAAACAGAAGCGCACCTTAATAAGCAGACGTCAGATCCGGTTCTGCCGAAGAGAGGAAATTGAAAGCCTTAAGGAACCACGTTCTGCTTGCAGTTAAGCGTTCATGCGGTGATTAAAGTTGAACAGAATACACCGTTTCGGGAGATTCTGAGAAACAGTTTCTTTTGAGATACAAGCTAATCAAACAAAAAATGAGCTTTTCATTTCCCCTTTGTGTGCAGAAAAGGCGCCACTGCAACGCAAAGCCTCTACTCATACCACCTGTCGAGGCAGCCCTCCAAGTATACGGTACACCACGGCAGCTCTCAGGATTTTTTCTACACCATGGCTTACCCGTTCTTCCTAACTAAAAATTCCTAAGCTCTAATATAACCATCCACTACACAGCTGCGATTCGTTACATAAGTGCATACATTGGCTTCTCAAAAAATCTGAAAAATCTGCACCCCGATTCATTAAATTAATCATTAAAAGTTGCACAATTAGCGGTGACGCATTCATTCTCAACGTGTGACGACTCAACATCTAAGAACGCATCTGCAGAAACTTTATGTGCGTGTGCATCGAGAGGAAAGGAAGAGAAAGGCGAAGAAATGCATTTCTATGAACCTCACGCCATCGCCATCACAATATCGACGTTTTTCATCATCAACCACTAACGACGACCAAAATACATGATCCCTGTTCACATCCTTAGAATGGGATAATATGTTCTAACTTTTAAGAATTCAGAAAACGCTGGGGACTGAGAACTTGCTAGTATAATATACCGATCAACAACGGTAGAGAATACAAACACTGAGAGGTGATAGCGTATGAAAGCGGACAATTCACGATACACAAAACGACAACGGCCCAAGCAAATGCAACGCACATTTTCTGCGTTTTCATTTCTTATGATCTTTCCTCTAGATACTTCTTCATCACCAATATCGAGGCAAAAAGCCATCGCATTCGTACCGAATTTAACGAACACTTCCGAAGAGTGGGGACATGCAGAGCCGATGAACCCTGTCCAGTATCCACGATCATCCCTCATATATTCCCCCAAACATTTTCAAACTCGACTTCTACCTGTGCCATCACATGCACCTATGCAAAAATATTTGCAATCAACGATGTGAAGCCTCTATCTGTGCCATCTGCACAATGTAAACATCAATATGCACATATTAATGCACAATAAGAGAAATATGGACAAATGATGCGAGATAAAAAGTGGAAAAAATACTCTTCTTTTCATCTCTGAATTTCACAAGCGATGATGTCACGCATTACTGGTGCGTCATCTGTCGATATATCTATGTTCCTTTGCGGATTTCAGTTATACAATTTCACTACTCGATCGCATGACTAGTTCCGTTGGCCACCCAATATCACCATATCTTTATTTTTTGCAGCTCACTACCGTTTTCGCTGAGAGAAAGAAAACATAGAAAATCATGAGCACCATTCTGAAAAATACTGTCCGGACCTTAGTAGTACAGCCCTATCCACCATGTAAAGGAAAGAATGAAGGGCAGAAAAGGAGAGAACGGCAAAGCAGTATTCGCTTCGAGTTTCAAGCAAACAAAGTGACGGATATGCAAACTCTATCAACAATGGCACCACTTCTGCTAAGCATATTCATCTAACGATGAAAGGGAAGGGTGGCGTTCCTTCCCCGATACTTTGACGCTATCCACGCGACAGATCAACGCCAGCGTTACTGTAGGTTCATAACATTCTCTCATGTCTCCGCCCGCTCCTTACAAAAATGATTTAAGTGGTAAGTGCTCTCTTCCTTGCTCAAAGGTTACCGATCTGGCTGTACCGCTTGACTTCAATTCTGATATTAGCACGAAATGTTCTCCTAAAATTGCTCATTTTCTGAGAAAACTCAGCACTGTATGTTAGTAAATCCTCGATCTCAGTACGCAATCAACGATTCAGATCGAAGGAAAGACTACGTGTAAAACAATCATCAGAAAACCGCTTATTTCTGTTGGGGCAGCATTCACGTTGGCAGCCTACGACGATTTGTGAAGAACTACAAGAACCGAACGGTGGCTTGTACATACACTTTAGCTTATCAGCGATTATTCACAGAAGCTGCGACACTGCATGGGCAAATTGTTGTGTTCTATTGTCAGAGCAACGCAATCTATACAAGCAGACAGCGAACAGAACCGAACACCGCCTCTCTTCCTTCATCCACATGAAACACTTCGAATGCTATCTAATCGGCTACAGCAGTACTTTATCCTAAACACACTTTTGACTCCTATTCGCTAACAGCGACGCACTATATGACCTCCAGCTAGTTTCATCTTCTCTCTATTTAATTGCAACGATGAGATCTCGCTTTATCTTAACAGTGTCATCTGATACCACATGAAAAACGAAAATGACTACAATGCAATACGCCAACAGCTTTTCGGCGATCACCATTCAGAACAAGCACACAGCCACAATGAAAAGAAAGGCTACAGTGAATGTATGCCGTGCAAATAAAGCTTCCATCAATCAAAATGTCGATAATTCTTTCCGGTCTATGCAAATTTCGAAGTCGAGTGCTCATTACTGCTCAGTAACAACAGCAGCAGTTTTGAAGTGTTAAAGGCGACCAAGAAAAGGAGAGGAAATTTTACCGGTCTCCAGGACAAACTAGATTAACTTTCGTCCTCTCCGTCTAATTAAGACCAATACGAAGCTACGTTTGCCCCTTCATTAGCAAATCTCCCAGTCTGTATATTCGGCCGAACAACTGCAAGACAACTATTGAACGCAACTGACAAATTTACAATGTGCACTCACCAAAAGAACGATAACTACAATATTCCTCGAGAAGATCACACTGACCGATGAAAGATGGCTAATTTAGAGCCTTTTGCTTGATCCACGCAAATTAAAAATTCTGAATATCCAGCATCTCAGAGGTGAATTCTACGGCGATCGATAACCAAAGTTCGCAGATGTGCGCGATCAATATCGCAGACGCGTCGTTCTCAGAGCGCAGCCCCTCACTCTGCATCTCCCTCACTCCCTCTGTGCTCTAGCCGAAACAGTGCAGCGCACTCCCTTCCTATTTCATAGACCTACTTATTCGTCCTCACCCTATGCTACTCAAATCTCTGGATTCCCCACAGTGCGCAGACCGGCACTCCAAGAGCACAAATGAGACACAGCAAGGGAAAATACGTACTGTCTTGAACGAAAGTCCCTCGTTTTGAACAAGTTTCAACTCCACGCCTTCAAAGGTATCGAGAGGTGAATGGTGAGCTTGATATCAAAAAAAGTTCTCCCTCTCCTCGCATTATGGCACTGCAGAACATGGCTCCTTTGAGAACCCTTGAGAAAAGCCTTGACCATGCTGTGGTCGGCTGAAGTTTTGAGGAAAAAACACCCCCTACCTTTAAATCTCCTCTTAAAATCAAAAGCCTCCCTTATTTTGGACGATATAGTTGAAGAACGTTGCGAAACAAAAGCCATTTTTGGATGACAAGGACTAGTAACATGAGGAAGCCCACTTTGATCCTATATACCTGGCAGTATTTAAGCCCTCTAATCCTCCGTCTGCCTTAAAAGTAACTCTTTCTTCCTTCTTAAAGAGGGTGGAAGAACTATTGCTGAAAACTGGGTTCATTCCCTAGGATGCTACTCTTTACCATGTATGAGGTTCATTTCTTGCCACGGAGATAACGGAAGGAGGAGGAGAGCAAAGTTCCTTCCAGGTTGCCCTCTGACATTAGATGGAAGGCAACAAATACTTCTAAAAATTTTCCAAAAAAGATAACAACAGTCAGCTTTTACCTCACGATTAATGAATTTGGCAGTTCCACCGACCCTTTAGGTGTGCTCGAACAGAAGCTCTTGAGGGATGCCAGTCTTGTCTTGCTAAGTTCATATGATAGCCCAATGACTCAGCAGATATGAGCTTGTTTTAGATCCCGTTATTGTAAATCTCTCCTCCGGAAAACCCAGTTTCTATGCCACGTTACCATCCTATCATGGTACTGCTTTATGACGCTATCTCTTTTGAGATGACGACCAAGTAGTACTGGATGTGCTCAGAAACATTACCAGCACTAAAAGCCAGGGGGATCACTAAAACACGCAGTAATTCTTTTCCATCTTAGCTCGAGTAATTTACCGTTTCGAATGGTTCTGTCTGGGTAGGTTACACATGAAAGGGTAATTGTGCAAGTAAAACATCAGCTGAACGGTGTTCATCGCTACATGAAAGTGGAAACAACAGTGTTGACTGAAATATGTATGACGACGCACCTCAGAAACAGCATTTTATTTCTCCTTCTAATCAGCACTGGCTACTACTTTTTTCCCAGAACGGCATAAGTCATTTACCTGACCTCCCCCTCTCCCCGCCGACCCCATTCCTTCTTCTTATGAACATATGGGCACTACGTAACGCCGTAGTAGCAACTCTCTAGGTAAATTTCGTGCTCACAATGAACTTCGAAAAGATTTAACAGAATAATTCCATAACGTCTTTCCTTATCGGGAATAAAGCATTCGACGACAACGAAAAATAAAGAATAAAAAGAGAGAAATGAAGCTTTCGGAAAGCGGGAAAATAAATATAGCGACCACTCTCGACATTACAACCACAAGAAGAGAAATTATCGGGAAACGACGATGGGCAATACTGGAGACTTCATGCTATCAGATGACCAATAAAATCAGAACACGCCTTCAAACACAGACACAACGCAAAACCTCATAATAAACTACTTTTAGCATTTTCTACGCAAAATCTACATCACAGGTTGCAGATGGAAGCGAAGGAAGCGCATCGGAACAAAGAGAGCAAAGTCACACGAATACGCAAAGCAGGCACTAGCGGAAGCAATGCTAGGTCTTTAGTTCGACATTTTTCTCGTTCAACGGATCGCATAATGCAAGCAGAGAATGGGGATCACATGGAGCCAAAGTCAAGAGCTCTTAGTGAACAAATGAGTAGCCCAATTCATTTTCTGTGCCTACGCTATGGTAAAAATGAAATATGTCAAAATAAAAGATAAAATACCCAAATATTGCCTCAACGACGAAAAATAGGAGTATTTTCAGAAAAAGGTCTGTCAACACTGAACACATTTGCACAAACACCAACAAAAACGAACAGAATTCCGCAATTCGAGGTCAAAGCTGATAACAGAGCAGGAAGGCTTCACAAAATGTATGTCAGCAATGGAAAATCACAGAGAGATACAAGGCATGGAAGAGAGACAGAGAGGTAGAAGAAACGTACGAAATATGTGGATGCTAAACGACGCAGCACCAGCCGCCTCAGCTTGTGCAACGATGTATGCAGCAAGCCTTCGTAGATACTTGCTCGTATAGAAGGTGCAAAGATCGACGTAGGGCAACACATTCGCAAAACGAGAACCAACGAAACGAAAACCAATCCTGTAGACACAGCAGCACTTGCAGTTGCCAAGTGTGAAGAAATGAATGCTCGCTGGCACCTGGATGAACAGTTCAATTCACGCTGTCATCCCACCACGGATCACTGCAATTCCAGAGCCCCAGTTGTACAGTGAGTCCGTAAACTACACAGTGGAAAGCTGAATACTATCGACAATCCACGTGACTTATCGATGAAACGTAGAGAGGCGTGTTTAGATGCTTGAAACAGCTCAACAACTGCTCGGACCAGAAGCGAGCGCCTCAAGGTGACTGACGAAAAAGGTTTTTTTATGCAAGTCTCGATGTGGCAAAGGCAGAGTTCCTAACAGCAGTCAACACCAGCAAAATATAGATTCCCCAGTGCGTCTGCGAAGATGTGCCTTTGCACGATATCGATGTCACCACTGCGTTAATCACACAAGCTGCAACGGCTGACTGTGGGAATGTGCACCCTCAGGACGCGAAGCTTAGCGATGACGGCTCACGTGTCGGCCACTGCGCAAGAAGCACTCTTCAGAGAAGAGAGGGGACGACTGGCCAAACAGCCCCTGTAAAGCGCGGCGTCAGCAACGGTGAACAAATGCGAGGTTCCACAGGGTGCAGACTTGCAGAGTGGCCAGAGGATGCAACCCATAAGGGCGTGGCAAGCGCCGCGCACACGTCTTCACGGCAACGGCACTCGTCTCCTAACACTTGCTTGCTTCTGGCCTCTACCTCCGATTGTGGTATCAAGTCCATATGTAGGTGCTTAACCCTACTAACATATGTACAACAGAGACACAAATGTTTATGCATATATACGTATGATAATGTATAAAATCATTTGTATACGAAGAATGGAAGTCTGGTAAGTTGTTGTGAAGAATAGTGAAAAAAGTACTAATCGCCAATATCAAATTGCTTTCGAAACGCTGAAAATTCGCTGACAGAAACTCAGCAGACACTGCAAAACGCGATATAACAGCGGCATCACTAATAAAAGTAAAAGAAACGGGTCGAGTAGGTCGGCATTATATGAAAACTCTAACTGATAAAGGAAAGTAAACGATGTTCATCGATGGATCTATCAGACAAGCATGACAGTGCAGGTGTGCTAATAATGGGGAAAGTTTACAGTTGTGAGGAATACAATGCAAAAATGTCGGCCCTAAATAAGTTCGAAAAAACGCGCTAAACGGATATCTGCATATGCACACATAAAGCAACGCTGACTGAGCAATCCCGCAAACTCTCTCTCGATAGCCTTTTATTATTGCAAAGTTGGCATACTCCGACAACACGTTACAGCGACGATTGCCGCATATTTACTTAGCTATATACACACATATAGAGACACACGAATGTCTCTATTTCCACGATTGAAACAAAATTCGACCTCGAAAAGCTTACAAAAGTTCAGAATGCACGGGATGGATCCTCAAATTCTATTTCGACCGATGGAAATTCTGGATAAACTGTTTCTGACTGAAGCCAATTCATTACCTTTTAATTATGTCAGTTACGAGCGGATGTAGCAAATATCTTACTCTTTATGAATTCAGCAAATTTCCCATTTCATAAAACAAAACCAGCTGCGAGTGTTCAAGTGATAAGCCCGTCGCAAACCGGACAATCATCTCCGCCAGACGCACATTCCTTTTGGTGATCTTATTTGTAGTTATCTACTTGAAAAAAGGAAAGAAAAAACAACAATGTAACAAGGCTATTTTCATGACATCATTGCAGGATCCATATGTAACATATCTAATTTCAATAAATATATAAATCATTCCTACTTATCCGTCGGAAAGCAAATCTACGTGCATTAAGATCATTAAGTATCGCAAAGCACACAGTCACTGCCGCTTTACCTCAAACTCGACTGAATGGATAAATGCACTCGTTTAATTTCATGCTGTTAACATATTAGAAATGCATTCAGCAGTCAACCCCCACTCCAACTTGCTCTGAAGTGGTCAACTCATCTGCTACGCTATGGCAAGACCCTTGACGTTCAGCCCTCTGAAAAACGCCTGAAAATCCTGGCTCTAAATTTTTTGGGTACGTGGAAGGAGAAAACGGATTTCACAACTCTCATGTAGTATTCTCGTCTCGTATATAACAGTATAATTGCCATTCTTAGCCTCATTGCCTTCAGCAAACATTCATTACCTCTGTGAAAGTGCCGGGGGCGCAAACGTCGCTCAAACAGCTTATGACGGTGCTTTCTACAAGCAGCAGTGAGGCCCTCTACTACTCACTAGCATCACAGAATCTGTTGCGTGCCCTCTAACAATTACTTGTGTGACATCCTCCGCATGGCGATCCGGGTCTTTGCACTTTCATTGTATAAAAAATTCAGCTTCCTGATCAAACTCTACATTCTGACAACAGCACACATATGCATATATATGTATAATTTTCCTAACGGAAGCACAACTCTACTCCACCTAGAAAACTGCTGGAACAGAACACTCATTGTGCGAGGGGGACTTGGAATACGAACAGTCCCGACATCGAAAGATATACACAGCAAAATATTTCAAATCGATGCCAGCTAAACTACGCGGCTGTAGTTCGTGCGGAAATAGAGCGCTGTGAAAGAGAATCAAAGAAGGTCAGAAGCATACCTGTAAATCAAACGACTGTCCGGCATGTCTTGAGGCTAGCCTGAAATTGAAGTGGGAGGATATAAAAAGGTTGGTATGCTCTTGTTTTCATTCCACCATCCAGGCTGGTCTTAACGCTGGTTGGCTCTACATGTGACCGTGGGAGCGCGCGAGGTGATCGGCAGTAGCGTGGAATTCGACCGCGGAATGCTACCGGCGATCGAAGCCATCCTTCTGAGTGAGCCTCTTGTTTGTCAAGTTATTGTATATGATAAACAGCTTTCGTTTAAATCTGCTTCGTCCAGCAATTTAGTCCACCGCAGTTCGATAGGGGTGCAGATCCTCAGTCCTTGACCTGATGACTGGACAAGCCAAGGGAAGCTGACCCTTCAATTGGCAGTGAAATGCCGCATTCCGGCTATGACGAAATGAATAGCTAAGAATGGTTGCCGTCCTTTCAAAATAAAGTGGCACAAGAAACCAGTGCTGTCCACTTAAACTGCCATCAAGATGATTTGACACGCTTCATACTACTACAATCAGTTTTTTTTTTATCTGCTTCACTCAAGGCTGCATGGGTAATTCTGAATTTTGCATTCAGTGGACAAACCGTTGGCAATTTCAAGAAGCAGAATTCCTCAAGTAAGCGTTTCGTTCAAAGTGGCAGAAATAACGAGTGGGAATTCGCGTTAGACAGTCGGTTAGCACGACATGTGCCATCCAGCTACCAATCGCACATCTTAAGAACAAATGCTGAACACACAGAACTATGCCATCATATCCATATGTCTAAACACTCGAACAAACCTTTAGAAAAGATTCGCTCTTGTTTGACCCGACTAATGAAAGGTTAAAATCCAACCAACATCAACTGCCCAAGATTTTTTCGCAACTTCAAATGTAGGGGATCAACTTGAATTACCAGATATGAGGTCAGTGTGTCACAACCACTAAAACTTCACATTTATAGCTTCACTCCTCTGCGCGTCGGAAGCCGAATGAGCAACAAGGACGTCGGCACTAATTAATGCTCGCGTTGGAGAGTTGCACTCGCCTGAAAGACGTGACACCGTACACATCTCTCATGGCACACAGAATTAATCCCCTCTTTCGTCCATTTCATTTGTGTCTTCGCTGCGCTGACTACATCTGATGTTCACTCTTTCTCACTGTGCTAATACTGGAATCGGCTACCACCATTAGAAACACTGCAGTTAAATGTTTGGTGATCCCTAGAGACGATATTACACATTAAATGAAACCCATCCACTTTATCCGATATCCTTAATGGTTGCTTTTATTTCTGAAGAGAAAACAAAATGATTTCCGGCCGGATACCAGATCTAGGCAGTTTGAAAATGTTCGGTCAAGGTGCCACAACATACGACCGGCGAGGTACACACGTCTCGTTCAAAAGATGAGGCAAGAAGGCCTCAATATGGATTACCCCCTTTATGTCACGGTGATAGTGGTATGAGCGTAATCTGTGAGTCAAATCAGTTCTTTAAACTTCTGTACTGCACAAACTTCGCAATGAAACATTACTGCTCGTAAAGCGCCCGCATGTCCTGATCATTTTGAAACGGGAAGCAGCTGCACGGATCTGAGGCGCAGAATCGAACAAGACCTTTCATTTCATCATACCTTACGGACTTTTATGAAATAACACAGCAGCCATAATTCATGCGGATGTCCACATGAAATTCGCTCCAAGCATGCCTAGCAACCGACCACACGTTACTGTGGCAGAGCTGGAAACAACACAACGACACACACACACCGACACATCATGTCCGCACCACTGCAAGAAATCCGAGGAAACGATCCGTCACGACAGCTCTACGGACGCAAATAAACGCCCCTCTAACCGAAGCTCAAAGCAGCCAACAGTGATAAGTTGCCAACTTGTTCGGAATCGAATGCCGAAAATTCTCGACGCGTTGCATTAAACCTCGCGCGAATACCAGCGAATACGATCATGCGCGCAGTCGACTCACATTGGCGCCGCAATGAAGCGCCCTAAACCACTGCCCATTCACAAGGTAACAGCTTTAACTGTAGCCCATCAAAACGCAATGTTTTTTTACATGAACTTGTGTCAACAACTGGGTATCCTTATGCTATAGTTTTCATCGGAAGAGGCACAGAGTTGAGGGAACCTACAGGTTAGGAGAGTAGGCTTAGATGAAATGCAAGCACAACTAACGACTGCTGCACGGTGAGATCGCATCGCTTCAATAATCGTTTCATTAAAAGGCAACGTGAGCTGAGCTAATAGCGAGTAAATTAATACCCTCTGAGCGATGCACGCAACGTTCGGCACAGTGCGATTGCTTCGCGTTGCCAGTCACCGTTTCAAACTCTCTGCAGTTATTGCAGCTAAATTTTTTTCGTCTTCAGATGTTGATGCTACGTCCGAGAAGACTAAACAGAGGGTAGGTGAGGGGACGGGGGGGAAAGGGGTGAAAACGAGAGGGGATAATCGAGAGATGGGAGCATAGGAGGAAGAGCAGAAAATAAACTTATGAATATGCGAGGTTTTATTTCACCAAAGAGCAATCGTCATTCAATGATCACTTAGTCGGCGTGTTACTTCTCCCGGATATATCAGATGAAGACTCAGCTTTCCGACATTGTATTCGCGCAGACCCACTCTTCCAGCGTTGTAATAGAAGAAGGGAATCCTTGTGACGAACTGTCGATAAAGACCCTCAAATATAGATGCATATTTGTTCTTTTACTTCACCAGCCGTTTCACTTGATCCAATTACATAGGCTTGTCATCAATACAACTAGGCGTCTTTGAGATAAGCAAGTATCTGATTTTTTCGTCGGTTCGTCGACTATTTCAGTTACCTTATACTCTGTATATTCGCCAATTACCTCAATGGTCTATGCCAGAAGGCAGAGGGGACTTACAAAAAAGTGAAGGAAAACTTCCAGCATTGCAATCAACTGCTGCAGTTGACTTCAAAGAAATACGTGTTATAGCGGATTTCTATTGCATCAATATATGAGCATTTTCAATGTGAATGACTCATGTTCAACACACTCTTATTGCTAAAAACTCGCGCAGACGTCCTCCTTGGTAACACACATTTTCTTCGCTACATGAAAGACAGTGATCGCTGCGCAGGCTACAAACCATTCCAACGATGAATATATGAGGTGCCATTGTTAACGAGCGACGATTGCTGAAACTCTAAACGGTGCGGAAATGCAAGCTGAACGTTTTTTATGCTGCAGTGATTCATCGATAGGTTGTTTCGAATTATTTTGAGATGCGCACATTCCAAATGATTAATGACGAGGAGACATTAATCACGATGATGTCCGAATAAAAACAGACGTCAGTGTTTAAGGATGAGTCTCGCTGATGCCGTTAAAGAATCAGCAAAGTATGAATTACCTTTATTTCCGAGCCTCTAAAGTGAAATTAATTTAAGTAGAGTGAAAACCAATTCTGATGGTAACTTTTACACAGATACAGTGCTAAATGAATGTCATCATGTTGTTGCTAGCATTCTATCGAATTTTTTGTCTTATTGCAAAGATTTAAGAAAAAGGAGAACGAGAAATGCCTCTCTGCCTTCTTAAAAACAATATCTCAATAGGTAGTCAGTCCATCGAACGCATCAATGGATGCAACCGGAACAGCTGTTTTCCTTTTTGTTGAACGATGACTGGATCTGCCCTTGTGAAGACTTCATCACCTTCATTATACTCTTTCAACCATTCTTTTTTTTCATCGCAAACAAAATAAACGTTTCTGCGTCCATATTTCATAAATATGAGCATTTAATAGAAGGCTTGAGGACTGCTAGAAGTTGCAATACAACGCTACTATTTCAATGCTTAGGCAAAACACCTTAACTTGTCTGAAGAGGTTGGATTTCAAATAAGCGAACACTTGTGATACGCCTACCACATAGCTCGATAGTGCTCTCCGAATCAGTGTTCACACGTCCGATATGCGATTGATACAAATTCTAAAATTGCGGAAGGCAACGACTGCTGCTTACCTTCGTGATCTCACTATATGACATGTCGCATTGGTGGTTTATCTGTAGGATGGGTTCATCGAGCCTTGCTCTGCCACTATCAATGTGGAATAAATCACCATCCAGTATTTCCTCAGCTATGAAGCTTTCGCTGTCTGTAATTGAGATGCATGACTGTTTCCAGTACCGGCTGCCAACCAGAGAACAACTCCTACTTTAGAATAGAACAGATAGGGTGGATACTTCGAGCAGCTGAATCTTTTGTTCCTATCAATTCCTCTCAAACTATCCATTAATTAAGCAATATCCATTAATTTCACTGTAAAATTGATACATGCAATAAACCGTGAACGAAAACGCTACCTATAGTATCAGAATTGAACAAAATATTGAATCGATATAAGTAAATTAAGAAAATTATGATATCGCAAAAATGAGAATTATATTGCATTGCATATGGCTAAAAAATAACAATAATTTTCTCGTGATATGCGACTCCTATGTCCGCGTTTTAGAAAATTCAACAGGTTTTGCCTTTCTCGGTGCTAATGATATTTTGCTGGAAAAACTGATATGTGATCGTCTAAGAGCCGAGTGCTCACGTATGTCTTAATTCACATTCCCAGTTTAGCTCTCAAAGTATGATTATATCAACAAAGATGTTCTGAGGTGCTAAACAACTGTTGTTAGCCTTTCTGCCCGTATCGAAGATGGGAAAATACAGAAAAAAGCTGTGTGGAGAGTAGGTTAGAGAAAAAAGAGATACGTTCCGTAAAAGATGCTCATATTTCGACTGTTATTCATTAATAAAACTATTCTTTTGCCTCAAAAATCCTGCCTACATTGCCACGACCGACCATAAATCCATTCTATATGCACAAGCAGCACATATTGTCCGTTATTTGTTCGCAAAAAGAAAGGTGCGCTGAGAATTGATCACATGAGACGGCAGTGCAAAACAACAACCTTGTTTAAGTGACGAGAACATTCGGATGATCCTTGCGACCTCAGGTTGATCGTTGCAAAATAGTTCGCCACTAACCTTTAAGGCTGAAAAACCAAACCACCTATAAATTTGTTTCCTTCAATAATGATAACGATTCCTTAATAAGAGAGGTCGTACGACTATCCGTTTTAATGATAATAGTGGTGCAAGCTAAAAGCTTTGCTTGGAAACTGTAATACGACATTGATACAATGGTTTTGTTACTAGATCCTTGAGGATTCAGAACTGGAAGCTTTAATATAATACGTTACAAGATGTGACTTATTACTTCGCCATATTGCTTGCATTTTACAGGCTAGTCAAATTGTGGGAGTTTTATTTCTGCCCATTAGTAGTTTATACATTGCAATTTTTAACTAGAATTCAAATTCCAAATCAGGGATTATAGGCAACATTTAACACTCATTTCTTCGATCACTGACCTTTGATCGCTTTGAACCAGAGGTGTCGAACACGTTAGACTTCCCATTTTGACGAAACAAAATGAAACTATTCGGCATATATGGCATTTTCCGGCATCTCTCTGTTGTGTAGACTTTTTGGACTACGTTAAGTCTCTACCACGGGACTTCGCGAGAGAGCACCCAAATTAACACAAAATTTCACCACCTTCCTGACATCTTTCATCTCATTCCATCTGAGTGAGGAAAGTGAAATGTTCGAAAAGTTACAAAATGTCATCTTGAATTTTGTTCTACTGAAATAATCAATGGCAGTCAAGATTGGTAAATTTGAATGCGATATGTGAAATTAGAATGAGTGCAAATTAACAGGTTCCCTTAAGAGTGCAGTCTTTTAATAATGCGAAAGTGAGGCGTTGAAACTGGAAGATACGCAGCTAACGTTTAGTGAAACGCTCGAATTTGATGCCATCTTTTTGGCCAGGATAGAATAGGTCCAAGTTGATACGCCCGATATCAAAAGTCTCGTTCGAATTTATATAAACTGTTGGTACCTTTATTGCGAAGCGGCGATATGTCGAATTCTGAAAGCTACAAGCGTTCAAACTCGATTCGTTGCATCTGTTCGTCGAGAATCTAAGCTTTTCGGCGGTATCACTCACGGACAGTGCAGTGATATCCCACAGATTCTCTATCATCCTTGGTTCAGTAGATCTATGCCTCGTCACATTAAACCACTTTCGCATCCTCAGCGTTCCAGTTATATGAGCCGCATTTTAAGCGTGTGCTTTTCTGCACCCATGCAGCCTCGCTCACCGTTAACGAAAAACTCATATGTGGTGAAATACAGCGCACATCTGAGTCAGCAAATCAACACTTCAATGCATCGCATCAGAATCATTTCTCACATTGATATTCTAGCAGCTTGGTTTCGTTACGAATTATCGATGGCCACTTGGAGAGGAAGATGATGGAGCTGTAACCCTCATGGTTATTTCCCCTTATTGTGTTCATTATTGAATGACTATTGCAAAAATGGAATATTTTTATCGCAGTGCAACCAAAAATATCTTTTCATGAGACGGTATCATTTCAACACTTTGCATGTAAGAAAATTTAAATGTCCATTATTGAGAATGCAATCTTAGTGACAAACCTTTCGTTTAAGTTGGCCACACTGATGATAAACAACGATAAGAGGCTCGAAAGCTGTGGTGGCATCCCGATTTTCTCCTTCCAGCTCGAAACTGCCATCCTCATAGGCTTCGGTTCCATCAACGATATGTCGGACATCTTTCAATGATAACAAAGCAAAACGGTCGCAGTCTTCTCGTAACAAGAATCCCGCCTCAGTCATCAATAATTATTTCCTTAGCAACTATGAACTAAATATTGACAATGTTAGGAAATAATCGAATGAGTTTTTCTTTGCATTTCGGCTCAGTTCGGTTAGGCAAAAAACGAAAGCGTATAACCATACGCTTTAGTGTGGAACTGTTTTATATGCCGGCAAAATCAATGATGATGGCAGAGAAGGATTTAGTTCGGTGTTGCATCAGTGTAATTCGGTAACTTATGAGATTTCATTTGCTTAATTTTCTGTTTCATTAGTGAGTTGCAATGCTACTGAATACTGCCATCATAGTGAATAACAACTGTTGACATGTGGTCGTTTATGCGATATTGCTGAATTTCTTAGTTGCTAAGTACTGATGCAGCAAAGCAGTGGAACTGCTGCAGCTGCATTCTTAATGCTTAAACTGTTAGAAGCAACGGTTGAAATTAGGCAGATGTTGCTTGTATGAATACAGTTTAACGTGATTGGTCCCGCTACTCAGTAATGACATGAAAATAATGCAGCTGTAAGTCACTTACTTGGCCTGAAAGTGTGCTCTTGCTCCTCAAGCGCTGCTTCAGGTGCTCTTTTTATGATTCAGATTTTCTACTTTAGGCATTTTTTACAGACACTCGTGAATGTACGGCAGCAAAACACATTATGACGAGGTCACGCCTGTATATATATATACATATATATGTATATATGTATATATACATATATATATATATATACATATATATATGTATATATATATATGTATATATAGGTATGTATATATATACATATATATTCATTCGTTCATACATTCATTCAGACAAGGAGATTTATATATTTAAGCACACGTATTTACAATGTATATATATATATATATATATATATATATATATATATATATATATGTGTTTTGATATGGCTTTAGACTTGTTAATATTCACAGAGGTCTTTCATGTGGAAGCGATTGTTACTTTCAATCTAAGATTCTCCTTCGGAATACCAATTGGTGGTATCGGCTATGAAAAAAATAATTGCTAGTTGATGTCCTGACTGCTGACCAGTTTCCAATGCTCATGTCTCCATCAGTAAGCAACTGGGTGGAAGAAATATTGAAAAATTGTGAAGTAATGCTGATGTATGTTCTGTCGTCCTACTGGCTGGTCGCAAAGTTCGCACTATTACCTCCTCGACTTTATTCATTTGGCTGTAGGACAAAACTGATTAGGGGTTTTATGGCTGTTTATAGTCTCAGTAAGTGACAGTGATGAGAAATCGCTGGGATGCGCAGAACTTGGATGTTGTTCATGAGATGAATAACCACCACCAGTTTTCACTGCAGTAGCCATTGTGGTCTTCGGATAGAGACTGATCAAGGAACAAACTGGCGCACACACATAAATTTGAAGGCGCGACGTCACCATAATGAACTTAAACAAAAAATTTGCGAAAAGCGCATCAGCAACAGAAACTGGAGGCGTTAAAATTTGCCGTGGACAAGCACCACTTCCTGAAAGTCACGCATTCTCTGCCTTGAAAACCATGTATTCTCTACTACTTTCCATTGCAGCATCCTCTGTTATTTGCTGATTTTAGGCAGTTACAAAGCGTTAACCCCGCTCTCAAAAATGAGGGGATGTGATGAGGAAAAAGCCTGAAAAACGCCATGAGCATTCAAGGAAACATTCGTGCGGATGTTTTATACTGCCGAGTTTCAAAGATAAGATGGCTAAAGAGCACTGAAGCTGCACAAGGAGGGCAAATTAATACTTCTCGTCGATGTATTTAATATTGGAAATAAGCCGAATTTTTGCAGCTGAATAAGGCTCGTAGAGGAATCTGCAGAAAAACGCTCCACGGCAGCTGAGGGAATAGTTGACAACGGTGTCTGAGGGCAAAAGTTTTATGTCGATTGCAGCGTCTGGTGTTGTCGCATAACACAGCACAGTGAGGGACGACAAGACGAAAAGCAAAATTTGAGCATTAGAAGCGATCATAGGGTAGTCACTGCAGAGATTTGTTTTACACTGATAATAGATGAACGCGATCACAAACAGGCATTTGCTCAACGGCGGTATTGATTGCCCTTGTTATCGACGAAGGACTGCTGTCGTTCAGGTCCGAGGAAAAAAGTTACATTGTGGACGTGTGTGATTTCACAAGATCGTTGAATGTGCAGGTGAAGAAGGTGATATCCACTTTGCATTTGAGAGAAAAATTGAACCAACCTCGCTAAGAAGACAGGAAATTCGAATTGTTTCAAGGCGCTATTTTTGGAATTCATTGTTTGAAAACCTCGCAGATGAGAGTTGGCGCACGTGAACATTCCAATGGGGTGGATACATTGAACTTGCTAAAGAGACGATTAAAAAGTAAAAATTTTCTAATACGACTGTCAATATCTCCACGATTTCTGCTGCTAAGAGGAGAAGAAGATGGACTCTGCCTGTCGCACAAACATTTTTGTACATGTGTTAGCTGTTCATCGGGGAATAAATATGTGGCCTGAGATGGCCTTAAATGGGTACCAATTTTTGATGGAGGTTTTTTATAAGCTTTTCCCGCCCTCTATGTAGAACTTCATTGGATGAGCTTCTGCAGCTTTTTTCTTGGATATTTGTGGAAAAAACTGATGTAAGGAGCAACATTACGGAGAACCGCCGTTCAAGTAGTTCACGATGATGAGATCTTTCACGTTCGCCATAACGCTGAGATAAAACTGTGGTACTTTGTCCTATCGCAATACCCCACATTTGTCTTGCTGCACTCTAGCGACATTTCTCTAGATTTGTCTGCATTATGGGCACATTTAACGAGTACACTATTATAGTTAAGGTAGGCACAAATCTCCATAATGAATTCGCACTATTTTTGAGGGCTGCAGGAACTTGCTGACGGAATCTGTTATCGCTAGAAATAATCGCTCGCAGCAGTGTTTCATAATTTCGTGGACGCTCGTTAGTAATCAGAAAAAAATTAGCGGAGTCAGTTCTTCATTCAAGAAAAAGCTGTTGCAGACGAAAAGCAAGTAAAGTGGGATCATCGTGGAAATACTTCAAGGATTATCACAAGGAATGTAAGGAGACTGAACTATGAACCGTGGTTGGAGTGGACCGCATGGCCTAAAAGGACCGAGAAGCTGAAGGAGGAGAAAAGACGAACTGTGAAAAGAGCTTGATTTTTCTCCTCCAGTGGTATTGTATTCTTGGATATGCGAATAGTAAAATAAGACTGAGTTGGTAAGCTGGGAAAATTATTGTTGACGACAGTTGGTCTCTTTCTGAAATAATGCAATAGTGGATGCCATCCACCTTACATTTATGCAGAATTTCAGGAAGAGAACGATCTGCAGCCTTATCTATTTCACACTTGTGGCATCACATGAATACCGTTACTCCAGATTCAGGCATAGTTAGTGAAGCCATTTCCGAACATATTAACATGGAGTGATTATTACCAGAGAGTATACCGTCGCGATTCATTAAGAAGACTGCGACGAGGTTTCACCACCCTTTATACCTTCAGCCTACATAAAGTTTTCTCTCTACATGTACTGTTTAGACATTTCGTTTCCTTAGCACTCCTCCGAATGTTCGGGGAAATTTAACTGTGATGTTATCGGTGAAAAGTCTGTCTTTCCTAATAACGACTGGTAAACAGATATGATAAGCCTTTACTTTGCAAAGACTTCTGAAGAGGTGGCACATCCGGAACTATTGCTGACGCTGAAGTTTAAAGAGTTAGGTGATGTTATCTTAGCCTGAGTGAATTCAGGATGAAAATTGTGGATGCCTTTTCCTCGCATCACTGTATGTTCAGTGAAGTGATGCAGAGTAGCTTTTGGGGTCTCTTCTATTCCTGCTTTACGTAAATGAGGCATCTGTGTTTCTCAGGTATAAGTTTAGTATACGTATTTCCGTTCTTCATACGGGTGGAAGAGAACTTGTAGGCACATATATCAGGTAGTAGCATGTTTAGCTCGAAGTTACTATGGTGGAATAAAAATGCTCCGTTCTAACTGTTTAGCCAATGCGTGTTTAGCTAAGCTAATTCCAACTGGTCTCATCAATGCGAATGCGAACGTCGACTTCAGAATTACCGCTTGTTCCCGACATTGTGCAGTATCACATCTTTATAAATATGTTAACTAGTGAAGTGTAGTGATCGTCTGAATGCTCCTCAGCAGAGGTGTAGTTGATTCGTTGTCCAACCAAATGCTCAAAATATTCAGTGGTGAGAGTGATGAAGAAAATGCACAGAGAAATAAATCAAGAAGTCATCTTCGAAGCATTTTAAAATAGAATTCATTAAAAAGACGCCCGGACGACAACCTGGGATAGGTCGGATTCGACAGCTGCAGAGCAATTGTTGCTTGAAGCTTTAATGAAACAATAAGGCCGAGAAAATCGTATAACTTCAAGACAAAATGTTCTGATGATAACAACGCTTTGAACATTCCATTATCGCACCATTGCGGCATTCTTATTTACCCCATTCGTCCGCCTCCACTCGAGGACGACCGTACGGCGGGTATCTCCCTCCATATGGGGGATAGCGTGGCGGCCAGTATGGGGGATAGCGTGGCGGCCAGTATGGGGGATAGCGTGGCGGCCCGTATGGGGGAAAGCGTGGGGGCAAGTATGGCGGATAGCGTGGCGGCCAATACGGGGGATAACGTAACTGTCGACGAAAGCGTCCTCCCCTATATTCGAGAAAGTCACCTCCGCCTGAAACAATATAATGAACTGAAGGTGTTTTGCGATCTACAAAAAAAGTAAAATTTATTCTCCTTGGGACTATTTCCTTCCTTTTCCATAATCTCTCACGAGGCAATGAAAGTTTTTTATCGTCGCAGCTCTCTGTTCCGTAGATGTAGCAATGAATCTTCATCGAGAACACTGAGGCAGCGCTGAAATGCGTCACTTCGAGATTCGCCAATATTTATGAAGCAGCACAAGAACTCATCGCCAGCGAAGTGTTCGTTTACGTGCACCATCGAAGACGTCCTTGGGAACAAACAGCGGTGAGGACATTGTTACCTGCCTTCGTTTTTTGCTGGCCATCCTCGTCCTAACTGCTTAAATGCGAACACTGCTTTGTGCTGAATAGCTAAAGAATTTATAAGGTCCTTTTCTTGTTGAGGGTCATGCTGAGAGAAGGGAGTTCAAACGTCAGCAATGACGACGCTCGACTGACATCCTATTGAAGGCGAACTTCTATTTCAGAAGAACGCCGTCACGCAGACGAAATAGAACACTTGGGATAACGAGGAGCTCTGCGTTGCAGCAACCAGCATAACACGCGTTCTCTTGAATCCGAGGGTCGTTGTTATTACCATTTGTTATTATTTATTTATTGTCGTTATTAATACTGTTATTGCCGTTATTGTTATTAACACTAGGGTTGTTACTAATAATGCGGCTACTATGATAGTTACTATCGTGTGCCTTGCTGTTTTATTCTCGGTGTTTTTTGTGTTGCCGTGATGATCGTGATGAGAGGCGCTGTACAGAAATGATGATGAATCTCACTTCCTCCATATTCTGCCGTCCATTGCGGGAGTGCACTGCAGCCAACGAATGCACAAACCAGCGCGATGAGAACGATTGCAAGCGACTTCATCTGCAATTAGTTTCCATCACTTGCATTATCAGTCGATAGCGAATCTCATGCAACCCTTCGCTTAAATAGAGGAGAGGAGTTCGGTGAACTGCAGAGTAATACTGAAATTTTCCTTTACTAATAAAGGCGGAAGGAAAGCACCGTTGTTTCCAATGATCTCCTCTCATCGGTCACAACGGTGCTGTCTCTTTTGATGAAGTGTGGGTACTAGGATGGAACTCGCAGCTTCATTCGAAGTGACATTCCGTTGAAAGAAATCAAAAAATGGGGATGCAGCATCCGTTAGGCTGCAGTTACAAGAAGCTCAACTGAAAGATAGATTACGGTCTCAAATTGAAGGAATTAGAATGAAGAAGTGAAGGAAGAGAACGCAGGAGAATGTATTTAAATATCTTTCGAAGCTGAGAACTGACGTTATGTACGCAAACCATGAATCAGCCTTAGCAAAACGATCGGGCTGTCGCTTATTGTGAGATGCTGAAATAGGAATTTAGCCTTATTATCACTGATTTCTCTTTATTTAAAAAAAGACACAAAAACCATTCAAACGAATGAAATTGAAGAAGGTCATTTCCGGTTTTTCTTTGTTCCTAAAAACATATTTCAGTGATTGCCTTGATATCTTCCTCTTCTGCTTTCAGAGATTTTCATTTCTCTTACGCATATTATAAAACAGTCAGTGAATCACTGCTCTAATCGCTCCACTTCAATGGAACTTTCAGAAGTGCTTATTCATGCAAACAAATTAAAACTGTTTTAGCGTTGCCAAAAAACTTCCGACTGTAATTCAAAGAGGAAGCCAAACATAATGTGGTATTTAGATGCGAAATCTAACGAAGTTCCATGATGCACTTACACTGTATGATTCCAACGCAAATTAACGTTGGTCCTTTGAACTGACACTTCGATGGCGATTGGAAGACGTCATTGCTCCTCTGACATTTCATTCTTAGATGAAGAAAGATATTACTAGTAACTACTGCATCTTTCGCTATATATTTTACTTATTGTTGCATAACTTCGCTGATAAACTCGTTCATAGGAGGATAACTAAAGAATTCATGGTGGACGAGGATGGAATCAACCTTAGCTCATTTTTTTTTCAACGTGAGTTTGTAGAAGACTGCACTCGTTCAACGCAAAAATGTAGGCGCTACGCGGAGCTCCATTACTACTGTATTATACTTGCAAAGCTCACCCTCCACATGCTCAAATCGATGGTGATTGTTCCGCTGGTCAACGATGGATCAAAATACTGCAGATATCCTTAATCTGATGATACACGAAATATGCGTATTGTCGATATGGACTTTTGGACGCTGGTTCCTGCCTCAATTTGGGCTCGATGATCAGCAATCTCCTATTCTACACTTCTTTCAGAATGCAGATATTCTTTGTGTTACTTCGGATAATTACCTCAAGTATTCCTTTTTAACTCCAAAAAATTTATTCTAAATCTCAACGTACGTTGCTCAGAACTTCTCAAATGCGAGCACCGCCCGTCTTCAACGTACTAGAAGACGCTCCAGTCAGTAGTGACGTTCGAATGTGGTGGAAAGCGATGATGTATTCAATCATTTCAAATTGATATGGTGGTTTATGTTTTTTTGCTACTGCTCTGCTCTCGCATTACCAAGTCCGTTCGCTGCTGCGTTCGGTCATGGATGACTCCCCCAGTTTTTATACTGTCGATGGTCTTCGGTTCGTCAGCAAGCATTATACATACACTTCTTGGCCTCTGGAATTCGACAGTTCGACGACAATGCAGAGGATTCACGGTACGTCATCGGAAGGAAGCACTATTGTTGCCTTCGGTCTGAATATGCAAGCGTTTATGCCATTTATGCCCCATCCTGCCAAATGATCGTTTAATAATGCGTTGCAGGCTCATAAACTGGGCGAGGGTATCGCTTCGTGGAGCAAAGGGCTAACTATTGCATCATGCTAAGCTGCAATATTCTACTTCTGCCACAACAGCTCAATCGTGCCATGCCTGTCATCATTACATCATCGCTTCAGACACTGTTGCTTTTCGCATTTATGCTTTAACACTACCTATGTGTGTTGGCCACGTTCGAGGCGATGATCGATATACGCACGACAGGTACATTTTTGTAAGTACTCTTTCGAACGCCTTAATCTCGCGATAAAATGTGCGCTTTTAATTGTGACCAATAACTGTCCGATGCTGGGCAAAGAATGGTTGACGGGGGATTTGTTTTAATAGATTTTTGCGGACGCTCTCGACTCGTGGAACTCATTAGGGACCACAGCTCCGCCTCCTCTATACGCAAGCCTAGGCACCCCTTAATGGAAACGTTGTTGATTACTTAGGGGCATAGCAATTTTTTCCTTATCATAAACGTTATATGAAGAAGATTACGCAGATTGATGATGCTGCATAAGGTGCATCATGATTTGTGAAACTTTTTATCATTTCTTGAAGAATGTCTGTTTATCGTTTCTGGAGGTACTGCGTGCTGTGAGGCTTTAGACGTTGAGAGCGAGCCATTAGCTGCTCTGTAATGAGCATGAGCTTTCTTTGCATTTAACAAGTTGCTTTTGGCTGAGAATGTGTGTTGCTCAGGGGAATGCTTGATTTAAGAATTGATTGTTAGCCATCAGACAGCCTAGCGGATTTTCAATGACGATAGGAAAAACGGATGAAATATGTGAGTCCGTGAAAAACCTCAGCATCGATCACCTTAGCCGCAGCAATCTGTTGACCGCCTTCATCAAAGGCATACTGATATGGGCAAAGATATGCGACAGATTTTGTTACTAACATAATCAAGTAATGAAATGGTCACTGTAAAGAATATTGATCTAATGCTCCGCGACTTTGGACAGCGAAATTTGGGAGTTCGAGGGAAAACAGTTTGAACCGTAATGAGGAAGTTAATACCTATCCTAATAATAGCAAACTTCCTGCACGTTCTTGGCGAAGGGTTCAGTAAAACTTTAAAAGTTCCAAATCTTTCCAAGCTCCAACTTCGCCTCTTCTCTTGAATGCATCGACGAATGCGCTAGAGCTCCTTTCACTAGGATTACATGAGTGAAGTCATTATAAAAGGCTTAAAAATTAGTTAACGGTGTAGCGCCACGTATAGTGGAAACACCGGCTAGGTTTAAAATGCGTATGTGGCACAGAATAGCATGCACATGGTGGATACAACCTCATCTGTAATTTTGGTCTACACTGTAGCTAATTTCAATCTGAATTATTGTGATTTTGAAAGCTGATAAATCTCCAGCTGTGCTGTTTAGCGTAATTTACTTGCACATTGCGTCCGAACGTAGTAATCGTGAGCAAAGAAAGAGAAGGGAGAGTGAGAAGGAGATAAAAATGTGGGATAACTGAAAAAAATGAGAGCAAACGCTATCCTATGCCTGTGCTCATGGATTTATTGTCTTAGCCTGTAACGGACGAACAATCTAATTTTGCCTGCATCCTCAAACGGGGGCACGAGGGCAAAATTTCTTATTCAGAAACAAATCAGTCACATTGCGAGAGTTTCCTTAGTTTGATATTTATGCTGAGTTGCTTCGGCTCTGCTCTCTGGGCACATCACGTAAAAAAACTGGAGTACTTTGAAGGTTGCGCTCTTCAAACAGCCTGATCGCATAACACATTTCTTTCCTATCAGCTTGCTCTTCAACAATTAGCGCAAGCATAGCTGCAATAAGGACAGCAACAGTACGTGAGGGTCAAACAGTGATCAGCTCTTCCTTGTCTGAAGTTTCATTTGCCAGGTCCCTTTGTCGTTTTCTTCGTTCTCTCTTTCCACCACACAACTTCCGTGGCGGGCTATTTAAATCGCCATTACACTAGGAATATTGAAGAATCATAACAATTTGGTTTCGCATTACGTTTCAGAGCACCTTGCGACAACCTATTCTTACATGATCCAGGAAAGCTGACTTCATTTATTGTGTTAAGACTCCCTACCCCTTCCACACTCGCCACTTCCAAGTAATTGGACTTTGCGAGATGGACAGACGGGTTGGGGTGGAGCGTGATAAAAATAAAAAAACAGATAACACATAGTGGTTATGCAGGCGGAACCTATTTTTATGCCCTAACCGTGCAAACGGTTAGGACATAAAAATAGCGCTGAGTAGGGAGAAAGGGATATGAAAAGAGGATATTGCACAAGAACCTCCATTTATAGTGAGCTAGACAGCAGTGGCTGAGGACCAATCCGTGCGTTTTGATATGGACTGATGTTTCGAGTCTGTTGCATTGTGACAGCTACTTTAAGATGTCCACACGAGGCAGTGGAAAAGCATGTAGGAAAAGTTGACGGAACGACGGGTTTGTAACTTCGTGACCTGTGACTCCATTCCCAGGCGGCATTCTACAAATAAGTGAAAAAATAACATCACTTGATGCTGAGCGATGTGCCGAAGTCATTTTTCAGAATCTTTCTCTATATTCCTGAGAGAGACGATGAAGATGAGTAAGTGGACTATAACAAAGATATCAGAGTAAGTGGGTTGAGTTGTTTACCGGCTGTCTCTAATCCATTCCTTAGTTTCGCGGTTGCCTCGCAGGTTCTGCAGCCTTGGAAAAGAAAATCAGAAAATAATTTTCTAACATATCGATCGCATCACCACACTGCTGTGCTTCTCGTGCCTCTGCCAGTAGTGCGGCAATGAAAATAGTGCTTGATGAAGTTGCGGACGAATCACGCACCAAATGTTGGTTTCACCATCGCCATGCATGAATTATTTCAAATTGCCCTCTCTGATGTCATCTTCGTCTTTATGCGTTCGAGTGCGTGTGCTGCCCTTCTTTGCTACCCAGGAGCACTTTCATTTGGAGCCAGGCGGAAGCATGGCGCTTCCGGCAATCGCCACTGCTTTTAAGCAATTTTCTTACATTGACCCAAAAGTCGAAGTTGATGATGTGTTCTGCTTGAGAATATCTTTATCTGAGATACTCAAGCCTTCGGCTCTTCACTGAAGTTTTCTTTTGTCGTGCCATGGAATTTTGTCCAGTGAAAATAAACTTCGCCGCTATAGGCACCAAAAATTAAGTTATGGTAACATGAGTGATCAAGCGTTCTTGTGATGGACAAGCAGCTTTTCTTGCATTGTCTAGGGGGTCTTGGCAAGGAATTGCAGTAGAGCGTTCACGGTGTGCATAAGTGCTGTGGTTATTAATATAGTCCGAGCGAAACAGTTCTTTTCAGGCTCTGAAACTTTCCACCGGTTTGGCGTATGCAACAGGAATATAAGTAATGTGTGAGTCTTAAGTCTACTACATATAATGGCTAAGAATTGTGATATAAATTCTGAGCCTTGTAAATGATGCGGCGAGGAGTAGAATTTGGCCTCTATAAAAATCTATCCACAAAGCTATAGCGTAAGGACTGTTACTCAATAAGAGAGAGATATGTAAGGTCTGTCTGAGAAAGCGCAGCGTTCATACTTGTCAGAGCTGCATACTTTGATTCACATTTTTAGTCGTGGACGCGCAGGAAAACATGAACCGTTTATGAACGTTAATTGTACAGAACAGTTTGCTGCTGTCAACTGCAGTAATTAAATATAATGTGTTTCCTGCGGGCCACTGCGTTACATTTGAAAAATTTTCGATCTGCGAGTCGTCGGCGTTTTCCCGGCAGTCAGTCCCAGTAAGTCATTCCACCCACCACTTAATATGAAAGCATTTCAGGGGCGGCATTTTCAGCACTGTTCGGGCGACATAAACCTAGAAACATATGTAGTGCCCGATTTTGCCGTCAGGCAAAATATATGCACGGCGCCTAATGCTATTGCTTATCTCCACTTCCTCCTTTCATGATCGTTAGCAGAGGCGCAAAAGCAATTTTTTCCCAAGGGATTGTTTCTATCAAATTTGAATTCCAGAAAGAAGAGCAAAACATAATTCGGCCCCTGTGAACCAGCTCAGCATATCACGAACGGTTAGCCAGAGGCCCTGCTAAAATTATTTTTACACAGTGTTTAAGTAAAAGCTTCAGGAACGCTTTTCTGGGAAACGTTCTTTAAGGTAAGAGTGGCGTGGGAGAGGATGGAGTTAAGTAACTGTTCTTCTACGCAGGTCGTTAATGCGAACAGACGATTGAACCATCCATTTTACTAAAAAAGCAACAAAAGGAATGTTTATAATGTAGGGATCTTTTCCGCACTGTCGCATATTTTATCGGATTTCAAACGGATGGAATTATGAACAAAGAGCAATTAAGACACTATCCTCATAATGGTGCTTGTCTGCATTTTTGTTTTCTTTCAAAACAAAAACGAATCTTCCATGTGGAAGGCGAAGAACGTCGCAACAGTGAGCAAATTTTTTACTTGTCAACCGAAATAGCACTTAGATGGATTCACATCGTTGCTGAAGCGTTACGCATGAGCGCGAAGTTTAACTCATCGACACATTGAATGCCAGCACTTGTCAGCTGCCTGCATTCATTCAGCTGTGCGTGAATGTTCTCGTTGGTGGTACAACGAAGTGACGATGCTGTTGGAAGTTACCAGGCTCATACGCTTGAAATATTTTTGAACATGCAACGGCTATCAGTTTTTCAGCAAAAGTCCAATACGCAGAGATTCTTCAGCTGCACTCGATCACATGCTTTAAGAAAAGTAACTCAATACAGGTATCCCAAGAAACCTTGGAAATGTGATGTAACCTCGCCAGTAAATCTACCCAGCCTCTTCTCTATATTTGGAGAAGCTTTCCTGTGATGCATGAAATTCGCTGATGAATCCACTTTATCAAGTTCATTCGCCAAAATAGTCATCTTTATTTATCGCCGTGAGGCATTTTGATTATTTGCCCCCGTTTTTAATATCTCTAATTGAACCCTTATCCAGCAAATTTCTAAAATTTTTTATTCGCATTATTTCTAATTAGCTGATCATATCTTCCGCCTCGTTCCTTCCATATGCATATATCCTGATGAAATATTTGGCTGTTGTCCTTAAAAAAAAGAATCCTAAAACACTTTGGACATTATCACTTCGAGGTGAACGAATGTCGCTGGCTTAAATGACTGTGTAATATCGGCGAAGGAAATGCACTTTTCTAGGTGAATGCAACAAAGAAATGCACTTTTCTAGGTGAATACAACAAACACATTCTTATGTAGTTTACGGATTTCTTGCTGCACTCCGCTTGCACAGAAATCCGCTATGGGACATCAGTTTGTGCTAAGTGAAAATATATACCGCATATGATAGACAGAGCGATTTACGTCGCGCAATGTGGTTAAAATGATTGACTAGACTTTGTGAATGCAGTTTTCGTATAGGCGAGGAACAAAGAAAGTAAGAGAAACATACTTACCTTTCATGTGAAAGGTCTCAGTAGCGGATCGTTACAAAAGTTTGCTGACGAGGCGCCACTCAGCTTTGCATCTTGAAGTCTCTTGAGTAGATCGCTGACCTACTGTGATGTGTATTTCAGTGCAGTCGACGGCAGTCACATCCTCTTCGAATGAAAGTCAGCTTGTCTTATTACTTAAGAAATCACCTAAATGAGCCGAAAAGATAGCCTCAAGTTCAAAGCCTACTTTCCACGTAGAGGAAATGTTTGTGCTTTACACTGTGCAGTGGGTATTTGTTCACTCTCTCAGTGGTTTCCTCATTAACTGTCATTACGCATATGCGATTTAGTTTTGATATAATTGGTAGATTTTTTAGTGAATCATACTGAAACAATATTAAACACGTCAGCCATCCAAAAGTTCTGTCTGCCGTCAGCAAGTTTCCTGAAGAAATCTTGCAAGTATGAGTACAGACCTTATTTTCTTTGGATGTGCTATCAGTTTGGTAGAACAGTTCCATTATGTGGCGAAAAATACGCATTTTTTGAACAGACTGGTTGTTTAGAACATTAATGCTGCTTATTTGTGAAACTTGTCCCTTTGTTTTCTTATTTTTTTAGACGAAGGAGATGAAGTTGGCAAAGTGGCGATTGGATAATACAATAGGCTAATTTATTTGTTCACTGATTCTGAGAAAATATTCCAGCAGGTGCCTTAAAAAAATAACTTCGACAATTCATTCAGCATCACTGGATGAAGTTTTCGACGTGCACCGATAAGCACCCCCGATATGTTCGTGATGCTGTGTCCACAGGGACAGTATGTTGGCTTAATGCTGGTGTGTATCGTATATGGTCATACGACACGCCAGTAATCTTGAGCCATTATAGCTCTAAAATCTCCACGGATGATATAAAATTCGAGCACTGCAACGAATAATGAATCTGCAGCAACAGATCGGTGTGTCTTATGTGCAGCTGCATTGCCCAAATTTGCATCATTTAATAAATAAACTCTCAGAGTGTTTTTCTTTTTCAGTGAAAATTTGGATATGGCAACAGCTCCAAGTGAAAACAAGCAAAACATGAGGTGGGTGCAGTTAGAACTCTACTGTTCTTCGATTCGACACTCACTAAACAATGCCGAGCGATTCATGTTCATATGCAGTTTTTCATAGTTCATTTATGAGGCGCAAAATCGGAAAAAAAGGTAACGCTTAATGAGCGAAGACGAAGATAACTCTATTTGACCGGAAGTTACTCGTCGATGCCGGCTTATATAGCCTCATTTACAGATGACCACTTAGAAGGATGCACAACGCCACTGTGATGATACTTATTTACGAATATTTTGAGCGGAGAGCCTGTTATCCGAGCCTTTTGCTGCTTATTACATTTGACATTTGTGGAAATTCGCTGCAACAGAGGTTGTTAGCACAGGGTTGAACTGATTTTTTAAACACATTTCCTTGTACTCACGATTGGCAGAGGGAGTGAATAAACCTTGATGAAAAGGAAAATGAATTAGCGCAAAAGCACGCCTCACTCCGTTCAGCCTCAGCAGTTAGATTACTCGTAAATATACAGCACTGGGCTGTTAGCAGTGTCTATGAAGAGTGCTAGCTGAAATAAGCTGCAGCTACGCGTGTGCACAAATGCACAGAAATTTCGCCGACGAGTGACGTCTGCTGCCAGTTGCATGTAGAAACTGTTAATCAAAAAGCAGATTCGCTTCACGTCTGCATGTTTTCTTCTTTCTTCTTTCATCCCACCTGGCTTTGAGTTGATCTTGCGGATGCGCATTTCGCAGTGAAGGTCTGCGATTTTTTTATGAAGTCAGAACTCACCTATCTTTTGCCAACGTTATGTCGAAATTTCCGAAATGCTTTTCAGCACGCTGCGTACTCTATTATGTCCATTAAAGTCTTTTCCTCGATGTGTACAGAATCCGATGAGCATGCGTTATAGTAAGCAGTCCGGCGGAAAGCAAGAGTCAGTCCAAATTTCATTGGGACGAAATAGTAAAGGACTAATTTGTAGACTGATTACTAGATTCCGTAATTAGTTTCTAAGCACTCTGAACTCACTTAGCCTATATGCAAACTTTCATGACGTTGTCTTTCTGCAATTGAGTTGGAGGCTTCGAACAATGAGACAGTGAAAAGCATACACGCACAGAAATGGCGGTCCATAATGACCTTTCGAACATGCAAGAAGGGTATTTAAAAAAAAGCGCAGCAGTTGCCCTAATGACCGTTCTGTGCCGAGGGGCTTATTGAGTATGACAGCTAAAAAGGTTTTGCACTGAAGCAGAAAGCAAAAATCCGCCCTCGCTGACAAAGCAGGCGCTTATTTTAAGGTCAGACTACATGAAGCAATGTTTCTTAGTAGCATTTCTCTCAACAATGAAATGGCATCATTTAATGGCTCAGCTGATCTTCTACTCATGCTCTGTTGCGCATTGATTTTTTGGGACAGGGTTGCGGCCTTACAGTTCTTCTTCTTCTCTATTTTTTTAACGTAAGACCAATTAGCAGCAATCGTGCACTTACTACTTTAAACGAAAGTTCACTGGTTTGATCAAAATACAGATACACTTAAAGAGTTGAGAAAACGAAAGCTCTGCGCTTGCAGCAGATGTTGGTTTTTGAAGTGATTATCCCGCATCTTATTTTTCCTACGTGTCATGCAATGAGCTTGAAATAGCAGATAAGAAAAAGATATGCTAAAATAACACATCTTTTTATAAGGTGTAACGTTCGTTTAGGAGATATGCGCTTGAAGATGAGCGATAGACTGACGAGATACTGATAGGTAAAGCACAGCCACTTAGAAGATAGCGACCGTATTGCGCTGACACTCATATATGAACTATCTGATGGGAATTTTCAGTCACAGATATTCGTTAACTGTCGAATCAGTGAATCCATTGCATCTTCTTGCCTCGGGCAAGGCGAGTCGGAGATTCAGCACACAAGTGGACTCAAAGGCACAAGCTGGTCTCTTCGATAGACTCTCCAAAGCGAAGGTCGGATCGAGCACCACGTTTCTTATGGCTTGCTGAAGTGTTCTCGGTCATTCAGTTAAGGTTTCATCATGCTGTGAAGTACGTATAGAAAAAGGGCTCTCAATATCGATCTTTGGCACGCCCATATTGCGTACTGTCTTCACGCTGCACTCATTCACGAAAAATTTGTTACCTTTAATGGAGGTTTTGAGAATCCGCGCTGGATCCAGCTTCCACTGAAACGAAAGGCTGCCTGCATTTGTTGGTTTCTGAGCGGAAATATGAATCGAAATGAAATTTGGCATAGATGCTGTTAGAACTCGCAAGTGAGTCCTGAGACTCATTTAGAAAACCGCGCATGACCGAAATGTGGGAAGGTGAGACTCCACAAACTTCGGGACTTCTTGTTAGATCTTGTGCTCCTCTTAGCTATATCTCTTGGAGAGGAGCAGGAGCAGTTTTTTTCTGAAAAGACCGCATGAATTTCACCATCTCTCAGAAAGTACGTGGTATCGAATGGGCTTAGAATGGTGAGGCAAGACGTACTTAGTAATTTTTACGCCAGTCTCACGTATTGGATGAAACTCGTTATCAGATATGTTCTCGTTTTAGTCAGCGATCGTAGTCAACTGCAACATTGTTAAGTACCTTATGACCGGCAAAAAAGTGTCGCGAGAGAGTGTTTTGAATGCATGAAAACACCGCGCCAAAGCATTTCACACTGATTGCAAGCTGCAGTCAGAATCGGTGACAGAGGTACTGGATAGTTGATCCATGTTTTTATGGTCGTTGTGTTCCTCTTAAAACACAATATGTCTGTCTAACTAAAAACCCCTTCGATACAGAGGCTTCTCACGATTTAGCCTTCAGCACTTTCGTAGCATCGAGGCCTTGACACCAGCATCGGTTTTATTCGCAAGACGTCTTGTTCTCCGAGTATATTATTAGTGGATCTTGTGTGCGTGAGCTTGAGGTTGCTGCTTGGTCGTCTTTAATGATACGAGGAATAGAACACGATTCAGCCAGCACAGGAGTCAGTTTCGTCTCAGTGAGGGAGCTATTTCGTAAAAGCGAAGGCTTTAGAAATTAACAGCTTAGGAAAGCGTGTCTGAAGGAATTATACATATTTTTGCGACCGCAAAAGTGTTGCTTTTGCTGAGCTTATGATATCTTCACAGGATGGACGACTGGAAGTGTTTAGTGCAGCAGTTGCCGACAAGCTGGAAGACCAGGAGGCTAACAGCTTACGCCGCAGCAACCAAGACGCGAGCAAGCGAGACGAACAAACGCGGCAAACAGCAACCAAACCCTGAATGGCGTATATACATTCCATACACGGATTCGTGTTCCTAATACAATGCGATTCCGTTTGCTTTTCTTCGTTCTCAGCTCTGAATTCGTTAAGGGCGCAAACCTGGGGCTTGGTTTTTGCTTTTTCGTTTTTCCATACCAACAATTTTATTGATTTCAAGGAAGAGCAGTCTAAGGGTTCTCACCGCAGGTTTCAAAAATCCAAGGTGCAAAGTATAGAATCTTGACAGTTGGATGTGCGTTGCGTGAGTTGGTGCAGGTGTATTTTCGTGAGTCCCAGGACAAAGAAGAATCCAAGCGAACCGATGCTAAACGTCTTATGGACCAGCCAGTACACACAGCAAGAGCTAGATCTCGAGAATTTTGTGTAAGAAATGGATACTGTATTCACAAAACGATGTGAAACTATTGTGCAATCTTTTTTCATTTACCTATTATTGACTGGTTGTTTGTTATTACACTTCGCATTTTCCAGCCTACATCTAATTCGGTTTAAGCTATCTTTTCAGATTTTTCCTTACAATTAACTCTATAGCTGGAACACTTGAGCGAATAATTGCGTTAAGCGAATGCCGACGACTGGGTACGGGAGCAATATATGGGTGACAGCACGCGGAAACACCGACGTGAATACCAAACACTTCAAAAGACAGCACTAGCCCAGATGACATATGTGGCCATAGAAATACAGGAGTATCGAGTTATTGCCTATAAACGTCCCTAAGTTGAAAGTAACATCAGCGCCTCCGCCGGCGTACCGTGGTTGACGTTCTACGAAATGCAGCAGTACAACCGTAATAACTTTGACACAAGCGAACGCGGGAGCAAAGTGGTCAACCGCTTTTGCATTTAAAAGGCGGGAAAGTGGTAGTCAAACTTTATGTTCGTTTAAAATAATGGTGCGTTTTTCGTCAGGCGGTGGTGTCGTTTCGACAACAAATTTGGCTCAGAGCTGTGGGAGCTGTTGATGGTTTTCAGGTTTGAACATTTCATTTTCTTTGAGTTCTCGGAGAGAGGAAGTAGAAGTTGGAGTGCAATCAACTATTAAAACAGCACATGAGAGAGGCCAGAGCATAGCAGCGCACTATTCTTGGTAACCATCATTCGTCTCTCCAATTTTCAGTTATTTCAACAAAGCAGCAAAGGTGTAGTTGAACTGTGGGCAAGCTCTCGACTAGCTCCCATTCTAGGCTCTCATATTCTCTCACTTCACCTTTGTTCTAGCCAAAAACGACCAAATTGTGCTGCGACGACGTTAGGATGGAACTTTTTAAAGCATTTCATTTTTCTGGAGCTACTCAGTCTGCCGAAATTCTGCTGTCGGCCTTCCTTACGACCTGCAGATCAGAGCGCAGTAATGCACAAGTTCAGTAGTTCACCATTTGTAAGGGGATGCTATGAAAGATAATGAGCCCCATCGTGGTAAAGCCATTTAAAACAATGTCAAATGTTCTGATAGGTAAGCGACTTCATAGCTTGCTGTAGGAGCTAGCTATTTCCTGCAGACTCGCCTCTAATCAAGCGCTGTTCACTTAAAAGTACTTCTTAATTGTATTAGTACAGTTTCTATGCACCTAAAAGCAGTGATGATTTTAACTGATCTTTTTCCAGCAGATGCAACTTCTTTAGAACGCGCTATTGAGAGCAATGTCTAATTTATGTCACAGAATTATCTCGCCATAGCGTCATTTCATATACGTCTATGAGAATTTGTATTCGACCTGTGATGACAATGTCAATCATTATTGCTGTGTCTGAGTTGTTTTCCCGTTTTTATGCTATGACGTTGATTTCCGCCTAATTGTTTTATGAATTGCGCACGACCAGTTGCAAAGAATAGAACGTTTTGATGCATTTCCGTTCCTTGATTGCCTGTTACCAATGGTTAATTTGGCATGTGAAACAGATGCTTTTTCTCACGTGAGATGTATCATCCACAGTGAATTCGGAAGTTGCGTGGTGGCGTCGTGCAATATTTTTTTACTTAACAGGCTCCATTTTCTTCATTTCTGTTGTTTTTGGCAGAGCTGTTTGACCACTGCAATCAGTGATCCGCCCAGGAGCTTAATATAATGGTCGTATTTGAGTGGCGAAAGTGGGCATTATGTGGCCAGAAACTTGTTTCTTCATTCAGTTGTACTTATATGCAACATTTTCGGGTATGAGTTGTATCGTTTTTCCGATTTCGCTCAGATCACATGAGATGGCAAATAAAGGAGCTGAGTCTCTGTCACAAAACTTTAAGTGTGCGATAATCGTTCTAGCATTAGAATTCGGATATAGATGGCGGTGAAGTTAAGTTCTAAAAGACATACTCACCCATTTTGAACCATTTTACCTTTTTTTCTTGTCTTCCATATTGCTCCTAGTCTCAGAATCACGTGGCGGTAAGAACTATATTGCCTAAAAGAGAGAAATAAATTTGCAAATGGAATGTAATGCAGTCTATTTGATCAAGCTGTAATAATCCCTTAAGCCAGTTTTAATGCTTTTTTTGTGAAATGTCTGCTTCTATGAATTCTTGGCATAAACCGAACAAGCTGCGATTGAAAATATAGTGAGTACACAAGTTTGGGGCTGAACTGAGTTGAACTATTCATTTGATAGTCAATCGTGAGCAGCTGCTGATTGCTGCAGCTAAACAGCTGCGAGCAGTTTTGCAGTGCGCCCGTTTACTGAAAATGAGAAAACAACATCAGCGTTGAAATGATGAGGGGTTGATGAAGTCACGGAAGTGGGAGGAAGAGATAAGTCTTTTAATTAGAAGGAGGTCTTCAGAAGTATAAAAAAAGACCGTTATTATTTTTTCTGTCATGCTGTACTTTAGGATAAATTGGAACAATCGGTTCATGCAGGTTATATTTCGACCTACGATATGTTGTGCGAATTTGGAAATTCCGTTGATCGGCGACGATATCCTATAGTGGAGCACATATATTTTCATAATGACAGAAGCCTAAAAACAATATGAACGGCTTTCAGTAGCACCGTCCTCCAGCCAGACTCCGTGATCAACAAGCTGATGTTCAAGTACGAGTATTTAGGAGAGTTAGGAGAGCACGTTTAAGTAGGAGAGTTCAAGTTACTAAGAGGGTTCCTTGTTTTTCAGGAAGGTTGAGTAGAAATCCTTTTGCAGACAAATGCTTTGTTTTATGTGTAAAACGGTGCAACCAAACTGTAGACAGGAAACAGTTCATCCATTATCTTCAGTCTTTTTTCGTATAAAATTATCATAAGCAGAGGACGAATATAAGCCCCTAACTGAGTCTTCTGTCCTGTACATGCTTAACGCTTCCTCTCTCAATTTCCATTAACTGGCTCGTTCACTCAGCGGTCTCTCTCAAAAGCAAGAGAAAAGTCTTGGAATGAAAGCACCCTTCCAGATCATGGCTACTTCCTTTTCATCGAGTTTCGTCGAGAAAATCCTCAGCTCGTCATCACAGATCTTCCACGTCGGTAAAACGTGAGCGTAGGGAATTTTGCCTTTAGTTCACTGACCAATATTTCAAAGGTCGCTTATTACTTATCTGTTTGAGGATCGGTTTATGTTCTGTTTCATTATGTTTGCTGACAGCATCCGTATTCATTTTGTCTTTGTCTTATGAAAGTACAATCTAACTGGGGAACTCATGGAGAGGGAAATTTCAGTGCAGCAATATTAGAACAAGGGGTGAATAAATCGACTTCAGCCGTTATCAAATTCCCTTGAATAATAATAAATATAGCAAAAAATCTGTGTGATATCTATGGGAACGACCTTGTTGGTTGTTTTCTGCACAAGTGTTCCTGTTAGCGCCGCTGAATTAGTCGCGGTGCAGGCCGGAAATCTGCGTATATCGTTTCTACAGTGCAGAAGGGTACCCGCAAAAGTAGTAGTAACATCACTGAGCACGAATATATACATGCTGATAAGTGAGCATCCCAAGCGGTATGTATTTACATCTTTTATCGTGCAATAAATTCATAAATCATATGCGAGATCTGGAAAGTGGAAACATTTTTGTAAGTTAATTGGTGGTCTCCTTTAATTTGTTAATTGTTGACAGAAGTCTAGTTAATCCTTAGTTATTTTGGAAAAATACGCCATCTTTATAGCTGCATAACTACTGTTTTAAAAATCTTACATGAATTTCTCATTAGTAACTGGCATAAACGTTCTATAATTCGCAACCACTCTACTTTTGCAATCGTACGCCTGTGGCGTTCTTTTTGATAGCACTAACATCAAAACATCAAGGATATGAGCCGAATGCAGAAATTCAGCTAAACGGCTCGTGCTTGTCGGAAGGAGCGGAGGTTAATGTTTGCACGACGCACATCGCCATGCCGTTTGCACTTTTCTTCATAAATTACTCACAAACGAAGCTGATGTATCGGTCGCTTATTAGTGGTGCATCATTGTTGCTATAGTGCACCAGTGCAGATGAGATGCTGGTGATGCGCTGTTTTCGCCGATGACGTAACATTAGAGAAGCAACTTAGATGTACGGTTTGTTGGCAAAATAATTGTAGGCAGCTATTGAGGAGCATATGTTAGCAGCAGTGTCAAGAAACAAGTTCCAAAGTGGAACTATTTGAAGCGGTTTTAAGCCGAGGCAATAAAATGACAGCGGGATAGTATGGCAAATGCTTCTAGCTATTAACACAAACTTGTTTTTGTTTTCATTCAGTTGCTATCGCAGCTACACAATTCACAAGCATCGCAAAGGTGAAAAATCACGATTGCAAACAAGGGAAAGCAGGCAGTCAATAAAATATTTGTTTTCCTCGTTGCTTTCGGTCTTTTTATAAACGAATGGAGTCTCTGCAATAGATTCATTGAAATTTTCTTTTAGGACTTGACTGCGTTGAACAGAATATTACATGAACGTTGGCCTAAAATTAGGTTCTGCATCTTTCAACAACTGTCGCTCAAATAACTCTGTTTTGATTTTAAACATGAAGTCCTGGTTTCTGACAATCATTTTCCATTCCCTTCTTTCCCCTCGACCATATCCTTATGAGCCATTCAGCCCTTGAAAGGTGACTGCTCTTTCATAAGTCTGGAAGTAACGCAGTGTAATTAAGTCCTGCAGTGATAACTAAGTAAGATAGAATTTTTGAGTACATAAAAGTCAGTTTTTCCGTCATCTGAGAAAAACCTCAACAAAGAGTTTGATCTGGATATCAAGAAACATTCCGACTGTGCATTAAACCCATCTGAAAGCTTGAGGAATCCACTACCATGAGGCTATGCACTTGATTTATTCATTGGAAATTCTCGCATATTTGATCATCGTACTTTTTTACATCTTCCAGTAACGCTTTATTTCATGGCATTCAACGAGCATTGGAACAACAACTATCTCCTCAGCGGACTGATGAGCGCTTAGTACATGCAAATACGAGGATAGAAATTTTTGGATGGTGAGATTTTTTGGATGGTCATACATCTCTCACAAATCCAAAACGCTTGTCTGCCAGCAAGCATGGAATGCCTTCCGTTGAAACCTTTATTATCGACATCTACTTTAAGCAGCATTCAGCAATAAATTAGATGAGGAAATGAAAGCAGCAAGTGTTTATCCGAGCGCACCGAAAGTTGGCACTGGTTCCTCTGTGAATTCCTTGAGGTGTTTCTCCTTGGTAAAAATTATCTGCAAATAAGATCATTGCCTCTATACACAGAACAAAATATTCTTTCATTGCATCATCCTATGACCATTTGCTAAGGCAAAAGCTTTGCGATTTACTGAATACAGACAAAACTTTGTTCAAAATGCCAAAAGCTTAGAATACTCTTAGGATTTCAGGTCGTTCCACGCCAGAGATATGCGTGGCAAACTGCATGAACCCGTGATCTCATCATCTTCTTGCAAAACCGTTAAAAGTGGTGCGAGATCTGATAGCTCTAGACAGTTATTCCATTCTATTATATCCGCTGCACCAAAGGCTACAACACAGTTTTTCGTTTTGATAGAACTAACGCCTTTGTGATATTTGAGATTAATTTTGAACTTAAAGTTTCTGTACATATCTGTTTTCAATAACATGGGCAACGTAGCGCCGCCCTCTTCAAAATATACTCTTCCATCGTTCTGCTGTGGACGACCACCTTTTTCTAGGTTCCTTCGAAAATTGCGGCATTTGCAACTTTCAGAGATCCTCTGAAGGATGTAGTCTGCGATATTGTAAATAAGACGGAAGATGAAATACTCGCTGAAGTAGAAATCCCTAACAATTTTGATGAAAGCAAAACTTGGTAATGGAAGCAAATTTTAATTGAAAAATTCCTAACTAATTTCAAATGAGTAAATGCCGAAGGTCAAGAAACTTACACAGACACCACTTCGTTTTTCTTGAGACCTGCATTCTTTACGTACCTCTCTATACACACTCTCTCAAAACAAGCCTGCTAAGAAAAGGAAGGTGCAGGGCAGAGCAATCTAAGAGTGAGTGAAACACAGCAGCCAATAAACGTTGCAAACAATTACGAAGGTAGTACAGTGAGTTCAGAAAAGGCGAGATTCAAGGTGCCGACATCGTAGGGTTCCAGTCTATCCTACCAATCGAAACAGATGACTTCGGGAATTTGATTTCGAGTGTCGAGTACATCTTCTAAAAAAGAAAAGCTTCATCATATTTGTGAAGGAGGTACTTTATGGTCCTCCTCGAGTGCTTGTTTCTAAACTGTTTTCATCCACCGCTATCACTTATGCGACACTTTATAAAATTTCTTCACCTTCGCTCTGCCACCGTAAAAATTCGTGCGAAATTTACCATTTCTCATCACTCATTAACAAACATATTTTAGTTACAAAATCGGAAGCACTGTTCTAATCTATTATTTCATAGTGGAAACTGATGCAGAATGTAAACAAGGTATTCATCGTTTTTGGTGCATTTTTGTTTCATCGTTTTGAGTGAGTGATAAAATAAAGCACGGGAAGTTCATCCTTTCAAAGGCTTTCCCAGTAATTGATGCAGTTAATGCGATCTGACCTTTACAATCTCTTGTTATTATGACAGCCTCGAAACCACGTTTTTATCACTTATTACTAACCACACAAGTTGTTATCACAGTCGTTGCAGAGCTCTTAGGTCATGTGCTTCAAGTAAATTCATTTGGCGAAATAATTATGCCAAAACTAACCATCTGTGTATTCTGTACAGACGGATTTTTACATCGCCGACTGGACTCTTCCCGCGGAGGAAGATACTACCCTTGGCTCCTGAGGAACGGGTTGCGATACTTTATGCAAACTTTGGAGTCCCAGCTATGGTAGCGGAAACGAAACAAGCCAAGAAAAGCAGTTTCGTTCTGAAAAAAAGGCGAGTATACAGTTGCAAACTTCAATCAACAAGATTTCATGAGATCAGCAAAGACAAGGCACTGTGACTGAGGCTTCGATTACGTTCACAATACACTCCAGTAAACATTTCCACCAAGACAACCAATTGATGAGGATCAGACGACATTATTAGAGCCACACCAACGTTCCAGTGAAGACAAGAGGACAACATCTCCACCTACTTCATCACTAGAAAGGCGCAACAGTTAAAATGCACTGATAGATATTGGTTGGCTGATCATGAAGAACAGTCTGAAGCATCCTTTCTCCTTTCCTCTTCATATTCCTAAAAAGTGTCACTATTTATGAGACCAACTGGACGAAAAAATTGTTATCCCAACTTCCACGAGCAAATTTTCGATCTTAGACTTCACCAAGTTCATAAAAGCACACAGAACTGATGTGCATAGCCCTCATGCGTCACAAATTTAATATGATATAATCCAATTTCTGTTCATCTGAAATTCAAGAAAACTTTTTTTTTCAGTTGAAATGTAATGTACACATACAATGAAGATGAGCTAGCAAGCAGCGAACACAATACTGTGAGAAATCCAACCATAAAGAAACGCTTCTTAATGCAAAACGAAGTCACGTAAGTGAGCAGGAGATTAGTCACATGAGTTGGTAGCTGCAATATGTGATGCCGTATTGCCGCGTGTTAACATGCGTTTTGAGAACATTAAGTCCAATGTTTAACCCTAAGATGCCGCTGTAAAGAGAAAGTTTTCGTTGAGCGGAATATTGCAGTGGTGATTGGGATTTGTCTGGTGTGGCAAATGACGCGCCGAAGAGAACCGAGATAAAAGATGATTGCGACTGATACTCCCACTGCTTCACTTGCTTACTCAGTGAATCTTGACTTTAATAAAAAGCTGCAGTATTCTGCACCTGCGGCTACAAAAAGTTTGAACGCACCGTTTTAATTCGTTGGAGAGGAAGTAGCTCACTGCTTAATGTGTCGTTCGCAATAAATACCCATTATGTCAATAAGTTCATTCTTTGTCTCCACTAGTTGCTGACCGTTATGATTAATCCAGTGAAATGGAATCGTCACCTAGAGAAGTGACGCATGTTAAACGCTGCGATTTGTTGTAAATTAAAAGAAAACGATTGGCAGTATCAGCACTGTCGGTTTTTATCAAGCAGAAGTTTGGACGCAAATATCAGAAAATCGGATTTTAGAATCCGTTTTCCTATTACTTGCTAAAAGCTTCAGGAGTAGCCCACAGCGTAATTGGCAAGCTTGCTTACTGTAAATTCCACTGTGTTCATTCGTTAACATAGTGCAGTCTGTTTGGAATGTGATAGCTTCATTATGCTTAGGCTGCCGCACTCATTTTTGATGTGGCCGTCGGTCATTTATCATTCGCTTTACAAAGCCCTCTTCACACATTACATCAGTGCGGATCGGCGGAGCACATCGAAACGCTCGTTCGCAATCGCAGTCTCAGCTCGCTGTCATTTCACTCTCACTTCGCCCGTGTCCTAATTGCCATATCTCACGCTCTCGGATCGTTTAGCTTTCACCTTGTTTCTGCTTACCGTCAATTCACGTCTTCGTAGACACTTCAGATTCACCCAACTACAGAACAAAAAACCAGCCTAATCGGTCCTGCTATAACTTCAGCTTTGCTCCCATTTTCTTATCGCTTTAATATCACGTGCTTCTGAGATTGTTTATTGAAGTTCTTGCGGAAATACATTTGAAATGGGGTTTTACTACATTATCCAGGAGAAAGCTGAAAGAATATTTCACTCCAAATCGGTATCAGTACAATATTTTCCAGTAGATTATGCCTGATTAGGACGTCTTCCTGCAGAAGTTAGGTGAGCACTAATAATGTACAGGGCCTTCCAATTTCCTAATATGCGTGCAGTAAGATCACATGATGTGCAACAATCCTAAAACGGTTGACTGCAGCGGTACGTGACAGATAAAAATAGATCTCCATTTATTTACCACAGCAACCTCTCAATGATTTCCTAGCTTTATTGTTGAAGAGCTCGAAAAGGAAAGTCCCTAATTACCATGAAAATTTTTTCTACTCCATGGTGCTGCCAAAACTGCCGCATTAAATGGAAACCATAGCTGTCAATTTTTTGAGTGCAGATTGCTGAATTTAATTCCTGTTATGGGCAGCATAATAAAATACCTCGAGAAGGAAGTGAATTTTAGGTAAGCTGGTGCTAACTCTTTATGGCTGGGCTGAATTTCAGCATGAACCGGTGCAGCCTTCTTGTGATCACTATAGCGCTGTGCGCACTGGAGACCTACGCAATGCGGAAGCAAGGCGTTGCTGTTAGGGGACAACTTGTATGTGGATCTTCACCTTCCAACCACACTCGGGTTCGCATCGTCGATATTGACACTGGTGAGAGTCTAAACGTTCCCTAAAACCCTTGCTGACTGAGGTCTGCCTCGCTTGAATTCTTCTTCTCACTGCCATATAATGTATTTAAAGAACAATTCGCGACGAAACAAACTTCAGGCCCAGATCCGGACGATACTCTCGATGAGAAATTCACCGACGAGAACGGCAGATTCGAACTGAACGGAAGCACCCGCGAATTGACAGACATTGATCCAGTGTTATACATATGGCACGACTGCCTTGATGGTCTTACGGTATGTAATTTTACATATTTCGAGAAACAAGTCAGTGAAACCGAAGCATAACTGCTTGCTCCAATGCGACCTGTATCAGTTCCGAGTAGAAAAGGATCTATTTCCAGAACCGATTGTTGTCTGACAGTTCCATCGTTTGACTTTGGATCATAAGGAAATATTTGTACGGTGCCAAAGTCCTACATTTTTTATTCGAAAGTGATTGCACTTTTTAGCCTATGAAATTTTTTCCTTTTATAAAAGCCATGTAGGTAATTAGTGGAATTCACACGAAGGCAAGCTCCCTAGCTCCTCTGCTGTCCATTTACATCGCCGTCTAAGGCGTGACCTGATTCATTCATTTCCTAAAAGCCTTGACATCATCCGTTCGAAGATCGAGAATGAGAAAAAATCTTTCAAGGCTAGCAGTGATCTTTTTTTGTGTTTCTATAAACCTTATAGCCGATTTTTTAATGCTCAGTTTTGAAAATTATTCTTCATACCATTCTGACGATTTAAGTGCCACTTTAATGTGAACAGAGCTGTTTTAAATTCGAGAAAATATCTGAAAATCGTTCTCATCGAAATTCCCGTAGAAAAGTTAAATCCTTATTGACGTCGATGAGACAGTCTTATTGCAAATTTAGGTCGAATGTCACCTGCTAGTTGATTTTTCCTTCTTCGAGCAGGGTAAACAGTCACTTTTCTAGGTAGTTCCCTTCTAAGTTTTCAGTCATCTTTGGATGTTCTGAGTCGGTTTTCAAGACTGTTCGTCTCATTTGGGAGGCGAGAGGAAGAGGGGGGAAAGGGGAAGAGTGGTGAGGAGGGAGGAATGAATGGGTATCTTCGTAGTTCTATGGAATGAAATTTTTGTGTTTTGTTTTTTATAACCCTGTTTGTTCCTTATCGTGCTGCCTTTCCGAGATTCTCGAAGTATAACACGAGACACTCACCTAATCTGTAATGGTGGAAACGGCGTGTCCTCAATTTCTTTACCACCACAAAAAATCTCCCTCATGAGATGAAAAGCACATCCATATTGGGGGTAAACGCATGTTAGACACATATGTTATTAAGGAAATGGCCCTATGAACGACTAATGAAATCCTGCAAAGCTAAGACAGCGTCAAAATAAAACACGCTTCGGCATAGCTTATTATAGCGTACATGTATCGACTAATCGTTTAGAAACACACTCGTTGGATGCACGACAAACTAGAAACATATTGATCGTTTTATTTCCTGCATTTCCGTGTTTTAACGGTGAGCGCAAAATCGACTGGTTTCTCTTATGTTTCTACGAAGCTGTTTATTGACCACTTGTTTGCAGCCATGCCAGCGAAAAATAACGCTAACAATTCCAAAGAAATTCATTCACAATGGCGACCCGAAACCCGAACAGTGGGTTGACATTGGCATTCTGAACTTGCAAGGAGCGTTCGAGTCTGAAGGTCGGGAATGCATACATTAGATGAACGTACTAGTCGTATACTCATCGTCAATAAACGTTCGAAGTCACTAAAATACGCATTAAAAATGCAGAAATCGCTTTTTGGAGTTGGTGATAAATATAAGACGACAAACGCGACACACGAGTTGCTACATTATTTTCGTTAACTGGAAGTTTCGCCGTGACAACAGACATTGGACTCGTCGGGTGCTTCAACTTGGGCATTCCGTCGACCGCTTCACTTAACTCACATTTCTTATCGTTTTTCATTACGAAAAAAAAGATCGAATAGTCGCTCAATCGTATCTGCGATATTCTTCATGTACGCGAACCCATTTCGCGAATAGAGATTAAAGACATTTTCTGAGCACATTCAGCAGCAAAGATACTGCACCTTTAACTTTTTAATCTCTGCATACCTTTAACGTTTCATTCGAGTAAACGTGAAGTCATTTTCAAAGAAGCAGATGAACTAAGTGGGAGAAATGGAAGTATATTGTCCAGAAACTGGTTCACAGTGAGACCTCAGGTTAAGGATCCACCGTCGTCAGTGTAAAAAGGTATAGATCGTGAAAAGCTCAAATAAACGAGCTATCAGTGAAATACGTAAGCCAAAAGCAGGCAAACGATGTGGTGAAGATGTTGACTGAACCTTCAGCAGCAAAAAATTCCTCAATCGTTTTGCAATACAATTAATTTTTAGATTGCATTTTGATGAAAACATGAAGGTAGTGTAATCAAATGCTCAATTCTCACCAATTACATGAAGAGATGTCCATGGAGTCTTCAAAAGTTCGAAATGACAAACGGATATGACAAAAGCACGAATGCATGAATGAGATTTGAATTTCAGATTTTACTCTGATTCTTCTCCGTCGATTTATTCATATGCTCTTTTCCTTTCGAAATGAAAACAGTCAACTTCTCGCAACAAATAGCACTTTTGAAAATAAAGGAGGAAATGCGATGCTATTTTCAAGAAGTCAGTTGTTGGTTGAAAGAAATCACTGGAGGAAGATAAATGTGAAGTAAGCAGAGGAGGCAGTACACAGCAACATGAACCCGTCCTCGCGGACGCACAGCTATTTGGATTGAAGGATTTCTTTTGAATTAGTGCAAAGAGGAAAACAACACACCCAAATCCACGGAGCATTATACCTGCTGAAAGACCAATGCGATGTGGAAACCACTGAAATTGTCCATTCATTGTTGAGCTCTTCGAAGAATTCATATCAAATTCAGGAGCGGTTGCGAGAAGTGCTGGAAGGTCGTTATTACCATTTTATAGGATAGTTTCTAAGAGGATTTGCTGTCGTAACGTTAAACTACGAAGAGAGAACGTTTTCTGAAGAGAAAACACTACGCTACACTTACTTGTGACTCTCCATTAGTTTCAAAGAAGCGGGATTTTGAGTACGTCTCGGATTCTTTTGCAACCACTTCGTGATAGCAACTTGATGTTTTCGAAATCACGTCAAAAGATGGAGAAAAAATGAGTGCCGCATGCTGTAGTAAGGAGCTGCTATCGGGGACCTGAACACATTCACATAAACCAGCGTGAAACGCAGTTTTTAATATCTCGCAGTACCAAAGCCTACACTACAAGTCATAAACAGTCAAAAAAACGTGCTGCACGGAAAGAATGCCTTCAACATGTAACATCATCCTTCCACGGAAAGTCACAGTTGGGCATTTTTCTTTGCCAATATTCTCCCCGTTCGCTTCTGGCGAACAAAGTTTGCGCGATCAGATTAGACGGATATTTGCAATATTTATGAAGGAGTGAAAGGCTAACTCGTTACTATTAAGAACAAAATTGGTATGCGTATGCAGCGGATGGCGATAGACGTGAACAATTTTTCGACTGAGCGATCCAATGAGGCAAGGTAACGAGAATCCCTCCTCATCATTAAAATTGCTACAACACGATTAGAGACCACACACATGCGATCAGTTACTGCTGCCACCTCGGTAAGAACATGCACGACTACGATCCCGTAGGTAAAGGAACAGAAGTTTAAATAATCACGCTCTTAAAATAGTGCTCGTCTGGACTTAATCTCCAAAATATCACCTGGAACGGAAATTTACGTGTAAACGAAAGTATCGATGAATGTTCCGATCCGTGGGCCAAATTTTAGTTCGAGGTATCCACCAAGCAGAAAAGAAAACTGAAAACCACCTCAACTTTAACGCTGCTGTTCAATATTAAACTGCAACTGCTCAACTATTTCAGCACATTCGATAACTTTTAAAAAACTTCCAGATCATTCTAGCTCCGTTCTCAGTGTTTTCAACCAGTTACCGTCTCTCGTATACCTCGACGATTTACCAATTCATTTTCGAATTGTAGTTAAACAATATAAAAGCATAAAAGAGTGATATTCAGTTTCATTAATTCATAGAGCAGAAAGTTTGAAAAGAATGATGGGAGCAATTTCTTCCATGAAAATACCTCATAATGTTCATGGTTTACCGTTATTAGAAATACCAATCATTATTATAAAATATGTTGACTTCTAAGGTGGGCAAAACGGAGTTGACAGTTCATTTTAAAAAAGAAAGCATTTAAAAGCGATAATCTAAGTTATGGCTACAAGCCGTTCTGCGAATAAGAATTCCCTGATGAGGAATGAGCACTCAAGTGTCACGCCAACATTTTATCCACTCCATTCAAATCTCGGATGTTTTCAAGGGATGCGGCGGAGGAGGAGACTGCTTTAGAGAGGTGATCAAGCGATATATCCAGGAAATTCGACATTGAATTAATGAAAATCTCCTTCACTCTCCTAATCCACTTTCCCCTTCCTCCCCCCCCCCCCCCCCCCTCTCATCCCTTCTCTATCTGCATGAAAATAGAACAAGTGCAAATGTCAAAGAGGTACGTCTCGCTGCAGCATCTTTTCTGCATGTACTAATTGAAATATTCGCCTTATTGCGTTAACTGTGTTGATTCTGGAGTGTCAAGTGGTTTCCATCATGCATACTTGTTGCTTTTCCATCGCAATACAGCAGTCCAATCAGTAAGTGCCCTAAAGTCATTACAATAACGCTTCAGTCCTTACTTTGTCGCTGAGGTAATAGGTGTGCTTTTCGTCTGTTCTAAGGCGACCACTACGTCTAGAGATTTTGATCACGGAATTAGGACTGCCCTCAAAATTTTCACCTACTCATTCATACCTGGGCTGTGAGGTTTCTGAGTTGAAGAACAACGGCTTCCTTATGACGTCATGTATCCCACCACGTCAACCGCTTCTACTTCTCATAGGAAAGAATATAAATCAGGGACCTGTGTTAAAGGTTTTGTTTGTTAGCATTCTTTGATATTTAAAGGCAGAAAGGAACAAACGAGCCTGCTTCGAAAAATTCGAAAGTTTAAAAATCTTTCCTTTGAACACACTCAGTTTGGCCCAATAAGTTCTTTACAAGCGAAGGTTCATCCTTTTCCAACTATCCAGGAACAGAATATTTCCCTTTCAAAAAACAAGAGCTAATTCACTTGCATGAAATGTTACAGGAATAGTGAAAGCATCTATTTGAAAATGCATCAAGGATGCACAAATATAATATGTAACTGAACAGTGCTTATGGATGTCCCGTGTGCGGAAAACTTGGGGATAAAATATCCCCATAGGTAAAGAAAAATGGGAGCAAGAAGGGAGAAAAAAGTACGTATCGTGTACAAATATTTTATTTAAGCACTTTCCATAGAGAGAAAGAAGCTTGGAATTCCCTGTGAAGAATAATTAACGGCATCAGCTATGAGGTCTGTAAAAACAGTTTGAGTGAGGGAAGTTCATTGGTCTAACAAGAGCAGAGATAGTTCTCTCCTACCAATGACAGCAGTCAAAAAATACTAATCCAAGTACAGTTGTTCGATTCTACGTGTAATATTAAGACCGAGTAATCCCTTCTTCCCCTTACGAGCTGCATTAGGAAATTGAAAGAGACAATAGATGATAAACTTCCCAAACTTCGAACGGAATGCCTATGTGTTCTAAAACATTTCTTGCTGGTCTGAACTATGAAAAAATGATGTAAAGTTCATTTCTATCATCTGGATAAGTTCTCTCACTTGATGCTCAATGCGTCCGTTTAGAAAGAAAACGTTGTTGTTCTGGGTCTTAGAGGATGCATGCTCATGAAACAACAAATGTCGGATTATAGCAGAGACTTTGTTACAATAAGCACCTTTACGATTTACTGGCCAAGTAAACCTCTTTCATTAGCCAGTAACACACTACATTGAATAACGCAGTCGTAATTTAACTGAATCCTTTATTCATGTAAATCTCCCAAAAAGGACAGTCAGAATCACTAACTTAAACAAAAATCCGGGTCTTTGCCGATGGATATAAATTATTTGTGCCCGCAAATGTCCATCAACTTGTTTTGAAAGCGATGAAAGCTTCTGACCGCGGTACGACGATTGTTGCATTTATTACTTTCCGTTACCGAGAGATATCGAACACCGACCGCCACCTTACACAAGGCACATTCTCTCCCCCACAAACAAGCTGTCACCTCGTCGAAATCGCTCCAACAGAGGCCACACCTAGTCCTCTTATCACAGCAAACATGCTTAACTAGTTTGAAAGTATTTGAAAGAACGTGCAGGAAATTTGTCATCCTCTGTTGAAGTTCCTACAAAGGCACGAATGACTTCGCTTCCGAAGCAAGAAATGTTTCGGAGATAACGCCAACAAAATCGCAACAGTCCTTACCCCTATTCTTCTCAAGATCGATTACTTCACGGTTTTCGCCACCATGAATCTTTTCTTCTGCATAGGAGGAGTTGTAAATAAACGCACCTTAGTTTGAATAGTTCGGTGATGCGCTCTTAAATAATAAAAGATTTCAAGAATGTTCCTTCTCTTGAAGCATATGGTCTCAAACCTCGAAAAAAAGTGGACCTCAAGGTTTACAGCGGTCATAAATTTACGGCGAGATATGCTGTCATGAGAAGCTTATAAATTTCTGCATTTCTCGAACAACACTCGTTACTGAAGGAAGACGCTAGAACATAGGAAGATGGTCCCATCCGAAGCCCACGATTAACTCACTTTAGTTCCGTTTTGCTCACATCTGCATATGACCCAATTTTCACACCTATTTTAACAATAACCTTATGGTTTGACATCGTAGCCACCCACTTTCACCCGTCATCTTTGACGGCTCTTTTCTGTTCCTTTTTTGCAAGGCTATCTTAAGTAAGCTCGGAGAGCAATTTTTAGGACCTCTTTGGTTTTCGATGGGTTCCGAAGTAGAGATTTATTGTTTTCCTGGCCTCTTTGCAATTCCTTTGCGTTATGGTGCGGACCATTTCAGTTAGTAATTTGAAGTAATTATTGAGCTGGAAAACCTTCTTTCCTTATAAATCTCTGAGCTCGTTCTTCCGAAGCTGTAGTTGCTCCCCTAACTTCTACCAAACTTTCATTCTTTCAAAACTAAGAGGAGGGTTGCAAAAAATGGCGGACTGGCTCGTGCGAAAGTGAAGACTGTAAACGAGGGAGCGAGTGTGAGCGGTTTGGCTGTCCAAACCTTAAATGGTTAAGTTAGATCACCTTTCAAAGAGCGAGATTGGAATTTAAATGGTTTAGTTACTTAGAATGATCCTATTTAACGAGTCTTAGGGTTTCGTTTGAAGTGGGAACGTGCTTGAATGAGATTACATTTTATGACAGGTGTTCTCTAGGGTCACTGAGCTTTTCAATTCGTATCACTGCTTGCTTATTGTTAGATAGAAAAGCTCGAAATCTGTACCTATCACTCCTCTACTCTAGTCAGACAAATTCACGTGATTTGGGATGAAAACCCGATGAATGTGTAGAGACAAGGAGAAAGTGATTTACTGCGGATCACCACAGCTCCCAAGGACGAATAGAAACAGCAAGATGCGAGTGGTACCAAAAAATGCTGTCCATCTGCAAGCTGTCGGCTAGAGAAGACTGGCTCTAACGAGCTGATGACAGACTTTTGGAGGCCTCAGGAAGGCGAAAAGCACCTTAAATCGATCAGTGGCACTGCTCAAAAACAATTAGTTAGAATCGCTTTTAATGGTAAAATCACCTCAGCGTTAGATCACAAATAGGTTTAGATTTCAAGTAGATATCATGGGTTTGCTCTGCTGCGTCATAATCAACGCATATGTGATTTGAAATAGCAGTGGAGAAGAACTCAAGAAGTCTAGAAGGCCGGTGTTGAATAACGTGATTAGATAATACTTTACGAAAATGTCCATTTTTCTTTTTGTTTTTCTCTTTTTTATCTTTTGTTTTAGGACTAGATAAATTAGCCAGAGTTATATGACTAGGGTTATAGCTGGTTGCGAGACGTTTCGTGAGGTATTGCATCCTTGTCGTTCTCTTTTCGGAGTGTTATTCCACTGGTTGGAGTCCACTGCTCATCGTCCGGCTCTGATTTTTCACTTCGGTTCATATCAGAATTTCTTGCATGGGTCAGGTAAGTTTTGACGGTTGAGTAAGTCCTGATGTTTCCACAGATCCACGAGGACGCCGACGACGAGCGTGCCAGTCGGAAAAGCGCTGACCCGTAATTTCGATAAATGGCGTCACGCTCCAACGTATTGAGCAATGCAGGTGCTGAATAACATTCAAAAGCCTATTTAAAGTCTAATGGTGTCGTCCAGTGAATAGAAAAGTAATGACTGAGAAGAATGTCATATTTAAACAGTAGAGCGAAGGTGCGCCATGAAGTATTGAAGATTGGGACATGTGGCATGAATGCACAATGACAAACTTGAAGGTCGATGCTTTTGTCGGTGCACGGAGCTGTATACACAAACCGCAAGCTCACTGCGGCAATTCGGAGAAAGCCAAACTTGTGAACGACGTGTGTGATTGCAAATCGTATGCGCAACATACATTTTGTTGGGACAAGTCTGCAGATATATGACGTCGTCTGTTTCGCTTGTCGCATCACATATCACCTCTAATATAAGTGAAATGAGCATCGTTGCTGAACGGAACATGCACCTTCACTTTATGGCTTCGGTTTGAAGGATGAAAGCCAGCGGCAGATTTCGCTGTCTTCATCCGCTGCCGATAACGCCTTTTTCACTGCCTCATGGCCAATATATATATTAGATATAAATATATTAGCCAATAAATACATAAGTATATTAGATATATAGATATATAAATACATAAATACAAATGCAAATATATGTATGGGTATAAATATAAGTGTAAATGAAATGAATAAAAAAATATTTATATTTATTTGTTTATGTTTGTATTTATATCTACATATTTCAGTAGTTATATATTTATATATTTATATATCTACAACTCACTTTCAGATAACCCACTGTTGGCACCGTAGATGAAGAGAGGTGGCACCAGATAACCCATATGAAGCTTGCGATACACAAGCAAAATGGACATCGAGGTGATCGCATCTTAAAAAGAGGACTTTTGTCTTAGAATAGAATGGGGAAGAAGAGCAACCAGTTCGTTCTTTGATAGTAATGGGCATTATGGGTAGAACGGAAAGACAACACTTATTTTAATATACTCTTACAATGTCTGTTGAACGCCTTAATTTTTATTTAAGGAAACCATTGATCACATTGTAACATGTGACATTATCGCTGCCTAAACATCTTATTTTATTGACATAGCGTTTGATTGCATCGAGCGTTTGATTATAGACAAAATGAGCATTTTTACGCACAATCGGAGCGATATTGGCGCTGCCAAACTAAAGGGAATAATTTGATGCGGAAAAGTTGTGTGTTTTTGGCAACAGGCAATTGGAGAATCGCAACGCACTGATTCAGAATCTAAGAAGCAAATGCCACTGATGCTCCAAAGGGCGCCTTCGCGTCAATCGCTTTCTTCCGCTTCCTAGTCATCCAGCGATGCAGCTCACGACTATCGTAATTTTGAAGCGATCCTTCTTCTTCACCTGCTTTTGTCTAAATGACAAACGAATCACATTTGCGAAAAAGGTGCATTTTACTGATTACACCCAAATCATTTATTAAGCAAATGGGAAGGTATAGTCTGAAATTCCATAAGTTTAATTTGCAACAACTTGAGCCTGCTCAAGGCTTCACAAACATAAACGTCTTCAAACTTTTTACAACGGCTCTTCGCAAAAACCGAGTTCAAGCCCATATTATGTTTAACCTTACGTATGCGATGAAATTCGTAGAGTGTGTTGACTTCATGAGTTCGCCTCGTGTGACTTGCATGACTTAGCGATATTACCGGCTTTCATATGTAGTTTTCATTGTAAGCGCAATCCAATGTGAGTTAAAAAAGGTTTTTTTTTTCTGAAGTGTTATAGCAGACTTGGGATAATATTGGCTTTTATATTTCGCTCATATGACCAATCTGTTTCATAGGTTGCCATTAAATAATCTTCGTATGAGTTTCTGAAAATTTCAAACAAATTGGTTTGTAAAATTCATGAAGGGTTTTCCTCACCTTTAGATTGCAGCATTCATCGTGAAGAACGTCGTAAGGAATCCTGCTGTAGACCCCACTGTGTATGCATATTTCCTAAGTCCAGCTGCAGTTATTCTGGAACTGAATCTATCGGACAGCAAACATCCGTATGGTTGAGCACATGCATGATACGGCCGTAATGACGCGCTTTACAAGGATATATTGTGCTAATTGAACGGTGTGATTTCAAATAACTTCAAGGTTCGGCTTGCTAGTGCCACTGTTCAAAGCCTCAGCGGTTCTTAGCAAACTGTATTTTGCACTTTCGCTGAGTATTTCTTTAGTGATGTTTTCACCGATGTACCTCAGGTTGAATGAATAAACGGGAACGAAAGAAGCCGAAAATATATGGTAAGAGGCGTTCCATCTTTTGCTTGCATGGTCCCAATGTTGGTTCATATCATGTTCATTGCATCTTTCCACTTTAGACTCGCTCAGTTGTTCAGATACTCTCATAGCTATCATGGTATTACGGATTTAAGGAATTAGGGAGATATTTTGCTTTCGATTCTGCAGGTGGACGGTGCATAGCATCTACATGTGTCTGGAACGGATTTGAGGCCAATTTTGCCGTATTAAGAGTCGCTTGACAGTTTGTTGTGCAACAATCTTTTATACCACCTGTTTGCAAGTAATGTTTCAAAAATTCGCTTTGTTCGTTTCGTCGTAGTTTCGCTTCCACAAATGATTATTAAGCAGTGATGGAATGATCGTTGGCGGCCACAGTTGGAAAGCACCGCATTTCGCTGCTTTCTTTCGATGTTTTTATTCTCTTCCATGGGAGCCGCCTGATCTATCTCTTCTTCTCAGCAGCCTAAAATCAGCTCACTGTTTATCGCTTTCGCTGGCAAGGGAAATGTGAAGTAAGTAGGGAAGGAACAAGGAAAAAGCGTTGACGAATGAACGAAAATGCGTGAGTTGAGTAAAACGAGGAACTATATCGATGAGCAGCAGATGAGTCAATCTATTGCTAAGACTAAATGATTTGTGACGGAGGGCGGGAAATGCACAACAAAAGAAACGAACTTTTCAAATGAGGCGCTCAGGGTGGTGGGAAAATCAACGTGACGGCCTGGCTGCCCATGTGTATCGTCATTGCTTGCGCATCATCGATTCGTTGCTTTGATGCCGGCAACAAAGATGTCGTCGAGTTAGCACTTCTTTGACACGCTTCTGATCATCTTACTCCGGTATTCTTCCTGCTCGAGATATTTCTTCCTTTCCTGTTCATTTTATGGTTGTTTAAGCTCCTGTACTTCTATTTTGCTCTTGAACGACAGTTTCACCTTGGTTGTACAGGGAGCGGAAAATTCCTTGTCGATGATCTCTGAACTTCCCAGTCGGCGCTCACCCACATCGCCGTCTTATAACCATAACAGAGAATATTGGAGGGGTCTGTTTTTCTGATTTAAAAGGACCTAGAAGTAATAAACTAATACTAACAGTAGAGGCACACAAGTAGTAAGGTAACGGTAACGCATAGCACGACTAATTAGTATTGCTATCAGTGAGACTAACAACACTGTACTACATTGCATAACAAATGGTGATAGATGCTGCCGTATTTTTTAGTGATAAAAGTAATGATTGGTAACTGCTATTAAAATATGGTTGCAGCTACGAGTTTGTAGTGTGATTACATTAAATAAGTAGCAGGTTTGATGGCCAAAGTCTTACTGCTAACAGTACTAACTACTACTGGAGACTCAGTATACAGTATTGTTTGTTGCAGTAAAAACTGATAGTAGCAGATGAATAGTAGTAATAACTAGTAAGCAGTACTAATGTCAGTTGCTGGTGGTTCGAGTGAAATGGATGAGTGACAAAGATGAGATGGTTGGGGTTACAAGTGATAGCATTTGCATAGATAGCTGTAGATCGTATTGGGAACTCATCGCTGATACATATTGCTGATATTAGCAGCACTGATATTAGCAGTAATAGCTTCGTCACGCTGTTATTTCCACTGCCGCATTTGCAATACGTGCAAAATCCTTTCTATTACTAAGGCTTTCCGTCTGCCTGGCTTATAATCAGCAGGAGGTTCCTCAGCGTGGAAGAAGGAGACTAGGGTTCCTGAGCATTCCCATCTTTGGCTTTTGCGGTATCTGTAACATAATATCCCTCTGGTCGTTTGTAGTCGATCAAATCTCTTCTTTCGATGCAAAAGTTACTTATCGTACAACTATAACTACTTCAACTACGTCAATCAACTAGAGCCTTCTCTGTAAAGTTCTTCTGAACTTTTTTATAAAAATGGTGGTTATATATGACGTTGCCAATAAATGCGTAGCCATCAGTTTGCATCGAGTTTTCGATTCATTCGAGTAGAGTGAGGAGGATGATTCACTTTTATTTACGTAGAGTTAAGCGAGAACAGTAGTTGAGCTATCAGTTGGTCTCTTAGAGGTCCCTAAAAAGACATGATGTTTTAAAAGTCGCTGTTTCGTCAAATTTTAAAATCTGTCGCAATTTTTCTTCCATTCGCGCTTGATGAACAAAGATTTTCAGTTCAGATGGACACGCCGAAATTCTCCTTCAAGATATTCTAAGGAAATCTGTAAGGTAGGTCTGCTGTATAACTCTTTTTCATATCACTGTCAGTCCCAGCCTTTGATAGCCCTCTACTTGGAGTTTTAAAGTATGGGCAGTTAAAGTGAAAATGATTATATTGAACTCCAAGGCAGTATAACCAACGTTGTTCATGTTTGACACTTTGGTGAAAGTTCGGTAGTTGCAATGACGACACCGTCCTCTATTCAACGGTCCAATAGAAATACGGATTTGGAAAATAGCTATAATTTAGAACAGTTTTCAGCAATATTTATGCAGTGTTTGTTTATTGACCTGTTGTCTGCACAAAATATAATTGTGAACTGTTTGGCACTCTCTCATTGCCCACATCGTTCACTCATAGAGTGTTTCACCTACTTACGTGGGATTTCCGCTTTTCTGTGCATTTCTCTCTGCCTAAGATTCATTTCGAGTACATTTTATTATAAATTTAATTGGAGGATACTTCGTAGTCAGCGTTCACTTTTTGAGCATATTTGGCGTCCTTCAATTTGATTAGTGAGCACTTTGAATTTTTGATGCGTTGCGAATAGGTTTTGCTGACATTTAAAATTTATGCTTGGTTCACGACAAGAGGTAGTTAGTTAGTTATCTTTTTCATGCCGTTTCTGTGCTCTGATCAGACGGACCACACCTCATAGTTGCGGTTAAATTTGAGGTCGCTGATGATGAGTGAATGGGTTGAAATGTTGCAGCCTGTGTTTGTTATCATGTATGACGCATAAGAAAGCTCCAACTTTGCACATCAGTCATTTCTCAGCGGTTTCTTCTGCTTCTTTGCTGCATATTCAGACGTTTCTTTTACTCCCGTGTGCATTGTCACTCACTCACTCACTCTCTCTTTCTCTCGATCTTCCTGTGTAGCATGAAGGAAACCTAGCAAGCTGTCCACGTTGCAAATAACATCTCTTCCGCTTTGAACCTCCTATCTGATGAACCTATAAATTTGTTCATTGAAACTGTATTTGTCTTACCAGAATTTTCTACCCAAAATAGCCTCCGTTTCGATCGACACCACTCTCACTGAGGCCGTTCTTAATATTCGTGGAATTTTTGAACTGAAAGGATTTATTGAGGTAGCAGCGCGTAACAGTCTTCATTACCGGCGTCGTCCGCTGCACGATGACTTCCCCGTACTATATTGCTTTTCCTGGAAGCAGCCTGTGCAGGCCAGCTGCAGTTGAGTCAGAAGCTGGCATTCGTAAGTTTTAAATTTCAGCGCATCTAAATATAGTTTTATTATCGCATTAGCTGAAAATTATGCAAGAAACACTTCCAGTAAAGGTGACCGAGGAAATTTAGCCAGTCAACCTTACAAATGGTCTAAAGTTTACAAGAACTTTTTGAAGCACAACAGGTTAGCAAGGTTCCGCAGTTTATCTGTGGTTCCTTATCTCGTTCACTTCCTGCCCTTCCTCTCTTCATTGCAAAAGGTCCTGCATGCGTATGTCGTACACAGATTAGTGAAAATGTAATGAGCGTCAGCCTTCCTAAAAGCGTTTATTATAAAGGGTGGTAGACAGGTGGTTGCAGCAAACCGATTGCAAGGAATTCATGATCATTTTTCTGACTCGCCTTGCTCCAAAAAAGGAGTCCTGAGGAAGTATTCCTCACATCCGCCGCTCCTCTCTTACCATCCTCGTCGCCTTCTTTGTCTGTCCTAGCAAACATATAAGCATAAACTATAAGTGATATTCTTTGCAGCTATGAATAATATTCTCTTTCGAGTGCACCGTGTTTGCAAATGTATTTCGTTGTCGAACAGTGAGTGAATTTAAGCGCTGTGACATATAGATGAATTAATCGAGCTGAGTTACAAGAAAGTGCAGCTAGATCGGATCGGGGGTTCACTGGCATTGACAGCGACGTTTTACCGTTCAATGCTTACTGAGGATACCCAGTTGTTAGGGGTCTCAGAGGTGGACCTCTTCATTAGAGATCCACCTCTGAGACCTTGATATGATGTCACCCCTGCTCACTCCAGTTATATTTTCTGTCACTTCTGTTGCAACAGAATTCGAATACAAAGAGAGCTTTTATTTGTTTATAACAGTTAGCATACGTTTTCATGATTAATTTTGAACATATTAGCTATAACGATGTTGTTACTTTGCAGCGCAACTTACTGTTAATGTCCATGCTGTATGCTGACAGGTAACTGCTACCTTGTTTCTGTTGTTGGAAAAATTGTGCTGCTATTGGGGCCCTGCTGACATGTGCAACTTGTGCAGTCGAAATTGTTGTGCTATACCAATCTTTTCCTCTAATGGGTTCCTTAGCGCTCTTTTTTTCAACGTACCAATAAGTTTTTGGCATGTATTGTCATCTCTCAAATCATAATATCATCATCGTTCGAACTTTTACCACAACAGTGGCGAGGTCAGCACCACACCTCATGTCATACTCATTTGCACATGAAGCGCGAGCCGTTGCACATCACTAGTTCTTGCAGGTTCATTTGATGCGATATTAGCCAACAGAGCGCAGGTCCCCACATGACATGTTCGGCAATTATCGAGCGTATGCAAGGCGCACTGCGAGATGAAATCGAAATGTTTGTGGAGGTGCTTGTGCATGCATATGGACTCCAAAGAGCAGCCACCTTATGGATTTTGTCTAGCGCTTACCTAGATTTTATTTGCACGACGAGCCCATTGGCAGCGCCTCCCTATCGACGCACACAGCTAATCAAGCGTATAAGGCAAGTCGCGCAGGCAAAGGCGTACATGAGGCGCTCTCGGCGGAATGAATGCTCATTGTGTGGCTCACGATTCACGAAGAAGACACATTGAACATTTGAATGCATACAGACGGAAAAGAATCAGAAGGCGTTCAGTATTCATAGATGTCCGACGTCCGAAACGCTAATGAAAGCTCAAAAGCAAATTTCTTTGTGAGGTAATGATAGCGTGGCGTAAATAAGCTTGCTACAATAATCTGGTGTTCTCAAAAAATAGCAACAGTGCGCGAGGGCTGTGAAAAATAGTACTCAGAGACGAGGAGCATAGATGCGACCATTGTCCTAGAGACGCGATGCTTAGGAAAACGCGGAAAGCTAGTGTGGATGCGGCATACGAGGTGAACAGTGAAAATAGCACATATCGAATGGCAAGGTTGCCATGTATAAGACAGAAATGGCGGAAACTTCGAGGAGAGTGACATGCGAAATCCGCGATCCGCTAGAAGATGAGAGCGATAGTGACAAGTAAGAGTGGTTGCGCGATTGTAAATAGCAAATGATGTGTGCAGCGTAGGTGCGACTTGCCACAAATTCACTTAGTCATTCATATGCTCATTAATGCTCCGATTCTCATTTTGATCGAAATAAGCACTCGTTATTCCCTGTGTTCCTTCCCAGTTACCGTATTCTCGGCCTAATAGGCATTTAATCACATTATCGGGAACGATGCTCGTTCTTTCTCGATTTGCCCATAGAAACACTCTCGAAAGCTTCCCAGCTACGCAGAAAAAGTGATCCCGTTTTGTCAATAGTAAAAAAAGAAAAACAACTTCTGCAAGGTTACTTGCTATGTGCGGGATAGCTACGGTGCTCCATAGGCTGTTTTTAGGAGTAACCTGGTGTGCAGAAGACATCTCTGGAATCAGAATAGTGAGATTTAACCTAAGTCGAAGTCATAGGATACAGTAGAAATTCGGATGGAAGAATAACTTAGAAACGAAGTCGTGTTGACTCACTAGTTTTTGTTTGATATAAAAAACTTAACTACCACTGAAAGCTGAGAAATCTTCATGGAAACAGAGCAAACCATATTACTGACACACAGGTTCATGCACAAAGAAGCTCGATGCTTGTTCACTTTGCGCACAAGCAGAACTCTGACATAACGTTACCGTAAATATCCTATTTTGTACAAATCTGGACTAGCCATAATTTGAAAGAGAAATTCTGATTTATTGATCATATATAAATATGGAACAACTACTAAAGCGGAATTGTGTTAAGAACAAGAATCGCGTACGAGAGGGCTTGTTCCAGACTCTACACTCTGCATTTTTTGCTTTTTATTTTTCGCAAAACTGATCGGTTATGATTAATTATTCGGGAAATGAGTCTAGCATCGGATATGCTGCATATGCGACAGCCGATTAGAAGCTGAGATTTGAATATGGATGCACTGAATAATAGTTCATGTTGAAAACGGAGATGCAGAAGACTGCAAAAGAATCCTTGAAATCATTTTCCAGTGCTCGAAAAGATCGGTCCAGAAATTCATAAAAAGTGCTAAAAGAGCTTAGAAGTTACACGACCAGTGAGTTGAACGATAAACAATTCTTATATACTAAAGTTTTTTTCCTCATCACTCATTAAATGGTTGGCAGGGAGTTGCCGCTTGATTTGTGAGATTATAAAATTGTAATTGTTATGTTCGCTTTCCCGAAGTCCTTAAGACGTCACTTACTTACCTCAGGTGCAACTAGCCGATTGATATTGTGAGGTTTGGGTTGAGATTCTCTGGGGTGACAAGAACCGTAATTCAGCTTGGTGCTCACTTCTAATCGATGAAAATTTGATACGAGGTGGAAATGGGTGTAAAATTTCATGAAGAGTTCCAATATTCATAAAAACTCTGTTTCTCATTCACTTTGCCTATTCCTCTTCCCTCACCCTACTTTCTATTTAATGCCTCCGACAGGTTAATGGAAATTCTGAATAGACGTGACAGACAGAATATCAGCCGTTATCGTGATGCGAAGATTGTATTTTGAACGAGGCAGTGGTGTACAGAGTGCCGCTGTTGGTGGCGGTTTTTAAAGTAGCCAGAACCTCTTTCACCTGTTTGAAGAATCGCTTTTAGCAATCACTTTTGTGTGCCGTTTAGAAATGTCTATTCCGAAAATGTAAATTTTTCTTTGAATAGGCAATAACGGATGGTTGTAGCGGTGTGATACACAAATTTGCCTATAATCTCGTTGCTTCAGTTTATGACAGGGAAGTGGCCCTGGAATAAAGTCTTGTAGGGAGTATGAGCCTGGGTGTTTCCCAGAAGTTAATTACGGTTGGATCTTTATGTGCCCACAAGTCCTTTTGAAGCATGAATGGTCTGATCGTCTGTTTAGATCCTTCCCAGAAGGCAAACAAAGATGAAAATTAGAGAGAACTTTGTGTTTTACAGAGGAGTGCTTCACCAGAACCTTCTGCTCACAACAACAGCATCTTCTGTTTTCATGTAGGTGTTTTGATGTGTGCTGTTTTAGTTTACATGAATTCGGGTCTTAGTGATATCGTTTGAGTTTCTAAAATTACAAGTGATTTAAGAACGGAAATTTCATTCCATATGCATAGTGACAAAAGTTTTCGGCATGATTCGGCAGTTTTCTTCTGTTCGCCGACTATACATTGAACCATTAAGTGTTGGCTAGCAAAACTGTTCCAGTGCATATTCGTGCGAGCCCCTCTGATGTGGTTCTCTGTCTCGCCTGTTTATCAAGGAGTGTGCAAACTTTCTCCATCTACGTGCTTTATGTTTTTTACGTGGATAGGCAAAAACCTGTTTCTATTTCTTTTATATTAAAGCGGAATTCTTGACAATGAATTAAGACATCTTCGTATACGTGAGAGCGCAATTATTTAGTGATGTAAGCGGTGGCATAAGCGTTGTTTTGACATGCCATAGAAAGAAAATGGGATGTGCGAGATTTCGTAGTTTTGGAGCTTGACCATTGCTTTGAGATTTATGATGGGCTTGAGTTTTCGAGGAGAGGTTCTTTGTGACGAAAAATTGTATGCCTTGAAAGTTCGGAAGAGGAATATAATCATTCAGGCGGGTGTTTTCGCCGAAGAGAAACGTTTATTTGCATTCTGTGGTACTAGCGTTTGTTACTGAAGGCACCGTATTGCGAACTGTTTGTCACTTGTTTCGGCATGTTAGAATGTTCTCAGTAAGAGAAATCAGATTTGACATTATCGCTGAGAAGATTTTAGGTCTGTTTTGCATAATTGCACAACATAATCGAAATCATTAGACCGGTCGTGGAGATGTTTGATTTCGATTGGTTAGTGTTGAAAAAGGACAATAAAGTTAGCGTAGCACAGCAGCTCATCGTACTCTTTCTATGAAAAAGCAGTTTGCTCATGTGCAGTTGTTCTTGACAGCTGTGGCAGCTTGTACCCATATTGCTTCCTCGTACTCATCTTTTCACTCATCATTATGGCTCCGATACAAAGATCCGACCAGCTTCATACGATATTGTGTTTTATATTGTTTCGCAATTAAAAGCAATGCGCAGGTGTAGGTGCGATATGATGTGATGTAAATGAATCGATGCGATGAAGATGAAGCAGATTGTACGTGAACATTGGGACGAGGTCTTCGTGGCTGTGAATATTATGGCGAGGCAAGAGGGGAAAAGAACAGATTGGGTTCTGAAAAAAAGTAGATACCTTCGAGAAAGTAGTGTTCTGAAAAAATGCTATTGAAACAGTATTTTGATCAGCCTATTAACTAGTGGAACCGAGAAAAAATTGGTTATTCTGGCAGCTGAAAAAGAGTTTAGAAGAAAGTTGAAAACAAATAGATGAAATTTGTTTTTTGTTGCATCACTGCAGAGTTACCGTTGCAGTGAAGAATTTAGTAGTTTATGCCTTCCTATCGGAAAAATCTTACAGAATTGTCACCTGTTGCTTTCCCCTTTTCCACTAATTTATAATTGCCGCCTTGAATCGTTTTGGTCAATCCATCTTGAATCTCACCGACCGCCTTACGGTTTAGTCATATAATCGCAGAAGGCGAAAGTGGCGTATATGTAGTATTTAACGGTTTGGAAGCATGCAGTTGTTTAGGCCTCGTCAAAGGACCGTTGGTATGAAGAGTTCCTGTGAAGTCAGGTTGTCGGCATCGGTGCACAGCGCTTGTGGTTGAGTGATGGCGCAAAGTGAATATTGCCTGCGTTGCGTGGAGACGGATTTCGCTGTTCACGTTTCACCGCTCAATGTCGAAATATCTGTGAGTTAGTTTGTGGAAGAATAGAAAGCGTGATTGTATTACTTGAGTTGTTGGTGCTCAGCGCCAAACACAGTGTGAGGTGGTCGTAGTAATTGCTTTCTGAAGAGAGAGAGCTACCTCACCACAATGCGTTCTGTACTGTTTGCAGTGAGGATCACTGCCTCATTGACTGATGCAGATCGCGTCAAGAGTGTCACTTTTAGACACACTCCTCCCTGTCGCGAACCATCAATCGCCCTCGTTTTCCACTTGGGGTACTCCATCGATAACAGCCATCTTGCACTCCACGCATCGAGAATTGTTTGCTGTTCGACAATCACGTGCCTCCAGGCCAAATTCAAGCGGCACCCTACTTGCTCGGGTCCATCGAGTGCATCCTCAATGAGTTTACATAAGCACACATCAAGTGAGAAGTGCTAGAGAGGAAGGCTATAGGAAGTAAACCCTTCATCTTACCAAAAAGAGATCCATCTCCGATTACGTGGGCTTATGGAAGTGTGAAAAGTGAGTGACCAGTATCATTGTGTGCTATGTTATGTCGAAAGTTTATAGACGTCTGTTGTTTCTATATGATCCAGTGGGTGAATGAGGAATTTCGAAGCTATCACTGTGAGAAGAATCGCGGCCGTTTTGAGAATGAAAACGAATTTTTAAGAAGAGGGCTGCTAACGTTCGTTGTTTTGGAAAAATTTAGCGTTTTTTTTGGTTCATATGATGATGAAGTCGCATCCTGTGTTTCAAAATAGGCGTTTTTGATTTTAAATGATCGAATCCGCGTCCTTCCATTCTGAGCGATAACCGTGCGCAGATATTCGCCTCATGTCTCAAGTGTGAACGTGTTGAGCAATTTAGAAGTACCGTAATATATACTAATTATTCAGCGTGCATTCACAAAACAAGATGAAGACTGTCTCATGTAAAGAAGAGATGCTGTAAATGAGAAGAACGGGAGTAAATTTTTCTCTACTCAGTCTTTGAGCTCGTTCATTCCTGAAATATCCTCTACAGCGTATTTGAAATGTCATATTTGCAGCGAAATGTTGAAATATTTGTTGCAGCGCATTGTGAAAGCAGCTATCTGTTTCATCAGAGGAGATGATTTGCCCATTTACAGCATTCATAGCTGAAATTTGAACTTTATTATGTGCTAGCAGACAAGCTTCAAGTTTTTAAGATCAGATATATTCGTTGTCGCAGAATTTTAGGTTTGTTGAGTTTGCAAGAACGTTCTGCGCCTAACCTGATTTCACCTTAAAAGCGGTCATTATTCGATTCATGGAAGAGCATCTTCTACCGCATCTTCTCTCGCCACTTTTTATGTGCTTATACAGGCTTCTTGTCCAGGCTGAGAAGATTGAGAGATTTAAACTGAGACGTCAAAGGTGGTAACAGTGATCACGTCATGGTCTGGAATGTTGCGAGCAGCACATTCGGTCATCTGTATTTGAGAGTGTTCTTCTCAAATGCAGCATCTATCTCCCGCATGCTCTTATGTTTATCGATTCTGGCAGTTTTAGACTTTTGTGACTCCAGAATGCAAGATTCTCTTTGTGGCTCAAAGGGAGTCTTGTATTCTCGAGTTGTTAAGTATTCGTGAATTCACATAGTCGATTGCGATATCCGTAAGTTTATCCTGGTGTTGCCATTCGCAAACTTTTTGATCTTCCTGAATTGCACTAAGAACCTCTTCTTCCACCTGCATTTCTGCTTCCTAATCTTCGAGACAATTTATTAACGGGTTTTTTGGACAAGATCTGTTCATCTTTTTTTTCGGCCCGTAAATTTTCTAAAAGTGTTTGCGCAATTTGAGGTTTTGAGTAGTTGGGATATTGGGAATTACTTTTTGGCACCACAAATTTGGAATTCCCAACTGTTTTCCGCTGGAAGCAGATAAAAACTCAAAAGTTATGACTAGCATCCTTCTTCTCCATCTTAAGGAGCAGGAAATGAAAGATAAAATAGGGACTATTGCGTTTTCTGAATCATTAAAATTATGACTGACGTGATAGTGCGGATATGTATTCAACAAATACTACTTTGTGTGGAATTGATTCATCAGAGTAGGGTATTACTAAGAGATATTTATTAATAAGTACAATTGTTTGGTTATCCAATTGTATAAAGGATTTGCTAACGAATTTTCTCATTTAATATTCGATGTTTTAGAGTTGCCATTATAACTCTTACAATTGCACAACTGAAATTGGAATGATTTTCTAATCATCCCAAAAGAAGTTCGAGAATTTGAAGGTATAGATGTGAAATTTGAAACTTGAAATAGATGAATGCTCTGAATGCAATACGCACTCCTCGTCGCTGCTATTGAAGTTTCTTCAAGCTCCGTAAATGAGCGTCTAATATGTCTTTACAGTTTAGCATTTTGAGATTAAAATCCAGCTTTTGCATTCTTCTATTTGTATTTTCTGTGGTTTATTCATTGCCTGTAAGGGATATTTTGAAAATGTGCGAGAATTTTGCACAAAACATAAATTCCCTTTAATGTTTTATGATAAGGATGATTCGGAGTTGAAAAGCTGGTTATTTTAGAATTCATTTCCTATCACCATTCTCGTTGCATCCTTTGCAGCATTATTGCACATACTGAGACAGCGATTTGAAGCTGCCGGCGGCATATCGTGTAAAAGACATCTCGAAAGACTGAATGAAAGTCGACGCAATGTGGTGCCATGCTTCCATGAATCGGTCCCAGTTCAATACTGCGAATATGTTGGTGCTGCTCTTAGTGGGAAATGAGGCGGCTGCTTTGTGCAGTATACACGACGAGGCTCGGAAGCATCGACGAATCAATGAATAAGTGAATGAACGGCTGGCTGCTGAGTGTGCCTGTGGGAGAGTGAACGGTTTGCAACGAGGTGCGCGAGTCATACGTTCACCTTAGTATTCATTGATGTTCTCGGCACTCGCTCTCTACACGTTTTGGCAAGCACTGCACTTCTATTGTAAGGCAACGCAACAATCAGTCACCACAATGTTGCCTTTTGCATGCTGGTCCTATCGCCACTGTTGTATCGCTTAGTGCGTATTCAATAGAAGCTGAGGACTTTACACCTCCTTCCACCAGTATCTGTTCGACTGCTTTCCGCTCACTGCTCTGCACCTATCAGTCTTCGCTTGATAGAGGAAACTCGCAGTTCGAGTTGAAGGAGTGGGTACAACACAGTGACGGGTCAAGCTGAGTGACAGCCGTAGGAGTGCTCGTTTTGAGAGCGCACACATTTGTGCGACGTATCGTGATGCAAATGTCAGCAGGAGTGGATGCGAGTGCGGTGCTTCTTTGCTCCAACGACCGAAACATCTTAAGGTCGTGATCACCTTGAAGTGCCACACTTTACCAGCGGCATTTCGGCAAATGCAGCTTGCAAACTTTAAGATAATCGGAATGTATTGGGATGCATAGCACTTCTGCCAGCTGAGATCTTAATTCCTTCTCGCATTTTGCCTGCCTATGTTTGTCTTTTCTTTCTTCTCTCGTATCTCTTATCGTCTGCTGGATTAGATTTCAAACGCAAAAAGTTGGCGGATGCTGCCGTGACATTTAGGGTTTTATAAATTATCACGCTTTATTGATTCATATTGCTATCTTTCTTATCCACAAAAAGTCCTGAGGTGGCCCACCACAGGTGTTGTCTGTTGTTATAAAATGATATTAGGCTAATAAGTGAAGTGGTTCTCACATTGCAGCTCCACTTTTACACCAACATATGTGGATCAACACTCTCTATTGACCGTTTGCGTACTCCATAATTCAGTAGGTAAGCGTAGATTCTACTTAGGCGAATGTTCTTCATGTCACCAAGGATTCATTAGCCTCCCGTATATTCTCTTGAGCTTATGCTTTAGAAGGAGATGACGAATAGAGGAGAGCGAATTGCCAACCACTAGTTGTTTGTTAAATGAATGGCTTCACCAGTTTCAGTATTTTTACGCAGTGAGCACATGATAAATGCACAGATTTTGGGCTCTATTCTTCGTGGATCATAGGTGGTACGCAGTTGATCGCATTTCAAATGCTTCCGACATTCTGTATAACGTAGGTCAGTCAGTTACATTATCCTCGACCACTAGTCTTTTCCCTTTGAGAGTGCAAATGCAAATTTGAAAAGTTCACGAATTTCGACAGTTTATATGAAACTACTGAAGTGAGTAGTAAACGAAGGAATGAATATTGGCTTGCAGTTGCTGGAGAGATCAAAGAACCGCTACTGCAGCACCGCTCAGTGAATCTGTGCTCAACATATCTTGATAGACCGCCATCATTTCTTTCGATTGTGATATATTATGCTGCATATGTGGGTTATTATTTCTTTCATCATCGAGACTTAGTTTGATTGCTACTCTAAAAGTCGATTCATATGTTTTTTGCTTCCTAAGCAAAGCTCTTTTTATTTATGTTCCAGCGTTAAGCCTACAATTTGCACTGATTATTTCATGATGCCTGATCGGCACTTATCGTTGTTGACGTGGAGAGATGATGATCAGTAGATCTAATTTTTGTTGGGTTCGTCGACATATGTGCAGCTGAGGATGGTATTTCAATGAGGCATAGGCATGCTTCGCTGCTATTTGCTGCACATCCCTCTTGTCCTTAATTAATTTTGCACTGTCTCTTTGATCCATTTCAAGAAGTAATTTCTTGGTAATCATTTCACCACTTCAAACGTTGATTAAGCAACATTCAAAAAGAATGGATGAAACTACTACAGTAAGCAAAAATAACTGTGCAAAAAGAGCGAATGGACGTGGCCAAAAAGGAGACTTTACTAGCTGCAACCCTTGCGGTGTACGAAGGATAATGCTGGGATCGTCATAGAGATGATTACGTCAGTAATAGAAGATACATTGGTTAACAGGACCACAAAGGCAGAATGCATGGCCTCTTTTTCTGAGGTGGATCATTGAGAGAAGGAATGCTGGTAAGGCGTGCAAGAGCTGAGGGTGCAGACAGTAAATGGTGCTGAAGTAGCATCGACTGAAGAGAAGCTCAATTGCTTTCTAATGAATCGAGGGGTCTGTGGCGAAGAAATATGTGTCACTTAGTTTAGCCTCAGCAGTTTGTTATCTCCACCTGAGTTTCCAAACTTCCACACGATTGTCAGCATATTGAGAGAGGTGGAGTTCATGAATGTCTGAGATGATGAAGCATAGGAGATGAATGATGATCGGCGGGCAAAGGTGACAGGGGTGTTGCTAGTTAAGCGGAGAAGCGAGGCACTCGTAAAGCAGTTAAGAGGCAATCGCGGTTCGCGTCGCACACAATGCAATTAAGTGGCGCACCGCTATAAACGCGACCATAAAACATTAAATATTAACGGTGAGACGCGCAGGTAGCTGTTAGCTTGCTGAGCCCTCAATTCCACCTTTTATGCATTGCCTATGGGCTCATTCTCGCCCTTCGAATTGCTCACTAAACTAAGCCGCACCACTAAGGTGCCCCTGCAGGTTACTGTTCTGGCCTTCAGTTCACTACCTAATCAGATTTACCTGGCAGAGGTGAATTTATGCCTAAGGTATTTAAACGCTTAAAAATGTTGAATTGTTAAGACGTCCGATGAAGCCGCCGAGCAGGGAAGATTACATTGAAAACATCTTAACTTGGTCGATCTTCAAGAAGCTGCAGTGAGAGGTGATGTGTTTGAACAAAAGTGCAAGCCTGTGCCAAATAAGGTAGTGGGACTTCTGCAAACACTGTAAAATAAATCGTTGTCGGCGTACGCGTACGAGAATGGAACTAGGAAATTAAAGCGTTGTGGGCTGTTCCTTCCTCCCCCCTCAGGTTCTAGCGTTCATCGCAGTCGCTAAACATCCACTTTACTCATACTGCACTCGTGATTATATATGGGTGAAGATCTTTGTAGGCTGGAAATGACGCTAAAATTAAGCGATGGACTTAACATTCTGCATGCGTCCTTGAATTTCTTAGAAATTTTGAGCGAAAGCTGCAACGCGTACTGTCTTTTATAATCCACCTTCCTGTACTTGAATTGTAGTTATTGTGAACATCCATAAATGTCGATTATCTATGCTGCCCACTATTTATATTTCGATTCTGTGCAGTAAAGTCACTTTGCGTTTGTTTACCTCCGTCGAAGTAACACGCATTTTGGATGTTCAAGTCTTTGCTCATAAATTTCTTCGGCGAGAAAGAGGGCATTGAGTTCGTCTTCATTTGTCTGTGTGCCTCTCCGACTGGGCAAATAAACCTTGCAACAACAATTCCCAGCATGGCTAAAAGGGGTGGTGAGTTATCGCGAGTGCACCTATTTTGGGCTTTGCGTGGCTTTTGGGGCATCATTATTGCCTTGGTTGGTGTCCTTATTGCTCTTCGCATCCAGTTTGGACGGCTGTGAAAGATGGTGCCCGATTCATTTGTGTGTTCTGTGTACAAAAGAGAGCACAGCCATACCTATTTGCACATATTACTCTTCAAGTGATCTCTTGTTTGCCTCTTCTTTACTGTAACAAAACTGGAAGCGAAACGTGCCACTACAAAGGTACATAAAAAGGAACACTCTTGACATTCCTTTTCAAATTGGTGCTGCTTCTTTCGGAATGTCTATCGAGAATTGCTTATTTGTTATAAATCCACATGTCTACAGCATACTAGGGGGAAAAAATTGCCTTTCTTTGCATAATTCATTCTTACAATCGGTTACCGCTTTCTCTCCTATAAATAAAATAGTAAGAAATTTCAAAACATCCTTCGTAGAGTGTGAATTGGGAGATCAGTAGAAACGTTTCTTTGAATGAACTGCGTGCGCGCTGCAGAGCACCCCCATAAGAGGTCTTGAAGCTGCACTCATTGTTTTGCTACCTAAAATAGCGTGTATAATACTTGCCATAGAGGAGAATAAGAAGAGGTGGCGTGGAGAGGAGAAGGAAGGCAGGATGGAAAGGAAGAGGGAGGATTAGTGGTAGAGAGGGTTTTTACGATCTTGGGTAGAGATCAAAGTCATTATTGCTTTGCATACAGGGAGGATTCTCTCGTTCGATGCATATCTGGGAAGATGGTGGTTTTTTTGTCTACAATTCCTTCCGCAGCGAATGTTGAAATGATATCCTATGTTCTTATGCAATCTAACAAGCACATTAGTGGGGCCGTCTTTTCTGAATAGAGCGACTGACTTCACCAAATCTGATAATAGTCTCAAAAAAATAGTGATCGTTGAAATATTGAGCCTGAAAATTGCAGTATAGTGGCAATCTTTAAATCCTTAGGTCGACTTCGAGGTTTACCTCACATTCTTCAATATTCTAAACGCCGAAATGTTCATGTCGTTACCGATTCGTGAGGTATGGCAGCCTTCTACAGAAGCTGATCCAAATCGACCTCTGTCATGTGAAATTTGGGTGCTAAAATAATATCACTCCGGCGGTATACTAGCATTACACCATGAAAAAGAGCTATCGCATTACAGGAAAAGCATCGCGAACAGGATGTGCTCGTCAAAACAAAATACGAGTAGTTGTGTCGGGTGTATAGGTTATTCTCATCACTGGGCTGAATCATGATTTCAGCCTCTAATTGCTATACATATTTAGCTCTTGTGATGAGAAAATTGGCTTGGCTTTATGAAGCGCAATGTTTTAGTGATTAAAGTAATTTCCGGTTGCATTTAGCTAGGGGAGAAATCTGTTCAGAAAGCGAAGAAAATTTGAATGGCGTGAGAGCTAGGGAAATAACAATGTTGTGGCAGTTATTTGCAGAAAGTTACGCGAGAATAAAAGAGATCACGGTGAAAGAATTCAAGTGAACAAGACTTGCAAGCGCACACAAAAAAGTTGGATGAGAAATTGCCGAATAAGCAATGAATACGAGAATGACAAAAAAAGGAGAGGGTCTGCAATATCTTTACATCATTTTGCGGGCATCTTATTGCCACAAATATTTCAGATCACAAGTCTCTGCCGCTTATAATTATAAGCGATAAGTTTCAGTGAGGAAAACGCATCAGCGCTTTGAATTTGCATGATTGTTAATGAGTCTATCAGCTGTTGGCTCAGACGTTATATAAGCATTCATTTGAAAGTTTCTCGAAGTATGATGATCGCTTAATGACCGCCTGGTTGAATGGAAATTTTTTTGGGAGTTCATTCAACTCAAGAACGTGATGCGTCGAATCTCGTCGTGAATAATTGCACGATTTCTGCTTTCGTGCATTTCACGCTTTAGAAATAGGCAAAACATCGCATTGCGGTATCACACATTTTGAACTGTTCACAGAGCTCTCATCGATTGACTGATATTTATGTCTTCTGAACTGTTACTGGATTTGTTTAAACGCACCTGCTAAATAGGAATTGCCTATGCGTGATATGCATTCGATGACTGATGAGATACGAAGGTACACAAACATAATACACCATTTTAAATGAGCAGTATGCTACGAAGCTGCTCATTCAACCCAACTGAACTTCGATGCAATAAGCGAATGCTTAGTGGATTTGTTTGCAGTGTTCTTTGGGATGCACGCATGAAGCCATAAATCACCCCTCCTTCATTTTTGGCGAAATTTTTTCGGCAATCCCTTTCACGAATTCTCCAAGTTCAAAGCAAGAAGGATGCCGAGCATTTCTAGTCGATTCATTCGCGCACATGAGATGCAAGAAAATATGCTTCTTCTTTTATACTAGCTCTGGCAAGCTAAAAGCATATTTCGTCTTCTAACAGTCGTTTTGCTGAGAGAAGCTGAGGGGATTGTGCATCTGAAGCTGTCGTGGATAAGCAAGGTAATGTTTGCATATTCCAAAGGAGAGAAATAAAAATTTCGGAAGGATCTCATGGATGGACATAGGTGTAAGCAGTGCGAGAAAGATCCAGGGTGGAGGATAAGGAAGGAGGGATCGATTTATTGGAGTGCATCATTTCACGTGAAAAATGTTGACCGCAGAGCGGCGTCTGCTTGCTACCGTAGTAGCTTGTTGGTAGTGAAACGAATTATGAGGATGGCCTCACGCGTAAGTGACACACACATAGAAGCGAGCTGAGGGGACGCCAGGTTGCGTCGAGCGGCTGGATGGGTAAAGTGTGGTTGCGGCCGTTCCAACACACGATTGGGTCTTTCTCGTGTGGAGGGCGGGGCTTGATTGCTGAAGCGCAGCGATGATTTTCGATTTGGCGACTGATGCGCCGCTGTGCTCGCTTCTGCTGCTCACTCCTCCCACTTATTTCTGAGCGGAGCGACATCGTCTAAAGCGCTTCCTTCGAGTCACACCGTACTCCCGCATCATCGCAGAACACGTCTGATTTGTGCGCCATCGGTCTAATGTTGATTCCGCCATTTATTTGCCCAGCTTGAGCTATCGCAGTTGTGCTTTTTTCCTCATAGGCCAGTAGCTTTCGCTGCGTATCTTCGAATAAACGGAATATGAAAGCCAACTCATGGATTGTGCAACTGAAGAGTACCATTGCGAATGTATCCTCTGAGAGGCAGGCTGTTGAATATTTCTGAGGAAGGTCGGCCTTTCCGTTGCACAACTTTTTTTTGCATCGGGAGCTGGAAAATGCCCATTATCCACTATTGCCTTTGACTTCTCGTCTTATACTTCACTTTGCGAACTTCTCGCGCGATTTTGAAAGTGTCGAAGTGGATGCCTTCATCGCAGATAACATGATTGTCCTCATTCGCCTTGCGGCTTCTGTAGATGTTTTCGGTGCCACATTGTAGTTCTTTTTATGTAGTCGCCATGATGGCGAAACTTGTGAAGTTGTACTTCGTCAGGTTCCAATTTCTTAGCACAGTGTAGTTTTGATTTAGCAAAAACAGCGCCATCAGTGTTTCCAATGTATTTCACTATAGTCTTAACTGCTCGAAAGCCAATTTTGTGTTCTCCTTGGTACGTGCCTGCTTTTACGTGGATTTTTGTTTTTTGTTTGTTGCGGTATCCAGTCGGTCACTTCAGCAGTAAGCAGCCTACTAGAGCTTAAAAGCACTGTGCGGAAAACAAACCGTGAAAGTGAAGTGCATTAGAAATGCCTTGTTTGGAGTGGTTTGTTTTCATCGCAAAGTGGACCAGAAATGAAATTTTCTGGAATTGCTCTGCCGTGATGCATGTTCTTTTGTGATTGTTGACTGCGAGAAATATATGTGCAGTACTTGCTTAGTTTTCCCTCCATTGACATTCACCTCATGGCTATCGGACTAGTATTCATTCATGAAACAGTCTTTCTGAGATGTCTCTTTCAAAACAAAGCGTGAAAAAAATCAAAGCGAAGAATAGGTTTCCCCCTGAAGTATTCTTTCAGAGCGCACCCACTCATCTTGAGTTTCACTTTTCACAGTTGGGTGAAGTGTACCGCCTAGCAGTATCTAATGTTGACTCATTGCATAAGATTATCTTCGTATTGATCAGCCCACCTATTTGCTTTGACGTCAGGCATTCCATGAAACGGCTTTATCATTTTTCATCTATTCGTGTAATTTTTAGTTTTGATGAAAGATTCTTTGCATGATAAATCCGTTCATGGCATCTACCGGTGATGAGTTTTTCCTGTGGTTTCATGCAGTTTTGCGGATATGAGGAGGACTGAGAAGGAGATGGAGGAGATAGAGAGTTAGTAGTTTTCTAGTAGGAAATGGATTGAATCAAGCTATTCTATTCTAACTGGCTATTCTAACTGGCTAACTGGCTAATCAAGCTATTCTAATTGGACAAGCAAGAGCGAACTTCAAGTAGGAATAACGTCAGGTACTCTTAAGCAGTGATCATGTGAAAAAATAAGTTTGCCTCAAAAGTTTTTGAATGAGATGATGCATATACTTCAAGAAATCATGGTGGTTCATCTTCTTTGACTACTAAGAGTCCTTGAATAGTCTGAATGTTGAACATGAGAAGCAGCCCATGAAAAGTGATGACGCAGCGCATTGTTGCCTTACGTGTGCTCCTCCATTCAGTTGATTATACAGAGCTTTTGCATTACTTTTATGAAAGCGAATTCTGTCTATTAATTTGTTGATGAGTACTGGATGGAGCCACATCGTAGAGGCATGAGTGAATTCTCTGGTTGTTCATCAAGTGCTTTGTTTTAATCTAGAGCCGACAGATGAGCCTATCTGAAGCTGAAGATAGGATGAAATCGCAGTAAGATACTGAAGCCAGGTTCTCACAAAAACAGCTCTAGTTAGTGTGCCATTGGAAGCAGCTGTCAACGAGTGAGCAAGAGCGTGCTTGTCGCGCGTGCTGTATTCAATGATGACTACGTTTTTCTCGAGCATTCTTCCTTTCGTGGCTACGTGCGTGTGTGTTTCTGTGTTACACGAAACGACCTCATGTTTATCAACGATTGACTTTCATTTAGCAGTGACAAGTGTACACAATATGGTAACACGTTCGTTTTGTTGATCACTGCCGAGATATCTCGTTGCCAGCTGTCTCTAATTGTTATCTCTCTCTGACAGAAAGATCGGAAAGAAAGTTCTTTTTAGAATGAACTCTTGCACTAAGTTGTTGTACTGCGCTGGAGAGCCTTATTGCACAAGTTATTTCTCCTCCTAATTTTGGTCAGAGCAACGCAAGAATTCATAACAGTCGGTCCAAAAAATGCGATAAATTCACTGCGGAATATGTCGGCGTTTATTACTTTAGGCGCTTTTTCGTCTTACTTACTTTAGGGCGTCCTGGGAGGCGCTTTTCATCTCTGAGAAATACACAGTCAGCGTGAATCGTAATGTTAGCAAGCACATTTTACCAGCGTCAGCAGTAGTCGATCTGCACCTTCCATTTGCCGTTTCAAAAGGCAGCATCATCTTCACAACAATAATTGGAACTGCCATAAGCAAACGTAAAGCAAAGTTTTGCTTGTGAAGTTTTGTAATTCACTCCCACTTACGCTTCAAATTCTTTCTTTGTAGCTCGTTGAAGTAGGATGGCGTAATGAAACTCTATTTTGTATGAACTGTAGTTTGAAGAGCGGACTCATTGAATGTCTTAGCCGTTTTCTTATCTAACAGAAAGCTGCAACCAAGTTTTTTGGGGTCACTATTAACACTGAAGTGTTTTCATCAAATTCTGCAAAAGGAATCCAAGCATTAAGAGTGACTATTCTTTGAGCGAGCAGCTCTGCTGTTCTTTTTATGTGCATAGCTATTTGGTTTAACTCTTTAAAGGCAGGGTTCTACTACAGGGAGGGATGAGTATGGACGCGGATTTCCTGCGTTGCGTTGAAGTGCGGCAGAACGACGACCAAACGAGTTCGTTATGGACCAAATCCAAATTGGAGTCTGGGCGACTGATCGGCGTTTTAGACAAGGTGTGTTTTTCCACTCTCTCTTTGCAAAGAATTAGTATTTCATCCATACCTTATTGTTTTCTGTTTTTAAACGCATGTAGCTGCAGTTGCAGATTTATTGCTTTTCCATGAGTATTTTTCATTTTTATTGGGAGAAATGTGTTGTTTGCAAACGTCACAGTTGTCGTTTTTCTTTGTTTATCTTAAACTTTTAGCGACTTTGTTTATCTTATTTGCATGAGTATGGTGTGACGATATGTTGAGCAGTACGTTCGTTATCGTGCTTGCATTGATCCCAAAATAGTGGTAACGTAATTCTGCACGGCATGTTTTGCGGATGTTTCTATTTTCAGAGCAAAGAAGTTAGAATGATTACCGTCCTCTTTCAAATTCCTAACCTTTCACTATCATCAGTTTCTTTAAAAGCAATATTAATGCACGCAGTTCTTCAAATGAATGCTTTTTTTTCTTTTTCCACTTTTTGCCGAATTCCATTTTCCATTACGTTAATTTAGGGAGGCTGCATGTGAGTTACCCTTTGGTAAGGTAAACGAGGATTGAGAAGGTTAAAAAAGAGAACCTTTCAGATGTTTGAGGTTTAAGCTATCAAACTTTCCTCAGTTCAGTCGAAGAGAATGAAGAAATCAGTATGTTAAATGATTTTTTTAGTTTTGTCATTAGGTCATTTCACTATTTATTTGTCGCGAATGTGCTACACTAATCGATTAGTGATGTGCTTTTAAAAACTCAACAAATCTTCACTTCTCTCTTGCAGAAATCATATCTTTCCATACTTCGATATCACGTACGGAGGGTATCTGCTGCAGTTGTACCATGGCTTTAAAAAGCATTTTCCATCTGGGATCGAATATTTTACGACGTCGTTCGCGATCTGAAAAATCTTCCCAAATATAAGATGAGCATATAAGCGTTATCGAACAGTCTGATTTCGCTCTAGCGACGTTGCGTTCTTGAAGCTAGTTGAATTTGTTGTTGCGAGCACTTGTATTTGCCTTTATCCTCATTAGAATCGTGCATCTAGAGCGGGTTCGGAGTTACTGCGAAGAAATTTGCAAATATTTGCAATGCTGCTTGTTGCAGCTGCAACTGAATGCATCATTTTACGATTGCGCGAAAACAACTGAACAACGCGATGAGCGTAATGTTTGCACTGCAGCACTCTTCAACTGAGCATCCTTGTTGTGTTGTCCAATGCGATCATGCTTTTCTCCTCAAAAACTGAAGCATTCATAGAGCGATGTCTATACGGTTAGGTTTGAGTACTGCAGGTGCTGCGATTAACAATGATAATTAGAGGTGGGGGCTCATCGTTTTTCGCATCGCCTCGAATATGCAGCTTCAGCGCAAAGCAACCAATCTATTATGAGATCTTGCTTAGGACATCGATTTGAACAATACGCAGCAACGTAATTGTTCAGGGGCGAGTGGGAATTTCGGTTAAACACCTGTATTTATGTTCAATTTCTGTTTTTATGATATCTTAAAAAATGGGACCTTTTCTCTTGTTTACTTCCTGGGACATTAGTTTCGTTGCTTCAAGAAATAGTAGAAATTGTCGAATGATCTTATTTATTACTGAGAAAACAAAGAATTGTCTCTTCTAGTACTGCATTACTGTTCGATGTCAACTTTGTTTGCATGTTTCGCATTCGCCACCTTTTTTACGTTTAGGTTTTATCTGCAAAAGAATATTCCTTATGATGTTTGAATCTCCAAAGATTATCTTATTAATCTCTTATCACTCTTATAATCACTTATCGAATCCAGCATAAAAAAGGATATTCCCATAAGTTTTCATCGCGTTTAGAATTTCTCATTTATTGCTTCTCATTTCATCGATTGTTGACGTCTTGAGGATGGTTCAGTGGAGCACCCGATAGTAATTCGCCGATCGCCTACTCGGAAATTTTGTTGAAATCTTCATAGCAATACGACAGTATTTTTGATATCCTCTAAAGAATTTTTGCAAAATGGAGCACATATTTCTCCCCTTTTTGCGTTATTGGATTGTTTACATGCGATTTTAAAGTGTTTCCCTCTCCTACATGTCGTAGAAAATGTATACTTATATAGTGATTGCTGGCAAGGGATCGTAAATTAATGTTGAGGATATACGCGTTAAAACGTCTAAAAGGAGAGTCAAAGTTGTTGATTATGCTTATTAGCATACGGTAAACTTGCCAAGTAATTTTATGCTCATGCTTTCTAATAAAACATAATGTACTAAGTCAGAAAGCTCATACGAATATATGAGTGTCGTTCATGTTTAATAGTTTCTGTAGAAAGGTAACGATATCCAACGGCAATGACAGTTTTCCGACCGTAGGGAACAGTTGAAAGTTACAGAGTTACCAAGTTTGTCGAGCTTTTTCCGCTTTTTTTTTTAATATAACGCAATAGATGTGATAATGTACGTTAATTAAGGAATATTGTGTTAGCCTATTGTTGGCAATTGCAGCACCACCATATCGCACCAAAAGATGATTTCATTACGCATCGTTCAATGCTGACAGTCAGCGGATACCTACGGCATAGGACTAGCTGTTAGTCCTTGCTCTGAATACATCCGAGTTTCAATGTTTATGGCCCATTATCTGTCGCTATTTCCACAAAATTTAGCGCATCATGCTTTTCTGGCATTTTTTAACCGTAGGAAGTTGCTTAAGGAAAGTGTTAGATGGCAGGAGAACTGCATCTGAAAAGTATATTTCATCTTAAATGAATGTCTTTAAGTGGATTTATTATATTAATTTACTTTGTTATGGAACACTTATCCTTTCAATCGCAAACGAAAAAGTTGAAAAGGAGGGGTATAGATTCTACGATTTCATGGTTTTTATTTTGTACTGTGCAGGTGATTATTTATATGGGGCAGTCTGTGGTGGCAGCTGTACTTAAATATCAGGTTGTTCCTAATTTTTCAACGCTACGTTAAAACGGTCCCTCGCCGTCACTGAATCCACTCGGACAAATTAGCTGTTGAATACGGGCGTTGTGTTTGCGTGACGTTACGTTTGTCATTTGCTAGCCTCACTTTATAAATCGCATCTCCCCACTGCCGCTCTCCTCAGTCTCGTGGGACAGTCGAAAATTGCTTTTTTATGATTTGCTAAACCAACCCACTCTCAGTCCGATCTTAATTTATGCGAATGCCAATCGTTCTCGACTACTCTTTTTGCGCGACAATCGTTGCACCTATGACGTTTTCATTCACAGTTGACAAGGGGAGTAGATTTATTTGTAGCTGTTATATAATACTATGAACTCATCTTTGTGAGCACTTCTTGCTTTCCTTTTGCTTCTCATGTAATTTTCTATGTAGGAAATATGGCTGGCAGAAAAATCGGTTAACTTATCATTCACTCTTGCCCCATGAGCCGCTTGATTACTTGATAACCTGATTGCTTTTTTGCGTGGTATCCTTTGAAAATGAAAGTACACAGTATATCTCTTGTCAGTTGTGTTTCCATGTTTAATTATTTCTCCATTTCCAAGAACTGCTTTTTTTACTTTCAGCTAGGGAGAGAATGTAGATATGTATATATTCTTGTAAAGATGCATAACAGAGGAAATATGTGGAATTTATGTTTCGATGTTGCTGCGAGAGCATACAGCTGTGCGCCGGCTGGCACTCAGTACTACAACACTATCTACGAGAACACTTGCTTACGTACATAAATTATCGGCCCACCCAGATAGCTCTTCCTTCATTTACGATTCAGAATTTATTGCTAAGATGCTCTAACCGAGCGCTCTTCCGCTCCTCATAAGACAACTTCCTTTTGATGCATATGCATCTTGCCCGATTGACTCAACGGTACTGTGTGGTAATAAAATACTCACCTCCCTCATTTTCTCATCTGTTTCATACGAAACGAAACGAACATTAGTGTAGGGTTGAGGTTACGTTAGCTCGAACAACATTCGCCGCTCATTCTACTTAAGTAAAACAAAGTTCGTTCGTGATTTTCGTGGAAACCACCATTTATAAGCAGTAAAAAGTCCTTTTCGGTATGTGAAAATATAAAAGGTTCTATGCGAAGCTTATTTATGCGGTCTTTTTCACTGCTGCCTGAAAAAATACGCAACTTTATACACGAAGCAGAGAATGAACATGTGTTTAAAAACTGTCCGTTTTTATGTTGCATGCTGTGAGGATTCTGGTCTTGCTCATCGGCCGTCATCTGCTTATCATGAAATTTCGTCGCTGCTGAAGCAGCCAGCAGTGGTCCCTATAATGTATGTGAATGATATGAAGGCGCCGATAATGCTCAGAGGGACGATAACACTGTGTGAACTAAGTGAATATTTCATCATCAGTTTCAGTTAGGACCGACTGCGTTTACATTTTCGACCATCTGCAAGCAGTGCAAGTTTCAGAGTAAGATAAAAGTAGGTGCTGAATGGGAGAGGCGATGAAACCTTTTCGCGTCACCAGATTCTTCACACTTTTCGCATGAAAGGAACACGAAGCATAAAATAAAAAACCTCAAATACCTAATTCGTTCCAAGTGCTACAGCGAGCTTCTCGTTGCCATACGAAATCTTCGAAGGTTTTTCCGAGTCTTTAAGCAAGCAGTGTGTTCGAAAACGTTAATCGCACGTGGCACTTCAATAAGGAATGCGATCAAGCGTGTCTAATAATGCTGAAATGCGTAAGTGCTGAAGAATTTAATGTTTAAATGAATATCGCGAGTTTCCACGATTTTTTGCGCTTCATTAACGTCTTCGAACGTGTCAAAATTGTGGGTATGACATTTATTTCTTCATATTTTCAAAGCTAAGCCGCCATCCAATAAGGTGGTACTACAGCTTCGCACAAAGATTGCATGTTCGGGCACAGTTATTGAACGAAACAATGAGCAGGTAGGTAGTATGTGCTAAAAACAACACGTATGCACGAGGTAAGTGAACGATGTTCATGAAGGTGAAGATACGGTAGCGATAATTTTTGTGGTGAAATTTACCGAGACGACCAGCAGCGACGCGCCTTGCAGTCAGTTGCCTACATGATGTGCTAATAGATCTGTGTAAGCGGCGAGGCGACGATCGGGTGCGATTAGTGCGGTCGGGAGCGCGTTGCTGGGTGGAAGCGGCGAAACGAGCAGCGTGCGTTACGCACCCATCATAATCGCTCATCTTGTGCACTCGCCGGAAGCTTCTTGCCTCGTCGCAGAGCAACCTTCACACACCACCGTATCCCAATGAGTGTTTGGTAGGACAGCACAATCACGCACCAATTCTTCATGCTCTTTGCAGGACTCCTTTTTACCACCCTCCTGAACAGTCGTGCATCCCTAAAGCAGCTTTAGGTGCTCTATGATCATCTGCGACTGTTTATTTTTGGTTTCTTGATCAACGATCCTAAATTGCTTCCGGGTATGCCGCCGTACCACTCAGCTGTCTTGATATCGCTCAACAGCTGCTATTTCCATGCATCCGTGTTTTGACGTTATCGTTATTCGTGAAGCTTGTCAATGCGTAAGCGTGCCTCAATTATGGGAGCGCAATTACGTTCTTGAATCCGCTTAATGACCGCCTTGGACATCAAAGAGGCTAAGACGAAAATGCGGTTACACACTCATTATGTCACTCGTTTCTCTTTAAGGAGCAGTATTTTACAGTCATCATTGCTTATATTTAGGGCTCGATCGGCGGTCAGTTTAAGCTTGCATCATCTCGTTAATCATCTTGTGAGTTAGCCAATACGTCACATGTACGGCTCATTAAGGAAAGACTGCTACACCGAAGTCGTCTACTTGAATAACTACTACTAGTAGAGATTGAAAGCTGTAGACATTGGAAGAACATGGAAATCCGTTGCATTAAATGTTCTTTCGTAGAACAGGAAACGAGTTTGCTATATTTGGGAATAAAGGGGCCTGTCCGTCTACCCCAAAGCTGATCTGAGAAACTTGCTACCACCTTGACATTATCAAATTAAGGGCAGGTGGGGAGTGGGGTGAGATTGTGCCTACTGATCCTCGCCGATGGAAGTTGCCGAGGCTTCATATTCACGCAGTGCATAGTTACACGTCATATCCAGCGGGGACCGAAATTCTTCTACGCCAGATAAATGTCCCATATTGCTCAAAAGTGGATCTGCTTATCTGCGACATGCTGGTCGTTTGCGCTAATCAGCTGCTTTCGCTGCCTATGAAAATGTGTGAACAGAGTTGTACTTGTCAGATTCTGGTACATTGCTAGGATTTTGTTTAGCAGACACAAAGCCAATCTGGAGAGTGGTATGTGTAGCAATGGATCGTACTGAAGGGTTTCGGAGAAAAATCTAAAAAAATGCCTCCTCGCAGGCCGTAATCTGGGAACGGGATACCTGTTACGCAGTGTGAGTGATAAGCAGGCGGTCTGTGGAATGCGGTGGTGAAGGCTGAGGTGAAGTAGTGGAACACCGGACGATGGCAAACCACTGACATGGAGCATGGCGGGAGGGGATAGCGAAATGAAAAGAGTAGGTTTGCTTACGCTTCGACTTCACACACGAGTAGAGGTGATGTAACATTAATGAGTTGACAACATAGCTGCTTTATCTTTTTTTAAATTCTGAAAATACCTGATGTGCCAACAATCCGATCAGTTGAACAGTAATAAAGGAGTCATCTGCAAGGAATCCGAGGATTTCAGGATTCCGAGAACGATGCGAACGCGCTGCTCCTTTTGAGTTTAATACGACCGATGCCTGATTTAGAAAAGGAATGCGTTAACGTCGTCGTGCGACTTGTCCAACAAAAGGTTGGTGCATTGCTTTGCTTGTGCAGTGTTTCTTTACGTGTTTATCATCATCGACATGCAGCAAAAGACAATTGCCATTCTACATTTCCTAGTGATTTACTTAGTTTTTAATTTTGTCACTTCAAAATTAGGTGGCGATTTGCTGATTATGGAATATTACTCAAAAATATGTTTCGAAAAAAATCGTTCCAGGTTTGCTGTAGTCGCGTCGTCGTAGCATCTTTTAATTGATTAAATCCTTGTTTTCCCATAGATGTGTCATTTTCACTATCTCTTCTTTGCTAAGTGCACTTTTATAGCAGTGGTCCGTTTTAGTATATTTCCGTATATATAAGATGCACAAGGTTTCTCCATCGTGACAATGTTATAGCCGTATTTACTCGCCGTAGTCATCGCTGCACACCGGAATGTCCAGAAGGCAATTTCGGAGTGACATCAAGCGCAGCATTTGTGAGTGAACAGGGCAGTACAAATAAGACGGTGGTGGCAGCTGTATAAAACAACACAAAATCCTCAAATTTCATTCATCTCACCACCTCTGAGTGCATACTTTAGGATTCGGATCATTCATTCAACTTTTACTGCCTAGAGTTAGTAAGCAGTTAAGGTGTAACCTTATGCGACTTCGATGAGCAAGCTCTGCAGTGGGCTAGTTTATTTCGACAACGTTTTAGTAGAATCTCTTCCTGTTTTCATCGTTTTTGCATTCGCTGTTTTCATTTTTGAGTTGCAATTGGTATATCGTAGATGTTTTGTCCACCTTCTTTACGTCCTTCAATTTGCGTTTTTGCGTCTTTTACCTAGCATTTGTTCCATCATATGTAGAGAAATACTCCTCCCTTCAATCTACGTTGAAATCTTAATCAAATGACTTTTATCAAAGCAAATACTAGATTTTTTTCACTCAAGATTTCCAGTAGAGTTCCTGATGCTACCAAAATTTTATTGAGGACAGCATCAAAATTTATTAAGGATAGTGTTATTCCGGTCCATCCAGATTTGTAAAATGCAGTGGTGTCTGAAGAGAGATGAGAACATTTCTATTTCAAGGTGGATAAGAGAGAGGAGTCTGTAGGAATATGGTGTTGATTTCGCTATAGTGGTTTTTTCGATTTTTGCAAATTTAAACTCATGAAAGTCACACTTATTAAAACAGAACCTTTTAGATATCATCATTTTTTCGTTAAAAAAGTGTGCGACATATTTCAAATCATTTGGAATCATTCAATAGAGTATGCAGTTACATTCACCTGTTGTTGCATATTAGATGTATTATAAGAGGGCATTTGAAGTATACTTGCTGCAGGTACTTAATGTCCTATATTCGCTCTCAGCTGAGAGTCGATCCTATCATTACAGATTTAGCGTGTTGCTATTGAGATTGTTGCATATCACAAGAGTGATTGTGATTGCGAGGTATTAGGTGTCAGCCAACGTTCGTTACTAATTGTTGGTGCATCGTTTTATGACTCTCCTCACCGCTACACATAAGTGCTTCGCAAATAAATAAGCACACCGCGTGAAAGCTAAGCATGCCGTTCAAGTTAGAGAGAGAGCCACTCCTTGGAAGCAGTGTTTTAATCTGCGGGTAACTCCAACGAGTTACGAAAACTAAATCATGGGACCAGTTGATATGCTGCAGCAACAGCGAACAGGTAAAAAATAGTTCAGACGCATCAAGGTGTTGAATGGACCAGGCGCAATGAAGAGAGAGTGCGATATGAAACAAGAAACAAGGGGTCTCTGTATGGGAATGGAGTGCGTGACTGTTTGCAGAGGAATATGAAGCGCAAAGAGCGTGATGCTCATCGTGACGTTGACTGCTTTCTGCATGGTCAATGCTTACAGAGGCGCGTGAGTGCATCAATTTTGAGTGCGTCTCCCAGCGGGACCGCTAATGAAATGTCAATATGCTGGATGCTTAAGACGTTGATTGCGGTGTGCTCGCAGGTGATCACCTCTCATGCTTGTCCTCACCTGCCCTCACATGACCCCTATATAACGTACGCTTCTCCCGATGAGCTACTTCCGGCCTCCCAGCAACACATGTGCGTTCGTTCCCTGCGATAATAATGGTCTAATTGCGGACAAGAAGCTGTGTGCTCCTAATGGTTCAAGTTAGACCACGATTCATTAACGTTTGTGGTGATAGAAAAGCACCTTCTATGAGGCTATATGTTTTTCATTATGCAGTATCACAGAAAAGTTGCAGATTTGATGATGAATGCCAGCCACATTCTTCTTTTCTTTGTTTCGATTAGCTGGAAATGAGTGAAAGCAGTAAAATTTGAAAACAATGCAAGTAAATATATCCAAATATGATAGGCATCTGAAAAGTATGCGTCACTCTCACTGAGGCACTTGTACACTATTTTCCTAAAACTGAACACCTTCCTGTGATATGTATTCTGAGGTTGCAAAAATCTGGCGTTTTTCCTTTTATCCTTTCCTTGTTTTCTTTCGTGATCGTAAACTGTTGTCTCTTTTTCGCTTCATAAATGAATGAAATTTCCCTTATACATTTTTGAAGCGTAAAAACAAGTTTGTGGTCGCGTAATCTGTATGTTTGCAAGCAGTAATGCTGAATCGATGGTAGTGATGCTTTGTTGCCCTTTCGATTGTAATGCTTACAGTGGTTTTATTAAGATTCATTAGTAAGCCATTTGGCATGGATCACTATTTACTGTGTGGATGAAAAATGTTTTAGAAAGATAAAATGGCTATCAGAAAAGCGTTTTTTTCAAATCTCAACAAATAAGATTTCACTCTTCAAGTATTTATTAGATCGTTGTTTCAAAATTAGGATGAAGTTCATGTTTTATGGCAAGGAACAACCACTTCAAGGGGCTATTGAGCCCTTACGAATCTAATGTGGGTTGTGGACCACGTTAAACGAAGTGTAATCCAGCATGTTGCCACATTTTGGAGCAAGAAAATCGCTAGAACAAATGAATTGCAGGTGTGCGTGCAAACGAGTCGTGCAATTGACGAAAATGAGCGGCTGGTGGCCGACCGCGCGATTTCAGTTGAAGAGCTTGATCATCCCCGACAAGATGAAAGGTCACCCCTTTTCACTTTCTGCCCTCAGGGTAATGCCCGGAAGGCATGCCCCTGGAGTGCTCGTCGTACACTGCCTTCCTAGCCTTTAACTCCACCCCTTGCTCACAATCCACAGTCCGTCCCTTCATTGCGAACATCCTCCTCTGAAGGCTCTGCAAGGTTGGGAAAGTTTCTCATTAGGCTTTTCTAAGTCTTCGGTCAAGCGGATGAACATTTTCAGCACTTGATTGAAACGAATTCAAGTACAGATGCGTGAACTTTGTTTTGGCTGCAGTACGGCATTGATTCCTTTACTCGGAGCTCGCAGCATCCGAAATTTTTAGCGACAAATGTAGGTCGGTTGAATGGGCGATGGAAGTGCACTATGCAAGAATCGTGATATATAACCCGCGGAGGTGAATAATACTGGAGCTAACAGGCGAACAGTTATGAGAAATGAGGCTGAAGTGAAAAAAGACAGTGAAGTATCCGTGAAGCAACACTGTAAACAACTGCCTTCATTGCATGAAGTGAAGTTATACGAAAAAAATTCTAGGTGGGAGAGAAAGTCTTATAAAATTTCGTGTTTGCTGCTAGTGGAGAATATTTTCTTTAACTGAGCGATGCGGCTCTTTCTTCCTTATAATGGAGTCCCATTCTTTTGCAGTTCCTCTCGCTTTTGACAGCTGCTTATGTCTGTTACCCATAACATTATTGCCCTTTTTTAAAAAATATAATTTACGTGAAATGTTTCTTTTTTACTGATGTCAAGAAGGAGGGAGGTGGGAGGGAGAGCACGCTGGTTGGAGATCCGTGTCACTGAAAGTGAAGCTGTCGAGCATTCTAGAACGAGAAGCTAAATAAAACAAGCCACGTTTTTTGTTTAGCAACATTCAGTATGAGAGATCTGGAAAAAGTGCTTTCTGAGGCAGTCAAATACTGAGGGGATATTACACAGCTGAAGTATTTCTGTGAATTTGCACCGTGAAATGTGAGATTTAGAAGCAACAAAATTCAGAGAATTATGAGACGAGGGTACTTGAAAAATTTGTGCTCGAAAATTAACCATCGATAGTACGAGCTTTATTATTTTTTGTAAGCACATTTTCTCAATGTTCTTAAATTAATATGGGTTTTTCCATTTGGAATCTACAGGAGCACCTTCTATGCATCCGCTCAATACTTCAAGATTGTTTCCAAAGTGATGCGCGACATAAGTGGAGCTACTTTCAAGGATTCTTTAGTTGTTCGCAATTACTGCAAAAATGTGTCGTGCAAAACAAAATTTCTATCACTGTCATTTCCATCGCATTGTTCACCCACAGTTAATGTACTTGTTAGCAGAAGGTTGCATAGTTGATGCACTTTTGTAAGTTAATCGAATTTCCTACTGCGGAGAAATTATTGGAGTATAGCACTGAGTAAGGGTTTTATAGATACAGCAAGTTCCTCAGTTTTCAGATTATGTTTTTAATCTTTGATGGACATCCACCACTCTCCTCTCTCTCGTTTCCCTCATTCCAAGTATCAGCACCCACAATTTTTGGTTTTTTCCGCTATGTTTTTTCTCGCATTTGGTGCAGATTTATGCATTTTCAGAAAATGATATAGATTAAGACAACAAACGAACGTTGAAAACAGATGAAAATTGTCGTAATCGTGCCACAGATGTGAACAGTTACTCGAACACACTTTAAAGTTTTGATCACAGATCAAAGTGCACCCGGACGGCAGAATACTTAAGTAGTGAGGAAATGGGAGGTGTTAGAGGATTCCAGTTTTCTTCTTAGCCACTGTAAGCGACGTACATAGTGAAGCTACTGCAGTTTAAAAGTTTCTTTGTCAAATTTCGAGGATTTTCCTTTTCGAACGGCAAGAAAGTTTGTATTGAAGGGGAAAATACAACCATTGTGAGTGCTTCATAGTGAGCAAGTGAGTGTGCGAATTTCTACGATGGCATTATGATGTGGGGCGTTGCACACGAATCTTCTTTGATTGCATGTGCAGTTACACGTTTTTTTGTCAAATTCTTTGCGGGTCAAGTGGAGATGCAATAGTCCTTGCTACACGACTTGCCACTATTTTTGGAAGTCGGCCGGTATGAGGCGTAACCCCCAGACGGCTTTTTCTAGGTTTCGCAGATTAACGAAACACATACAAGTGCCATTTTGTATAGCTGATGGCGAAGAAATCTATAAAGACTTTCAAAAAAGATGATTAGTTGATATTGAGCAGTTTGATGACAGCCACATTTTCGAATAGTTACTTAGAAAAATCGGAATGAAATTTGTTCGCATCAGTCAAGAATGCAGAAATTCTATATCGGTAAAGAATTCTGCTCGAATGGCGAATTTTACAGAGGCAAGCTTATTAAAACATTGTGGACAGTGAATGCTGTGGTTTGAACGAAGCGTGTGTAATACGTACACACGGCTAATGGAAGGAAGGACAACGCGAGTTGTGCCTGGATGGTGCATGGTGTTCAGTTCACATGCATGATCCGAGGGTCGAGTCGCACTTGTGTCGTGCAGTGTCCTCATCGAGAAGGTGATGCGTCAGAGAGCTGTCTTTCCGTTCTCTCTCCCATCTCTCTCAAAATTTCACTTTCAAACGCGCCGTCCCACTGACCCATATTACGCCACGCAGCGTTCTTTTCCCATCGAAAATGAAAAGTGAAGAAAGTGAAAATTTTTGCAGTGCTCATTCCTCAACACAACAGCACCACCAGCAACCGCACCAGTGTCCGCTGTGTCCGAAGAGCTTTTCATCAGCCAGGTGATCTTCCCTTACGCATCTTAATCTCATAATAGAGCAGTTGATTTTTTGAATTCGCATCATAACTGACCTCAACCTAATTGACGCATTTTCAGTTTATTTGCGGTTTTCTCTGCAAACTACGTTTTCTCTTGTTTCATTTCATATTGAACTAATTCTTGAATGTTCCATAATTAAGTGTTCTGTGCTACAAACACTCGCCATGCATGATCTTATGTGACGCGATGATCTCGGGATGGGATAGTAAACGAGGCTAGAAAAATCCTTGATGTCGTTATGTAGCGTTCATGTGATCTACCTTCCTTCGAAACTCTCTGAGACTGAATTTTAATCGTCGCTTTGTTGTGGCTGGGAAATTTTATGCTTAATTCTTGAAGAAAAGAAAGCTGGCTTTATTAGTATTCCTCACCTCTTTTATTATCAGGTCAATTTATTTATCAATGCATCTTGTTTCCCCACTGAACTACGCCTCGTCTGATGGCGATAATCTGTTATCGGACAGCCTCAGACCAGATAAAGTGACCGTCACTCGTTGAGTGCATCGGATTTGTTGAGCACGCCAGCAAAGGTGACAGGCCAGACATACTTCGTCAACGAATAGGCGAACGAACATTCTGTTTCCCTGATCAGCATTATAGGCCATTGGTCATCAGTCTTTGACGTATTGGATATATGTCTGCTGCCGTTGTGACATAGCTGTCAGACGAATGATATAATTTCAAGCAGTCTTTCATCAGGCGGCAATTCCTGTTCTTTTTCTTTGTCTTTAGCTGATTCCACTCAAATATCTGCTGTGGAGGGTTATTGTGTATAGATCGAGGTTGCACAAAGTTTAGTCTTTAGAAGAATGGGATACTTTTTCACCTGCGTGTTTGTGCTTTATGGAAACGACTTTTTTGCATATTTGGGAAGAAGAAGGAGGAAAAACAGTTGAAATTACTTTTACATCATTGGAAAACGCTGTCGCTATACTGCCGATGCAATGACAACGATTACCCAGCGTTTAATAAGCTGTTAAACTGCACATTGGGTGTTACGTTCTTGTACTGGTCGTTATTATTGTATCGTTCTTTGCGCGTTGCATCGATGTTCTGTTTCGCTAAGTTACTTCTTTCCTGTGCTAAATGTTCTTATTTTAGGGTTTATAAGATTAATTTGTTTTTACGTACCGCTTGAAACAGCTGAAATAACGAAAGCTGAGACAGTGATAATTTTGATAAGCGTAATATTTGACAATATAGTTGTTCAATTAAAGTTTATTTATTTATTTCTGCGATTTAGCTTTATAAGCATCACCTAATGAATTGCAAATTTGCGTTTCGTCTCTTTTATCCGCCGTTGCATTTCTTCTTTTCTTTTGTAGACTTATGCCTTCGTCAGATATGCTAAATTGTCGCTGAGCAATTGACGCCAAGGATTGGGAATATCTCGCGAAGCATATCTTTTATGCTCGTGCCAGCCGGATTGAAATACAAATTGCGTTAATGCAGTTGCTCTGTTCACAGTAATATGCAGAGAAGGAAACTTAGTGAGCTGCATAATGACTCTAATTTACTTTTTACAAATTGGGCCTCTTTTAAGCGAAGAAAACTGTCTATCCGCTATTTTCCATTGTTCCTAATCGCTTTGAATATGATCGATGTTGAGCATAAGCATCGGAGCGCATCGGCAAATTCTTCAACAACGAGAGATCTAACGAAAATCCGAACTGCGGACAAATCCGTAAGATAATATCAAAGTTTTCTTCAGTCTCTCAGCCACATTATGCATGCAGATTTAATCAGTTTTTTAAGCCAAGCTTGTATTGCAGCGGTCTTAAACAGCATAGTCACATCCACTGCAGCTCGAAGCCGTTCCGTTGTCACGTCTGCAACAAGGCATACACTCAGTTTTCGAATCTTTGTCGCCACAGGAGAATTCATCTGGTATATTCTTTGTTGATTCTGGTACTTGTGAGGATAAGCTAGATCTGACGTTTTTTTCCGGGAAGAGGAAAGGGGGTAGGAAAGAAAGGATATTCTGAGGGGAATGGGGGTGAACCTACAATGGTGAGGCAACATTTTTGGCTAACTCAAGTCGAAAACGACACAGTCTACTAACTAGTGAGCTAGATTGAAGTCTGGTGTAGACAGCTGCTTGAGGAGGCATAAGTTCTATGAATATGCTGTTTTTTGGAATTTTACACATTCCTTTTTTATGTTCATTTTTACTACTTAAAAATGGTGACACTGGTATTCTCTCGGCTGCTCCTTTCGACTCTGATAACTCAAATCCTTTCCTTAAATTTTATCCCTCGTGGTGATTTTCATATGCAGGAAGTAGCCGCTTTTAGTTATCAGTGGATTCATTCAGAAAAACAGTGATAAATTTTAAAGCAACATAGTCACATAGCTCCCGCCTTATATTGAGAGTGATTGGTCTAAGTGTACTGGTCGTTGGTTGTTGCGTGATTCCAAACAGGTTCAGCTAGATTACTGTCGCCTTCTTTCACGTACATTGCAAAATAGCTGCAATGGTTTCTGTCAGGAGACCTGGATATTCTAAGGAATTATGGAATGAGAAATTCCATTTAACTGAAGTGCGAAAAATTTATGATTGATTATGCTTTTTGCATCTCTAGTGCGTAAGGGAAACGAATGTACTTTTCTCATTCGAACCTGTGATAAATAGAGAATGATATGGAAGACGTTTGGCCAAAGTTCCAAGCATCCCTCAATATGGAATCGAAGAAAGACGTTAATGTTTCAAGTGGAGCGAAATGATGGCAACATATGAATGTTTTTGTTGTGTTTCTTAGTCGGGCTTTTCTCATCCTGAAGGAGCTTAAAGCTCATATTTTTAAAATATTATAGGACGGATGGCAGTGCGGATATTGTAACACGTCTCTACCTAGTCACTCGGCGTTAATAAAGCACCGTTCTACCTGTGAAGCCCAAATGACTGCTCTTAGTGCTTTTTATAAGCCCATCGGTGAGTTTTATTTTGTATATTCTTTTCCATCGTTTCCGTCTGCAGTATTCATACTTGCCTTCTGCACGAGTCGTGCTCTAACATTTCTTAACAGAAATGCTGTCCAGGTGCATGGTTTAGAGAAGATCGGAGATTGTGATTTCAAAGTTTGGAATGCGACGATTCTGGAGCCTCTTTTAAGAGAAGAAGCAGCTGGTGCACTGCAGTTTTCATGAAGCTTCGAATTTAACCACTGATAGTGTAAACATTCCAACACGCCAGTAAATGGGCTTAATTTGATGGGAAATTGATTTTTAAGGAAACCTTATGCATATTGGAACATCCTTCGTTAATGGATAGTTATAAGTGAGGTGTAGGGAAAAGGTTGCATCCAAAACTGATCGCTCGAAAAGGAGATGATCAAAGTAAGGAGGGCTATGCTCCATAGGTTGCAGTAAATTCCTCCATAATAGTCGTGTGTTGAGTCTTAAATACCTGATGTTTCAGCAATAAAAGAAAAGATTTGTCTTGTGCATCAGTTAAAGAATGTTTTATCTTTTTCTACTGCATCTATTTCTCAGCCAATTTTTATCGATTTTGAACATCTCGCTTGTGAGTATTCTGTTTCATCTCTTTTAATCTGAATGAGGCCTTTTTACTTTGCCACTAATTCTCTCCTGTAATGCTGTGGTATTTTTGCTCAAAAATGAGGCGATGATGCGAGTCATTTCATTCTGAACTTCCAACCTACTCAGCCAGAATCATAAAATTATGCTGTTGCTCTTTCCGAACCTAAATTTTGTACTCTCATAAAGTACTACGTTTCGTGTCATGAAGTCCACTTTATGTCATTATTACTCACGTTTTTTATGGCGTAACTTACGTAGACAGTCAGGACAATGCATCTTCGATGAGCAGATTATAGCCATGAGTGCGTTTATATTGACACAAATTATTTATTGGCTCGAATCAGTAATAATGAAGAACTAAGAATTGTTCAGCAATGGTCGCATCAATTTTTAGTAATACCTTTGTGTTTTCCGATGACCGCTTCTGAAGAAATTTGTTGGATGCTATATTTGTAGCTGCACAACATTCTCTCTTGACCGTGCCGGCGCACTACTGGCCTCAGCTTCTACAGATTGCTTCTGCGCAACCAACGATACCTTCATTTTCGGTACCTCATGTCCCGCAAAAGGACGTCTATCGATGTGTCGGAGGCTCCGATGGAGAAAGTTCCCCAAGGAGCAGGTTATCAATCAAATGAAACATCTCACTGTTTTTGTCTCCCACTTACAGCTCATTTTTTGAATGTCGTGCGATATTGCAGGTCTCATTATCTCTAAAGTCTTCCTTTTCCCTTTTCGGAATATCTAAACGCATATGCTTTTCAGTGACTCCATCAGATTTGGGAAAATCCGGTACTCAGCGGGGAGTAGCGGAAAAATTTAGTGCAGTTTTTTTTTTTTTGAAGAGGAGTGTTACAGCGAGTGTCGTTTGGAAAAAGAAATGAGGTTGGGTTTCCGCACTTTTTCGTCGTAATGTAAGTATGGCGCGAACGAACAGAGAAGTGTAAGTTTTTGACGACTCGCTAGGGTGATTTATGTAAATGCATAAGGGTCATCGTGACGAAATGCCTTTTGAGAGGGTCTCAAAAAAGTGTAGTCATTAAAGGGTAATCGGACGTATTTGAGCATCGATCGCTATTCATATTCGCCGCTGAGCAAATTGTCCACTCCTAATCGCAACGGATGGAAATGGACTTTAAAAGAGTAGTTTCACCAAAATAACACTACTTTTTGCTTCATCAGCAGTATTTTTCGTACCATTCTCGTTCGATTTTACCGCTTCATGTCTTGAGTAAATTGACGCTTACTGTTTCTTGTTAATAGCAATAACTTTTAATCGGTTAAGCTAGCTGAATAAATGGGCAACAATGTTTTCATCAGTCATAATTTTTCTCTCACATCTACCTGTATTCTTGCTGTTTTTAACGTCCACTTAGTGTGTTTAGTAGTGTTTCCTATGTCACCATCATATGATGCGGCATATGTTACGAAGTCATATTTCTAGGCTACTGTACTCCTTATTTCCCGCGGTTTTTTGATGGCTCGGGTGCCGTTAGTCATAGGATTTTCAACAACTTCAATTAAACGTTATGATATATTCTCATGCTATTTCAAAGAGGCTTACGTCGGCTGGATTGTGTCGAATATTACTGTGAAAAAAGATAAGTGCCTCGAACTTTAGCACCTCTCAAAGCCTTCGTGTCGTGCTTGATTTAGCAATTGCGATGCGCAGAGTGCAGAACGAATGCTCATCGAATGAAGCTTTTCTTCCAGCGGGCATGTATCTGAGCTTTCACCTTCGGAGCGTAAGTTGGGCAGTCCAGCCGAGTCTAACGATGGATCAGTGGAAGAGTTGGAGTTGAGTCCACTAGATTTATCGATGAAAGCAAAAGAGGAGATTATCGTTGATGACGAGCCCGATATCAAAGAAGAGAAAGAAGAGGATGACGCCATTAACGGATGGACTGATTCTGAGACTCGACCTACTTCTGAGACAGCCAGCTCAGGCGGTGAACAAGACTCAGGTGTCCATTTCTTGCAGCTTTGCACATTCCTTTGCGCAATGTTTCGTAATTTGCTTGAGTTAATGTGATTGTAATGCATTCATTCTAGTTCCCTAATGCAGTATATTGCTTGTTTTACTCGTATAGCAGAAAGTAGGTGATCAGGATGCGTGCAAACAACTTTTTCTTAGATGCGATGATTAGTGGTTTATAGAAAGCAGTCATCAACATCAAATATTTGGGTAAGAAATCAATCTGTCAATATATTCTCGAGGATTTGAGGAGGCTTTTCTTTTACACCAGGTTGCTTGCAAGTTCAAGAGCAACAAGTTAAAATTAAATATGGCTCAACACGGAAAAGTCATTCAGGTCGAGTCGAATCGAGCAAAGTGGAACTGACGCCAGCTATCAATCCGTTTTCATCGAGCGCCTTTATGCAGATGTTGCGTCGTCCCTTCTCTTACCCGACAATTCTGCCTGCCACCCACTTGACGCCTTTTAGCAGCTCGCAGCCATCTGCGCCACCAGCAGCCCTCTTGCCCAAGAACAGCCGAGACCGCTATACATGCAAATTTTGCGCCAAAGTATTCCCACGGTCAGCCAACCTCACTCGACATCTGCGAACGCATACCGGTGAACAACCATATAAGGTCTGTTGCTGACAATCATAGTTCTGTTCCTGTGAAGAAAGATTAAAGAATTTTTGTGCATCGTGTTCCTAGGAAAACGGCCATGTTACTGCGAGTTGAGGGGAAACCACGAGTAACTCCTAGTGATTCGCTAGAAAGTGCTGCTTGGTAGATGTTCACAGTGAAATTGGAAGTCTAATTTAGCGACTGCTATCGTTCAAAATATAGCGGCGTAGCTGACCCTTTGTAAACTGTGTTGCATGTTCCACTTAAGAATCTAATTTTGCGTCATGTATTTAGGCTAGAATTCTCAAACTTCTGTACCAATTGCACCCGTCAGCCTTGACTGTCGATCTGCAGACAAATGCAAGGTCGTTTAGTTTGCCCACCGAGTGTTGAAAAATCTCTTACCACGAGAAGGGTCCACAGTGAAGGAGGGGAAGGTAGAGGGAGAGCTGAAAAGTTCGAAAACCGATCTATTTTGCGCCATATTATAGAGCAGATATGTCAGATTGCAATCATTATTAAAAGTGGTCTGATTTACCTTATTGGGAGTTCGACGTCATCGTTCGACGAACAGGTATGAGACGAAGTGCAAACACATGATTCTGCGCAGAAGTGTCAATAGAATTTTCGACGCTGTCATAATGGGCAACTGTTTTCATTTTTTTGGAGACTACAACGGCATGAACTGCAGAGTGATTGCTTTGTGTTCATGGGCGTCCTCGGCATAGCACATTTAGGGAACCTTAAACCCTTAGACAAGGGCGAGCGGACAACGGGGTTGGGGTCGGGTCATCGCCACAGGAGCAACAAAAGTGAAAGCGCTGTTTCGTGGTCATTTCGGCTGGTTGTTTCGCCGTTTGAGATGGACGGCTCGTTTGATCTGCGCGCAATAGATCATTCGTAATCGCAAGAAAACTTCATCCAGTTGTCCATGTGTGTGCTCAACATGCATTTCCAAAAAAGTGCCTGTCGATCTGCCGCACACGTAATTCAACTGGTCCAAAGCAAGGTGGACGCACAACTGTGTCACACATCTTATGTACACATTCGCCGTCGATGTGCCACAAAGAAGTCTCGCAACGAAATCTCTCATCGGCGAATCGTGTAATCTGCATGGCGCAATTTGTTCAAAATACGTTTTTCATTTCCATTTTTTTCAGATTCTCTTGAAGATTATGGTGCGGTATTTCCCTAAAAAGATCATTCCGATTGTTGGAGTGATAATATCTGCGAGGAATTGAAGTAGCAAAGCAAATGCAAAGATTTGTGGCAACAAATAGCAAACTGATTTCGTTTTCACATTGAGTTATTAAGATGGGAAAAGGAGTGGATGTGGAGCTCATTCATTGTCTATGATATTGTACAACACAATTTTCCTTTATATGAATAGCTTGAGGTTGGACTGACCTAATTGAAGGTCGAAATGTCATCCTATGTTGTCTCGTAAACTGTTTAGAAATTCAAACCTCGATTTTTCCACACGTCTTGTTTCTTCACTGTTTACGCCTTTCCATCGCTTCTGCTGATACTTTCACCTTCTTCTTAGAATTCTATCTTTAGAGGTTTTCATAAGCAACTTACATAAAATCAGCAAAGTTTACGGTGCATTTGAACTCTGCAGCAGTGGTTAGCCTGAATATGCTGTAATCCAGTTCGTCTTTGTACATTTGCCGTAAGGATATGGGGAGGAGAGGGAGAGAAGGGAGCTAGAGGATCGTATGTTATTATTCCTCTGTAATGAAATATAGGAAAACATTGTTAACAGTTAAAAATAGAAAGTCGGAGTAGGCGATGAGGTGAGCGGTAGTCAGCCACTAAACGAACCAATTTCCACAGTTCAGGAATCAGAAATAGCGCGTTATTTTATTCTTCTGAATGTGCACTCTTGGCATAACAATAGCAGTGTCCTCAGCAGTGGCTATTTACTGAAGAGCTCGGGACTACTTTTTCCCTTCGTTGACATTTCTGAGGTGAAAGGTTTTAAAAAAAGATGAGCGCAATGTTTCCTCATGTACAGCTCGGACCATGTAAGTCTGTCAATTCACACTGCCATAGTCACTCGACTAAGTCACATGCACACATTATCGTTTAGCTGAATAATCAGCAACTGTTTTCGAGTATATTTATGCGGCGAAATGAACATAATTATGGTAATATTACTGATGTTTGTAACATTGACTAGAATGTCACAAGCAGGTGTCACAACCCTCGTGAAATCTTAATCATAATGGAAAAAGGGGAAGTGGCAGCTGTTGTTGGTGGTGGTGGTGTTTTTTTCTTGATGAGAAGAGGGAGGGGATGGAGATCAGAGAGAAATGGAGGGAGGGGACGAGGGACGCGGGAGAAGAACTGCGGCAATCAGCGTGTTCAAAATCCAGAAACGATATCATTGACGATTGCTGTGGAAATGAATTGAGGCATAGACTTAAACTGCCTCCAAATTCTCGAACTATATATCCCAGACACAACTAAATCAGCACAGGACGTTTTGAAGTCAAAACGTATGAGAACAGAACTCGCCTGCATACGTTTGTGTATCGAGCGCCGTCATAGAGTGACATTGTTAAGTGGTTACTAAGGTCATTGATTTGCAGTGTCAGTACTGTGAGCGCTCCTTCTCGATCAGCTCGAACCTTCAGAGACACGTACGAAATATCCACAATAAAGAGAAACCATTCAGGTTATTTTTATCTTGCGCACTAAAATTGAAAGGATTAGGCAAACGATGCGGACACAGATGAATCATGTTTTGCAAAATTTCATATAAGTGTTATTTTGATTAATGAATCCTCACCGAAATTTCCTTGTCCGAATAAGTTTTCCGTTAAACTAAGCGATGTTATTCTGAAAATTCCGGATAGTTTCACCCGAAGTGAGCAGAGAGGGAAGCAAAGGGTAGCGAAGCAATGACCCTACCTGATTAATTTTTGCGTTTAGTGAACATATTATGCATTCGAGTATGTGAAATTACTAACTCGGTGGTTCTGCCAATTCATTTGTTTTAAAATATGCCTACGCAGCCACAGATGCCCATATAGGCGTTTACAGAAACTAAAGCACAATATTTTTTTGTACGAGCTGATGTGGTGATGTTTGCTGGTGTTTGGGATGTTTCTGAAGTGTGATGAAAGATCGTAGATATCATATGCCTCAAACTAAAGACCTCTGAAAATTTTACAGCGGCGTGAATTTGTTTGTTGCTTGAGGAAAACGAACACTTTCTTAGCATTAATTCAGCTGTTCATTTCACTTTAACACTTAACTATGTGAATTACACAAAGGACGTAAGAAATATTGGATGAAAACATTGCTGAGGTATTAAATACACTATATATATACTTCGATAGGGATATATGTAATATGTAAAATTTTCCATGTATAAAGTATGTAATATTACTTATCCGCTCATGAGCTGCACGATGTGCACTGTTGATACTGTAGTGTCATCTGTGCTGTTTTGTAGGTGACTAGTGTTATCCCTGGTTTCGCATTTTACGCTGAGCTGTGCGTGTTCATCACTTTCGTTAGAAGATTAATTACGGTTCGTACTTGGTGTTTGCATGATCATATATGTTATGGGACTTTGGAAACGCACGGAGGATATTGTACTTCAAGGGCTGATTTTCTCTGCCAAGTTTTTTTTACGACATCACCATTCAGCCACACCATATTAACAGTCATACAGTCAAATGATGACTTATACATCAGAACAGTTCAGGAAGGGAGGTGGGGGGAGGAGTTGGGGACAGTTTAAACACTACAACTTAGGACGCAGCCTTCCACCGCCGCGGTTCTTTGCGAGCAGGATCCTGCGACAATCTTTGCTGTTTTTTCAGCCCCTTCCGAGTAATGAGAATAAAGCGAAGGATGTCGTCCGGCAACGACGCGGAGAGTCCCCGTAGGGTCTTTGTAACTTCGTTGAATTGTATGTAACAAAAGTTTAAAAATTTAAGGTGTGACCGTTGCGATCGCTGTTTTGGACAGCAAACAAATCTGGATCGGCACATCAAGAAGCACGACTCGGGATCCGCGTCAACACCAGTACTTGATAGTACCTCCCGCGAGACTGTACCTGTTCTACCCTTTTCCGCGCAAAGTCTCTTTTCACACATTACTACATCCCACGCACGCCATTTGTTCTAGCCAGCGTAAGCATTTTAGCGTCCGTTGTTATTTTGACGCCTTGAAGTAACCAGTATGTAGGCAGCAGGCTGCTTTCCTAAACCAGAATCACTGCAACGATGAATGCGAACATGAAAAAATCTGCCTTCTCATTTTCTTCACTATCCAGCGGGCCTGTCGCTGCTTTCCTTTCAAACTGCCTATTTCCACCGATCTCCTTGGTAGCAATACTGGCGTAAAAGAACGAAAGATACTGCAGAACAAAAAAATTACCAGCAATAAGGAAAGACCTCTTCGAAGACCATCATTCATTCGAAATTCGTGCTGTCCATGTTTCGAAACGAAATCAGTGCCCGTTTGACCGACCACTGCTAAGCTTATGCTCAGAGCTAACGCCGTGTTTGTATGCATCATTGCAACAAACTACCTATAAAGTAAACTCACCTTTAGGCGGCCACCGATCTCGTCCCAAGGTTAGAAGTGCAGATTTCCTACTTCATGCAGCATTATCTGCAGATGTCTTTCCGCTCATCTCTTAGAGTATATGATTTATGGACGGAGATGTCTGTCTATCTCGTCAATGCCTCATATATCTGATTCGTGATCACTCTTCACCCGCAGTGTTCCTTTTAACAATCAACATCAAGCAGTTTAGTGATGTTGGGGGTGCTGAGATAGGAAATACTGTACTAAAATCATTGTTGATCGTGGATGTTGGCATCCGCCACATTCCTTTTTTATTGACGATGATGTTAGATGGGTTCTGATCGTGTGTTAGTGTTTCCAGAACCATGCATAAGTCGGAAGGCTAGCGTTTTTTTTGTCTCACCACCTCTGATCGCGGAACAAAGTCGGGTATCGTGTCAGCTTTGCCGAAATGCAGCATAAATGAATAACAGTTTTGATTCAGATCAGCAGCGGAAGTTGAAGTCGGTGGAATTCGTGATACTCATCAGGGTTTTAATTTTGTCAAAATGTCTATGACGGAGCGTGTATGACAATGCAATAGCACAAAAGCATACATTGCGAGGATATGTTGCAGTGGAAATATTCGAACAGTAGCTACAGTATGCAGGCCAAGAAGAGTCGCTACTTAGCCCTCGGCAACGGCCGAAGTTTTATAGGCCGTTCTAATGCATAAGCATCAGCACACGATAAAGAATGTTTTACGTATTTATGCCTATAGTTTAGCCGATTATGTGCTGCTGGTTTAAAAAAAACGGAAGGAAGGGTAGTATATTAAATTTGCAGTACCTATATTCAGGAAATACCGTTTTTGCGCCAAATCCTTTGGGAAAATATGTGGATAGTGGATGGAGTGCGGATGATTCAAAGCACCAATTTCCATCAGCGTTGCTGTGTTCTTTGTTCGTTTATTCCCATAAGGAATTGACTCACATTTTCTTGCTTGAATGTTGTGCCCATTCGGTTACTTAGGGACGCTTCGCATTAGAAACGAGCCGTTTCTGAAACATTTTCCGCTAAAGTAAATTAATAAATATTTGTATATATTCTCTGCATAAGTGTTTTATCATATGTGCATATGAAGTCGCTTTTCTTGTGATTTGCGAAGAATCGATTGTATTTCAAATGTTGATTATTATAACAGTGGATAAAAACAATAAACAGTACACAAATGGGAGTTTTTTTTCGAAGCTGTTGAGGAATCCATGCAGAATAAATGCCGACGCGGATGTTGCTGCAATTCACTGCAGCTGCAGGTGCACAACAGCAATCGAAAGCAGAAGTGCTCTCAGGTGGGGGGTCTTTGTGCAGTGCATGTCTCCTGACTTGCGAAAGTAGGTGTAGATGAATAACTGTCGTTCGTGTGTTGCTAGAAGTGTGCAAAAAACAGCCAAGTGCTATGCAGAAACAGACCCAGAAATTTTAAGCGTGGTTGCATCAGAAGCGGCACAAGGGAAATGCGTCATATGCGAAGTTTAATTTCATTTTGGACGTGTATGGCAAAGAACGCAAGTCAGTTCTGGATGTCACTTAAACGAGCAGTCTATCCAACAGTCACGTCGATCCTCTGCGGGATCGAGGTGACTGGTGGATAGACTGCGATATTGGGAGTATGCGAAAACTGAGTGCAATTGGCTCTGTCACCACGTGTCTTGCTCGCCATGGCAATTTTCACTATCTTATATACCTGCGGTGATATTTCATGCTGGGAATGAGAGGTGGAACTGAAGCATTCTCATCAACCTCACTATTTTGTCCACTGTTCGGTACTGTCGACTACTTTAGGCTTCGAAGTTGTTCCACTCACCCCCTTACCTTTCTCCCTATATATATTGAGTAATCTTTATGAAGTTGCTGTTTTCTCTACTTCCGCCCACTCTATTCGGGTAAGGCGAGTTGAAGCAAACCGAGAATACAACGTATTGTGCAATAACACTTTGTAGAGAGGAAGTCCATAAACAGTTACCCATTCAACACCGCTCTGGTATGCTACTGTGTGTTCATGGTTTCAAGCCTCCGCACCGTCGCAACCACTGCTAATGTTCAGAAGTTGTGGATGTCCGTAGGCAAGAAAAGCCAAGCATTTGGACTTTGCTGACGCGGTGATTTTGAGAATGACAAGAATGCAAAATATTGGAGGACGACGAAACAAGGCAATTGCTTGCGGCTTATTTGTTTTCGGGTCTCTTATTTGTTGTTTGTTTTTCGGGACTTTCACATCCGCACGGAAAAACTCATTATGTGTAGAGCAAGCGGCCATTATACAAAGAAAAAGTTTAGGCATGCCAGTGTATAAAGTTTAAACGCTGAGAGCTCATCGCCGTCCCTCTGAGGGATCCGTGCATGAACATGGCTCATAAATTTTGGACCACTAGGGTCTCGCCCTAAGGAAGAATTCCTAAAACCAGTCTCCATCTTGTGTGCTAAAGTTCTTTGGACACTGTGCTTCCTCCCATTTTCTATTTGAGCGGACGAAAAATACCACACTGCACCAATGCTTCTTCGGAAAGGCTCTTAGCATAGATAGATTCACTTTAGAGAAAACACGGGAAGAATGAGGCTCGCTGACGAAAACAGAATTATCAAGAAACCAGACCTGACGGTGCGTAGAAAGGAAACTTGTGCAAGTCACAGAAGGGCAGAAATAAAGCCAGTAGCCGTGAAAGCGCGCTATGATGCCGCTGATCCCCCTTCCTCTATACAGTTTTCATCTTTCTTTCTGCCTCGAAAAAGTGCGGTTTAGGAGGTCCTATAACACATATTTAATTATTTCTTTATTTACTGTGATCAGCAAAGCATTCATCAGGAATAAATGTCTCCATATCGTTTTCATTTCCGCTTACGATATGTTGCAAGGTGTAGCGTGAAAGTTACGGCTCAGGTTCGACTTTTGCCTGTACGATGATGACAAGTCAATTTACCTTTCTTCCACTGAATAGGAGCGTCCGAATTTGCCAAGTTTGTAGTTGGTTGCTGCGCGGTCTTTTCAAGTGGACTTCGACCAGACTCTAGCTGCGTCTTATTGAGCGGCTTTTACCTGGGACTAGAGTGACATAATGCTTCTTAAATCACCATTCTGATTCCTCATGAGGATGGTTCTTCGTGAATTAGCAGCACTGTTATGAAATACATTGTTCAGGCACAATTAAGTCCGCTGACCGCTAATGTGATCAAGAAAGGCGTGATGTATCATAAAGGTACCCTCAGAGAGGTTGTACTAGGTTTTCAGGAAACTGAGCATGTTCTGCCTCAACTCCTGACACTCCCGCCCTCATAACTTTCATAACCGGTCAGTGATTCCTCATGTACTGACTGCCGGCGACGCAGCAGGCCCAATATGCACTGGAGATCGTAAAACACAAATGGCCTGTTCGCTTATTCGATCGCCCAGTTCGTTGAATCGACGATGCCTTCTACGATTCTGCCCACTGAAACAACTGCTTCCGTCTTGCGTTTCCTAAACGTTCATTCTTACCCAAGTTCCCAAACCTGGATAATTAATTCTCTTGCATTTTTTTTTACTGTGAGTCGAACAATGCGGTTGCAATCGAATTACGAATTAGCAGAGCACAGGAATATTTTAGCAAGGCTGAATATCATATCGATATTGTAATGATAGACTTGCAACTCTTTTATGATTTCTAACGCGACACAAGAAGTCAAATTCTATCGACCGAAAAACTTCTCATTTCAAAGGATTATGACGATAAGACTATGCACTTCATGGTCTTATCGTCATAATCCTTGAAACGCAGTCACACTGGACAGGAAGCCTACATTTCATCTTAGCCGATGTCGTCAGAAATAATTATAAATTCCTCTCGTTTTAAGGATTAAACAGAGGAGAGTGCAACCGTCGGTGGTTTAACCTAACCAAAGCAGAACAAAGTTTAGTTTCAAACTTTAGAGGCAAGACGTTGATATGGATGTGGTGGAATATTGGTCAGAGAAAATTCCGCAAGAGACATGCAATTCTCTCCAAAAAAACTACAGTTCACCGCAAGCAAACAGTACTTGCACCATTGTAACGTACGAAGGCAACGACTCTTTCTAAGCTTATTGCCATTCCCTTTTATGGAGTCTTGGAGGTTGTACTTTCATCAGCTTCACAGCGTGATGACGAATCCGTTTTGAATGACGCTACCTATTCACGAGGAGAGCCGCATGTTTCCGGTGCTTTCTCTCTAATAGAAGCCAACGCCTTTTTGTTTACTCATTCTTTTCACATGCTTTAGTCACCGCAACGTCTTTGTGCACATAAGCATTGCTTTTGCAATTTTAATGTTTGCCTCATTGCATGCTAAAGTTGCTATTAAAAAGCTAGATGATACTCGCGAGCGGTCGCGACACCTCCTCTCTTTTTTCGAATATATATAATGTGATTTATCAGTTGCTTACTGTGAAATAAAAATGACTTGAATTACAACATTCTGACATGAAATTGGAGAGTTCAAAGGAAATAGAAGACCTTGGCGGCAAATTTTATAGTTTTTGTATAAGCAGTGTACATACGCTCAGACATTCATGCGTAACAAAGGATATGCCGCGTAATTTTCAGCTTTTGACGATGAGGTGCTACTACTTGTGGAACGACGAGGTAAGCAAGAGGGCATTACTGTTTTTCACAAGTGTTCTCTTAGTTATTTGTAAACAGTATATTTTTTGGACTTTGTACGGTTTTCTTATCAACTACATCAGCAAGAAATTTTAAGATCGCACAGTAATGGAGGGCTGAAAACTCTCAAAGGCTGAGCTTGCGCTTTCATCGAATTCATAAAAGCGAGAACTTGTGATAGGAATGAGCGAGAACTTCTCGTGCTTCTCACTGAGAAGAGCCGTAAGACAGGCTGCATGAGTAGAGTAGTCTTTTCTGTCCTTTCTAGCAGACAAGTATTCATATCGAGGTCGTCAAGAATGCCATTCGTCAATTGCCTTTACAGGGTCCTTTAACACCGGACTTTGAAGAGCTTTTTCGTCGGCGACAGTACTAAATTACCTGCTGAGTTACAGAATCGCTCATATTCTAGACGCCGTGTTACTGTTGTCTCTAGTTATCAACCAATTGTCTGAATTTGCCTATCCGAAATGTGCTGGATACTGTTGTTAAGTATGTTATTTCAATCGGCACTTTCGACCACAGCCATTTCGGCTCCCTCCTCGTGAAGCAACAGTAACGCATCTTGTTTGTCACCACTGAATTGATTTGCTGCTCAGATGAGGGATGTTACATGCAGAGAGTTTACCAGAGCTTATTTATACACTCCGGCATGAGGCGACTGATATTTTTGATGAAGTTCTAACTTATTTCAAAGTTTTTCTCATTGAGGATAGTCTTCGAGTTAAAGTAGTGGAGAATATCCATAGAGTAGCGGTGTGACCAGTGTTGTGCGATAGTTGAGAAGCTGCAGAGTTTTGCTGAAAGTTTTTTTTTGGGAAATTAAAATTCATAGCATGCCCCGTAACTCAGCGACTGATTACGATGAAGTCAAAGCCGCTTGCTTGCATTGGAGATTGATAGCAACTATGATAGCTTATAATTTATGTTGAAAAAACATCATGTATTGCAAAGAAATTTTGTTTCAATACCTTTTGTGACCATTTAATCCATTATTTCACTTGAGAGTGCTATTGGTAATCTTACTGCTATATGCACGGGATAAACGAGCACGAGCATTGCTTGCAGATTTCAAAAAGATCGACTGAATTAAGAGGTCACACCTCATGTTCGCACCAAAATACTCGCCTTTATCACGTCAATCAGGCTTGCTAGTGGATGATCATTGAACACTACATACCCATGTGGCTTTTAGCAAACGCCACACATACTAAAATGATCGAAAATTCAGACGGCGATTCACCAGTTTGCAGATTTCCTCAAAATTACTGCGTTGAAATTGCTTTATGGCAGAACGAGACGAACTTCAACCACACCACCGAATTCAAAGCGCTCTATCAAGAATTTTTTTTTTTTGAAGTGGTACGCGCGTGTAGTGGGGCGTCACGCTTAATGTGACACCTCTTGTAATTAAACATCAGATAGCAGCGGTGAATGTCATTCTCAACTACACGTTTTTCTTCATACTTATTTGGAATGCATTCGTTACCTGCACTAAAGCAAGCCAGCACCCTCGCACTGTTCAGCTGCAATTAAACCAGCGCACAATTCCACTCACGCACCAACTAAAAAGGCTGAAACTCACGAAGAGTCTTCAAATCCTTTCATCAGTCCCTTCATTGTGTTCTGTTTTAGCCACAATAAGGACTTTTCTTGTGCCATTAACCAGTCGTCGATTCGAATTTGATATTTCGATGTTTCAGAACGGTTCCTTCGCGTTTCATTCGCACTTATTCCTGCTTCGAATACTCCTAATCGGCTTTATGACAGACGACAGGGTGTAGCAATTTAGAGATGAGTGCCTTCACAGTTTTGACTCTTGTGCATTCAAGTATCTTCTAAGTGCCGTTCCACGAGTTGCATCCGTACTCATTTTCTCGTATATAACCACATGTACAATAGAGAAACCGTGATACAATAAACGGCAATATACCAATATCGTTTCCACCACGTATCTTCCGATCTTTATAGCTACTTGCACCGGATGCCGAAAAGATGAGAACAATCACGTAAGGGGTGCCCGGTGTGCAGTAACTCCGAACTTTGGTCATCAGAATTCCTTACAGAAAACTCCACGAATGAATTATGATCTCTTGTTGATGTGGTTTGATCGTTTATCGCTCCATGTCTTATGTGTTATCAAACAAATTTAGTAGTAGTGGACGATATCAAGTTATAATAAATTAATGAGTACATTTTACACTTACCTTAAGAAAGAGAAGAAAACGACAACTGTTCCATATTTTTCAGTGAGGAGATGGTTAACAATAGGATTAGTTTTGCATCAAAAAATTCGACAACACACAACAAAAATTCATAATATTTCACTCAAGTGAAAATTAGTTATTTCTTCACGATTTTCTTTATACGAAAAAGAGGGGGAGGAAGAGGAAATTTGTGGATCAGCAGAACCTTACCCTAACATCGGTTTACTTTTCTTATGAATGTCTGGAGAAGAGGAGATTTGAGACGAGGCTTTGTTAGTGATATTTTATGAACATATGCTCTTACGCAAAATACTTATGAACTGCTGCAAAAACTTGTAGAAGAAATTGACGGAATACCCGCAGATACCGCTGTTATTTCGCAGATATGGTTGTCACCTTCAAGATCTCATTCGGTCCTTCCAATAAACCGAAGTTGTCACATACCTTTCTCTGACTGTGAAAACTCATAAGAGGAATAAAGGAGTAGAAGTATCCATACTCATAAATGCGTGTTCAATGTTGCTGAAATTGCTGCTAAGCTCATGTGCTTCACCTGCAAAATGTGCTATCCTGATATCCTAGCCGCTTGAATCTTTCGTCTGACATCTACTGAAAGAGCATTTGGCGTATAGCTGCTTCCGAAGAGTTTCTCGACATGATTTCTGACCAGTGTATGGTGGACGCTGCAGCTGTTGCAGTCAGTGAACTAAATCCGCGTTTACGGTCACAAACAGCCAGACATCAAAAAATTCATTCGTTCGAATTTTTCCTCTAAAGTGTAACCTTTCGTAATTTCGACAGAGCATTTAATGGTAGAGATGAAAGGCTTGAAATGAATTATGGAAACGATATATGATTCGACTGCAGTGCGTTCACAGCGGAGAACTGCTCGACCAATGATCATTACGAATTTTGAAATTTATATTTTTTTTGTATAGCTTAAGCGAATGAATGAGGGAGATGTACGTGGGAAGAAGCGAGCAAAATGTTAATTCAGCGCAGTTAAGATGAATCTCTACCATATTCATTCAACATCGACGACTGTACAGCAGCTTTCGAGAATTCATGCATATTCCACTAGGATGTGTGCAGCAAAAAAAGCCACTCAGACCAAGTCGATGCAACCATGTATTCGGGTTGCAGCTGAAAAATACTTCTTATGATCTGACTGCTATAAGCCAGTTAGACAGCAGCATATAATTACTGTTTCCGACATTACCGAACTGCATAACATTAATTAGAAGACGCGATAAACTTCCAGTAGGTGGCGGCAATTCAAAAACGCTGCAGAGGAGAGACAACAGCAAGTGAAACGATAAGCGTTTTATGGATCAAGACTATGATTTCCGCATTATATGTCAAGCTAAAGTGCAATACCCTTGCGACTTTTCCTCAATTACTTTCACGATAGGTAAGGGCCAGTGGCTTGGATATGCACAGCCTATACGGTATACTAGCAACGCTTCTCGGGTGAGGAGCAGATGGAGCTCTATGTTCATCTCATATAATTTTCTTATGTTTAACACTCCGATCTTCTTGAATGCCTACACTGACTCGCCTCAACTGAAAAAACAACCCGCCATATGAGTAGAACGCGTCGCCCGATCCGACCGACTCTCCCAGAGATACGGCATCAGATTATCCGTACGCAAAGTGATTGGCCTATGACATGGGAATCAGTTCTTTTCTGTTTGTTTGTGACACCGGATGTCTGCACCAAATGTGAGATTTCAAGTTGGGACTACGTATATCTATTATGAAAAGCCTTTGATGTGGACATCGCGGAAGGCTACTTTTGAAGATGAAAAAGAAGGCGTGGTCGGCTTTTTGCTGATGTGGGTCCCGCAATTTTTGTGTAGACGAAGCTTCCAGTTGAGAAACGGAAATAGTTTCTCAGCCCTCCACCTAATTCGTGGTGCTTTGGGTACCACAAGTGTTTTGGGTACTAGTTTGTTCCTCGCAGATACCAACGACTTTCCCGATAATTCCATTAGTGTTACTAACTTTGTTGCAGATACCTCAGAATTCAGCGACCACTGCATGGCTCACCCATTGTCCGCACGCTATGAAAAGATTCCAGTGAATTCATCGAGCTCGAAACTGCGACCGCTCGATGAATGTTTCCTTAGGCTTTGAAGTGACGTTCTTTCTCCCGAAGATGTCGTGACCTCGGTGATGTTAAAGATTGCAGTTTTCCAGTCATCGAGGATTTGCCGAGAATAGCAGGCTGTAGTGTTCGAGTTTTGCTCGCCGGATCTACTGGGGATTATCAGCGAGCTTTTACAACTCACTGACGATTCATTTTGAAACACTTCATCCCTTCCTGCACGGTTTATTTTTCAAGTTTTCGATACCATTTATTAGAAAATGTTCAATAACGATCCACCAGCATTGCTTCTCGCAAGATATACCGTGGTCCATGTCAGCCTAATTACACCACCATTATAAAAATCCTTAGCCTGAAACCATTAAAACATCACAAGCTCAGTCCTGACTCGTATCTTTGTCGTAAATTACATTCGGCTTTTCCGGTAGCTCGATGTCAGAAATCCTTCAGTTCGCACTTCCCTATGGCCGACGCGCGCATCAGTTCCAGCCCATCAGTAGATGTTATATTCCAGCCAAAGTTCTACTTAATCTCCAGTTTCGCGCTGTAGCAGCCTAATTTTGCTATAATATTGCCAACGCGCCAACCCCTTTATTTTTGAATTGTGTTTAAGTCATTCCACACCTCACATTATTGACGCCCTCAACTGAGTTATCCTTATGCAGGATCGCAGAGGATAGATGGTGGCCAACTTCGAACACTATCAATTTGAGTGATGATAGCCACCATCATACGATGCCGATACGCAACCGCTGGGAAAGTTACTTGAGCACAATTGTAGTTTGTTTCTACGCGTGCCTGCTTTATGACCTCTTCGTTAGACATTTCTATCCTGCGTCTCACTAACAATATACAGTGCTTGTCGCTCACGTATCTGAAGAACTAATGTTCATGCACGTCGAAATATTTGATCGTTCAGTGACGTACGTTGGCATTAAGCGATGACAATAACTCCGAAACTCAAAGTTTACTAATAAAACAACGCTAAAATATTTCCACCCATTGAATCGTACAACTTCGGTACCACAGAACGACCGAAATATGAGAAACAATATAGTCATTATTGCATAAAACTACGTTAAAATGCACATTTGGATCTCTAATCATAAGTGATGTAAATAAACGAAAACTGCCAGCGACCAAAGTTGGTTTACCACGTGATCATGGTTCTTTTATGTCATGAAACCAATTTAGAGAAGAACAACGACGGTTTGTAGCGATCGATGCTTGTAATAAAAACGTTTTCTACGAATAATCCATTCGTTGCGCCACGACAACTGCGTCTCCAGTTTGAGGTGTATGTTTAATTCTATACTTAAAAAGCAGAGTGCAGCGACCGTCGTAATTAGTTAGCCCTTTTTCAGTAAGACACTTCATTATGCCTCTTTTAAGGGCGTGCTTGTCGCAGATTTGACAGGAACAGCACCGTGTGCTACAACTACTCTCTAGTATTCCGCAAATTCACCAAACAGCGTGGAGAATGCAAGGCAAACACAAAACCTCCATATATCACATACTGAATAGCGTGCATCAGTGATAGAAAATAAAACATGCACAAGATAGAGTATATTCCCTATAGGAAAGTGCATCACAGAAATTTCATAAGCTGGAAAATAAAAAGCTAAAGAAGTTATCAAATTTGTCCACAGCAATGATATCAACAGCCCCACTCATCCACTCCGAATCGAGGCATGGCATGCCTGCAAATGAACTTAACGCTTTCTTTATAAATTCTTTGGCACACGTCATGCAACGGTCAAGGAGCAAACACTATTTTACGAGTTCATCAACCCGTGACCCTCCATCAGCATCTGGCGGTTTTGAGCGATGACTCAATATCTCACATACTTTCAACACCTACAGGACGCTTCGCTTAGAGTACGCAAAATGATGATAGCTTTCAAGCAGATCAACTACTGAAAACGTGTCCTTCAGCAATTTTACCTCCAAAAAAACCTCTCACAGTCCGTCCGATGAACGGAACCAAAAAAGAATGAAAAAATTTGAACAGCTAACTATTTCACCGAAATGTTCTGCACTATTTCTTCAACGCCTATATTGTTTTACTCAAATATTCCGCATCATTTTAACTCACTGCCGAAATCTTTGCACATTAGTACAGGCCCAATAAATACATAAAACAAAGCAAAGAACCCCACGATAAAAAGATGAACCCTACAAAGTGGCTGTTCCATGCACTGAAACTTCAGACCGATCTATATTTAAGTAAGCAGATTTCACAACCAGCGCTTCATCAATCGCAGAATATCAGTCGAGTCAGCTGCTTGTGCCAAGTAACAGCGGCTTCTCTATCACACCAATTCTTTCGGCACTTTCGGAATCTGAAAACGCTCTATGAGGGCTCCTCCAGTTTTGTTCCATTCCCTTGATTTCGCATCTTTCTCCCCTTCTCTGTGCGGATATCCTAAGCACACGACGAACAGTGGTCTAATCTCTCGAACACTCAATTTCCTTGGCTTCAGCAGAATAACCAAAGTGCCACTTTGAAGTCTTTCAACTTAGAAAAAAAACCTTTTAGGGGCATTTATATAACCTAATAAGAAGACTTTCTACTGGAAGCAAGCACTGTCCACAGGACGGGACAGCATCATTAACAAAATGTCGTACACTAAGTTAGGGAGAGATGAATCATGCGAAATGAAGTTTTAAGGGAACTCCACCAAGCCAAAAATTAAAGAATCCTCAAGCAGTGAAATGCTCTGATAACTGTTCCATTCAAATGCTTCAGTTGTACTGCAGTAAAAATTTAGGGCGTATACAGAACTGCTTCCTTGGCCTCAGATTTCGCGTAGATATAAACTCTGTTAGCCGGCACTGGAGCTGTTGTTTAAGAAAAAAACGTTGACCTTTTGGTGGAAAGAACATAAAGGACTGGAAACTTAAACAGCGGAGAGGATGACTGAATAAGGAAAACCATTCTTATGGAACATTTTCCTCTATGAAGGCGTTGGCCCGGTTATATCTGCTTCAAAGGAGATTTCTCAAAAAAGGGTTTTCTTCAGCATTAGAACAACATAAAGCACTGGCCACCCTTTGCATATATTCCCTCCCCAGCTGATTCTTGTATTACTGCACTTTATGTTGCTTGAGCGATTAGGAATTTCCTGAGCAGCCAGTGATTTCCCTCATCCCTCGCAATTCTGAACAGCAAGCCAACAGAAAGGAATCGAGGGAAACGTCTGCATTTTTGACGGTTTATGACAAGCAAATGAGAATTTTCTGCAATTTTACAAATTAACTTTTGATTGAAGAAAAAATAAAACAACAGTTCACCCACCGCTTTTTTAAGTGCCTGGTCCAGGTCTTGGATTAGATCGTCAACATCTTCGATTCCTACCGACAGCCTGATCAAGCTGTCAGTAATGCCCAGCTTTATACGAACTTCTAGTGGCACCGATGCGTGCGTCATTATTGCTGGCAATTCGGCGAGGCTCTCATAACCCCCCAGTGATTCGGCCAATGTGAAAATCTGCAGCCATCAGATTTACTATTGCTGAATATACGCGTTCCATCACCTAGTGTAGATGACTCTCTACTCGTCTCCAGTTAAAGAGAATTTCAGTCAAAATCAAAGGAATGTGGATGCTCCCATAATAATAAACATCACTGAACATGCTGTACGGATCAATAAGCTCCTCACCTACTCCACACCAACAACAAGATTTTAAAACAACACCTAGCAAAAGATTCAAATAGATCAGAAGGCAAGACTAAACGTCGAGCATTCGAAGTGCCTATTATAGGCAGAAATACGTGCAAATAAAAGAGAATAGGCAGAACGTTAAGCAATGTCTTTCATGACATATACTCCTGCATAATATGGGGATTCGTTGTCCCGGCATTATTGCGGTTACTCTGAAGACAGCGATATCGAAAAAATTAATATCAAAATCAGGTGGGAGAACACAGACAACCCAGTCAGTACTAATAAAGATGGTTCCCTCGTTGCCAAAACCAGAATTCTTCACTATCACCGCATCTCCTTTAAATTTGATAACGTTCTTCCTATATTGCTCCTCCCATCATAACTTCGCGGAAGGCTCACCTTGAGATTGGAAAGGAATTCGCGCGATTCCTCCAATCCTCCTTTTAGATAGAACGAAACCATACCGCTCATCCCCTTCGCCTGTTTCTTGTGTATTTTGTGTTGCGGATGCGACTCCAGTTCTGGATATAAAACCTCAAAAAACAGTCAAACTCACTTCTATAAGACCACATCATTCATGTTCAGATATTCAGTGTCTTTGAGCAGCTACTATCAAGATTAACGCGAAGACCTGCACCGGTACTGTAGGTTGATGGCATGACCATCAATATACATGTTTTTAAGATAAAGTTCGGCTGCGCAACTTTGTGATGACCCGCGACTTCAATCGAGAAGTACCAACTACGGGAATTTGGCACGAGGAATCCACTACCAAGTGACTTGCATGACGTGCTGCGAGAGATCAACTTCTATTTGTGATAATGGTGACTACATACTCCTCTCTTTTCATAATTAAGCTGACGAAGAAGCACCCACATGCATATCGACATCATTAATATGCAACAATGGCAGAAGCATTTCAGTATACACTGTTCGTTGCCCGCGTTTTCAAAGCTGATCTCAAGAGAAACAGTACAGTGAAAGACGAGTTGAAAATCGGATGGCAAAGGGATGTTAAACAGCATGCACATAAGAAACAACAATTAAACAATAATGCGTAAAACTCCGAACAGTGAGAACTAACAGTTTCAACTCGCGGGTTGCTTTCAAGAAAGCGAGCGACCTGCGTCGCATTCTCCATGTGCGCCCTCATTCGCAGATGCATTGTCTTAATGCCACGGTTCACTAAGAAGCAATCGAACGCTGACGGAATTGCTCCCACTGCTGAAATACAACCATCACTGATGCTATTAAAATATGTTTCCTTATATTATGTGAAGAGCAACCTTCTAGCAAACAAAACTCAACAAGAGATAGCCGAGGAGACGGTTCTGCTGCCTGCACTCATTGGTATTTTTAACTACAGAACACTTGAGGATACTATAGTTGAACCGTTCTTTAAAATTTGCGCTGACTTTTATCGTTAGCAGAAGCGGAAATTTCGCATGCTTTTAAATAATAGCAGACTTGCTGCGTTCGTTTTCAACGCCTGAAAGTGCAGTCAGTTCGTCAATTATTTAAATTTTCCTCTTCTTCTCTTTTTTTCCCCCTCTAAGAAGGGACTAATAGCTAAGTGGCTGATGTCCAAAGTATGAGAATGCGAATGAACACAAAGTCATAAGGCTGGAAAGATGACGTACCAAGCTGCATAAAGAGAAGATGCTCATCGATTGCTTTGTTGTTCGTTATAGCTGCACCCATGACCACATCCGAATGACCGTTGATGTACTTCGTAACCGAATGCAACACTACATCCGCACCAAGTGAAAGAGGACGCTGTAAATAGCATTCCCTTCGAAACAAACAATTCATGGAGAAGGTGAACCTTCTATGCGCGGTAAACGAGGAAAATGAACAGCTCGAACTTGCCCCCATATTTAAATCGATTTGACCAATGCTCTTCTTTCGCAGTTACGAGCTCGACGATCATAAATCTATTAAAATCCTTTGAAATCTTGCGCCCAGATGCTCACGGTACCACAAGACAGACAAAATCATTCAGATGCCTACAGCATTAAAATGTTATCAATGCTTACAGTATATCTGTAATTACAATATAACAGAAACCTGAATTTTTTCTCTTAAAATAGCGAAATTCTTAAGGAGTGCCAAAAAATCAACACTGCGAAAGTGATAACAAGCTTTCAGCGGAAACGCTGCAGCGCAACTATCACCAATCACTGCTATTAAAGTTTAAGCTGCTTACCTGAAAATAAGGTGACATAAACGTATTGTCGGCCACAACGATAATCTCACTATTAAACTTTTTCGTTGCAGCAACCACAGCCGCCACATCGACCACCTTTAGCAGTGGATTTGACGGGGATTCGAACCATACCATCTTTAAAAATTCAACATAAAAAGCTCGTAATATCCACGAACATGAAAAAAAGTGATTCACTGTGTGAGGTTAAAATGCTATAAACAGAGTCTCAGTTCAATTCCAACAGCGTTACTCACTTTTCCCTTCGAAAGAACAGTTTTTGGACTGCATAGTTTTTGTCATTCCGCTAATGTTCTTATTCGGGGAAATAAAAGGTTATAACGATAGAAATTACGGCACCAATACGTCAGAAATAAGCAGAATTTACACCTGTATCAAATGCTATATACCGGAAGCTTACAAAAAGCTGTTAGTTAAATGTGAATCGATTGCAGTCAAGGCGTACTTGAGAGTATGTAAAAAATACCTCTCAAATAAATTACTGACCTTCGTGTTCTTTTGCAATGCAGCTTCAAATGCTTCCAAATTAGTCAGATCGACGAACGAAGCCACTATTCCATGTTGTGGTATTGAAACCCGGCGGAAGAATCGCTGCGTTCCTGAAAAGGGCACTTCCGATGAATGCTTCGAAGAATTCAAGAAGGATCTGAATTACACGGGTTACGCCAAGCAATGCTCACGTCAGATGCAATCATTTTCATTTGGACGCAGGCAACTGCCCGAATGCAACCGTTCGTGACTTATGTACTGATTTCCATGTCAACTTTAATAATGAAGAAGTTAAACGCAGAACGACTTTCACTTTTGACGATTCAAGCACAACGGCTAATAAAAAAGTGTCGAGCTTAAATCACAAAGACCAGACGCCAAGGCAGAAGGCAGTAATGGTTCAGTTTTTTGCGTGCAGCCTGCAATGAGCAACAAAAACTGATGCTAAAACACGCGCCTTGTTGCCAAGAGAAACTACACAACGACAACCCTAATACAGTAGGTACCCTAACACTCACTTAAATATCATACTGTCTCATCAATGCGTTTTCAAACGGTCAATCACTTCTGCTGCTTGAACGCGTGTACAGCTAGACATACATCATTACGAGCAACAACCTACGTGCAAAACTTCAACATCTAAATCGACTGGTTTTCAACAAATCTAGGAGAATTGAAATGTGGTGCATGCTTATCGTTCCCCCTAAAAATAGTCCCCCACACGTTCACTGCTGCAGTTCCAAAATATCGTAAACGGGGGATTAGAAATTCCTAAACGAGACTGGGAGCGCCAAAGTACTTATGGACTTTTTCAGGCAACACAAAGTTGGGAATGAAAAAAGACAGGCGAATTCCCGCTCGAACAAACTCAATAAATAGTACGTTCTCTTTTCCAATATACCTCTATCACTCTTTCCGTCACATGAATGTGCTTTAAGAGGTATGTCTTCAAATCAGTACTAGACAATAACAACAACAAATGAGTGTCACCTCCATAGACGTCATCTGAGCAGAGAACATGATCACCAACTTTCAACATATTCGCCATCGCCATTGACGCTGCCAGTCCTGATGCAAAAACTCGGCCTGTAATACAGCGGCAAATAAAAAACGAGAGAACGAAGGACAAGGCTGCCAAAAAAATTTGTACATGAAGACCCCATACAGCGTGTTTCTACGGCCACCCAAAAAATCACGCCTTTATTTAGCGTTTACTCGACATCGGACATAAACACGAATATCTCCGTGGTTCAGAACGTCTGCACTATGCATGACGGTTTAATTACAGAAAAACGATGATCATCTACTGTATACCACCTCCGCTGGAACATCAATTCAGATAAAAAGCAATGGAAATTTGAATGATTAAATAAGATGTGCATTTCAAACACTAAGCAAACACCCTCCCCCTTCCACATTATTATAAAACAACAAAATCGTGACAAAGAACGCTTTGTGCTCTTAAATTTTCGTCCATCACACCAAGTACTATCAGAAACCACTTTCGTATAATAAAAGCACTCCACACTCCTAAGAATGCACCAATACTATAAAACTGAGCGTTCCAATAGCCTTTTGCAAATGAATCGTTCGATGATTTCGACTAAATTCGCAAAAATGCAGATAGTCCTAGTGCAAAACTTAAGCGTTTGCAGTCTCCTTCTAAGCTGACCGCTCAATATAAAAGCTGGAATGTTTACTTAGTGCAGGCATTAAAATGCAGAATGCATCCACCAAATTCTGCGATTGTTTTTGGTGATATTCAGGTCACATTTTGGCTACTGCGTGAAATGAAGTTGGAGAAATAAGATAAACGGGAAACCGCATGGAGTTCACTGCAAATTTCTGAGCAAAAACCCCGTTTTGGGGAAAGAAAGACACGAAGCTGCGGAGCGGTAGCTTCTGGTTTACTGCACTCTCAAAGTAAACTTTACTTAACTATCATTCGAGAAGACGTTCCAAAAGGAAAGTAGCAGCGAAATGCAACTTCCTCTACAAAGTGAATTTTATTCAAAAGCAGTTGCAAAAACAGGCATGTGTACCACTTTCTATGTTATCCTCGGCCTCTTATCCTCTCCCTTATGTCATCAGCGTTAGCCTTTTCTCCCTTTCTCTTTACCAAATTAGTGAATCTTTCCAATATTGGCATGGTCGAAATGACAACACTGCAAATTTAAATCGACTTTTTAAATGACAAAGAAATGTGCTGAAAAAGGCCTGGAGAAATGAGTACTCACAATATTCTCCATCTTCGAGGGCTGCAATATTCTTCTGGAGTACGTCACGTGTTGGATTACCAGCACGGGAATAGTCGTGGACCTTCGGTTCGCCAGGACGATCTTGTTTATAAGTGGTGGACAAAGAAATCGGTGGGACAACCTGAAAGCGACAAATTAAAAAGCCAAATACAGGTATTCGTTTCTTAGACTTAACAGCTGAACATCTTAGCTTTTTCCGCATACATCACCATAAAAATGAGCGCCACTTCTCAAACTGACAAAAAGCCGATTAGCGAACCAATCAAGAATGTGCAACGCAAAACTGCGCGATAATTACAACGAAAAAAGAAACGACGACAGTTCGGAATTGAGCAATAAAAACAAGAAATGAAACACCAACCTGATTCATATCCCATTGTTCAGGTTCTTGTCCCACATGGATGGCAGCTGTACCAAAATGGGTGAAATGATCGGTCATGTTTTGGCGAATCGATTTAAAATCAGCACTTGACTGCGACTGCGGCGGACCCACGTCTGACGGCTTGATACGCTCACTGAAACCCCCAAGAAGAGTCGAAATATTGAAAGTTATTCTATCAATTCGAAAAAGACTAAGTAATAGCTGGACAGAATTCGAGCAGCTGACTAAATCACAAAGCGCGAATGGCAGCACTGTGTGTCGCAATGGTTCAAAAAAATCCACTGAGATGATTGAAGGGGCACATGAGGAGCAAAGCAACTGTATGACGCAATCGACATATGATCAAAAAGAGACGCTGACGTGACGCGATGTCATGTGCCTGTTCGCTGTTTGTCGATTAGTACTGGCCCGAGTGCAAACGCTAGCGCCAACCGTTTGTCGTTGAAGGGACGGGAAGGAAAATGGTGCGTTGACATAGAACAGGTGGAGTTTGTTATTCTCTACATTGGGCGATGTGGCGTACAATTCGACACATCAGTCACCGACTTCTTTCAACCACCAACAGAAAGGGCAGCCGGATCCGCAATTTAGAGGATAAAGATTAGAACCCGCAAAAAAATTAGAGTCCGCAAAAAAGGTGGTCGAAATTGACAAGATACGAATATAGAGACGATACCACGATCAAGTTCCAAATTAGTGGCATGCAAAAAAGAGCCACTGCTCGTCAACATCACTGGGTTACACTGGATGTAGCAGTGGGGTAAAAATCTGCCTGGATGCGCCGTTGGGCAGGTGGGACTGCAAGGCGAACTGGCACAAATCAGCAGAGATTTATGAGCATTTATTGTACTCCATCAGTATGTGGCGCTCACCGCGCCACAGCATTAACATTACTTCAAAAGTTTATGGAAGCAAACTTTTTGGTGTAAGTTTGGACTTCAAAAGCTCATGAATGCATGCATCCATATATGATGTCAACAGAACGCACAGCGCTCTCGTTCTCCGGCTCTTCTTTGTTAGGAGTTAGTGGTTTAGAAGCAAAAACGTTGCATGCAGATCTAAGCGGTAGTGAGACTGTCGACGAAGATGATGGCTGAGTTTCACAGTGATGAGCCCGAATGGGAGAAAAATGAGTGTCGTGAAGTGCTTGGAAAGACAGAAAGGGCAAGTGATGGATGAGGGCCCATCTTACGACTTACTCTATTTGAAAACTATCTGATTACGATCCGACGGGTATTCATGTCAATGGTATGACGGCAGAAAATTCGAAAGCGTTCACTTAATACGAAGAACGCATCGAAGAACTCGTGGATGCACCATCACTGTGACTGAGATGAGATGAAATGAAGACATCAACATCGCAGAGCGAAAAGCGGATGATCGAAGTACAGCTAGTGACACTTCCCGCTTACTGAAGTGTTGAAACATGAAACGCAAACCAAACTCAAAAAATGAGAGACGAATGCGTTCCAACATTTTGTTAGCGACTCCAGCATGTCGCTATCGCTGCTATTTTTAGATTGCTTCACTGAGTTCTCTACATCATTCTGAATCCTTTCCATCAGCTTTCATCATCTGCACAAAACTGTGCTACCACTTCCTGATAAGAAACTAAATGAAATAAAAAAGCTACTCAGGATAGGAATACCAGGCCATCAGCTTCGAACGTTACCGCGCGCTCAGTGGAAATGTGGCCGATAAAGAGTATGAAAGCAATCTATATCACTGCAACCTTCATTACGTTGGTGAGATTCGCACTTGATTAAAATGCTAATTGGCTTCACAGCTCTGCTCAAACGAAATAGTGCAGCAGCCGAGAAAACGGCGTAAATTGCATGTTTCAGAAAAAAATCTTGGAGGAAGAAAACGCTGTTCAACTAGCAAGTGACGATGACTCAAACCTGGTCGTGGCCTGTAAAGGTCGAATATGAGTTGATCAAAGTGGGTGGATTTTTCGGGCCGTTTTTTGGCAACGAGATTTATCGAAGATGCTTGTAGGAACTAAGATTTCATTACAAATTACCCAGGAATGCTGAAGATTCCGTACGTCCCGCAAGAGAAAATAGCGGTCGTATGAAGCTGTAACCGTTCTGCTGAGCTTCATGACACAGCTCATATCGATCGGATATTTGCATTTAGTGAATTAGTGCACTATGTCAAACTGCAGGAAGAGAATTTTTGTCGGATTGTTATTACAGCTTGCAATGTGAACACTATTTTTATTTTATGTAAACGCCGATCTGACGTTTAGGATTATCCAATTTACGACGACCAGTAAAGACACATTATGTACCCTTGCCCCGATAGCTGCAGCTGGGCAATCATTTCCGCAAGACAATGTGTGAAAGAAGTACGGGGGATATGAACGTGGCTAAAACTGCTACGATCAGAAATATCTGTGGATCTAATTTGATCCCGTCTTTTTAACAGATTCTTCCACCTATGTTCCATAATTTCTTTCAAAAAAAAAAAAAATGAAAAAAGCATGGCCTTTACTTCTTCACCTACTCCATTTTCGTTCCTTTTATTTGTTTAATTATTTGGCTCGTTCTTCACGATCATGGCAACATGTTTTCGATGTCGGATTTGTTCGAAATCGAACAGGGTCGAAAAGACTGAATTGCTACCGTGAAGCTTTGAAAGCAGACTCCAGGATTTCACAGTTTCCGCCTAACTGCATAGCGCATATACCCGGGACGAGTTACAACTCCAGCCGCATCGGAGAACAGAGTAGCTTCAAAGTGTTCTAGGAAATTGTAATTTGTTAAAAAGGGCTTGTAAACGAAAGAATTCGTTTGTACTTTGGGTCCTTTGGTACTAACGTACCTAAACTGACTTCCGAGCCGATTTCTAAAACATCCCAGTCGCCAGTCCAACTGTTTCCTTTTTTTGCCAGTGGCATTATTGCTCATGATGACGTTCCTAACGGCGTTATATTTACTACTCTGAATTTGTTTACCTCAGCACTAGCACTTTAAACAAAATAATGTCACCTAAATGCGCACATTCAAAGCTTACCTACTCGTGGCAACAACTGAACGTCATATATCACGCAGCCGCGTTATCATCTGATAGCAAGAGGCGACTGATGAATAACATGTGACCAATGCTTTCATGCCCAAATACATAATGACCGTATAAAGAAAGCATGATGATAAAGAACTGTCGTGGGTTCTATCTTAGAAATATGTCACACCGTTCCAAGACTTAAATACTGTCAACTATTTGAACGTTTCTCCGATCTCACTATGCGTTGACTAATCGTTTTCCTGATTGTTTGGATAGTAAAGTAATCAGAACAGTAACAATTTCGTTAGTGAATACTTCCCAGTTAACCAAGTCTGTTATATTGAGGACAGATTCACCGTATATGACAACATATTTGGTAGAAATGGTGAGAAGACGGAGAAAAGTGAGGTATGACGTATTTCTTTGACCTTCAACGATGGAACAGCAAAGTGTAGTTTACATGGAGATTTAATAGAAATTGAAAGGTAAGCAGCAGTTTAATTTTTACGACAACAAATATAGGAATGCAAATAGCAGTGTCCTCGAAAAGCCGATGGAACAGAGGCATCATCATTCAACGGCATGAGAACGCATGCATTAACAGCGACAAGACCGAACACAACAGTGGTGTTTCATGACCACTACAAATGGAAAGGCGCTTCCTAGAAGTCTTTTTTCCGACGGTTAAGTTCTCGAGTGCACAACTGAGCGGCAGTTTGCATGTTTACGAACTGAGGACCGAAATTATCATAACCATGACCACTCAGAAATAACCATTCAAGTCACCACAGCTGTTTCTTCAAAAAAGTTAAAACGAAATAAAAAATAACAATAAAACAATTGGTATATACGGCGATAAACTACGGCGCAACTCATCGATAGGTTAAAATAAAAACTCTCATATCCACTAACTAGATAGCAGTCCTTTCGTCGAAATGCTCAGTTCATAACTATTCACTTCTCTAAATCGTGGTAGGAACGTCATCAATAATAGCCATGAGGATGACACATGCAACAAGGATATTTTTTAAGCAACAAAATATGGAGCTCATCGACGTATGCGATTGTGACAACACCTTTTAGTGGGTTAGATCACTTTCACACATTCTCAACAACGAAACCTCAGCGAAAACGTCGAATGAAAGCAAAAGTCGAAGAGGCTGTGCAAGGTTTACAATGCTACTGGCAGTGAAGAAAGCAAAACCTCTTTAACGGGTGTGCGTTCCAACCACTTTGGGCTAGCTTTAAGGTCGCATAAACCACTCGCTCTTATCAAAAACAAATGCATACTGCTCCAATTAACCTATTTTAGAACGGCGTTAAAGAGAGAGATTGCTCTTGCACTACCTTACTTTCCACCCACTGTCACATGTTAAGAAAAGAATGATACCAGTAGAGAAGAATCCATCCATTCCACCCAACAAATTAAGGCAAGAACACCGAGTAATGAATGTAGATTAGATTCGATTCCGACTCCGTCAAGCGAATGATTTCACTGCAGCTGAGACCGATCACATCTAACTGCTGTTGGAGGAGCAGGTGAACGAAGAGGTGGATTAGTCTACTTTCATGTGGCCTCGTCTCGATGCTAACTGCTACCAAGACCTACGCAGAACAAACGCTGGGCACAAGAAATTATCACTCCTGCAATGAATTCAAAATACAAAAACAGTACGGAGCTCTTAGCGCTTCCTCCTTCCGTACGTCATTTTCTACAGCCGAAAGGTTCCTCTCCTCTGCAAAAGAATAAAGGAAACATGGAGGCGGGAAAAGATGTAAATATGGGAAAATGTGCTACTTTCAGCCTAAAGCACATGCACAAATGCTCACACAACAAGACGCCTCATAGGCTTTCAGAGCTTTAAAACTATTACGGCGCACTCTTCCGATGAATGGAAGATTAGTTTAAGGAGCGCAAATTGCGAAAATAAAAACAGAAGTGAGTAAAACGAAACGATCTGTCAAAAATCGAAGAAGCCGAAATAAAACGACGCCCGCTTGGAACGGCAACAAGCTGCATTCAACGAGAGGTGATCCTGTTTGGCACTTGCTATCGTTAAGATTACGATTAAAAATCAATAGCGGTTTACCATTCACGCGAATTTCGCTTCTCACATGACGTTCTAAGATCCGCTCTTACCGATACGAGGTGGCACCTCGACGATTGATAAATGAACTGTCTAATCCCCTTCCCCCTTCTCGTAATACTGCAATCAAATGGTGATTGTAAAGCTGTGTGAAGATAAAAACTGCTTCAAGTTTCATTGATACAACAATAAAGACTGTCATCTACGCGATTTTCTAAGCTACTTTCTCCACACTTATTCAGTCCTATATTTCTAATTAGCACAACGTTTGGGTATATAACTGGAAAGGCCCCAAACGATAAATGATAGGTAGCAGTTAGAATATCAGTGACATGAAGCACATGAAAAACATTTCAATTGTGCAATACCCTTTGTACTTGGCTGTAGTGTGTGCAAACTTATCAACAAAGCGGATGTAATCAGTATGTGGTAGAAATTGTTGCTACCTCCGTTGCAGCTACCCGCAAATCGCATTTATTAAGTAAGAAACCGAAGTCTCCCAAAAAAAAAGAAGTTTTCAACCACAACAAGCACTACTCATTATGCCGATCCTCTAAACTGCTATAAGAGGACTATCGAGAAAGCACAACAGCATGCACAGTGAAATTACACAAAAATGAGAACAAAAATAAATGGGAAATGGTAAAAGTTAAGTGTTCTCCTAATAACATTACATGAAAACATGAAAGATGCACTGTAGTCTAGCTTGGCTGCTTCTCGATCATACCGATAGGCGACAATGTCCACCAACAGACTATCGTCGGACACCAACAACCACAAGATGCTAAATGTGTGATACAAAAAGAATACTAAACGCAGTGTTCGATGGAGGTGCATAACACTACAATGCAGCAGTCGCAGCAGCAGCTCCCCTAATCAGTACACACTGACAGTCATTCTCATCACAGATAACATGCTCACCTAATGCTATCCTGGACAGGCTTCAAATGTTAAACTTCCCTCATAAATGATCGAATTTTGACAAAAATGTTGACAGTGAACGAAGGCGTGAGACACGGTAAAGATCTTGAAGCAAATGGCTAGTTTAACCACAGAATGTTTTGACTCCGGTTCACTAATTCGTTAACGCTTTTAAGGATCATTATCTCATCCATCCAACTTATCAGCTGGAGAGATGAGTGTACGACATCCTTTTTACGAGTTAAGAGGTGGGAAAAGAAAGCGTTAAAAAAAGCAATTTTCAAAATCAATATCCCACATCAAGAGAGATGACACATGAAGCTCTATAAGGTCTCGCCGCTAAATTTTCACTTCTATGTGAGCAGATAAAAAATGCATCTTCTAAAGCCCGCAAAGTATGGACTGTATGAGACCAACGATCCCAAATGCTGTGGCAACGATTCAACTGCGGCGGTCTTTAAAATTTTGCCATATTTACTAAATGTGGAGAGAAATTTGTTGCAATACCCATTACTTAAACACAATTTGAGGTTTCATGCAAAAGAATCTCCTAAAAAAAGAAACAGCGAAATCGGATCCGACTGAGCGAACATTTTATGAGCAACCTTCCCACAAGAGATTGTTGATTTCATTCACGCAATCATAATTTTCTGCTCGAAAGAGTAGCATTCGTGCTGTATCATTGCACAACTGGTGACGACGCTATGCAGAGCACTTCTAATCTGCATCATTTGAAGTATGCTCCCATAAAGAGATAAAAAATTTGCCACCTGTAATTGGAAAAAAATGTTCGAAATTTGGGTACAAATTTCGATGAGACTACATGAGACTTAGAAAAAATAATAATAATAGGCGGATACAATGTCAACAAAATCAAACGTGGATAAAACTTGCGGAGGGCGGAGCTGTCGCATCCTTTTTTCAGCAGACGTCGGTTCTGAAGCGACGAATTTCGACTCATTCCTCAATAGACGACAGTTCATCAGCGTAACGTAATTTCCAATCGAAAGCACTGATCTTGCACTCATTCCTCCACAAAAGCAAACAGAAACAGCGAGGACCTCACACACCTATAGATATTTACCACCTACTAGGTCAGCTCAGCGGATGGTAATAAGTTATTAAACGGATCTGCACACGCCGTTCAACCGAGGCAGTGGTCACAAATGCGGCATTATCCAACAACGGCATTCCTGCCACTGGGATGGACCGTCCACGGTTAATAATGAGTCGCTGAGACAGACGCAGCCACCACCTGGGTTGCCTCAATCACTGTTTCCATTCTCCCCCTCGCCGATTATCCAAAAAAAAAGGAAAAAAAAATTGTGAAAGCCTTTGCTCTGTGACGAAATAAGCTCTTGCGCATTAGCAGTTCCAATTAAGCAGCTTTTTCTGGAATATCGACTGCGCAAATGTGTTAACGATAAATTCTGGAAAGACTCTTCCGATTATCCTCGTTTTGCTGCAGTTAGTAGAGAAGAAGACCTAACGTAACCATGTAAAGAAACAAAAAAGGGCCAGAGTCAAACCGGAAACGACTTTCTGGAAAGCGACGAAATAAAAAAGAGTGAAGTTAACGGATAATAGTGATAGGTTCAAAGAAGATACTCGTCTATGTGAAATGCCCAAAGGTAAAGGTAAAGCAAGAAAAAACAACGAAGAATGAAAGGGTATTTTAAAAGTAGCGAAACAAATCTTTTTGCTCTATTAATAATATTAACACCTCATCTTTAAGAAAGTGGCAATATTCGTGACTAAAGAAGTGCTGCTATCCATCCTTTGAGCAGCTAGACATTCCTCTGCAATGAGAGAACATCGACAATAAGAATTTCCCCCACTTTCCTCTATTTCGTTCTTCTCCAGAAAATGAAAATAATTTTCTCTTAATGAAATGGCGCAAAAGAATAATTTCTTAAGCGAAATTGGGTAATCATAAAGGGGCGCTCGTTAAGGAATGACTCTGCTAACAGATTTCACTTAACGCATTACAAGCTAAAAACTAAAACTTAGAATTTCGGACATATAAGGCTAACAACGAATAATGCACCCACTGTAAGAGCAATATTCCAAGCTCTTGAGACTGGTCTTTTATTCAAACGAAGCAGATCCCCCTCGGTGGACACCTGCGGTTTAAAGGTTCGATCGTTCAACGCGGTGTTTTTGTTCGAGGTTTTTTTCTGAAGTCGCCAAATTCGAAGCCAATTTTTGTGACGAACAGTAACAAACCGAAACTCCGAAGAGATGAAATTTTATTCTAAATCCCTAATTGATATCACATCATAGCAAATTACGAAAACGGAAATCTTGACTTCAAGTCCAATATATCTTCATTCACGATGCTGATGTGTCTAAAGAGTGACACAAAGATGGAAGAAAACATCCACCCCCACATTATCTATTAATGACTATTACTGATATGTGTACCTCAGAAATACCACAAGAGAATGATGCCTTAAACTATTGCAGGATGGACAAGATTGAGGCTTCGCATGCCTCAACAAATGCTGCTTTGCCAACCAATGACAAAGTGCGGCTATAAGTTCTACTTGTAGAACTGATAAACGGAGCATGATGATAGAAAGAGCTTGAGATCACCCTCTGAAATAGCTGTGCTGTAGAAAAAAAGAAGACACGAAATGAGACTATACTGAGGTAAATTCTACTGTGCGCAAACTTTGGTATTTACTACGCATTTTCCCTAATACCCTTTTGCATCTGAGGACTTCCTTCGTTATTTTCTTTTTCTTCTACCTCTCTATCCCCTCTCTCTCCCTCTCTACTCTCAAGGTCCGCAAATAACTCACGTGGATACATCAATGGATAAAGGTCGAAATATAGTCACCTTCTGTTTTCATATGGAATCTATTCGAGTCCTCTTTGTATTTTTAAAACCCAGTCTCCTAAAGTCGTCTATAAAGTCGGCTATGCTTTCCTCGTACCTTAAACTTTCCGCCTTTTCTTTATTCTGTGTTCCCCCGTGCCGTACATTCCTCCTTCGTCTGCTGTTCTACTAGAGAGACTTTGAGAAGTTTGAAAGTCTACCTACCTCTCTTTTCTTCTACTTTATGTAAAGGCCATAACGCCTAATAAAGCCTATCTATGCATTTGTTTTACCCCCTCATAAAACATTTAAGCATTTGATTAAAAGTCGCCTCAAGAATTTGTTTCTTCTACAGAAAGCCACATATACACTTGCTTTTCCCCTTTATAGATTCTTGGAAAACATGGCAACGACATCGAAAGATCGAGTTTTGATACGCATAACTTGGATGGAGTGCTATGCAGGCAATCATCCCAACAAATACTCGACCATTTTCGTTTATGCTCATCCCGAGTCTCCACTTCTTATGCAAAACCGGCGAGACCAAATCATCCGAGTTACCAAACACCTCTCCTCCCCACTGCAACAATCAACCAACGAAAATGCAGCTGCCTTCAGAGGATCCCTTGCATAGCGTCCAATCACAACGACAGGCTCTCAAAGTTCGGTCATTCGAACTGGCAGGGCTTTCGTGTGAAGGCGCCCTTTTTAAAATTATTTCACGGACGCAACGCAAAAGTCCGAAACCGGACTTAGCCACAAGCGCAGGCGAAATACTAAATTTCGGATAGAGACCGCGTGAGCCCTCTGCGATCGATGTGGTCTTGGTCACTCATGGAATCGTCTCAAACTCATGGAATCGTCTCAGTGAATGTGGGAATATACGACATGGAATGAAGATTCGAAAAACGTCTTTCAACACATTCTAAAAAGTCATTAATAAGCTGAGAGAGAGAATGAACTTTTCTGTAAAGATTAATTTTTATCCGACGTCCAACTGTGACATGAATTGCGGGGTTGAAGTAAGGACTCACGTTTACTAACATTGCTGGCCTATGCGAGCAATGTAAGAAAGCGCTCGCTCGACGAACTACCCAAACCCCACCACTGACCCGAACTTGAAGATCTAGGTGTCGCTTCTCAGAAGATCGTCGGTCTCTCCTAGAAAGACGAAGCAAGCACCTGAAATCACTGATGGGATAGCGATCACTCGAAAAGACACTAGATAAACAGCGGAGTTCTGTGCTGCTTCAATTACGAGCACTCAATATGTGATCCTCCCTCGTTCTTAAATCTTCATGACTTTGGAGCTATTTCAGTTGCTGGCTTGTTGTGGAAGGAATCGGAGATGTGCTGTTTATGTCTGATGAGATGGCGAGGAAAAGGATGTAAGGAATATGGCCTATCGAACCAGATGTAGCCATTTTTTCGAAGTATCCTTGATAGTCAGAAGAGGCGCAAAACAAAGACCCGATATCCTTCTTATCAACTCTCGGAAGTGTTGAAAAAGATGAAAACTGCAGATGTTTCCAATACATACAGTAAATAACTCCAAGTGCTTTTCTTTGCGGACGAAGAGGTACCACTCGTTGCCGATGACCCAAAAACTCACAGTATTTACTGAACGAGCTCAACAAGAATGCCAAGAAAATTGGGTCCGACATTCGCGGATCCAAAATGAAGTGGATGAAAAATACGTTGTGCCGTTACTTTCTCATGAAGCTCGATGGTGAGAACATCAAACTTGTGGAACAGTTCGTACACTCAGGACAGACTTGCAGGTGAGCAGCGATTGGAATTAGGCAGACGATAAAAGAGTGCATTGGTCAATATTCACCAAGCTCAGCAACATCTATTACGACATGACGATAAACTCCTCACTTCGACGGTCGTCCCTGTTCTTCTGTGAAGGTGCGAAATGTGGAATACCATACTGCTTGAAGAAAACAAACTAATAAAGACCCAGCGAGCAGTGGAAAGGGGAATGAAAACTTCCAACAAGCTGCAACACACCACAAACGAATGTTCCCGAACATTGCGCTTCCGCAAGGCTCCCGTTGTCCAGAACTCCTCTGCCATTGCGGAGGATTCTGAGAACACAATCTCCACAGGGAGGGGGAGGGGGAGAGAGGAGACTACCCCTGCACATGGAGACCCACATTCGTAGGTGCCCCTGGTGAACACTAGACACGATGTTGCGTTTATCGTGTTTTTTTATCCGTCTTTTCTCATACACTTGAACAATATCCCACCCGATATTGCGAGCAGAACGCCGAACTCTCCATTTCTTTAATTTTCCTCCTTCATACGAGTTGTACCTGATTGAAGAACTGCAAGTAAACGATTTAGTTTGCTGCTTGACTGAATATTTTTCTACTTGATTTCTTTGAATGGGACCGACTACGAGTAGGATTTCATGAAAATTATTGCAAGCTTCTAAATGCAGAGCATTTTGCGATAGCAGATTTCGGATGAGCAGAGTATACATCAAATGTGATCCCGCGAACAGGCTCAGCACACTCTCGTTCGTTGAGGACAGTATCGCAGAAGTGGAATATACGATGCAATTTCGTTAAGCCCGACATCTGAATGCCTCATATTTGTTCATTTCAACATTGAATTGTTGTCGATAGTCATCCGGCGATGCTATAAATGCTTCCAATTTGTTATGTGAAGGAACACTCATGAAAAGTCAAGTGAAAGGACCCGTTCGTCTCGCTGACTCACTAATTATATCACGACGTGTGAAGAAAGTAGGAGAACCTCGTACAACATGAGAAAAAGATGTAAGGGCATTCAGCTGAGTATTTTGAAAAGAAGGACGAAAAACCGGAAATGGGCTTTTGCACGACAATTTCAGAAATAATGAGAAGCTAATGAGCAGACGGTCGAATTCCTATTTAAGCATCTCACAACAAGGGATTGTCTGGTCGCTCTGACGAGGGTGACTCATGACCTCATTTCAAAGGGCCAACATAAGAGAGAGAAACATATTTGAGCGCATTTTCGCCTTTTTCTGCCTCATTATATTTTCTTTCCTTTCATCCACGGGTGATCAGCGCCTCCCACTCCTTGCTCCATTTAAGCCAATTTTTGACAGTTGAATTCTTGTATTTATAACTCTAATAGGATGCTGCATCTTCATTTCTTGATTTCTTTCATAGCGCCTATTTCCCTACGAAATGTCATTTCGAATGAAGCTGCGAGTTCCATCCTGGTACCAACACTTCATCAAAAAAGACAGCACCGTTGTGGCCGATGAGAGGAGATCATTGGAAACAACGGTGCTTTCCTTCCGCCTTTATTAGTAAAGGAAAATTTCAGTATTACTCTGCAGTTCACCGAACTCCTCTCCTCTATTTAAGCGAAGGGTTGCATGAGATTCGCTATCGACTGATAATGCAAGTGATGGAAACTAATTGCAGATGAAGTCGCTTGCAATCGTTCTCATCGCGCTGGTTTGTGCATTCGTTGGCTGCAGTGCACTCCCGCAATGGACGGCAGAATATGGAGGAAGTGAGATTCATCATCATTTCTGTACAGCGCCTCTCATCACGATCATCACGGCAACACAAAAAACACCGAGAATAAAACAGCAAGGCACACGATAGTAACTATCATAGTAGCCGCATTATTAGTAACAACCCTAGTGTTAATAACAATAACGGCAATAACAGTATTAATAACGACAATAAATAAATAATAACAAATGGTAATAACAACGACCCTCGGATTCAAGAGAACGCGTGTTATGCTGGTTGCTGCAACGCAGAGCTCCTCGTTATCCCAAGTGTTCTATTTCGTCTGCGTGACGGCGTTCTTCTGAAATAGAAGTTCGCCTTCAATAGGATGTCAGTCGAGCGTCGTCATTGCTGACGTTTGAACTCCCTTCTCTCAGCATGACCCTCAACAAGAAAAGGACCTTATAAATTCTTTAGCTATTCAGCACAAAGCAGTGTTCGCATTTAAGCAGTTAGGACGAGGATGGCCAGCAAAAAACGAAGGCAGGTAACAATGTCCTCACCGCTGTTTGTTCCCAAGGACGTCTTCGATGGTGCACGTAAACGAACACTTCGCTGGCGATGAGTTCTTGTGCTGCTTCATAAATATTGGCGAATCTCGAAGTGACGCATTTCAGCGCTGCCTCAGTGTTCTCGATGAAGATTCATTGCTACATCTACGGAACAGAGAGCTGCGACGATAAAAAACTTTCATTGCCTCGTGAGAGATTATGGAAAAGGAAGGAAATAGTCCCAAGGAGAATAAATTTTACTTTTTTTGTAGATCGCAAAACACCTTCAGTTCATTATATTGTTTCAGGCGGAGGTGACTTTCTCGAATATAGGGGAGGACGCTTTCGTCGACAGATACGCTATCCGCCGTATGCAGGACGCTATCCCCCATATGCAGGACGCTATCCCCAGTATGGAGGACGTTATCCTCCCCCCTATGGTGGACGTTACCCCCCATATGGAGGGAGATACCCGCCGTACGGTCGTCCTCGAGTGGAGGCGGACGAATGGGGTAAATAAGAATGCCGCAATGGTGCGATAATGGAATGTTCAAAGCGTTGTTATTATCAGAACATTTTATCTTGAAGTTATACGATTTTCTCGGCCTTATTGTTTCATTAAAGGTTCAAGCAACAATTGCTCTGCAGCTGTCGAATCCGGCCTATCCCAGGTTGTCGTCCGGGCATCTTTTTAATGAATTCTATTTTAAAATGCTCCGAAGATGACTTCTTGATTTATTTCTCTGTGCATTTTCTTCATCACTCTCACCATTGAATATTTTGAGCATTTGGTTGGACAACGAGTCAACCACATCTCTACTGAAGAGCATTCAGACGATCACTACACTTCACTAGTTAACATATTTATAAAGATCTGATGTAGCAGTGTTCTGAATAAGCAAAAATTCTGAAGTTGAAATTCGAAGTGATGAGAAGGAACAAATATTAGAGAAATGAACAAGTTGGGACGACGTAATTTTTCGTTTCATTTTAGTAACGCGAGTGGCTGCGAAAAGCACCTATGAATTCTCTAGTACACTTATGAAGAAGGGATTTATGCATATGCTGAAGTTCGCCTGCCTTCATTCTTGAAAGCTGATTTATTACCTCTGACGCCAAATATTCGAACATAGATCCTTCATAGGTTATGTCCCACTTTAGTCGTACAATTTTACATCAGAAAACGTTTGAATTAAAAAACAGAAGCGCCCAATGGGATGTAGCTTTAGATTTTAAAATATTCCACTAGTGCGATAAAGGAACAAACTATGAAGTTCTTTCTTTTTTTTTGATACATGAGGTACGACAAATAACAGATTTCATTCGGCACCTGTCAAACTTCACCACAAACACATAGTGAACATTCGAACATGTTGCTCGTCGGCTTTGTCTTCATGTCCTTTTTGAGTTTAATCGGGTGCGTAATAAATCGGAATGATGTTTTATGATGGAGTATGGATATTATAGTTGACAGTATGGATATTATAGTATGGATATTGGATATCATGGTTATAGTTGACATGATTGCATATATTCGAGTGTCGTCAATTATCAGTATGCTTCGATGATGGTGGTAAAATAGACTTATAAGAGCGCTGCTAAGAGAATCTGTGTTCATACCACAGAGGGTATTCGTGGAACTCAATGAACTGCTAAATGCTTTTGAATATGTGACGCAAAAATACATAGAGATAAAGTTGATATTTGTACTTTAAAAACGCTTAATCGCAAGTCTATGTGGAGAAAGTTTCCCAAAGCTGGGTTAAAATGCCGCAGCTAACTAAATGAAGAATGACCAACGAGACTGAGATACATCGGCAAGCACAAGGTTGAACATGCTCCCATGCTTTGGGTTAAAGCAGGAGCGCCAGTAACAACAAGCAACTACTTGCCTCATTAGCCACATATACTGGTTCGGCGATAGGGTTGTCTATTGCCGTAATAATAACCATCTTCCGATCTTGAGCCACAGATCGGATAATGTGCAGCATTTAAAATTTTCTACTTTAGAAAAGAACTTTTATGTATTCACGGCAGCGATAGTGCCACATTGATTTCAGGCTTTGTCTGCAGTGAATGCATTCCGGTGAGTTCTGAAATAGCAAACTCCAAATTCGATGGAACGATTTCAGGAGTGAATTTGGATCTAAAAGAAGCAATTAAAGTAATTTAGAAGAAGCGTTAACAGCGATAAAAGTACAGAAAAATGGGAAATCCTCAAAAATTCACTTCGTATACTTTTCAGTTGCTAGGTATCGACTATCAAGCAGACCAAATCGTTATATCATGCGCAAAGAGAGCAGAATGAAGGAGGAAGCATAGATGTTAGTTGTGCGTTAGTTGATTGGGATGTGAGTATAGGAAAGCGGCCGGAGAGGAAATCGAAAATTGGAAATACGATGGAGCTATTAGGCGATTTGTAGCGAAGTTCTCAATTTTCTCAAACAAATTCATTGGATTTGAAATATTTTTTGTCATATTGAATATGTCTGCAAAAACGAAGAAGGCAATGCGAAGCACTTTTTCGCCTAAATCCACCGATAATTGAAATGTTTGTTGACCTCTCTTATGTGAGCAAAATGCTTTCAATAACAGTTTCAATTGCTTGAAAACATTTCAACGAGGTGCCTTTCTTTCTTTAAAACAAAAACAGCTATTGTGCTATCAGAGAAAGCTGAAGCATGCATCACTGCTTAGTGCATAACACCTTTAATAGAAGGATGCATTGAAAGCAGGAGCGCCGCAATGGACCCAAAAATCCAGTTTCATTGAAAGAACATTTTTCATTTTCTTCAACGTTTTCGGGAACCAATTAACTCCTCTACTTGCCCAACTGGCATCTTCTTCGACTTATCCAAGAACTAACGATAGAGCTGCCGGCGGCACATGCACAACAAAATGAAGACTTTTTAGCCGTAGGTAAAATCGTTAGGAAAATAATTCCTAGGAAATCTGGACCTGCGTAAAAATGAAACTGGAAACATCGCAAACATTCATCATAACTTTCGGGACTCTGTTTCAACGATGCGTTAGGTAGGTTTATTATATAACGGACTGGAAATTTAAATATTTGAGAAGTTTGTTTTCATTATTGCCTTTGATACTTGAAAAAGTGAGAGAGGCGTTCATCCGAGGAAGGGAGTTAAGTTTAGGAGGGATATACATTGAACCAAATAAAGCAGTTTAACTGAGTGCTACTAGACACATTCAACTGATTACAGTGACTGTGATGTTAGTGAAGAGAATGGGAGTGTGAGCGTGAACGTCGATGTGAGGGGCACTCATGAACTACGATCAGAAGAGATAACAGCAACACGGCGTATGGCTGCATCTGAAAACGTTGGTTATTCTATCCATCTGTACTGGCGACAAAGAAACAGTTTATGGGGGTTCCTGTGACAGTAAAGTACGAAGAATACAATGGTACCAAGAGAAAATGAAACGAAACATCAGACGCTTCGTCGACGCGTCTCCTGCTTGGAAGTGGTTAACTTTTTGAAATTTGCAAAAAGGATGCAGCAACATCACATATTCCCAGCAAAGAAAAGATAGCGGTAATTTCCTAAGAGCTGAAAATGTACTTGAGAGGAAATTTTATCTCCGGTTGAAGCAGTGGGAGGAAAAAACAGAATAAATTTGATGAAAAAACATTAAACAGAGCGCAGCAAATTTCGATGGACGATGTTTGCCTATAACCGTTTGATGTTGCAGAATGAAGGCTAGCTTGGTTTCAGAATCTTTACATCTTTCATGAGGATGGCGACGAGCTGGTATTACTCTCTCGTAAGTGCTGCTGCAAAAAAGTCACCTTTTTCGTAAGAATTTTTTGCGAAAATATGGTTAATCATCGGACGGTTTGTGAAAATCAAACAAATATCCACCAGGCCAAATGGAATGGAAGAAATGAGATAGGAGTAGGAACGAGGACAAGTAAGTTCCAAATCGAAACTACAAACGATATGTTTTACCATGATTTAATTGTTGCCGAATGCACTGTCGGCGTATCGGTATGAACCATCTGTTTCCCCCTTCTGGCTAATGTTCTACCTTTCAGCTAATAAGAAAGCTGTAGCATTCCACTATTTTTTGTTTTAACTGGATGAGTTCTAATGCTCACATGATGCAGTAGACTTGATGAATGTATGACAATGAAGGTAGATGAGGCAGGATACTAAACAAACAAATTGTTTGTGCCTTGCTTTACATCCAACTTTTTTCCTAGTCATTACATTGTTTCCATTATTTAATTGTTTGTATTACATGCTTTTGTAGCCCAATGCATTATTTGCACATTATGACTCAAGGTAGACAAAACAAAAATTAGCAGTCAGTAGAATGACTTGTATTAGCTCAATGGCACATCAACGATGCATTAATGGCATGCTAAGGGAACGTCGCTGATTCGTATCGCTTAACGGGAAATATTTTCATCGGTCATGACAGAGACACGATCATCCGAATTTGAGCCATGTTAAAAGAGGTCATCACCTGAATTTGAGTCAAATTAGAAGGATCATTTGTGACATGAGGCGGTAGCAATGAACTGGATCTCATCTGATGCGAAAAAACACTGAGCATACGGATGCGAATGAAAACAGTAGCAAACACTATCAAAATTGATGACCACAGTTTCATTTATGTAAATTTTCTACGGAAAGAGTCATCCGACGTTCGTAAATTGACGAGACCATGAGGCATATTCTTGAAAAAAAGATTGCTTCCAGGATGCAGATACTTACACGCATCGACTGTTAAATTGCAACTTTCATTCTTCATATTTGTTAATATTTCATACATGCAATGGGGTTTTTTACTATTATTCTCCACACAAAGAACATGTGAACGGTTCATTTTAACGTCTTGATGAGCACTGTTCTGTACATACCTCTACTCTATACAACTCGCGTTTTATTAGTAAATTAAGCCAGTCACTTATAATGAAAACTATTTTACTCGAACTACCTGCACGCAACAAAAACCCCTTTCTACGCATTTTCCTCGTACAGTTATTGAACAACTCCGTTGATCAATAAGGCGCATCGATATTTTCAGAATAAATTCGCTAAATACTCAGTTGATGATACTGCTGAAACACTAATGACACTGTTGATGACAGTGCTCAGTTGATAACACGGTCATGAGCAAATAAAACTTTCGTAGCCCCAAAGGCACCGTTAAAAGCGATTTTTTAGATTGAAGTTTATATAAAATGAAGGTAAATTAACTCATCCGGGACGGAAAAACTTCATGCTCTACCAACACATGCTCAGTTTTTCACGTAAAACGATCAAGCCTCGTAGCACAAGCCCACGTTGGTCTAGCCATGTCAGTGAGGTAGGCTCAGGCAGCCATATTCGATGAATCACTTTGTTTGCAATATAACTGCATAAAAGTAGGCATGAAGTAGCAAAAGGCCATCCTTGAACGAACCATTTAGCGCCATCAATTTGTGGTACGCAACACTTTAATTTAGTGACTACAACATTGTTCGGAAGCGCCGAGAGCTTTTAAAACATAAAGAAGCCTGGTGAATGGGATAGCATTAGTATAAATAACCAGTATGAAGTTTCAGTCACAGTTCTATTTCCCACTGAGGGCAATTTCGTTTGTTGGCACAAACTGCTCTAAAATCGATGCGGGGCAAGAAACAGATCGCACATCGGTCAGCACCAAATGATCTTTCTATGAAGTTTTCCATTTGGAGAAAACTGAGATAAATATATAGCGGAAGAAAACAGCTTATATCCTTAACGTATTTTTTAGGAAGTTAGTGAAAATGAGCGATTTGAAGCAAACACCAAAAACGACAAATGTAGGTATCTGCAGAACTTCTTGAAAGAAATTGCATATTTTTTACGGTTGTGTAGAAGATTCAAGCAATTTTGCCGTACTGTGCCTTTATCAATATAAGTCTTTACGTTGGGAGTTTTATTTCGCCAAACAATATGTATAAGGTAGAGCAGTCGGATATACAGCAAACGGGAATAGTGCTCCGTACAACATAAGTGAAATAATGTTCAGGAGCATACATTCAGATTAAAGTGCTACTCAGCATATGCGGGGAGACTCGTCTGACATAAAATCGCGTGAACACCAAATGGAGTTGATGGGCTCATATATTCACTCTTCCTGCTTAACTGTTCGCAATGCCGAGTAGACTGCTTGTGGCCATGGATGTTGTATGTACAGCACAATGACTTAGAAGCTTCACTATTAACAAATCGGCGGAATCTCGACTTGAATTCAGACCTCGTTTCTGAGTGCAATTGTTCTGCACGTCTTCGATGCAAGTGCCCGTGGAGCGACATTTTGTGTTTTCTGAAACGCATTTGTCCAAAGCAGGTGCTAGCAAAGTGCTACTGCGACATGAATATGCTAACCCCCCTACTTCCAGAAACCATTGCCACATTTGTTCTGAGACGTTGTGATTTGCTGCTTGCCGCACCTCAGAACTAAGAAGCACAGAGAATTAAGCGACGCAAACAAGAAATAGCAACAGGAGTAGCAAAAAGAGTTATTCAGCTTGGAGGACAAATTTTTGTACATTGCCGATTTTCTCGAGCTTGTGTCCAACTTCGTGTGTGGTCCGTTACGTAAGCACAAGGAGGTGAATTCTCCAGTGCCGGAAGTTGCGCAAGTGCATGGATTCATGGCTCATATTTTGTAGACATCCGAGTTTGTTACGCTCAGAACGTTCAAAAATTTACTTATGCATGCAGATCGAGAAGGAAATAGATCTCTATTTCGATCTACAGGAAAGATTTTGATCTACATGAATACTTTCATATGTTGACGAGAAAAGTAAGAGCGTCGGCATCTCGTCTCTGTCCATCTATGTGTCCGTCCACGCACTGCAGTGAACTTCTTAGGAGAAATGCACGTCCTGGACAGAAATACTTTCTTGCGTGGTGCTTTATTTTACTAAATGAGCCGTCTACTGAAGTTGGCTTCTGGAATTCGGTCCATCCCGCATAAGTCGCATCGTCAAGAACGAATCACTAAGGATGACTCTGACTGCTTCAGTAAGAATGGGAATAGCTAGGAGATTCTCGGAGCTTGGCTTAACCTCTTCAGTTGTGTTTCTGATGTACGGAAATACAAAAACGTTCTATCGTGCTTACTTAATTGCTTCTTTGCTTAGTAGCATTTCGAAACCGTTGAGTGTGAGGATATATTTTAGGGAAAAATTTCAAGTGAGGAGATGCTGGGCAGCGTTGGCCAATAGAACAGTTAAAGAGTGGAGGCAAGAGTGGTGCTATAAGTTATCAGCAGACGGAAACAATGCACTGATGTTGCACTTCCTCCTCCTCCTCCTCCGGCTTCTTCCTCTTCCTTCCCCCATGGTTTTCCGAACGCTCATCTTCTTACTTTTCTTTGATCACATCTCAGTTTTCTTGTCATGAAACCGAAATTTAATTCACCGCATTGCTAGATGAGGACTTGCTCAAAAACACGCAAGTTGTAAGCTCTGATAAAGACACGGGAAACTGCGCTTTCATGTGACTTTTCTTCACAGATTCTGAAATTTTTTAATCTTTCTCTTGCTTTTCTACTGATTTCTCTTCGTTTTTTTTTTTTTTTTCACGTCTCATAATCGAAGTTTTCCATATTCTGCTCGGTGTTTCTTTATCAGTTGGCTGATAGTCATTCCCCGCATGAGGCTCAAAATTTGTTGCGTACGTTAGGATTCAAAGAGCGAGAAAGAATTCGCACCATAAACGCTCCAAATATTTTAACCACTTTTAATCCTTAAGTAGTTCCACGGCTACTAAATCCACTACTTTGACTGCATCCACTGTGGGCGGTAGAATCGCTTGCAATGTTTATCAAACTCAGTGTGTTTTAGGCGAAAATGGGAGGGTGGGGGTAGGTGGGATAGAAGGACGTGAATTTGTGTTTAAGAGCATACATTCTACAGTAGACGGCTGCTCAATGCTTCTAAGATGCGAATTCTTTCGAGCACAGAAGGATCCGTGCATTCGTTCGCTGCAGAACGATTCTGTAACTTTCTGCTAATACTGCTATTAACGAGCGCTCATCGTTTGCCCCCTAAATATTCGCAGTTTTTGTACACTTCATTCTGAGTTTGTTGTCTCTTTTGCAATTCACTATGTTTCCTAGACTTAATTTTTTTGAGCGTTGAGTTTATCATCGAAGAACGTTTCTTAATTAATTCTTTTTCTATTTATTTATTCAAAGTTTATTTGGTCAAAGATTCTTAGCCGACATTCGTGAAGCGGATGAGTACGATGTAATTGCGGACCATATTGAAATGTTTAGGTGTGAGGTTGGCCGTGAAGGCCTGTGTGTGAGCGTGACAGTAGATATGAGACGACGTGAGACAATAAACATCACAGAAGTTTTTATAAGATCTCATGGGCTATAACGCAATAAGACTAGTGCAGATTGCGTGAACGAAAAACACAGAGCAAGCTGGTCACAAGATGACCATTTAGATATGAGAGTCCCTTCCGCGTGGTGGTTCAATTCCTGGTGGTAGCGTATGTACATGGCGCATCGGTTGCCTTCCACCGACTTTGCTCTCATTAACTGGGCTCCCTTTTTCAGCAGCTTTTGTGTTCATTAGTTCAGCCTTTATAGCACCTGAGGCCTCTAAATTTGCATCATCGACCCTATTTATTTGCACAGCATGCGTACTATTGAAGACTGTATTTTTGTGTGGTGCAGCTAATCTCCTTGCCGTTAGGGCCACATTTTCAATCACCGTTGTGTTCGACTTATGTGCAAGGCGCCTTTCCTCGACTGCAGAAGGCTTCGATAATGTCCTCAGACGGGTTTCGACACCGGTTTTGATCTTCGTATCAATTGCTGTCGCAAGTTTCTCAGACGCTGCTGTTGAACCTTCCTGAAGATCTACTTTATTTTGCATTGTGGCAAATACTGGTCTCTCAGCAAGAGACGCTCTATTTTCGTGAGGTCGGACATTCTTTTCAGCCATGGAAGGCACCACTTTCTCACTAGCAGTCGTACGGTTACTGTTAGCAGAAATCTTCCTATGGAGACTTGGAGTAAGCGGTTTCTCCGTAGCTATCGCACGATTCTCATGAGGTACCAGTTTTCTTTCAGGAGCAGTGCCTAGTGACTTTTCCGAAACTCTTGTTGCAGGATAGAGACGCTTCTCGGTGGCAGTTTGCTTGACTGCAAACGGAGCTTGTCGCTGCGCACCACTTACCGCAAGGATTTCCATTTTTCCTTTCGTCTCAACTTCGGCCGCTTCTACTGCCAGCCTTGCAGTGGGAGCGGGACGTCGACGAACCAAGGATGGTCTTTCTATAATATGCTGCGGCACTGGAAGAGCTCCCTTGGATGCAAGTCGAGGAGGTTTTTTCTCGATCTGGATTTCGGCCACCTCACCATTTCCTGGTCTTGTGACCACCGGATATATCAGGTTCTGGTCACTTCGAGTTGCCTGTTTTGCTTCAGAAACTGCTTTGACCTGAAGTTTCGGTGGTGGTTTAACGTTCAAGGGCTCTTTGAAAACGGCTGGCTCTCGTGGTAACGAATTGGGAGGTTTTGCCACAGCGGGTAGTTCTTTGGCTGCAGTACGAAGTACTGGTTTGATGATGGGTTCAGGTTTAGGCACAACGGGTTGTGCGCTTGTTTTGGTGCGTTCAGCGAATGGCACTGGGACCGCTGGCTGAGCCATACTTGATATAGACGGCTTGGCGATTTCGGATATCGTCCTGTGTTCCTTCACACGTGTCCTCACATGAATTGCAGGAAGTGCAGTCTTTTCAGTCGTGAGTTTTTCGCCGGTAAATTGCTCACCACCCACTAATGCTTTCGGTAATGCAGAAAGTGACGACGGTTTAGGACGTGGTTGTGCAACGATGGACCTTTCTGCAGTTAGCGCCGATTGCTGCAGAACTGCAGCTGTGGTTTTCTGCTTCGCAAGGTTGATTGCCTTAACAGTGGCGTTGGCGTTTCCGCTTTGTGCTGGCCTTTCTGCAACGGGAACTTTCTCTTTCTTCTCACCGTATACTGCTGCTGGCCTCTCACCAAATTTTGTAGCCACTACGTGTTTTCCAGACGAGCGAACTGATAATACCAGACTTCTTTGTGTGTTGCTGTCGATGTTTTTTTCTTCAATTCCAGACTTTGTTCTTGAAGGCAGCTGCCTCACCAGACTTCTTGGTTTGGTGCCAGTTGCAGTCTTTGGAAGCGGTACTTTAACGTCAGCAGACGATTTTCCAGGCGTTTCCGTGTCGTTGGACGACTCCATAATGATGGCTGAAAGACCCACCAACGTAGCTATCGAACGGTCAGTATCTATGGGCAGTATAGCATCATATTCGATTCCCAAAACAAAACGAATCTTCAAAAGTTGAGAGGAAAATAGATTTATTAAATCTACATAAAAGTTTGTTTGTGTGCGATTAGGTAGTTGCTAAACGTGTGTTAAGTTCCTGAGAATTTTAATTGCACTTAGGCAGTAATAAAGGCGCCGCATCCATTTTCAAATATTTCGACTAGTGTGATATGTTGCGATGCTTTACTAGGAATCATCCACGAATCATATTATTATGTGGGAGTGGGGTGATGCTGTTTTGTGAACGTTAATGATTAATATGTGGCTCTCGGCAATTAATGAAATGAAATGGGACGAGAAAAGAAGAAATCTTTGTGTAGAATTGGAGAGATTTCAAGTTTCTGCACTCACTAATCTCCAGTTGAAAAGAAGTGATAATAAGTGGTAATAGTGCTGATTTTATGAAATTTCAACGTCGGGAACGGACTGCTTTTACTGGAATTCAAATACTAGCTCACAAAACATCTCAAATTGAGCCTTATGAGTGTTAAAATTGGCCACAATCTCCTAGTGAGCCCGTCTGTTATGCTAAGCCATTATTTAAGTGATCACTGGTAACAACTTGTGGCATTGTTTCGTAAAAATTGAAAAATAGATCATCATTAAGTCAAAAAATAGCCAACGAAGGCTCATCATAAACAGGTCAAGCACTGTTTCTTTTGCAGATCAATTTTAAAAGGTGAACGAAAAGACTTTTGACAATTGCATTACCATTACCTCAACGGTGAAACGGATTGGTGGAGAGAATGACTGCGAATTATTAGTTCGAAAACAGCTTAGTTCATTCTCAAAAAGGACTCTATTCGTTGAAGTGCGAGCATAAAAGAAAGGATGCTGACTGCAGAATAATGCTCGCTTTTCACTTTTTTCTTCCGCTCAGTTTAAATCGAATTTATACGAATAAAGTGCATTCACCATGGATGCCGTTTTATATCACTTCTGGTGATGAAGTAAAATTGTCTCTGTTAAATGCATTTCGTGATTGTTTCCGTTTCTGATAAGAACACTCCATCGCTCGATGCAAAAAATGTGTAAAACTCCTTTCGCCATTTCAAGCATTCTTTAACTTCTGAAACGCTTCTTCGCAGATGAATTTTCTCGTCAACGGAGCATAAACAATCGGAAAATACCTTGTTCCAGCTCATGAGCGTGATTTCGAGGTTTGTTGATTTGCTCACTGGCTGTCGCGAAGACAAGTAGAAACGCAAGTTGAGAAATGAAGACAGTATCCCGCATCTGAGAAGTCAAAAACATTTATGGAAGGGATAGAGTCAAGTGAATGTCGTTTAGCGCTTTAATTTACAGTTTCAGTGGTATGAAGTGCTAACCGACTGTAGTTTTGTAGGCGTTTTTTACTTGCGTACAGCGGCCACCTATTTCAATGAACCGTTAAAACGTGTGCTGTTGTCAGAAATTCTATTTCGTGACTCATCTTAAGCTTGTCGTCCATGGAGCAGATGCGTTTTAGTTTGAACTTTTTCCTTTCTAATGATTTTAGCGAGATTTTGCTACGGAAACTTCCTCAGTGACTTGAGATGCTGACTCTGGAACATTTACCGAAATCGTACTATTCAGTGAATTTTTATAATATTCCACTGTTTTTTCTCTCAGTTGAAATAAGCAGACATCACTGACCTAATCAATTAAGCGCAAAGACACGAATATAACACTTCGAGAAAGTGCAACCGAAATGCCAATGACAACATTCCTAGGCTATCATTCCTTACTGTATTCCTCTGCCATATTTCTCATACAGAACTTTTGCCAGCTTTATAAAATTATTTCTTTCATTATTACGCCTTTACAGGCATCATAATGTAACACTGTCTGCACATAATCTCCTGTCGCATTGAAATGTGCAACTACGTTCACCTGAAAATTTTATACACACTTGAACGTTTACTGGTGCATTCGGATTTACGAACAGACAACAATAATCAAAATCAAAATATATCTATTCTCTAACTTGGAATTTTTCCTCTCACTATGAGTTTCTTTCTTATGATTCTCCTGAGGCAGTTATTGAATAAGTAAGTCACTTCTCTCCGCCTGTTCGTAGCAGTCGCCTAGTGGGTCATTTAGCAAGAAGTTTTGACGTTTTTCACCCCCTTAGTAGCGAGTATTGTGAAAGCGAACCGAGGAAAATAGCAAACTGTTTTTCCGGTAAAAGGGGAGTGATAATGATGGAAAATATGGGCCAAAATGAAAATTGACGTTGAGATGCTCTTTTCGAGGTGCCATCTTGCTGCATGGTGAGATAACTATCTGATGACTGTACAGCCTAATTGTTGAGCTGAAATTATTTCTTTATCACCGATCCGTGTGCTACAGAAATTACACATCTTACATTTTCAGGAGAATTTCGCATCGCATTGCTACCCAACTCAATCTGCAAAGTTTCGCACATATCAAGTGAACTGAGGCGATGCGCTGGCTACGCTCTATATAATCTACTAAGTAATGCCATGTACTCTAAATGAGATAAATTGATGTCATTAATGTTTACAGTACACAGCACTGGTTTATCCGTTTTAGCCAATTAGGCCAGCATTCCTGAAGTCATAGATAGGGTGCACAACGAGAGCCAGCTACGACAGCGGAAAACTCATTCCAGCTTTTTAGCTAACTAACGTTATAATATAGTTAAGAAGCTAAGCAGCAATCTTGCACGAAAATTAAATTACATCGCTAATATATTCAAAAATCACTTAATTTTATTTATACGCCCAGACTGCTCACTTTCTCCCATTCAAATGCATTAGTTCGACCTATATTACAACAGGGCACAATTGGGCGGTTCACTCTATTTATGGATTGTCTTTTCAGCGCTTTTTTTAGCCTACAAACTCAAGAAATGATTTTTGCCATGTCAGAGACAGAAGAATTCTGAAATAACACAATGGAAACCTCAAATATTCGAAGTCGGTAGATCGATGTAGTTAGTTGAAACATAACATTTTACAACTTGATCAAGAAAATAACGTCTCCACGACGCATTCAGACACCACCAACTTTTCCGTTGCATTGTTGCTGAGGCAAATAAAAATAAGTTATAGTTTTAATTTAAGGGTACAGAATTGACGTTTTTGATCATTCGCAATGTAGAAGGAATTTCCCAGAAATGAGCCAAAAAAAGAACTAACAAATGAGAGAATGCAATCATATCGCAGTAGTGAATCTGGTTAAGTTCGAATATGCGTTCAATTTTATAAATAGCAAGTAGCGTTTCTTAGTCCTCCTCGGAAATCTTTATTGTACCCATAAACAAAGTGCTGATGACCTTAAGTGGCTTAAATTCGGCATATTGGTGCGAAGACTTATTTGTACACTCCCATTTACCAGAAAAGATGTTCACACTTCAACATATTTCAACTGATCTGCTTCCGAGCCACTTTTGATTAATTCCGCTACAGCGCAAAATTCGTTAGGTTGCAAAAAGTATGCACTTGTGATGAAATCGTCGCTGCAATCATCTTGGACTTAGTAACTTAAGGAGTGAGGGAGGCAAAGCTACGTTGTTCTCAGAAGCTATCGGCGGACAGTCTCTATTAGCTCTCTAAAGTTGGATGAAAAGATGGTAACTTTTTCAGAATATAGGCTTCAAGCCCATATCCTGAAAAATATTGTAGTATCATCGTACTCGATTAGCCATCAAAACATTCAGGTCCACAGCTGCCCCGAACGCATGACGGTACTCTCGACTCCGTTAGCGAATGCCTGTATTTTTGAATGGATGAAAATTGGGAGCAAAAATTCACTAAAGTAGAGAACAAGAGCCAAGGACAATGCCCCAAAAGAGCAACAGCATTAGCCGAAACAAGGAAAACAGTATTTAAAGAGCTGAACCATTCCAGTTTTCGACAATTGAGTGGAGTAAAAATTTTAGACGACCTTGCATGGCAGCTGTGTGCTGATGTCACTGTTTGAAGAAAGGTGCCAATAGTAGTTAACAGGTGGAACCGAGTCGAATGATCGCCACTTGAAGTTTTTACAACGCCATTTTTCAGAGAGCGCTTAAAAAGCACAATGTGAGAAATCCAATCAGAAAAAGTGTTCGCGCTTCCTCTATATGAAACGTTTTGCTCCTCTTTGTGCAAAAACAATGTCGCACATTTCACACCTTTTCGCTCTCCTTTAGAGCACCTGCTTTTACTGCGTTCTGACCACCTTTTTCTTAGCGAACACGTAGAACGCCTAACTCATTCAGGTTTTGCCTCCTCTCCGCAGCGATAAAAATTGTCCACCGTTCTTCTTTATCAGGAGATAATCAATGAAACGCTTGTGTGCGATATAGTGCGCATTGTGTACATTCCTGAAAGAAGAGCAAATTTCAGCCGTTCGTCGGCTGTTAAATTAGAAAAATTAGTAAGTAACATCCAAATATTTATAATATTAGTGGCTCATATATTTAGCACAGTGAAATCTTTCCAAGCAGAGGAACTCTGCTGCCTAAGACAAGTTTGATGAAAAAAGTGATGTCACTAAACATGGCGTCACTTTTGGGAATCAATCCAAAATTACTGTTTGATTACGGGGAACTGATTGTAAACACAAACAATTTTTGCGCCTATCAAAATTTACAGCGTAATAGAAGTAGAGCGGCGAATTAAGTGTTGGGTTGGTGAGAAGTGCACAACTCAGTGTATCCAACGTTTCATGTTGTTCCAATAGGTTGACATTTGGGAAAACCTATAAGGCTCCTGTTCACTGTTCGTGAGGTTTCCTCTGTGAGGAGTCATTCAGCCATGATATCGAAATGAATATGAACTGTTTGTGTAACTTCTACAAGCATACGTTTATGCCGGCAAGCATCGATTCTCTCCCATCGAATAAATGATTGCATACATTAACGAAAATCATATGATGGCAGCATTCTTCGAATGGAAGAGGAGTTTATTTTGTGGACTTTACAAACAGCAAACATCCATAAAGACGTTCCAATTTTCGAATGGATGGGCTATGAATGCGTAGGGGAAAGAAAAGAAAAAAAGCAGGCAGCGCAAATGACGCAGCATAAGTTTTTCATCTAACAAAGCTTTCTCTACGACGAAATTTATCGAAAGACGTAAGCACAAATCTCTAAGAAAGATGCACAGGCAGTCGTTTCATTTTTCTGTGCATTTGGATCCAGAAACGAGTCCCACGGCGGCATCATTCTTGTTCTTTTCTAGAAATGTGAATTGACATCATTTCTGGTTCTCATTATCCTCACAAAAAATAGCATCCCATACGTTTTGCAAATTGATAATGAGCTACTTGAAATAAATCTCAAAGAAATGGATTATGATGGGACATTTGCTTTTGAGTTTACCTAGAAAACAGACTGCAGACGTGATACAAACTTATTCTGTGGGAGCGAACTACACGGAAGAGCAGTTCTGTATTTACCAAAGACTTTCATGAATCCTTCTAAAAGAAGAAATAAGTGCTCTGTTATTCTAGGCAATGATTGTCCGAAGACCAATTTATGATAGAACGAGGATTCTCACGTTCTAGAAGACATTTGGTGCAAATTTACATGGATGACAGGTTTGTGAAGGAGGAGTTGTAAAAATAGGCGAGATCGCGACCGTGAAACACCTAATACGAGCGGCTGAGTTCTGCCATGATGGACATGGTCAGAATGACTTGTTCCTGGCAGGGAATATCTTATAGCAACGTAAATGGGCGATGTCATGCCTACGGTAATAGTCTTCTTTCTCATAATTGCCCTATAGACTAGATTTTTCACCCGCACTGTAACGCTTTTCACAAAGTTTGCGAATGATTTTTTTTAAAGCAGAAAATCCGAGCGGAATATATTGTTGAAAAGATGATAAAGGAAAGTGCAGAAGTGGAATGCTCCGGTGGTCAGCTTCTTGTGAATAATGTGCTTGTGCAATTGTTTGAGTGCACTTCAACAAAATGGTTTTTGAGATGGCGAAAGCCGAAAGAAAACGCAGTGAAGATGGAACTCATAAACTCGTTTTCCTCGTGAAGAATGCAAATTACCCACTAACCATCGTTTTCTTTGTTCTGCGCCCGATAGTGGCTCACTTTTACAAATCTGCTGTCGCTAAAACTTTACAGTGCTTTATGGAAACTAAACATAGTTCGCTTTCTGGTAAATGGGTCTAGAAAATGATTCTCTTGGTATCTTGCTGTGATGACCGATTTGAATTCACGATGTTAATTTATCACCGGGGTTGCCTCAGATAAGTTTCTCATCATGTAAAAGCTCTCGAGGTGTTTTCATAACCTCATAACATTAATTTGCAGAAATTGCGTTGAGTGCTTTTAATGAACAGCCAAGAAGTGGGCAAGCCTAACAAAGAAACTGGTGTGCTACGCCTTTCCTCATCTTGCTCACCAGACAGTTTTTCATTTTTTTCAGAAGTTAGAATTAGCAATTTCAGAAGTTAGAATTAGCAAATGAGGTGTGGAAAACTGTGTCGGCATGCTTTAGTCAATCTGAACGCCTACAATGATTCTTCTTTGCCAATCGACAAATGTAAAATGGGAAATTAGTTGTTGCTAAATAAATGAAAAGTTTCGGACACTATGAAATGCCTTCAGTTCGTATATGGCACATATTATATCCACACTCCCGAAACTCAAAGACTTTAATGGTTTGCGAAATGGAATTGATAACAACGCATACACATACTCACTGCAACGCTTTTGCAAGAACGCATTTCTTTCATCGCTAAGCAGCCATCACCCGTACTTGCGGCATTTGTTGGCGACTATCGTAGTGAATTTGTGCTTTTGCGACGGAAATTAGTGCAACAGAGTTTGGCTAACTTTTTAGAACAAACAAAAACCGTTTATCGAATCGTTGTTTGGTAGTAATGATCAAGATTGGTCTCAATTGTGAGAAAAACGGCGCAAAAAGTGTATATGACTGGCAGTGTTTTATCGCTTAAAGTGCTACTTTAAAAGTAACCTTTTTCATTCAGAAATGTGTTTCACACAGCATGATCCACCAAATAAAAGCAGTCGATTTTTTGTTACTTGTTGGAGAGTATGAAAATTTCCACCAATTTGGCTTTAAAAGAGACTTCACGTCTTCAAAACCTATTAGTTATAATTGATCGACGATTTTAAACGAAAAATCGCCATCATCGCTGATGGTTTAGCTTTGATTCCTCTCAATCATGCATTTTTGTTCGCATGTTAATGCTCAATTACTGATAGCGAGACGTGCGTAGCAATATTTGTAGGCGTTCGCATATCACCAGCCTTTCTACATTGGGAGCGCTCGCACGCACAAGCACTTGTTTAGCCATGTTTCGATGAACCATGGTCATCGTAACTTTCTCAACGTTTTCCTTGCTTTATGCGATTCATTGGCGAATGATTCGCTTTGATGGGAATTCAGAACAGAAAACCCATAGCGAAGATGTTTTAGGGGAAAGCTGCTGAGGCATGGAATTTAATTGGTAAATTGCAATCCAGCTTGACGAGCACTGCTTTGACGTTTATCAGCATCGAATATCCAAAGATGCACTTCACTTTGAAAATTGTTTTATCGTTCTGCAGTTGCAATTAGTCCATTGTTTCTTGACATATATACGTTTATACTTGTTGCTTCATGTGGACTTTAGTCTAGCTCCAGTGAAAACTTAAAGGAAATGTTTCTGTAACTAATGTATGAGTGGCTTGACATCGCACCCTAATCAGATTGTTTGATGGGCAAAGTTGTTTGATACGATTCATAATGATGGAGCAATTATTTTAACAACTAGCGGAACAAGTTGAAGGAATAGAAGAAGCTAAAAAAGGTAGCAAAAGAAACACTAAGTACTCTAAGAGTTTTTCTCTTAGAGCTCTGACCAGTACTTGTCTTGGCGCAAGTCGAAAATGAGATATGACCTATTCAATACTGGAAAGTCTAAGCAGGACCACAACTTTTTCACACTTAACCTTTTGAAGGACGAAGGTTGTCCACATTTTTAAAACTGAGCCCTTTGCACAAATTTACCACTGCAATGACGATTGGGGTTAGCTGCGTAACGCTGTATTGCTGCTGAAAATCCACTTTCTTCTTCATTTTGTAGCTAGGAGGTTAATGTACTCGCGTACTGTCTCAAAGGTAGCTTCTTTTAAGTATAGTTTCTTCGAATCTGGTTTCAGAATTGCGGATGAGGCTAGTTGAAGTCACATGCCCATGAACCATGCCCGATAATGCGCAAATGAATCATATCTACAATATACATGCATCATCTGTTCAAATGGCAGACACAATCGGAAGGTTAATGCGCGTTTTGCACTGAAATCACGCAAAAATCGATGTTTAAGGGGAGTTAACCCGCATTCTACTTTGCTTGACTGTCTCAGATTATTCGATCGCTAGGTTTGATTTCGCTGCGCTATGAAAAATGATCGATTTTGCTCAGCAAGCAAAATTTAAATGTGAAGATCGGAACCGCGCCGAGTTGTCAAACCATATGTGCTGTGTCCTGAACGAGAATAGAGGATCTCATGTTTAATTCAGCTTTCTGCAGTAAAACTCATTTTTGGAACTTTGGCTTAGAGATAAGTATTAGGAGAATCAGAACGAGCCATAAGTTCAGGGTTGGGAGGGATGGCATTTTTTGGTTCGTCAAAGAAGTACTTCGAGAGGAATTTATCTACAGTGAAAATCTTGAAACTTTTCAAAATTTTCAATACAGGCAATGATTTTCATTTTATCAGAATTATATTTCCTTTCAGAGGATCGTTTGGCGCTGTAAGACGGGCTACATTTATGATGGCAGACAAGAGAATTCGAGCGGCGGTTAAAATGCTAAGCGACTACCAAACCGACTCTGACAAAGAGGAAATCGAGAATGAGGTGTATAAATGCATCATTTTAACTTCTGAAAGTTTCAGTTATTTTTCTGTTTATGCACTTGCGTCACAGATTACTGCGCATTATCTCCGTACAAGTGTAGAGGTGAGAGTTATGAGGAAAGTGATGGGCAGTCAGCTGCTTCCCTGTTCGTCCTTGGAATAAAACTGCGTGGGCAAGAATATGCAGTGGGCATGGCTCAAACTGCTATAAGCGTAAGTTTTTTTTAGTATTTTCTGCAAAACGTTCTTTCTACTGATGGTCGTTTTTCATCTGTCTTGTTGTTGTTATCTTGAAGGTCATTGATCTGCTTAGTGATGTCGATTTAGATACGAATATTGCGTCAGATTGTTCATAAAAACATTATCGGAATGTATGGTTGTTTCAAAAGCACGACTGGCGATCCAGGAATTGGAATTGTTCTCGAGCTGATGCCGTGCTCACTCAATGATCGTTAGTTTCGGTTCTTCATTTCAGTCAATCGCCACTTTGTTCTAGAATTTGGTTACATCTAACAGAGTAGAAATGACGGAATAATTGAGAATGAAGATAAGAAGATTAGAAATGAAGATTCAGCTTCAAGTAGATAATTCTCAAGTAAATTTTTCATTTGGGAGACGATTCATTACGGCAGTGAAGAGGAGTGAAAAGATACGAGAGGATGAATGATAAATTCAACTGTTGCATGACTCCAAAGTTTTTTTTTGCAACCAGTATTGGCAGTCGCTGCAAAATGGAGTATAATATGACATCAGCATGCAATAGGATGGAATGTGAAATGTGTTGAAAGTAGTGAAATGATCGCATCGATTCGCTCGCAATGCGTTTGTGATTGACGAGGTGAGAATGCTCGATAATGGGGGGAAATGCTAGCCGATGCATCGTTGTATAGAATAAAATGTGCAACTTGTTTCCCGTATTTTGATAAAAAAACACCAGTAACGGATCTCTAACTCGAATCGGCGTCCAGTGCACCTCATAGCTAATTAAAATTGTTTTTATAGACATTTTTGGTGTTTCATTTCCACTTTTAAGAATTTGATTCGATTCACGCGACCTGTTTACATTACGCAGTGCTTAACGCAGTCAAAGAATAGATTCTAATATACGTATGAAGCAAAGTTGAAGGTAATTTTTAGGCCTCAAGTATGAAACTCTATATGAGAATATAGCAAAGATGGCCAACGAATGTAAAAATTCTCATAAAATTTCCAAGCAGTGTTTGCAGACACCAACATTAACTATAAGATATCGTATTGCTTCGTGAAGATGTTGGTCCACGTTGTTGTGGTACAATGCAAATCTCTTCAAAACGTGAATATCTATGAGAACAGCGATGCTTAAAAAGGCGACAGCTGTGAATTATTGTTGAAAAATTAATGCACCATGACAGGCGTCACATTTAGTCAGTTTCACCTGCTGTGTTGAAACATCGTCGAATTCGTTCGCAATATATCAACGTTTTTTTCTCAGCAACCGATGTCAGTTCCTTAATGATGTTATTTTCGCTCTAGTGTGTCCTTTGATCAGATTATGCTCAATTTCAGTTTTATATCGATTTACTTATGTCCAATACAAATGCTCACAGGCTCTCGATTGGATGCTACAGTGTTCTTTCGCTGTCGCTTATCTGCATGAGCGCGGCACGGTTCATCGTGACTTGAAGCCAGCAAAGTAAATATCCTTTATTTAGTTTCTATTAGTTTTTATTTGTTTATTTGCGCAATTTCCAATTGTACGCTTACGACTTCTATCAGCATATAAGGGCGAACTTATTTCATCTTCTAAGCGAGTTCTTTGGACTAAATTTGTCCTCATGAAGTTCTTTTATGTTGTTTGCCGATGAAAAGCAGTCACAATTCGCATCGAAATTATGAATATAAGAGGGAGCAAAAAAACTCCTTCAGTGAAAACAACTTTTTTCAAGAGGTGTTCTTGTTCTTGTGGATCGCTATGTAAGGATGAAAATAATTTCAGTCTAGTGCAAGCAAGCTTCCCAAAGCAGGGAAATAGTGGAATTACACCTCGCATGCAGACGAAGATTGTCCCTCACCAAAACAAATCGTAGTACTGTTATTGTTCATCGTTATATGTCCTCTTATTAAATACACCTTCACTGTATAAGCTATCTTGACCTATTACACTATATGCTTCATTCGTTGTTACCTCTGCAGAACATTTAGATAGTGAAACCGGTTCCACCGCCTAAATTCTTTGAAAAAGACGAGTAAATTATGTGGTTTTTTCCAGCATGCTTCTCGATCAAACCTTCCGTGTTCTGAAAGTATCCGATTTCGGGACTGCTCGATATCTGGGCACAAAGATGACTGTCTGCAAAGGGACAACTCAGTACATGGCACCTGAAGTTCTCTTTTCTTATCTGCTTCACAGTTATGTCGTATCCACTATGCAGACCTTAGTAAGCGGAGACCTAGTAACATTTCTGTCATTAGAGTGCCTGCTTCCAGTGTGATTGTTACATAAGCTGACTGTGTTCATTTTTATGGGACTACTCTATATTCTTGAAGTAGCACTGAACCCTCCTCTCATCGATGAAATTCAGCAACCATTTCATCCAATAAATATCGCTTAAATGTTGTGGACGAACTAAGCGTCCGAAGCTATTTTTAAGTATGCCTCAATTACTTCAATATGCGTTATTAATTAATGGTTTACGAAATAGGAGTCCGATAGACCTCAAATGCCGGTGCACAACTTGTAGTCCGTGGCAAAGAAATACGTAACTTTTGAGGCACAGGATTACCGCCTCTTCACTGAATGTAGTGGATTTACTATTTACTGTCAAAGACATTCAGTTGCATCATTGGATCTCGCGGAATAGACCGGAACCAAAAACTACAGAACATAGAAAATCGTTCAAAAGTCACTTGTTGAAGGTTATGGTCGGGAAGGAGTACGACGCTCGTTGTGACGTCTACAGTATCGGCGTTATTCTTGGTGAACTTGTGACGCGACGCAGGCCAGAAACTAGTCTTGGCACGAATGCCGCGCAAATTGTATACCGAGTAAGGCGAGAATGCATTTTTAAATGGCGATTAACCAAAGCAAGCAATAAATTGCATCTCTAAATTGAACATTGTGAAGCCACTGGTTTGTCTTGTTGAGAGTCGTTGTCATTTTTAAGTTAGTCAGTTCATTAATCGTATTTGAGTATAGTGCGAAACAAAGAGCTGCTGAAAATCAAGAGGACCATATTCCAATCCAGTGGAGGTAGTCTGAAGTCAGCAAAAACAGCGTTGAACTGGGGATATCCTACTTCCTCATTTATTGCAACGATCTCATCTTCGTCCACACGTTTTAGAGTCACGACAGCAAAAGGCTAAACATGCAGTAGAAATACTCGCAGGTGGTATGCAAATCCTTACTGAATTTTCACCTATTCTTATTTCCTCACCGAGTGATTACTTACATGTTATACGATATACATTCTGTTTCTGTAGATCTTCGCCGTAGCATATGCATAGTCCGTATATTGACTCCAACTTCTAAACAGAGCTAACTTTTCTCGAGATCTTTACAGCGTCAAATTTGCAATTAAAATTTATTATTGCTTTATCTATTACGAAGAGATTATGGAGTTGGAGAGAAAGGGTAAAGAGAAAAATACCTCTGTAGAAATGACTAAACTGGATCACTTAATAGAGGCACAGAGAATGCTTAATAAGAGCTGTCTTCATTCCATTTGTGAGTATGTATGCTGCTTTCTCATAGTTTGCCTTCGTAAACGTGGATTTGTTTTATTTCTGCCTAGAGTGATAAGCATAGCATGAGAAACGATGCGGGATTATATTAAGCGGTTAATGCCGCTATCATTTTTAAGAGCCAAGTATTTCAGGTGCCAAGGGGTGCTAGACCGAACATCTCAAGCGCATGCTGCTCAGATATTTCGAAGTTGATAAACAAGTAAGTGAAAACGAATTCATAACTCAATGTTGGAGATAATGAGAAGGCAACCAAACGTATGTGTTCATTGATGGGAATGGTTGTTGACATTTTTACAGTTCAGTTTTTGCCAGTCAACTAGAAATGGTTAAAGAGAAATTGCCATCTTGCAAAGATGATTAAAATCACTTACTAACTTAAGAATTGTTCTTTTTTTCGGATTAATTATTGTGTTGTTTCATTATTGTTCCTTATAGTGAATAATGTGTTATTGGAAAACCGAGCATAGTATATATTACTGTGATGAATTACGGCAGCATTTTCGATTCTTCTCTCTCCTCACACTTGATCTGCAAGGCATTTGAGGCTCTTAGTTGAGAAGTAGCAGTTTGATTGTGGAGTACAAGAGTAGAAATTGAAAGACTGCAGTGAGGTGGAAAAGCAAGGAGGAAAGGACGAAGCTAGTTAGCATGCCCCTTTTTTGTTTGAACTATTCCCAAAATCCCCCTGAAATAACGCTTCTCGACACTTTCATTCTTGTTCTTGCCTGTAATCCATCAGTATGTTTGAAAGCTGCGGATATTCCAACTAACGCTATCTTCGGAAGTTTTCTGAGAAGGCTGTTTTCCAGATATTATTTTAGATGTTGGCTGAAGGATGCGAAAGGTCGTCCGCATGTTCGGAGCATTTGCGAGAGTCTTCAGCTTATGCTTGGGGTCAGTTGTGTTGCCCGTGAATATGAAATGAAGCTGTCTCAGCTCCTTGTATAATTTCAGTGATACGTTCATGGAAGCAGTATCAGCCTATTAATTTTTAGAAATTTGCGGATGTAAATCTTTGAAGTTGTTTAATGGTGGCATAAAAAATGTCACGATTGGTTAGCTAGAAAATGCTTTCTGGCTTTTTAAATGAGGGGACGTAAATTCCCTCAAGTTTATGAGCTCTAAAATGCGGTTAACCGTAAGCGGCGCTAGACGCGCACTCTCCTGCAGAAAACTTTTGCTTTAATTACCTGGAACAAGGCCTCAGCATGAATGGCCTATTCGAGTTTCACAGATTAAGCTGCACGAAACATTAGCAGAAGAATAGAAATCAGTCGTAAGGTTTTCCTGGTGGCATTCGTTATATTTTGCAAATCAACAGTAGGTGAAAGGGCACAAGGAAGTAAAAGCATTCGTACCATATCAGAGCAAGCATAGAATCATATAAACAGCGCCTTTTATTGGTACCATAGTTTAAAGAAGGGTTTCGTAAATCGAGCTGAAAAAAATCTAAGTGCGGCAGTCACAAATAATGTATGATACATTTCAAAACAAGCCGAAAGTCGTCGATTGATTTCTGCTCTCAACAAGATCACACCAGTCTCAGCTCATTGTTTCAACCTTTTCAGTTTCACCCAGTGGCGGGTGACGAAGTTCTTCGTCCACTACTCGCATTAGCGTTATCTGATTAAATTATTCATACAGCACTCGTCTATTGCATAGTCCAGTAATGATGCGTTGGGCAGAGTGAAGAATCTGCTAAATTACTTCATTTCCTGCTTTTTATGAAAGTAGGAAAACATTTCCCATTTCCTACTTCCTACTAGTCATTTCCTCCGATTTTAGGCACATCGATAAGTTCAAAAAATGCTCAATTGAGCTTTGGAACTGTTTAGCCAGACGATGAGAACTAACATTGGGAATAGTCAATGAGCTCATAAATTTTCTACTGCAATTTTCTTTCAAATGGAACTGCTTGTAGATAACAGCTATGAAATGACTTTGCAGCTGAGGAGAGAGCACCCAAAAAGCAGTCACTTCATCTTGGCAGTGGACGAAATCCACTTTAAAACAAGGCTCGTTACAATTTATGCTATTCTGTTTCTCTTCATCTAAACTGATTGTGCAGTAGCTTTAACGAAACGCTTGGATAAAGCAGCAGGCATAAAAAAATGAGAGATTTTTTAAGGTAAGAGAGAGAGTGGCGGAAGGTGGAGGATGGGTGGACGTGGGAAGTTGAAAAATGAATAGAAAGTTCAGAGGAAAGTTTTTGGCAAATAAGGATCTCCTAGTACTGCAAAATGCTTTTGACGCTGTTGATGAGTCAGTGTGGTTACTGATATGGCCGCAATTCAATCAGACAACAACAAATGAACTGTAAATGCATCTTTCGATACCAATGAAGAGCAGCCTCGAGTATTAGACGTAGCGAGAGTTTCACATCGAGCTATATTCACACTTTCTGTGACATTCGATGCAAATTTTCAGCGCATTCGAAGAAGTCGACAACATCAAGGTTCGTTGCTCAACAACTTTCAGCTCACAGTTATCCACTGTTAAATTACTCGTAGTTTAATCATATACATGAATTATTATTTTCTTTTGCATCTTCTGTAAATATCGATTTTTCGTAGTGCTTACGATTGTTCCGTTTATTAATATTGCTCCGAAATTTGAGATAAAGGATGTACGATAAAAATGTGCTGCACAAAAAGCGCCGAATGGTTCTTTAGTTAGCGTGAAGAAAAAGGACTGTCCTGTAAAGGTAAGTTTTATAACCTGAAACTGATCGATTGAATCGAACTTTTGTTTGTTTTTCCCTTTGTTAGTTGTCAATTTGTTCAATTTCTTATGACGAGAAATTTGCAAACCGAACCTTACTTTATCGCTCTCTGCTGCAAAACTAGTTCTCTCCTTCTTCACCTTTTCGCTAAAGATCTCTTCAACGTTAAAGCTTGCTTCTGCGCTATTTCATCCCAAGCTGAACGCGTTCTAGAGAAAGTATGTGCACATTGGAGTGAGGTGTCGGATCTGTAATAAGACAATACGAGGTCTGCGGTTCAGATGCACGAGTTGCGAGGATTACGATATGTGCGAGATTTGCCACAGTGGTGGAAGGCACAATGAGCATATTTGCTTCCGATTTGACCGCCCTTATAGAGTTAGTCAGCACCAACTGTATCTGGGTTTATATCTTTTTTCCTCATCTATAAGTGAAGTGAGTGAAAATTCCTCCATCAGCAGCCTCGTGGTGTTATTAGAGGAAACTCGCAAAGAAATGTGCTACCTTTGTCAGAAGGTTGAGCGTGTTCATTAGCTGTCATTTCGCTGAATGTATGCCTTTATTGATGTAGTGTTTGATTAATTATTTTGCAGTCGCAACATAAAATAATTACATTGCAATGGTTACTACATCGGAGACACTGTATTCACGATTGAAGTTAACCTAGTAGACTAGATGTTTTGCAGGATGAGCCTCGATATACCGATGAGGAAATCCTCACGATGGAAAGGCTAACTATTGTGTTGAAGAACGGCAGAGAACTAATCCTAACATGTGCCATGGTATAGCGCGGTTCATTTGATTGTCATGATAAAATAGTGTAAATATTATTCAGTCATCGAAGTTTGTTGTGCTGTAGGCTTCTGAAGCAGCATTAAATGGCCGGAACGCTGCATATTGGTAATATCATTTCATCTCTGTTTTCCGCATCTCACGACGACTGTAGCAGGGGAATTTTAGCCATTATGTGGGGTGAAAAAAATGCATCTCCTCCAGGAGACAGCTATTAAATTAATGCAGCGACATGATTAGTTATATACAATCTTTGCGTACCGTGTATCTTTTTAGATCATTGAATCGTTTCCGTACGAAAATCTATCATGTGTGGTAATCAGGCGATAATTTCGAAAGGAAAGGAAACTTGCGTAGCAAAAATAGATCAGAATCACTGAATATTTTCATTTATGCTGACATCACTGCGTTACCACGAGAAAAAAGCCTCTGCAAGCTGCAAGATGCATTCTTATAGGGCAAACGACCGCATCATTTCCTGCTCAATTTTGCCACTGAGCAACACTTGATTGCGCTCATAGAAGGCGATTCAACCATCGAACAAATTTCAGAAGGTATTTCTATCTATTGTATCGTTTAATTCCCTTTCCACATTACCAAATTTACTGGCCCATATATAGTTCGAACCACATGAGGCCAAATGTAGTGGTTGCTGGTGTTGTGCCCTGTTCGACATAACGTTAATCTTCAAATTCTTCCGTTTTTCTTTTTTTTCAGATGACCACTTTGGCGCCTACTACTCAGATAAAAAGCAACGTCTTGATGTTGTTATGAGGGATATGAAGACCGCAGCTTACGCAATTAGCTTCATCCTTCAGGCGCTCGATTTCAAGCAAGTTGTCGTCGTTTCAGCAGGTGTTTTTTTCTTCATGAGAAACTCATTCTATGCTCTTTAGAGATGATTTTTTTCTATTCCTTTGACTAGGTGCGGAAAGTGGACTTTTTGGTTCCGCAGTCCAAGTAGATTTCGTTGTGACTATTCATAGCACCACAACTGGACGGTTAAACGAGCTTAATATGGATATGAATGACATCAAATGTTCTGATTACGTAACAAAGGCATAAGCAGGCAAACGGCCCGTTTTCTGCGCTGCAGGTTGTCCTGCGATCCTACGTCCGTAAGATTTATGTGATTAGGTTTCGTGTTTTTTGTGGCCTCGTTCCTTAGTTTTGCAATTTCCGACGGCCCAGTTTACGCAGCGAATTCAGAAGTGATGTCGGCTAGAACATTTCAGAGGAAAATGTGCAACAAATTGTTGAAGGCATTCTTAAAACGATTATATTTTTATCGATTACTGAAGATTTTCGCAAGATCGAGGTATTCACCTTTGCACTTATTTCAACTTATTGTGTTAATCTTTCTTCGTTTCAAATCTCATCGAAAACGTTTTGAATATAAGAGATCTAATTTAAATGAAAAAAAATTACAAGAACATGTTGTCCATTAAGAAATATCCGTGCACCTATCCAGTAGTGATACGAGAAATATGGCATCTAATACCCTCAATGCTGCATTAGGTTCCTCGACTGCCTAGGACATACATTTATGAGAGCTTTTTCATCCCAAGATTGAAATTTATTATAGTAAGCGCGTTTTATAGCGAGTAGATCCAAAGCAAGAATCGATGATACGACAAGATGCACTGATGACCGTGGAATGGAGTATTATTTAGATGGAAATTTCACAATTCTTTAGATGAATCACTTATTCATGGAAGAAGCAGATGAAATCTCTTTCCTGGTTCTTTTCGTCATGTCGCCTCAACTATGAGGCCTTTTTCTCAGGCTAGGCTCCAGCTGTTCACAGCAATTACCTACATTACTCTTTAGATTTTGTAGCGTTGTTTGATTGCAGCATCTGATATTCTACTCGAGTAATTCCGGAGACCTCAAGGCTATGAGACGAGCAGTTGAGGCAACACTGTTTCTGAAGGAGAAACACTAAATAACTTTTCGTCAAAGTTGATTGACGATCTCATAGAGTCATTTAAAGGAGTTTCTGCTGCCACTCGTTGTCCGACTACCCAACTTTGCTATTACACTCCTTGATATGTGCACGTTTACCTGCACGTATGGTTTCGAACTTGAATGTTCATCAATGTATTTATCTCTGATGCCAGCTGCTCTGTTACTCTTAGCGGTATGAGCAGCTTACTGATGAAAAATACCACAACTGGTGGCTTTTTGGCGCAGCAACGAGCTAAAAGTGGAAGTCTGCCAACATGAGGACAGTGTGGCTCCACCCAATCAAGTTGACTCTATAAATGCAGTAGCTCTCCACATCTACAAACTTTGTCCTATGCGATCGCTGTTGGCCTAAATCTAACGGAATGCTGCATTTACACACATAGAGTTCTCCCATTCGAAGGTTTTTTCTTGGGAAACATCAGTAACGAAATTAAGTAATCAGTAATCGCTGGATTTGCGAGCCCATTATGCTGTTTTGTGAAATATAATCCTCTTCATGTGTACAAATAAAAGAGCAGTTATGATGATCATTTATGAAGACCGACAAGCAGATATGCGCATCCCCTCACAGGCGCATTAAAATGAGGCACTGAGCTATACGAGTCAAAAATCAACGATCGGGATGATTTTAAGGTGGTGTCATTCAGTTTCACCATCTGGTCTACTTGGTATACGTTTACATATGCATGCGACGATATTGCCAAAATGAAAACGCAGTTCTCCACGTTGGGAGATCACGCTTTCCTCGGAAGAGGCGACCGGAAGGAATTCGAGCTGTAATCGATCCGCTAAATGGCGAATTCGTTTCATTATCTAAAGTGCAGTGGGATTCGACATTTTTACTTAGCGCTTTGTTATCAAAAAATGTAACAACATCGAAATATTCAGTTCATTAACATGGAGTTTACGAATAAGAAATGCTGTCGCTTCACATAACACAAGTTTGTGTTAGGTGCATTTTGCTGCAAACTTTAGCATCGCAAAAAGGCGGATCTATTACAGTGGTCGATCTATCAGCACCTTCCCAGGTGATTAAGCTACTTATTCTAAAAACAGGCGCGTTGCATTCTCGTAGTAACATCTGGAGTCTACGCTACTGTGACGTTTGATTTATTCTCCATATGGGATCTTCCTCTACCTTTGAAGAGCGATTATGTATAAGCGGCACCTTGAACACGCTTCCTCATTCTTCTCCCCTTCCCTCCCCACCGTTTTCAATGTCGGATATACTGCGTTGGAAGTAAGGCCACAGTATTCATATCTGAATGCACATTGTAACCATTTTTACAATTTTAAATCATGAAAGCATCGTTGGGCAAATACTGTTATCATGAGCACAATTTGAAAATCAAGCACGTAGTGGAAAGTCAAGAAATCCATAAACATACTTAGGATAAGCGCAGAAATGTGGATCCCTTTTTACAAACCAAAAGTGAATTGCAAGAGAAACAAAACACAAAAATGAACACATCAATGCACACTTCGTTTAGTTTGCTGAAGAAAACAGCATACTTTTCATATCTCTCATTTCAGGTGCAATTCAGTTGACCTATCGAATTAATGAAAGAAAAAATGAAAGACATTTTAGAGCAATAGATGATGCCCTGTTTTGGAAAAGGAAGTTCAGTGAACCTATTTCCCTAAGTTGCAGTCCTTTAACAGGAACTTCGGTGGAGGCTGTTATTTCAATTGCTGCCATTTGAATATTCTGACGCTGTCCACTAAGTATCTCCAAAAAAAGCCGAAATTCAACTGCTCCATCCCAAGTGCAAAATTTTTCTCACAGTTGCTGGACCTAGCCAGTGTCCGTTAATTCCAATAGTCCAATACATCATCGGCAATATGTATCGCTTTAGCAAATAAGCTGTATACAACGGCCTTCCCTGGTCGTATGGGAGCGTTTCCAATGGCCCTTCAGGAGTGAATTCGGCAAGAACAACACGATTGAACGAGACGATTAAAGGACACGATGAGTATCCGTTATACTGCAAAACAGTATTGCTGTATAAGGCGAAGCCTGAATTCGTCTATGTTGTCCGTTTTCAATGTTCTAAACATATATTGCATAGTGCAGGAGCACACAGGTGAAACAGGTGCATATCACACGAATACAATACGAAAAAAGAGACTACTGAAAACGACGGAATTCACTTAAAAGAATTTACGGTCATAGTCTTTTTCACTGAAGATGATTATATAAATGCATTTCACTACTACTCACCTGCAAGCAAAAACAAATCAGGGATAGGTCTATGAAACATTATCCACGCTGTACAAGGGTACTAATATTTAGAGGGAATGTAACCACAATGACTAAAATTGCACAGCTGGTTTGTTTCCATAGCAGACCCTGCCTCAGAATAAAGCTGAAAGTTGGAATGAGCATACCTGACCTTCGAGCTTTTTTCCACTTAAGAAAGCTGGAATATTCTTGTCCAAAACCCTCATTTGGCTGACTGAAATGATCACTGACGTATTAAAGAAATTCCATTTCATCATTACGTATAGCACCAATCACATCGGTTCTTCTATGCTGATGCAGTCCTTTCTCTAGCCGATCATGCAACATTAGAAACTGCTGCCTATAATGTAGTTTGTTTTTCTACGAGAGGGATTAAAAATGTTACTTTTCAGCTAACAAAAGCGCCAAGAATGAAAAGCCATTGTGAAGTATTCGTGTTGCAATACTGTTGAAATACTCGCTGGCAAACGCCAAATTAAAAATTGCATAGATAAAAGCGCATACAGTTGAATAACACTTTCCTAATTCGCTTGGGAATATACAAATTCAAGTACAATGAAATTCGATGTGGGAATAGTTACGAGTGAAAGCCAGTGTGCATCGGAAACCGAGGATATGAAAGTAACAAAAAAGGTAACCGTACAGACTGCTGCCGACGTCTTCTTGTTTGTTGTGCCAAGACAATCACCAATCCCAAAAATGTTGTCGAATTTAGTCGACTGAAGAGTTGCTGCGTCTACTGCAAGCCAGCCATTGGCGTTCAATAACTCAGGGCACTCCCGAATTGGCTTCACCGGTGAACACGGAGGCGCCACATGTAGCAGATCGTACTGCAATCGAATTTCACCTTGCAGACGCAAGGCGTTAGGAGACCTATTTTAAGTAAACGATGACACGGCACCAAGACTTTGAGGAAGATTTTTGTACTTTTTGTGCTTATTCGTCTTAAATAATCTACTCCAAGTACAAGTCCAATGTATGGATGAGAGGACGCACTTAAATGTTTACGCCGTCCTGAAAAAGAGACAAAGAATGTGTAAATCCAGAAAAGTAAAGAAACTTGACCTAACGAACCGAATTCGAATAGAAGGTTCTGTTAAATGAAGCAGCAGCCCCCCCGTACATTGTTGAGGTCCTTCTAGGACGTTCTGTGCATACTTCTCTAATTTTGATGCCGTATAAGAAATCCGAATGAGAAAAGATAATAGAAAAAATGAGTCCATCAAATGCGAATGTCCCTTTGATTTGAAGTGTAACAAAACCAAACAATATTAAAAAAGACAATAGGTAATTTTACCGTCATGATGGAATTCAGCTAGCTGTACAAGCCATGAGCTCATGATCTGTTTTTCAACGATGAGAACAAAGAGTGAGCTCAAAGAGCGTCCAAAACCATCCATCAAAGTTTTTATGGAAGTACAGTGAAGCAATGAATGAACAAAACAAAAAATTGCCAGCCCACTACATTCTTCTTATCTGTCGCTCTCCTCAAACGTCTCAACACTGCAAAACGTTCAGCAAAGTAATCGACGTTTTAAAGATATCGATCGTGTCACTTTGTAGACACGTCGATCGCTTCGATCGTTCTTTGAACAACAGAGAGCAACATGAAGAAGCGAACATCACTTACTCTTTGAACCACAGTTTTCCCACTTGGCGTCGACTGTTCGGTGAGTATATCGAAAACGGCTTCCTTCTTTATAGGATCAATACTTTTTAGGCTGCGTCTAAAGCTTACAGTGATGTGTTTCTGCTTAGCGATTTCGTTGAGTGTTTTTGCGTATTTCGGCACATCAAATATATCGGGCAAATACGTGTTGTAGAATAGCTTTATATTTTCACGTACTCCACGCTGCAACAACCTCACTTCATTCGTGCGGCAACTTCAGAAAAGTCAGGTGAGAAGCACGGCGTTAATTTCGAAACTAGTGGATGGTCCTCCCCATCTGCAGTTGAGTGCATTAATGCATAGGAAAAACGCAATTCGAAAAACTTCAGCAGTATTTCAACTGATTCCGAGTAGAACGGTCGCGACATAATACTTGGCGAATTCCTCGCCTACTTTGCTTTATTAGGATGATTTTTTTAGAATATCTTACGTCACAGCACTCATGTCATATGAAGACGGATTGTGATCACCGCTCTAGGCTTGCAAAAATGTGACAGCCAACGATTTTAGAGTTCCTCCATATTCCTTCCAAGATCATGCACCAACGGTGCACATTATCCACTACAAGAGGAGCATTTTTTTGGATTGAAATATATTGCTATTGCATGAGGAGAAACGGTGAAAGCAACAACGATCAAGGAAGTCACCTGTTTGAAAATTTCATCTGCAAGGTAGCAGATTTTCTGACCAGCACCAGAACATTTGATCGGTGTGTTGGGTAATGTGAAAACAGCGTTGCCTTGGCTCAGCGTTTGTAGCTCACGATAGGTTTTCTCGGCGAGATCGTGTCGATAAATGCTACAAATGCCAGGCAAATGCAACGATTCCGATAGTCCTTCGACCTGAATGCATCGTCACTAAAGTCTACGTTATGAATCACGCATGCCAACCGATGCGACTATGCAGATGGCACGTGCTAGCAAAAAAAAAAAAAAACGAAATGTTCAAAGCAGAGCTCATAGAGACATACGAACGGTGTCGTTTAATGCCTTCCATTTAAAAGATGACACTAGTCACTGCTCATGAAACTATCCCTTTGAAATTTTGATGGACTACCGCCTATTTTCACCGTCATAGGGCTAAGGAGTTTGCAATGAAATTTTGACGCATACTCATCTAAAGTGAGGTTACCAGATCTTGAAACGGGGAGAAAACTCAGAATTGGACGAAAGGGACAACCTGAAGACTTACCATGTCAAACCGGATGTCGAGGCCTAATGCAGCAATCAGCAGGTCATAATTGATTTCAGAACCATCACTAAAGAAACGAATCATGAATGAGAACAAAATGTTCTTAAACGGAATGCGCATAAGATGGTCTAGGAGGCTATTTTCGTTCAAGTTGGTAACTGCGGATAAGTTGGTGGATATTTCATTGTGCCAAAAAACCTCAGTATAGAATATTTGAAAAAAAGGAACAATAGATGTCTCTGTAGAGGCGAAATAACGATACACTTATGAGACATCTGTGAGCGGAAAATTGAAACCGAATGAGGATGCACTAAATAGAAAAGGCAGAGTTTCTTTTGAACTAGCATCAGCAGCGTGAAATATAAATGCGGACGGAATGAACAATATCAAAAGCAGTCATCTGAAATACTTATTCTATGAAAATGTCATTAAGATAGGATCGAGTACTGACAGAACCGTGGAGTCAAAACGTTAACAGTGTAAAATTTAATCCATTTTTTCGATATTAATTATAAGTATCTCAGCATTCGGATTTCTTAAAACCATCGTAAGGTCGGATGCCTGTCAGACGTGAACTTCACTGTTTAACAACTTCAAAAAGTCACGAACGCTGTGAACAAGAATATGAAAATACCCACGAACTTACTCCAGTATCACTGAGTTGTTTTTCGGATGCAATTCAGCGACCGATTTTTTTAACCATACATTATCCTTATGCAGAACGCTGGCCATCGGCTTCACACACTGGCTAAGTTTCTTAAGGCCACCACCGATAAGTGTGAAACCAGGCTGATAATAGTGTTGCTGAAAATATTCCGCACATTTACTGTTCATCTGTATGGTAAACAACGTTAAGCAGCTGCCAAAACTCCTAATCGACGGATGACAAATGTGCGTCTCTGGGCAATGGAATTTTCAAAACCAGTATTTGATGAAATATAAATAGGACTCAACTCAGGAACTGTGTTATGTTTTTTAACTGATTTGCTCATCCCGCTTCCAAAAATACCTCTTAACTCATGATCATATACAATTGTAGTAGACCCACGCTTGTGCAGATTCTGTTAAAAAGACAAGATATCGCTCACATCAGCTGGCTCCACAACAGCAAGCTGACCCTTGGGGACTAGATTTCTGAAGCGATGGGAAACTGCGCAGCCACCATTTCCTCCTCCCAGTACGAGTATCCGATAATGTGCTCTGGCTGAAATAAAGCACTCGTCTTCAGCGGCAAACGCCTGTGCTCATCTTTCCCAAAGAAATTGATAATGTCAATTTTCTGAGAACTGAATGACGATTGAAAACTTCCCTGAATTTAGGTGAATTTAAGAAACACCGTTGAAGGAAGTGGTGAATGATATGGTGCATGCAAACTTTCGGGAACTGTGATGAAATTTTTTCTATTGGCGTTCTGGATGCCTCCGATCCTTCATTTTTCAGATCGCTAACGATTATTTCGAACACTCTGGAAGTTTTAGCGCCTCCAGTACTTTGACGATATGCGCATTATGCATTAACTTTCTATACCTTCTATCTGAAATATCAGTTGAACAACGCAAATTTGAGGGACCAAATTAAGCAGTACGGTCACGGAAGGACAAGCTGTCGCCGGACATAATTTATGTTTCTTACTCTTTGTAAATGTTTTCAGTTTTTAGATGAAAGCTCTCGCTGTGCTCGCGGATAGACAGTTAGTTAAGTGAAGATTGAAGCAGAATTTCTTGAAGAGTAAAGCCAGTAAAGGAGACAAGAGTGGATAATTATTGATCATTGCCTCGGCCTTTAAACCGCGAAAAAAAAGTTCTCATATGAAGACAGAGAATCCTCCTGCGAACTTGGCTGGCAGCATGATAGGGATAACATCTCGAAAACGAAGAGGATGCCGATATTTGTAGCATGTGTGGTTCACTTTCAACTTGGTGAACAAACAAACAGAAACCTGATCTAAGTGTAGTCAGTCGCATGATGCTTCGATGAACGTTTTCAGCAGACGCGAATGTTTAAATGCTCCACTGTAAGGAAAACACGTTTACGGAAAATACAACATACTCATAGCAACATCAGTGTTGTCACCGAGCATAAAATAATAGCTACAAAGAATCCATGCTTGATGCTCTGCTTTAGAGATGATATCACTAGATAGACGCCTGATTTGTTCCTAATGAAAAACAACATGGCGATCGACATCAGAGGCGCAAGAATTGAAAAAAAAAAGAAAGAACTATGCCAGCAACAAACAGCTCCATAAAAGATATTGCCAATGCAAGTAAAAAGCACGCAGCCAGATGCTAACAAAACCGAGCAAAACGATAAGAAAATAACAAAGAATAACGAGAAGAGATCTTCCAAATATCTCAAAGAACTGCTTTGTTCAGTTCGCAACAGAGCAAAACTTCTGAAATTGACTACTGAACAGAGAAATGTTCGCTCAATAAGGCACGACGTGAACACTCGGTTTGAGCAAAACAGTCAATAAGACTTTATACGTTACCTACAATTGCATGTGAGAGTCGTAGTTGGTCAAATTGCGCACAAACCAAAGACCGGAAATAACGTGAAGCAGCAGCTGTAAACTCGGCAATAGGCGGTGCTCTCTTCAGTTTCTAACCCACAGCGATGACGTCATCAACGCGACGGAACATATCCACACAAGCGCTCCGATAGCAGAACTGTGAAGCCACTTGAACGTTAGCCTTGTTGGCTCGTATATTTCAGCTCTGCTCTCGCGTTCTACAGAATTGATTATAACCGATATTGACGCTGGTATGCTCTCTGGATCAATGATTATTTTGTCAGAATTTGTGGTTTCTAAGTACGACTAATCGAAACAAACTTTGCACTCCGTATGCTAGTGAAATTTGGGGTGTAAATATGTCTGCATATTTCCTTGTTTGTTGTGCGCCTATTTCACTGATATGTGCCCCTCGGACATGTAGGTGGTTTGACGTTTGATGCCTTGGGAACGTTGTCGCATAAATCGTTTGCTCAAGAAGCCCATTTGATTGGAATAAAAGAAACGCAATTAATTTCTTCCTTTTTTCTACAAGCTTCATTCTTCCGAGCTAGTGAACGCACTACCTGAATCATCGAAGAACTTCAGAAATTTGAAATGAAAATCAGCATCCAAATTAATCATTATTTCTATCAATTGCCTAATAAGAACGAATGTCACATAATTTGAAATTTCTTCATAACTTCTGCGCCCCTTAAATTAGAACAGAGTTCATCACCTCAAATTCTCTCAAGGGAAGATTATCTGCTGTAGCAAAAATAAAGAAGCATTCATTTCAGTTGGACGATTCGTCATAGACATATTTCAGCTAAAAATAAGCGCAACATTTTAAAGCTTAGTTGAGGTACGATTCACTGCACATCATTCTGAGTCTAGCTTACCTTCTATTCTTTCTTGATTTTCTTACTTCTGACATTTGAGGGTCAATTTCATAGCACTTTAGAACTGCACTTTTCCCTTCATGTTTTCCTAAGTTTCAGTACTGGCACATGACTTTCTGTCCACATAATATAATAATACGTTCCCATCATTTGTTCCTTTGGGCGATGATCTTGAAGTGGGAACTGCTTTATTAATTCTAGAAGTGAAAGCTTATAAAGGTTTCGATTCCGTTTCTGGAAAACATCGTGAGTCTGTTGCGAATTGTCGAGAAATATGGCTGTTTTTCGTTGATATTATCGATGAGAATTTCACCGAAATGGTGAGTTTCAATAACGCAATATAAGTGAGATATTGCATTGGGCAGCAAGAATATTTTATTCAGAAGAATTTAGTCGAAATCAAAAACTCCGAATTTGTATCAAAAGTGCAATTTTAGTTTCTCCGCACTGCTCTGGAATGGCCATTAAATTGCTATTACTCTCTTCCTTGACCAGCTCTTAAGCACGCCGAATATTTTAAATCACAGTGCAGTTACAATAAAACGTATGAGGGTTGCTACGGTGTTCACAGAGGAATATTGATGATTTGTTGCTGCTGTTTCTTCTTCTCGTCAAGCCAGTATGTGATGAGAACTCCTTTACCCTGAAATAAATCTCTCTTCTTGGAAGAACTATTTTCGGCCTATTTCCAATTTTCTAGGCGAACTGCAACTCATTCTTGAACAATACTGCTTCAGAGCATGTTGATCGCCTCATAAACCAACTCTTTCGATGAATAAATTAAGAAATTTCTGAAGGTTTTTAGAGTTAGAGAAAACTCGTAAATGAACCACATAACTTCAAATATGGAGAAAAATGCAGCTTGGGCTGTCATAAATGCGTAAAACATGAAGAGAACTAGCCTATTTTTCAGCAACTGCTATGAAATATGGAACAGTCCTATGAAAAAATTCGAAAGGCATTAAATTTCACACGCACATTTGCTTCGAGACTGCATATGGCACCATTTGAAACCGAAAAAATGTGAGCAAGCATTGGCGCCCAGCACTGAATCGTTTCATCTTGGAAGCAATCGATACAAGCTAACCGCAGCGACAAATACAGCACATGACTTTGAATGTATTCCCTGCTTTTTTAGAGGAACTTCATTTTCCTCAGCTCACTCTGTTGTAGTAATACTGCATATACTATAACAACATATGAAATGTAAGTTAATATGTTATCCATTTTACTAAAAAGCTTCAAGCCTTTTGGGTGCCCAAAGTTGTACTCGAATCTTCGACTACATGGGGGGTCTCCATATCACACTTCTCTCTCTTCGGGTTGCCGATTTTGCAGTTTTGAAAAATGTTCCTCAAAACTGAGGGATAGGGAATCTGCAGCGTTACTTCATTATACAGTACGCCAAGCCGCACAAGATTTCTTTCGGTCCTGTCGGATCGGTAGCATCCGGTCACATTAGGACAAGGAGTTTTCTTAAGCAGTGCGTCTCATTTCTTTCGCAGCATCTGCTGTTAAATTTAAGTCGTAGGTAACACAGTATTTTTTGATACCGTCTTCATCATTCGAAGAAACGATTGTGGAGGATGGTTACCTTCACTTCCACTTCTCCACGTTTCGTACATGAGAATTGTGGATAGAACTCGTTGAGAAGATCGCGAGCCTCTGTACTAATCTGAATCATGCCAGGTAGTCCTGTGCTTTCCATTCGTGACGCCTCATTCACATGAAAATAATTTTACATATTAGTATCGCATTCATTCCACCTTTAATTCATATTCATTCTTCTCGAAATGTGTTCAGAAGAAATTAGTGTGCTTTGCAAATGTTATTCTAGAGGTTGACAGCGTTTTTTTGTGTTCAAATTATGCAGTTAAGGCGTGCCGAATTTAATAGTTGATCAAGCAAAGAACTATGGAAGAAACCGCAGTTACAGTATCGCCGAAAAGACAGTATCGAGGTGCGGTGAGACCGACAACGCCTGCAGCGACCGAACCTGTGTGGAATCCCCATCGGCATTTGATTCTGTGGTCACGGCGATGTGGGATTTGGTAGTCTGCCAAATACTAAACACTCATAAATTCATACATTGCAGATTATCATCATTACATGGCCAAGTGAAATTGATTTCCGCATTGGTCAGCATAAGGAATTGTATAACGAACTTAATCGGCATGGGGGATCTGCAACGTGGAACAAGGGCACTATGCGCGCTTTTTTCCACGAGGCAGGGCTTCGTCTTTGAAAACATGCTTGCGGGATTATCGCCTGCTAGAAAATGTTATATGAACCAGTGTTACATTGCTAGCACTAGCCACACGGCTGGTGGATCGCATTCAAGGGACGATCGTGGACACAGTTTTTCATCCTGGCTAACGCTACGACTGACTGCCAAGGTGGTAGAATTTGGTGAATGTCGACGGCATTACGATAAAAACTAAACTCTTGTTGAGTGAAGTATATGAATAAAATTAAAAACGGGTATATCTATCGTAGATGTTAGATAATGATATTCACACCGACAACGTGGGATAATGATTCAATAGAAGTATGGGTTTTCTCGGTTTTCTGTGAGAAAAGAAGGAAGTTACTTCAAACAGCCCACCTCTCGCATTCCGAGCGCTACGTCTGCTACACGCATAATGTGGAGCGTCCCGTTTTCTTCTGGGATTCCAGATACCACCATGTAGGCATCTCCAATCGTTTCCACCTGACAACATTAACACTATTCGATCGGTGACAAGTAACTGCCTATTTCAATTCAACATGAATTATGCAATAAATAAATGAAAAAAATGCAGTTTCAAATGTTTAGCACATCGCATTATTTCACTGCGTTTTCGAAAAATCCATAACCTGAGACCACTATCCACTAATCACTTCATCATATCTGGCACTGAATGATGACTGTAGTCAAACAATAAACTGTTTCGCTAACCGAATTCACCTGAACATGGCGACTTCATAAGCGAGTGGAGTTGCGGTGGTGACTGCATTCTGATTTTAGGCACATACCGTTGATAATAACAAACTGTGATGCTGCACTCACTTTGTAAGCCCCATGGCGAGCAATGCATTCATCGAATCCGGTGTAAATACCATTTAGCATGTTCACGACTTCGAGCGGTGTTGAGGTGGAACAAAGCGAGGTGAAGCCGACAATGTCCGAGAAGAGAACTGTGGCGGATGTAAACAACTTAGGCGGCACTGGCCGACCAAGCTTCAGTTCATTCGCAACGTACCTGATTAATTCAGCAATGGTTTCACTTTTTATCAGCACCTTCATAAAAGATTCTTTCAGAGTCATGAAAGTTACTAGAGTGAGTCCCACTGCTAGGAGATTGAACTCATTAGAAAAGGAACTTTGTACCGTAACAATGATGGCAGTTGCTTCAGGTTTTAATGTTTTGAAAATCGTTACTAAAAGGTTGTCACAGATGGCATTTATTGATGGTGCAATCATTTTAATGCAGACAAGTTCGCAATATGTAGTTTAAATTGCTTTTCACTCCACCCATTTTAAGCTGGGATCTTAATTAACAGTGCGAGCAGCAAATGGTCTACGAGCATTAAATTCTGAAGCAAACTGAGCATTTAAAAAAAGGCATAAGTAGATAGAAATTGCGGTAATAGAAGGATTCCGACTTAGGAAGAAGCTGCGAGAGTAATTTGTCGGCTCGTAAATTTGCTTCCTCCAACATTCCAGTTCGTTCAGCAACCAGTTTCTCGAGGTTGTTAGCATATTGTTCCATCATACGCATCATTTGGTCTACCAAGCTTCCTTTCCTAAAAATTCATCGAAACGTACTCATTTAGCGGCTGAGAGAATAATGGCTTGAACGTCAGATCAAACAGTCATGAAAGACTGGCCCTCTCCTACGAAAGTGCGACATCAGATGCAAAACCGTTTTCAAGAAAGCGACAGTCTTTAAAGTAATACGAGGGAAAAACAAAAATTACTCCGACGAACGTTTTCAGTGCAATATCTGTGTTGAGGCGCACTCGACGGATCGATGGGCGTAGATCCGGGTTTTCAGACCAGCAGTCGCGCAGTAATGCAACCAGATCGGGAGGGATACTCATTTGGTTCTGGATTTGCGGTTGAACAATGCGACTTCCATCAGCTATCGTGTCGACCAGTTCTTTAAAAGTTCAGTTACTGCTCAGTTAGAAGCATTTGGCAGTAATATGGACGCTGAACTGTAAATTAGAGTTTAGCGTGATAAATATCGTCGTAGTGCTAGCAGAACGTTCTTTCGATATTCACTCTACGTAGAAAAAAAAAAAACGCAGGACTTACACCTATCTAAGTGTTATGGACAGAAGAACTCAATGCTTCCCAAGCTTCAACTATAAAATTATTTTTCTTGCACCTGCCCGCTATTACTAACACCGAACATATCTTCGCGTAAGTGGAAGTAATAACGCTTGATAAGCGTTCGCAGGTACATTAAATACTCGTGAATTCCCTAAATGATTTTTATAACCGGTTTTTCTGTAGCGCTTTAGAACTCGAGATCTTCTTTCCCTGACATTTTAGAAGCCGTTTAAAAATCAAAATCAGAAAATCAGAGCAGTATGAAAAATCAGAAGTCTTATTTTCTACTTTTTGGCTTCGGTAGAAGTACCATTCGAACCGAACCGTTAATGTCAGTGCCTTCAGGGAAGGGCAACGCTCTGAAAATGATCTCGTACATGACCATTCCAAATGCGTAAATGTCACCAGATTGACGTCTCGCCTGTGACTGCTTCACCCATGATTGATCCATCATGCGGCGTCGATTGGTTTCGCGATTTTTCAACATTTCAGGTGCACAGTACAAAGCTGCTGCAATTTTCTTGGGAATTTATTTCCAACGAAAGTAAACGTTACCTTTCTACAACATGATATATTTTGATCAATACTTAAGCACATAATATGGAGCACTATGTTCTAATATTATAGTGTGGTGAAGATCAAAAGCGAAAATAATTAATTTACTGCAAGATAATGAAGAGGAATTGCTATCGTTCTCATTGGATAGCGAATGAATGACTAAAATAAACTTAAACGTGATCGGCCCTTAATAATCTGATATATTTACGGGCAATTACGCTGAATGCTTGAAAATCAAAAAAATAGATGCATTGTTCATTTAGCTGCAGAACAAATGCAATAATTTAGCTTACGGCTAATGTTCGCAATTGCAGATAAATTGCCTCCATTCCTAAGTTTTTCTAAGGTAAATACAAAAATCAGTGGAAGAAATATGTTCTCAGCTATAAAAAAGTGGAATATCTTAGCATACGCGTTTTCCCCACCAAATTAACAAAAGTAAGGTGGATACGCGTGATTGGCCTATGCAGTTATCTCATGAGGATTGCAGCTTAGATGATGTGCTCTCAGTAGATGAAAACTTTCATCTACTGGAGAGCTTCATCTGCTGAAGCTCTCCAGAATCCAGGTGAAATAAAGCAAAAGCTGTCGTGTCAATGCTGATGATGCCCATGTTTGCGCTCTTTCGTCTGGTCACTTCTTGTTAGACGAATCAGTTTTCGACGATTAAACAATGACGCAAACTTCTAACATGTGCGCTGTGATGCGCCACTTTTATCGTTGTCTGAAGTTAGTGCGTCAACGGTGATGAGTCCCTGCTTCTCCCATTTCTCGATGGGGTTTGCGATTCCGAAGTCGGTAAGTTTCACCATCCAGTTACGATCGATGAGACATGCCCATGGAGTCAACGAGCCGTGGTAACCGATTGGTGAAGCGTGAAGATACTCAAGGCCCTTTAATCATTAGAGTTTTTTTAAAAGCACAAATGAGTCAACACCGTCGGAAATAATGCCAGAGTGATATCAAAATGAAACCGCTGGTTGATAATTCCCCCGAAATAGGTTTCTCATTGTTTGGCGTACCTTTCCGCTGAGAGCAAATACATTGCAGTAGAATGGCTTTGCATTTAAGCATATTAATTAAACGAACCGTCCCAATTCGTCGTTAACCAGTTCTTCGTAACCATGAAACGTCCCACTGCGGATGAATTTCTTGCACTTTTTATATGCTCACGTTTTTCGAGCATATCCTCGAATTTCTCACACTAAGGGCGTTAGATTCCTTGTATTCGCATTGTGTGCTTATACTAAGCGAAAATCTAACCAGCGTTATATCTTTCACAAACGCTGCGTGGAATTTCGCGTCCAGATTGACATTCGCATTGTAAATTATATCCTGCAATCATCGATGTATGTTATTGCTTTGCACAATTTCATCTGGTGAGGAACATGCGGCCTAAAAATGCATATTCTGCCACAGTATCTTCGCCTAGGTGGCGTTGACTTACATTCAGCGTTACGTCCGATGACAGTAAAAATTTAGGTAAAAAAATATGCAGCAGTGGCCTTTGCACAATCCAAGAACTCAAGAAGAAAACGACTTCTGCACATTTTAACAGCATCAGCTCCACTTGAGGAGCAATTCGGCGAATTGTCATCATAACAACTACTTGAAAACCTTACTGAACTTGCAAAAGTGTATATGCAGCCTGTTCGACTTGTGGCAAGTAAAGTTAAGTGTGCACTCACCTGGACCGTACCTCTGGAGCAGAATTTCCACAGAACAAGCATTTCTTCGCACTGATTGAATGACATACCCAAGAAAACATTCAGATTGTCGTGTACCACCTGCTTCATCTGCAAATGGAGGTTTTTTGTCTTCCTACAGCACATCCAATATTAGACAAAAAAACAATGCAGACGTGAGGCCTTCGTCGCTATTACTTTCGTCTCAGTTTCTGCTATTGAAACATGAAGATGGCCGTGAGTTGAAAGCGTATCAGATGAGGAGATTATAAACTGGATCCAACTATTTCAGTGAATGTTATGCGGGTGAAATATTGTTTGATTGATTCGATACGTCTGTTCTTGCACGGCAATAGACGATCGAATAAAACTTAAAGCGCGCTGCGCATTTACTTCGATGGTGAAACTAATTTTTCATTTGTCCGCTAAGAAGTCAGGACGTATCGCCTCGACATCCATGTCATAAAAATAACGAAGAGATTAGTGATTGCTTCAATGATAAGTAACCTGAGTCAACAGTTGCAGATCATCTCTGCGGAATTTAATTGTTCGTCTTTGACTATAGCGATGATAGGTGGCATGCGTATTGACGCCGATTATTGCATGTCGTTTCTGATCGGCATTCACATTGCTGATTTTTGTGTTTGAACTTCCAACCGAAAACTGCAATCGAATAGTAATCGAAAATGAGAAGTGCGACGAATGATTAACCTGGTTATGCAATAATGTTGAGTATAAAAATAAATGCGAAAATCGCGTGCAACGTTTTCCGATGAGGATATTCATACTGATCAGTTGAAAATGATAATTGCAGCTTGTTGCTGTGCATAGCAATTTCTTCGTCGTCAAATTTTGCATCTATGACAAACTATGAAACAGTTTGTGCTGGGAGAAAATGGCTAGAGTGCAAAACCCGCTCTAACATAGATTTTCATGAAACAATTCTTGAAACAAACCGCTGATTTTACTTGTTCCTCATCGATTAGCTTTAGATCATCTCGGAAGATTCGCCACGGCATCTTGTCAAGTTGACGTATCTCCCTTAAATCATATTTCTTTATGAAGATGGGTATTTCATTTGTATAAAAGTGCTTCATCAATGCTATTTTCTTCATCAATGCTATTGAACGCGGAATAAGTGTGTTTGTGATGAAGCTTTCGGCAAGTAGAGCGTAAGATCATCTCAACTTAAGAGGAAAACTTCAATACGCGATAAGTGACAGCGGCAGCACTCACCAACGCCTATGAACAAAGAATCCAGCAACCGATAAAACAACGAGTCCGGAGAACACTGCAGCAATGATGATCTCAAGAGCCCAAGAGCACCGCTGATTGCGATACCCGCACAGAGGTTCATCCAACGGCATTGCTCCACTTTCACTCGGCCAGAATCCTGTCATTACGTCCGTCAGTTTCTGCAATTGTTGTTGTTGCTCAGACCCGCATTTTGTATTTATGGCGAAGAACTCCATACCAGTTGGAAACATCCGATTTTGTCCTTGAGGCCATCGCACTTTGGGATGAGTGTTGACTCCATTATGACCATTTTCATGAGCTGCTCATGACTGACCGATACGTAAAATGCACCAAAGAACGGAGCCCTGTCTGCCAGGTCATCCATCAGCACTGTGCCTGTTGCTCCACCTGAAGAAACGCAAATCGCATATAACTTTTTCATTAAAGAGCTGGCAAAGGCAGTCTCGATGCTCACATTTGGTGTGCCGGGCCAATAAGTCTCACCTTTCTTGCGAGGATCACTCCAACATTGAGTGCAACAAAACATGCAGTGTTGGAGACGACCTCCAAAAACTCCCACAGAAGAGCGTATCCGATTAACGTTCAAAAAATTATAGCGTTATTAGTCAACTGAAGCTTAACCTGGGCGGATGTTGAAAACATGCACCAACCTTCGAATTGTAACCTTCGCATAGTATTCCAAACAGCTGCCCCATCTGTGACTTTTGTTGGGTCGTTAGTTTCGTTTAGAAGCTTTCTTAGTGCAGTGGCATATAGCTTCATCGAGTCGTATAAATGTAAATAACCAAAAATATTGGCCTAAAAATCACTTTATTTGTTGGCATTAACGAACTTCCCCAATGACGAAAATAACAATGAATCGAACGGTCTCTGTAGATGTACTGAAAACGTGGAAAAGCTGACAGATGAACGAATTTTGGTGACGTTATAATTAGATATCTGAAGTTGGCACGCGATAATTTCTACTACGTCCTAATAAGCAACGTTTTCGAAAATTACTGACCATTTATGGAGGACAGAGCAGCTTTTTCTTCGCTCAGACCTCTGTTTCAGTTTATTCCTCTTTTCGCTAATGCGACACTGTATGCTTGAAAACTGTAAGTGCCGACGAATTCCACTTACGTTTGCTTCAGTAGAAATATACTACCACTCATGAAATGCTACGAGCTTAGAAAATACTTCGAGAACATTCGTACAGCATCGAGTTGCTCCGATGACAGTCCACGTTCCTCGACCTTTGCATAGAAGTTCGTCACAACAGCATCATCGAAACCGGCGACGTCGTCCACCTGTAGAACATTTTCCGTTGTTATATCACTTCTGGGTGCACAATGAAACTTGCACTGCTTCTACAGCTTGTTGATCTAATATACCGAAAACATACAATGATGGAATTGGTATAGTATTCCTTGACTTTCTGCAGCAGTGTTCCGTCCGCCCCAAGCCACGGTAGAATGTCTTTAGGGCCTGATTGTATCCAAGGCAGTACGTACGCGTAGTCGGCGGTATGCATTCCGTACGTGTAAGTGGCTTGCATGAATTCTTTTGTGTTGTCGCGTGTGGCTGAGAAAACGCACACAATAACTGAAATTTACAAATTAATTAGGATGGCCTCAACGCAGAACTGTTAACAGTTTGTGAAATAATTTTACGTGTTGCCGAAAGCCACATAATGCTGCTGATATATAGGGCAACGAGACATATGAATAATCGAATCTTTTGTGTCAAACATTCAGCTTGATCATGGCAAAGAGAACTTCTTTACTATCGCCGACAGATAAAAGAGATAAATATGCTTTCTCGGAGATTTCTGCATTAAGTCAACGTAATATATACCATGAATCTTTTCTTTCGTGATAGAAATATCATAGATGGATCGGTTCTATCAGTGTTGAGTAAGTGGGGAATGTATTCAATAAATACGTGCAGTGAAGCCATCACAGCTTTCATTCATCCTTCGCTAGAGACAAAAGCTGTTGCAAAATCTTTTTTTCTTGCACTGAATAGCTCATATCCAGTGACTGTTCGATGTTATATGAGCGCAAACATCTTTGGTTTTTGTAGTCGACAGCGTCTTTAGAAAATGCTTTCTTAATAGGGAGGATTGCATCGATATGGCCATTACAACCAAAAAACTCAACATTACTGGTCCTGATGGCCCCAATTTAGAACTACCATGGAAATATGTCGATGCACAGACTATCATAGATGACACCTATATGAAGGTGCACGTATGGCCTAGTTATTATGAACGTTGTGAATGCAAATTCAAAACATTCAAGAAAAGAGCAAGCTTTTCTCCCAAAACGAAAGGGTTAGAACTGTAAGATTTCAAATATTTTCCAAGGGTCCTGGTTCTTCTCAAATGACGCTTACGCAAAACACAAAGACACTCTCAGGAACGGGCAAAAAAATCAAAATCGAAGAAGAGAATCCTACGATTTGCTGCTGAGAGTGTGATCTATCTTCCTTTTTCTTTTCTCACATCTTACGATATAAGAAGCTAGACAAAAATTGATGTTTCTTCTTCGAACTCTATATAGCTCATTGATTCCTTCAGTAGATACTCGCTTATGCGCTTGTCGAAAAGACAGTTCTTGCTTATCGGCCATACAGAGGGTAAGATGAGATCAAATCAGGAACATACTTCTAGCGTTAGTTTCAATGTCGCTGAGCAGACCGCTCTTGAGGATATCCTGTGCGGATGAGTTCTCTTCAAAGACCACTCTTTTGACAATTTTAATGTTTGTTCTCTTAAACGCTTCCTCGAAAGCGGCCAATCGATCAAATGCCACCGTACCCGTGTTTGTCACAACCGCAACCTAAAAACCCTTGGCCTTAAATTAGTACTCACTCAATAACTTGTTTTAAATTAAACCAGTACGGATCAGTGTTTATTCATTCCCTTCCGTTACTTTCATCTTTGCTAGCTAATGGTAGCGTTGCAAGTGCAGTAAATAACGGTCTTTTGCACAGAATAATTCCAATCAGAATGGAGGCAAAATCTAATGAGTGGAAATACTTTATTTAGGGTGAAAGATTTGTAATAGTTTGACTTATTATGAATCAGTGAATGCGATTGTATCCAAGGTTTCAATTACCTTAAGGAGAGGAGCTTTGCCTATAATATGCTAACTTGTGCGCATTCGAGTAGGTAATAATCCCAAAAATTCAGTGCTATAATTTTTCCTCATGTTACACTTACAGTATTTAGAATGACTTTTGTTACCCATATAAAAGCTGTAAAAGATGTGCAAGTCTTTCAACCTTCAACCACTTGTAGTGGAGCAAAAGGGCAGACGTTGCTTCAGCAAGTGCCGTTGGACTTTTTGACGAAGCACGTGCGAGAGTCTTATAGATGTTCTTGTCATTCATAGCATTCGAAGTAGCCATATATGAGATCACTGGGATATTCCAAAATGCACCCATTTTAGCCACCGCCTCCATCTCTGCAAGAAAATCGTTTCGTGAGAAAATCCGCGACCGTTAAATCATAATTTAATGAGATGTGATTCTTATATTTGAATACTACCCCTACTTAAATCATATTTTTCATTATCTATGAAAGCGACAAAAGTTGGTGTTTCTTCTTCAAACTCGATACAGCTCGTTGATTCTTTCAGTAAATACTCCTGATACTAATAGATACTTGTTTATGCGTTTATCAAAGAGACAGTTCTTGCTTATCGGCCAAATAGAAGATGAGATGAGATGAAGTCATGAACGTGCTTGTTAGAACTTGCGATGAAACCAGTACATGAAGTCAGGGAAATAGCACTCATGCACGCAGTATCCGTAAAGAAGGACTGTGGATAGGAAAGCATGACTTCTGCGATGGTAGAAACTGCTTATTCAGAACGACGTTCGACAGTTTAATTTCATGATCTAACACCATTATACGTAAGAAAATCTTCAATGTGAAAATATACGTCGATGTTGCTATCAAGCTCGATTACTATATGCATATGTTCGCCAACAGTGCAGCGTATGAATGTCACGTCTACAGCCATGAGCATTTCTTCAGGTAACTAACAATCAGTTTAAAACAGAGAAAAAAGAGGATGTTCTAATATGTTATTACCTTCCATGCAATATGGTCCGATGAATGCGCGAACTTGGTACTGGTGAAACAATTCGGCTGCCACAGCTACTCCTTCGAATGATTCACCGCAACCCGTCCGGGAGATAATCCTTCAGTAATCGACACGTTAACGTGTTTTCTAGTGATTTTATACTTTATTCCTTCTATATAATCGTTCTAATTCTGCTTTGCGAAAGCTAATTTATCAAAAGTTTCTTTTAAACGCAGAATACCTGAGAGCATGCTGAGGGTCGCCTAAACCATGTGGTTAAGTCGAATAAACGATGTGCTCTAGGCATATGTTGGTCTTCCCAAAAGATACGCTTGGCAAACCCTTTCAACTGACCACCGACTGTTTTCTGTTGCAATAAAGGCCTCACTCGAATTCGAGATCCTCGCCAAGCACGCCTTCGTCATAGAGTTCATCTCGGCTAATATTGAGCACTTTATAATCATTGGGGAGTACACCCACCGCTCCGATATGTCCGATCCGGACGTGAATCTTGCCATCTGCACTCACCTTAAAATAAATCTTGTTATCACTACTCATTCCTCCGAATGGATAGCTAAAAGTTACCTGGTCATGGAGCATTGCACCGACAAATTTCTTCGGTGAAAGTCTTCCCGCGAAGAGTTAACCCAAAATATAAAGTCACCGTGATCTCACGGGATATATTCTCACCTTAACGACTTGGTTCGCATCATACGATCCAACAAATCCCCTCTTTTGTTCTGGCCGTGTAGCATTCGAAATAGTTTTAGGGCGCGTGAATTCGAAATCTTGAACTGATGGACAGTGATCGCAGTCTGTGTATGGTGCAGTAAAAAGATAGGAATCATTGTGATTTAGAATTCGTGCTGTCACAATAGAATGTTCCAGTCCGCGACTATTTCCGGATGCAACCACAACGCTAACAGCCAATAACAATAAGGAAAAGGAGCAATGTTTCGAGGTTGGAGTAGCGATGAACGACGTCACCATGTGGTACCTAGATCCGCTCTTCTGAAAATAATGAAACAGAGCAAGAATCTGAGACTTTTGGCGCTTTTCTAGTGGCGTTGCTTTCCCTTTTGTGAAGTCAGTGACCAACAGCAAGATTAGTTCTAAAATACGCCAATTTAGCAATAGTTGCCTGACGCAACACATACATGTGAACGTCTTCAAATATGCAAAGCCTAAATTGCTTGCACTGTTCTATACATTAATTACTATTGCTGTAGAAAATTTAGCATGTCTAAAACACACATTTAATGAGGTAAGCAAATGCCTTCAAATGGCTTTAGGCATAAAATGATTGTTTCGCTCAGAGCTCGGCTGAAAACCTGAGAACCGGCAGCTCTGTTTTCATAGATCATGCTCGCGAGGGAGATATTCTTAGCAAACTGCAAGTTATAAATCAACGTGGAAGTACGACTCATCATCAAGCTCTTTTTACTTTGCTTGCAGGATTAACCATCCGCATTATCAGTTGTGGTAAAATTTGTTTCAGTGGTTACAACAAACAGTTCCCAGCTTCAATAATATCTCTCTCTTTAGTTTTTTTTTGGTTGCACTTCAAGCCTATTGGTTCTGCTTGCAAGTTCAAGCGCGAAGTGGAAGGAACTGCCCGCTGAATAAAGATGCTGCGAGGGGAAAAATAGCAGCTCCGCTAAATTTTTGGCCAAACACCGGATTGAGAATTCAGGATACAACAGAATGATGGTTGAGTGTTGTACGATGGTGCTCCCGACGAGCGATGCTGATGAAAGAGGCCGGATATGAGCCGGCCAGTATCAATTAAACAACCGTTCACCTAATATGTAACCTGTTAAGACAGCACCATGGCGATGATAAGCCGACTATCTCAGCAATCCAAGAGATTTAACACATTTAGGCACAGCTTCACTCACAGGATCAGCTGCAAAGAAATCGACTACAAAACTGCTTACATTCTTGAATTAGCATTCAGGACGATGGTAAGATAATACACGCGATTAATCGCCTTCGTCAGTGCATCATAAATGAATGGAGGGTGAGCGGAGAATTCCATTTTCATCGATCAGCGCAAAATGTGCTGGAAAAAAATGCATATTTTCATAATCTGAAGTGTCATATAAGACTTAATCTATGGAAATACATGACAGTATCTAAACAAATAAAAACTTATTTTTGAGTTAATAAAGGGAGTGTGTGGATATTGTGCTTGAAATTTGTGATGTGGAATGATGAACAGTAACAATTTAAAAACGTATAGGATGACTGTGACTGGAAAAAAGTATATAACGACAGAATATATAATAACGCAACGACAGAATAATTTATGTTGACTGGGTGCAACTTGTTGGAGAGAAAAAATTTAATTTCATTTTCATCAGAGAGTTGGTGGGGCTTCTCTCTCGCGCGGCAGTTTTTGAGAGGAGACTAATCTGAAATTGTTCATTGCGAGCATAGAATTTTGACGCATATAGAAGAACCTTTTACAGGTGCACAGTGGTGCTAAAGTTTCGGCGTAGAACTAATGAGAGAAAGTTGAAGACTCCTAATTTCTGGAATTTATTGAAATCTGCAAACTTTTCGTCAAAACTGCTGCTTTGAACTCCTTCAATTGACATATCAACGGTTGAGGGGGCTGATAAGGTATAAATGCCTATGAAATGTTTGCGTAATGTTTCTGCATCTTCTTCCACTGCTCTCGCATTCTATGAAGTGGCTAAAGGCGTAATGGTGGTGAGGGGAGACAGTGGGGGGAGGACTTCGCACTCAGTTTCGCACTCGTTCATTGCAAGTGCGAAGTTAGTGCTTTATTTCCAGTTCTCACGCATACCCGTCCGTCTGTCCTTCACTGTCCACTTATTGCATGAACGAAGGCGAATTGCGTGATTCCACGAGCCAAATAATTTTGCTCCCTTTATCACCGAGGACTTTAACTTGCGCATAATGGGTAGGCATAATGTGTCGCGCATTCAAATTGGTTGACATGCGAAAGCACTTTCAAGAGTAAGGACTCTGTTGCTAGACCAACGTAGTAGAAACTCCAAACATTCCTTCTAGTTTGTACTAGGCATGGCATGAAGAAAGTAACGAAGCGAAAATCAATTATCTAGAAAGCTTTCTTAGAGCACTGTTAAAAGAAGCAGGAAGAGTTAGTAATTTCGATCGCATTTCAGCAGATTATTTTTGATGATGTCAAACTGAATTGTGCTTCTATGGTCGAAGATGTATCTCAGCTATCCGCTTGAGAAAGACATCTTCCTTAGCAATTTCCACTTTTTTATGTCCTCTAAATAGTTGCACTAGTGGCATTCGTAAAGAAAATGCCACGAAATATCGCATGATCTGATCTGACTCAGACGAGCATGATGCTCCTATCATTGCGTTTCGATGCCCGCAATGCCATAGCTTGCCATAGTTTTCTAGAAAATACCTTGCTTATTGCATCAAGTTCAGTTTTTTGACTGCATGAAACGAGTGTTCAGAAGCATTCATAGCATAATGAAACGTGAAACGCGGAATCTCAAAGTACGGTAGCTAATATACAAACTTTGCATTCATCAAATTTTGAGAAACTTCGATGGAAGCGTTACGTTGTTGTTAGAATGTGCTGAAAACAAATTTCATTCAAAGCTTCTATCACAGCTCACGCACGACTTTACCTATGGCATGGAGGAGAACAAATAGCTTGCGCTTCTGAGGACAGTAATTGCCATCATCATCAATTTGTGGAATTGGCTTCGCATGACGTCCGTCACGTCAGGCTACTTCGTTCTATTCGAGCCGCGATTTCATCTGTGTCGGAATAGCCCTTGTCGTGCAAATGAAGAGGAAATGTTGTTGGATAATTGTTCTGCTTGAGAGAGTTTCTGCTGCATATGACGATTCTGAACTTCACGCGCTTCGCATTCGGTACTTTGCTGCCACCTAAATTTCTCTACCTGTTAACGGTGCTTTTAAAAACGAAAACGACAAGAGTATTTCTGCATTACAAAGCAGTTAGCTGAGAAGATAAAACTACGGAAGTGTGGAAAGCTCTGAATCAAAACGTTTTTTATTAGGTGAACGAATTCATAGAACTAAAGCATTTTTGTATGAGAGCGAATTTTTCTCTTGCATGATGACGATGCGATGCGAATTTCTCCTCTCTAAAAGATTTTGAGGTTCTTGTTCTATAATTCACATAATTCGAGATTTGAAAAAAAAGTAATAGAAATAGTCCGCGAAATGGAATACATCAGTCGCATTTTTTGAAGGTTTTTTTGGGGTTGCCTTTTGATGGTTTGCTCCATTATTTAGCTATAATAGCTTCCTATCATATTCGAACCAGCCTCATTTGAAATGAAACTAGTGGTTGGCTAAAGTGAGCATACGTTGAGTGAACAATAGAAGAGAAGGAGAGAATGAGCAATCCGAGTGAATCTCTGCATTCAGCTATTGCCAAGTGGACCTTCTAGTGCTAGTACCTGCTGAAATTACCGTTCATGCAAGTGACACATCTTTTCTTTCACTTTCTGTATAGTTTCACAAAGCGCTTGCAGAAGTGCATCTATTCTATCAACACAACGTCTAGAAGCTGTTCATGTGTCGTTAACTGCTATAAGTTCCAGGTGCGTTCGTCCGAAGCTATTTACAGCATAAGCGGCCCTATGAAAGGAATGAACATAGTTTCCGGGTGTTTCATTCGAGTGACCTCAACAAATGCAAATCTTTGTGCACAGCGTCGCTCTTTCACAAAATTGTACGTGTATGTTGCAGCAACCTCCGAATCGAATCGAAATGCATCAATAACGACACTGTATTCGAGCGGTCGCTACTGATACCATGAGAGAAACAACTGAAAGTGCCATTCAACGCAACAGCAAATTGTCTTCTTTCTCCAATTTGCACCTGCATTTCCACATTAAAATTGTCGTATAACTTCAGAACAGATCTTACTGTCTTAAATGGAATTTACACCTTTGTTTTCCAGACTTCCAGATGCCCGATGCTCACTGACGTGTAGCGAAAGCTGTCTAGTCTTCGTTACTTAGTTTGCTTCCCCTTTCAAATCACACTTCTGCCTCAACAACACAAAAATGTTGTATTTATTCGGGCATAAGTAATCATATTTGCAAGATGCGGAAAACAGACAGATTACTTTTTACTTGATTACTTTTCATACAGCTGGAATACTGAGTTGGAAGCTAAGAATGATGTATCTGCGAATGCGCAACTACGCCATATGAGCATTTAATAGCAAAAGCACGTGTGCACGTGAAAGGTATTTCTAAAAATGTAAGCAGATTTTCATCCTCGGATCAACTGTCATGTTTACAGCTAAGAAGTGCACCATTCAGTATTCTGATTAATGACAAGCAAATGGGTGCTGTTGTTCCATACTTCCTTGCAAAATAGAACACACAGTATTTAACAGCAGGATTGTGACAGTATGACCGCATCCATCAATCATCGCTGTATCATTTTCAATTTCCGCCATATGACCATTTGACTTCCATGCACAAATTGAAAATCAGAGCTGAGATGAAAAGCGAGTATGGCAATATTCATCTACGCGGCCGCGACCATATGGGCTGTGCTCGTCGCTACGTGTTTAACGTTCGACGCATACAAATTGGTGCTCAAAAATTTGTTAATATCGCTCTGAAATAGACGCCCACAGCACTATGCTGAAAAATATGCTTTTGCAAGTTCCCTTCCGATTAAAGTTGAGGCTGCATAGGTGCACGAAGCCGCAGGCAATTCTAGATAAGCTTCGGCCGCTGCAAGCCGCATACCATTAACTTGCCAGCTAGGACAGTTGATCACTGAATTCGATTACACAAAATTCGCCGAGCAGAAAAATTACCATTCAAATTTAGACTTGCATTTAACGAAGTCATACTAAGTCTTGCGGCGAACTGCTCATCCAAATCTTCCAGCAAATACGCATAATTTCGCTTATTTTTATTCAGATGGTGAAGAACAAATACATCGAAATCCACAGGAACGGTCAAAGTGCCCTCAGTTGCAGTATCGAACTAGTTGGCTGCGTCGTTTTACTGTGCAGCAGGTTGACTCCAGAGCAACGGATGTGCAAACGCCAGTTGTTGTAAAAAAATTCATGGATCACTTCGGCAGTTTATGTGATGCCCTATCGACGGAAAGAAATGAATATCTCGTAGGTACGCTGTTTTTGATAACTACTGGCGGAATTCTCTGTTGAGTACTGTCTCCGTCTGAGAACGATCCCGTGGAAGGTGTTGACGTTAAGAAGCTCGTCGCCATCGGCTGCACCTAAAAATTCCAATTAAAGGTGCAATGCCTCCGTGCTACAGCATGAGGACACAAACAGAGCTCCAAATGCTGAAACTGCTAGCAAAGTGTTTAAAGACAAGTCTTGAATTTACGGCACCGGAAAACTGCGTCGAATAGGAACGGAAATAGCCCGCTATTTGTTACACCCCCCTCCCCCCTCCCCCCCCTCCCTGTCCCTGAACTAGTTTCACTAAAAGCGCACAGCCACCTCCTGCGAAAGAAGTAGCCCATAAGAGTTTGAATGTGTCACAAAATCGTCGCGTCCCTAAATCGAGGATTGTATTTCGCTTAGGATAGACTAACTGAACGTTGTGCCTTATTTCACGACGTCACAGTTTTGCTGCGGAGAGCGCTATTTCAAATGCAACATATACATTCTATTCAATTAAGCACGTAAATTCCTTACATTCCCGTTCATCACACCGGCAATCCGATCAATATTTTGCTGTAAGTTCAGCAGTCCTCGCTCGATCCCCTCCTTCCCAGCTGCGACGACTTGCTCTTTTAAAACGAAGAAGTCATATTCCAGCCTTCAAAAATACAGTGAGAACAGCCTACACCAAGCTGCCACATCCATGCGAGCATTATTTTTCGTCGTCACACTGCCTAAGCGATATGTTTCATCATGCTTAAAATCGACGTGGGGTGGGGGGAGGAGAGGGGAAAGAGGGTTTGCTGTGTCATAGATCTATTCCTCCTCAAAACTTAACGAACTTATAGAATGAGCGGTAGAACACAAAACAACATACGCTTGTAAAGATAGTGCAGTAAACGACACTGCGTGATGCTGGGGACACAAAGCCAGATTCTCCATCACCTCACAATGTTGCAACACATGGATATCCTATGCAAGACTGCCAACCTCACATTATCGCCGCTAACTATCCTTAAAACAACCTTTCGTATGTGGCAAATCTTTAAAGACTTCCATTTCCGTCCGTCTTTGCATCGAAGAGACCTGCACTATGGAATAGCGCAGGGCAGTACAACAGGGCACAGCTCCTCGCCGCAATGTAGCGCCCAGGAGTTACCACTTTCCCGCGCACTTCACTAATCTTGTGAAGGTCGCCACTCTCTTTGGATGCCACATGAAGGTTCCTAGCAAATCTCAACATAACGGACTCTCATTCCCGAGGACTTTTCAGCGTTCAGTTATATCGTCTTGTGAAATGGAAATTGTGAAAAAGTTTTTTCCTCATTCAGCTGCAATACCAAAACTGTAGAATACTTCGTATGAAAGTGATCGTATAAAATAAAGCATTCTCTAGGGCAAAAACGCTGACAAAAAGTCCCCACGCGCACATTGCGCAACCCATCGTATTATTCCTACCTCGCTGTAGCAAAAATGCAACACAACAAACAGCTACCCTCCTCATTTGCGACGGGCGCAGATGAGTCAAAAAGAACGCGAGCACTGTGATATGTCAGCCGGGAAGTCACAGGCATGAGCATGTCCATCGACGAAGAAGCTTTACGATTTCCTGTTTCGTTTAGGAAATTCGCCTCCCTCACCCCTGTAACTTTTCTCCTTTCTGGATGAGGAATATTGTTAGTAGGCACGTCTGATTTGAATAAATAAATAAGTAAATAATTATTCGCATCTATTAGTGAATAACAATGTCGACCTTCTGATAGTGTCATAGATGCGCCTCAAGTCGTTGTCTTTGACGAATTCCAGGTTGGTAGGTAGTACAATTAGCTGACCGTAACTTAGTGCAAGTGAAAGCGCGAAGCCAATCACTGGAAAACGCATTGCTTCTGAAATCCAACGAACATGAAAAAATTTATGTATACGTAAAAGCCTTTATTAAATCAGATATTAGTTAGAATGATTACTGAAAGTATTGAAGCATACCATGTTAAAAATTTACAGTTAAGTGGGTTCAAGAAAATGGATTTTAAACGTCCTTTCCTTGTTCATAAATGGAGGCACCTGTAGACTGTCCAAATGAGGCAAGAAAATGGGCGATCATAGTGAAATTAGGCTTATTTAATCGTGTACTCGCTAATGGATTATTTGGAAGATTGGTGAATAAGCGAGTCGCTGTAATTCAATGGGTGAGACTTAGAGGATTCCTTCTTGAAATAAAATAATCTTCGTAAAGCACCTCCAATCGGAAAAGGCGGTGAAACCGACGCTATGAAACTCGTGAAGGGCTTATCACCACTTGGCTACTTTAAACAGATTATCAAGCAATGAAAAGGCGGACATAGCACTGCGGCAGAGTGCAGCAGACTGCTTATGAATGTGGAGAGTGGATTAAAAGATGAAAAGGAGTAGCGGGAAGGTATACCGGGAACAACAAACGTATGTAGCAAATGACTGAGCTCTGAGCACATTAAATCAATACAGTGATCAAACACGATTGAATCATAGAGCCACCTCGAATGAGAGGTATGTATTTTATGGCAGAGGTTTTTTCTGTGGTGAAGAAAACTGCCAAATAAAAAATATCTGCGAAGAAACTCCAAGAAGGGTTGATTTCTGTCAAAGAATTCCTCCAAAAACTCACTTTCGAATAGAAAAGCAACGAAACAAATTCGCAGTGTCCTTATCGAGAGCGGAACGTCGCTGTGCTGTGTCTGGGAACCGGTTATCCATGACGCCACAAAGCGTTCATCACTGAACTTAAAAGTATGCTTTGCACTCTACCGCAGTGCGGTTCAAGTATTAAGGCTTGTAATTTTTTCGAACTATTGCTTCGAAAATGCCTCAAAAACATTTCAGTTCGCTTAAAGAAGACTGGTAAACCTCAGACCGACATCGTATAACAATCGGCTATTCACCTTAACATTACAATGTATCAAGCCAGACATAGTAATAAACACGACGTCACTACCATTGATCACATCTCGCAGGCACAAGAGCTCGTGTTCTTTGAAGTTAGTAAACAAATGTACATGTGCAATGCCCGAATCCGCTCACCAACAGAAACGCGAACCTCCAGGGAACATCCGTCGAATTAAAGACAGACTTATTTTGGGTTAAGTAAGTTTGATGAAAAAAGCACTATACAAAAAAATTTTTTAAGTGGGCGAGTAGGGTTCGGAAGTTTCACGTGAGAAGTGATTGAGCCACGTTTACGAAATTGATTTAGTAATTTCCTGAAGCTCTTCCTATCAAAGGAATTGCACATGTTTAGTAAAAAAGTTCAACTTGTAAAAGAATTTGACAGCCGCTTACCTAATTCAAGCACATCGATACGCTTCATTGCGCTATTCATGCTTGAGTTGCGCAACACAACAGATTTCTCACTCTCAACTGATCAAAGCACTGTTACGAAACCTGTATTTTTTGAGTGGGTATATGGAAATGTTGTTTCGTCACTTCCAGTGAATTGTGAACATGGTGGAAACAGCTTGATATGATGAAAACAGCAATGAGATCATGAATGGAAGTCCGTCACTACGTAATTTCGAGCGGAAAAGAAACATATGAGGAAGGTTATAAGGAAAGTCTCAACTGCGTCCTTGACAGTAAACGCTACGCGATTTTGGAAGCCCTCTAACAGTTGCGAAGGAGCTAACACGATTAAATTGCTCATAAGTAAGCGAAGATATATATCTTCAGTACTGCAGCATCTAAAACGCGGGCCGTAGGAGTGAGATCTGACGCCACTCTCATCTTTTGAAGCGGCAAAGGATATGCTGATTATATTAGCAAAATCCGGCGGTCAAAAAACGAGGAATGAAGAAAATGCGAAGACATCTTTATGCACATCACTGATTGGGTTAAAAAAACGATGCTTTTTTTACATCTTAGACCATGCTAGAACGAATCATTTTAATTGGCATTTTGGCAATATATTATTCTGCCTGGATGAAATCATTGGTCGCCTCAGTTTTAAGCCCTCAATAATGCCTATCTATATGTTCAGCAACTCGTACAATGGATATCTGATAGCAGTGTTAGTAATGGACCTTTGTTAAACATGATAAAATATGAGGAAAAAAACAGAAACTGCTTTCATCTACACTTCATGAAGAATTAGCGTAGATTTAGGAGCGAGAGCACACCTCCGATTATTGATGTCGAATCGTCTTGAGGAAATAAAAGTGGAGTTCTTTCTATCCCGTACTCGAACACTTTCAGAGTGCAATCTGTTACTGCTCATTATAGAGTATGCGTTGTAACGACTACGGACAATTTTTGCACTTTACAGCATAATATAAAGTTAACAAATGAAAATGCCAAGAACCACAAAAAAGAGAGGAGGAAATTAAAACCTTTAGAAAAGAGATTCAGTGTTAAGGAAATGAGAATTCGATTCTCAAATTTTCATGTCGCTGCTGCAAAGCGCAAATGTGGTGAGAAACAGAAACTTTAATGATGATGAATGCCTTCACCTCGAATTCATATAGTTGTTATGTATAGGAGTCGTCGTACCATCACAACCGTTGGAGAGAATCTAGGCGCGAGCGTTTCAAAAAGAAACTGGGTATTCGTCCTGGCACTGATCTTGTCGAAAGCCCGGAAGATTCGTGCACAAGTTAACGATTTATAAGCAGTTAACTGTGATTTTTGAGAACGTTGAATGTAGGTATGCGTCAAACAAAATCAATCTCCCGCTATCACTTTTCCTTCGAATAGAAAGCGCTTGCCAAAGCGGATCTTCGAGGAAACGCGTCATTGAGTACAATACCCCAGTTTGAACAACCTCAGCAAAAAATGTGGTCGTTGTAATCTCGCACTGCGAGTCCAACAAGCATACACGACAGTCTTTCTGTAGTGACCAAACAGAACTGTTTGCATTTGCTACTAAATGCATATGAAAATACAGGAAATGCACAAAGGACATAAAAGTTAAGAGTGAAGAAAAGGATTAAGACCAATGAAAACATAATTAAAAAAGGTCAGCAAAAAAAACGGAAATTAATCGCAACTATAAAGTTTAAAAATGAACAAGAACAAAGTGGTTCCTGAAATGTTAACGAAGTCATAAAACAACGCAGGCATAACTGAAAACGAACCTATAGGATTACAAGGAAAATATTCGTGAATCTTCACACAAATAATTGCACGACGCCTCACTTTTGTTGCGATTTGTATGGTAGCCAGGCAATGTTTCTTGGGTGGTTCATGTTAATCCATTTCGACCAATCATCTAGGTATTGTGACAGTGTTGGGCGCTTCAACAAGCCTGATCTGCTTACACCTTCGACTTTATGCAACCCGCTAATGTCAATTCTCTCGTCGCATCCTAGTCCATGGACCGATAGCCTCTGTTTAATTCCTCTCCAGTGCAGAAATTGGCTTCGTATTTTCTTCACTACGACGCGCAAGGAGAGAGTTTGCAGGATAGCAAGGCGAAAATAAAAGATCGCAGTATACTGAAACATTTGGAAGCTGGTGAAGGGTTTGGAGAAGCCGCAGTTATCAGTGAGATCGTGAGCTGCAAAATGGGAGAATGTGGAAAGGGGTGACCGTTACATATTCGTACAGGATGCTTTCGAGCTGCGAGATAAACATTGATGCTGCTCACTTGGAAAACCTCCATTTCGACGAAAACAGTAATATGGAAGGTGTGATGCAGCGTTCATACCAAGTCTGCCTTTTGATGCCGGATGTTTGATTCCTGGTAGCTGTAGCTAGCCCGAAGCAAGATTTCCACTTGGTTTAGCTATGCAAATAGGTGTGGAACTGCGAGGACAGATTTGTTTCGAAACTCACGTTGACCAAGTGAGCAATGGAACTCTGAAAGCTTGGTCAAGAGAGCGTCTACGCCTCTTGAGGACATATGACTGCAACAATTTTTTTACACGCAGAGCGCCGAGATCATCAAGAACCATTTCCCGTAAAGTGCTCCAGAGCGTCGCTTTCAAATGAAAGCAGTGAAAGATTGTAAAGGGCCAGCCGTAATGTCAGAATGATTCTGCCTTAGTTGAGGGTTGCATGTTCTACCGTTCGTTCTTCTGACACTTTGAATTCAAAAGCAGAAGAAAAACGACGGCCATTAGTAACTGCAAGGTTTCAGAATGAAAGTTTTCCAACTTCTAGATAATCATCGACAGAGTGGATCATCACCTATCCATTACTCACATATGTGACGAAATTCAGCTGAAATTTCCGCCTGATAGTGACAAATGAGAGTAGGTGCAAGCTCGCCCACAACTGTGTTACAGCTGTCTAGAATATTTCGAAACGAAGTATTGTGGTGTAAGACGGTAGACTAGGAAAAACGTGTCTTTTAAAGTGTTTTGTGGCACGGAGACAATTAAGGGTTCGACGATAGCGATGTCGCATATCTGCCGGGACTAAAGATACTTCTTCCGAGTTTTTGTAAACGATTCGATAGCACCCTCTATGGCATTTATGATAGATGTGGGGTGGTCAGAGTGAATATAAGTTACTGAGCACTTTGCATTGCTTCTTTTAAAATGCAGTGCTTCTTCATGGTAAAAACGCTGTTGAAAAGCGACATGGAAACGAATTATGACGAATAATTACATTTTTTTTAAATGCCAGTTTAGATTATTGTTAAAAGAGGAGGCGCCTCCTGGCGAGAGGATATCAACACTCTGTTGCATCTTCTCTCCCTTGTAGACGAGGTAATAGTGTATCCTTTTATAACGAATCGATCGGATCCAAAGAACAGCTGCAGTTATATCGTCGCCCGAGATGGCTTCAAATTTTTGGACCGCTAACAGTTGCTTTTTTGCTCACTTTCCAGGTACCCGCTAGGAATGCATCACCATAACCGCTGGACTGCACAAATGCAAGTCATCTGCAAAAATAGGAGATGCAACTCTTAGATGGTATGAGCCTACTAGCTCTTGGTTCATCTAAAATGCATCTTTAACGGAAATCAGTGTTTTGAAAACGATCGTCTGGGGTGGGATATCCTTCCCAAAGTGTAGTATGACCAACCCAGAAGCTAGATAAATGTGCTTGACATTCATTTTAGAGAAGTGATTTCATGGAGCCATATATTTAGCTATAATTCGTTGATGTGCCTGGCATCAGTCGACTTTTTATGCTTAACAACTGCGAAAATGTTGTTACTAATTCAGCATTATCTCGGAGTTTGTTTAGAGGTCAGCCTTGAGTCTATACAGAAAGAACCCTCACCAGTCCACTTTGTTCGTTTGCCTAGAGCACTTGAATACGATGCCTTTCGGCGTTATGTGCCATACTTCCATATCTTTGTCGACCTCAATAATTCCGCAACAGTGACCTGTAATTCTTTAAAGAATCTTCCTTGGCAAACATCGTCGTGGGCAGAAAGATCGCACAATTGTCAATTATTTTCTCGTCTAAGGGATCTGTCTAACTACAGCCGTGTGATGGACACTGGTTGAAAACGATTTTGGTAGAGCACGAACATGCCTTTAAAACGTTAGTTTTTCCTCTAGTATAAGTTTGAGATTTTATGTTCGTTTGTTTATGCTAATTTCTTCGCCTTTGATTTCATTTCCTAATTCGCTTGTAAAGTGCCATTTGTGAACGACCTTTCTAGTTTCATTCTGCTTTTATGTTTACTTCTCTCTATCGATGAACTGCTTCGCTGCGTTCCATCTGCGCGCAACCATAGACTGCGTCGTTGTTATGGTTTCGGCTGTCACCTCTAGGCTAGGATTTATTGGAAGTTACGCCCGGAATGGGGACAATTTGTATTCCATATTACACAGAGACGATGTAACGGATCGTCTCAGACTGTAGCTGTTGAAGCTGAATGAAAAAAATGACTATCAGATCCTACAACAACGGCAATTAAACCACTGCGAGGGTTGCGCTCATGAATCGTGGGAAACTTGAAACGTTCAGTCAACGAACTGGTGAGTGACCCATGGGTGAAGTCGACTGAAAGCTGCGGATCTAAGGCGAAGAGGTCGAAAATAGTGTCTCTATAATCCTAACAAGTGATACTCAGCCAAAAATGCGTCCTTTTCCGCTGCCCTCTGGTATGCAGCTCTTTATCCGTGAATCGGCACATCGCTTCACTGTTATTTGGCTGAAGAATGAGAACTTCTTGGCGTTTTTGAATGTTACTCTCCTCATCTTTTAAGCTGCTCTCTGACGCATACTTTCCCAGTTTTTCAAGGTTTCCACGCTTTATGAGAGCAGCGTTCGCAGTGGTCTGATTACCGATGTTATAGAGGTTTGATTGTCATTTTTCATTTAGCTTCAACAGCTCCACTGTGAGATGTTCTGCATTATTTGATCGCTGTTGTGTCGCCTTTGAGGCTGTTCTGAGTAGCTGATTATATGGCCTTTGAGGCTCTGAGTGACCTCACTTATGCTTACGATGGATTCACTTGCGAAAACATGTCAGTTGCCAAACTTAACAGTCAACTTCATCTCCACCCAATGCATTCCTCCAACTTTTGTTTTCGAAGATTCTCTTCATCCCTTCTCTCCAATAATGCTGCATCTGTGATCAAGACAGTAGTATGCATTTTTCATTGTTTCTTTTCTTGGCCTCTTGCTGCAGTGTTTCAACTCAACAGCCAATATGCAACTCTTGTTTTTTTAATCAAACCGTACACAGCTGGCTGGAACATGAAGCTGAGACCAGGTATTTGGCTGGAGATGCTCGATATAGGTGGATTCAAAAGAGTTTTAGTTGCAGACATGTATTTAAAGGGTTTGAAAACTGCTTCTAAAAGGGTGCGATTGTGTAGCTTTAAGGATGTGCGGAAGGGCATGTAAGAGGCGGTCTATTTTGAAGGCGTCATAAGAGCATCATATATTGTGCCTAACATTGCCCAGCTATCTTTGTTGATGGGTGTGAGTCACACGATTCTTCTCTATATGAAGCTTCTTTCTGAGATGTTGTAGTGAAGCAGTCTTGCTACAAATTTTGAACGTCTAAATATCACACTACCGTAACATCATCCATGTACATATTTTTTTGCTAAATGTGTTGTGCACCTTCCGATAAAGGTGAGAAGAATAAGCATGTGCTACGCAATTTTGCTGTTCCCATCTTTTGTCGCCAGAGCATTTTTAGTTGCTATCTGAAATGTAGTAGGTGGAATGATGAAAGTCCAAATTGGTGCTTTCGTTGACGGAAATCCGTGATCACTATTCATTTAATGCCAAGTTGTTAGAGCAATTTCATGATAAATCTGTAATGACGATTCCAAACATGGGGCCAATTTTGCTAGATTGCTTCTAATTTTCTACTACTGTTTTCGAAACCACTGTGGAAATTTAACGAGCAAATGCGGTGTGTTTACAAAAATCGCATTAAAGAAATAAGCGATGGTACTCTATTAGCAGCAGTAATCAAACATATAGAAAGATTACGTCATTTACTGCGATTAGCACATGAAATTTGAAAATACCAGTATATTATGCGGTTTTTTATTGAGGCTAGCGAGGCAATCACTATCGGACCCTCAGCAGCACTTTGTCATCATCTGCTTGTCCTGTCTGGCATACTGCCTCTTCATCAATGTTATGCACTGCTCAAGCTTTTCGCCTTATTCTTCCATAAAATTTTAAAGGTAGTGGGAAAATTTCTGTAGGTGGTTGTGAAGAAAGAGTTCGCTCAAGTTCCTGTTAGCAGTCATAGTTTAGGAATTATTTACATGAGCTGCCTGCAATTGTTCAAAAAGGTTGCAGTAATTGAAAAACAGTTGGAATAGGCAAAAATTTCTACACTATTCATGCATTTAACGAGTCTGGAATCTCCAGTAACTTAACAAATATGAGGCCATGGAGATTCCTGTTTTCAGTTGTTTCTTTTTAACGCTCATTAACCTATCGTTTTACATGTGCCAGCTTGATATGGAGTGAGGAGAGGGCCAAAATTTTTCACTGGCAACCAACAGTTCGTTAATGTTGTTCACTACGAATGCAGCCATTTTTCTCACTTGAGTGCACATCACTTCTTTTCAATGCTTGTCACTCGCAACTCTTCCACCGCTTGAGCACTTTATGCAAATACATTTCCTGAATCCATTTTGATGCTCGTGACAGAATTTTATCATGTTCAAACCAGTACAACTGGGCAACTGGCATTACTGACAATAGAGATTATGCAAGGCAATTTTAACGTTTTCATATTCTCCTTTGAGGTTTATTGACATCTCTCAGCTGAGAAAGATGAAATCGATGATCACCATGTCGTGGCTCCCAGTCGAGCACTACATATGAAGTCTTTGCCGTTCATGCGAAATGTTTCGTCTTGGTTGAAGTATGGAAGAAGTGCGGCTTCTTCCGTTCAGCTGGCTATTATTTCAGCTTCCGACTGCAGAAAGTTGTTTTAGTTTCTTCAGCGCACTAGAAGTGATGATATTTCCCTCCACGTACCGAGGTTCTAAATCAGATGATTGAGCTGTTCACGAAAGAACTGCTTCTTTGAAAGGCTTCCTCCATGTGCAGTTGCGTCGTTCTCATCTCTTTTGAAATCTGTGTTGCGTTTTTTCAACACCTGACAGTGTGAAAATGAACATCATCTGAGAACTACTCCATGCAGGTAGCTTTGGCGATTCAACCACATATCTCTTACATTCACTGCGTAAAAAACAGTTCTCCTAATGGTTCTTCTAGTCTGTCTGTATCTTAGAGAAACAGAGTTCAAGAATTATTCATGCCGTTTTTGTTCACCGTCGTAAGCATTCAATACGGATTTTGCAGATCGTTTGAAGGCCTCAACGCATGTTACGCGGAGCCCAACTTTGCTTCCAACAGTTCACGTTTCTTGTTTGCCTTCTTGCAGTCGTTCTAGACACAGCAGAAAGAATTAGAATTGATCAGATAGCATTTGTGCAAGGAAAGGAGATAATCCAGAATCATTATGGAGTGAATATTTCCATATACTACGTTCCAAAATGTTCCGCCAGAATTGCTTTCTCATTTTCTGGTCGAGTGGGCCAATAATTGAGATTATGTGTTCGAAATGAGTAATTATTATCTAATGAAATGAAGCAGTAATCGAAAAAAAAAAACATCTGAAAATGGCAACCACGGCTTGCTCTTCGTTTATTGATGCATCGATGTCAAGTGAATAGGCAATCCTTCCATGTTGAGCTGTGCCATTTGTTGCATTTTTTTCACCTTGGTTGTTAAGAATTCCCATCGGCAACAAAAAAACGCATTTCCGCCAGCAGTCAATTGCGTATCTCGTTAGCACAGGAAATTATTCGGAACGGTGGCGTGCTAGTAGTCAGATTGGCTAACGAAGCTGAAAAGGACAAAATTGAAGTTCCGTGAAAAAACAAAAGCAAATTCGGTTACGTGCTGCGACGTCGTCGAAGTATTTTAATGAAGCACTGATTCGAGACCTCAATGATGGTGATCTGAAAACCTCGTAAGGCGTATATTCATAGCACAACCATTTTTGAATTTCTTAGTGCAAGCATTCCAGGATGGTTGTTTTCGCAGTCGAGATGTTCCAGAAGCAACTCTTCGTCATAGCAATACAATATCACAAGACAGCGCAGTGCAATTAGACCATGATGATAAAGTTAACAATCGCTCCAATGCGTCGCAACGTTCATGGCAGAGATGTGTAATTCAGCTTTCTGTTGCGCAAATGTCCACTTTGCGACGTTTTAACACCTTTCATAAGCTGATTGATCGAAGAAGGGAAGATAGCTGAACACTCCTCTGCGGCTCACAGTCCTCCACTATTCCTGGCATCATCTGCAATATTGGCAGCTGATCTCAAAATATTCTTTGGAATGCAAAGAGGCCAAATGAGCAACAGTGTTGTGCGGCACTAGTAAGCAGGTGGAACAAAACTCAGACGTATACCTATAGATCAGCACCAACACGAGAACGGTGTAGCGATGATCAAATTCAACGCCTATATAAAATTGATTGAATTTCCCACCACGCAAGTGCTATGTGAATGCATTCCACGCGACCGGTACCCGTGTAACGCCGTGCCTGAAATCTGAGCCAGTTCAACCGGTTCATTTTCCACCATTCACTTTTAAAAGTGGCCCAATCAATGGTGTAAGGAGCATCGAACGGTGAAATTTATTACCAGTAACCCTAAGCTGTCTATCGTTTGAATGGTTCAGTGCGTAATAATCGATCGATGGAACCTGTTCGATAGGTCAAATATTGGAGGTTGTTAGTCACATGAAAAATGCGAAACAATTCACAACATGACATGCAACTGATTCAGTCTTAAAGTGTGTGATTGTGATATTTGGGTATATAATATTCGAACCACGACGACAATCAACGTTTCGATTGGCAAATTTCACATCTGTCCCGTGAATTTGATGTTAGGGAATACGTAGTGAAGCTCCTCAATGATGGTCTTTATAAAACCTAAATGGACATATGCAAATATGCAATGCCCTTTCAGCTTTCTGCTCCTGAGTATGAAAAAGCTCAGTCAGAGTACCAAGCATTTGATGTGCAATATTTTCCGCAAAGTTGACTCCGAAGCAACGTGGTCAACGAAGACAGGTCATTGAAGAGTTTGAGGATAAACTTGAACTCTTTCATGGAAAAATATTCTGACGATGAAGATAAGGATAATGGCGTCCGTTTATTTGGGGAACTGAATTATTTTCGCTGCACAAACAAGAGCTGTTCTCTTGTTGTCGCTTGAAGGGTATACTGCTAAACGTTCGAAAGCGCTGATGCGTAAAATTGAGACAGTTTTTTAGAAGGAAAACGACGAAATAGCATTAACGGTGCATTCGTTCCGCGGTGCACTTAAATAGCGAAGTGCATACGCGATGAAATCAGTTGGAAAGGCACTTCATAACTGTTCATCGCCTACATGTGCTAGTGTGTTAGCCGTATACATGTGGCGATGTGAACAGCGTTACGTTTATATAACTTTTTCTTATCATCTTATAGTGTCGTACTGTACGATTCAAAAGCTTACGAATTATTGCGCCTTAAAGTTTCTTTGAGCAATTTTTTGTCGACTAAACTGCAATTCTGATTTAATGATCGACTTTCCGACCCCACTTCTTTACCGATTAAAACCTCTTACAAAGATTTTCTTTTATTGCGCATGCATATTAAATCGTATACTTATTCCCATATGTTTGTTTATGGATTCCGGAATGGACATTACGCATTACAGATTCTGGAATGCGTTTTAGACTCATTCATATGAACTTCTATTCAGCGATCATATCCATTACGATTTTTCAATTTTTTGCACTCATCATTAGAAGGTGAATTTAACCAATGTATGATAGAATTACCGAAAATATAGCACTTGTTTCAGTTAATGTAATCTTTCTCTTCTTCGTTCAGCCTTTTTTTCTACAGGAAATTTAAATCATGTGATAGGATGTCGCTTCTTGTGATTCCCCACCGTTCAACAAACATGAAGTTCTTTTATGAGCGATGACAACCTGAATCAATGCTATTAACAGTGCACGAATTCTACCTATGCAGACATCTGCGTCCATGAAAAAATTGATGCTGTAACGTCTTTTATTCTTACACTAGGAAGATACTCGAAACCGGTAATGAATATAAACTGGTAGTTGAGGAAGCGAGCAATTTTTAGATTCATTCGAAATTAAGAAGGCTATAATCGGTTCTTCAAACAGTCTTTCGCTCAGTCCGGAGTATTCGACTAATGTGAGTAGCATGAAGCAACACAAAAGAAGAACTTAATTGACTGATGATAAAGAAGAATGGGAACAGTGAGAATTAAATGTTGTTAGGGCACAGTTGGCAGTAAATCAACAGTTCAGCTGTTATTTTTTGCAATCGATTTCATACGCACAATATGCAACCCTAAATCGCCCTCGCTGGGAAGTAATTTCGTTTTCGTTAGGTGAGAAACTACTTACAAAATTCGCTTCTTCTTTTTGAACAGTTCACTGAAAAATAAATTTCGTGCATGATTTATCCAGGTATTTAGTACTGGTCGACATTAAGCATTCAACTTCTGAGCCCTACATATCGATGAATTGCTGCCATGTGTTAGCCTAGGGCTGATACATTTTAGTGTGGAAGTCAGCAAATGGTATGGGTTGCCATGTGGAATATTGGTTCGTTCTAACAATAAGCGTGGTCGCGGCTTATACATGTTGACTTGGCGAAAGTTGTTTTCCGAGTTGGCGTATGACGAACAGATGCACCAACATGCAGATAAACAGGTTGGCAATCACCAAACACCACTTGTTAAAGTTTATGTACAGAATGAATGCGCAAAGGGCCCTTATGCAATCAGTATTCAGCATAAATTTACACAGTTTTCTTTGTTATTATAGGAGGAGATGAATTTACGGCCGTATTGGATGAACGTAGTAAGGCGAGAAGGGGATGGGATGAGGTTTTCTGAAAAAGTTAAATGATGAGCATGCCATCTGATGGCTATGCATTAAGCTTTCATAGCGTTAGCCTATAAATTATTCACTTTATGTACATCATACGTTGTATGAGGAATGTGGATTGGTTGATTTAGAACGCGTTTGCTTCGTTTCTGACTTTCAGCATCTTTAGCGCCTCTCCGTGGACTTGTTGAAGGAATCAACCGCAAATCCAAGAAGTGAACGAATCTGAGCTGCATTCTGAAACCACGCCTTGCGCTGCATCTATTTTAAATTGAATTTCCTTGTTGAACAAGTGGGCAGATTGCCTAAATGAATCGCAAGTGGGACATCGAATATTTATTCACTGATCGCCTGGAAAAAGAAAGGAGAATGAAGAAGAATCATAGATACTATTGCCATCTCGGTGTACATATAAGACAAACATGCCATCGAATTAATAATGCCATGAGTAGGTTATGGCATTGACAAGACAGTGATCGATGGGAGTTGTGTCTTGGTGCGCATAGAATAGTTTCAACCTCCTGAGTTTAGCCTCTCGATTAACGAAATCGTTGCACTTCGACGCTTAGTTCTGCTGAGTTGCTCATGTGGTGCTAATCGTTTGAGGGAAATCATAATGCGTTTCACTACATCGACAAATCTTGCATTTGTTCTTTTGCTAATGTTGCGAAACGTAACTTATTGGCTCAATGATTGGTGCGTTGATATTCTATGTCAGCGATTGCTATATCAATGGTGCGTAGTGCCGAGTCCGTTTCCGATGGTAGCAGTATTCCTGTTTTTTTTTTCGTGTGTGTGCGTGTGTTACAATAATAACTTGCTCTGCTTTCGATAGCTAAAATATAGGGTGCACTGGAGAGCATCTTCAGTTCTCTTTTTTTGAATTGTGGTTTTTCGAACTCTCAGGCATTATCCTGCTGGGTCGTTGACCAACTTGCACAAATTATAGTTTCTATTGCTGACCATCCTTTTAGTAATTTTTATGGACCTGGAAGTCTGGCTGTCATAGTTGTGAGGTGGTTTTAAATTTCTTTTGGGACAGTCTAACTCTTGAAGTGCATGGGAGCTTTGATTTCGCCACCTATCGGCTGATAAAGCCATTGACAAGCATCCTTATGCACAATTAATTAAAATTAAACCTATGACATGCGCTTGTATGGAGTGTTCTCATGGAGGGTTGGAGTAAACTTATAATGAAAATATGAAATATTGTGGAATATTTTTAAATGGGAGGATGGCAAAATTGGAAGGTGGAAATAAAATGTGGAGATCAAGAAGGGTAGAGCTGAAGACGGACGAATATGCTGCGGTTGTTGCTAGGTTTGCGAGCTGTAAGAGAGAAAAATTCATGATGTTTAACGCCATCATTTGGAAAAATTGAGTAAACTGCGACGCAATGGTGTGTGTCGAAAAGTGATTTAAGACGTTGCCATGTGTGTGCATTTGCGAACGCTGCGGGACGGTACAGATGTTAACCGACTTCTTTAGGCTGGTTTGTTTTGTTTTGTTTGTTTGTTTGTTTTTAATGTATTCGAGGTCGACAGTGTACTGCAAGTGAATATCGAATAATGGAGCATACAATAGGTGCATGTGACAAAACACTGCTATACGCAGTAAACCTGAGGTGATCGGTTATAGGACAGATAATTTGCTAAGAGCAGCACTACAAACAGCCATTGACGAAGTTGTTGGAAGCTCAACTGGTTTTACTACCTTACAACGTTGTCAGAAAAGGTTCTGAACTGGTAAAGTATGTGGATGTTTGTTGACATATTCGTTACCTTTTTATATGAAAGAGTACGTTTGCCTAACAATTATCGATCAGTTTATTTTTCAAACATTGATATTTCTTCTGAGACCAAATATCACTTGTTGTTTGCAGGGTGCATTCATGTTTGTGACCTCTGCTCAATGATCGTTGAGTTAAATATCTCTGCGTTCACTTGAACATTGCGGAATTACTCTTAGATATGTTCTCATCGGTCCCTGGTTGCTCTTGTCTCTTTAACATTGTCGTAAGAGAGGGAAGTTCAGCAGCAGAGCGCTTTTTGGCTAACTTAGCTTATGAGCTCCTAATAAAAATCGCTTAGAACCCTTTTGAAAATGAAGGGAATTCCCTGCTGCAGGAGATAAAGATTTCGCGAGTATAACGCTTGAGAAATTCAAATTATTTGCATGAAGAGCCGTTCTATAGGTGTTTTGTATCACGAATGTATAGAAGGCTGTGTTCCGTGGAAGCAATCGATTCTTTCACAGACGAGCACTGTTGAATGTGATTTAAACTTAATTTTTGATCGTCTTAAGCGAAAGTTACGGTTTTTGTCTTTGCTAGCTTTTGCATTACTTAGCATTCATGTCCATGAGCTTGAGAATAGCCCAACTGCTCGTGATTGATTAAGAAGCGTTAGCATGAACCCGATTGCCGGAAAGGTATTTCTTGTAACTTTGCGTTTCTCCTATTTCAGTACACCGCGAATGTTTATGCCTGCTTGTTGGCCGAAAATCTTTCCAGTGAATATACGATCTGGTCGTACAATAATGCGATATGACCATAAAATCTATGAAAGGAGATCGTGAACGCTCTGTTTTTGTAATCGGTTTCAGCGTGCTTAGACGAATTTGGATCCTTCATGGTGATGCTTCGTAGAGATCTCATTGCTGACATCGTTTTATGAAGCATAGTAGAGGAGAAGTGTATTTCAGCTGGCATATGTTAGAACGGGCGTTTAGAGCCGTTGATCAGTAATCGATTTACAAGTGGTGGGTGGCGTGAGCATTTAAGATGCATATGAATATATAGAAGATCGAAGTAATTGAACATGTATGCATTGTTCGGGGAGAATTTGCTGATTAACGAGTGCGGTTGGATGATAATTTTCGATTTTAATCTTCCACGCAGATATTCTGACCATGTTTATGAGCTAAGGCCTTTTTGCAGGTATGAATGAAGGTAGGTACTCTGATGCGTATAGGTGGATGCTTAATGTAAAAATCATCTCGGAGAGCACGTTAACTATGTACACTCAACGACTAATGTGCACTTGGAATACTTCATTATAAAGTGCAGCATGAAAGCATTTATTGATGGATACTTTCACTTTTGCGCATTCACTTCGACTTTCGTCTGTGGAAATTCGAGCCATCAGCAGTGAAGTTGTTTCGTTGGTTTCCAAACAGTCCTCACTTATGATCGTCATCTTAGATTCCCTTTTAATGAAGTGTTGAAGCGATTAAATGCTTCCTAAAAAAATAGCACCAATTTTTCTATTGTCATGAAAGCCTCTGACAAATGAGTCAGCTTGAGTATTTGCAATTAATCCATCCCTGTTTTCATCCCTCATATCGCCTCTCGATGCATACTGTTAGACACTATAGCTTCGTGGGCTAAAAGGATAGTAGGACCATAAACCTTTAGCTTGTCGTTTTGACAGCCGACAGCACGTTCTCTGCTAAATTTATGGGAAGCTCAAAGTTGATGGATTATTGAAATGGAAAGCAGTCAGCAGCATGTGGGGTATTACCGTTGTGATCGCGGACATGTGCGTTTTTACGAGGTGCACGGCTTATTGTTATAATCCGAGGCTGTGATGTCATTGTTAGGTGATCATTGATCAGCTGTTATTCAGAAATGATCCAGATTTGTTGTTACGATATGAACAATACTTTAACTACTCGTACAGAAACATTTGCTCGTTAAGAGTTAAAGTGTGGAAATTTAATGAGGTGTGCGCAGTTTAGAAGCATTCCATATCAAGCGCCATTGTTGCGTTGTTCGGTTGCACGATTGATGAGCTTGAAATGATGCCGTCTATAGAGTGTTGCAAAGTCTCTAGTTCACTTCTTGTTTATTTGCGATTCAGACAACTATGGAGCCACAGATCGAGTTAGATCTCATACGTTTGTGATGGAAATTTCAGCTTCTGCTAATATCCTATTACCGTTTAAATTTTTCCTTCAGCTGACTGCCGAGTGGATGAATTTTGTTGATGAAAATGCAGCTGAAACTTCCTTATTGAGCGGAAATTCTTGCGATAAATAAGGCGATTTCCTGAATTGCACGCAAATTTGAGAGTCAAACTCTCGTATGCGATTCTGCTTGATTGTTGATTAGGAACGTCGCTCTCTGCTTCTCATGATTTCAATTGCGTTTGAGAAAGCAAATGTTGAGTGGGTTCCGTTTTATTTTTGTTGCGATCAGTAAAGGAAAGTAGCACCCAATGCAGTTCATTAATCACGTTTTCGTGAAATGCTCAAGTGATAAGCTTTACTCGAGTGATAACTTTTATCATCTCATTTTTCTTCTCTTCGTTCCTAGAATTTTTGTTCACTTTATAGTTCGTTTCGTTAGAGATAGCGAACTTTAGTTACCGGTAACTTAGCCCCACTACTGAAAATCAGTTTCCCATCGAATTAGAGCGGTTTGCTTTCATAAGAAACTATTCTCATGCTTGCGCTGAGATTCTTTTGTAAATTCCCTCAAAATTTGCATGGGACATTTGATCAGGTATTTCCAGCTGTCTCCACAAATCTTTGTTCCGGCAAGCGTTCCACCTAAGGTCGCGTAGCCAGATAGTCCTTGATTGGTACATTCGCTGATTTCATGTGGGCTCTCTCTGTGACCCGAAAGACTTAAGAAGTAAAAAAGTGTCGCGCACTCGTCTTTGGTCATTTCAAGTAGGGTCTCTTATTCAGATCTGTGATATCATAGGGCAAATTTTTTCGATAATTGAAAGTATTCTGCCGCAGGCGTTGTGTTTGAAAGTGCGATAATTTTCAAGGATATGGCTTCGATATGGTGCGCATTACGATGAAATTTTCAGAATGAAAGTTAGACTAGCGCTTGCCTGGTATTTATATCAGTTGACGTATTCAACGTCATTGAAGGAACTTGTCGACGTCGCAGAAGAAATACCGGAAGCCCTCGAAATTGTGAATGTGTGCGATGAAACAAACTCAAAGAATTCGTAATGAAACTTTTATTGTTAAACGTCCCGGAAAGTGGCATCCGCGACATGCTTAACGGAATCCATCCCACTTTTTGTGATAACGTTATCGTTTCCCTTGTTTCAAAAAAGAGAAAATCCTTAAGTTTTTTTCTGAGGGGGTTTAATTCACTCAGTTTGAATTCGAATTCTCTGCTCCTCCGGCTGCATATAGCGGACGTACGAGAAAAACATATTTAACTAAAAACGTTTGTTTGTTGGGCTTATGAAAAATGCCTTTTGCACTAAGCCTTTAATCGCCAGAATTAAGCTCCCAGTGATTTCCCACATAATAGTTATTTTGGGCACTTCAAACCTGCTGGGCAGCTTTGTGATTGATGTAGCGATACAACAACTCATTTAGCCGACAGTAACAGTTTTCCTGTCCCAAAACTAAGCACGCGGTGATCTTTTAGGGAAATTGGAAAGCGCACTGATATTTCCGTCAAAAGTGCCAAATATGTTTTATCAGAGACCTTACCTCTGCTAACTGCTGCAACCAATCCTTTCTTGTTCCAGATGTTTCTTAGCATGTTAGCCGCAGTACTTTATTCTTCAGAGGATGGTTACTCATTTTTTCATAATTTCAGGTTCATTTACTGCTATGGAAAACTACTGGAAGCAGTAAATTTGCACAGCATTTTCGAGGATTCGAAAACGTTCGTTGATATGCCCATGAAATTGAGCCCAGGTTATTATTTCTACATTTTGACGGCGTATTCTGATGTCCACCTTGTGCATTCAAAAGAGCCATTACGATGATGCAAGTGATGTCTTTGATTAATAGGAATTAAATATCTACATTTTGATGATTCTTCGTTCAGGCATCTATCGATACGATGCTCAAATATCAGCATCACTTGCTAGCAAAAGCAAGTGATTGCCTCAAGATTGATGGCTGAAAAAAAAAGAGTGCATCTGCTTTTCTTACCGTATACAGCGTTAGTTTTTAATTTCGGGCTTCGAATGGAATTACTTATGAGTGAAAAAATAAATAAAAAGGCCGAATTTGCAAAACTGATTTAATTCAGACGAAACTCTTGCACTCTTTAATGATCGTTTCGGCAATCAGACAGTGGAAGAGATGAAACGTGAAGATCTGAAGGCGTTCCTGGAGGAGTACTTCACTGAACCGGGCACAGAGCTGGAGGCTTGCACACCTGGTGACTGGCGTAGTGAGCCGCCGAATTTGATGCGAATCGTTGATCCCGCTCTAAAGAACTGGGCGCTGCAATTGAATGCAATTTGGATGAACTTGTGTAGGAAGGTATTTATTTGTATGTTTGGAAAACAGTCGGCGATCGAAACTTAGGAAGAATATAGGAATAAAAAACACAATTACAAACAAAGCGTGAAACGGAAGGTGCAAATGAGAAAAATAATGCAATAAAAAACGTTAGCTTTCGCCATTGAAGAGCAATTTGTTTTCTCGGACGTGTAAGTTAAAACAGTATCTAAACGCAATTTTGACTTCTTGCGGAGCTGATGATTCAGAAATTTTATGTTATGTCTAGTGGTTTGCAGAAAGCATCAATTGTACGATTTTCAAAAACGGTTACCACAGAAAAGAGTGTGGGACTGTGGGACCTAACACTAACTTTTCAAGGAGTTTCGAAATTCTCTATGAAACATAGTAGATAATAATAGTTCTCGTCTGATAATAGTTCTAGTTATTCAGTCTATAGATAGTTTACAGTTCAGTTTTATTCAGTCTATATTCAGCCTAGTCTGTTCTAGTCTGTTCTTGATAATTCTATAATAGTTCTAGTCTGATATTCCCAGTTCTCAATTCTCAATTCTCAATTCTCAAGATAATAATAGTCTTCGACCTGATAAAAACTACTACGTTCGAGGTATGTTAAGTGCTGAATTGTGAAAAGGCACTTTTTTTTGAGGAAAGTAGTAGCGTTGTGAAAGATGCCATAATGTTTCTTGTAAACACGGCATCCTAACATAAATTTTTCTTAATAGATTTTTGGCATTTCTCATTTTACAAACGCGTCCTCAGTAGTACATTCCTCATCGTTCTGAATACTAAACCGAACCCCTTTCTAAAATTTCCATGGCGTAGAAATACAACTTTTCAACACTCTTTATCATTCTCTCTTAATGTTATGTGCTTTCGGTTGACGAGCAGAGGCAACTTTAGCGATGCTGAAGATTGAAAAAAATCGGTTGGTTAAGCTGCTCGATTGTTCTGTTTCCGACAGGTGCGTTTAAAATCAGCGAAGAGATTCTCACGAAGCTATAGGTGTCTTGCACAAGACGTGTGGGCTGCAGTTTATGAGACTGCAGCAGTCTTGTGCAAGGTTGATGAGAGTCGCTTCAGCAGGAATTCCTTTCAATTCTACAGTAGGCCCGCAACAGTTCCTGCCCGCAGCATTGCTAGGATTTCAGCATCTTCGTAGTCCTTCAGCCTTGAGTAGATTCCATTTCGCCTTCCTGGAATTTCCTTCTGTAAGAAGAGCACCTCTGCATCCACTGGGAATTCCCCATATACAGCTATTCTGGTCTTGTAAGGAATTCCCTAACCTCTAGTCTCGCTAACCGCTTTAGTATCCCTTAACCTGCGAAGGAAATATGAAGTAGATATGAGAACTGATAAAATTCATCCAATCAAATGCCTCTATCGTCCCATTCCATTCTTTCATTTTTCATTGCTGACCAATTGATAGTCTGAATGTAGGTAAGCGAGAAGATGGGGAGAGGTTGGACCAACTCAATCGGTCAAATCCGTTAGTATTTCCAAAATAAGGAAAATTCTGATATCATTCTGAGCACATATCCTGACAAGTGAGAGTTCCTGAAGAAATTGTACCCTTTCTTCAGAGATCTTATTTTTATAGCTGAATTGCGGCTACTTTTATATGTTTGCGCATGGATACTTTTTTTAAGCGAGCAGAACTTGCTAACATTTAAATCGGTGAGAGGTGTCAAGAAGTAAAAATACTCTATCCGTGAACATATAAAGTATGTATTTCAGTCATTGTTAAAGAAATTCTTCCACGTATGTGAAAAGTTCTGGTCAACTTTCACACAGCAACAGTTCACTGTCGCACGCATTTTTTGCCTTTAATTCGAATTTCCTTCATACGTTTAATCGTCTTTCACCGTTTGAACGTCTATAAGTGGGTGGAGCGACCAGTCTTGCAATGTAAATGAAAGGTCAACCAAAAAAAATAGCAAAACGTTTGGGTTGTTGGAAGATGGCTACGAAGTTCAAACAATTCTTTTGATCGCCGGTCATTCGCATTAAATGCCACTAAGCGTTTTGTAATTTCCGATCATTTCATCATCATCTGACAGATTGTGACGGCAGTGAAATTACCATCACGGCGATGTTTTCATTCTTAGAGGGCTGTTGATGTCCTCCCACTTTAAATCCTTTGAATGTGTAGGATCGTAGGTGAAGCAAACAAAGTGGAATGAAAAAAAGCTTGAGCAGAAAGAATAGAGAATTTACATATGTAAGTAAAAAGTATGGTTTCTTAAGGTTTCTTGAAGGAAGTATCACATTATCTCATAAGAGAATTTTATTTAAATGCTTTCTGGTCTTATTGACTCTCTGCAATTAGCATCAAAGTAGTGCCGAATGAAAGGTTGAAAATGCTTTTTTTTCCTGAAAACTTGGTGAGTGTGTGCGGAAAAGTTCATGAAACGCATTCGTGCCCCTCAATTGCCTCAGGTTTGTCAGAAATGAGGAGAACGTGATCTCTAATGAAAAGTTCATAGATCACTACATTGTCAGCGTTGATACCACATTCACTTTACCGTGCAGAAACACTGACTTTCTCAAGACCCCCTCATAAATTATTTCACTTACTGCCAGTCGTTTTCCTACTATATGCTTATTAAACTTTTCAATGTAAGGTGTTGAAAGAATCGTTGCGTTGTTATTGTATCGTCTTCAGGGATCAATTATCAGATTGTTGCTTTAACATAGCCAACGGTTGTTTTCAGGTGAAAGATGTAGTGAACGGAGACCGCCATTCGTTGATTTATTTACCAAATGAATTTATTGTTCCCGGTGGGCGCTTTCGAGAGTTCTATTATTGGGATGCTTATTGGATCGTGAAAGGACTCATCGTTTCTGGAATGTTGGACACAGCTAAGGGAATGATTCGCAACTTTCAAAGTCTTGTGGACAGGTCATCAGAAATATTCCTCATTTAATTGTCACATTCTGGGTGAAACATGAAAGTTATCCTAACAGAATATAACTTCTGCCTCCTTCATTAGAAAAAATGCAAATCTCTTGGACTGCTGTAATAAAGAAGCAGCTTTTCACAGTTTTTATAATCAATTCGATCAGTAGTGTGAATCCTCTCTAGAACTCACTCTCAACGTCTACAGATGAACTTTCAGAGGGCAGAAATGAAAGCTTTTGGAAGTGCCCTCGAATAATTTTTCTACTAGTGCATTCAGAAGTGGCCTGGTTATTGATGACGTTGCAGATGTTTTGTAATGTTTTGCTCTATTTATAATACTGAAAGAAGCAAGCGTTCATTTTTGTAGAGACCCGTTGAGCCAGTTTTCAGTGAATGGAAAAAGTCTGTTGTTGTAGGAAGTCGTTCGATTACTGCGAATCTGTAGATGAAAACAGTTTAATTACATGCACTTTGCTGTTTAGTAAGGTGCGCCGACATAAGTTGCGTCATGTTCACTTGATGATTCGTTGTTGTTTTCTTCTTTTCGCTAATAGTTCGAGGTTTGTTGCGATGAGTTGAAAGCATTTAATTAGCACTTTTAAATGAAGCAGTTACAGTGTTGATCAAGGAACTCGAACGCATATCGCTAAATCGACCAGAAAAAAAAAAGCTGAGCAAGCCTCGAAACTTATCCTTAAGCATTTTATAGCGTTTTAACATCATTTTCCGGGTCTTCGTTCAGAATTCCCGAAGATGTGAGGTGCGAACTGCGAAACTAGAAGGAGGGTATACGAGATCGTCTTTAAATTTGAATGAATTCAGGTTTGGTTTCGTTCCAAATGGTGGCCGAGTGTATTATCTGCAACGATCACAACCGCCTTTGTTGACTCCAACAGTCTACGAGTATTTTGAACAAACAAAAGACGTCGACTTTCTGAAGTCCATTTTGCCTACTCTGATGAAAGAGTTCGAATTTTGGTCGAATAAGAGGTATAAAATTTCATGAGGTGAATTAAGACACGCAGAAAATTCCAGGACTCTCTTTCAGAAAAATCAAGCTGTGGTGTGCTGGAGTAGTTGTTGAAACAAGTCAGAAACTTGAGACAGTGAAGGACGTTGCCGACCGATGAAATATGCTTAGCGTGGTTTCTTGAAGATTGCCATCCGCGCTCTTAGACATACATGAGATTAGTCCGAGACAGTCACGTAACTTCTCGTAGTTAGTTTACGCGATTGCTACTGTGCTCATGAACTTCGTGCAATGGAGAGAATACACTTATTACCAAAATGTTGCCTGCACTGGCGATGTAGATAACCTTAACCGAGCCTACAGTTGGACAGAAATCCATTTAAAAAACTCGTTAGAAATTCTGTAGGTGGTCGATTTGCTAAATATTGTCTCAGACACTTCCCAAATCAAAGCATCACTTGAACTGTATTTGAGATTCTCCATCTGCCATACCCACAGTCTATCGTTAAGTGATCTATCAAAATCGCCAACTTTACTGTAAAGCTGAAATAATTTTCCACATTTTAGATCAGTTAACGTTACTGGACAGGACGGTCAAGTTTACAAAGTCTACCAATATCGTCCGGATACAAACGTTCCGAGACCTGAGTCCTTTCGAGAGGATGTAACAAATGCGATGAAGTTACCTAGTAGCGCACGAGCGAAGTTTTACCAGGTACGATGGCAGCGAAATATAATGCTCTTAATGAGCGAACTCGAAATGCAAACATCATTCTTTTACTGCTTACCTTTTTGAGGATATCGCCGCAGCTGCCGAATCGGGGTGGGACTTCAGCACACGTTGGCTCAGTGACAAGAAATCATTAGTGAAAATAGAAACAACGAACATCGCGCCAATCGACCTCAATGCTTTTATGTGCTGGAATATGGACATTCTTGGATACCTCTTTAGGAGCGTAGGTTGGTGATTCCAGACATTTTCTCAAATGCTTCTAGTCGAAGCAATTTTTTTTTCATCTATGCAATAGCTTTCCGCCTTTCATCTTTAGATTAGTTAAAAATCGACACTATTTTTTTGTTTTTGCTGGATTTCATTATCCATGAGCAAAAGAGGAGCATTTGATGTACACACAGAGAAAAAAAAATCCCACAGTATCTTTCAATTCTCCCCTTCTTCTCCCGTTTCTCGAGGAATTATTTTGAAACACGATTTGCGTAGCGTTGTTTTAGTTTTCGGTCAAATTCACAAGTATATTGGCCGTTCTCGTTATCTGCTTGTTGGAGAACGGAATTCCTCTGTATTTGTGTCGAATTAGCAATGTTTTACTCCCACCGAAATTAGGTTATCCAAAGGCCTCTGCATCACAATCTTCCGGTAGATTGTTTTGCTGATTGCATCTTCAGCATTCACTATGTCACGTTTTGCCTTTTTTTCTCTATGTATGATATCTTATGTTGAGTTTCATTCTATATAGAGCAAAGGCACTGCTGCATCAAAATCTTGAGTGAGCGAAAAGCCGGGAAGCCGTTTTATTTCTCTCGTGGTATATAGGATTTTGTAGTTAATGTAGGATTTCCGAAATCAGTATCGGTGAACACAGAACTGCTCAAAATAGAGGTACCTCTCATATGCAGACTTCAGATTTCCAATAACCTGTTCTTTGTTTGCCTGAAGACTTCACTAGGCAAATGGGCCGTGCTCATCTCATGCCTCTTCAACGAAGCTTGCGGGAATGTCCACTGTGTCGTTGCACAAGACGTTGTTTATGTAAGAGCGACTGGATGTTTTACAACATTTTTCAGCGAATTAAGTTTTTCGTGCTTTTTCCGGTTCAGGGTTTCGTGCTTGAACAATAGATCTTGCTCTCGAGCGAGCAAAATGCGAATAAGACGCCATATCTCTCTACTTCTTCTAGGATTACCTTGAGGTGGCACATTCACCTCAACAGAAACAACAGTCGTCAGCTGCTTTATGAGTAAAGCGAAACAGCTTCATTCATACCCTCAGGCGTAGTAAATTTGTCGTTTCACCTACGTTCATCTCGTGCACATTATCGTTGAAAGGAATAATCATGTAGACTTCCCAAAGTCAACTCCAACTCAAGAAATACATGTAATGAAACACCATCTGAAAGCGCTTAACCATTGATCAATTAAGTCCAGCTGCCTAAGACATTCTCGAAGGATTAACGTAGCGGTTCCACTTTTCTTTCACTTCGAAAGCTTCCTTTTTCCCTAACATTATTTTGAACTCGATGTCTCATAATGCCTTGAGGTTCGAATGTATAATCCACTAAGAATCAGCAATGAATATGAAATATTGCACATCGTTACACGATGGTAACGACGAAGGTTGTTCGTCTGAGTCATAGAAGATGGGATACCATGCGTCACCTGCAAACACGACTTTATTGTTAGAACATCGTCGTACTGTCCTCCAGACCATTTCATTGGCTTCATTGCTAGATCTCGCAGGTTAAAATGTCTCGCTGGTTCTTGTTCTTGTTCTATGTGATGTGGAGTTCATTAGAAATATTGGATGGCTATTCTTCGCTTCTATATCCATCAAACTTTTAAAACATTAATATTATCCTTTTTCTAGCAGTGCGCTTCACTGAGTTTCTCTCCCGCATTGGGGCTCTCACGCTTGATGAATCTTCAACGCAAAATATCATTACATTGCACAGAGACGCCAACAGTGCCAAAAAGCTTATTGAAAACCGGAGCAATAATTCGCATGCGCGACCAGCAATCAGAAAATATGTGCAAAGTCTAAAAAAGAACAAAAAACACCCTCACAGTATTACTACCAAGTGAGGGGGTATTTTTTGCCGAAAAGTGGTTAATTGTATCGGATCAGATCGTTCATAGTGCACCACAACCGGGCACCGAACATTTTCATCCGTTTTTAAGTTTTTCACTTTATGCAGCTTGAATTTATAAAGGAGGGCATAGTGAGGGAGAATTGTCGATTTTCTTATTTCTCCACTTTCTTTATATCTCCCTTTGCTCATAATTTTGATGGTATGAGGACGAATGCGTCAAGAAAAGCACAGTGAAAGAAAAAAAAGGACGTGCGCGCTCCTCATGGGTTGTGTATGCTAGTGTTCTGAATTTACCACAATCCCGTGTAGGAGATTCCGTCGAGAACGACCTCAGTCGGAAAATTGTTCAACTTCTGCTGGCGACTACATGGGATCGAAGGCCTCCACGGGGAACCTCATATATGGATTTCGTCGTTTCTGAGGGAATGTTAGGATTTTGGATGTGCAAGCTGAAAAAAATTCGTTATTGAATCAAAGAGCATGGAAAAACTAGGAGAAATTGATTGAGGCGGCGTGTTTTAACGAGCAAAGCTGAAGTGAAACATGAGGTCTTGGTATCTTGGTGGTACCGATGAAAAACAGTTCATTGGAAAGGACGGTATCGGGATATAATGGACGCAGGTGAAAAAAAATGTCTGAAATGGAGACACGCTGTGATTGGATGAGCTCAGTATCCATATTTTATGGAGACGTTCAGCAATATACAGTCAAAGAGAGCGCTGCGCTTTGAATTAATTACGCGTGAAGTGCCGGATTTAGTAGAAAACATCGCGCCAGACTGCAGTCTCTTTTAACTACGTTGACTGCAAGAACTTGCAGAAATGGCCGCAACATACAACGATAACGGCGTGCGACAGACAAGCCACATGACAGGCCTCTGTGGCCACTGCTAAATATTTCCTGGGAGCTGTGTTGGACCAAGCTAGTCTACGGCGTCTGGCTCGAACATGCATCTTGGGCTTTAGTCGCACCTTTACATCAAATTAACTGCGGACGGTATGCCAGAATCGCAACCTTTGAAAACCTGCCTTTACTTTAGCTTTACTAAAGCGCAGCGAAACAGCATTAATTATAAGAAGCACTGCCGGAATAGGACCAAGCGTTTTTCAGCTCTCCATCTCTGGGGTTTTTTGCTCTCCAAATGTCTGTGATGCCCGCAGGGGTCCGCAGACATGAAAAATCGCTTGCGGTCGCGAGAGCTATGATTTATCACGCAATATAGTGGAACCTTTACCTACGGCCAACCACTTCTATTCACTAATGTTTGCCTCATACTTCTTTCTGCATGTGGTCATCGATGATGGATGAAGATCACGTCATCGGAGTTTTATTGACTTCGTTCCAGGTTTTAATACAATTAACTCAGTACCAAGACTATCTTTTTTTAGGGAATATAGCAAAGTCAAAGAAGTTTCGCTATCTTCGCGAAGATTTCCGCTATGCTATGCAATATGTGTTTTACAATGAGAGCGAGGGAGCGTGGTTCGACTACAGTATACCAAAGAGGTCGCATAACATTGAATTCTATCCATCTAGCGCAATTCCCCTCTTCACCGGATGCTATCAGCCGTTGAACTTAGCCAAGTCGCATGCGATCGTGCGTTTCATGAATGTGAGTAAATCAAGCTTCAGTGACCTTTCTTCTGTTTGTGCGTGCTAAGCTTCAGTGACTCGTTGACTGTAAACATTCTAATATTTTGTGGATGAAACTTTTTGCCGATCATTCTTCTTCGTCTATTTTTCGGAGCACTACAGTGCGTTTCAGGAATATGAATGTAGCAAAGTAGAGTGTTTTTATTCGATGTTTCGTAGTGAAACAAGAATTACTGAGATGTGAAACCAATACGAGTCGTTCGGAAAAAATAAACCGACGAACTGTGCAATGTCGTTCTTGTGTACTAGTCCGCTTTGATGATAGCTCTGTGAGAAGGTTGTAAAGTTATGAAGACGAAGCGCTGCAAGAGACGAAGCGTAACGTGTACAATGCGGAAGTCGCTATAGGTGCTGATGAGGGTATTTTGCAAATTTTGTTTAAGATTTCGCGTGCATTCGAATTTCCGGGTGGTGTGCCGTCGAGTTTGATTGTTGGTAGTGAACAACAGTGGGATTTTCCGAACGGATGGAGTCCACTAAACCACATGATTATTGAAGGACTTCGAAAATCGGACAGCGCTCAAATGCAAGAAGAGGTAGGTTTTACAGGCGTCCGTGGAGAAACGAGGTGTCCTGACCTATCGGGATCGTATGAAACACAAATCTCAGGATGTCACTGGTGTTTACGGACAGAAAAAGAATTGAATTTTTTGAATATTATATCTCGTGATCGTAAATATTATGTCACTAAATTTTATTAGTTTAAGTTGTTGACGTTTATCTCTAAATTTTCAGTTTGATCTAGTGAAATTTTCAGGTAGTAGGCTGGACGTCTTCTTCTCCTTTTTTTTTCTAAACTCACAGCTATCTCAGAAATTATGAGTAGCAAGTTTTTGTCGCTAGTCGAGGTTGTTGGAAGAGACGGTGAGAAAAGAGGTGTTGGTTGAGATGGACGCATATATATTGTTCGAACTTATGCAAACGTCTTCCCATTATTTGAGGCATTTCGATTGGCGCAAAAGTGGGTTCAAGGCAACTACGCGGTGTTCAAGAAAACGGGGCATATGTGGGAAAAAGTAAGTTTGCTTACAGCCATTGCTCTTGTGCTTGTTGCGCCTTTTTTATTTGATGTTCTATTCCGTTGGAAGGGAGAGAAATGTGACGATTTTCGACAAGAAAGTGTAGCAGAAACTAAATGATGGGGGCACTAAAGTGAATTGAAGATCAGTAGAGGTAGGGAAGTTCGCCATATCGAGGAAAAAGAAACCACTGACGTTCGATAATAGCCCAGTAACCGTTACCAGGACTCGTTATTGTTGATTGCATTATGGTCGTTTATTTACTTATTTATCTAATTTTTCTGGTCACTTGCAGTACGACGTAAATGGTACGGTTCCTCAGCCTGGAGCAGGTGGCGAATATGTTGTACAGGTAGAATTGCATTCATTTTCTGGCAGATGCAAATGTGACAGTGCATCAGTCGTATAAAAGTATTTGTTGAATAAATTGGAAAGAGATGGAAAAGAAGGGGACTGTAAGAAATGAGTAGGGACTTGATATAATGCAGGTGGACGCATCGTGAAGGGCGGAATTCTATCTAGATGAGACGGCCGTTCGAAGTTGTCCAACGACCGTAGCAGCCATCAATAAAAGGCTTGTTAGCTGTTGCCGCTTCTCAGTTGAACGAAATTTTGATCTGCCCCTCTAAAGTATTCTAGCTCGGTTCATAGGAACTGTGAGCAGCGTTTGTTGTATTGCCAATTGAGTGCTGAATTCCAGCGCGGCGACGTAACAGCACAGCTGAACGTTTTCAAATTTCTTACATCACTCATGGAGTTTCAGTTTGCATATCTTATGCTTAAAATCCACGACTAATGAATGCGCATCGTTACTTGAACCCATCAGAAAACAGGCAGCAGTTTTCCGTTAGCAGGGAAAAGAAAGATTGTTAAGTAATTTTAATTTACTTGAGGATCGGGATTTCTTCGCATTTACTTGAGGACCAATTAGAGGACTTAAATTCTTCGAATTTAAATCCACTGATTGGACCTCAAGATTTCAAATTGTTCAGCATCACCGAAAATAGACGTAAATAAAATGAATGACTAAATGATTCTATGGGATTTTTTTGCGTTAAGGATGGATACGGATGGACGAACGGAGTGGTATTGAGTCTGTTGACCACGTATTACAACCGGCTTCGAGTGAGTCCACTAGCCAACGAAGCAAGCACTCCAAGCTTACATCGTGCATTCGAGAGTTATGAACTCAGCACTTCAAGCGTTGCTTCTCTATCGTTGTTGGCAGCAACTCTTAACTTGATTTTAGTTTTTCTTCCACATTTTGACTTTTGCGTTGTTTGAGTGGATATTGCCGTTGTACTCACAGTGCTAGTGGGAGCTATAAATGAGTTAACGGGAGTGTACAGTAAGAAACGACGTTGTAAATGAATTCGTGATACAATTTCGAATCGAGCTTTTGCCAAATGTGTCTTTACATTGCATTTGCAATAAAAATAGTAACCTATGATATATTCTTGTTGACGAAGTATAATATTGTCTTAATCAAAGATAGTCGTTGCTTTATAGTGAGAGCACGTGGGATATTGTAATTTACGGGCCGCAGTTTAATGAATGAGAGTGAGCGAAAGAGCGAAGTAAAACAGCGGAAATCTTGTAGACAGTTGGAAATTTTGAACCGTAGATAATGAAAATACGTTGATCCTTTCCCCACTGCGTGATTGTTTTCCAACAATTTCTTCCTTATTCGACAAGCTTTAAATTTAAATGAAATAAGAAATAGAGTTGAGAATGAGGACGGCGCGGGAATATGCACTAATGCGAACTCCAGTCAAAACTTTCGATGCTGCTAGATTTTTGACCTCAGCAGTTCTTTTTTCTTTCAGAAGTTTGTAATTGGTTATCGCAATATTTAATAGAATTTCTTGGGTGGAATTTTAATTTAAAGTACGGAAGGATGAGATATTGAAACTGAATGAATTATGTGGAGCATGTAAGATTCAAGTTAGGAAGTGCTAATCTTTGAGAAATTAGGCGTACATGATATTCAGTTTTTGTGGATTAGTGAGACTATATATCTTTCATTTTTTTTAATATTACCATGCGAACAGAAATATTGCTGATTGGCGTTTATGGCTGTGATAACTCCTTGAAGTGAGTGCGAAAAATTCTCTCTCGACGTGTACTTTTATTACAAATATCTGTGATACATTCATGTCATGCGAATAAAATCTTCGCCGTTACATAAAGTGACATTGTTTTCTGCATTTCGACTCTGTAGGACTCGGGACGTCGGTTATATATGACAGATAAAAACGAGGGTACACCGTGAATGTAAATTTTTGATGGCTGCAAGTTCCAGTTATGTGCAAGTGACAAATTCGTAAGAGACCTGGAACAAGAATTCTGGTTTGTTGTAGACGGTTCAGAAGGATCGTTGCTAAAATAGCTCACAATACAGTTTGCTTAGAAGTAAGATTTTGGGGAAGTATGAGTGGTCTACTGTAAAATGATGAGTAAAACCGAATTAATGAATCCGATAAAGTAACCGTTCTTTCATGGAGATTCACTGGGTCAATGTAGATTCAGCTCGTAAGCGAGTTGTTGACTTCTCACTCACATATATTTCATATTGTTGAAACATTATTAGACAGTCTCATGATGCCATTGTCAACGGCAGTCGAACATATTGAAGCGTATTTTTAAGAAAAAATGTTTAATTTTTTCTCATCGAACGTTGCGCAGTGAGCGATTCCTAAGTTAGCACTCCTAGGGTGAGCAATCCTATAAGAACCGACTTGCTTCTAAAACAACCCAAAATCATCAGTATCATTTATGTCGTCGTGGTGGACATCAATTATGTGAAGTTAACCAGTCCTTATATCCGCAGTTATGTCAATGGGTTCACTAATAGCTGTGAACAGAATTCCTGAGTGCGAAGTGGGATGATTATTTGACACTTATGTCGAAATTTTCAGAAAGTCTGAATAATGTACGCAAAACCCACCACTAGGTTCCTCTGCTAAAATTACTCGGATCGGACGTGAAAATGATGATGTTCTAAAGTATCTAAACGAAATATGGCCATATTGGGTTGACTCAGCGATATGGACAAAAAATGACTCACTCTCATGAAAAGCGGTCGTTGCACGACGCTGTGCTTGCAAAACCATTGACATCACCACCTGCGATTGTGCATCCTGAACATTATGACTCCTCACCTCCTACTGAAGTGTGCTCTAATCAAGTGTATGCGCTTTTTTCTACTGCCACTTTCCAAACGTCGGCTGCCATATTCTTTTTATTTTGTATTCAGCAGCAAGGAACCTATCTGTTTCTCATTTTTCACATCAAGCGAAACCTGATTTTCCGCTCCTCTTCGGCGATTATAACTGATACATCAACAGCTTTTCGCCTAGTCTACGCGAACTGTGTTTCATCGTTTTCCTCATGCTTTAAAAGCCTTATCGACATCGCGTTAACTGCTGAATTTCCCTGAGCATATTAGGAAATGGTGCAAATTGTCTGATGTTGTCTGCAAATTGTCAAACATTTGTCTGATGCAAATTGCAAACTATAGAATAGGAATTTGAAGTGTTATTGCCACCTATGTTTCTGATCAGTTAGAGAAGGGTAACAAACAGGGATTGTGGGATGAACGTTGAAAAGTAGAAGGCAATGAGAAAAAAATCCATCACCCAAAGAATTTGGGCTATTCTAGTTAAAAAGCTTTCTTTTCATCTGGCAAATTCTACTGAGAGTCTGAGACTGTTGACTTATTTTCAAAATCGCCTATTGCATCACTCATCCCTTAATTAGCATCCATTCGCCATTTCATTGACCACCTCACACGAAGAGTAAAATAAATTCTTGAATGAATTTCTTTTTACCTTGTCATTAGCAAAATCCGAATCGGAATGTGCCTTTCAAATTGTGTTTCTCTGCAGAATTGCTGTCTCATGCGACGCACAACGCTGAAAACCGTTAGCAGGATTTTAGATTCATTTCTAGTTGAGGTATTTGAGGTAAATATCGTTGGAAATGTAAAAATTTCCATTCGTTCATTGTGCTTCAAGGAACTCACTTCTTTCTTTTTCATTGGCATTTCTTGTGGAAGAGTGATTCAAATTTGCGTCTAATAGACAAGTGAACATTGCCTAAGATATCGTCAGTGTGGTCTCTTCGTTTATTATTTTCATTTTTATCCTTCGGCTGCTGTCAAATTCAAGATTAAGAGCAGTGCTGAGTCATTTCACCGATGTTATGTTGAGGTACTAGTTATCAATGATCGGTGTGGACTATAACCAAGCAGGTAATGAACATAAAGATCGCATCGATAGTCTTCTATGCCGTGCTCGTGACGAAGAAAACCATTAGCGCGTGTGCTCCACTTAGATACCTACTACTCTCTCATGGGACTGGAAAAGTAATCAATGCGGTGTTTTTGATAGTGTCTATTGACACCATTCGCATGAAATTTTTCGAGGAAAATGCACTGTATTAAAGATTACATGGCAGTTTATCCTAATCACATCTTATCATTTCTTTGTGAATTGACTCTACTGACAACTGTAAAGAGGTCGTTTATTTGTTAGACTATGTTAAAGATTGCCCAACGCATTTTGTTTGCAGTGGAATTATTCAGTCTTCAACTGGCTAGCAATGCAGTCGTTTCAGAAAAGCTTCATAAGGCATACTGGAACCAATTTTGATCGTCTCGACGAAATTTGGTATATGTGGCAGATTTGGATCATAAGGCAAATCAGTTCGAGGTGTTCTTGGCGAGCAGTTGCACAAAGCAGACGACTAACTGATAGCACTTTTTATAAACGCTAAAATTCGATTGCAACTACAGCATTTCTAGAATCGCATGGTTGTACTGAGAAAAAAGCCAGTCACAATTGGTATTATTGCATAACAATGCAGCTGTGTTGCTTTTGCTGGAAATGACGCATAGAAATGGAGCAGAAATCATCAAGGAGACATTGAAGTTATTAAACTAAGGCTAGTTAACGAGAAAACTTAGCTGTTGCAGGTGATAGGCAACTGTTAAAGTGTTGAGTCGATGGCAGTGAATTGTTGCTGTGAATACGATGACGTAGTATAGTCTTCATGAATTGTCTTGAAGACCAATTATTTATGGTTTGATACGACTAGCAGAAGAAGCATGTGGGGGGTGGACTGATGTCAAAGATTTCGTTTTACAGCTCCTTCGATGATGTCGATGTTTCACAGTGTCAGAATCCGGTATATTTCCTCATAAGTCATAAAAAGCAGAGTAGTAGGTAGTGGATTTTATTACGGTTGCCTATCCCACTAACAAAGGAATATTACCAATGCCGAGAAATATTTTGTTGCTTGAGACAGTTGGGCGCAAAAGTGGTACCAATTGTTTCGTCGTCTCACTGAGTTTCTAGGCAGCAGTCGGATGCGGTCATTAAGGAATTTTTTGAAAACAACGAAAGAAAAGCTCTCTGCAGATATTATTAACCTCTAAACACTTGCACTTTCATTGGTGATTTCTGTTTCTTTCATCTTTAAATTTCATTAGCCGTAAACTTTGGTAGCTGCTACTGCGAGCTCTATAAAGACTACTTTAATTTTGTTCGTACTCAGATAGTATCAACTGCTTAATAGCGAGTGAATTCACAAGAAACCTTCATCTCACTTCAGGCTGTTGTTTGCTTACATATGTACAATCATTCACGTATTCGTATGAACATTTAACGTTATCACAGTGGAGAAATCGAATACCATCGGAGTTTTAAGACGTCTACTTAAACTTGCGTAGGAATGAACGCAGAATTTCTTGCCAGCTGATTGCTCTCGTGATGTGGAGCACAACTGTGCACTAAAATAAACAAGCAATTTCTTTCTTTCATATATCAGCATTACAAATGCTTCTTTATTGCTTGTCTCTTTACGTGGTGCACTCTTCTTAAAAAAATTCTCTCGTCTCACCGCATGGGAGCTGCCATCAACGATCGTTTGTTCTCCACCAGAATTTAACGCTTTGCGAGAAAAATTGTGGCTTTGAATGATGGGATTTCAACTACATGAAATACCCAATTGCACAAGAGGCTAGCAATCTACTGATATAGTTGCAATATTTGAGTGGTCACAACTGGAGAATCAAAGTTGCAAACCGTGCGATAGTGCTGTTTTGATCTTTGAAACGTTATGGCAACATGCATAATGATAAGCAATGTGAAGGGGAAGTGTGTACTCACACAGTGCACCCTTCCTTTTCCCTTTGTCTGCACCCCCAAATTCAAGTCTTGGCTAAGCATATATTTAAAACCGAGTTGCAAACGAAAGTATGATACAATCTTTCTTCCATGAATATGCTTGAGAAAACCAATTGTTCTCGAGCATTTCACCACGCAGCATTGAATGAAATTCGTACATAAGATGGCAATTCCTTAAAAACGATTTTCTTTCCACTGAAGAATTGTTTCTGACTAAAGTATTTTATTTTCATCTCGATGATTCAGTTGCTGAATGCGTGTGAGTTAGGTGCCGTAGATGTTGTTTGAGATATAATTTTGTCACTAACCAAAAGTAAAATTGTGTCAACAAATTAAAAAAAAAGATTGGGATGATTCAGCGAAGCGAACGCCTGAAATTACTTAGGCATCCCGCTCAAGTGGTTCATAATACTTAGGCCATGCGGTCACCTAACTTCACATAGAAATAGCAGAATCTCACCGCTTAGTTTTGATAACCTTTCAAGCATATATCAGTATACGCACTTGCTATTATACTTTTTTATGCTACCTTTCCATTTTTATGCTACCTGATTTTTGACCATTATTGATCAGCAGGTGTGGTTATGATTTTATGGCTGTTAACTTTGCACATGCCATTTATAAACTCTTTGATGAACCATCACTGTAGTTCTTATGAAAGAGCATTAACTGCTGGAGTTTGCGAGGTCGTTTCCGAAATAGCCATATATGCGAAACCATCAGTGGCCGTATTAGCATACCTATCTATCTTTTTGGCAGTTTCGTTGAACGGACTTCGACAGCTTTATGTGATCATTGTCGCTCCGTTCAGCTTTCAGTCTTATGCACAAACTTTGCTTAACTGAATGTCCTCGCAGATCCTCGCACATTTGTCGCATTTTTCTGTGGCATCGCCAATCCCGAATGCATTGCCTCGACAGCTGGTTCACTTCGTCCACTTTTTTAAGAAACTCAAGCTAAAACACTGCAGTTAAATTGTTTTACTGTAAGTAGACAGAATTGAGAGACTCATGTGTGAAAATATCTCGTGAACGCTTTGACATTAATTAGGATGAATTTCAGCAACGATATGCATGCGACAGCGTTCATTGGCCTGCTGTATGCATTAATCTCATCTGGCGGGACCAGCCCATCATTGTCGGAGCTCATGAAAACGGCGAATGCAGTTGAGAAGCAAACGAATCCAGTCTATACATGTGATGAATCAAACTCCAAAAACTAGTAAGTTGCATTCCACATATGAAAGCCGTAAAATTCAGTTTGAGCGTAGTTTCAGAAATCACCCAATCAAGATGAAAAATTTCTATTAATTTGGCAAATAAGTTTCATTTGTTTTAGTTATGTCATAATAGGTCATCATAAAAGGTCCTAAAGGCGAAGTTGTTGCAGTTTTATATACTGCTCAGGGGAAATCTTGAAAGCGGTCAACATTCACGGCATTTACAACGATTCGAAGACATTCGTCGACATGCCAATGAAACAGGATCCAGGTCTATTCGATTGCTGCAATACGCTTTCTGCATTCAAAGAAAGGAGCAAGACTACCTAGGAGAGCACACAGCCTTACATAATCGTCTCTAATATTCTTTCTGTTCCCGCAATCTGTCGACAAATTTCATTGTGGATTCATTGCAAAACCACATCACTTTTTGAATCGGCGCAAGTGGCGCTTACTGTAAGATTAAATAACGTAAGCAATTTTTCCTAGTGCAGTCAATGAAGGCGCGCTCTAAGTATGATTTTTCAACTGTGAGCATTTCCGTCATCTCTTGATTACAACAGTTTTCAAAGGCTTTAAATCACCTTTTGATGTAGCGTTACTTCCGTGGTTTTTTCTTCTCTTTACAAAACTGCCATAATTTCTTGTTTTCGAAACCGAAATTGATGATTCAGTCAGTGTTCTACTGGGAGCTTTCTTGCATCGAGAAAACGTCACTTTCTAGGTGCACCAAAAAATGAATAACTCTTTAGATGCCACTCTGCAGCAGTTCAACGCTCGTTTCCCGAATATGACCGCAGAGCAAATCAAACGCGATGATTTGATTGCTTTTTTGGACGAATTTTTCTCGCCACCTGGAACGGAACTGCAGGAATGCGTCTTAAGTGACTGGACAGATAATCCACCGCAGTTGATGAAAATCGTTGATCCCACGATGAGGAAGTTTGCGCTCGATCTGAACGGCATCTGGAAAGTTCTTTGCCGCCGCGTAAGCCGCAGTTGGAAAGTCAAATACAGATGCCTTTAAAATATTTGATGCTGAAACAGCCATGAGTGGTGACTTTGCATGAGAGAACGTTCGTAATCATTGCCTGTATGCATTCTCTACAAGAGTACACCTTAGCGCTTTATTTGCATTTTGCCATATCATTGTAGGAAACTGAAAGAATCGAAAAAAGGTGTATTGATGGTTCTCAAGTTATGGAGCAGCTACAGCTGATCAAATATACCGCCATAGTTTCCATAGACAACTTAACGGCAGAGCTGACCTTTGCCTCATCGGTGGTTAAGTAGAGTTGTAAAGCATTGCTTCATATCGAAAAATCTTGCCCTAACACTGCCAATAAAATGCCCATCCACTAGAGAAATGCGCAGTAAATAACCGATATCTATGCTTCTGAAGTTTGGAACGCTTGAAGGTGAACCCGGAACTAACAACCTGGGATCGTTATTCGTTGATCTATGTACCGCACGAATTTGTCGTGCCTGGAGGCAGATTCCGAGAATACTATTACTGGGATGCCTACTGGATCATTAAAGGTTTACTTGCATGTGGCATGTATACTACATCAAAGGCGATGATCGATAATCTCGCAAGCTTAGTGGAAACGTATGCGGCTTCAAACAGCTTTTTTAGCTTCCAATGTAAACATACTATAATTTGACGTGTGTGTCTACATGCGAGTTTTTCTTTTTTTCCATGTGTCTTGTGCTTCGTTTCCATGCTTGATAGTTTCTATCATTACACCGGAGACACCCGTCGTTTTTACTGCTTTAGATAAAGCTAGCAAATAAACTGAGCAGCGTTGTGGATTTGTTAATTGTGTTGAACAGCTTGAGTTTGTCTGTTGGCGGAAGCTTGCCGCCATACCCTTGCCACCTCTATAAAAAGTTACTGTAGAGCGCAATTTACAGGTACATCGTTATTGTCGGCATGTAGGTTTAAAATTCGCCTGCATTACTAAAGATCGAAATTTTGGCCCAACCTAATAAACACGACTTAACACCACTTTGCCAGGTGCGACTGACGCCCTCAGTGAGCTCAACTACCAGCTAGAATTCTGGTGCGACTGTCGGCTCAGTACTCCTATATCCTTTTGAGCAATTTAGCAACGATAATTTTGCTATTTTATCAGATATGGATTCATTCCAAATGGTGGACGCGTATATTATCTGCAGCGATCACAGCCGCCATTTCTTTCCGCCATGGCTTATGAATATTTTGAACGCACACGGGATTTCGACTTTCTCTATAGTATTCTCCCAGTTCTCGTCAAAGAGTTCAGCTTCTGGCAAAACAATAGGTGAAAATTCGCGTTCTTGAGCTTTAGATTAGAAAAAAAAGCATCGCTCGAGACAATAACTCTAGTGAGCAAGGCAAAATATTGGAAATGTGGTCTATGAAAATACTGAAAATACACAGAATTCGCACATGATAAAAAAAAGTTGCTTAACATTCATCTTCTCTCCATAGAAGGAGCAGTTCACACTCTTGGCACTTTACAGAACTTGTTTTCTTGGCACTCACTACTGTCCCCATGCTTAAGTGCGGTACTCGCTAGTAGAAATCCGTTTGCGGTGATAGAACTAGAGGCCAAACAGGGGAGAAAATCAACAGAGTGAGGGTATTTTTATGGCGATTTTGAGACTGAAGGACTATAGGAAGCAGAAAGCGTTCCTGTGATGCACAAATCTGCAACTTCCTTCTGATAATTATTTCTAAGTTGCAGGCGTTTATTATGGGATACAAAAAAAGAGGGTTACTTTTGTTGAGCTTAATGTTAGCCCATTGCAGAACGATTGAGGTCACTGGTCAAAACAACCAGACATACAAAGTGTTCCTTTACCGAACAAACAGCAACGTTCCAAGACCAGAGTCTTATCGCGAGGATCTTGTCGCAGCAAGTGCACTGCCGGATGACGCAAAACCGCTCTTCTACCATGTAAATGAATATATTTTCTAACGTGTAATCAGCAGTTTAAAATATGTTGTTACATAGGAAGATTAGGCCTTCAGCTATAGTCTTAAGAGCTGTTTGGTCACCCAACGATCGCCTCATGTCTAAATATAAGACTTCGTTTTACTTAAAATGCTAACTTTCAGCCCAAAAATCCTTTTAGCAAAAACTAATATCCTAAATTCTTTTGATATTTGCTTTTGAGAACATCGCTTCTGCTGCCGAATCCGGATGGGACTTTAGCACACGATGGTTTGCTGACAAAACGTCGCTTACGAAAATTGAGACAACATCGATCGCCCCAATCGATCTGAATGCGATTATGTGTTGGAATATGGATATTCTTGAATATTTGTTCAAAATGTCAGGTGAGCATCTGTCTCATTTTAAAGCGTTTCTGTTCTACGATCTATGCACATAATATTCTCCATAAGATAAAACAGTTCTCCGTCTGAGCTGCGCGAGCATTTTTCTGAACCTTTTGATGTACAGGAAGTTGGCCGATTGTTATGATTGAGACTTTTGCGTGCTTGTAAGCAGAATATCTTTTCATGTTTGCGCGAACAAAGTGTTGAGCAAAATTTGTGAGTTGTCCCAACGTGTTATGCGGCGCCTTAGGAACACTTTTTCATGAAGTACAGAAATGAATAACTGCGAATTTTCAGCGTTGAAAGTTTGCTATCTTTGCATATTTGTGGTTCATGGTAGCTGATCTATGCTCAAAATAGTTTGCATTCCACCAAAATATTCGTCCCACACCGCGTTCACGCCCGGTGCTTTGGAGGCGACCATTCAATGAGTGCTTACAGTGAGCCGCATATAGTGCGCATCAATGAGAGAAGTGACATGGACCTCATTCAGAAGCGACGACCTTCCCAGAATAGTAAAGGGAAAGTCGAGCCAGTGCCGATGCCACGACGCATACTTTACATCTCGCTCACTTGAAAATATACCTTTAGGAACTAAAAAACAATAATAAATATGGGAGGTGACTTTTCCACATTTGAAGGAATTGGTTGCTTTTTGCATATTTTATTCAGATATGTTTTTTCTTCAAGTCAGCAGACTCATAAAAAAAAGAAGCGACGTGTACCAGATACATTCAAATTTTCTCTCTATTCAGTTACCCGTATGTTCTTTCAAGCCAGATGCATTAGCATGAAAGATGATGAAGGCAACCTCGCTATAGCGTACATCATCTCACCGAATTTTTTCACGGAACACCGTCTATATATTGCTACTCTTCATCTGCCCTTGTAGGGAATTTCACAGAGTCGAGGAAGTATCGTGATATGAGGGGTGAGTTCTTGTACGCCCTGCAATATGTATTCTATAACATAACCGTTGGCGCATGGTTCGACTACAACGTTGAAACGCGCAGGCAGATTGTTGACTTCTTTTCGTCGATTGCTGTACCACTGTTCGGAGAATGCTATCAGTTGTTGAATATGGCCAAGCCACAAAGAATTTACGAATTCATGAAGGTATGGACCTTTTTCGTCCCTGCTTCTTACATCACGGTATTTGTGATTAAGAAGTGGTATAGCACATTGAAAAAGTAATAAACTTGTTACAATCCAACTTTTTGTATGTTCGTTAACAATATTAGGTTTCGAAAAGTCCTTGACAGGGGACCATCATAATTAGCATTTCAAGCCCACCCACGACGGTTGCGCCTATGTGAACAAATCATTCTACCGATATCAATGATTGGCAAAATAAGCTTACTTTCAATTAAACCTCAAAGTTTTCTTGAATCGTTTCCAAAACCTCATCTTCATCAAACTCCCATGGGTTGGCACAACTCTGATATGATGACAAAGCAAGAAAATCGTTAAATAGCTTCAAGAATGCAGTTTTCTTTTTTCTAAGGCTCGAAAGTGTGATTTCGTAAGGTCATCGGAGAATAGTGAGTTTCGTGAGGTCAGATTTCGTAAGGTCGCAACACACGAATTCTGAAAAGATATCCCCATTGTCGGCCTACTTGTCGTCATCCATTCGTCACTTGTTTCATAAAATGCAAAATATGAATGAAAATTATGGCACTGCCACGCAAGACAGGCTAGTTGAATACGATCATTGCAACCGATTGTTGCAAACGAAAGCGGGACATTTGAATTTGCGAGTTACAGTGACAATCACAACTAACACAACTATCCAATGCAATGAAACGAGCAGCTGGAAAGTTGTCATCATTGCTGAGAAGCATGAAACGATTTGTTTCATGTTGTGACGTTTGCAAAATTTGAGACATCATCAGCAAAACTGTTATTCCTAGCGGTGCAGACAAACATGATCTGCTCAGTAATATGAGACTGCTGCTTAGATGAGCATTGATTTGATCACTTTCTTCCGGTTTTCGTGGGACAGGATGCAAATAATATGCAGTAGGATGCCGATATTACCCGCTATAAAAGTGCATTTTTTCATAATCTTTAAGAATCGCTCAGATATATTCCTATGATGACCCACGAAATAATGTCACTGAAAAAAATCAGCCGAACCCTATTGAGCGATGATGGTGAAGCGATCGACGAGACGCATTCGCACGATAATGTGGTGAATATTTCCGTCTATGGAGACTACCACACGTGGCACACGTTGGCCACTTAATGTTGTGATGACTTACCACTAAATGGTTAAATTCAGGCAATGGGTGTTTTCGAATATCCAGGAGGTGTGCCAGCCAGTTTGGCCAAAAACAGTCATGAACAGTGGGACTTTCCGAACGGATGGAGTCCTTTAAATCACATGATCGTGGAAGGTCTGCGGAAGTCAGGAAATCCCGAAATGCAAGAGCAGGTAAATTTGCAACAGCCAAATGACCGCGAATTCAAAAGCCACAATGGACCCTTTTCTGCTTTCATTTAACGAACCTGTGAAAATCCTTCAGGTTTATCGAGCTCGGTGTCCGTTTTCTGCCCACTACCTAACTCAGCTGGTTGCATGACTGATAGGCGGCATCGGAAATAGTTCTCGCTAATAACCTAGTCATTTTGTGGTCGATGGTAGTAGCAAAGCGGTGGTCAAAATTGGAGCAGTCGGGCGGCGTTTATTCAGGTTTTACAGGATGCTTTTTTTTATATGGCTTAAGAACTGAGTGCAGTTGCACGCTCAGCGCAGCGCTAAATTCTGCCTGTGAGCATATTATTGCTGGGAAAAAACTTAAACATGTTCTGCTCCTTCTGTCTGTATATTATATGGAGCACACTTTCCAACTGAGATGCTCTAACACATCAGAAGTTTAAAGCTTCAAATGCGTAAGGCTGAGCCTGCTATTACGCTCATCAAATGAGACGCTTTACTGAGAGGGAATCTGAACTATTTCCAATTGTCTCAGTGCCTGCTGACCGAAAAAATCCCGTTCATTTTGTTCGCTGCTTATGAGTAATCAAGACCGTATTAATTGCTGAGCTCGTTTCTTGAAGCAAAAATCAAAGCGCGTAGTCGGAGAATGGAAATCACTGACTTTTTGTCACCATCCTAATCATTACTATGACTATTTTCTTTCTATTTATTTTATGAACTTCAGGCATTCCGCATTGCACGAAAGTGGGTCGCCGGTAACTATAAAGTGTTCAATTCAACTGGCCATATGTGGGAAAAGGTATTTTGCATGATATTTTTGCCACCTGCATTTTTATGATTAAACGAAGTTTTGAGTGTCATCCTCTACGGCATTCATGCATCGAGCCCAATTCACATCACCGCCCATTAAATGAACTTGCTTATGCCAGGCACAGACGGCACTCGTACTGGCAATATCATTAAGCAGCACTGTAATGATTAAAAGGAGACCAAAAGACCGCTTCATTCTTTGGAAGATCTGTAGAATGTGGTTATTGCCCTCATCCAGTAACATGGTTGATGGTTATGTAGATTGGAAAAGACTTCCTGCAGTTATTGAGAATCCTTATTCTCTAAGCTGTGATAAATCGACCTCTCTAGGCAGTAATGTGATTGCATTAAGCAAGAGCCGATCGGGAGCCATTACTGTTTCAGAAAAAGATGGAGAGACCAGGCTTGCGACATCGAATTCCCGCCATCATGGGCGCTTTTATTATGGCCTTGAAAACGAGAATCTTTTAAGAATGCCTGGATTAGTGGATACACTTTTTGGTTGATAAAAAATCAGTCGGACAACAACATACTTCAACTATTTTTCTCTTTGATGATGTCAGCAATTCTGATGATGCATCGATGATGGAAAACACATACATACATGTTTGAAGAAATTTTCCACACTACTAATAGTGGTGTTGCTGTTATCTTCTCCATTTGCTCAGGTGTATGTGAATGTTAACGATTGGTTAACTGATTCTCGCCCACTCGCGGGCATAGAACAGAAAAATCTACGCTAGCGGCAGCATTATTCATCGAAGTTCTATGATGGAATTCATTTAGGCCTATTTTTCTGAATGCAGAACTGGAACTAGGGAAATTCAGCACGCATCTCTCTTTCGATGCTTATAAAATTTGATTTTAGTATGACGTTATTGGAACAATACCACAACCAGGCGCAGGCGGTGAGTATGCCGTGCAGGTTAGCGCGATCTTTTTAATGCGATACTGCGCTGACATGGAAATAGTTTTATTCATTCGATTTTAGTGAAGTCCAGCGCTTAGTTAACCGTTTGAGGAAGTGGAAAAACCAGCCGAATCGAGAAATTTATTAGAATATTTTTCATGAGGATATAAACTTCATATTTGTCGCATTTTTCATGTTCACTGTATGTTGTGGACGTGTTATTAAGCGAATAAGCAAACACTTGAAAGGTACTAATAATTTAACGACTTTACATTAGCGCTAGCGAAAACAATGAACCATTTTAAATGAGGAGGACAATGAATGTTAGGCATATCAAAATAATTGACGATCGAAGAAGAGGTAAAGCTCACTGTGTACTACAAGTTCAAGTAATAAAACTGTCCACTCCTTAAAGGTTAATCGCCTCTATGTAGCAACACACAAACTAATTGGAAGAATTATATCGAAATTGAAATGATGATGCACCACTATATGAAGAAAGTCTTCAGGAAAATTCTCGAATTGTAAAGCGTTTTTAACGAAAAGTAGATCCGAGAAACAGTAATGATAGCAGAGAAGAGAGTGGATGGAATTACAGCAGTGCTATTTTCAATGAGGAACTTCATGGAGAGAGTTGAAGATGACTTTGTCCGAGCGATGTCGACAACAATGGCGGAAATAGCGAAGCGAATCTGCAAGAAAGGCGTTAGGATTAAGGAAATTTCTTGGACAGATGAATTTTCTTCTCTAAATGAATGTTGGAAGTAGTAGACGAATATATGCCCGAAAGACAAGTTTCAAACTGAAGTTGTTGAACATGATTGCATCGGTTGATGTTTCAGCCCGGATTTGGCTGGTCAAATGGAGCAATTCTTGATCTTCTCGTGACTTATTCGGATAGGCTGAGCTTGCCGGCGACAACGGACCTATCGCCTAGTACAACGGATATTCCGGAGCCCACATCCTCGGATTGCAACTTTCCATGCCCATTAAAAATTAATGTTGTGATTTCGACTGTTATAGGTATCGCTATGTATGCATGAGTTATCTGAGTAGATTATGGAAAGCACTTCAATGAAACGATCGTGTGACTTTTGTACATCGTATATTCACATTATTTTCGCTCGAAAGCTTCTGTTCCTGGAAGTGGCTGTATGAAGCGTGAAAAGAGAATGTTACCCAGCAGCCATTCAGGCAAACTTCAGCTTATGAACATATTCCTGCAAATAATTCCTTCATTAGGAGCTGCTAAAATGCATTCCGCATATTATGTTTTATGTGATGATATGATGTGATCTTGAGCATTTTAATCTATATATGCGTATATACTTCTGAAGTATTTCTGCGCTAGACAAAACAGGCACAACCATTTCCGTATTTTAAAGAGGACTGCATTTCTGAGCTATTAATATGTCTAAGCGACTAGGCATGCTCATTACTTTATCGATAAAAGTAGTTGGCCGAAATTATCGCGTGGACTTGTGAAGGGCTGTTAGAAATGCATGGATAATGGATTCGGGAGATCTGGATTTCAGTGAGGCACTAATGGACCAAGGGAAGACTGATAACTTTTGTGCTCAGAGTCAATTTCGTTGCTGAAATGGTGCACGTTAGATGTGGCATCGAAAAGTCAGCGCAAGATATGTATATGGGACCTCACAAACAAATGCAAAAATCAAACTTATTTGCATACTCGACCTCGTTTACTGTTTTCATTCTGCTCGTGCGATAATTACATTTACTCGTACACTTATGTGCTGTTGAGCCTCCTCGGACGATACCTGGCGCTTGTATAACTTTGGCTTTTCCCCGTTTCTATGTCTTCGGCTAATTGGGGCGATGGTGCTTCCCCATAAGCTACTCTCCCGCTTGTGATCTTGCTCGTCAGCACCGACAGACGGTTATCGGCTCCTGCGCACTGTTCTCCTCCATGTCGCTGCTGCCAGTCACAACAATGCCTCAAGGCTGTCATTCGTATGCAGCTTTGTTTTCACACACCGCTCTCCAGGATGGCAAATTATTTTTCTCTTCGAATCTCTAACCTTCACGGAATGCAGCACCTTTCCTTTCAGCAGTCTAAAAGGGTTTCTTCTAAGTTGAAGCGAAACAAGACCATATATCGCCGCAAATCAGATTTAAACTTTTGTGTGAAATTGTTTTTTTCAATAGATAATTCTCTTGTGCCTTCTTTAGGCATTCTCCTGCAAAAGCTCCCGATGAAGCACCATCTCAATCCGATTCGATAGTCCGTCTGCATGCCTGTTTTGAAATTTCCGCTCAAGGCCGTCAACACCAATATGAAAATCTGCAGTAAAGTCAGTCGTCAGAAAGACTTCAGTCTCATCCATCACTTCTTGATGGGCCACTAATATTTATAAAATGAACGGTGCACTATGCGTTCACGGCCATAATACGATCGATCGAATGGATGCTCATTTGTACGTGAAAAGTTTTCCTCTTCACCATTTTTGAAGGAATCGTTTCTTGCTCACACTGACAAATTATTTTACTTCCGGTTTGGCGGTACGGCTGTTTTAAATTACGAAATCTACCCTTACAGGAGATCTTATTTCACACATTTCACTATCCCGTTAGGTCTCAAAGTAGTGCTCCACGGGAGATTTCTTCAGAAGCAGTTGTTCGTGTGTGGACGTTTGTTAACGAACATCCGATCTGCGGTCGTTGATTTATGAGTTCAATGACCAAGCTGAGCGTCGCCTCAACGTATCGCCGCTTTGATTCACCAGTTCCACAGTCTCTTTCTCTGTTAGTTAGCAAAAGTGAAAATAGAATTGCATATAATGATGATGCGTGGTCGGTAAGTTACAATTTTAGATTTGTTACCACAGAAGGCGCTTTTCCTTTCTGCTTTCGCTGCATAAGATCTCTCAAATTCAGTACCGCACATTTCGGGGAGCCAATTCCTGTTAACGTATGTTTCTGCCGTTCCTTTACGATGTGTTACGACGAAACGTCCCGTTTCCCTCGAGGCGATAACCTTTTCTAATTGTGACCTGAAGAAATATGTAATACCTTTTCTGCGATGACGTTCGATGTAACCGCTCATTGGAATCAAGATCATCCTCGTTCTTGCCGTGTCGCCTTGGTGCATTTAAATTGGGCCATTGTCCCGCAGTGGCATTTCAGGTGCTCATTTAGTGCTCGTCACCAATTTTCTTTCATATTGACCCAACGAGTGTTTTTTGCAGATAATGTTCACTGTTTTCGAAATTTGCCGGACTGAATTCAACATTAAACGGAAGGACAAAAATTCGCTAGACCATAAAATTCGCTAGACCATAAATGGTTTCCGGTCTAGCGAATTTATAGATGTAATACCATGTCGTCATTTTATAAATGTAAACAGATGTGCTACAGCTGACCAGTGGTCGAATGCTTTCCTTACAAGGGGGTTCGAAAAAGCATTTTTTATTTTCCGATGAGGAGTAATCATTAGAGCAAGTATATTTCTTACTGGCAGGAGCAACCGCTTGCTTTGCTGGTGAAATCCTTCTTTTTTTGTCTCAAATAGTGCTAAACCAAAATAAATCGCTGGTGATGTTTTCACTGTGAACAAATGTCACTATTTTGTGAAGTGTAGGTCTTGGTAAATTTAACTTCCTCTTTCCCAACCCTTTGAATCCCTCAACAAGAGTTCCACTAAATAAAGATCAGATGGTCCTAAAATGAACCAAAGAAACACAGTTTTCGCCAATACAGCAGCGGTTACTTTTCACCATCGATGAGCACATCTGTATATAAGAATGAAATGATTATGCCTGTTACTTTCGTATCGTAGTCGAGCTAAACTAATGAGGAAATTTGAGATCACTTGTGTTTTTTGGCCACTAATGTCTCATTGAGTCAGCATTCGGCCGTCGCGATGATTGAGCAGAGGAGGTGATCACATTTTTTTGCACTTCTTGGTGTATTGAAGAGAGATGATTATGAGTCCCCAGTCGAACAGATGTTCGCAATTTCTCTTAGTTGGCGACCCGAGCATTGTCCTTGAACGAGATGATTCCACTACAAAAGCATTCGGTCACTGCAGCATCGCTGCTGTCAGTGATTACGACGGACTTCGCCACTACTGCATCCGTTCCACTGCTTCAAATTGTTCAGTGAGCTGTTTGCTTTAAAATCTCGTGTGTGATATGTGCACCTCTCCTGGACGAATATTTAAAGGCAACCTTATCAGTGTTGATAAAATTTCCAAATTATTCGTATTTAAACATGTCTTCGGATTATGCTTTGTGTAACAACACTTCGTATTTCGCCATTGAAACACAACTGCTTACATTAGTTAGAAGCTCACTCTAGCAAATACAAGTCTTCCTACTAACGTGCAGCAATTCATCTCTGTTTCATGAACACTGTCTGAACACTGTCGAAAGTGTTGGAGTCAGCACGATGGGAGTTATGTTTATGTGCTGGACATCTTGGCGAAATATCACTCACATTCAGAAGTGGCCGTAGAAAATTTTCATGACTCTAGTCTATGCTAGTCTAGTTCATTCTACCCGTTTTAACTCGGCTAAAATCACCGGCATTTACTATGCTATGCAATCATTTAAACTGCCATTTTCTGGGTTGTCGAAATTTTGAATGATTTTATGCGTGAGAAGCTCGTTTCCTGCAAACTGCTTCGCAGTACCATAATTTTTATTAATAAAACCCACTGTGCTGTCTGTTTGGTATTCGAATGCCTCCACTGCCCAGAGCTACTGCTTTTTCTCAGTGAACGTGAACGATGATGTACTTTAATTTCGTAGAACTGCTGTTTTGTTACTTCCCAAGTTCAATGATATCAAGTACCATCGATGGCACATAAAATAGCTGCAGCACTGAAAAATATTTCAGTTTACATCCACATCATATCACTTCACATCGATCAATGGAAATTGAGCTAGGTATATGATGAGCATATAGTTGGCTGCAACCTGGTTTCTATAAATACCCCCGCCAAACTCGTTCTCTTTCTTGACTGCATACATTTCACGTTCTCTTTTGAAGAGGCAGGCATGTTTTTTAGCTGCAGGTGGCAGATCTTGTATGCTTAGCCATAGTGCTCAGTACGTATACAGTTACTAGATTAGCTATATTTTTACCATTCAGCAGGTGTATTTCATCATGTTTCACTGCTTCTTGCACACTCCTTTTGTATGAGGTTATCGATTCGTGCTGATAAGCCTAACTTTATTAGCAAACATAGACACAACCACATCTTCATAAATGCTGCAAACATTACGAATTACCTTTGCGCAAGAGGAAATAAATATTCAAAAAGTTTAGAGTGAGCTACAAAAGAGGAAACATCTCATATTTACTGCACTCAATTACTAGTATGCGTTCAGAATGCATTACTGTGTGTACTTCGGGCATTGGTGAATCATGCAAAACAATTTTTTCAGCACCACGATTCATTAGTAAAGCAAGAAACGCATCACACTGTTTGCTTATGCCCATTCCTTAGATTTTAGCAAGTCGGCGGAAACGTTTATGACGCAACTTTTCAATGCGTAACTGTGATTATCATTTGTCACCACTTTCAAAATCGCTATTTAGTGGACCGAAACAATGCAAATATGCATCGGTGTCAGCTTTCTCGCTCCTTGAAGGCAAGCGACGCGAATAAACGTCTCATTTTGCGCAAAATCTTTACAGGGACGGCTATGAAGTGTGCGTTTGCAATTATTGGTCATTTCTGTTTTATAATGATGGGTGCCGCGCAATTTGATGAGCATAAAGCGCAATTGTTGAAAATCGACAAAGCTGGAGTAATGAATATGTTGAAAGCGGCAAGCGAGAATAGGCAGATCCAAGTTGTACCCTCATATGCAACCAACGAACCCAACGACAGCGGCTTCTCCGATGAGAGCACCGATTATGACAACGAAATGCAGGCAGTCCCGGCGTTGCGTAACCGAGATGGGATAAAATCATTCAACGCTGCATTAAATGACAACCTGTGAGTTTCCCTCACGAATATGAGAAAAACTCAGTAAGCCTGTCTTCGTACTCCGCTCACATAACGCGTCTAAAAAATAATAACGTTTCACAATAATCGTTATGGCAGCCACGAATAGCTGAAAAATATGCACTCAACAAAGGGCTAAAGTATATGCTGAGCAAAGCTAAAATATTATTTTAGGCAAATAATCTTTTGTTTTCGTTATGCTTATCGGAAACAATGATCCACCATGCTTTAATAATAGAAACTTGTAAATGAGCTTGGATGCAAACCCCCACGATTTGTCTTCCTTTTCATTACGGTATAAAGCCAAAAGGCTTTCGAACCTTATGCTATGTGACTACATACAAATATTTCAGAATGAGGATCAAGAGGCACACCGATATTCTCAAAGCGTGATTCCGGGTGATCACACATACCATTCTCAAGAATGAGAGCAGATTGTGTGTCGACAAACACTGAAGTGACATTCACGTTACTGTTTATTTGATATCGGCCAATTTGTTCTAATTTATCGTTTTTGAAGCAGGTTCGAATGTAAATGTGGGTAAGCAGCTATTATATGCAAACAAAAATGAGTGAAAACAGCTGAGAATCTATAGGCCTAAGCTGGGCCTGAGTTCTGTTATTTATTTGTTACTCCAATAATCTTTCGTTATAATTCGATCCTCGATCTATGTTAACATTGCCTTACCTGCTTTCCAATGATGCCCAAGCCGTTTAATGCAATTTCTAAAGGGAATTGAGGCAGCGCTGTCCCTCAAACATTTAAACTCCGATAACGTTAGCAGTACTGATTCATTACTGGGAAATTTCACCTTTGTTAACTGGGATCTCTTCGGTGACGAGGTATTTTGACAACCATAAATCGTATGTGAATTTCACACCCTCAGCGAATATTAACGTAGTCTATCGAAACTGTCTTGTGCCGATTCCAGTGACGAGAATTTTCACCATAAAGGTATGTCACATCGCACAAATGAAGTGTTTGTGCATTAAAGCGCTGAATGTTGCACATGTTCATGAAATGAGAGACCCATGTCACTGAAAATCCCAGCCACTGATACTTTTTTTGTTTTGCTTTTCCAATGCATCGTTATGTAACCATAATAATGTGTGGGCATCACTTGCATTATAACTATTACTCTAGTGTTTTGTGTTGTTGATTTCCTCGACACTGCATTAGATAATCGTTGAAATGCACTATGTTATCAAAGCTTTTTAGTAGTCAGATTTTGCGAAGTTAACAACGACAACCTCTTCAGAAAAAAGCAACGAACGATAATCATCAGTGGACACAATCACATCCACTGTTGCAATTATTACATTTTCTCAGTTGCCTAGTCAGCCCTCGTCGTTAGTAAACAATAGTGTGAGCTCAATAAGGCCTTCGCCTTCGAAACGCTTGACGAGAATATGAACATGTGTGTTAGAAAAGAAGCTGCTTCACAGATGCAGAAGACCACCGAGAAGTGCTTCTCCACATGTCAGCTGTCCTGTGCTGCGTGCATTCTTTTGCATTACAAAATGGATGCGTCAGCCTTGATCTCTTTGATTTGTCGAATTTTTTTTTGCGAATTAGGAACCCTTAACCTGAATCTTTCGTTTCTTATTGGGGAATTTCGATCATTCACTCCACGCAGATAGCACGTTCGATTATTATTCAATCGCTAAATTTTCAAATTATCGCCGCATTTTTTAACCTGCTGGAGCAAAATGTTTACTAGCATAGAACAAATAGTACTTTCACTTAACTCCAAGGCAGCGATATGCCTCAAGATTGATAATTATTGCCTAAACAACGATAAAAGTGGTGGTCTTAGACCAGAGAATGATGCCAATAAAACTTCAGCGAACTCTTGCAAAACTGTACGTTCAAAGCTAAAGAGAAGTTATAGGCAACGAATATTACTACATACATAAAAGCGCAATAACATCAGAACAGGCACCAAGAAACATTACTGAAAATTGCTCTTAAAGAGATTCCACGGAAAACCACTAGGAAGGCATAGCCCAATTTTCAGGTATGAAAGATCCGTGATAAAATCAGAGAAATTAATAATAAACAATAAATAAACACATGACTGCAACCTCAGCAAATTTCTTTCTCGTATTTCAACGGCTTTTCGTTGATAAAATTTGATTTTTTACTTCTCATCTGCTTTATCAAAAATACAATATTTAAGTAATATTTTCTGACGCGGTTTTCTTTCCAGACAGTATAACCATAAAATTCAGAAAGAATATCGACGCGAGAGTGAATTCCAATGCTTAAAAAATCACTTTCTGAGAGGCGATATGTATCATGAGGCATCACAGCAAAGTGACATAACTGGTCAACTGAAAAGAATTTGCTGAACGCATCTTTTCGCGGACAAATTCATCAGACAATTACTTAGAAGAAAAGCAACGAAAATCTATCAGATCATTCCCATACCAGATAAGTAGCGTTCAACATCGACTTTCTAAATGCCTCAAAGAAGCATACCCCAACCACTGCAAATAATCTATGCGCGAAGGATGGCGTGAGATCGAGACGCCAGCGCTCATTTAAACGCCGCACCCTTTTGAATACTCCCTTTCATTATCATCAGTCAGGACAAGAATCTTTCGGAAGCGCAGTGCGAAATTTTTTTCAGATGGTCTATGGATCATTTGTATCAAAGTTCCCCTAGAGTTCTCCACAAACTGTGACATTTTTCACAAACCTGCTAACGTAGTTGCCGCTGTTTGGTATACATCGATAATATTAGGATAACTATGACCTGTTTCTCTAGCGATACAAAACGAATCCGCATTTTCGTTGCGGATCAGATATGCTCACCACTGCGCTAGTCCTTGGTCAACGGGAGGAACTGCTGAGCAGAAACTGCGCACAAGCAATCGATAAAGCTTGCAAATGTCATCCACGCCATGACTCACAGAAAAACCTTTAAATACAGATGAAAAGTTCGGAATAGATACCACCAACTTAGTTACGTAAAAATCATAACGCTAAGCGCTAATTTGATGGAAGTTTAAACAACAGTGGAAATTGTTGAAACACTCCAATACGGTAATTCTTTGGCAGAGTTTCGATCCTGAGTGATCAATTAACTGTATAATAAGATCGTCGTAGGAACGAAGATCCTAGTCCATTCGAGGTTCTATTTACAATGTGCAGTCCTGAAAAAGCCTCTTTCTTGAAGACTGAAAGAATGAGATAAAAAATCATGACAGTTCTCACTAAAAGTTTCATTACGAGCGGCTGACTGCTGAACTGATATCGGGAAAAAATCGAACTGTCATGACAGATCTAACTTCTGGTTTTTTAAATAATCATTTGAAGAGTGGTCAGACTTCCATTTCCATTTCATTGTAATATGGCTAAAACGTTAAAAGTCTCATGCACCACTCAAAAAAGTTTCTTGATACTCATACTGCGAACGAAAGATGATATTCAGTGATTGGCGATGATGGAAAATGAAGACATATGAAAGTGTGGCACTGAATACCTGAACGATGTGCGTTATAATATAAATTGTCATCATTCGGCAAGTGACCAGTTCAAATGAAGTTCTCTGCTGCTGATGATGAAGAGGTGCCGTAATCCTTTTCTAATATTGCATTCCGCATTTCTTGCTCCATTGGCATATTGTGAAATGCTCTTGGTGGGATAACGTCAGAAACACTTCTTCGTGGTCGGTGATAGGTGAACATTGAGCCTTGCACGTCCTCTATTTGTTCATTTTCGTGACTTATGAAGAAGGACGCTGACTCACGTCGCTGCACAGGATGTGAAGTAGAAGCGGTAGACGCAGGTTCTCCATCTGAAGTTGCAAACACTGGCTCGCCATCTGCAGCCTGCACTGATCTCGAAAGCGCCGTGAAGCTTTCATCGTCATCATCAATCCAGACGTTGCACTTTTCGACTATATGCTGTTGTATTGTGTTTTCATGATGTACCATTGCCAACTCTTGGTTAGACATAATCCCATCGCTCATCGTCGTTTGTGGTGAGTGGCCCTTGGAGGCAACTTCAGACAGATCGTCGTAATTGTGACTGCACGAATCTTGAGCTGCTTGGGCTGCAGTATCGCCGTTGATATGATCGATGTCTTCGAAATCACCATCTATCTTTTCATCTGCGCCGCCCATTTGCAAAGGGCCTTCTTTTGGCTCAACGATTAAAACACGTCGCGTCGATTTAATTGTTCCTGGTCCTGGTGCCTTATGAGTGAGGAAGAAGTGGGTAAGAATTGATGCACGCTTTTTCTGTCCTGCAGATTTTTCTCCAAATGCTTCCAGGTACGATTCAAGCTTTGAAGGAAGAGTGCTTTTCAGTTCGTCGCTACCTCCAGTTATGGATGTCGACTGACTGGGAGCGATGTTCACTTCTGCAATCACAAGCCCCGAAGTATAGTTGAACTGAAACTAGTATCTACTTTTCACTATAATAATTTCATAACGAATCGCCACATCTAATACCACCCAATAAAATGTTTGTGGCCTGGAGGGTTCCAAATTTGAAAAATTTCCTGCTCAAAGAGAGCGTACAATTTTGCACTGCACCACGAGCCTCTTCTGAAATCAGCAGTGATAGAATTCAAAGTGGTAGAGAGCACCCGAATCATACCATAATGCAGATGTGTGAGAAAGTGCAGGACGAACTGAACAAATAACACACCATTCTCGTCGGTGATGTACTGATCGGAAACGTCGCTGCTTGTACGGGCCATTGGCAGTCTTTCTTCTAGTTCGCATGTTGATGGCGTCGCTTCTTCCAATTCCACACGCGGCTGCAAATTGTGAATATCGCTTCACTTCGAGTAGTTAACTCGAGCAACTTCATAAAAGCATTTCAAAGCAAATCGACGTTTTGAACTTTTTACACATTTGCTCATTCTTGAATAAAATTACACTATGGAAAATAAATTGGATGTAGTCACATTCGCCTACATCCAATGCAAACTTGCGGGACCGCTACGAGTGGCAACAAAGGGAATGAGGAAAGAGATGCACAGAAAACGATTGGAAAAACGCAAAATGCACAACTAGTGAAATTGCAAAGGCATTTTCATTGACGGCACTCATTCAAACTGAACTGCCGGATGTACAAATTACTGTAGAGCTGGATGAACTGTTGTGAAAGGGCCTGTGAAAGGGTATGCACAACTTACGTTACGGAATAAAACAAGAAATAAATCAACCTAAATGAGTTAGACCTCGAAATGCTCCAAAACTGATCGTATCAGAGGAATATTTCTTCGCTTCCATTTTGTTACTTAAACATCACCCTAATCTTATTCAACTAAACAACATTATATTCTCTGTGGCTGTCGGCACCGGAAGTAATATATCGAAAAAATGAGGGCATGAGATGAATATAAGTCAAGACCAAGATCTCTCTAAGTAGAAGATATTGCCCACACTAGAACTTCCTTGCGTAAAACTTGCAGAAGAGAAACGAGCTGTGTACAAGATTCAGTAAAATGGTATTTCAGCACGTGCTCTGTTTATGAATGCGGAAGCAAGAGGTCAATTTAAGGTGTCTCACCAATATGCAATCTTCGTCATCGGTATCCGAATCAAGATCCGTCTGATGAAGATCGCTATGGCAAGACGATCGCCTTTCGCTTGCAGCAATTATTTGCTCCATGTTCTCCTCACTTCGCTCTGTCTTCGAGTTCAATTCGCCCCACTGTGCACGCTCGATTGCGGATCTTAGCTGGAAATTATATATTTTCATTTACGACTTGGTTGTAGCATTAATCTGAGCGGTACATGAGAAACTGCGATCGCAACCTCCGAATTGCGACCGTGTGAGAAATTTCCTCTAAATTATTCGGAACTTTTAGAAGGTATAAGTGATCAGAACAGCAGAACACATCTCATCATCCCGGAATTCAGGCAGTGTTGTCCAACAAGAAATATTATGTTCTTTCAGCCAAAAATCACAATGAACGCATGGAATATAACAAAAGGGTTATGAAATTCACTAGGCATGCATTTCAAGAGATTTATTTGCAACTTTCCCGCAGTCACAATGTTTCACAAATGGAAAGGCCATGAGAAGTTCGAAACCTTCGAAATATAAACATACATCTCTGAGAGCGACAACACCAACAAGGACACCACATTTGGTCACATAGGCCCTCCGTATCCCAAGAAGCGAGAATATTGAATGTACTTTATACAAAGACGTGTCCTCGACAAGCTGGAATGGTGCAGGGTCTATCGCTGCAGACCCAAAATCAACAATGCAAGCCAGCTGTTTACGTTCCCACTCTCGCCGCTGAAAGCATGCAGCGTTGTGAGGTAGAAATTACGAACGCAAGAAGCCTTGGCTCTAAATCCTCTAGAAATTTCTGTGCATTCGAAAGCATAGAAAAAAAGCGACAACAGTGCAGAAGGTTTAGACTAAACCTAATGAAAGCATTCAAATTTGAACGCATAGCGTGCTCAGTCCCGATGTCTGTGTTGTGGCACATACATCGACAATGAACATGTACACCAATTTCTCGATCCCATAGTTCAAAAAAATTCCCGCATTAGAATCATAATACATAAACAGGAATTACTTCTTTGGCCATCAGATCGCTGTTTGTACGTCGCTTTTTTGAATGCCGATGAAACGTATGCGTGAAGCTACGCAGCATACCTGCAAAAGCAATATGTTTGATGAATCGGAAGTAAAATTAACGTCTCATTATAGTTTCGATATGCATTCAATTGCACATTCGTCGCTCGGCAGAAGCAATTATGTTTTCATTAATGTCATCTAAAGTCAAGCAGGAAGACCGTCACTCAAAATAAAAATTTCTGGAGTACAGCACGAGATATGCGGCTCCAAAGTGGATTTATCCACTGCGATACACTAATAAACACTTTCTCATTATTTTATTGAAACTTTTTCCGACATCTATAAATTCACACATCAAGAGGAAGTTGTTATGGCTTGCATTTATGAACGACAATTTGGTGTAAAAATCAATCGAATTCAAGGAATACTTCCTTGATGCATCATTGTTCGGGTTTCCTTTCAACCACAGAAGAGTTTTCGCTCCGCTAAATGCTCTAACGGAGCGACCGCTGAAGTGTATTATGACTAATAAACAGATATGCTATGACCAAAGTTTGATATAGACTACTTCTCAGCTTTACTCCCTTTCTAATGAATGATTCCCAGAACTTGACGCAGTGGCTTGCAAAATGAGTGAATTGCCTCTTCCTTATTTGACTGCGCTCAAAAACTTGAGATGAAACAAATTACGCTGCGTCTCTCAAACTAGGAAGGAACATGCACTTGCGGAATTTTAATGGAAAGGCCAACTTTGACTGACACATTCTTGAGCTTTATTGAGACCTTCATTTCCTTCTAATATGGATTTTTCCTAGGCAAAACCGATCCATTAAAATCGATGCCAACCTCCGAGTGTCGCATAGAAATCATGAGCAGAGTGTACTGTAAACAATTTCTTGTGATGGTTGAGGTTCACTGGATCCGACTGCATGTCACTAGCAGTGCTCACAGTTTCGAATGCAGATCCTTTTTGTACGTGGCTCATCGTTCCAATCTTCCGTGTGTTCATCTCAGAAACAGAACGGCCTAGTGATCGTCGAGTTCTTGGAGAATCTGTTTTTGCTTCACGTTCACCGTTTGTTACGGCGTCACCATGTCTCTCATGGAAAAGAACTGGTAATATGCGGAACCTGAAAGAACACAGCTCGTAGGGATACATCACGGGCATAGTGAAAGCTCAAGTGGCATTATTCAGGTAGTTCAAAGTGCCAGCTTTATTCTTCGCTTACCTTCCCCTTCCCTTCAATAATTCGGAGCCGTTCAATGACTGACATCCAAAATTTCGAGTCTGCAAATAGTCATCCTTTCCCAGACTCGGAATGTGTCCCTACATGCGAGAGATACAAATTATGAATAAATAACTACCTATCCACTGCTGATGGCTTTGCGTAAGTGGCGAGGAAATTTTCCACGGCAACCTTCCGCGATGTTTCTGTAGTTCCAATACTGAATAGCGGTTTCTTCCTGGAATAACCAAAAATTAGTTAAGTCTACCGTACTCAGCTTGAGCCTATTCCACTGGCGAAATGTTCGAGAAATGTGCGCAAATATAGCACTTTAAAGTTCGCACAAATCCCCCTTATGAGACATCGCATATACTATGTAATTAGTTCTTAGACCATATTCAATTCTCAAAGTGCTGCGCCGACTCAATCAATTCACTTTTCTAAGCAACTGGCACGAGGAACTGCAACATTGCGGCACCTGGGAATCTGGAATATTTTGTTACGGAGACAGTTCTCATATAAACATCGCTAACTACGGATTATCTGCAATTCTGCAAGAATTTCACCTCTGCCGTGTTGCCCACCTGGGAACTTGCGTAATCGCCTGTTGCTCACATTCTACTTTGGCACGTTTAGCTGCCTCAGCTCGGCGTGTCGCCTCGCCCACTTGTGCATCCAGTAGTTGAAGTAAAGTTGCTCGGCTAACTGATCCGAGAAGAATCCTCGTTTCTGAAGCAGTGATCAAGTACCTTAATTCTGTTATGATGAGTGAGGCACATTCGATGAAAAAAAAAACACGTAGCATTACGAATGACTCAATATTAATTAAAGTTACGAAATATAAGTAAAAATCCCCTTTGCTCGGGCTCTCCCTCTCACCTCCCACCTCTCTCACATAAGCCAGTTCTTCTTATTTGAAAAAAACGTGGCGTTTTCAACAAACAATTATTTTCCTGGTTACTTCTCGGCAGATTTACAAGTTCATTGCTAATACAATCAACATTCATCTTTTGCTTACGATTGTGAAAGGATTGCCTCAAATAAAGCATTCGAAGCGAATGCGTAATACAGGGTGGAAGAAGACAAAAATGACTGTGTAAACTTGTTTGTGAAGGGAATGCTGATCAAACCTCACGGCACTGAACGTTGCAATCTGTGAAGTAGTTTATCTAACTAAGACAAACCACGGCAGATATTTTTATGTCCTATTTGCCTGTGGTGCTAACGTTTCTGCCGGGTGATAGTTATATGGCAGGTGAGACTCACCAGGGTCATCAACAACGGGAAATGCTCGGAGACGAGGCATGCATATAAGCAGATCTTGCAATTCGCGATAAGTGCTTTTTTTGGTTAGGAACCTCACGTTCGTGATCATGATCTGCTCGGCGCGAATCGTATGCACCCTGCAGCAATGTACTTGCCACCAGCGTTGACAAACTGCGCAACAAAACTACTTTTCACACCGCAAAATATCAGTCAACACAACGGCGAGCAGGGTTCGACAATTTTTCGATTGCGTCTCTTTTAGCTAAAAATTCTTTCATGTTTGAAAGCTGGCTCTTCATGAAACTGGGCGATGTTGAAGTCCGACTGAGTGCTGATTATGACTTTATCGCGTAATCAGAAAACAATATGAATAAAAGCACTAGATATGATCGTTTTGCAATTCCTCACAGCTGCACATCAAAGCACGAAACGCGTTTGGCACTGCACATATTCCTTCAACGTGCTGTACGCAGGTTGTGCTGTATGCCTTGGGCATTCCACCGCAAAAATGCGAAAATATACTACAGCGCAGAAGAGGCTGATATAGGACACATTCACATCTCATAGAAAGACTTGCCGTACACCATTAGTCAAAAAATGCGCTTGAAAGTCCCTCACATTGTGCTCAAGTCATAAATCGGGAAGATTCACGAAAACACTGTGAGAACTAAATGCACTTTAAAATGTTTGGAAAAATTAACTGCATATGTATTGTCCGTCAAGTAGCCAAACGAAAATTTTGTTTCAGGAGATACCTTGCTCTTTCCAGTCCCTCTAGGAAAGCTCTATTCGAAAATGGAACTCGACATAGAGACATCCTCAAAATCCCCATTCACATAATTTAAAACGCACTCTGAAGTAGACTTAGGAATATCGGGCAAATAAGGTAGATGCTTGATTTTGATAATGCTGTCGAAGAACGATGGCTGAAACGATGAGCACGTGATATTCGCTATGATGACGGCGATCTGGAATGCAAAGAAAAAAACGCTTTGATATATTATTACTGCCACGCATGGCAAACAACAAATAGGTTTTCTCAACAATGCCAAAGCAAACAATATATTTAGGCATGATACATCAAGTATATGAGAAAAATCAAGCATATACAAAATTTATACGATATAATCAAGCATTTTCTATTGCTAATGGTCTGCAGATGTACTTTCGACGAAAGATACAAGAGAGTGAATGCGACCGAGCAAGTAACTTCATTTTTCCACTATTCATTCAAAAACTGATAATGTTCCCTTTTGGGTGTAATGCCAACAGATAGAATGAGGGTGGACTCACCATTACGGGTAGAATGTGCAAGAGCTGCCCTGTTAGTTCAAAAGCAATTACGGCAACTGAGACCGTATGTGTCACCGCACCACAGAACGAAGATGCTCCTAAATCGATCAACAAGTGACATATGGTGAGTAATAGCGGTGGAAGGTGATCATTTATATTGACTAGTTCTAGATAAGCCCTACTTGATTTGCGCACTCGCGTGGCTTCACTACGAGGATTGCGCACTATCGTACTACAAGCACTGGCGACCGATAAATGGTGTAGTAATCACTTTTGGCGGCAACGTTAATATGCAAACTCTTATACAGCTACCTTATTATGTATTATTGCGATATCCGAGTGACTGTAAATTCAACATGCCTAGCCACCATAGTACAAGGCAGCAGTATACAAAATAACAGCACAGCACGAAAAAAGTAGGACGATTGATGAACTCAGAAACTAGCATAAGAGACGACTACACTGTTGTACGCCATAATTGCTTCTACCATGAAGCATCGACACTCATGTAAAGGAGAACACTATACAGAGTACCACAGTCATTTGAGATATGAGCCGAAAAACGATGGTGTCTCATGGTCTTAGGCTTGCTGCAGTCTTTCGTTTCATGTCCAACTAAGACGTATTTCCTTTTCTGCGAGACTGAAGGGGGCTTCACTGATTCTCTCTTTGTGATAAGCAATCCGGCGTAGATGATGAAATGGATTGAATGATTACTGGATTACGATGCGAAGATGGAATTTAAGGTCATCCAGAAGCACCATAACTTGTTGTCTAAATGATATTAATTTATTTTTCTTCACTACCACACTCCTTCGTCGTCAACTTCGCGGAATACAAGGAAGCATTCAGTTAGTGAGATGCATGCAACCCACACAATCATCGAAAAGTTAAACTGCCGTAGCAAACGCAATGAAAAAACAGCTTACCAACTACAGCGTATATGCCCGGATAAACAAGCATTTGGCGATCTCCTCGGAGGCCGTCAGGAAATTGATGGGCCACAATTTCGCCAAAAAGTCGCCCCATCCCCGCACCGATGACAAAAACTGGCATGAAGATACCAGCTGGGACGGGTAGAGTACTAGCCACAATTGACAGAAAATACTGCAAAAAGGCGACAGGGTTATAACTTCACAAATTAGGATAATCAACCTATGCATGCAGTTAATCTACGGTAACAAGAGATTTGATGGAGGAGAGAAAAATAAATGATATGTTAGACAGCAGCTTGAAAAATTGTAATTTGCGCATACTTCAACGACTGCCTATCGTTCAGTTCATTGTTTAGATAGGGTACTTATCGAAACGCGGCACAGCTATCCCAAGAAAAGTTAAGCGAGATGGACGTTGCATCCACTTTCTAGTCAACAGAGACTTTTGTCTCAGTCAGCAACCTGCCTCAAAATTCTGATCACGGCGGGAATTCAGCATGCTTTAGCCGAAGATTTCACTGCTAGTCAAGCACTGCCACCGAATTTTAAAGCCGATCTGCCTTTATTAAAGATCAAATAAAGTCATAAATGCCACAGATATACACGCCACTTCCCAATGCAATTACTCGCTCTTCGAAGCTGTCCCTCATTTATTTGTAAGAACTATTTAGTTGATCACTCATATGAAGAAAATGGTTTATTTATTCGGCGAAAAAAGTTCATGAAATGTAATGCGAAGTAATACCACAAGTAATTCGTTGCCCGCTCAACAACAGGTGCGCTCATTCGTGATGCTCAGTTTCACGAAAAGAAGGAACGGCAAACCGTTATTTGCAGTGAAATATGTGTGAATAAATTATGCTTACAAATCCGATGACGAATACAGTCAATTCGGCAAAGATCGACTCATCAGCACTCCATCTAACCGCAACGCTACCCGAACATGCTTCGAAACGGGAAGGATCAGCACTCCATGTACAGTTCATGAAGAAATCTTTCAATGTTCGACTGAATACCACCTGAAATGCTTGATGTTTCTGTCAACATTAATCTGCAACATTTTTTTCATATCCATCTTCAACAACCGATAGCCTGTTCACCACTCCGTTGTTCGCTTCTCCACACAGCTTTAGCATCAAGCGCATGCTTCTAGGTGGTTGTAGGAAACTTTAGTTCGACAATCTTTCAAGAAACGAAATCATCCAGAAAGCCACTTTTTCTCTGTGGAGATGTGAAGAGTGCACATTTGAAGAGCCTGCTTTCAGTTTTGTGAAACTAATTTGGATGAAAGCAAGACTTTCCAAGCTGACGCAGGTTGGTATATTTCACGAAAAAAACTTTTATTAATGTGCCCTGCGGATGGAAGGTTATGTTGAACATCCGAAGAGGTTTACCTCTCCAGTAATATAGCGTCCAAAGCCAATAGGGTGCGTTAGCGTTGCGTAGAACGCACATATAACGATTGGGTACACTATCCAGCTGCAAGAGAGGCACTTAATCATTGTTCTGAATTGCTGTATTGATTCTCTTAAATGCACTGAGAATTTCTATAATTGATCAAGATGTGGCCAAAAAATTAACTATGAGCTAATCTTTATGGGCGATGGTCCTGGCGAAAACTGCTGGAACACATGACATTAGATTTATGCTACCTGATTTAATGCACGATCGATTATAAGAAATCTGGAGCTAGTGTGCTACACTCGTCTACCTCATACTGCTCGGATCACGAACCAAATGCTTACTTTCTTTGGAAGATAATCTTCATAAAACTGTTCCTTCGAAGAAATAGCACCATTTGACGATGTATCCATATAAAGATTGCACCTGTGATACCACAAAATAACCTGAAGGAACGCAGCTGTGCACTGAGTAAACTGTACAAAAAACGTCTGAAGTGAACTGTTGCTCTCTGGATTCATGGAGAAACTTTGGTAAGTAATCTCGGCATTAGCTAAGATTTTATGACGCCGCGTGTGCCACTGAGAAGTTCCAAACTCATGCGTTATCTGACCGGACTTTTACTGTTATATGCACTGAGTCCGATTGCAGCAAGTAAAACCTTAGAAAATAATGGAAAAAAAGGCCGTTGGGAGCGTCTAGTGAAGATGCTTATTTGTCGCATTTTTCACTTCCATCGTTTACTTTTAAACGCTCGCTTTTATTGGGGTAAATTACCTTTGTAATTATTCGTGAAGCAATGAATGATAGATATAACGTTAGTTGATAGTATCGATCGAAAATGGGAATACAGTGAAAAAATTCTCAGCAGTGAAGATGGCTTACCCCATCAATGCGAATATGAAGAGTTCTTCCGGATAGAATGCACGACTTTTAAAAGTTGTTTGATAAAACGCCACAACAGTAACTGAAATGTATGCTCATGAGAAATTATAGCTGGAAAGGAGGTTACTATAACCAACAACCCGTAGTATTAAATTCAGTTTCGTAGACTGCTGCACCAGACGAATAAAGAATTTTCTATAATATAGGTTCTGCTAGTCATATTGCCTTCAACTTCAGACATGCAGTAACTAACTGCACATAAACTCTTTGAGATTAGTCATACCTAAAAAAATTCTACTGGATTATCCTTTCTGTTGAAATGGGACTCATACATTACTTTTTCCGATTTTGATGAAGATTTGTTTAGTCAATACAAAACGGCGACTGCATGCATGACTGTTCGCTTAATGGAGAAATCATTCAAAGACAAATGTTGGCTGTGATTCCAAGGACAAGCAAAACAGCGACACAGCGTGAATAGACATTCTGGCGGCAGTGGATTTGAGACGTTAGAAATTTGTCTAAAGGAAATAACCTTCAGAAGAATGTGTGTACAAACGTAGAAGCGAGAAAATCGCCGAGCCACATGCAGCGGCAAAAAATCCTCTCCAGTAATCGCGTACAGCAAAATATACAGCCGTTACTTCAATCGAAAATAGCACACCTGAATTTTATATCAGAAACGTCAGCTTCAAAGCAACACCTGAACTACAAATATTTAGAGAAAAAAACAATCACATGCAGAACACTTTTACAAAGGACACAACGAGCACATCGCTAAATGTTGCTTAAATCAGTGTTAATTGATAACTAAGGACTTTCATTGACAACTGCAGTATTTCTTCTATTTCGGCCATTATCATCACAAGTTTAAGTTAGCAAAAGTCAAATGTGCTTAAAGATAAGCGGGCTTGCATAGGTGGCTATTATAATGAAATGCTAAAGGCAACGATCAGTAGTGCTGCTAAACAAAAAATATTTTTTTTTTCTTGCCACACCTCACGTAGCATGCATGGTTGTCACGAATTCATATTACCTCACAAGACATGCACGGATTCATCTGAAAGGATAAAAAGAAACTTGCGTTACCGTCTCAGTGACTGCATAATGAGTCGCTTTCACTGCAAAATGCAAAAAAAAGAGAAATGCATTTGTTGCATAATAATTATATGACAACAATTTTAACGCACTAATGAGGTGACTCCGTTTGTACTCTCGAAATACCGAATTCAAAATCATTTAAGGCCATGAAATTGTGCGATCGCATGAACGAGACTTTTCCTATGGAAAGAGTCCCGTTCATAGCAAACATGATCAAGTTTGCGTCCGACAACGGTGGGATGAAAATAGAAGGAGTACATATCCTCCTGAAAGTATGAAAAACGACTAAATGAGGAATCTGTGTTACTTAAACCACACTGGCCTTGTCCACTTTCAATTTGTTCAAATGCAACGACTGTTAACCGTAATTCGCAAAATATTTGCAGGTTCTGATTAAATAAAAAAAATGAAAAATAAAAAACCTGGCTCTATACTGCAGTACAGCGAAAGGTGAAAGGTCGGAGCGGACGCTAAGAAGTTCGAGCATGAAAGTAATAAGGATCTAGCTATTCGCAAGAAATAAGTCGAAAATTCTTACCGCCAATGGGCGCACTGAACGTGCACGCTACTCCAGCAGCACATCCTGCTGCAAGCATCTCACAGCTACGTGACTCGTTCGCATAGGCTGACTTAAAATTGCGCACAAATCGGCTGATTAGGTTCGCCACTATGGAACCAACGTGAACAAATGGACCCTGAAAAAGATGATAACAAGTATTCGCGAATGATGCTAAAATAACTGAGAAATGCAAAAAAATTTCTTCATCTGAGAACGTAGCTAACGGCGAAACCAGCTGTAATTCAGATTCTCCACAGAAATAGCAGGTTATGCCTAGAGTGCAGCATTGCTACAAATAACTATCTCGGTGTAATTTAATGAATGCAATAAAACGATGCTTATGAACTACTGAGGGCTCAATCGCTCAAGTTTTCAAATTCACGGAAATAAACCTCCTTGCCAATGGGAAAGCCACTTCCGATCGCCAGCGCGAGACCGACCATCTTAGCTAATAAGGTTCGGAAAGAAAGACATTCCTTCAGTTGAACTCCACGCAATATTGTCTTCATTTCTGGTATACCTGATCCTGCAAAATGCATAATATTTTCTAAAGCTATTAGCATGCATCGTGCCGTTCAACTGGAAATAAATTATCTGCACGGTGTGCTTCTTCTTTTCAGGACGAAGAAATATGCAAGGTATCTTCCCGATTGTTCACTCTGCACTCCTTAAAATATTTTATTGTTTAATGACGTCTTCAACTGTAAAAGGAAGCAGTGAAGTGGGGTTTGTCTTTTAGTTCAACAACTGCAGCAGGTGCGCTGCATCTTACATGTTTGCAGGAATAAAAATAACGTGACATATGTTCGTCAACTAACTTTGTTATACAGAGGGAGACGAGGAATGTCTGTGCAAAAGAGAAGCTCTGCAATGAAGTGAAGGATGCGATCTGTACATAATCCATTAACGAATTTCTGGGAAATTTCCTTGATTTTTCATCATTATGTTCTCTGAAGGCAATGCGAAGTCAACGGAAAATGAATCGAACGGAATTTTCAATGCTTAAATAAGGTGAAAATGAACAACCAAGAACTCATTTTACTGATGCAGAAAGCGATTGCCCGATTAAGTATTCAACAATTTGCATTAGTCACTCGAAACTCGATAGCAAACTTCACAACATTTCTTCACTTTCACATCGCTCATAGGATTCGCACATTTGATCAGCTCGAAAACGGTTGTCGTAGGGAATCTAGATTACTGTTTGTAAGGTTACTCATCCGGTGGAAGAAATCACTATGAGTATGACTTAGGTTTTCGTGAACATTGATGCATTTCTTTTGTTGGTACCATTCATTCGCAATTACTGTTACGCATGGCGATAAAAAAAATGACTTCGATAGCACTCAAAAACGAATGTTCAAATACCAATCGCTTGTGGTCCAACGTAATGAACGAAAATGACTGATGTCAGCATAACAACCATGGTGTAGACCATCCAAACGATATAGGTTAGTGCGAAATTCAGCAGGTCATCATCTGCTCGTTCAACTTTGCTCATTAAATACATGTGAACTGCAACGCGAAACGATCATACCTTTTAAATGGTTACTAGTTTGCTGCGGCGCGTTTGCCACTGTGAAATCTCTTGAATGCTGCTCTTTGGTGGACTTGCAGGTGGATATTTTCTTCTGGCTAAGTTATCAGGCTTAAACCTATAACTTACACTATGTTTATCCTGTCTTTTCTGGAGTGGATAAGTGTTGGCACTATTCCTGCATGATTGCGCAATTAAACCTTGTTGCTCTGATGTGAAAGTGAAAAGGTGTAACTGGCTATTCGCTTAGAATCTTCTTTATTTCGGATCATTAAATATCCGGCACATATGAAAGTCTCCACTGTCGAGGTTATTACCTTGAATTTGTTGCACAGTGAGATATATTAGCTACGCGAGAAAAGTCTATTCTTAGGAAAGAGCAGAAGAAAGCTATGAGATGAAAATATTGCATTTAACGGTACATTCACATGAAAAACCAGAGCAGTGAAATGAGAACTCAAAATACATCGTTGTAATTTCGGCTTTTCAAAATTTTCAATGCTCATCGTTTATTTTTCGTTCTCAAGAAAAATAGCGATGTACTACCAACGACTTACATATTTGTAACTGATCAATGCAGGCATCGACCGCTAAAGATAAAAATGCCATAAGCACTCCAAGTACGGCAAGGAATAGCCAATCCTCGAAAAGGAAACGAACGATCTTCTGCGGATTACCTATAATAGTACTCCGAATGCTCGTTGACCTATGTAAGCTGGAGTACGGGGATATTCCCTGAGAGCCCAACTTTTCAAAATGCAAACTTCCATATAGTGCAGCTGTGTAACTGAGCGATTCTGACGAAAGTCAATCGCTTACAAAGATATGAAGCCATTTTTTATGAAGCATTCACTTGCACCTAAGACGAGTTTTGTGAAAAACTACTGCTGAAAATGGAACAATTGCAACGATACAACATCGACCCACGAAGATGAACCGGTTGAAAATAATGTCTAAACACCTAACTGATACAAGTTCTTCTAAACACTTTAATGAGATTCGTAATCAGCTTATATCAAAGATGAGAACGACACTCACAGGGATTGCAACGACGCCGTCTGCGTTTTCGCGATTTATTAGTTTCACGTACAAGCGCCGATGCCTCGACAGTGGGTACCTTCGAAGACACAATGCTGTCCATCATGCCGCCCTCTTCGCCCCCATGTTGACGTGACCTGAAGACGTGGCCCGCTCGATAAAGTACAGCAGCAACGCCCATCGCCAACCCTGTACTGCTTTTCAGGCGGTTTTCGTGCTGAAAAAGTTGCCATAAAAAGCGCAATTCTCATTGCGCTAAGAAGAGTCACCAGGCAACAAATTTCGCTGGAACTTTCACATCGCGTTAGTTTCACGCAAAACACACGTGGGTGCAAGCATGGAAACCTGACGTGATCAGTACCGAAGCATTACGCCAAACGCGCTCGTTGATGTGTGTAGAAAGCTATTGCCGATCACTTGAACGGAGCAAACAGCACTATTTCCACTGAGTTATATGCGAACGAAAACAAAACATTACCGATTACTTACACTATTCCAATTCAACAGTTAAAAGATCCAACTCAGAACGACGTTTTTGAGTTCGCCACGATGAGGTTTTCCTCCGAAACTGTTGGTTAAGATTCTATTGCAATTACATCATTCGAATGATACTGCACCAGAACCTGCGGCAATAAATTTAATTTACTTTATGTTTTTTTGCGCTCGCAAAATGCTGTGCTCATAGTTGCTACCTATTTCAACTAGGTAAAGTAAGGTATGCATCCATGTTGATGCCTTTCAAAACATCTATTCAGCCGTACAATCAAACGCTTGCTGATTGAAAAGTAGTGATTCGGATGTTGAGCTAGGCTGCTGTGTATTCGGAGTAATTAGGACAACGAAAAGCACAACAACATTCTTTTCAGAAAATGCATGCATAATTCAAAAAACTTAAGAGCATAATGTTCAGGTAAATGATCAATATCAAAAATCTCTCTTCAAAGTAACTCTCAGCTCGGATTTTTTTGCTTTTGGTCTTGAACATATAAATGAAATAATCAAACAAAAATCGACAACAACGGTGAGAAGCAATAATTTTGGACTTTAAACATTTGTGCGAAATGTTCCAAAATGTAGCCAACAGCAAGAGTTGTCCTAATCATAGTAATCAGTAGCTTCTCTCATACGACATTTTCTTTCTTCCTTTTTCTCATATTCGCTACCGCTTTCGCCTTCGAAGGCGCCCTTCGAACAAATATAAAACGCGGACGAGACCGTTATCGAATTCCTAAGCTTACATCATATAAGATAACGATCGGCTAAGATTCGCTTGCATGAAAGCTTCTTCGCTAGTTTAGATCAACAAAACTCATTGAATGTACTCGTAATGATTTATCGGAAAGTAAATCTGTCATTTTGCTAGTAAATGTGCATATCATCTCTAAAAATAAACAAGTATAAGTGATCTAAGAATAAATATAGGATGCAGATGATTGCTGGCTATTGCTCATCGCCAATGTCTATGGATACAACGACGGATTCGTCTCGCGATTTGTTGTTGACGATCATTGGTGACAAACACCAGTAGATACACTGTGTGTAAGTGTAATCGTATTAATGGTGAATGCAAAATCTTAAAATCAGAGCGTCAAATCGATCCTCACAATAAACCATCACCATCCGAGTAAGCCATGCTCTCCATTCTATTATTGGTAAGCAACATTTCCCCACTGAACCTTCCTCATTTCTCGTCCTCACATAATACTTCGTTAATATTTCGATTTTTGTCTCAATAATGATTTCTCAAAGGCACTTGAAAGCCTAATAAATGAGAAATATTTTCAGCAGTAAAGATCCTATAGCAAGAAAAAATGAGTCCGAAGTTGCGATACTTGAGTTTTTAGTAGCTGCATAAAATTCAAATCATTTCATACATTGGTCGCCTTTATGATAGCATTAGACGCCAATAATATGATCTATTCTCACAAAGTAATTTATGGCAATTGGTTAACGGGATATTCGCCAGCATCAAAGATTTGATGACTAAGCGAACGATAATGAAATCACAAAGTTCTTAATGGCTCAGCGTCAACAACATGGTCACCTCGTTTGAAGCTTTTAAACTTCCGGATGACACTCATGGCGAGTTGCAATTTTTGCTTAATCCAGCGGGTTGCTCATTCAGCATGCACTAGAGAGATCCAGTCAATTAATATTCACTGCGGCCGGTCAATTAACACACTCGAGCGCCCAAACCTCATCAATATGTGTTGCATAATCTTCAACACGAGTGAGGAAAAAAACAGAATCAACGCCTCTAGTTATAATGAACTTGTAGTTACACTGAACACTCATATATTTCAATACGAAATACATTCTTTCCAAACATATCTTAAAGTAAGCAATAAAGAATGCAGGTGAAATGCTATAAAATTCTGAATGGAATATTTGCTGCGGAAGCAAAATTTGCAATTATCCGATGGCGTTAATTTCTAAATACGATAAGGAGAACTGAAAACATTATCAGTGAGGGCAAATTTCGTGGAATCAGTTTCACATTTGCTAAAGGCAGTATAATTCGAACAAATGATTTCTGTTCAGATCAAACTCACAATCAGTTGCACTTTCTGGGTCCATGTTAGCGCTCTGCTGTTGAACAAAGATTAAGGAGTATATTGCATTATTTAGCATGATGAGGCTATCTTGAGGTTGCGCTTGCAACTTTGATTAGAAGTCATTTTTCTACATCAAAGTAGGCGCCACCAGGCGATATTTTAAAAATTATCGCCACATCTTGCGGCTGATAATAAAGTTCGGAAAACAGGCAAGAATCATGAAAAGTTACCAAATCAAGTTTGCATTGTGAATTAGTGGCAGCTGTAGAATGCCACTCAACGTATTCTCCAAAATCGTCCCCTTCCGTTTCCGTAAAACTGAAGCATGTCAGAGTATATGCGAGAAGCAATGGACAAGAGAAGCTTTAAAATGAACTTCTTGGCCAAGTTTTTTTCTCAAAACCACGAGCATAATGAAATATTCATATTCCTGGAATATGCTCCTTATTTTTGCAGTCATGCTCTTTTTTTTTAAACGGACTTCATAATTTTCGAACTTCTTGTGAATTCGAAGACCTCCACATAAGAACCGAATGACGATTGATGGTGAAAATTTTTCGTTGAAAAGGAACAATTCCTTGTAAAAATCGCACAACACGCAAGTTAGATTAAGAAGCGATGTCTAACGAAGCAATTCTTCCTAGCAAATCCATAAAAGTCCAAATAGAAACAAAATTATTTACAGCTGTTTTTGCGATTACATTCACAAAACACTGTCTCATAAAGCAACGGGAATACTTTCATGCCGTCAAGCGTTGAGAAAATTCTCTTATGCCAAAAGTTAACTTTCTGCTCGTTCAGCAGCTCTTGACACGAGAATATTCAAATAATCGCTCCTCACCTGTCTGACGGAAGGATCATGATGTGCAAATCACTTGCCTGGACGTCCGCTATGCGAAGTTTTCACAGCTTAGGCCAACATTTTGACGGACGCGACTTTTTTTAGTCGAGGAAAAAGAGCGTCACTACGAAAGCAGATAAAACATCCACTGAAAGCTTGAAGCTACAGCGGATTGCTTGTTGCTCTTCGTTTGCATAAAGATGACTTAATTTTTACCTCCAAAAGTCAACAGAATATGGCAGAGTGAAAGCTTATAAAAAGCAAAAATACGAGAGGGAGTTTAAGAGATTTTCAAATACGCAAATCTACAGGATGTAGGCAAACAGCGAATTCTGAACGACCCAATATCGCGCATCAGGAAAGAGTCATGGATTCATAACAATACGGCTGCCGTGCGCTGCATTAAAAGGCTAACAAATTTCCACGTTTATCACAAATCTCATAACAACTATTAAGTAAAAGTCGTTGCTTTATGTGCTAGTTCGTTCAAATTTGTGTTTGCAAATCGAAGTTAAATGAGCCTTACCACAACGAAAAGATAAGCGGCAATGGAAAGAAAACTCATTGTCAGACTTTTTTTCAAAACCGAAGGAAAACAAAAAAATGTGTGATTGAGATCGCTTCATAGTAGATCGTTATCGTCATTATCTTCAGAAAATCATCAAGAAAAAAAAAACGCGCATACATATATAGTTAAAAATGAGAAAAATAAGATCTGCAACTCTCGTATCGCTGCAACATTAAAGGGTATTTGAAATAGTTTCCTAAACGCCATATGTTGGCCGCTTCTCGAGACGACAATGATCAATCGCAACAAGGTATAAGAATCAACGACAATTTTCAAGAAATGAGATTATATGAACCGACCGAAGATTAATTTCACTAAATCGAAGGCACACATTTACGTAAAAGAAAGTTTCGGTTAATGTGGAAAAATCAAGAGAAACCGCAGCACTCACATTTTCGTCTACAACTGCAGCAGAATCAGTTTCAGGTTGCTGCGACATCAAAGGTGCGCTTTCATCGGATCCGCCACGGTCATCACCGCACGTCGCCTCTACATTCGTGGAACATAACGAGCACTGTGATTCGCTGTCGTCGTTTTCACTGGGAACAGCGAAACGTACACGCTTTAGATCATCCGCTTCCAATGACGTACCTAGTCCTAATAAAAAAAAACCATCAACCAACCTTTGAACATGCCGCTCTTTAGTGACAATAAAGCCTATTTGCAAAAGTGCCAAAAGTTGGTGCGAGATAGCAAAGAATAAACTGGAAGATATCATATGGAAGTTAAAATATTCTACTTCAGCAATCAATTTGTCATAATTTTCAAAAATTTCCATATGCCGTTGACCAGCGTATACGGCTTGGAATATTTCAATAAGAAGGTATCACGTGAAGAAGGTATCGGCTTTATTATATTTTGCTTCAAGGAATGTTTTGCCTCCTGAAAATTGCAAGGAAATAAAGTTCATTAACATGGATTGACGAAGCACTAAAATACTTAAAACTTAAAGCCCTGAAGTATGTGGATAGGAGCGCTAGGCTAGAATACCGCAATTTCTCAAGTGAAGAAAATCTAATGCAAAGTGCTTGCGTTCGGGATGTGTTCACTCCTATAGCCTTTTTTGAATAAGCTGGTCATACAATTGAGAAAGAAACGAAGCCAACTATCTCATGTGCCCTATTATTGATACCAAACCACCCTAACTGTCTTCAGCTGCAATTTATGACCACCTCGCATCCGTCATGTTGTATTAGCGTCTTATAAACTATTATAGTTCGAGATGCAGTCATTTAGCATCCAGATGGTTATTTCTCTTGATTCCTGCACTGAGCTGGTTTTTAGAACAATGAAACCGGCCGAATAATCGCTTGTGAGAATTTTTTGTTCAGAGTACTTACCGCTAAGAAGAAGGCTTTTACGACGGCGTGAAAGCGATAAGGCAGAGAGCATCTTTCACGAGAAGCGTTTCACGATGCGAGACTATGCGAATTACGGGTACGATGAAGGTAGGTTATTTTTTCTCACGGCAAAGTTTTAATCACAATTCGTTTATTGGTGTTTCCAGCGAAGAACTGTTCGATGATCGCCAATAAAATGTCTTGTATGATGGTCGGCTAGAATATAAAGCAACAATAAACATCTATAATTGCTGTAAGAAAACAGGAAAATGAATAGGCATATCGACAAATTTTGGTTATTCTAAGGCGGCTAAAAATACTTCACATCGCCGCTTCGATATGTGATCTTATTGCGCTAAAATAGGTACACCGCATCAGGCACTTATGTCCACTGCATCACACCTTATCGCATTTTATTCAGTTAGTGTAAAAGAAGTAGCGGTATATTTATGTAATAATAAATTAAACCACTTACTAAATCACACGTTCAGTTATTAGCTCTATTCCCAAAATGGAACTGTGAACCCAAATAATCTCGCAATTGCCGGCACATCGATGTGGAAAAACATTGCTACTGCAACGTAAAGGGAGGGCTCAATGAGTACTGTGAAGAATGAATTCTAAATTAAAATGGCCCTGAATCGTACCAAAGCTTGCATTGAAACAATAAAATCAGTAGCAAACGAATCTGAGGAGAAATAGGTAATAGAGTACTACCTAAGAATACAGATTATTCCATTGTATCATTCCACTGCTTACTCAGTAAAATGTATAAAAACAAAAGATGATTTGAACGGCGTACCAGATTGCTCAATGTGCTTAGCAGTTAGCGCAAAGATCCCTCTAGGATCCTTTAAAATGACTGCGGCATTTCCAATTCACGCAGACATTATGAGAGAATAATATTTGAGAGTGACAGCGGTATTATACGTATTCAAGCAAAAGCATCATTTTCCTGTGAACTGAGTGTCCGGCTACGGAGATTAGTAGTGAAACTTGAACTCAATGCTCTATTGTGAAAATCTGTACGCTTTTTCTTTCACTATCACGAAAATGGATTTGCGGCTGCTATTTGAGAAAATCATGATAGAAGTCATCAGATTATTTGCATCTTAATGCTTAAAAAACTGTCGATTACTGCGCATCGATTTTTCAAATTTGCGGTCGTTGTGCTTAGCGAAAAAGTAGCATTTGATTGAATTTTTGAGTAATGAAGTGCAGATTTTTATAATTTCCAGATGCCTTAAATGACTTAATCTAATGTGATTCCTAGATAGTGAGCTTTCGTTCTGGTCTCGGCTTTAGAAAAAAAATTAGTTTCACGGTTGCAGATGCGATTCACTAATGAGGCGATAAGCGTACACCAAAAACCTGCTAAGAAAAAAGTATTATCATAAATAATGAGCGCAGCGTTTTGCTTAAGCTCCTAACGTTTTTTCTTTTAAATTAAAGGGTTTTATAAAGTCGAAGCACATCGATGCAAAAATTGGTGCCAATGAGCCTATATCAGTAGGAACAAAGCACGGGAGAAGCGGTGCGAAAGAGCGATTCTGACGACACTTTGCAAGTGATCCATCCACACGAATATCGATATTTGAGAATTGCTGGAATTGTATATAACAAGACGAGTAAAGCTACGAAGCGAAACGAATAAAAATTGGCAAATATCTCGGTTGTTCTAGTCGAGCTGTGTATCGATAATGTTTAGTGGTAAAATCATCATAAGAAGTAAATTACGTCAACAAAATGAAGCACAAAAATGAGTGCAATGTTTATTGAAGTTCACTGCATTCTCCTGCAACAATCTTCGAACTTGCACTTTTGCTAAGTTTGCTCGTAATGAGAAACTCGTTAGCCAAAAGATGACGCACATCATTGAAATTAGCAGAGCTTACTGCCAAGAGACTTGGATAAATATGACCAGTTTAAACGCATCAGAACATGCCCATGAAACGCAGCGGCATGAATTCTATCGCAAGAAAAAGCGTTAGTGTCATGGGTATTTGATGCAAATATAACATGTGAGAATCATACTCAAACATCGCACAGTACAGTTTTGCGGCATGCAGATCTGTCTTATATCGACGTTTTGCTATAGCGATTCCTACGTTTATGAGGCTATTGCATTGCAGTTAGATTCATGAACAGCAGCTCAACACACTCGATGTGTGCCTTTGTACCAGTCATCAATTAACCTCTTAGTCTGCTCATGGGCATATACACATGAGAGCAATGATAAAAGTATGCGAGATTTCGAATACTGCAAGCGAATTTTTTCTTCTTTTGCACAAGAATGATTTCATAATTGGATTATGACGCATTTTCCAGAAATTATCCTCAAATTCTTCTATAGGAAAATCATTTGATGTCATTCAACGTTGAAGAGTTATGATGAGTATAAAAAAGAAGAGTCATTTGTGTTCGTCGAACGATCATTTATTGCATTTCTCAAATCATTTGTCATTAATCATTTATTGCATCACTGAAATGAACAAATTCACTGAAATCATTCGAAATTTAGCAACTTCGCCTATAATAAAGCAAATGAATTTGATTATTTCCACACTAATGCGCTTAAATAACTGAACATTTCTTATTCCACATCATCTTCGCAACGAATCTACTAATTTGTCTCGTTAATCGTCATCTCGAATGATCTTTCTCTTTATTTCCAAGAGTATCGACATCATCTGTTCACTTTAACGTTTTACCGATGAATTCTTGCTTTCTATTTCAAACGATTGGAGACGACCAATCTGGAACCTCTAATTCATCTCATTTTCTCCTTAAGTGAGAGAAATCAAGGCTATTGAGTGCGTTAAAAGGTTAGTGCTTAGCAAAGTCAACCCTTTTATTTTGCAGAAAGAAAATTATAGTAGGCAAGTCAGAGATGCAATTGGTGTGCTGAGAATATTTAGTGAATGGAATTTGTGGTAAGAAAACCTCTAAATAAGTATCCACAAAAACGCACACTCTTTTAACTGAGCACATTTGAGCACTTCTAAAATATGAAAGCAAACTTAGGCAATAGCATCGCAGTACAACCGGTATAGTTCGTGTTGACAGGTGAAATGATACAAATGACAAAGTGTCTTTTTCTCAAATTTTTTCCACCACTCTTTTGCAGTGTATCTCTTGTCTATCGGCAGAGAGCAACAACGATTCACTCTCACATCGAATAATTAAATGAAGCAATTGTGTGTGATGCACCTATTACAATATTTATTCAATGCAAATGCCCCTCTCTATTGTCTCCCCCGGCAAACATGGGTAAATAAAGATATTTAAAGAGGTACCATAGTGCTCACGATCGCAAAAAGAGGATCTCGATGTTCTATAAATTGAACACATGATAAATTTTGGATTTCTAAATGAATTAGCTTCGGCTTAACTCCTTCGCAAATCCAACTGCTTAGCTACAAGCATACAATAACGATCATACAGTTGTATGAGAGCGCTGCGATGTATGAGGAAATTGTTTCGGTAATGTAGAGTGCCTCATGTTAATGATCAGTTTACGCTGTTTAACCAGTAGCAATAAAGACTGCTGAAATTTACTGAAGAGGAACTGAACGAATAATAATGGACTCTTTTAAAGGTACGTTTAAAGGTAGAGCTCTCTTGTTACGCAGCGAATAAATCGATGAATGCGAAGAGCTATTCGATTTTTCTGCACGCAATGGTTAATGAAACACTGAGACGTAGTACTAGCATATACCTGATAATGCCATCATGGATAATCCCAATTTTAATTTGCTCATGAACACCACCGGAAACTGAAATGTATGGAAACATATGTCGTCGCACCTCGACATCAACCCCCCCCCCCCCCTTCCTTTCCTCCATCTACCAGCACTGTTATGCTTTTGCAACATCTTAGCTCATCAAGCGACCCATCAATTCTAATAATGTAGTATGAGCCAATATACTGGTGGTCTAAAGTGCAGCTGCAACGTTGGGCGTAAAAGGTTCGTAAGAGGAACGGCACTCAAAACCATTGTCTCTAAGTGTAGAAGCCACATTTCCTGAAGCTATGACAAGAAATTCAAAAACTATGCGCCACATTTATTATCGGTAATTATTGTTTAACGGTTCAAAGTTTGGCGGAAATTCCGACACTTGACATTTCGTAGGTGTGATGAGAGAGTGGAGACACGAACACGACTAATTTTACGTTTCACTGACAATATTTGCAACTGGAATTTTGAAAAATATCAGGATAAAATCGCTCGTTTCATTCTCGTACATCGCAATTATTTTAGCAGTGTTCGTAATACAATGACGAGCTTAGTATCCAATAGAACTAAAGCTGATGCCATTATATGCATAACTGAAAGCGTTCGAATAAAAACGAATTCGGAAATAGCTTGTTTCAGGTGGAAGAACGGTAACTTGTAAACAACGTCGACGCAACGACTTCGATCTTTGGTCTGGTAAGAAAGTGAAAAGTAAAATTTTCTTCACCACCATATGCATGAGGCATCTGTACGGTATCGATAGAAAACACCATTAACTTCTGCGTCACATTAAAAGTCCCTCAAATGTAAGAATCCTATGACATTTCTCTTCGATGGAACGGTATTGCGTAACAGTGAAATCATCTCTGGAAGAACAAGGAAGAATATAGCATTGTTGAAAATCAATATAAAATTTGATGTATGTGAAAGCTGGTTTGATGAGATTCAAAATTATGTACGTGTCGACTGAAGATTTTTGCTCGACGTTTCAGTCTATTCATGTTTTTAGTGCACTTTTCTAACGCACTTTTCATATGTACCGTTGTTGGAAGCGTTTTTAGCTCCCAAAGGATTAGCTCTCATTGTAATTCTCGTTCCAGCGGGAACCAAACCACCTGCACGATGTGATTGGCAGCTGCCGTTAAGCGTTGACTGTCAGCCATGTGCATCAAGCAAGATGAAAAGGGTAGGGTAGAATATTTTTTGAAAGAACAACTTTTTACTGTATTCATCGCTCTCCTCCTCTCCTCTTCCCCCTACTTTCCAAGTGACTGCTTAGGCAGTAAAAATGTTTTATAGGCACAGATCAACTTACGAATGGGCAGAAACTATTACAGAGGATCGTCTGAACATGGGATCTATCCGGAAGTAAGAATACCCTTATAAAGTCATCACTGAATGCTTTGATGTTCACATGAAGCAACTCCGAGTATCAAAACCGCTAGAACGAAATTATTCAATATATCAGTAAACACCATAAATTTTGCCTTATATTGAATGAATTGTGTTGCCTCCGTCGATAAAATGAGCCTGCTCTTTAGGTTCACTATTTAGCAAAGCATTTCAGGTGCCTAGCACCAAAGCATTTCCATGTTACGCAGATGCCTAGCAAGCAGAGTACAGACGTCATCGATAGTCGTCTCCTTCCGGAGATCATTTTTCCGAAAACTTCCTGCTAGATAGAAATGCTTGAAATGACAAAGATGCACTTTTTTCTCTCAGATTTTGAACTCTTAGCTGGGCATTTTGCTCACATCCTCCTCGATCTAGCGAATGCAGTATCTTAGAGCATTTAGGCACTATTTCCTTCGTATAGGCTCTCTTGTTCTGAGTTTTAGGACAAACACGAAACCGTGCATTCGTTTAGCCGAAGGAATTGAAATTACGCTCAGAAGTGATAGAATTTAAGCAGAACAACCGATTTTATAGGATTCTGTCCGCTATTGTCAGCGCGTTGCAGTTCAAAAGCGATGCGCTAGGTGAAATTGTCGAAAATACCAAACGTTTCGTCTGAAGAATATTAATTTCTACTCGATGTCGTACCTCGATTTGAGTAAAGTTATAGGATATGCAATTCCTTCACTGATCTTCTCTAATCCACATAGTAATGCAAGCATTATTGAAGTCAGAAATAGGTGTCTGAACGAGTGAGACATAAATTAAGTTACATGAATCAAATTATTAATAAAAGAAATGATTGGCTTTGAACACAATAAATATTTCTCCGAACCTTGCTGACAGCCGGCTAAACAAATACTCACCACCTAAACGAGCGATCAGCCAATATCATCGCCATCTGTGTCCTAGTCGACATTTGAAGGCATTCGTTTTGTATGTTTTCTCACAATCCATAACAAGTAATATTTGAGTGTTGTGAGCATTTTTTCATATTTAAAAGTCTACAATTCTCTATCATATCGTTTCATCCACTATTCAGTAGCTCTATTTTAATGATTTCATCGATTGATGCATTATTTATAGTTTCTCGGTGATAATTCTTTGCAAAAATAAATCATATATTTTGCAAAGCATTAGGATCAATAAATAAAATAGCCGAAAGGAGTAACTGCATAAATGGCGTTCAGGTGAACTGGAACAACTGATTAGATTTTGTGCTTTCCTCAAAAATATTTAGACATTCATGCAGTTATTGCTGCGCTTAAGGCACTGATAACGCCAAATGTGCCAACAACATCGGCAATGGTAAAATAGAAAGAAAGCGTCTATGTGCAGATGAAAAACAATTGAGAAAGATGGGAGGAAGGGTTCTGTTCGTTGCCGAAATTTTCGATTTATTTCCATTCATATACTCGCATAATCCTTGAAAGTAACAAGAACATCACAACACACAACTTTCTATGATGATTGAATCAAAATCCGAAATAAGCGGTGAATATTCGGTTAGGGGGAGAAGAGATAGCAAAAACAGTTTCAACTCTTAGCAATATTTGCATAACCGGTTTTCTATTTGCAAGATAGCATGAACACAACGAAATGTGTTTATGCATAGCTGAGCAAAAAACAACGGCCTCACTCAATGCTGCGCAATAGCAACTCTTAAAATTATCATAAAAGATTCTTTCAAACGTTCATGAAATCGTGAAATACTCAAGATTGTTCAATAAAGGATACTGAAGGAAATGCGAATCGCGATACTGCGATTCAGAAAAGTTTAGGAAATATGAACAATTCTTGCTGGCGAGAAATACATATGATAGAATTTCTGGTTCAAGAAGATTTTAGCAAACAAACTCAGAAGAAAATGTCCGACATGTTTAAGTTCTTTCGTTGCGAAGAAACGTTCACAAAATGTTGATGGAATCAACGAATTCAGTCACAGGTGCAGTTCTTTTTTCATATAACATCATACACTAGTGCGGAATACATCCGGAACTTTTGTCGTGCTATTTCAATTATCATTCGTCAGGTGATATTACAGAATTTGCAGCAAAATTCACAAAACATGGGTGACTTAAAATATGCTGGAATCAGAGTTTGAATTGCAAGGTTAACAAACACTACTACTCCACGTTTCACACGAGTTACAGAACGACGAAGAACTAGGAGAAGTGAAAGCTGGAGGCTGGCCGCTCACACTTTTGCTCGTGCGTTTCAGTAAAGACTTCAGACTTCATCCATTGCCTGTAACAGTCAAAATGTGTAAATGCGAATAATGCTGCATAAATCAAAGCTTTCACTGCTCGGGTAAATAGCTTCTACTTGCAATTCATATTACGCAAACTAATTTTGCGTAACTAAATTCACTGAAAATGAAATTCTGACTTATTTCAGAGTAACCACACGTGGAGAAGATTGCATCTAAACGAGTATATTAAAAAATAAGGATAGATGATTGCGAAAACAATTGTCGAAGCAGTCGTTTCACAGTTCCGAGAAATTTCAGTGGAAACATGTAGCTGCCTGCCGAGTGTTCTGTTTTTTCCTTCTCATAGACGAAAAATTCCAGACACTATCTGAAGCAATGTGGCATTTCTGCATGACCAAAATGATTAAGTTAGTTGTTCGAGATGGCGAAAAAGTGGCGAAAAGTTTTCTTCAACACTCTATAATTCAGGTTGAATATTCCCTTCGAGACGTGAAACGCTCTTTAAAACATTTCTCTAGAAGAGGAAGTTATTAAGCATCAACTGCGAAAATATTACGTCAGATACCATGGTAAAAGCACCAAAAATAAATTTGGAAATCATATATCACTTAGCACGAAGATTTACAATATTTAGTGGATCTTCTAGGACATTCAAAACCATAACATAAGGCCTAAAAATGACAAGAAGTGCTTCAAATTCTCCAGTGAATAAGGCATTTCATACAACGAACACAACGTAGTCCGACCGCCAAGACACTTTGACCAACTTCACTGCTTACTTGCTAAACAAACTGAAATATGCAAATGAAATAACCCACTTTTTTAATTGACGAGATTGCTTAGCATGCAGGAAGCAAATATTGGCATTGGCAAAACTATTATTCCCTCCAAAAAAAGGAACGATGACGCCTTTACGGACACGCCTTAGTCTTCAATTGCTTTTGTATCATTCAAGCCGACTCTCATTCGCCAACAAGTAACCGTCAGCAGATGCTTCAGCGCTATTCTTTCGACACGATAGTTGTTTCCGATGATCCGAAAAATTTTTGCTATAAAATGAATAACGAACAGCTTTCAGAATTATCACGAACAATCAGCCCACTTTCGTCGACGAGACCAGGGCCATGTCTGCGCCGAAAAGGACGAGAACCGAGAGGTGTACTTTAACATCAGCGAGGCGATCCATTAACCGCGCCTGCTCGTGGATCACTGGTCTTGCCAGTGAAGACCGCACATCTAAAAATATGGGACTTTTCTTTTTCTTCTAAAAATTCAAAATTATATAAATATTTTGAGGTGGACAGCAAATAGATTGCAAAAGTTGCAAAAAATGAATGAGTTATTTTGGCAGTTCTCACATATGCACATATAAAGCGCACTAAATTCCGAGGTACGATCGTTTCTTCTTTTTTGACTTATAGTGAGATGACTAATTAGAATTCACGAAGATAGATTAAATGTAAAAGGAATTATCATATAATACCAGACAAGTGGAAATCAAACTGACCAGTACAACCCTCTAAATGAACCTAAACCCATAAACAAAGCTGGAAAATTAGGAGGAAATTTACCAAAAATACACGAACAAAGAAAAGCGTGCGAAGAAACGGCAAGTTCAGGCCGAAAAAAATGCATAGGTAGCTTTCTAGGATTGTTGGAGCGTACCACAACCTCCTATAGTCATTACAACATCCTCTAGTGCATTTTAATAATTAGTTTGATATATCTGCGAAAGTGCGTAAGCTACACTCTTCTCGCTATTCACTGGCCAAATACAGCTGCAGTGCATGAAAACGTAATCGAGAGATTTTCTTGACATCATCCTTCAATATTTGTAGTTCTTCATACTCAAATGTGGGCATATGAGTGTCGGCAGATCTGTTTCCAAACAAATTTACAGAATTCTTTGAAGAATTGGACCGCAGCAGAATTCGGAACAGAAGAGCCCCATGAGAGAAACATTACACCTCTCTTTAAACATTTAGCTCGACTTTCCGCTTGGAGTGCGCATATTTTGAGCTCGGGCTGATATGAAGGTCTCATCGTTTCCTCAACTTCCACTCAAGGCTGGAAATAAGCGAGAGACTAATCGGAAAGAAAACAGAAAGATATCGACGGAATAACTGCAAGCGCCCTCTTAGCCCTCCATAAAGAGCGCTCAAAAAGGTACCTTTAATTAACTCTGCAAAAACTCCTGCTCGATCAAATCAGAACTGGATTTTTCATTCCTGTATATAAAACCACCAACTGTTCACCAGAATGCTATCGTCGTAGCCATCTGAATTACATTCTTTTCTGTATACAATAAGTTTGTCGCAACGCTTTTGTTTTCCGACCTCCAAATGTCGTGTCGATTAGCATCAGCAGTAGCACCAACGAATCATTGATGCGCTTTTAATTCACCTGCTTGAGCATGCTCGATTGCATTCCTCAACTGCAGGATATTTATACTTGCAAATGACATCTGTCCGCTATCTGTGCAAAGTACGAAAAAGCTTCTTTATGAATGGACGAATCTGAGGAATGCGTAGGATTATGCATAAGAAAGCAAAACTTTTAGAAAAGTCCAGAAGTGAATTGTCGAAGAAGGCATCTAAAAAATAAACCGTCTAAGAACTGAGTTATTTAAGAGAAATTGACGAGATAGTAGCTGTAGAAGTAGCAGTTATTACTCAGTTATTTAAAAATCGTCTTTGGCAGCCTTTCACGTAAGAAAGCAACCGAATATCGTCCAAGTTTCCGGTGAGAGCGGATACCGCAAAAAGACGAAGATGTTCGTCTACGATGGTGAATGCATGTGAATGTACCCATGACTTTTCAAGAGATGCATAAACAGCCCTCTGAGCAGCTAGGTTTCTGCGCATTGTATTCATTCTTCTTGCGTTGGTAAACTCGCTCGCGTAATTTTGTACGGCCGTCTTGTTCTGCTTTTCTCTAATTATCTCCAACTCTAATTATCTTCCCTTTTACAAGGTTGCTAACATATCAACCAACAAAGGCATAAGCTTCTATTGCTATGATTGCCAGTGGAATGGCGCGCAATCCTTGAAATCTTTCAATCTGTGCAAACGCCCCAACTTTCACCATATCGCCAACTCATACTATCCAGAGTTACGGTGAACGTACTTTCCTCGAAGTATATGGTACAGGCCTCGTCTCGTCCTTCGTTTAAGGTTGCGCAACGTATTCCATGGCAGAGCCCACAGTTTAACAAAAATTTCGTGAGAACTGAAAGTGTAGTGATGCAGTAGGCAAATTTGACATATGGTTTATGAGGCGTCAGTTCAGTGGAACCACCGCACATGATCCGTTGATCTCTTCATGCAAAGCAAATGTATTAGTACACAAAAAAGTCGTTTTAAACGAGCATTGGCAAGAGTTGTATGTGATCGAAAAACTTTACTGCTAAGAACTGCACTTTAAAAGCGTTGAAATATTCGTTGGAAAATGTTGCCATTACATATGATTTATGAACGATTTCAGTTTTTCCGAGTTATGGAGGATTTTATCTCATCTCAGTACCATATGAATCACCTCTCCAGCGATATATCTTCCAGTACTATGTACATGTAATGGGACATGTAATTCTGGAATACGCAAGAGAAAAGAACAGCGGATAAATGAGGCAGCTGCGAGCCTCGAAATGCGATTAGTTCTTGCATCATAAAAATTATCAGTTACCGCTTTCTCCTATATTCAGCATTATCATCGGTGACAATCAACTTTCTGTCGATACCTGGAAAAGGCCTTCGACCGCCTCGATCTGAAGAGCAGTTGCAATTCGATACACGCTTTTCTAGCTGCAGCAAAAATGACCGCCTACTTCAAAGTTTGCTTGAACATTTTTCTATTTTCGTCCCACTTTCCCCACCGTCTCCTTATCCATCCTTCTTTTCACGTACATCCTCCTTCCTTTCTTGTCCTCCTATCCCCCTTGATATTCGTGTTTAAGTTTGCAAGCGATCAAACGCTTACCAACTTTGTCTGGAAGATTTCTGTCAATTTATTTTTTCGTATAAATAATACCAAACTGCGATGCAATAAATATGGATATTGCACCGCTGAGACCGTTAAAGAAGTATCTGCAAAATTATGTGTGGAACGCTTTGATAAAGTGAACGGAGAGTGTTCACTGAAGAGACCTCTCGGTTACTATCGTCAAAGAGTTATTTGACAGAACGTTGTCAACGGATGCTCACGTGCATAGAAGGAAATTTGCTGTAAGGCATGATAATGCGAGAAAGTGTATCGACTGCGCTAAAAGGCGAAAAAGCGGTCTACCACCAGATCATAATGCAGTATCCCATCGATTTTGCTTGCTTGCCACAGACGTATTGCACTTTGTAAGTCTTAAGGAGATGTAAACAGAAGTGGAAACGTGATCACAGCTTCATCAAGAAAAGATATCTCCCAGAAGAAAACGATGAAATTGGGTATCCGGTCAACATGAATATAATAAGCTCTTCGGAATAATATGAATCAGTGTGGTGAAATAAGTCGGATAGAAAGTTGTGATCATCGTTGCAGTCATGTTCTGTTTACATCTTCCATCGCACAAATACAAATGAATGCATGCAAAATGCACTTATGCTACTTAACAGAGCTGTAATCAAATCAGCGCAGATGCAACTTATCTCTGCATAAGAGGAGCATCCATTCCCCATCCTCCTTCCCCTCCTCCCATCTTCCCTCCGCAGCTCACCTTAAATGTCGTTGAAGATGAATCAGTGGAGAAGGCAAAAACACAAAGCAATCTGTTTCGTGGTGAGCTTTTTCGATGCTGGAGTCTACGCCGAAAATATCAGTGAGATTTTACTCCTCAAGAATTTCAGAAGCTAGGAACTTTTCTTATTGTTAGGTACGACGCCGAAGAGCCAACAAGATATCTACTTGTGATCAAAATCTATCTGTGACATATATCAAGATATCAAACCAACAAGATATCAAAACCTCACATTGCACTAATCATTGTGCTTCATAGTCGGTTCTAGTTCGATGTTCATCATGCGGTGCCATTGATCGGCTTGCATGTTGTGGTCTGTTTGAGGCGAACATAAGTCGGGCGTGTGATCGTTGGATAAAGTTCTCGTCATTCAACAGTTCTGCGATCAGCAGATCTTCTGGTACTCACGCCATCTCCAGTCGCTCCTATCAGCTGTGATGCTCTCCAGTAGAGTAGTCGACTCTCGTTTTTCTCCGCTTCCACTCGGTCTCCCTCTCAACGCTGTCACTGCCAAAGTTACAGCAAGAATATAGTCGAAAGAATGAGGAAGGCGTCTTCAATATCAGAGTACTGAAAAGATAAGAAAATTTCAGTTTAATTAAACCTACATATTTGCTTTATTTTAAACAACTAATTCAGACAGCCGTTTCCTTTTGTTGACTCATCATTTGAAATAAAATAACATGTTAATCAACTATAGGGATAACTAACCAATAAAAAACAACTGACAAACCGCAACGGCCCGTACCTCCATCGCTTTACTAAGGAGGCAGTCCTCATTTTAAACCGAGATCGTCTGCAGAAATTGGACACTGTTCTAAAAGCAGTTAATGCAAATGTGCTTGTTAAGACCTCAAGGTAGAAACTTAACGCACAAAACTGCTGCCCTTGTAATTAATAGTAATTAGCAATAATTAACAGTCTTGCAAATGTAGCTGCACTTCTCATCAAAGCACAAGCCTTCTTAACGATATTGTTGCTTATTCTCGCGGTCCCTTCGGAATTGATGAATATATCTCTCTCCGTCTGTGGATTTCTGCTAAGCCGTCAAACGTTCTCCTCAAGTTTACTTCATACGTCTCACTGGTTGGGGTATCGTCAACAGAAAAGCTTATGATTCTCTGACTTATCCAGCCCTGTTTACAGCACCATTAGCTGCAATACTTGAAATTCTGCGTTGGCCTTTTCACTTGAGATTCAAGTAAACAAGGCATCTTGCGATGACTGCTCATATCAAATCTCCTTAATTTCCCGGTGGTGAATCCTCACCACTTCTCCACATCCCTTGGTAACAATAAAGCAATTGTTGCCGAAATCGTTTACAGGAAGAATATCATGCAGAATGCCGAAAGAACTCTCATAAAAGAGATTCATATTTCAGATACGAAAAAAATCAGTGATAGGAAAAGGCTTCTGAGAATGCTTTCATCATACCGCAGTTAGCGTTGCCTGCAAGTGAAGCAACAGTACATCAACTTCAATGCTTTAGCCTTCAGAATCGAGTTTAATTTTCACTGCTAATAATACAGCTGCAGTTTGAACTACAATATCGAACAGGATACTGGCAAGACATCAGTATTTTCCTTCTTATAAGTAGTCGAATTAAAAAAAATACATGGAACGCTATTTGAAGTACCAATTTACTGGAGCGGTTTAAGATTAAAACGAGCAGCGGTGCGTTGATGGGACGAGCCAACGAACTGGATTGCGATTGATGGGTGCTTGTTTTTTGTACCATTCACTGCCGACTCATTCACATAACGTCAACTTCTACAACTCTGTGCCTTCGAAGCTATTTGTGCATGTAAGTCGCTGCATTGCAAGATTTCACTCACAAACGAATCGCACTCAGCGTTGAAGGTCGATCGTTGTGGACTGTCGGCAATCGATAAATCATCCGGAAAACTACCCAGAAATCACCGGTAAGTAGTTCTCATTTTTCTCAACAAGGAGGAAAATCCACGGCAAAGAAACTGAACTTTTGATGAGAGAATACTAAAGTAGGTAAAAGTTAAGCGGGGCGTGATAAAAGAGAAAATCATCTTTGCTATCTGTAGTCTTTATTCTATCGAATTCGTCACCTAAGTCTCGTCTTTATTGAGGTAATCATATTCTTCGACTCACCTTTGACCTTTTCTCTTTTTTTCGCAAAGAGGAGAAAAATCGGAGATGAGAATTTTCAAATCTGCGAGAGGACGTTTTCCATTTGATGTCGAGTTGATGATGCGCCTAGCCGCTTAAGTTTTACGGCTCAAGAAGCGAATAATCGCCACTGTCCTCTCGTTCCCCCAACTCTATCATCTCTCCCTTTATCGTTTATCCCCTCTCGGCGGCCATCTCTCTGCCGTTGCTAAAAACGTCCCTCTCAGGCTGCGAATATGAACTACATTAAAGACGGCACCCCGTGGGAAGTCCTTCCTCCCACTATACTTTATTAGTTTGACTCCGATTGAACGCCTAGTTGTTGCACGTGGTGCCAGTGACTTTTCTTTGGATGATCTTGCTTTTTAGTTCCGGTCCTACATGGATAATCTGATCAGCAGTGATGTTGGATTCGTGCCAATCAGATTTTCTACCACATTTGCTCGATAACACTTGGCACGAGGTAAAAGGGGACAATAATTAGCGAGTAGGTTAATTAGCCGAATAGATTAATTAGCAGCGTATCGGGAGATTCGATGAGGCTATAAGTGATTGCTTTTGAACTGATCGCTTATCGAATGAGATATGTTGAGGAATTTGTGGGCGGTTTTCTTAGATGAGGCGTGAAACACTCGCACAAGAAGCGACGACAACACGAGAAACGAACAGAGGTGTAGAGCAGGTGAGGTAATTCCCGTGTTGACTATTGCGGTAATGGTGCTTTGCTGCCAGTGGGACAATGAAGAATTGTCGAGGTTTCGGTCGGTTTTTGGCTTTATTCCGTCATTTTCCTCTATTATATCATAAATTCATTTTAAAGGTATTTTCTATAGTCGTTTGGGAATGCGAAATGATATTTTCATGCATATTGTTGCTTAACGTTAACACAACCATGTTATGTATTTCGTCGATTTATTCGACTTTAAATGTTGCTTGCCATAGTTTACTTCTCGGCTTTCTCGAGTTCATGTAACTCACCTATTGTTGATGGTGGTATCTTTCATCGTTCCCGTGATGAATTTTGACCTCTATTTAATGTCATTCATGAAAATGATGCTCTATAGACGACGCTTCACTCCTTTTGAGTTTTAGCAAGAGCTCGAGATAATAGCTAAACATTTTCAATTCAACTGCTTGGCTGCAGCTGGTCAAACTCTCGAGAATTTCTAAGTTGATTTCGTCCGTCTCGTGCAGACGCACTGTTGTTAACATTTGTGCTGATTCTGAAACGTTTTGCATGGAATTCATTAAAGTTCAGAGAAAATCGGTTTCTTTTCAGAATCCTTACTCTCTAGAAATTCCTAGATTTTATGCACTTAAGTCCACTGAAAATAGACTAGTCGGGAAACTAGAAATTTCTGAAGCTTGAATCCGAACTTCCAGAGTTTCCCTATTGCCGGGCGCAGCATAACTGCCGCTAGCTTAAAGAAATAGGTGATCTGTGGACCCTTGAAAATGGGAAGTTTTCGCCTTGACTAATTATGACCCACTAAGGTCGATGTTAAGTTACAGTCTTTGTACCCTAAGTGGTTTGGCTTTCGAGATGGTGATTCCGGAACTGTGAATGTTATTTGTCGTTCAAGCATGGAATACACTGTTGAAGAGTTGATTATGTGTGAATGTAGGCTTTATGTCGAATCACTCGACCCACTTTCTACAAAGCCGTGAGGAAAGACGGCTGCTATATGACGACTGGTCATCGTATGACAACGAGTGACATTATCGCTGCGGTTCAAAACATTCGAAACGACTGTTTCATGGTTCCCGTACCCTTGGTCGAACGTGGTATTTAACGAGAGGGATAAATACTTTTTAAGCCTTAAAAGAAAGCCGAAATTTCAAGCTCATGAAAACGAGAAGTTTTTAGGGTTATACAATAAATCCCATCAAGAAAAGAAAAGAATTCTCTTTCTTCGAAAGGTCGTTCTATTGAGGGCTGTGCGTTGTTTCGAGTGAGAGTTCGAGCCACACAGCGTCTCCTGTCTTTCTTTCTATTTCAGAGTCGCTCGAGAACGACCACACACACGAGTCGCAGCCTTCTTTTTTATGTGAGCTTAGAGCTTTCAAATATTGCAAGTGCCGAGAATTCGAAACATTTATTTCCAACTCCTTTTTCTAAATGACCGATGGTTTTTGCTTTTTTTGATGCAATTGTTCTCTTATCCACTAAAATTCCAATGATATGTATTGTTGACGAAGACTTTACCCCTTATTACTTCGTAATGTGAAGAAGTCGCCGTTCGTCACCATTTCCCCCCACTGAATTTGCTTTTTGCGCTTATTTTGTAATAGTGCATTATGTTACGATTATACCTTCAAGCATTTGCGATCAATGAAGGAGATGAGTTAGCATGTCGTCCCCCCCTCTCCCCCCTCCTCTTCTCCTCCTTCCCTATGCTCCAACTTTCATTTGTCACTTGAAAGCTCACTAAATAACTATGGAACTTCTTTTTGGAGCCATTTATGAAGAAACTGTATTGTTCGGGCGGTAGTGTGTTAAATGAGGGAGTTCGCATTTTCGACATGGATAGTGGGAGGGAGGGGCGCATAAGTGGGCATGTATCGAGAAGGGGGAACAGACTGAAGCGAAGGCGAAATAATTTGTCAAATAATGTTTGATCAAAAAAGCCGGTACTTGCCGATGGAGTTGCCGAGAACAAAAAATAGTACCACCTGGTTGTCGTCCACACTGGGAATACTTTTTGAGGGTAGAAGATCGGTCTCTTTCGCTGAAATCTTTCATCTGGTACCGTTATATTTGCATAATCTCTTCGTCACCATTTGTTTCCCTTGTAAGCAGAACGCCAGAATCCTTAAATGTGATATAGCAATTTCCCCGACTTCTTAGGGAAAAAAAGCGATATCAGCAGAAACAGGAGAGTAAAAACATTTAGAACATTGAGCGAGCTATTGGGCATCTGAAGTTCACTGTGTTTTACTGTGTTAAACTTAAAACACTACTTTGTTAATTAAGGGATTGTCTGAGTGCGCTAATGCCTAAAGCATCAATCCACATTCATATATTTGGGCGACATATGCGTCTATCTCCTTAACTGTCCAGTCTTTCTGGCAGCTGACTCAGGAAAACTATAGCAAATTCATTTGTTATGTAGTTGGTTTTCAGTAACAGATTACTAAGATTATTTCTATCCAAAATGTGTGCATATTTATATCGTTTGCATGCGTCCATGCCATCAGTCAGTTCGTTCGTCATCGGCGAAGCATTTCCAGCTCACCATTATCCGTTTTTTATTGCCAAGTGTCGCCGATAAGGTGAGAACGAGAAAAGGAGACAGTTGCAGGTAATGAACAGTGAGCAACTTCAAGAGTGGTTAAGTGATTTGAACACGAAATGTAAACGGGACGAAAAAGCATTACAAGACTTGGATCGGAGTCGATCTCTTCTGAGCCAGGAATCACGAAAGGTGCATCTTCTCATCGCGTATATGACGTGCAATTATGCGGATATCGACCTCACACAGCCGGTTGTTGCACATCTTCTCGCCTGTTACTATCGTGGAGGTATGGCTCAAATTATCACCGTTTTTTTGCTTCAGATTTGTTCTAGCTGAAATGTAGCGAACGCCTGGATGTCTTCGAAAAGGGGTTGGGTGGGTAAAGACGATCAATCAACGGGCAGCTTATCGAAATCCGGAGTTTAATAAAGATACAGAGGTTCATATTTCATTGTTTACGCCGTAACTTACTATTCGTAACGATTCGGACTTACGTGATTTGATATAGACGAAACGCAGAATCGGTTCTGGATGTGCGTGCGTTATGCTTTCGGAATCCAGCTAATTGAAAGCGTTTTGTTTTGTTTTTATTGCCTTCGAATTTGAGGCTAATTATCTAATTTATGTAAACCGCCCTATCATTTTCAGGTGTACTGCGATACTTTACGCTACAGTTTATTCCGTCATTCATTCATATTTATCTTCTGGCACTGGCAAAGCGTCAGAAGCGATCCGTATCGATGCTAGAAACATTTTTTATGGCCATTTACAATGAGGAAATATTAGCCGGAGGAACAGGCTCAGCATCTGCTTCAAAAAAAGTTGAAGAGGTTGAGGAATTGTTTGTCACTCTTTTCTGCTGCTAAATAAAAAACCATGCTGGTCATCAAATACATAACAGCATAAGCACTTTATCAAAAGGAGGTTAGCTTCCGATCAACTTTGAAAACTGTTAGAATTTTGGCTGCAGTTTGATTCTGATATTGTTTTCTACATTTGTTAAGAAATGGAATACGTGAGCACTCAATAAGTAGACCTGTTATCATGCAGTTGGCATGCTTAGCTGACTCATCGAGTGCATTGTTTTTTGGCTTTTTTCTAAATAGTATCCGCAGTTTTCAGATAAGGATACCATCGGTTCGCTATCCAAGCGTTTATCACGATCCAAAGAAGCTCACTTCCACCAGTGAACTGATGCCTCCGAAACCCGGTTCACCGGCCTTTGTACAGGTCAGCTTTCGAGGTCTTTTTGGATAAATGCTGTTAATTTATAGTGATTGCATTAGCACAACTTTCATTTTAAACCTATCACTGTGATTGCTCTTGAGGAAACGTTTGTACTTGGACGTCCTAAGTAGAGATTAAGGATAGGAATGACTATCCATCTTATAGCTGAATTTGTCATTCCAATCTCAGGACACGTCATCGCACAAATTCCATCTAAAATTTTAATTCCACTTCGGTAGCCTCTTCTTCTTTCTTATGGTAGATGACTTTGGCAGTTGTCTTGTCCGGTGAGGTTAACCAGTGAAGAAGTTGAGCAGCGTGTCCTCAACAATTTGTTCAGCGAACTTCCATCATTTTGCACTTATTCTTTCCTCGTTGTTCACCGTGGAAACTTAATGTGATTGCAGATGACAGTAAGGATAGGCCCGTATGACTCAATTGATCACATTACTCCCGAGAACAGGCACACGGTTCTGACGCGACTGCTTAAATCGGTTGTTTATTATGCATTCAACTTCTGATTTGTTCTTTGTCTGTGTATTGCGACACACTTTGAGATATATCTACATTTATCACACACTTATGCAGAGAAAATATGATCCATATACGTATATGTACATTTCTTTTAGTTTGCATACTACTATAGTAGGCTTTCAAATTCGTTTTCCCAAGGTTTACTCAGTTGTTATTCTTTATTGAAAATGAGAGACTTTGCACTTTTGAGGTGAAAGAATCGTAGACTTGGCTCTGAGTTAGTCACGTATCGGCACGAAAAATATCGAAAATATCGGCTGAACATGTTAGCTAAGTACTTCCTAAGATCGAAGTGCAGTTTAGTGTTGGAAGCCATGTATCGGGAAGATTTTCCCTGAATTAAACAACAGAACTAGAAAGTGATATATTTATGCGCAGAATCGGATTTTTCCAGTCACGTGATTTGCCGATATACGAATTTTGCAGTGAAAAAGCGCTACGTGAGGAGTGTCATCGTTTTCTTTTTGGATTTTTGGAAGCTGTAGTATATTAGATCGGCCTTTTGCTGCTGAGTGCTTTTCCGACGACGCTAGTGTACTGCTTAGATTTATAGGTTCACTAATACGTACATGGATTAAGGTGAACAGTTGTCTGTATAAGCTGGCTCAAGATGTAATCTGCCGAAGTTTGTGCCTTAGTACGTTGGCGTTGTGCCAGAGTGGCTTCTCTTTCCCTGAAAGTGATTTTCGGTCACGATTTTTTGGTATGGACGTATCTTCCGAGGTCCTCGACGATTTTTCAAAGTAAGCTTTCAGTTGTTCGGCGTTGTAATGTGCACCTGATAATGAGATAGCATTTCAGTAACAGGTTGGAGGATGGCAGAAATACAAAGCTTGTGTTCTTTTAGCTATCGTTTCAATGGGAATTGAGGAAGGATAAAATTTCGTCCCTGCAATAATGTGAATACAAATGGATAGTTGTTATTATCTCTTGAAATTTTAGTGTATTTATACCGAGTTATAGCGGATATGTTTGCAATAGATAAGCTTATAATAGCCATTGGTACATGTCACGTGCCAGTGATACTTGAATAGCGGAAACTGTTCAGAGACGCTTAAGCAGTTCTGTGCGTCGGGGATTCACTATAGGTGAAGTACATGTAAAGCTGACTAATATTAGATGAAATAGCCGAAAGCTAAGCAATCATGCTTTTAAGATTCTTATGGTGTTGAGGTTGAACTTATAATGCGCACTTCAGAGTTTTTGTTGAGAGTTTCGCCTAGCAGGTTCCGTTTGCAACTGTAACTGTTTTATGACTATAAGAGTGGAAGCGAGTGCATTTTTTCCAGGAAGCCAAGGATACGGTTGTCATCACAATATCTGCTGGAAGCATTAAATGGGATTTATTTTGCGTTGTTCAATGGTGCTGCGGATCTGGCTATCCGCGCAATTGACTCTGTGCATCAGAGGGCTACCTACGAACTCTATGCTGATGTTATTCTTGTGAGGCATTATTTCCTTTCATTCAATCGCTTCTATCAAACCGAAGTGTGCCTGGCGTAGGTGGTAGCATATAAACTTTGGGGTCCCTCGTTTTTCAGTTTTTTCCTACAAAGAATGAATACATGTTCCACCATCTAAAACCCACAGTAACTTTTGATCGTTTGCCGCCTTGTGCGCTTTTATGCCGTTGTTGTGGTGGACATGTATGTGATGATGTTTGACTTATATACTAAAGTATATAAGTTAATGTGCGCTGTTTAGTGCAATATGCTCAACAAAGTTATTGTTTTTCGCATTTCAGTGTGTAGTTTTTCATCGATATTCACTTTTGAAGAATGCTGAAGACTGAAATTTGAGCTGAGTTTTGTTTTCTGCAATTTCGAAAAAGATGATGCAAATTTCCGATTTTTTTGAACTAGCAAAGAAAATAAGCGTTAGGGACTTATTATGACTGCAGAATCCTAGTGAGGTCGCGCCGTATGAGTGGTTGAAAAGCATTTTTTCTTTCGGAGGATAGTTTTTTGCTTGTCGCCGTCTTTAAGGTCGAACGCTTGCAGGTAACAAATAGTGTCCGCAATTCCCTACTAGAAAGCGTGCTTATGAAAGGAGACGAGTCAGTAACAATCAAAAAGTCGAATTTCGGTTATATGGGAGATGGCAAGCGTAGGCGCAGTGAGATGATAACGAATGCTTCTCTACGTGTGAAGAAGATGCCTGAGGATATATCGGTGCTTAGCGATTTGGATGATTCGACGCATAGAAAAGAGTCTTCTTCGTTCGTTGACGGTATCCTCGCTTTCTTATGCTTGCATCTTTGAGCTCTAACGCAGCAAGATAATCTTTATTCAATCTCCAGCATATGATGAGGTTGCATTGCAGCAGTCAGGAATTGAATCTCTAATTGAAACACTTGTGATAGCTCTTTCGACGCGTACATGGAACTGCACTGTATAGCTTTTAAAGTCGTGCGTCTGTACACACGTTCTCGGTGTCATAATGTGGTACTACGTGTTCCGCTGTTGGAGAAAGCTTGACGCACAAAATAGTCATTGGGTTTCATTCCAAGACCTTAAAGTTGTGTGTGGCAGTAGCATGCTCAGCCGCTTTTGACATTTTCGTATTAGATAAGTGGATATTGTTATTCGGCGTAAAATGAGTGAGCTGCGACAACTGAGCTCTCGTTTCGTTGTTTCCTAATCAGAGTTCAGCGTATAACAATCAGCTTTAACAGTATTTCAGCGTTCTTCGATAATTGTTTTCAGGAATTCCATAAAATTCGAAAATGGTGTGTTTATGTTCATACAAAAATATCATTAGCATTTTCAGGTGTTGAGGGTCTTCGTAAAAAAATAGTAATGAAAATCGATCAGAGGAAGATGAGTGGAGCGTTTGGTCATCATCGAAAGAGAACGGTAGGCCGCTCATTTATTTTTCCACTTTATTTTTATTGTTCAACGTTGTATAATCCACCAATAGTTTGATGCGGCAGGTAAATTTGAGGGTACTACTTGCGGGAAAGAGTTACTAGGGTTGCTACTATTTAAACTCACACGTTGGGGAAGCACGGCACGCTGTCCTCTTTTTCCCTTCTTCTAATTTCGAACGTTCGGTTCCGCATGCAACGTTTATGGGTCATATGTTCCCGTCCTATTTCAATGAAAGAAAGTAATAGTAGTAGCATTTGCTTTTCTGAAGTTTAATCAAGTTATGTCGCTCGATGCAAGAGTATTTTCTTATGGTGTTTGCAAATGTTTCTGATATTGCGAGATTGTCTTGAAACCATTTTAATCTCTGTTTTTAGTAGTTTCATTTTAGTCTGTGTTCAAGAGCGGTTTGCAGGGTTTCGATCGTTTTGCTTCGCTTTTGAGGTCCATTCCGTCAGTTTCCTTTCGCATTTTCGGTCTTGCTATTATTTATAGAAATAGAATTCAAGGTGCCGCTTCCCGGAAGGGAAAATTTTTTAAACGGCCGGCATCAAAATAGAACCGTTTGTTCTGAATGAAGATTCGGTTACAAACGAAGAAAAATTGAAACATTTTCTGTGTTAATGTGATGCTCTGCATAAGGCGGAGAAACTGGGGGTGGTTATTTCATGAAGGACGAAAGGCACAGGAAATGTTGTAATCTCCGCAAGTTGTATTTATTCTTTACGGGTCGTAAATGCAGGAAAGTATACTGCCAGAATTTGCATTCCTAACGATGCAAACACGGCACCATTTTTACTCTGATGCTTCAGGTGGTGCCTTCCCATCAACGTTTTCTCCGATTATCGGACCTTATTCATTAGTATTGCAGCGCTTTCCTCAAGTTGACTGCAGCACACTAGCACGCATCGATTTATTTTCATCCGTCGTCGTTAGTTGTGGAGAGTGCGCTCATAAAATTGTCTCGGAAAACGTCAATGCTTACTTTAGTGATCTTTACTCCTCTTTTGATATGAAGCACATTTGCGGAGCAAATGTTATTGACTTTGAAGCAATCTCAGGTAATGCCTTCGTCGCAAGGCGATCAAAATCACCGCATGGGAAAAAATTTTATAGACACACTTTCATAAGATGACCGACCTCAGAAATTCACTGAAAATCTGCTGTTATGTTTTGAGCAGTGTGACTTGTGGTCGACTGGGATCTGCACTGATTGGGAGTGAATTTACACTTATAATAATAATAATTGCTACTGATATTTCTTAAAGGTTCAGCCACCGGAAAATAGCTCCGATATTGAGCTGGATCGGATAAGTGAAGAAGCACGTCAGACGGACGCGATAGTCGATCGTTTAGCGGAAGCCATAACTGAGCTGGACTCCGGAGAACAAGGCACTACTTTGAGCTTTATTCGGAATGGAAAGCGCAACGTGGAAGCGTGCCTTAGCAAAGAGTCCTATGAAAGTAGTTCTTTATCAGGAGGAGTAACTCATATCGGGAAGCGGTTCGCTGAAATAGGCACTGCTGTGGATTCTCTCGAAGGCGGTCCTGGTCAAAATGGAAAGCATGCATCCGATACTTACATGGCCTCTAATAGTATGACCCTCGTTAACAGTGGAGCACATACGGGTAGTGTTTCAATACAACATAATTTACGGCATGTCGACAGTATAGGCGATTCGATCGACAATAGTTCTTTATGACTGAGATTTATGGTGGTACAGAGGCAACGTGGCTATGGCGAGGCTTGTGCCTTATGTACTGTTTGTTCAGCGAAGTGCTACTTTGTCTGCGAAAATGAAGCAATTTCGAGCTTGATCTTCGCACATCCTGGTGAACGAATCTGTTGTCCGAATCGTATAAAAGGACTCTTGCTGGTTTACGTCTTTTTTATTAACGTTTGCGCTGCTGAGCAAGAATTGGAATTTATTTATTACACGGTTTCGATCTTGTTATTTTCTTTCACTTTCAGAGCCGATTAGATTCTTTTAGTAGATTTAAGTCTTGCTGGGAGTTAGTGAAATCGCTTTGGCTCATGCCTTTTAACTAGAGCGTCTCGTATCCATTGCCATTTTCAAGTCTGATCTATCCTTTTTTCCCCATATTTATCCTCTGTCCACAGTAGGAATGATTGAGACAAAATTGTTTTGAAGAAATCTGAAGCAGAACTCATGCGAACACCGAGATGTTGAAGGCAAAAAAGCTCGTAGTGAAGAATTTTCGTTTTCGCTCGTTCTGAATTCGAATTCTCTAGACCCGTCATGATTATGGGGGTTTCAGCACATTACTACTGTGGCTGTTCCCTTCCTCTTCCTAGGCATTGTGTGTTTCCAGCCGTATAATTATGTTGTGCTTGGCGTTTTATTCGTCTCGATGTTGAAGTTGTTATTTCATTCGTTTTAGTAACTTTCCTCTTGGCAGTGCTGCAACGACTTAATTGAGGGGAGTAACTGCACGTTATAAAACTGATGATGAACGTATCTGCGAATGAATTACACTTGAAACCATCGATGATGACCGGTGGACGGTGTTCTTTGTTGAAAAAAATGTTATGGAAATGAGGTTAGCACGTCCTGTACGGTGATTTAGCTCCGGCATAAACGGGGCGCTAAGTGAAATAACTCTTGAAAGCCACAAGAATGAAAAGCTAAGCAGTTGCATTGTTCATTCACGAAAGCGCTATCTCTTTTTCTCATCGTTCTCACGATTCGAGAAGATTTCCATCAGAATGGAAGTTTACAGATATTGGCTGCATTGTGAACTGTTTCTTCTGACCTCTTAAAGGGAAACGTCGAGAAGTGAGAATGTACAATAAAAATCGCAAAGTTTGTTTGACTCAGAGATATTCGATTGCACCTTTATGAAACGTTGCAAAAAGATGAAAACGAGAAAGAAACAAAAGTAGGAGAATTAAGAGAAGATGATACGAAAACAACGAAAATGATAATGAGCTGAAAAGATTCGAGTGAAATTCTGGGTCTTCTCCTGAAAAGTTAATCCACTGCTGATAAATCGAAAATGAGTGGCCAGTTCGTTGGTTTGCGGGAGTTTTTTTCGGACGAGGCTATACGTGGACCTGAGCTGTGTAGTAGGAAAGCAACGAAGCATTCTAAAGCAAAGGATTTGAAGGAGGAACGTGAGAAAGGGAGGGAAAAATAGTGCTATGGAGGAACATGCTGAGACGCTTGCTTGTACATCAGTGGTTACGAGGAAGCCCTAGGCACAAGTGCTTAATTCGGAGCAGGGGGGATTGCAAACCGTAGTCGTTTTTATTTTCTTGGTAATAGAATTTAGACAAGTTTTGCTAGCAGTCTTTTTTTCTATTTCTTCATTAGAGTTTGCAGTCATTTGCTTAAAGAATTCAGAGACTTGTCCCAATCAGTTGATACTTTTGTAGAGTCATGTCAGTTGAGCGTTAAAAAGGGACCACATCGCTATGTCAGTGATGTGCCACAGGAAGTATATCAAATAAGTGAGAGCATCCAACTGTTGTCTTTTCCTTCTTTTTCATTGGTCGTTGGTGCTGCCTGTGTATGAAGGTTGCTTACGCAGGCTCGTAGCTGGTATCCGAGAAAGGCGAAGTTGGATTTATTTTGCTACGACGCTCATTTTTGGTGGCAGTTTTCCGAATAAATTCCATTTCAACTCGAAAATTGGCCAGAAATGCTGTGAAATCGACCCGTTAGTTTTCAAGCCGAAGAAGAAGACCCAACAATATATGAATATCTTCACCTCAAACTCAAATTGTCGATATGCAACAAACAGGCGAGTAGATAATTTCGTGAGTACGTAAGGCTTCTGATGGATATCTCTCTACAAAAAAGAGCTCACGGTAGTCGTTTAAAATGAGCGGAAAGTTCGACAGCGCGATGTCAATATGACGCGGAGCAAACGAGAGATAGGAGAAGAAAGGAAAAAAGCTAGCTAGCATCCCGCCTTGATCCATGCGAAAGCGCTCGAAAACAATCCAGGCAAACATAGAGAAATACATAAAACAATGACCAGCAACTTATTTCGCCAATTCGTTTTGCACATAATGCTTTGTACACGTCTATCACAAGATTCGCGTTCATGAATAACCTTTCAAATATGGATGATTTATCAAAGCGACTGAGGAAGTGAAACAAAATGTTGTGATGTTAACTCAGAAATGAAGACAAAGACAGTTATTAGTTGATCCTTTCCCTGTAATTAGCTTAGCAAGCTTTAATAATTTTCGGATCAAAGTAGCAAAAGTGAAGGAAAGTGGAAGCTGAAATTTTCGAATCCTCCATCGGTTCCCTACTGACGTCACCACTATCACGACTCTCGTCACTCATGGCAAATTCACAGTCAAGTGGGTGGTGACCCTTCAAAAATCATACCAAGACTGATGTATTAACCCCGCATGGCTAACGCTGTTTTGAAATTTCGTTGCGCGATCGTTGACCTTAACCTGTATTGGGATTCCTATTGAAGATCGGTTTTGTGACACAAATGCGTACATTCACTTTTAATTGACACGTGCAAGTGCATGGGAACAGTTGCTTCATTTGCTATTTTCGCATGAAGCAAGAGCAGTTTAAAGCTGTAATCCAATACGCGTCAACCACGACGATTGTGTTTGAGCAGTCCAAGTTCTTTGATGGCTTTGTATTGGTCAGGGATCTCCATGAGAGCGTTCAAGGCGAATGAAGCCTCTTGATTCGGTGCGTTGTACATCACCTGGATGTAGAATTCATTTACAAAAGAACTTTATGTCGCAGCTGCACTGTCCCTAGCAACGCGTGTCATCTAAGCTACCTTTCCATTACGTCTGTGACCATGAGAAGAACCTGATAGCGATCGGTTCCCAAAAATGAACAGCTAGAACTGCGGACTGTCGCGTTTGTCTAATGCTTGGTGCATTTTCTGAGTATACACCATGAGCGTCCAAATGAATACTGCGGATAATTACCACTGCATTTTGACCTGAAGAGTAGTTTGCTCAACGCGGTTCTTGTTCTACGTCCGATAAGGGCTTCTCTTCAAAAATGGCCGCTGGGAAACAAAAATTCTGGCTACTGGAACTAAAACCTACTCTCAAGTTCTTGCTACATATTTCTTGTGAGATGCTCTATGCTGGAGCACGTTCCAATGCCAATTCATGCTACCTTGTGAAAATCGACGAAATGGAAATTGTCGAACATTCGTTTCGGTAGTGTTTCATCGAATCGAGTCATCATATTCCATGGTCCATCACCTACGCCAACCCTGCAGCAAGTAGACGATATTTCTATCTGTAAACTTTGGTTGAACTTCTTCGATAGATGCGCCTCTTTCGGCTTGAACATTACAGATTTCCGGTACTATGGATGATGAAAGGCCTAAACTGGTAATCTTGGGGATCTATTCGAAACATGACTTGTCCATTCTTAGGCTCATCCTCTGCTATGCATCGTGCATAATCAAAACAGTTAACGCGACTAAGGAAATATTACCTACTCCTATTTCTCCATCAACATCACACTTATTCTATTTTCCCGACAAAATGACAAATACCATGATGCTGGTGTCCACTGAAAGTGCACCGTCATTTCGGCGAATCGTTGCACAGAAGTTAAGCGTCATCTTCACATTACCTCTGAGCTGTTTGAAGAGCTCATTTTGAGATTACTTTTGAAGCAGTTAACACAGTTATTTTACTAACATGATTATTGATAGAGGGTAATGGGAGGCAGCAGCGATCGCTTTCTGGTTGATCTTTTCGTTGGTCACCTGGCCATCGGCAACGATGACTAATATATGGTAAGATTGCTTGGTACGCACTATTTGCACTGCCTGAAACAACAGCAATTTCGGATGGTTTAAATTTCAAGCAAAAGATTTTACCTCAGCACACGCATAAGGTTCCATTTATAGATTCCACCTGTCCCAATACTTTCATACAGTTATGTGATCTCATTCAAGATCGTCCCACAAGATTTCCTCTCAAATATCAGTCCAAATAATCCACAGAACGAAAATGAAATGTGAAAATGCCATGAAAATTTAGGGAATGAAGTAATGCTGCCTTCTTTGATGGGCAAATTTTGAGTCTGAAAACAGAAAACTGGAAAAATAGCTTCGAAAACAGAAAACTAAAACTGGAAAAACTGGAAAAAAACAAAACTGAAAAAAACTGGAAAAACAAACTGGAAAAATGCCAAACAGAAAACAACGCTTTTTCAGTTTTCTGTTTCCAGAAAATTGGAAACAGAAAACTGAAAAATAGGTGAGGAAGTCAGAAGAACTAACTTCCAGTAAAGAAGTCGGTTCGTGCAAATTTACCGTTAGTTGTTTAAATTAAACCGTACATTCATGAAGAGTAACACCTAATATGCTGTAGCACACTCTGGTGCAATGTAAAACAAATTAGGATAGTATATCCTAATATTATGTGCATAGTTTAACGCAACATATCGTGGCGTACAGCATAGAATACTATAGCACATATTGCAGAATAGTATGTCATAGCGCAAACTATAATACAGTACAATGTAGTACTGTAAAGCCACCTTCTAGTGCCCTATAGTTTAGCATAACCTTTGGAGAGGAAATGTACATCAAAAATATACTTCAAGGTGAAAAATATATTACGATAGAAGTGTACCATGGAATCTGAAGTAATATTTTGTTTCAAAAGCTGACTCAGACAACAGATGAAATGCACCGGTGCTGTAGTATGTCTTGATAAATTACGATGAAAAGCATCACTGTTCGTGCGTACAGGTACACGTATATATACACAGTGCATATTCTTTCTAGCTTGTATTTTTTACCACTCCTACTGATGTTCTCATAGAGCCTATGATTTAAATGATCGATCGCGAGCTGAAAAAGGCGTCTGCGGAAGAGGCCTTCGCTCAAATCGCGCAGGAACGGACGCAGTAAACCGTGATGCGCTATTCAACAAATATTTTCGCTGGAGAATGTGCTGGCAATGCGGTGAAGTGGTGAGGAGTGACCAACAACTTGTAGGCCAACTGCTTCCACGCAGATTACAGAAGTGATGATCATAAGAAAAAGCAAACTGTTTGCAAATGCTTTGAGGCAAAGGTCGCCGCGTATAAAACGATAGCATGTTTGCTTACAGATTAATGTTTTTCTAGCCCCATGTTCGCGAGGGATCTCGTCATGGGAATGTTGATTCCAATGGTGACGATACTTAATCGAATCGTGAAGTTGTTCGAGCTTAGGAAGTGTTCCGTGCTTGTTGGCGTGGGGAAGCATTAATGATGTCAAGAATCCATCGGAGGGATGCTCCTCCTTTCTGCCTGTTACTGCCTCCTCCCTTTCCATTCCGACTTTAGGGCGTCTCACCTTGATGGATTACACAGCACCTGGTCGCGACTCAGAAGAGCAGGGATTTACAAGTTCTTCACACGCAAACTGAAGATGGAGAAGTAAAACAGGAACGCAAAGAAATAATCCCTCCCCATGAGGATGGCCGCTCACCCCGCAGATCTGAAGAGACAAGTAAAATCGCTTCGTGACGTGGCCTCGAGCACTGCGGAGGCCATTGTGTATAAGGCTTCTCGTGCACACTTCAATGTGAGCCATATGAGAAACTTTGGCAAGAAGCACGCTAAAAAGCAAGCAGCATTTTGAATTTGTTGCAAAGATCCACATACCTTCTCTATTAGAGGAACGAAGTTCGTTGGTCCCGACATGTTCATGAAAGGTGTTTTCTCGTTGTATATCCTCAGGACCTCTGAAAAGTAGAGAAATTGTTCTCCAAGCTATTGGTGATGGGATCCCAGTGGTTGAAAAAAATTGCAATACAAAGAAAGTACCTTCGAAGCCATTGCACTCTGCGTCAAGATCGTCCTTATCGTACAAATTAAAAATTGACTGATCCGTAGTTTCCTCGTCGCCGAACCCATATGCAGGAATAACGCCGTCGGCATCAAATGAAGATAACGTTTTGCCAAGAATTTCAATCACCTGCAACGATGCGTTAGATAGCTCAAGAACGCGAAGCGTGGAGTAAGGGGTTTCTAGTAAATTCAGTGTAACGTAAAACGTACAGAATGAAGCCGTCTGCCAGTACCTCTGCTTTCCTCGTAAAAGCATCAGAGTCGCCATCAGTTCAGAGTCTGCGATGTTTGTCGCGCATATTGGCTACATTTATAGAGTAAACGGTTGCAACTGCAGCAATGAGGCATGTGACATGACAGCGACAAGCGTTAAAGCGTTTAAGATTAAAGCAGAACACTATAATGCGGTTTCAGCCTAATAGTGCGATAATGAGTCTAAGATATTTTATTGGAGCAATTTGCACAGATGAGGGACCCAGTTGTTAGGCCATTTACTCCAGAGCCACTTTGTGGGGCATAAATGATTTTGATGCAAGTTTAGTGCAACCTTGTGGAGATTTCATATAATTTATAGTCTGCAGACATCATCCCAAAGTACAAATTTAATAAATGCATAGTTCCGATATTTTCTGAGGACTAAATGAAACTTACTTTTCACATTAGCAAGTTTTTCGCATCCAGTCAACAAATGACCTTCAAGTAGTTAGCGTACGATGATGAGGTGAATGATGATAAAAAGAAGTGAGCCGTCCGATTCAGTTCATTTCCACCGACTGCATTATGGTTTTTATAAGAACAAATGCAATGTTTAAAATTTGTAAAAAAGAACTCTAAATACAGTACGTCTGCTGCAAAAAAAGCTGAAATTTGCGAAACCTGCTGATAGGGGTTCATCTCATCTGGGCTCAGATCGTGTAGATTCCTTCCGTCGAAGGTCTTCTCACCTTGGTAATAATTAGATCTCGTATAGTCGATTCCAAATATGAGATTGGAGTATTCCAAACCTGCCTGTAAAAAATTACATTCACCAATTATCAGACTGCTTCAAGAAGTTAGAGTTTGATGATTTCCTTGACATAATAAATTTCAAACTACCCTACCATGGCAGCCCAACTGTGCTCACTTTATGCAATCAGATTTGAAGATCGTGCGAGAAATTTTCTCTGAAGCTTGGTCTTTCAAACGGCTGCGGAGAATCTTCGTAAGATTTATTAACTCGCACGCTCTGAGAAGGTGATCTTTTCTACATTATGCTAAGAGCTCGGCACTCACACAGTGAAGCAAAGTTTAGTGGATAGAGGTTAATTTCGTTTCTTGCAACTTCTTGGTGTAAAACAGCAGCAGCAAACCTTGCGAAAAAATCAGCCTTTACGACAATTCTTTCCATGAGACGAGGAAGGGGGTGGGGAGAGGATTGGGAATGCAATGAGCAAGAGAAGGTGGAAGAAGATAACGATGCTAGAAAATATGTGCACATTTTCCATAGAGACATTCAAACGGGTATTTAGTGTCCATCATAACCAACAGTCAAGCCATACTCGTTTGATGCCTTTGATAACATCCTCGAGAGTTCTGAAGTGAGGAATGTTGTGCGGGCTCCCCATAGCCAATGCCATGAGGAGGCTATTTCGACGCATTGGTACGCTGAAATGGACAAAACTCAGCATTGCATTTCTTGAAGTACCCTAAATGGAGCTCATGTTTCCAGCACTTTCCAATCCTTTAATTTGACGAGCAAATTATAAACACAACTCTTATGATCTCATGAAATGTCATGTAGATTATAACGTTGCGAGAAAAGTAGCTTCGCTAAGAATGGAACGATCATTATTTCATTAGCACCACTGGAATGAAGAAAGAGCAGTGCAATCCCTGCCGTTGCTAAATGAGCTAAAGAATGCAGTAAACGATATTCACATAGCATCCGTCATATAGGATTCGGCAATATTCAATTGATTAGTGAAAGAAATTGAATACGTTGATAAAAATGAGTTATTTGATGGATTTGAGGCGTTCGTGTGCCGTCTTTGCGTTTTCTGCTGGTAGAAGAGAAAAATAGAACTAAACGCATCTGATGTTCAATCCAGCTTTTTTAATCCACAGTATTGGAAACTGTGGTCTGAGTAAAATAAAGGACTACACGAATCGCATCCTGATTGCAATCACGCCCTCTCCGATCTGGAAAGTGCTTCGACTTTGCGAGTAATAATGCCATCAGAAAAAATCTCCTCTAGATTAATCGCTGTAGTCCTAATGTTTAGTTGGTTCGTTTTGGTCTACTTTGGTTGCAGAATATCAAATAACGACCAGTTTATTCACAGACTTACAAGTTGGGAGCCTCGTTCTGTTTCAAAGCACTTCTTCTACCTCTCGACTCACGTTTCATCGGCTTCTTGATTATGGAGGGTGCTTCTCTTCTCTCGACTGTCATGCTCATATCCATGGAGAGTGTTTTCTCGGTGACTTCAGCAGCAAAACTAACTCTGAAAATATTACAACCTTAGGAAACATTAATTTACCACAGGCTTTGATTCACAAGTATACATTTAAGTTCTGATGAAAGAATACGCTGAGGATCCTATAATCGCAAGTGAGATGATGATGTGAGCGAGTGAACCTCCCAGGAGCAGAAATTCTTGGCAGAAGAGCTTCAGAAAAGTTCTGCATGAATGTCGCCCTTTGCACAGCCGTTGCCGCTCGTCGATGCTTCTCAAAAACACATAGCCTTCGTTTCCACAAGGTTCCATTCAAAAGCATGCACTACATTATAGCAGCTTTTTACCAACCATGCAACTATAATTTATGATGAGGAGTAGGACTTCTTGAATTTCGCCTCAAGAGATCACCACTAAACAACAAATGAGAACCCAATGAGAACATTTCACAGAATTTCACTGATTAAACAAGTAAGAAAACTCAGAACAACTTCGGATTCCCCATTCCCTTCAAAAAGTCGTTGGATGAATTATCACTCACTCTGTATTTTCGCGAGTGAAAAAAAACACTAGAGGAATTTCGTAGGAATCAACCTCCCCTTTCCCCAACATTCCGACCGCCTATAATTTTAGAAAACTTATAAAACTCGCAGTTCCAAACGAGGCTATATTCCAACACACCTTTTTTCACTCTTCTCTTCCTTGAGCCCTTCGCGGAATTCCTCTTCATGACGCAGTTCCACTTTGACGGGTGTCGTGCAAACGATTCGATCACTCTCCGTGATGGCGACTGATTGCTCGGAATACACCTCAGCGATATGCCGATGTTGAAGGCTGCTCAACTCCTCATCAGTGCGAATCATCGTTTCCCTCGCATAATCTGTTTGTAAAGAAACTGGTGTTATTTCCCTAGCGGCACGCTCAATAGCGCTCTCTACATGCACTTCAGTAAGTCGACGTCGCACTTCCGTTCCGGTCACTTCAGTTTCTTGGGTCTGACTGGCTGCGGTTTTTAGTAGCTTTGGAGACTCTTCCCGAATCACTGACCGCAACAGCGTGAACTGAGCCTCGCTATGTTGCTTCTCATATGAAACGTCCGCATTGAAGATCGTCTCTTCGGCTGCCATGAACTTCGCTGAAAGGCAACCACCGAATAAAGCTAGTGCGCAATATGCAGAAGCTGAAGCCTTCTGCTCACACCTCGACAAAATCGATACCGGAACGACGATCACCGTTTCGGTCGATGCATTTGTTTGCAGCAACTCCATGGTCTTGTTGGCTGTGCAGACGACAAATGATGATCGTGCAAGCTCAGAACTCTTTTGGAAGCGTAAAACTGTTTCTTTGGTGTGCTGCTCACTTGCAGCTGCGCATGCAAGACACTCACCCCCACCGTAGCGCTTCTCGCTGCTAATATAGTTTGCAGTTTTCTCATCCATCGGTCTGTGCATCGATACGTTGATTGTCAGTAACGATTCAACGGTTTCTCCAGTTTGTAGACAAACTGGTGATGCTTTGTTCGATGTGCTACGTAGGACTGAAACTTCTGCTGTTTTAGCCTTGCCACATTCGAGTTGGAAAGCAGCTAGAACCTCTACTTCCTCTGAAGCGCGACAGCTTTCGACTGTCGGCTGGGCCTCATTTACTGCTCTCATTATGGCAGAAACTTCGGCGGTAACTTGTTCTTTCGCTAACTTTTCAATAACAGAAGCGCTGCATTCTTCAGCATGACTCGTTTGAAGCTGAATTCGACCACCAAAGCGGCCTTCATTTAAAGCGACCTCGACATCTTCTCCAAATTCTTCTCTTCTCATCTGCACGCTGATATACTCATCGCTTTCCATAGACTCCTTGAGCCGAAATTCTTGTCTTTCACCTTTGCGTGAGGTAAACAATATTTGCGACGCGCCATAGAACACCGACGACTTTTGCAGTTGGGCAATTGTAGCTGCTGTTTCTTCTGTGGCAGCAGATGCATGCAAGTAGACTGGTAATGCAGCATTTTTTTCGATAAAGCACGTTTCCGCGGAGATAAGTTCAATGCGTGAAGCCATCATTGTCATGTCATGTTGCAGTTCCTTGTACTCGCTTGAGAAAGTGTCCAATCGTATGCTGCCGCCGTATCGTGATTCGGCAATTACCTCTGAAATATGAGCAACGTGTGCATTCTTCGTGTAGTTTAGTTGGGTATTTGATTGCACACTCGTGCACTCATTCATGCTTACAACAATACATTCTCCTTTATTTGGTGTGAGTCGCTTTACATCCGCCCGATGCACCTGTGATGTCTTAGTTAGTTGGAACGAGCACGATGCAGTATGTTCGCTCGAATATGCCGTGCTTAAAAGCGGATGCTCCGTAGTGTTTACTAAGCTGAGCGTGATGCTAGCGAATGCGGTCACTTCGCTTGGACTTGCGAATAACGATCCCATCATACTACACTCGCACTCCTGTGCAAAGTCCGTCGATAAGACGATGCTACCACCGAATCGCTTGTCAGCCAACACTGCGACTTTTGATTGCGTCTCTTCGATACTTTCTAGCTGTATGTTTATTATTTCATCGACCTGCATGCTTTCCACAACACTGCACCTTATTGCTTCTGTGTTGGGCGTTTTGCGAATCTGTGCAACTGTCGTTAAGGAAGGTTGCTTACTGAAGCTACAACTGAGCTCTATACGTTCTTCTGTTGTCGACATTGCATTAAATGTGGCCTCCTTCAAACGATTTGCTATTGTAACAATGATTTTCGTACCATCCACTGAGCTTCGTCGTGAACATAAGTTCGCTGTGGTTGCGAGAGTGTAATCGGTTGAGGCCATTGTATGAAGTAAATGCGAACCACCGTAGCGTTTTTCCCATGTCATATGCTCCACATTAACTGAGAATGTGGCACGCTTATAATGACAGTGAGTGATTTCCTCACATTCACTCATTTCCTTCAACCTGTGGCTCACTGGTTCTCCTCTGTTCGTGGCCCTCCTCAATGTACTTGTATCGTCTTTCTGTTCTTTACGATGCAAATGTTCACTGACACTGTTGACTTCACTTTCACTCTGTTTCGTTTCCAGTAGTATAGATGATTCGCTGTTTACTATAATTACTGTGTATGAAGTGAACGACTCGTGCAGACGGTCCTTCTTGAGCAATATGTCGAGAATGTGTTCCTCATAGGCGCTAGCCTTCGTAAGGAGCACGAATGAACCGCCATCCCTAGCCAGCTGAACGATTCGACTTGAAATCAGTTGTTGTGAATCCTTTGAATAGTAGGCATTTGCAGTGAGCTCCTCCTCTTCTGCTTCTCTTACGGAGTACTGACATCGGTCACGATTCTTACCTCGCAGGATAGTCGCAACGGCTCTCTCTCCAAGATCACGAGTGAGATGTCGTGTCAGTTCCGCAGTTATCAGTGAAGTCGCTTTCAGTGTCATTTCTTTCATCATCGTGACGCGTTCCACGACGAGTTTATCAGCATGCATTACAAATTGCCGATCTGCTTCAACTTCACGACAAACATTTTGTTCGTGCTCTTCTGAAGCATCTGTATTTATACAGAAGCGTCCTCCAAAAACGGCTTCATCGACAGTTTTCTCAAGTGAAAGTTCCTGTGGCTCCTTCGAATACTGCAGATAAGTGCTTTGTTTAATATCCATAGATTCTTTCACATTCGCTGTAAGAGGCTGACTTGTATTCGCCTGTTTTCTGATTATTGCTGTTTCTTCGTATTTGTCACCCCTCGACCAGCTTTCTGCGCAAACTGTTGAGGACTCTTTAGCGCAAGCTGTTTGCAGGATGACATCAGCAGCCTTGTTTGAACCTTGCATTACACCACTAGTTTTCGTGAAGCACTCATCCTTTCGGAACGAATACTCGCCATTGAATATAGATTCTTCCGCATAATCAGTATGCAACGAAAAATGACCTCCAAAATTAGCCAGTTTAACGATGACCGGAAGCAAGAAGTGCGACTCTCTAGTCCTAAAATGAGCGTGGATCACGTGTGTTATTTCAGCACTCTCACTGAAGCGCCCACTAATTGGCTCAATCGTTCTCTGACATGCTTTCTGTGCTGTGGTTTCCTCAGGAGATGCAACTTTGGAGAATGCAGCCTCCAAAGAAGTGCTCTCGGAAGTCGACGCATGCAGACACAAGGAAGAGAGTAATCTCAATTTCTGAGTCGGTCGCGCCCTTAGCGTTTCTACTTGACTCCTTCTTGACAGGCCCAAACTCATATTGCGGCATTCTTCTTGCGACGCTTTTGTGATCAGAGCGTACTCGCCACCAAAACGCGCCTCAACATTACGGCATTCGGTAGAAAGTAAATGTTCCTCTCGTGAATACTGCACAACGATAGTTCGCAAGTGTTCCTGTGGCTCGTTCACCTTTGCAATCAAATTTTCGCTTCGGTTGCCAATAAGCAGAATATGGGTTAGTTGCTTCAGCTGTGGTGCTACTTGCCAGTGATCTGTGAACGTCACAGCTTCCTCATGAGATGCTTTTGTAATAAACGTAATAGGTCTATGATTATTGCAAATGGCAAAATAAAGAACGCAATCTGCAAAAGTGTCCCGTCGCGAATTAAGCTGAGCAAACAAAGCACATTTGTCTTCACAGTATTCCTCGGTTTCCAAACCGACGCGTTCTCCATGGTTGGGCAAAGGCCAGACTTTCCCGGCCGCATCATATGTGATCTGTTGCCCACGGATGTCGATTAACATTTTGGTCTTCTCGTCGCCTGCTTGCTCACATTCAAAACTGATCGGCTGCGTCGTAACAGCCGAAATTCGCTCACACCGGACGGAGTATTGCGATGGCAGCCGTTGCAAGCAGTTTTCAACAGTAACAATATCAGTAGCAGCTGCTTCACATATTAGGCGAATAGGCTCAGCTGAAATGGTTAAACGATCAGCCCAAACGCATTCACTCGTATTGCGCAGAAGGCATACATTTGACACCTTGCACAGGTTTATAACAGCGTTCAGCTTCTCGTGACCACTCTCGCGCATTTTCGAGCTCAACACTTCGCGCCTTGCATCTTTGCGTAATTTAAGTGCACCATCAGATTGTGCGAATTTTTCGAGTGTTATTCTCAACCAATCGCTCTCTATTGCAAAACAGCGTTCACAAGTGTTAAACGCCAATTCTGGCAAACTATGCTCCGCCTCCATTGTTGCTTCACGAGCTGACCACTCTTCACTGAGATCTGCATTCTCCTCTGTTGTAGCGAGTATTGTGACCACACGCTTCACATTCAGTGCTTGTCGAAACGCTGCCTCCGCCTCAAGATCTCTATAAACAGTCGTCAACTCAGAAAGCACTTCAAAGGCATTGCTAGCCGATTCTTTCATCTGTTTTTTTGCATGTTCTCGACTTGATGCTTTCAAAACACTTTCAGCTTCTCGGCGTTCATCCTTCGCTCGTGTGAAGCCAACACTTCGGGCAGTAATCTCTTCTTTCGCATGTTCTGCCGCCAACACAACGTTTTCAACAGTGGTAAGAGTGATGGTATTTTGAACCTCAGTTTCTGAAGTAGGCAATGAAAAATACAAGCTGATGTCGTTGAAGGCTTCCTTGGCACTCTGCGTATCAAGATGTTGCGTTAAGGTGGCACTGATATCAATCACATGGCTAGCGCTTGCCGACTTTCTGCATGCAGCCCTTCTCATTAGCAAAACTCCTGTGTTCGCCTCTGCTTCACCGCTTTCAGTTAACAGGCGAGAAACACTATCACCATGAACAATGTCTTTAAAAACATTTTCGGCTCCCGACTTTGCTTGAGCCCGCTCGACCAGCTTTTCACAGCGCTCTTCGGAAATGCCGAATCTGTTTTCACCCGCAGTGAACTGAGTTACTGGAACCGAAAATACTACCGACTGCTCCAAAGACTCCATTACCAAGCGTCCAGCTGTTTGCACCTCATTTAATTTTGAAGCTTCTGTCGATAACACAGCATGCGCTTTGAAAGTATCGTCGACGCTGATCTCAATTTCTTCGTCATTCAATATGGTTGTGTAAACAGCGTCCAAAAACTTGCCCGTTATGCTGACTGGTTCCAAGAGCAAGCTGACTACATTTTCATGACTTTTAGACGACACTGTAAACGTAGCCCGCCATTCCGCTGTATGGCCTTTCAGTTCTGTGTTGTATGAAATCACTACGATTCTCGACGCGTCGGTTGATAGGTAAGCATAAGCTCTATTTGCACTCTTCACCAATAAGCTCCCTAATGCAGCCTTATCATCTAGTGTCAAGTGAATATCATTGTTACACTCTTCCTCCTTGCTTTCATCTGCTTCAAAACATTCATGCCACACTCTCGCCAGCGTCTTCACAACTTCCACTTTCTCGGAATCGTGCTTACTTAGCGCAATCCGATTGAAGAAACCGATTGCTTCTGCATCCACTGAGCCAAATTCGTTGAAAGTGCTCTCGTCTCGCTGACGCCAACGATCCAAGGCAACATATTCACAAGAGGCGGATGCTTGAGTTCTTTTAAATGCAGCTTCCTGATTTTCCTCGTTTATTTCAAAACCACGAGAGTCGGTGCATTTTTCGCGCACGGGATGAATTTCCACCGCAAAGTCTGTATGTGGCTGCTTCTGAACTTCCGACAAGACCTGCACAGTGTTTTCTTCGGATGCGCTCGTTGTTAATGTTTCGGTGAGTTCCAAAACGTCGATAATATTGCTTTCCGTGGACATTTCACGGATCACTGTGTCCCACCCTCCAATGTAGTTCTGCTCCTCGATTCTTGACTCAGCTGTCATTATCGACGCTTTCTCCACTTTTCTTTCTGGAAGCACAGATCCATGAGCAAACTTCCTCTCCAGTCTCCCACTAAAACTAACAGTCTCTGAAACGTTAGATTCGATGGCTGCATGGACGCTAGAAAAGATTATGTCAGCACTTCTCTCACTAATTTTTGCCTCTGTTTCAAGCTGCCGTAGTCTCTCCTTCTCTAGCTGAAGTTGTTCAACGGTTGTTTCTTCTTGTGCAGGCATTGTCTCAAACGAAATCGCTAACTTCCTCTGAAGTGCGACTTTTTCTTCAGCGGTTGCTGCTTGCTGTGTTCTTTCCAATCTGGTGAATGTTCCACCAGTTGTGCTTTGGACCTCATCCAGTTCGAAGAACTGTTGCCATATTTCAGCGTGCTGTTTTTCGCTCACACTCTTCTCTGTGAATTCATCAACGGGAAGCTTCTTCATTAAATTTTCAATCTCTTGAGCACTGACTTTCCAGTTTCGTTCAGTAGAAGACTCTGCGCACAACGGTCGCACTTGTTCAGCAAAGAACCTTTCTTCTATCTTCTCACTTTTAGTGTCACAGGTTGCAGTTTGTTCACTGCTTGCAGATGTTTCGAGGCTTCGTCGGTCTGTCATTCTCATTGGCAAATACTTCTCAGCACTTGCTTCCCTCACGACGGTTGACCAGTTAGCGTCAAGTACTTGTTTCTCATCTCCAAACTCCTTGTGCGTCGTTGATACACGAATGTTGTCCTTATCTTCAAAGGTCACGCCAGCTGAGATGAATTCAGCTCGCACATCGAATGCCTTTTCAAGGGTCGCGGAACTCTCTGTGGTTGCACTAATCGAACGACTTTCTGCAGCTATGTTTTCTTCTTTTAGAGTTCTCAGTACATTTCTATCTTCCTGTGGTCTATCTACTTTAAGTTGTCCGACGACATGTTCAGAAGATGACGCCGAAGCGTTGAGCGATGCTTGCAGAATGACTGCATCCGCTACATTAGTTGAAGTAAATTCTTTTTCAGTGGCACGTTCCATTCGTTGGAACGAAGCGAGAGTGGATGGACGTCGGTCCACATATTCGACAAATTCTCCTCTTGCCTTATCCTGAGCCGCTGTCTGCATTATTATATCATATGCCGCGGCATCGGCATTCATTTTCGCAGGAGTGCTTTCTGAGCGCTGCTCCTCGATGCTGAATTTTCTGCTTTCATGAGAGATGAGTTTCATTGCTTGCAATTTATCAGCGTCAGCGAACTCCTCTTTTCTTTTAACATATTGCGAAGAATCGACCGTTTCCAACATAGGACCTCTAGCTGAAATTAACTCTGCGGTCAGCTTTGTATCTCTCAAACTAGTCACGCGAGTGTTTGTGTCAAATATTGTATGTGTGTGGCTGAACTCTTCCAATTGTTGACGCTCATTCGTCGTCATCTGTTCTATGGCTGAATTCTGAATAATATTATGTGTGGGGTGAATATCTTGGAAGGGACGCTGCACTACACTCTCAAGCATATCGTCTGTTTGAGCAAAGCGCGTTGACAACAAAATGGGTCGTATTCTCTCCATGGGAACCAAATGATGCTCTTGTCTCCCTATGCCACTCGTTTCAGTAAACTCCAGTGGCAGTACTGTCTGCGTTGCCTTATCTCCTGTTTCGACGTGGCTGCTTAAGCTTGTATGAAAAAGCACGCCTTCAGAAGTTGAAGCGCATACTGTGCTGGGTGAGATGAAGGTAACGGCTGTTGCTGACTTGTCTTTTTTAATTGACGCTGAAGTCCTTTCCAGCAGGCTTTCCGTTGACAAGCGTTTATAGGTGGGTGTTTCGTCTGCGTATGATCTTTGAGACATTTCTTCAGCTTTTTGGTCAGAATGCAAAACCGTATCTATTGTAGTGATATAGTCAAATTTTTTGAAGGCGCTCTCCGTTTGCGAAGCAACATTTGAAAATGAGTGTATCGGAGGCATTTTATGTTCACTCCTATACAGCAGATTCTTCAGATCAGAACTTTCCGTCCTCTGATTTACCTCGGTCGACCGCTCTTTAGCCGTCCCGAAACTATGCTCTTCACTTTTCATAGTTCTCAATCTACGTTCGCCCTGATCCTTCTGAATAGTGCGTTCGTCAGACCATTCCTTCCTATCACTCTTTTCTCCTTTTGCAACAATTCGGTGCCCATGAAATTTTTCTCCACCATTTTGCTGATAAGTCAAATTCGCCACATCGGTCTGGTGGACGCCGGAGGCCACCGGTTGCTCGACATATATGCTGTCTTCCATGCGGTCGCTTGTTCTTACAAGCCTCTTGAGCATTTCTGCAGAGCTGGACCTCAGTGGTCGAGAACGGCTTTCTTCAACGTCGACTGTGCGAATATCCCGCTCAGAAGACCAGTGATGGTGATACTCGAATGATCTATAGAAGCCTGTTTTTTCCCAGTTGAGATCTCCCGATGTGAAGTCGCTTTCAGAAATACTCCGACAAGTGTTGAGGTATTGCCTTGCGTTATAGAACTCTCGTCGCATGGAACTTTCCATGAACCCGCTTGCTGGAGTTGATAAGAGAACTGTTTCGAGGTCAACACCGGCTTGCATCATAGCAATTCTTGCCGCACTCAGTTCACTTATCCATCCCGCTCGAGAATAGATGCTGCCGTGTTTTGTTATACCCAGTGTTTCGTTCGCATTCTGTTCCTCAGTTAATGTCTTATCGCTATCCGTTCTACTTCTACTGCATGTACGTTCAACAGCGACCTCCCTCCCAATCGGTATATTAAATACACGATCTGCAGCGGGATGCCTTTCTTCAGTTGACTCCAAGTTCAGTGAGTGACGCAAATGACACTCTGATGATGCGCTACGTGCTCCATGGATGGTTGAAGAGCGTGAAATTTGTTCGTAGGTGGAAACATCACCGTCTTGCCGGCATGCATTTGACAAATCGCTTACTGCAACTAAGTGGCTGCGATCGTCTTGCGAAATGTCTAACTGTTCAAAAGAAGCGCCCGTAGTCGATCCTGCTGACGACGTGTTCTCGCTCATTGTGCTCGTCGAGATTTGTGCTCTGCCCCGCTCTGTGTCACCATGCCAGATGCTATTCTCAGTGCCTCCTCGCACACTGCTTTCACGCTTATATTCACTCTCATATTCCGTCTGGTACTCATTACCACTCGGGATCTTCGGTCTTGTGCCGCAGAAATCATTGGCAACTCCAATTCCTGACGAATCAGCCAGTGTTCCAAGTGCTGGTTTATCAAAGAGCGCGGAGGTGACTTTATTTACGCCTGTTACCTCAGCTTTTGAGTAGGCAATCGGTACATTGCGAAACTGAAAAGTTGAGTGGAGATTTATTTCCTGGTCATCTTCGAAAGCATTTGTTCGCTGCTTTTGTAGCTCACCCCTCTTTTCATCCAACACGATTGGCACGACTCGTATAATGGTCACTTGCTCGCTGGTGTTCTCATCTGTTTGAACAAATGCAATTGGCTTCACCGCTTCCTCATATCTTTCTGGAACTTGTTGTATCTCACCAAGAGTATCTGTTAAGCTCGATGAAGCAGCTGACCCTATTTCTAAGCTCCTATGACCAGCATAGATTCGTGCGCTGCACTGCACAGGAAAGGATGTCCAGCACTTGGGCGCAACCATGATAACAACGTTGCAGTTTGCGGTTTCTTCACTGCGTCTCACCGTTATTAGGTAGTATATTTCGGCAAGATTTTCACTATACATATTCGCGTCATGTGTGGTGCCGTTCATAGGGCGATTCTCTCCAGCATCGTCGATGTTTTCATTCAAATTCACCTGAGTATCCTCACTGACTCGCATATAAATTCTTCTGGGAATCACTATTTCATCGTGGGCTGCCGTCGTGCTTCCGTCTCGGACGTCATCATCCTGTTCAAGAGTTCACCTTTCAAAGCACTTTACCTCTGGACTAATGCGTCCACTATTAGAGGCTGAAGAGGAAGAAGGACAGCTGCATTCATGTGGACGCTCACCAACGAAGCATACCTCTAGCGAGGCGGAGCTAATGTTGGCTAGTGGTAAAAGAATCTGTGCTGCACCATGCAAGGGTAAAAGCGTTTTGTAATTAAAAAGATGCATTTTTTTAATTGCGGTTGCGGTTAAAAGATCTAGCATTGCATCATCACTGAAGCATTCTATTCTACTTCGACCACTACTTGACCTACCTGTAACTGGTTCGGCCCACTGACCGACGGCATGACCATGTGTTGCACCTGAATTCTGCAGAAGTACGGCGAAATTCTCCACTTCGTCCCCGAATTCTGTAATGGTTGCGCGATGCTTCTGTCGTTCTTTTGAACGCAACTTGATGTTTCGACTCTCCAATTTGGCTGCTTTACATAGTTCCATTCTCGCCGTGGAGGTTTCCTCTCGGCTAGATTTGGTGCTGAGGTGTATCTTCTCAGTAAGTTTCTCACGCATTCTTAATTCCGTTTGCTCCTTCATGCTATACTGCGAACTCCGCCGAATACTGAGTTCCTCAGTGAGCGTTTCATCGATGGCGGCTATAGTTCTAAACATATGACCCTTAGACGACCTTCTGACATGATGGACCTGCTCTGCTGACAGCATAGAAGTTATTGCCGACCGATTCTGCAGACACACCATAGCCGACGTGGCTGCTGAAGTTGCCTCAATACATGAATATTTAATGGCAGCACAATTTGGCGTAAGCTGCTGAACAAAGGCTTCTTCAGCAGAAGTTTCCGATGATGCTATTAAAACTTTCGTATTGATGAACTCTTCTTCAGCCGCAGTCGTACAGCGCAGTACGGCTTGAATTCTCTTTTCGCGGTAAACAAACTCAGTGCTTTCATGAGGAACTGCGGCGCACTTTAAACTACAAACAGCCATTGCTTGTTCTTCAGTGCACTCTCGAATCTTCGCGACTGTCCACTCACTAACCGTAGAAAATAAATTCTTTTGTGCATCGTTCTGCATTTCCTCGTCGCATCTAGCCTTCTGAATGGCGACCATTACACTCAGCTGCTCCTCGTTCAGCTCCCGCCCGTTATAAGTCTCAGTCCACTTATTTCTCTCGGCTAGCACTTTTTGTTGCCTAAGTGAATCAGGTTCTCGCTGAGCAAACGAAGCAACCAAACTAATTGTTTTGCTTTCTAAGCATTCCTTTAAATGGATCGGCAGAGCCTTATAATCGTTAGAAACAACAATCGTAGCTTCAAATTGACCGTGAGAGCTTTTCTTGGTTAGGTCAACTTGAGTAATACCGCCATCACGTTCTTCTTCCATGGATTCCGAGGAAAGAAATTGTCTCGTTCGTTTTATAAGTCCTTCACCTCTGAAATATTGTCCGAGCAATTGCATTTCGTAATTACCCGGCATCGGTTCTTTTATCGACTCTTCGTGCTGCAACTCCTCGAGTGATTCGTCTGCTGAAGCTGAAGGTACAGAATGCATCGTGCGCTTAATTACGGTTTCCCCTTCGAATCGTTGTCCCTCCTGCTCCAAATCATAAGCAGCAGCCCTTGCTTGCCGTTGAATCAACCTGGTGCGCTTCACTGAGATACTAGCTTGCACAGTTCGCGGCACTGCAATTACAACGGTATTCCAGGAGCAGTCCTCCTTACGTATCAATTCACATTCCGTAATCTGCCTCTTTCTATTTGTGTCTTCAATATCCTCACTGTCGTATTTCTTCATCGAGCGCAACGTTGACTGGTCTTTGAATCTCTGACCCTCCTGCTCCATTCCATAACTCGCACCTTCGATATATTTGGGCGGCATCGCCTCTGCAGATTCTTCAACCAAGGCTTCAGAGTCAGGTTTATTTGTTCGACGAATTATGGTCTCATCAACAAAATGTTTCCCGTTTTGCTGCATATCGTATGTTGCGGTACGCCTCCCAGGTCCTATCGTCTTTTCACTAATCACCTTTAGTTGTGCTGAGAACATGCGTGGTTCAGCGACGGTCACGCCGTTGCAGGAGGTGTCTTCCGTGCGATTCATCTCGCATTCAGCAGACAAATGTGCTCGACGTAGTTCACGTTGAAGCAAATTAATACTTTCCGACGATTCCTCCGATTCCGCATAGGTTCGTTTGTTCAGTTGAATTTCGCCAGAAAAGCGCTGACCTTCGGCCTGAAGGTGAATATCGGTCGGCTCGATCTTTTTACTGATTTCGCTTTCCAGCGTATCAATGTACTCTCTACCAACTCTCTGTATGGGTGGCGTGTTGCCTTCGTCATCTGATGCGTGCTCATAAGTTTGTTCGCCGGACATGAACTCATCCGAAGCATCAATTGCGGCTTGATCAAGTTCGGCTTCTACTTGTGGTTGCAACTCGGCACGTTCGCCTATGATGTACGTCTTCAAGAGTTTCGTGACGTCTTCGATCACCTCAATTTCAATTCGCGTTGTCGTTTTCCTACGATTTTCGTCTCGCTCAAGATTCTCCATATCCCGCAGTAGGCGCTCACTGAGATGAGCGAGATATTCCGATTTGCTCTGAAAATATTGCCAGCATATTCATTTGCGGCGAATCGTCGCAATTCTCGTATAGTAAAAGTATAAAAGTTGCCAAATTCAGTACCATTCAAGAAGCTTGACATTAGCGATGAGCTTTGAAAGCGACAGACGCTCACTTCCTTCGATTTGCTTGTTTCAGTAAACAGCTTGCCTCTTTTAGTTAGTTAAGAGACATAAAATGGAGTACGCATGCAGTCGGCCAACGATCACTGCGTATTCGAGTGTCGACAGCAATACATCGGGCATTACGCTCAAAAACAAGAACCATTCGGCGTTGAATGTAGCAGAAAAAAAAAAAGAAGAAAGACTTTCGCCTCTCATACAGAAATAAGCGAATCCGTTCTGCCGCATTTACGGCTAAGTTGTTGGCTTCAAATGAGTGCATCTCATAGGGTTCCGCTTTATGAACAAAATATTTGCAGATTTGCATGCATATAAGACGATAACACTGATGAGAATGCAGAAATTGCAAAGCATGCAGTAGCGCTTTGCGGCGAAGGTGAGATAAAGCGAAACGGCTAACATCCAGAAATGCATCGAATTTTGAAATACAGCAAACTTTGGTGATATTTCAAAATAATTCTTTTTTCCTGCAATTGAAACGGAGTCAGATGGGAAAATTTCTTGAAGATTTTTAAAGCATCCCCATTTGAAGAGAAAGAAAAAACTTTATATTACTGATAAACCCCGCCGCCACGATATCACAATAAATAACAATATTATGGTCGCTTTAAACAAACAAAGCATGCAGGTGAAAAAATATGCATGGTGCAGAACAGTCTTCGTAACAGGTTGTCTCAAGAGCCCTGCGGAGGTGACTTCGTTGGAGTCCCTACTGGCGCTCACTACGAAGGACAGCATGTTCCATTTGATTGCAAGTAAACACTTCACTTCTGCCACGAATGGGCAGCTTTTTTTCAAGCATGAATTCCTACCGACTGCCTTATGAAAAGGAAAATGCTCAAAAATTACCTCAACGCTTTTTTTCAGTTCTCAGCTTTGGGAACACGTTTTTCGGCTGGCATTATCGCGAAAGAAGCCTTGCTTGGCATTAAACTTTAGGAGCCTGAGGCTATTAGTAATTGCAGTTTCATTCCGCTAGTTTTTTCAATACGATAACGGAAACTTACGACTTTAATCGACTGTTGCAAATGAAGCACTACTATATGATCGGTGATGTGGAAACCTCATCTCTGATTGCAATGATCGCTCCGATTCACCCTTTCGTGGATATTTTTCTTTAGCAAATGGGATCATTAGAAAAAGCGATTGCGGTGTGAAATTATCGTTGTGCTCACCTTAGGGTTCTTTTTTGGTCAAAATAAGCACACCATCAGGTTTGTTTTGAAATATATAAAACGCTTATATGTTTTACTTGCAAGAACTTCTCGAAAAGGTCAGAATTCGGACGATATGCTCAACAGTGCCATGAACGACGGAAATAAAGTAAGCGCACAAAAAGTTATTCTAAAACACTTGATGAAATAAATGCAGCGGTCACTTGAATATTCGACAAGAGCTAAAATGTGCTCTTGCTTAACACCTCTAAATAATATTTGCCACTGACATATAATTGGCTGCAACAACAGCAGCAGGTGAACCAATAATGGTTAAGGTATTCGAGCACTGAATCAACCACTGCGGGATATTCCAAACAGTGACTTCAGCAGATATTCTATAAATTTCCCTCCCGTGCAAACAAAAATTCATTATCTGGGAAATTTCTCAATACATCAGTCTTCGATGTTTTCTCCTTCAAGGGAAGAGATGTAGATAAAAATCTAGAAAACCATGTGGCACATCTCTCCATACATTTAATAATTAGAACACTCTATAGGCTGAGCAATTCTACTTTCACTCAAGATCTGCGAAAAAGCGTATTTGGAATTTCACTCTACGATTTTCTAATATGTTTCAGAAGGTAGAGTTGAGGTCCCGTGCTAAATCTTGTTTAGCGACTGACTGGTGGGTGGAGGCTCGTTAAGGTATTTTGAAACCGATATTTTGAGAAATTTGTTAATATCTATGATGACTAAAGCAGAAACCATTTCTTTTTTCTAAAAATATCTATGGGTATTACTTCATATTAAGGTCGAAAGCCTACAGTTTTAACCGAATATTTTGCCGAATTTTATTTGCAAATGCTAGGTTCTTGCATTTGGCGATTACTTGTATCACTGAATATGAACATCCGCTTTATGCGCCGGAAGATAAAAATATAGCTTGTGTCTTTATGTAGTAGCTACAAAAATTCTTACAACTTCATGCACAGTTACATCAATGCTTTTAAGGCTCAATGAACGTCCACCAGAAAACACACTTTTAGAGGACTTACACGAAATCATTCTATATATTCTAAGGCAATTTTTTTTTCCACTGCGAGGCGGAGTTAAGCCCTTATCTTCATTCATCATTTAGTAGTTTTGGAGACAGTTGGAAAGCAGTTTTCTTGACCTTCTTCAGCTTTTTTTTTTGAATCTTCACATTAGTTGGCAGCCGAAGAAAGCAAAAGTTGAAAAGACGGACATGAAATACTTGCTTCCACATCATGGCTTAAGAGAGTATAATACATTTTTTCGCTCACAGTCAATGAAAAGAAAATCCGGAACTAATTAGGGCTGTTCCCTAATAGGCACAATGTTCATTCCAAGAATTCCTTTGTCGAGAGAGCATCTACTATATTACAGTGCAGATATGTTAGCAGGACGTGACGACCATAATATATACCATACATAACGAAAACGAGATCGTTTGTTGACATGCTCCAGCGCCATCTACAACTACCTCGGATGCTGGCATAGTTTCGAGCTTTGCTCTCACGTATAGCGATTTAATCCACAAATAAATGTGAGATCTGTCACGAAAAGGACCACAGTTATTCATTTTTTACGCAACCCTGGAAGTGAGTACAACTGGAAATCAAGACTGCTCGCTTCCACCGTTACACGCACTGCTTTCTATATGTCCTTCATGTGTGTCACTTTTTGATGAGAAGGAAAGTAATCTACGTTCAGCTAGGATATTATTTATGTTATAAATAGCTAATGATTGCTTCTTCAACTTCGTTCCACTCGTCAAGGAGTACAATGTTGTTTCCAATGTTTTTTTCTACCGGATATAATAGCCTTTGATATGGACGGGCCAGAAAAAGAATCGCATAAAACCAGAGAATGGACGACGTAAAAGAGCCAAAGAGAATTTCGTGAAAAACGTGAAACCCCGCCGAAGCTTCCAGAAGCGGCCAAAAGAAGAAAAATGGAAACAGCTGCTAAAATCAATGTGGTTACCACAGACACTTTAGCTGCTGCTTTCTAAAGGGCGTGAAAGACAATTCCAGTGTTCTCTGCGTTGGAAGCAAAGCGAGCAAATGTCCAAAAGACCAACCATATTCGGCGGTATTCTGATTTCCGCTTGTTGTTCGGATTTTAACGTATCGCCTTCATAGACGCTCATTTTGAAATCGTTCGCTGGCTCTTCCCCGTTTGGCAGCTGGCGCTCTTCCATAACAAGAGTACGTTCGCCCATTCTGGTCTTCACCTAAATATGCCTCGATAAGGATGCAGCATGAATACAGACTTTGGTTCTACTGACAGACCTTCATGGATGAATTTAAGTACCTCATATTGTGAGGTAACGAATAGCCCAATAAGTTGCTATAGGTCACTTCAACTGTTGAATCAATCATTTCACTCGGTATGCTATAAAACAATTTAGATCGTAATGCAGTCAAATGGCGAAACATTCCGCAGTTGGGCGGTAGTGTGAGTTTAACGGTTTAGTTAAAAAAGATTTAACCACAAGCATTCGTTGTCAGCCATTTATTTTCTCTCAACACTCAACGATATGCTCATAAATTAGCATATTCTCAGATTACATATAAATGAGAAGACTATGTAGACCTTAACAGCTCCACATAAGGTTTACATAAATCTTCGCCTAATTCCACGGACACTCTTCAATGACAACCTTCAGCCCGCCAGTCGCTGCATTAACGTTACGTACGCAAAAAAAAAGTCATATCTGAAAACGTGAGCTATATAAATGCCAACTACATGTAAAAAATGAAGGCGTTGATGTTCCTTTTGGACGTGCTATACAGTTTCCTTGGCCAACCGCTGTTCTCGGTCTTTTTTCCGGTCATAATCATTAGTCTTCTCAGCAGCTAGCCAACTTATAATTCTTCCGTATTACATAAAGAGTACTCCCAATAAATTGACCTTATAATGAGTAACAGTATCTTTGATGGTCCATCCGCTGCTTACACAGTGCTCGATGTTGGCTAGATCAGCACCGACTATTTTCTCCATTTGCAACTTTCCTTCAACACTCGTCCGCACGGCTGGCGCTCCTCTCCTGAACATTTTCAGATAATACTGTCGTTAGTTCTCAACTCGCTGACTGCAATCAGCTCCAAAAACCACCTCAGCGAGCATTTGCTAACACAATAATCAACGACTATCGGAAATTTCCTGGCAACTATGACGTCGCCATTTTAACATTCAGTCTACGACAAGATCAGTCACAGTGACTGCGAAAGAATACTTATTTCTCCATTATATTCCCTATGCCGCACTGCTTTTATTGCCAACGAATTGACGGAAATTGCCCGTAGGAGATGCCGCACGTTCAGGCGGTTCGTCGGCCAGTCATACGACCTCTTATTAGCCGCCTGATGGATGGTTAAACAACTCGGTAGTTCGACTAGTCTCGGCCGCTTTGGAATCAAGATGATCAACTCTAAGTGAAATCCACCCATAACTTCGTTAGAAGAAAGTACGCAGTACCTATCTATCACCTACACATTTCCCTAGCTACGAATTTTTCAGCAACTCACAGTTTCTTATCTTTTGCTAGACAACTCCATTAATGAATCAACATATATTAAAAAAAAAAAAAAAAAACAAGAGAATTGACTTGAATCAGCCCACATTTTTACGGGTATTGTTGTTGATTTGGTCGGCGGATATGAGTTAGATAACACTTATCATGCATACATTCTGCGAACTATCTGATTGTCCACCTAACCAAAGTCCACAAATTAGAGCCGAATTGCGCCATTGTTAACAATTATCCTGTTGGAATGTCCTCGACTATGGTTTCAAAAATGGTAGCGCTAAGAGAAAAATGTTAACCACAGATTTAGATAACATTATTCATGTCAAAGGCGCCAGCCTCCCGGTACTATATTGAAAGCACAGATAATCCACATACAAAAAAACGGACTAGTGATATCACACAGCGCCAGTCCTCAAACGAACTCACTTTCAACTGTTCATTCTTTACAGACGCAGCACTTTTGCGTACAAAAACTTATTTAGAGATAGAGAAATAATGAGTTACTTAATGAGACAGGTAATTTTCACCTGTCTGCATCTTTGTATACTAGAACAGTCTTTCGCGCATTCCCGTCGCCATTTGTGAACGTCCGCTCGATTGGACTGAGTGAGCGCTGATGTGGGCTTTCGCCCAGTCTTGCTGCATCCCACGTGAATACATTTGACAGCTTCAGCACTCCACCTTCCTGAAATTGAATTGCACTGCTTATATACGCTATATTTTATCACATTTCGGAGCATCCTAATAGTTCGCTTTTACTGCAGAATTTCATTGTAACACAAAACGGTGAATGTCAAAGAAGTTGATATATAACAACACAATGCAACAAAAAATATGCAGCCACCAAGAAGATTGCTTCTTCTGCGATCGGACACATTGGCGTCGTCGCGAAATTGCAAATGCACTTCACATTTGCCACTTAAAAGGTGTATAAGAAAGTTGGTGATGAGAAAAGAAGCTGAAGCTAAGTCATCAGAACCGCATGAAGATGGGATGGTCGCTCCGCCAGTGAAACTATAATCACAAAAATTTCTCAAAGAAGTATTGCTGAGCAATCTTCATGTCAATATTTATTTCCCTGATTGCTCCCATTCCGCAAAGTCTCGAAGATTTCTGTGGCTAAAGAATTTCGGTCAAACTGTTTCAGTGGTAGTTGCTTACGGCTTTGTTATCGGCTTGGCACTTGGTGCTTCTTCATCTCAAATGATCAAGAGGTTCACGTCAGAAACTTGTATAATACCTTGCGCCAAAGAAAACGCCACCCATTTATTCAGTATGGGAAGCAAAAACAGTAGTTCGACAAGTACTGGAATGGAAAGCGAGAATATAAAGCGCTAATCTAATCTCATCATCAGCCTTCAGCATCCTCATTTCTGGTGCGCGACTTTACAATTCACCTTTTCAAATAAATGTGCTGGATATAAATAATATGTGCAGTACTAACAATAGTTCTGATAACTTTGTTCATTGAACTAGTTGAAGCGGATTTCTGTAGCTGGTCGGCAGCTGGTGTAAGCTTTGGCGTACTGCTATATGAGATCGACGCGGCCGACGCTGGAAGAGCTGAGAGCTGCAGGAGCTCGCGGGTGGCCTCATCTAGTGCTGAATGGGATGCGCGCAATCCGCTCACCTCGCGCGATGTTGCGGAATATTGCTGTAAGCAGATATTTAAAACAATTTAAACGCTGCACTTTTAGCAAATAAACGTCTCACTATTCCTCAGAGAGCAGACATACAATGCATTTATGAGCTTACTTCCCTCTGGAAATCCTCAGTTAGGTTGGAACTTCAGTTTAGAAAGGGCTCTGGTAAAAAAATATGAAAAATGTTCGTCATTAATCTTTGTTTCTATACTATCAACTTCTGTTGGCGTGGTCTCGACTTCAACATAAAGTTGTGTGTGGGAGCTTACTAGCACAACTCTCTACTAACTGGACAATAGGAGATGCATGCACATTAACTACATGATGAATTAATCTCTGATTTCATAGAAACATGAACGCCACGTCATTCATGCTGTCCATAAAAACTGCAAAATTGCTTTAAAACACGTCTTCAAAATCAAAATTATCCATTCCCTTGCATCCGTTTCATTGTGCTTTCTGTCAAATTGATCCATATATCAGAAAAAACATTTTATTTCCTCATTCTCATTACAGATAGTTCAGCGTAGATGTCTGTTATCGGCACATGTCGTTCACGACTGCAGTAGGCACTTTTGATGAATATCAGTGTTTGAAATCTGATCATGGAACAGATGTATTTATAGATCAGATATCGAAACAGCGGATTGCTATTTTAGCTGGTTTTCGTTACTCTTGCGATTACGCAACTAAATTTACTGCATTTGCCGCCTATTTGGCATGAACTGAAGTGGCGACATACCGAGCTTTGTGCAGTGTCCAATTCGCCGTTCATAAGGTCTGAGCGCCAAGAGAAGGGTGATGCATCTGCAGTGCGGGATTTCTGTTGGTGACTGACGGTGCGCTGTTGCGTCATCGTTCGTGAGGTGAAAGCTGATGTTTGTGGCATAGCACTCTGACCCCGCCGCACAGGTATTTCATCTTCGAATTTGACGCTTTTCGGTGATATTGGCACTGACACTAAAAGGAACTATTAACTGTCTCATCGCCGTAGTGTCGAACCTTCCAAGCGTTCGAACAGTGGAAGCGGGTGCGACGAAATACGCTTCACAGCAGTGATAAACAGCGTGAAAGTGAAACGATATGCAATTTTCCAATCATCTTCACCGGCCCTAGCAGCGTCATAAATGAATAACAAATGATAAAGCATTTCCTGTGATGAATTTGCACTTCAGCGGAAGGTCCACATTAATACTCCACGACCGTCCCGTTTTTCCCATTCTTCCCTCCTAACAGTAAAAAAAAAATCATGAAATGCTAGGCAAAGTTTAGAAGTTATTCGCTAAATTTGCTGGATTTTGCGTGGCACAGTAGGTATTGAAGCCAAATTTCGGCCTCTGGGTTTCTTGTTTTCCACCTGAGAGCACTGCACAGAAACACACACGTGAACACAAACTGTGCATACTGCTTGCTATAACGGCAAGTTTATGAAACTAAGTATAAAAATATCCCCATATATACGTGTATATATGTGCAATTCCCTTATGTATTTTCACATAGAATTCGTATAAATATATCTCGATATACGTGTAGGTATATATAATTCATTTATTCATTTATTTGCTTATTTAGTCATTTATTTGTTTTATACCCATGTTCTTATTTAAGCATTCTTGCACATAAACACACAAATATTTGTATGAATATCAAAGGATGAGGAAATATTTGAAACACACTAAGAAACTAGATCGTCTAAAGTATCAAAAATGCAGCAGTAGAACAACAGCCACAGATTCAAGGCATTTTTGAGAATTGACAAACCTCTAAGTGCTGCAAAATACATCCGTTATGTTATACAAGCAAATCACTCACTTTCTCTTTTAATTTCAGCATATTCATCCTCGTCCGTATTGTTTATCCTTCTGAAGGTGCGTGGGCTCCCTGCTGGGGAAGAACTAAGAGAGCCACTGCTCCGGAAAAACTTCTGCAAAATTTGTCGCTTTCGAAAACCTATATTCGCTTACAAAGTTAGGCAACTCTGTTAGCGAATCGAAAAGCTGAATAGGCAGTGAGTTTACGGCAGCGAGGAGGGTTTCCAAAGACGGCTGCAAATAGCTGAAATCTTGGAAGTTCAGCGTTGCTAAAACGCTCTGAAGTATTTTCACGATATTGCTTATCGGCTATTACATTCATACGTACTACAGCCGTAGATCCTTAAACTTTAATAAATCTCTCTAGACTTCCGAAAGAAAAGAAAATGTCCACCCCAAAGATCTGTTCTTGTATTCCATAGTTCGAAAAAAGCTTGTTTCCACATTTTTAAATGTTATATGTATTCCTTCAATTGTTTTAATCAGCATTCGAGAGTAGAAATATCTCTCGTATTCGCTGAGGCATTTCCTTCAGAAGTCCCAACCATCTAAAACTGCTGGGAAGTTTATAATCCATCGAGTTCCATTCGACGTTTCAGATCACACTGACGAAATTACATTTGATTTCAAAAAAGAACTAAACGTTCATCCCAACAAATTTTCATGGTGTGTTGCTGAAGAATAAATAACACAATGACTAATAAATGAATATTGAAGGTGCAACGCTCCACAGCGATAGTTCATCTCAGCACACAATGATCACTTCAGCAGTGCAAGTGGTGGAATATTTGTCGTATTCGATGAAATAGAGCAAGTTATTTCACTACATTTGAAGGTACCAAACGAAATGCGTCGCTCAAAACGATGGAAGGATCGCCATCCTCAACCACAAAATGAACAAAAGCGTAATTATAGCTGCTTAAACGGTGAACGCTGCAGAATGACAGAAACTTTGAGCAAGGAACTGCCAGATATTTTGCACAGTAATGCTCATCAACAGGTGGTCCAACAATTTTATGACGTGCCAAGCTCGGCTATCATCCAGCACTTATTCACATAGAGGCTTGTGCGACTTTTGTCTAATATGCCAGTAAAATCAGAAGAAAAACAGGAACCTGGAAAAATCGAGCTGGGCGCTTTCTCTCCGTTTCTATTCCGTCTACGTCATTCTCATCTGCGTTCCTACAAGCACAATTTTTTAACTCATTTTAGTGGTGCTTTGGATAGTGTTATGAAAAATAATTAGGATGAGAATTCGGCTTCTAGGTTCAAATATTACGTGCATCCGATTTGACGAACGCTCGAAGCAGGATTATGAGAGCGGAAGAAATTATAGAGCATCAACATTATAGCTGATATGGCGAATGTTCGCTGCTCTGTGGATAAAGAATAGTTTTTTTTTTTTTTTTTGCTTTCTTCTCAAACAAAAGAATGGAAACATGGGGCTCAATGGCTCAGCTTTCATTTACGTCATGCAAAAATACGTGGAAAGAAAAATTTTTCTCTCATAATAGCATTTAGTTGTGCATAAAGAGAACAGCAGGAGAACAATGATTATGAGAAGAAATAGCGAAACCCGCAATGTATTTAAAAAGGCATTCCAGGGTGAAAGGTTGTTGACCAACCTGACCGTTCGTTCCTGACTGAACAACTGTTTGAAACCGCGCTTCATCGTCACTCCCTTCCTGCAAGATTCCATCACCTCGTCAACATTTGCATCAATGTAGTCCATCTGATGTTTATCAAGATCCACAGATTTTTCTACCACTTCGGTCTCAAGCGCGTCTGATTTCACTACTGCGTAGAGGCCGCCGTCTTGAGGGATAGCAACCATTTCCTGCTTGTGGTCGGAACTCCCTTGCCGAGAATCACGTCGAGATCTAGGTGGTTTTAGGATCGGCTTATAAACCTTTTTGGGAATATGCCGCTCACCGCGTATGTGATAGGTTTCATCTTCATCGCTAGGGTCATGTGGAGTTTCCAGTGCCGACGACTCAGCATTTGCAGAGACGTTCGGCTTCTTTTTCTTCGAAAATGCACTGCCACATTTGCAGCCTGTGCATTTGCAACACACGCATGCCATCACGGCAATTCGTTCGCCCAATAGCATGGTGCTGTAATCCTTCAGTTCAAAGTAAACGACAAAATGACGACCACACTTAATACAAACTTCACTCAGATTTCACGCTCGGCTCTTATTTTGGGCCTAAGAGAATACTTGTGACGGTCAGGCACAGCAGAGGATGTAGGACTGTAGTTGGGAGAGCGGGAATACTATCGACAGATAAAACCTTTTTTAAGGTTTTGTCCACCAGCATTCACATAAGCTCTGATTAGCTTTTCTAGTGGCAACTTTAGGGCTAATAATTTGAGATAGGCGGACGAAATAAGCACACAGTGATGCGCAGTACGGATGGTAGGAGAGCTGGGAAAGAGAAGAGCCTCACTAGAAGCTGTTTCTCCACAAATCCCAGTGAGGGCTAACTGCGCGTAGTCGTGGGGGACTGAGGGTGTCTCACTTATTGTGTGCTCGTACTTGACCGGTTCGACTGTCAACACGCAAAGCAAATAAGTTGCTTTCCCCTAAGATTGTCAGCGTTGGTGCAGAGGATGGTTTTGCTAATGGCATGTTCTCAAGTGTGATTGAATCTCGCAATACAACGAATGGTACTGCGAGTGTGAGTCATTGAGTTGCTTCTCACTATTTCTTCTTTAGTATTTTTCAATTACCCAAATTTGGAAATCTTTCAGCACGATTGCTTTATTATAAATCTTAGTCAAACGTGATCATAGTCTTATGAAAACTATCGCGATCGATTCTTAAAAACTTCTAATCCGAAACCAAAGTATTTATCTCTACGTGACACATTCATTTTCAATGTTTACACGAAAAAATAATTTTAGCGGTTGCTGATTTCGTTTAGCACAGAACTCGCTTAAAACTGCCCACATAAAGTTCCTCAGGGGACATTAGGTTTGAGGGGAGAGGTGGACGGAGGAGAGTGAGAACCACCTGATAGAATTTCTACGGTTATCAGAGGTGCGTATAAGCGATCGAACAAAACTTTAGACGCTCACACATTGAAAGATGCAAGTTAAAGCGAAAATAATGCCGTTTGCGGTACATTATTAATGCCTTTTATGGAAGAGGCGAAAGTATGAACATAACTTCCTTCATTGGAATAAAATAAGTCGGGAAGTGAAGTGCAGGGAATTTGCAACCGGAACCAAACTCTTGCTTCATTTATGCACAACAACTCGCGCAATTATGTGGGCTCATCAACAAATACTTTAAGTGAGAAATGCGATTTCACAGACTGTAGCAACGTCAGCGTTAATGATGTGGATCGATTACAAGATATAGCCACCTAATAATATCAAATAAAGAGCTTAACTTGAGAAAAATGTAAATTTTAGTGAAAATGTGTGTTAAGAAGACTTTCTCCCTGGGATTTGTGCAAAACTTTTCGAAAATCAGGTGTCATGAGCTGAAGGAGATAGAGGTCGTAATTTTTTTTGAATTTAAGGAAGCTAATTGAAGTTTTTTATCTGGAGAATGCACCAGCGGAGGATATTAGCGGTGATTTATTCTCAAATTTCTTTGTGGATGACGCAGTTTTACTTAGAACATTGATAAGTTGCTTCGCCACTGAGCATTGAGAACGTTCTGCCCTAGCACTCGCTCAGCACGCTACCTACCATCGTCGTTCTAAAGAAGGTCTCATAAATTTATGCCCAACGATACGTCCAAACTGTAGGACAAATTGTCCATTCAAATATGCATTTCAGCGATCTTCTTATCGCCGAAAATTGTATCCGCATTCGATGCATAACGCAGCGCATAAGTATAAAGAACTCTTCTAAATAAACTGGTATTCCCAAACAATGCAAAAATTGCTTTTAAAGTCATAGAGAAACATTGTTCACCATTATTTATACATTTAGTACACTTATCAGTTCTTGTGAGTAATACTGAAATCATCTCAATAATTAGTTTTCATCAATCCGAATCGGCTAAACACTCATAGAATAATGAGGCAGAAAATAATGAAGAAAATTGGGATGCTCAACATGCGGCAATATTTTCTCTTCGATTTCTTACAAATGTTTCATCTTTAAAACATTTCCATCGACGTTGTTTCCGCTCGGTGAAACATAGTTTGATTTAAAACCAAGTAAGTAGAGGGGTCATATCAATAATTTAGAAATGTTCTGGATATTCACATAACGAAATCCACGTATTACGGATGCAGGATTAAAAAAAAAAATTGTGCACGCACTAAACTGACAAACAAAATGTCTTGTGACCAAAAAAGTGGATGGATGTTATAATTATTCTTTGAAATCAACTGCTCCTGAATATCACCAATTAAAAGCCCGTAACAACATATAGGCAGAGGACGAACAAAGATATACACTTTACTCCATTTTTCGGCCAATCACCAGTGAGTAGCGTATGAAACCTTCGAACGTTTCACTTGTCACTCCAGTGGGTGCTTTCAAAAATGATAGTCGACGAAACGCAACAGAAAAGAACACTGGCATTTTATGAGGCATTGATGTGAAGCATTTTATTGGCTTTTTATTCAAAAACAGTAACTGGCTGATGATTCGCACGCAATTGAATTCACTGTAAAACCCGTAGCAAATGTGTTTGCAAGTTTAAGGGTGATATTTTATTGAGCCTTGTGGTCCACAAATTAAAGCACTATCTTATCGTTTAATCGAATCAAGTTTTCACTTAATCCATCACAGGATGCAAACGCAAACCACAAAAATAAGGTTTGAAATGAAGCTTCAGCTGGTCTGTTCGTTCAGTATGTGAACTCTTCTGCTATACGTCCTAAGCTCTTCGAATCATATGACTTTTGGAATTATTTTTAAGCGTCTTAAGATTCACAAGATAGAGACGATGTACTAGCATTTGCTGAGACCCAAGATTCCTTATAATAATGCAGAACGACTGCTGAATTTTGCTCATTTCGAAAGTTTGCATAGAGGGGTCGCACAAATTAAGACTGATATCGAGGCTACGCGATCATTTCTAATGAAGTCTGCAGCCAAATGAACCGAATGCCTGAGTTTTGCTTGACAGGAGTGACATGCTCCGTTGCAATGTCCCCTCAACTAGCATTATTCCCAGGGACCATCGACTTCTTCGATGTTAGCAAGAAATGTTGCTCAATTCGCACAGCAAAATTCAGGATTTTCTGAAGTAGGTAACAAACAGGGACTTTCGAAAGTATATACTATCATAATTATCTGTCACTCGCTCTGCTGCTGACTCATTTAACTTCTCAACGCTCATTTCGCTTACACGTATAGTGAAACTACACGAATCCGTGGCACTACGAAGACTTTTTGGCCAAACATATTGAATGAAGACTACTATTGAACTCTGCGTGTAAATATTTGAATAATTGCAAGAGCCTTGCTGTTGCAGCTGTTCAGTCCGGAAGAGGTCAAGCAACATCCTAAAGCGCCATTCAGGCAAAGCAATCAAGCAAAGCAAACCTGGCGGCTTCCACGAGTTGTTGGCGGGGCTATGCAGTTGGGCGAGGGTAGCGGCGGGGTGTGCTGGAGTTCGGCTCTGAAGTGTGCTCGAGGCAACAGCGTCAGCTCAAGATTTGTAGATGGGAGCAGTGTTGTGTATTACTCTGCCAGCTGTTCTCGAGGTTGACGATTAGGAGAGAGTGTGGCGTGGGCAGGATCACTTGCAGGGCGTTGCAGCAATGCTCAAATCGCCAGCAACACTCTCATAGGGACGCGTTTACGACCAGTGCAAGATAAACTTCCCTGATAGTCAGTGTTGCATTAGTAGTAAAGCTCTCCGGTCCCTTCTAAACAGGCAGTTGCACAGCTTGTTCAGGCTTTTTCGATGCAAGCAACGTAAAAAGAGAATTGGTCGCAGCAGCATGAGTGACAGATCTGCACGAACTCATTAAAATGCTCTCAATGTAGCTTTCTTTGCTGCCTCAGGCATACCTCTCACGGTGTTGTTTCTTGGCTGACTAAGCAATAGGATGAAAACATATCACCCACGCTACAATCAATCTCTTCAAAGCTCCACGCCACACCCTCATTAATGTCTCAATAGCACAGAGCATAAACGTCGAAGGATTATTGTGCATAGCAGTTAACATGGCATGATTTTAATCTTGCACCTTCGCATTCATGTCAAAATCCATCATTTTATTTTAATGTGATGACACCGCAGGCTGCCTACGACAAGAAATTCAATGCGCCTTCCAAGAAAAATTTCAATGGGCGCACCTCTTCCTCTACACGCTCTCCGTCTCTTAAAGCCAAACATTTCAGTACATATATATAACGCTGAGGATCGCTAACTTATGAAAGGAGACACAATTAAAGCAATACGCGGAAAATGCAATGGCAGTGGCCAAGGAAATATGCGCATGCTATTGCAATTCATCAAATACAGCAGCACATCGCTTTAAATTCGATCGCGAAGTAGAGTTCAGGTCCCTTCAGCGCCTTAGATGGCCACCGAGGCAATACTGAGTTCCTCGCAGACATTCTTTTTAGCAAGCAGCTAAAACTGAGGCAATATCCCAGCCCTGCTTGTATATTAGGCTGCGTCATTGAGTGTTCTCCATATTGTTTTCCAGCCACTTCATTCCGATCTCTATTCGAAGTAATTTAAGGGGTGCAGACCTGAACATTACGATGATACTGCGCCAATGATCTTTATCGGAAAGTGTAATCATGGAATCAGTTTGTCCTAAGAAATATTGAAGCTGTGCGATCTTACTTCAAATAAATCTTGGAGTCTGCACGAGGTGTTAGCATATGCATTTAAGCTCTATCTAGAGGAAAGCAATTCAGTTTAAAAAGTTTTTTTTGGAACATGTCAGGATCAATTACTTTAAAATTTTAAAAAAGTATTTTCCATAAACACATCGACGAGGTTTTCAAAAATTGCGCCTTCCATGATAGGTGTTGACAGTCAAGACGCCGGTTGCATACTTCTGAGGAAAAGGACACAATGAAGCGAAGCAAATGCAGCTCAGCACCAGCCAGCAATGAGCTCCGAAAATCCTAACACTCCGTATGAGAATATGAAGCTGTGATACACAGCGCTCAGCCTTTTCACCTCATGTTCCTATCAATATACATCCGACTGATCCTGACATGTTCAATAAGAAAATGAACCCCTGAATAACTTTGATGGTTTCACCACATGCACATGTCTTCCTCGCCGAAGTGCGATTTCCTTCATACACACCCTTTGCAAGGTTGCGTAGTGTCTTTTCTCTTCATAAACGCTTAACGAATAAATACATTAACTTTTTTTCCAAGCAGGATGTTAGAACAAGAATTTTCTGATGATCTCGTTTTGAATGGCAGCGTATCAGCAGGAACTCGATCTATTTTTTTTCGCCTTTCGGGCAGATGTTCCAGCCAATGGAGCTATTCTGGGCGCTTTCAGCTTTTCGCATTTGCTATACCCCGTTTAGCTAAGCGCATAATCAAATATTTTCACTGCATAATAATGTAATTGCAAAGAACACTGCATAGCTAGAGGGTGTCAGCTGCCAGCTTGAAAATATACTGTTCGATGAATTGTGCGTTACTGGGAACAAGAGTAAAGCAGTTGTACTTAAAGCATATTGCATTCCCATCTGCACGGAAAAATTGTTTATAAAATTTGACCCTCTTCAAAGAACACTCATCCCCTTTGACAGCATCTCTGAAGGAGATGAGGCAGAGAATGATTGACTGCGGAAAGCAGAAATTGTTTCGTTTAAGGTGGAGAGCAGGACTGTTGTCCTTCCTGACGTATTTAATGAGCAAGGAAAATTGGAAAATGAGAAATTCAGATATGAGGGAAATCGAAACGTGCATCAAAATTTGTGCAGTTAACAAATGCGCGAGGTCTATTGCTGTGGCCTTGAGCTGCAGTCGGGTTTAGGCGCACTTCACACTCGTTTAAAACATGCTCACTATGAAGGTGGAGGGAGAGGTGCAGTCGTGCAGCCAGCAGTTGAGGCTCAAACAGCGATATTTCGACGTTGTTTTCTATTGTTAGCGGTTAACGAGCTAAGGTGCATTGGCCTTACAGCTGTGTGGCAAATGTTTGATGCATCTTGGCAGTGGGGGATCAAGGGACCAAGTCGTCGGTGCAAACTGAATCCCTATAAATGTGTCAAAATGTGACTCATGCGAGCGTATGCTACTCATCATTTCGCTGCTGCATACTAGTAAGTCCTTACCATGAGTATCAAAATTACCTAGATTACTTAATCCGTCGTCTTCTCTTCTGGTTGCGCCCATCAAAGTTGTCTGCTTGTTCTTCATTTATCTCGTTTGTTTGCTGGTTCTTTTCTTTCGCTAGCTGACAACTGTCTCATCTTTCATTGCTTTTTCGCTCGTTGGTTCATAAGCATATGAATTTCATGTTGTATTACGTCTCCTACATTTTTCATTATAAACTCCATAGAGGAACAATCACTAAATTTTGGGGAACACTATTATTTTCTCAGCAATTCATAATCGATGGGATTCTTTTTTGCTTTACTGAGATAACGAACAGCTTTGAGATCACTTTAACAGCGCTCCCATATCGGCCTTTTTCGGTAAATATGAGCCCCCGCGATGAATTCCAACACTAATCTTTTGTCGTGGGCCTTAGTGTTCTCGCCTAGTTGAATCGTGAGCAGTCCCCTCCATCCAGCAGTCACCTGAAATGGCATATTCATGCATAATTACACCCATGCTTTCTAAATTCACTTTCACATAACGACTATTTCGCATTTTGTGTGTTAATAAAAAACGACATCATTCATCAGGAACCACCGCAAGACCGTTCCTGACTCCTTACATTCTGCATCCTCTTTTTCGCGTTCTGCACATTCATAGTTCCGAAACCATGGCTACGGCAACCCTGACACTTCGTGCGCTCCACGACTGCATCGGAAAAGTTTAGTGCCGAAAGATGCGAAATCGCGTTTCGCAATCCACTTTTTGCTTGCCTAAAGTATGGATATTTTTGAAACGTTAGTACGGCCCAAACTTCGCGTGAATTGAGCGAGGCGGGTGACGATGAATCATCGTGCCCACCCACTCGGATACCGTTCATGAAACTGCAGTTACACCGTGCGAGCTATATAAGCGCAGATTTATGGAGCGTTAAAGAATAGCTGTCGTAGCTGCATCGTATGGAAACATGGAAGATCGCACGTCAGTGAAGACGTTGGGTAGTCAGGGTGACGCGGTAATCAGATATCGGCTGAACCTGGCAGTTAGACCGAGGTGTCGAGCACGCAGATCCAAAAAGAAGCTAATGGTTTTAAACGGCTAACCGCAGACAGTTCAAGAAAGAGGGGTGCAAAACGCGTATATCACGTTCTGTTATCCTAACAAGTCTTTCGCAGCATGTGATATCGAGGGAGGCACTGAACATGCCTTAGCGATGCGGCCTACGTTTTCAGGTTTGCCACCGAATCTGCGACTCCATGGTAGCTTCGGTTGAAGCTGAAGGCAGGGTTGCTATCGAAAGATTTGCTTTGCCTCTCCCCTCAAGGTGCGCGTTCGTGCTCGAAGATGTGAAAGGGGACGAGACGTTCAACATGCCTCCACATCCCTAATAACTATAACCGCATCGAGGATGTTTGCAACATGAGAAACGCTCTGTTATCTCAAGTCTGGCTTTCTTCTTCCTGTCCGATGTGCATGACGAAGAGAGCTCACGCTCCTGAAAGAGGCTTGGAAGTTTTAAACAAAAAAATACTAACTCAGGGCGATCCAAATAGAATATTTTTTCAAACGGGCCAAGCAGTGGTGATACATGAGGTGGGCACGACCGCAGCTTATTGTTTTTGTTCAAGTACGTTATTTCCCTCATAACGTCTATTTCCACTATGTTGCTATCATCGCCCATAGCGCAATAATAGCAGTACTAAGGAGACACCTGTTGTTGCAGGTTTGTTCTGGAGACTGCTGAAGAGTGAAGGTAGTTCGGCAAGTGATCCAGTCAAACTGCGCAACTGGACACATAATCGAAGCTATCTTGACAGGTTACATTTACCTAATGCATCGATACATTGCTGCAGTATAAGCACCCTGTTGCACCATAAAACTACAAAACAGCCAAAACGAAGAAAGGAGTTTCTTGAACAAACTCACTTGTCTCTTCACAGCAGAAATGTTAAGACCGATTTTGTATCTCAAGCGCTTTAAAGAACGGAATTCTTCGAGGCATATGAAGCTAGGTGCATCTACTGTAGATCCAGTAAACGATTCCTGACAGTGGAGAAATGAGAAGGGTCGTGGGAGTAAATTTGATCCATTGGTATGCCCACGCCTATCAAACATCTTTCCAGAAGCAGTTTTCACCTCATTTGCAAGTTGTTTAAGAAAATTAAAACTCAAATGTCGCTGACGTTTATCTTAGAACACTTTGCCGTTGAAAAGATAAATGGTGACGAGAAAAGGTCAGTCTCAAAATTTCGCAGCTGTTTCGTCGTCCATGATAGCGGTTGATGGAGAGAGCCTGCTGCCTCGCACGTTTTAAAGAAGGATATTTTGGGATAATCGATACGCAAGACGTCCTTTCTAGCTTCCATTAAATGAGATTAAGTAAATGTGCAAACTGCAAATCACACTGCTTTTTTTGTGTCAATGTTCTATTAGTTCTTCTCATTTGTCATTGTCATGTTATACTTAGCCTCCTTAGCGTCTGCTAAAACCATCCGCAGGAATGGGGATGTTTTATACATTTGGGTAGATGGCCATCTAAAGCATTGATTTTTTCCAAAGTCGCCACTATGGATGCTCTAAAATTGCGGTGTATTTGGGAATTTCTTTTTCCTGTGACTTACGACGCTCCTGTAATATTGAAGGTATCAGAGGTGTTGCGTTTCAAGGGCCTATCATTCGCTCAGTGGAAACATATTTCACTACTGTAAGGAGTCCCTCAGTTAGTTCGACTGCATATTTTGTTTGGCGCATTGGACGCTTTCACGAGTTGAAGCCCTTAATTGTTCTTAGCATAACCATCTCCAAAGCTACAAAAGTTGTGTTCACAGATTGGATCTAGATTGCAAGACTGGTGGAAAAACAGACCACAGAAAATTTAGCGTTTATCATTCACCAAGCCATCGCACAGTCATCCGTGACGATGTAAGGCAACGGAAAGATGGACATTTAGCGTCAGATAAAATGCATGAGTCACTACCAAAAATTCAGTGCGGAAACGTCGGAACCTTATTATTTTTCGAAGAAGATAAGCTAGCCTTATTGGTACCTATAGAGTGGACGGTAAGCCTTCCATGAGATTGGTTGTTAAAAGTTTCTGGCTGAAAAAATAGTGATGAGCCAAAAGCGACCGCAAAGTAGCTACTCAAGCAGAATTACTCGCCGCATTTGTTAGTAGTTTGGACAGTACAAGGGCTTGGTGAATGCCATTCACATGGCGGTGCGGCAGTGGTACCTGAATGGCGCGTTTAGGGGGCCAGTATGTCAAGTCGCATTTGTGCCAAAAAATTAATCTTCTATTTGCAATCTCTGCCGACTTCCTCACATCAGATGAGTTAGCGTTGTTGTTTGGGACGATTCGAAGGCAGGCAGTTAAATAACGTCAATTTGAAGTGAGTTGAATGGAACTGAATTGCAGTCGCTGAAAATAGCGATAACAAATAATCTGCCCGGATAATTCCGTTAGAAGCTGTACCTGCCCACTTTAGAATTCGACAAGGCAAAAGCCATTATAAATTGGAGGGAATAAAAACCGTCGCGGAGATTCTTGACCGGTCTGCCAGGAGAGACTGACGAAGTCAAGAAAATTCGTCAGTCTAAGCTGCACAGGAGACGTTGCAGTTCATCTGATGAAGTTATCATAAGCTGATAGTGTTACTGGCGTATCCCCACTGAATTGAACCTATGAAGCAAAGTTGCTTCTAAGGAGTGAGCGGTATGTGCTAAATGTTTGCTGAAGATAACGTGATTGCGATGTTCTAGTGTGTCGAAACGCCTCGTGATTGTGACTATAAAATATGATCTCCACTGCAAATTTGGAAAAATTACAACAAGGAGGGTGTCTGGATCGGCAGAGAGGGTAACTCAGTTCGCTTCTACTGTTATCTTTATGGTCCACATGCCGAATTGGCCTACCTGCCACTTCCCATACAGTTATATGCTCCAATGTTGAGGAAAATTGCGTCAAAGCAGATGATCCTTACATTAATGTGTGCTGAAAACTGCTGCACGTGTCTGTTAAGTATGCGTCTTGAATGAATTTTTTTTTGTTTCATCCGGAAACAGAGTTTGGGGTTGTTTTGCAAATGGTAATATCCTTTTCCTCATGCATACAGCTTCCTTCGTTTGCTGGTCCACTGAGCAATATCATGGTCTCATACTAGGGGCTCTTTATTCGAGAACTGCCTACTGAGACTCGTTGAAAAGAAGAAAAGGTAATTTTAAGATGAGAGAGAGAAGGGACAGTTATTTTGCCGAAATTGCTAGGAAGTGAAATTTATTTTGCTTGTTTCTTTAATAACACCATGAATAAGTGACCAATACTGGCAAAATATCCGCAAGAAAACTCTACTGCTTCAAAAATGGCGTTTCATTTGCGACTATTCCCATTGCTGCGATTACAACAACGATTAAAGGTGCGATGACCACTGGCATTTTATTTTTAGAATGGACGTCTAATCTACTGTTGAGTTGCAGAATTTGCTGCGTTCTCATGAAAGCCTTTCGTGTTACCTGTTCCCCCTCTGAGAGGCTGAACAGGTAACACAAAAAGGAAACCAAGTCAACGTCATCATAACTCGTTTTCTATTAACCGCCTTCCGAACAGTTTTTGTCATCCAATTTCTTAAGCTTGAAGAAAGTGTTCAGTGCATAAAATCGGCAAAAATCATGTTATGACAAAAATTGTATTTCACGTTTAAATTCCTTACCTTTTGCTGAAACAAGTACACGAACCACTGAGTGCGATAAAATAAAGCTGATGCAATGGGTAAATGGCGTTCATAGTGTCCTTTCCGGCAGCTATTTATGAATCATCAAAGAATACAGCCTGAATCATTTCACTGAGCTTCATAGAGTGATATTTTGTGAAAACAGTGTGTGAAGAGGAGATGCGTCGATGCTTCGTCGTCAGTGTCAACCATTGTTTGAAACACTTAGCTTTGCTTGAAACAAATTTTATTCCTTCAAATTGCCATTCTCGCAATACAGTTGCGTTATGCAAAAGAATTGCGTAACAACAGAATGTAGTAATAACTTCGGTACTTGGTAATCAACGCTATTGAGTCTCTTACCCATGAAGGCTGGATTGGCTTAAGTTCTGGTTCTTTCGAGCTTTAAGTAGGTCTTGCAAGAAGTTTTTCAGAAAACAGGAGAGTGCAGAAATTAGCACGTCGATTTGTTAATTCTAGAGATTTGAGCATTTGTAAATGGCACAAATCCGTCATCTTCAGGTACAAGATGTATGCCCATCATAGCGATGCCTGAGACTCTTTGATCTATGAAATCTGTGCGACGATTTATATCTTTTTACATCTTATTCATTCGTGCATGTTGTATGACATTCTTAGTTTTATCAGCTTTGATCGTTCGCCGGAATAATCTCTCCTCGCTTTGAAGTGGCATTGATAAACTGATGCCTGTTGCTCCGATTAGTATGAATCATCGTCCGTTTGAATTCTCGCAAACAATTCTTATTGTTTTTCCTTCGTTTCTATCTTCTTATATTCTCTTTCCTTTAGTCACTTGAGAAGCAGACGCTCAACTCAATGCCGGCCACAATTCGCTCATAACGAAATTGGTTGCCACTGAATTTAAACACCTTGAACTTTGAAGAGAAGTCACGAATAATTTAGCATATTTATCGACAATTCATTTGTTAGAGGCGCCGTTCTGATTTTTCTTCAGAGTTCTTGCATATTTGCTCTTAATATCATATTAGTAGTAAAATAATGGCAATTGTCACTTGTGGCAACTAGAATGCAATTTAAACTTGTTGAAGTTCTCATGATAGCTCAGAAGTCAATCACTGAAAACGGTAATGAACTAAAACCTGCTCAATTCAGCGCTTGTCGCGATCAATAAAGAAAGGTTGCAGGAAAGGAAAAGTGAAAAACCTGAAGAAGTGAAAAAAATCAAACGGGTTGGCATTATTTGCTCTTTCACGATTTCGCTTCCAAATTTCGTCCTCTATTTTATACATATCTTCAGACAAACTAAAATCGAAGCAAGCTTAAGAGCTGATACGTTGATTCATCACCCTAATGATTTCTTTACTGCGCTCTTATCGGCCTTAGATGGTTCATTCTCGGTTCAACTTGAAACTGCCCCCAACTATTGCAAATCTGAGTCCTATGTCACAGGAAGATTCGTTCCAGAAAGCATAATTCAAACTCTTTTTTTCAATACTTCGTTTGTCATTCAAATGAACATTTCTTGGTAATTCTTCAGTCTTATCGTTATCGCAGTTATTTTACAGACAGTTTCTGTCAGATGATGAAAAATTCGTGCTTGCTGCCCTATAGATGGCATCTGTCAGCAAACGCGCACAACGTGCATAAAAATAAAAAAAATCACTGAGGTGGAACGTAGCGGCCAAGCCTTTATCAGTCATGGCGAAGAAGTGTCTGCCGTTAGATAAGAGCGCCTATTCGCTGGCAGGCAAATGAGAGTAAACTGAAACAACCACAGCGACAAAGTTTACTCACAAGAAGTGAAGGCACTGATTGCTGAGATGCGAGATAGAGTTCGTCTTGAGTATATTAATTCGCGTAATATTTTAATAATAAGCAATTATTTAAAAGAGACTTTTGCATTTTTAGCAGCAGCCAGATGTATAGTCATATGATAACTGCATGAAGGCTTCTCACCTACAGATATCACTCACGTACAGTGATTCACAGGTACGGTTCAGAGTGTTGTTCGAGAACATTAGACAATCACTTTCGCTTACAGTGAATTCAGAACTCATGTATGCCACTGGATTATTGCACACATAATAAGAAGCTTCGTTAGGTATGAACTTTCTTTTAATTCACTTCATGATAGCTATGAATACTGACGAAGCTTGCGTAGATAAACTAGAAGACCCCTTCCAATATGGCATACCATGCTTAACGTAACAACTGTGTAATCGCTTACAGAAGCTGGCTATCAATATGCAAGCTCAATATTGAGCATTTCTGAGTAAAGAAAAATAGGGACTACACTTGAAGTAGATAGTCAGACACTTCAATAAGCACCAAATTCGAATTTCTACCAAATTCATCGGTGCCAACAGTTTTCTAGCAAATTCATTTCATCAAAACGTGCCAGCCGATCGATCTATGTTTAATAGTTCGGCTTTATGACTGCATCCACATATGCTTCGGTTTAGAAAACTATGCTGGAACCGAACGACTGCTGCATTCAGCAAGGAAAAGAAGGTAGCATCCTATGAAATTCGAGAGCGCTAATCGATTTGACAGATTGCACTTTACGGAGTGTCAAATCAAATGAACGTTGTTGCACTTTTTAACTGGCATCTATAACATTCACATATGTTTAAAAAAGCTATTTTTAAATTTTTCTATGGTCGTTTTTCAACTGTTGACTAATTAAGCGATGAGGGGGGTTAATCGCTCAAAAAATCCATAATTCTGAAATAACACTACCAACGAATTGAGATCGTATTGTGTTAGATTTCGTCTCTAAAAGTCCTTAAATGAGAATTTCCGCCTCTCCCGCCAATAAAACTTTAGATAAAATTATTCTTTAATGAATTGCTCCCCTCTTCGCCTACGGGGAACGTATTGTCGATAGCATTAATTTTCTTGCATTAATTTAATTCCTTCGGATAAAAAGAAGAGAAGAAAAGGGAAAGCACCAGAGAACAATACAAAACTATCCGTTTTGTTGTTAAATCGCCTCGAAAGCTTTACAGCAATTTTGTTATTCCTTCCGATTGAAAGTTCTTAAATTAAATAGTGTACGTCGTCTATTGATAGAAGTTGGTAGAAGATCACGTCTCAGTTCAGGTTCTTTCACATGGAATCCTATATAATCTTCCAATAGAAATTTGCATATCTGTTTTGATACGAAGAAAAAATCCAGAAACTTCAAATAATACCTCCCAGAGTACTGAAATTTTCGCATAATTTCACAAAGTTATTGTTTTTATCGCGATGGCACTGGATTTGGTGGATTAGTGGATCATTTGTGATGTGAAGAGAATGAGGAGTTTTTACCGCTTTCTTTGATCTGGCAGCCAGTCACTTGCTATTTCGCTTAATACTGCATTGTTTTTAGCATCCCTGAATATCTTACGAGTAATTTATTTCTGAACTAAACCATCTTTTTCGAAGACGTGAAGAAAATTTGGCCGGCGGATTATTTCAGTTCAGCTGGTTGATTGGTGGAAAAAAGTGATTTTCCACTATTGCCCGCTTAAGAAAAAAGCCTTGTTTACAAATGCAAATTCAAGTCTGTATAATCTCACCTCTAGCTTAAATGGAAGAATAGGTTTCTCGCACTTGGTGCATCAAAAAATAAACCAATTTGAGTTGACCGAGGTCACTCAGAAGTCTGAATAGCCCCTAGATTTCATCATATACTATGAGATAGGTATGTTCTTAAATTAATAGCCTGCTAAAGGTTAATGATTGTTACTTCTGAAGCGTTCCGAAGAAATTGAACGTAGAAGTTAGAGGATCGTTGATGTTTGAATTTGGTAAGCATAAAAAAACCCTTAAATATAAGATCGTGATTTACGAATATTTTAATCAGGACGATGTCTCCACTGAATATCGGAAACGAATGTCAGCCAAAGATTTGCTTGAGGATAGGCGCAATCTCTCGGTTAAAACAAGTTGACGCCAGCTACAACCGTGTGCGAAAGTGAGTCAAAGGATGTAGAAGGAGATGGAAGCAGTGTTTGATGACGTGTGTGCCGTGTATGATCACTTCACCTGCATAGCAAAGTATAGGTGGCGTCGTCTGTGCAGTGCAGTGCTAAGCAACCGCTCTCATCCTTTAAAACAAATTTCCACTGAGCTTGTGCATATCCAGATTGTGCGCCACGCCATGCAAAGATGCCTTGTACAAATCAGAAATTAACAAGCCGATTCTGTCCATTATTCTGTGCAAGAAGCCGCATTTTGTCGCTAAATGCTTTTCTCCCACTTCATTCTATTCTACTGATTCCTTCGACTGAATTGAAACGATTCATTGAAGTCATCAGTGCGAATTTACTGATTAATTCCTTTAGTGCAAGTCTATTACGTGCGCACAGAGCAAAACAAAACTGGCTGTTGCTCGTCTATTCTCAAGCAGCGGTCGCAAATTTATATATTTGGAAAATTTTGAGAAGCTTTTATACTGGTGAACCTGATAAGCGACAAATATTTTGGACTCAAGGCGAAGAATCTCCAGAAGAGTTCGACTCATGTCGATGTTCAAGCCGTCATCCGCCACACACTCTAACTCGAACTGATCTGCATAAGATCTGATCTTTAATGGTTAACGCGCGACGTCGTTTCTCCAACCCGCTTTATTTGACGACATTTTCTTTTCCTGCACGTCGTTCCTTGCCTTTGTCGCTCCTCGCTGTTGAAGAGAGCAACCGAGCATCGAAATTAGCTTCAAAGAAAATTCTATTGAAAGTTTACCTTTCTTTTAAATTACATTCATATTTACTTGTGAATTTTCATTAGATTTCATAGTATTGCATTAGTGACATATTATCTGTGGACATTTTTACTCTTTTCTGGAAGTGACGATTTTTCTCCACGTCTATATCTCTGTCTCCTCTATCTTTCTTCCTCTCACTTCTGTCCTCATATATGTCACTTAGCGACTTTCATTCCCTTTATTGCTCAGTGCATCTCTGTTCTATTCATTTAGATGCAGTGCATAAATAGACAGTCGTTTCTGGTAGGTGCTTCTTTTAGAGCTTGGGTACACGGCTTTCCTTTGGTTTTGCAATGGAACCTGTTTTTGAAAATTGAATGGAAACTGATAAGTGGCCTCGTGCTCGATCACAGATTGCACCAACTTACTCTCAAGGAACTCACTTTCACTCGTGTACAGCGAGTTATCAAACGCCACTAAAAAGCACTAGACGTTGCTGCTGCGCAATGCTTTACTGCGACAAATTTTCGTCATTGTTATGGTTGTAAACCGCTGTCGCGCTAAGAAACGCTGCCCAATATTCCCGTTGTTTCAGAAGAACAGAACACTGGGACGTCGGGTTCATGCTCCTTGAATTTTTCATCACATCTTCTGCCACCTTTAGATTCAAGTATAGTTCATTTATAATCAAAGCTTCACCTCAAAGTATACCAAGTTGCAACATACAACGCACCTGACATATGTTAAGGTATGCCTAGATTCTTTCATGTAAAAGTACACCCTTGTTTTAAAAAATAATGTTATATACTCTCAATTTGTTAGGTAATATAACTGTGCATGACTTCTCTGATATCCCCTCTCTGTAGGGATCAACTGCAGCTGGCCTAAGAATGAAGAATCACAAATAATGTCTTGCACAGTTCCTAGTTCCCTGTTTTGTAAACCCGCGATCTGATACATGCCAGTATCATTAATCCACTCACTTCGTTATCCTCCACTTTTAGTCAACATCTTCAACCGTGAGATATTTGATATCTCTTCGCATAGACTGCCATCCAGAGGGCGTTTTTCTTTTTATTGTTTCCTTCCGATGTCTTTCTGTCCATATCCACATAATTTTTGTACGCTCACCGCACTTTTGAAAATTCAGATTAAATGAAAGTTATGAAGTTCCTACAGCGGTCGTGCCAATGCAACTAAGACTGCTACAATTCAACGGCTACACAAAATTACATTTGATCAGCACATTACATCCCCCAATATTGGCGTGCGCAAATAGACGAACGCTGATACCAGAGAATGTACATTGCTCGCACGACGTCATGCGGTACGCTAACGCGTCGCGATACACCATCTGTCGGGTGTATGGCGTGCGTATGTTTCAATATATTGCGCTTGTGAGCATGTATTTGCACTTTGCTCGTCATGTAATTGCGAGGTGTTGCGTTGACTCTATGCTGATTCTTCTCGCTTACACTAACTGAGTGGTCGTTTCGTTTTGTTGATGGGTCTTGACCTTTTTCTGAGGATGGGAAGGGGGGGTCGAGTATGGCCACTTGTTTCGTGCGAGCATACGCCACTCAATCAGTTTTTTTTTCCTTTTAATTTGTTAGCGCATAACCTGAACCACTCCCCTCACAAGTGCACCGCTGTTTCACATCGATGCTTATAGCGCGGCGTGCGGCAGCTGTTTGCATTAACCTTTATGGTGTGGCCGAAAATGTCTCAACTTCATTATTAATCAGTTGAAGGAAGGCACATCGTCATGGCCAGTCTTCTTACCTCGTTGTCCCACCTGTTCATTCTCGCCAGGTGTAACTGTTTTTTCGACTCGATTTTGACAGTATTATCATCAGGGAAGTGGTCGCATGTGTCAGTATAGCGCAAAGAAAAAGCCATCCATATTTTCTTATTCAGTGCAAGTGACTATTGCTGCCGAGTATGGGCTATACGCAGGCTCTGCGTTCAGTGAAATTATTCATCTTAGGAACTGGTTTTGTGCTGAAATGCATTCAGCTAAAAGTGATTATTTATATAAGAACGTTGCAATTTTGCATATTTATACAGCCTTCCTACTCTTCATCGTAGTTTTCAAATTAAGTTAATTACTTCTCACGACCACTCTACGGTCTTATAAAGCGGATATTCTTATGTGGGTACCATTTCTATTACCCATCTATTTCTCACTTTCCCATGCTGCATTCCGTATATCTCTTGAAGAGTTCGCTACCATCTTTCATGTCATGTGGGAATAAATTTCTGACAAACTCCAAAGTGATAATAAATGGGAGCGTACAAGTGTTTTAAAGAATTTATTCCCACTAAAAAGTTCTCGTCGTTACAAAGACTGAAAAAAAGCGAGTTTCCGCAAAAGGGAGAGAGGAGAGGGGGACATAAGACCTGCGGGCACTGCGCCGCTTCGTGAAGTCAATAGTTGCTGAAAGTTCCCTGCTTGCAGATCCTGAAATCTTCAAAGTTCAATGGGCCAAACAGATTTTCCGCTATGGAAATACACCTTCTAAGGTAATTAAGATACATATTAACTATGAAATTGGTCCTCCAATGTTCAACGATTCACAGTATAATCGATGCAGTTGAAATCGCTCTATGGAACCCCTCACTATGTATTTCCGTAATTGCTTTCGTTATGTCGATGCTCTTATGGCAATTCTTTATTGCAGCGTTGCGAAATGTCCTCTGTTATTTTCTCTTCAACTGCAACGATTTAATTGGGGTTTTTTTGCTTCTTTTTTCTGTCGAAGTATGAAAAAATTCTCATCGATTGTTGTACCATACTTTCATCTAGGTTATTTTGTATGGAATCACTGAAATGAGTCACTCGCGTCTCCGATATTCGATTATTTTATTTTAGTTCTCTCATATTCCGCGAATTTCCGCAATCCATTTTTTGCGTTTCTCTTTGATTTGAGCGAAGACGAAAGCTGAGATCAGCCCCGTCAAGCGTCGTTTGAATCGAACAGCGATTGCAGATCTATGCGGAGATCGGTTATTGATTCGCTCATAGGAGGATCGGTCTGCGGTGAATGTTTATTCTTTCATTTTCTATTGCTTAACTCGGAAAAAGTTCCTCTATAGATGCTCATATTTTTCATTAAAGATTTAATCTGTTCATCCCTTTTCTGGCGCCTAATATGTAGTCTTTTATCAATCTTCCCGTTGCAATTAAGTGCATCCATCGCTTCGCGCATGCAAAGGAATGCGATAAACTTCGATTCACTTTTAATTTCAGTTTCACTTTTGCAGATCTTTGAAGTTACCATTTTTAATTTTGTATGGCTTCCCCAATGATAGGGTAAGATTATAGGCAAATTCCTCATTTCGAAGGAAAACTTTCTTAGGTAAGGCATTACTTCTTTCCGCTGAAATTTGTGGTTGAACTACTTTTATTGATTTCCGCAAGAGGAGGATAAATTCGCGGAACGTGAAAAATGTTTGAGTCAACAAATCACCAGGAACGCTGAGCTCACAAATGCTTTTTCTTCTCTCGTTTTAAGCGTTCAACAGAGTCTCCGATGGGCTTTGATGTTTCCCACTCCGTTCAGTGTTTTTTCCCCCGGCGGTTAATAGTGATGACGCATAAACTCTCAACTTTAGCGACGCACAAGAATTTCGCAAATCGTATCCGCTTTCGATATTCAGCAAGTCGGAACATTAGATACTGAATTAATATTGCAGCTCTTTTGTAAAATCAGCTGAATGTTTCTTTTTATGGTACTTACTATTTCTGCTTATCTTGATCTTTAGAGTTATCTTTAGAGTATCGCCATAGTTTATCTTTAAGAGTTATTAACCACAGACGAGGTGTCATACTTTCAAATTGTTTTTCTTCAGGAGATCTTCGAAATTTATTTGCATTAATGTCCAAATTCAATTTATTCTTAATTTTTATTGTTTTTTTATTAATTTATTAGGAGTATAAGGTGCGCAAAACCAATGAATTTTCAGGTGGTGGACTATTTCTAAGAAAAGTGATACGTTTGTAAGTGACTATTTGGCCCATATCCGAATTTCTAAAGCGTTCTCATGCAGTGGAATCTACGCTGAGATAGTGGATTTTCTTTCTATTGAGGGGAAGTTCATTGTGATCGCTCACGTCAATAATTTCGATGCAGATCGATCGATTGCAACAAAATCTATATTTCTTCATGAAATCATAGTTTAAGAGTCAGATTTTTGATTGCATTATATTTACCAAAGAAAAGAGCTCATCATTAAATTGTTTTTAGTGTGACCTTCGTGACCAACTTGAGAATCTAAGCGCATAAGGTTTACGAGAATCACAACCATGATAGGTTAAGAGAAATTGTCCAGAAAAGAGAAATCCTTGAAGCACAAGGAAATGAAATTCATATCGAATGTTTCAATTTGACAAAGTAATTAAGTTTGTCTCAATTCACTTTAAGAAAAGGAAGCCTGATATTCGGAATTTGATTGCGATTCACATTTAATGTTTAACTTTCGCAGAAAAACTTAGGCAAAATTCACGTCGTATGAAGAGTGCGACTAGCGCGGCGCACTTGATCGCAATTGTAAGCTAAACGAGAGGTGTTGCTTTTGTTTCGACGTGTTCACTCACATCAGCGCAAGTCGGCGTTTAGTTCTTCTTCTTTTTTTGCTGCCGGTAACAGTTGTGCTCATTCTTTGCACGCAAGTCGCGTTGTGCTCTCGCCATAAGAAACCTTTAAATAGTTTCGCACGTGCTTATACACCACTTTGCGAATATTCATTTAATCCATCGTAGCGGTTAATGGCGTACGGCCTGTCCAACTCCTTGGAAGCTTACTATTTTCCGATCTTCTTCTGACGGATTTTTTTGCACTCTTTTAAAGTTTATCATTTTCCGCTCTTCTATTTAGGTGTTATTAATATCGTCTCTAATGGTTTTGTTTTTTGGAAACTTACAAATTCAGTCATTTAGTTTGCTGAAATATTTGAGGTAACTGTTGAATTTTGTCGAAGAGCGCTTTCCGAGTATGATGTACGACATCTCTAAAAAGAAGTCGAGAAACTAATAGGGAAAACATTTCTCGGGGAATTTATCGAAGTAATGTCGAGTAGAAATTGAGGCGTACTTTTGGTTAGGGAATTTCACCATTAATGAGCAGCAATTCTATAACGTTTATATTTGTGATGTTCGCTATCTGTTATTTTCACCACTGATCATTTTGTGGTATTATATGAAGCAGATTAAAAATTCTGTGACTTATGCTGGCTGCTGTGGCGTGGCAACGTTCAAATTTGTTGATGTGTGGGAAGCGAATAGCATCGAAGAATTGTTTCCCATACTCCATTTAGAAACAAGCAGAAGGGTAAGCCAGAGGAGTTGTCATGATCAAACGTTTCACAAGTCACCGATGAATAATGAAATATACGAAACAGCGCGTTAATTTTTTCGACTTCACCTGCCATCCGAAGAAATCCAGAGAATTTGCTTCTAATTCCAGATATATTCTAATCCCAATCCTCGAAAAGTATTACTGCAAGGTCATATCTGTGCATATGCTTGCATGCGTTTGTCTGTTAAACTAGCAGTTTCAAATTTACGAAGAAATAAAGTGGGCATTGCGAGGTTTGGCGGGTATGACGCACACTAGTTGGTTTCATCTGCCATGTTCCACTTGGATCCGCCAACTTCATAACAAGTTGTAGGCGTTGAAAGGTGTAGAAAACTTGTGAGTATTTGAGGTTGGTCGTTTGCAGTTAAATGAGTCGTCTATGGAAGACTTGCGTTTTTATTGTTGGAGTTGTTTTAAGATGCGAAAATATTGTTGCGCTTGTCTTTTTCCTATGCAAAGTATGAAGTCCGTTGTACAGATGAGTGCAATACTTAAGTGCATACCTCCTCAGCTCCTCTATGACGCTTCCGTTGGTGCATTCCAATCGATGCATTTGCAACTATGACGACTTCAAAATGCGCGCAGATTTTTGGCACATTTTAACATTTATCATATTTCAACGAGCATAGATTCACCCTGAAAGCTGGTCTATTCATTCGCCGCTGTTATAGTTCATGACCCAAGCTTCGGTGATTCTCGATTTCAAAGAGTCCGCAACTTGTGACGATGATGCTACAATCTGCATAAACTTTGCAAAGACGGAGTAAGCGTAATATCATAATTGAGCATATATTGTCTGTGACTGTAGTCATGAAAAAACGTTTCATGTTTTGCTGCACTCGTGCTTATCCCAACCGTCTATGACATTCCATTGAGGAGATCGCTTACTTCGTCCATAGGAATACCCGACGTAGCAGTGGTGCTAAGCCACGACGCCGTTGAGTTGAACGGCGATCGAGGTTCGTTCTAAGTGAGGAACGTCTTCATGCTACAGTTGTGCGCATAGATTTATCCACTCAATAGGTTGTGTTAAGAGCCGCATGCATGAAGACTTATGATCGCTTAAAGGAGTTGTCATGTCATCGCCATAGTGCGTTTTGAGTGATTCTTTGTGATTATCAACTCATGTTTTGCGTTTCAAAATCAATGCGTTTATATAGTTTTCGAGTGATTTTTCGAATTTTTCTCCTTGAAGGTTCTTTCTCAAATCCTCGCATTATTTTTTGCCCACACAGTCGTTGTTCGAATATGTTTCTCTTTGCAGGTTGTACTTTTTCATTCGATGCATTCCGGCGATGTACTTCTCGAAAATGTAAACAGTTTCAGGTACAATGAGTGCTGAAACTATCAAGGAGCAGCTACGAACTTTCTACGATGAACTACCGCCATGGGGTAAAGCGGTCGCAGCTGGTGCACTCGCACTCACCTTATATGTCCCCTACAGATATTACACCTCATTGCCCAGGAAATCTCCGTTGAAAGAGGATTTCAAAAAAGGTTATTTTGACGAATTAATTGCCTTATTTTGCAGTAAAGTAGTAATTGAATGTATTCATAAGATTAAATAAGCGTGATTATTTTTGTTCAGTATAAGCAGTTTGGTTTCCATGGATACATTATGATATCAACTCTCGTTATGCTTTTCGGATGTTGTACGATTAAAGGTTTTTTAATATTAAGGGACCTGATTTTTTTAATTTTTAAATTTGCACAACGCTTAAAGTGATTCAACCATTCTGCATTCACTATGCGGAAGTAATGCTGCTGTAACTCAAAAGTAGAGGAGTTTCTGAGAATGCAGTACATTCAAAGGAACTTTAGAAGAGCGTTTTAGGTATGGTATACTTATATCAGTTCCCACGCGTGAGATGCATTCCTAATATGTCGCCGTTCTGTCTCAAATTAGAGACTTGGCTAAGGATGGCAGATATTCCGTACGAGGTTTGGAAGTTTATATTTTCTTTCCGTTGTTGTTTTTTTTCACGTATTTATTCTTTTTTAGTTCTCAATTCTGTGTTCTAAAGATTTTTCTGGAGCAGTAAATATATGAGCAGCCTTTTGAAGTATTGTTCTGCAGCAGTTCTTTGATTCTCGGATGCTCACTTCAAGAAGATCGACACTAATCGCCAAGATATTTCATCGAAAATGAAAGGAGAGAAAAATTAGGAATGCGTGGGATTTCGGCAATGTTATTCAATTTGATGCGAAGTTTCTCCTAAATTTAAGCGAATTAGCAAATGAGTGCACTCTGCGATTCACTTAATCGTAAGAATTTAATGGCCGTTCACTTGATCGTAGGAATTTAATGGTTCAGTGATGCACAATGAATAGTTTAAAAATCCTAACAATGCATGAACGATTGTTCATCGGGACGAGGGTAAGCGTTACTGAGATCGCAGTGACCTCAGCGATAACATTCTTCCTTCAGCGCATGCGTTCTCATATCGTCACCGACTCTGGAAATTTCTTCCAATTTACTGTTCATGGCAATCCATAAATAGTCTCTTGATTGTTATACGATATTGAAAACGTTGCGCTTTCATGTTAATTCCTTCAACATAAACGAGCAGCCCTTCGAAACAAGCGATGTACCTCATTTTTATCATTTACACGTTAGTCGTCTCAGCGACAGCTCATTCGTCTGTGTGTGTTTTTTAGCTCATAAAATTTTTACGAACTCATATTTTGGCTCGTTTGGCCGTATGCAGGTAGGTGATTGTGATGAAATAAGGATGGTTGTCTGAGACTCCATTAAAGGAGTAATATTGCAGAACGCACCTTGTGGATGGAATGTGCGTTCATGTGAAGGCACTCTTCCATTTGTGGAGCTCGATGGCGTTGAGCATCCGGATTCAGCACTCGCTATAAGGTGTGGCTGGTAACTCGTTCGGTCTTAGTACTGATTATTGCAAGGAATAATTTGACATGAATTTCGTCATTGTGAGGTTGATTTTGTGATTATATTGTGAACTCAGATGTGTCATGTCTCTTCACTATCTCGTTACAGCCACTAACATTAGAAAAATGCACCTTTTTTGTTTAGCGGTTTTGTTTGTGGGATATCAAAGTCTTATCCAGTAATCAAAAGCTTTGTTTTAAACGAGGCAAATTTTTTAATTACGTCCAGGCTGCCCTTTTGCAACCATGCAATTTGAAGTGGGTCATTCTCCACTGCTATAGGAACTGAGATTGTTCTCAACATTTTTCAGTAACATATATAACCTCCACCATATTCGTTTTAAAGAATTTATCTATTTTTTATCTTAGTAACTATTTCACAGTGCAATACTCTTTTCGTAATTGAAGTATTATCATCGTCGTCTTGGGTGTTTTGAACTGTGCAGCAAGGACAGGAATTGTATACAATTGCATTAGCAGCTTATAGTTGCGCCATTTTTCTTACTGAATTTGCAAGTAAATGACTTACAGTCTAAAAACTATAATATTGCGTATTAACCTTTTCATTTCGCTATCGTATACGTGCGTTTGCTTTCTATATTAAAGTATACGACAGCATAGAGATACGATTAAGACCAGGAAAACCGTCAGTACTCATGAGCGATAATGGTAGTGTTTCTCTTGTCTGCAATCAGCTTGCCTAGATCAAAAGCCTATGTGATCTTGTTTGTGATTCGTTACTATGTAATAGGGATCTGACAGAGGCGTTTTCGAAAGAAACCATGGAAAGCCATCTAAACGAAGAAACGCGTGCAGTATCAAGAGCTTTCGAAGTTTTGGTCGAATCATCATTGATGATGTCTGTTGTCCGCATCAGATATATTGAGCACACGGAGGAAGTTTTTAAGCAGCTTCCCGGAGATGCCTTTGGATTTTTTTCGCCCATCTTCTTCTGGTTTGCGAAGCGATCACTCCCTTCAAAGGTTGGTACGATCGTTCCACGTACACCAATGTTAACGCCGAATAAGCCGGCATGTAATGCGTATATTTCGCACAAAGGAGTCGAACAGACTGAATGATTAAGTTGTTTTATCGCTATCGTTCGCTTAGTAAGTCAGATTTGTGTCTTAAATATATTGAGGTCGGTTGTTGATACGTCGATTTTGACAGTCGTTTTATTACGTGGTATAGTAGTACCTGAGTGACATAACGCGCGAAAAACCGAGTCATTAAATTCAGCTGGTTGGTTGCTTAAAACAACCTACTTTCCTTTCTTGGGCCCTGTTTATCCAAGAGCTGAACTGGGAAAGCACGTATCTTTCCAGAAAAAGCAAATGGGAAGGCTGTGTGACGCCTTGATATGCTGTATTACGGCTCCGCATGCATTTTTCGCATTACTTCAGTTACAAGTAATTTAATTGTTTGCATCGCTTATCAGCCACTTTCATTGATTGTAAAAAAAAGAAACAGTGCGTATGCGAAATAAGGCGTCTTGTTTTAAATAGCGCACCATGTTTCGCAAATCTATTTCAAGAGATGCGTTTGTTTTCTCCCTCTTTTCAAACAGATCGATACTAAAATTGCATATTTCACACCCTTAAAATGTGTGGGAATTCTCTTCAAGATTGGTAGATCGGCGTGAAATGTAGTATAGGATGTCGTCTTGTCTTCTCCATTATATTGACTTGGTAGTGTTAGTTACGCTGGTTGACGGGTTGGAGCTACCGGCAGTCAGCAGACAGGTGCACACGAACACTTGCGTACGCGCAGACTCGAAATCACCGTGATATGCCTTTGCAAAACGAATTATTAAGATATACTGCATATAAGAGATCCGTTCAGTAATAAAGATTTCGAAACAAGTTGTCTTTCAAAAAGGGATATGGTGAAGCAAGTTGGAAAGTGCCAGCAAGCTTTAAAGGTGTATATGAGATGGAGAGGACCTCCTGACGGATTCTGAAATGTCGATCCGCCCTAATTCCAGCGGTAACCGAATAGGTTAACGGAGTTAGCGCGTTATCTCGTCGTGGATTTTGCATGGCAGTTGCTCCGAGTAGATTTTGCAGGTGTAAGACGAATGCGTTAAAACTCCCGGAAAATGGCGCATTGCACAGATATGTTCATTTGAAGTGACCTGAGCTGTTTCCCATGTCTAAGAAGACGATGTGTGCTTCATTCTACTGGCCATCTGTAACACCTTTAATTTATTCAGTTGACCTTATTTCTCCCATAATTCACCAGTTTTCAGTACTCACGGATGAAAAGCTTTTGTTTAGAAGACTCTCCTAGAAGGATGCTATTGTGCAAGTCTAAGTGCACTGTTGGGTGTAACATAACTCCAAAATTGAGTGTTTGAAGCTTAAATGTGAGAAGTTGTGACCGGCTAATTCTTTAAAGGTGATGGCGATACTGAAGGCAGTCGGCATTGGTAAACACAGTCGAGATGAAATCATTTATATCGGTAACGAAGACCTCAGAGCAATTTCACATTACCTTGGTAGCAAGCACTACTTCACTGGTTTCAAACCGACACGGGTGAGTGAATCGTCAGCGACTCATTTGTTTAGCAGGTCTTCGTTAATGGCAGGAAGCGGCCAGGACGCTAACTACTATGCGTCGAAGGTGCTCCTCACACACAGGTCACGTAGTAGAGAGAAAAAGCGTGATGATTGATTTTATCACCCGTGGTGCAGCCGTATGCTTATTTGTGGTGGATTTCGTTCAGGGTTGCTTTAGCTGCGTGGAATGGTTTTTCCATCTACTTATAAGATGTTTGGCAGTTTTCTGTTATACTATGCTAGAACAACCGGGCGACTCTCTGGGGTATGAGTTGAGGATATTTATCGTGCGGTGAAGAAAGAACATGAATTAAGTTCACTATCTACGGAGATGTAAGGTGGGCTATTCGCCCTTCAGTCCTGCAGGTCTGTTCGGAGTAATTTGAGAGGGCTCATCTATATCTTGCTGCTCTCATTAACATACTTTGGTTTTATTCTTCGTGGATGTCGATCAAACGTTGACTGTATAATTTTCAGGTGGACGCTACTCTTTTCGGTGTGCTCGCTCAAATCGTGTATGCTCCGTATGATTTGCCGCAAAAGAAAATAATAATGGATGAGTTGACCAATCTGAAAGAATACTGCGATCGCATTCGAGGTGTGTCTTTCTCTTTTTTTTTCATCCATCTTTGGCTGTGGTTTTTATTTTGTTGACAAGTTGTTCGTTCACATTGCATTGCGCTCACTGAATGTTTCAATGAGATGCAGCGAATCAGACGCCGGATCGGAGTGTGCCGATTCGACGGGGAAGATAGGCTGTCACATCAAGATTGCTATGATTCCAGCTTCAGTGTAACATTGTGAGGGCAGTTTCTATTGAAAGCTAGCGGACGACTGTACCATCATTGTGGACTAAATAGTTGCACATTGCAGGACGATATTGGCCAGACTGGGACGAATGCACAACGAAACTTACGATGAGTTCTGACTGGAAGAAGAAGGTGTAAACTTCTCTGTTGTCGACCTGTTATAGGCGAGCGTAACAGTAGCTCAATGGTTAATATGATCTGTGCAGGTGTTCTTTTTCAATGAAACCTTCTATGCCTTCATCCTTTCCTTTAAAATTTGCAGTGAATTATTTTCCTAGTCTATTTCCGCTTCTACTCGAAGTTTTGCCATTTTTTCTGATGTCTTGCTGTCATTGTTTAAGCTGTTTGTGGAATGACCCGCCACATCGTAAGATGATGCTCCTCTTTGTCGTGAATATTTATGCACGTCAACAATGATAACCTCTAAAGGGGAAGAGACTATTGGAAGCCTACTGTTGGTTGCAACATTATGACATTCTTGTTTTATCGTATGACATTTGTTCGGTCGTTCTCAGCAGCGGTTTGTGAAAGAGAAACATCGCATTTATTTATGGCGACAATTTGTGGTAGGCAATTATAGGTCCTTTTGAGTGCCTCTTTGTCACATATTACAATGCTAGAAGTATGTACCCACTTTGTTTTTGTTTTGTACTAATAAAAATTACTTGAGAATTGGCCAGTGCAAAAAGGTTCTCGTACTAACCACAGTTTTCAAGAATACGATGATGATGATGGTTACCGCAAAAAACGCTACGGCAACACTACAACACTGTACTACTCATTTGTTAATGCAGTTATGTAACTGTCCATGTCAGAGAATATTGGTTCGCCTTATGCCTTTACGTATATTTGTATCTGTGTGTCTGTTTGACGTTCCCAACTTGGCGGCCACTAATGACAGAATTGCGGACTTTACTGAGGATAATTACCACAGTGAGAAACTCCTATACGATTTCCCAACCTCGTACATGAAATTTGAAAGAGGAAGTCAACGAAGAATTGCCTTACCTTGTTGCCTGCGTTAATTTTTCAGTTACATCGATGAAGTCGCAACGAAAACCTCGTTTATGCGAGCCTATTGCCAGTGTCCAAGTATTTCATCGTACTGTTGCATTACTCCACACGTTTATGTTAGTTGCTTTCGATGGATGTGGGTGGTCAGGTGAGCAAAATGCAAAAGCGCACAAAGCGCAGACTACTCCGCCACATTTGTCCCGTCTTGTTCTTTGGTTGTTTAATGGAGGGGTTGTGGGAGTGGGGTTGTACAATTTTGCTCTTTAAACATTATGTGTTCGCAATTCGAATGTTGCTGCCTCAATATGAAAGGCGTTGAGGGCGTTTCAAGGTTTGTTCGATAGGGTGGTTCCTCCCAGGATCCACAAGACAAATCTCACTTCCTAATTAAGTACATCTGAGTGCTTTCCATCATGTGAACGAGGCAAACCGAGTACAAGTCTATTCAACCTCCAAGCGGAATTAGTTTGAGCTTGCTAAGGTACTAGAATCGCAAACTGTGGACTGGATATAACAAGGTAGATTTCAATGACTTGGGATTGCTGCGCAATGCTATTAAGTAGATCGTGGTTGTTTGCGCATTACTGTTATTAATGAGATTAGCCTCCAGCCTGATGTGCAGTTTACTTTTGACGACAATTAACCGGCAAATACCCAACCATCGCACTATTTCTATCAGTCGAGGTGCTAAGGGACCATTCAGCTTGCCACGTGAAGAATTGCGTCGCTACATGCAAGTGAAGCTGCAACGCGACACGCGTGGCACGTTGACAGACCATCCCGGCTGTGTGCTTTTAGTGCAGCAAGCGAAGAGAAGGGCATCGACTGCAAAGCATTTGAGGGCGAGGCAGATGCGCGTTGAAATGCGTATTGGGGGGATGCGGCTCTCAGATCACTGGCAAGTTAGTGCACTCCTCTCCTTCCAGACTGCCCATTCTTTGGCTGATGATGTGACTGGTTGTTGATTTAAGTGGCCGAGGGTCTCGATTTGTGCCAAGCCTCAAACATCATCGTCCATTGGTTTTAGCGTCTCTTATATCAATCGAGACGATTCTATCACATTAGTTACAGACGATTCTGTCGTCCATTATATCACTCACTACCTCATATCCGTTACTGCCTATTCTGTATTTTGAACAGCACCATTTTCTGTTCATTTCGTCACTTTTTTTCCACTGTTCGCTTTTCTGGAAGTGGGGAGTGATTTGCCTTTTCGAACATGAATATGTAGGATATGAGAATATCGATTGTAAGACTTCAATGCTCATATTTGAATTTTTTCCCCTCTTCGAATGCCTTAATAATCGTCACTTTTCATTTGCGCTATAAGCATCATTCATTTGCGAAGTCTGTATTTTCCAATTTTCCAATTTCGAACCTCCTTCCTATAAAAACGATGCTCGAAGAGACACTAGAAGGAAAAGAAATCAACAAACTTAAAAGTAATAGCCAACTCACTGAGCGGGATCATTGCTTATAGTGAAGTTTTTCAAAGATTTCGGCAAATTGTTGAATCGTGGCCTCATATCTATAATATGGGGAGTAAGTGTAGTGAAAGCCAGCCAAATTTGAATTAATGGGTGGAAAGTTGCACGAAAGCGACCCATTGTTGACATATTCGATGTGTTTATCGATACTCTAATCTTATCACGAAATAGATTACTCCAAAGTCATCATTTGGTTGAGTGACGCACTACTTTTACGACTTTCGTTAGGGGTTTCTTTTCAGATAAACGATATATGTCAAGAGTCGATTGGAAGAAGATAAAAAAAAGCATAATTCGAGTCTCAAAGCACTGAGATGTTGCCAATATAAAAGCGTTGCTAGACTGGTCGATTCTGGAATTAAACATTTCACTAGCTCGCAAAATTCCATTCATTTCATAGCGGTACATTTCGTATGAATGAAATTATTCTCATAAGATCAATTAGACACTAAAAAAGTATATTGCGGTGCTATTTTTTGCAATTGTTCCCCATATATAAATCGTTTTGATTGAAGCGTCATGTGAAGCGTTCGTTGTCGATGAATGATCGATTTAACGTAGCACAACAGTGCTGAGCCATTGGAAATTATTCCGTAACTAAACGCAATAACGTTGTCTTTTTCATTCATTGTCGTCCTATTTGTGTACTAGTAAGTATGTATCTGTTCATAGTTGCATACAACATATTCACTCATTCGATGATAATCTACAAGCAATGTTTCAACTTGTTGAAGTGAGTTGTTTTCGTGATCGTCTATATCTTGTGAACTTTAGAAATCGAACTTTCATATTACTTCATTATGATGTAAAAAGTAATTCTATAAGTTATGAGAATATATTAAGTTTACCTTCGTGACTTTAGTTTAGTTCATTTTCCGCAGTTTCTGAATCTGATAAAACTTACCAAAAGCTATCGGGCACATGCGATATACAGCAAAAGCGCTAAAAACATTTCACCAACGTATCAGCAGTGAGAAGAAGTTGAATTAAATCCTATCTAACATAGGAAATGACAACGTTGATTCACCGACAGTAGTATAACTTATTTGCAGACCAGTTCCCAGACGTCTTTCTGGAGAGCAATCGTATCTTCTGGTAAGCTGCTAAAAGCTGTAGGCTTTTTCGCAAGCGCTAGCTCAGTTCTCAGAGCTACTGGTAAAGCCGTCAACGGAATTTCAACTAGATTAGACAGCATCCGATCTGTGCTTCTCAAATGCATCGCAAAAGCAGTTTCATGGTGATCAAGCATAATTTTTCTACAATGCGTTCTTTACTGATCTCTACCTGTGTTCTGCAAATATGCGTTCGGTCCACTTTACTGGGAAACCCACCTTCCACTTTAGTAAAAGCTCACATCTGTTTAATTCAGCTTCATTTCAGTGTAAAGTTTTCGCAACGACTGTCAGAAATCCGATGATGGGTTAATTGATACCAGGCGGTCTAAAGTTCAGGCTGTCGTAAACGGTTTCCCATTTAGGCAAGCGGTTGTCTGGATAGAATATAAAAGCTCAAACCTGAATTGTATAATTTGATTAAGTATAGATGGTCATAATGTGCTAATACAAATGAAAAATCATCCATTACTGTAGACCACACTCTCCTCGTTTTCCACTATGGACATACTGAAAGTTCTTGAGAGGATTCATTACATACTTCCACGCAATTTTAGAATGCTGCATCCCTATGAGGTATCGTTGTTCATTTTTTGATATTACATTGTCAAAGAATGTCTAAAAATAATGCCTTATCATTGCTTTTCGCAAAAGTTGCTTTGTTCCATATCGAGTAGATGGACGTTACGAGGTTTAGAACCTCAAGCCTCTTGGAAATCTTTAAACCTCAGACTAGCAAAATGTCGCTAGCTGAAATTCAATCTAATTTTTTAACGATAAATTATGCCACGTTTCGCAGAAATTCCTCAGTTTCTCCGTCGCCCTCCTCTCCCATAGCTGACATGAGCGTCAATTTCAGTTAGCCAGAATATGCTACAGCATAAACAATGTTTGCACACTTTCTAGTTCCCTGCTGAACGATTTCCTAATCTGCTCAATGAAAACATCGCCAATGCTTCTATCCTCTCAGCTTTCAAATGCAATAAAATCATCCCGATTTTCACACCGTTGTGGCTCTTAGGTGTCAAATATTCATTTGCGTGAATTACTAACTAACGAACGTTTTGCTTATTCGTGATTCGTGCGGACATTACTTCCTATATATTTTCTCATTTTGAGAAATTGAAATAAAGCCGAAAACAAAGGCGATAACAAATTATTTCTTGGCAGCTAAATGACTTGGTCAACTTTGTAAACTTACATTCGCAGGCGTTCTCCGAAATAGTTTACGTTTACAATCTTGCACTGTTTACTTTTCTGAGACAGTTTTCCGCATGTATAAAGTTCGAATCGAACGTCAGTGGGATCAGTCATCTCGCCGGCAACTCGATGAAGCAACTCTATTGTTTCTCTTGGCATGGCACATCCGTGGATACCTCTGCTCTCTTTTATTTCTTGTTTTTACCATGTTTTACCTCGCATGAAAGCCTTCTCTATATTTTAATGCGAACATTTTCGTGTCTAAGTTATACATATAACCTACTCAAACACTGAAATGCTGCTTAACAACAGCGTTTGTAGCTTCAATAATATCGAACCGTTTTTCTTCGATTTAGTATAATCAGCATAGTTTAGTATAATCAGCATAGTTTAACGCACCTCGCACCGATACCAGCCTCATGAAGTGTTCGCACTACCTCAAAATATAGCATTACTCGTGAAGGATGCCTCTCAAGAACAAGCATGTTCTTGACGTGGAACATTCGTTTTTCCTCACCCGACGATCCGAAACGTCCGCTCTGAATTCTTATGGTCCATCAAATTTAGCATCGAAAGGTCGCAACTTCCCATCATCTCATCATTCCGCATGCTCGAAATCATTGAGTGGTGCATCCGATTCCAGTAACATTCATTCATTGGCGTTATCGGAAGGCATTAAATTTGTGCATTCAGCGCTGGAAATCATGAGAGCGCTGTTGCGAAGTGTGAGGATAGACACAGGGGCACAATCTCCCTCATTAGTATTCTCATCTTGAGACCGATAAGTTCACATTCCCCACTTCTTTCCTCTACTCTTTAGCCGTTCGATGATGAGGCGCACCAAATTACGTCCACAAAGAAATGACGACATGAAGATTTGGTGATAAATATGATTGTGAGCGAGTGTAGGAAATGCAGTGGCATGCATATAAAGAGAGCCTAACGTATTGATCTGATGTGGTGAGGACTCAGTTAGCAGAGCACAACCGCTCAGCCAGCTCAGCCTTTGGCCACCTCGTAGAATGCTGAAAAGCTTTGAGGAAGAACCACTGCCGCGCCTACTGCCGCTTCCACCCAGCTTTCACAACACCATTAGTCTTAGCAGACTGCCACCCAAGTCACTTCAATGGCTGACTTTATCAGCCTTAGTGATCAGCTTCTTTTCACTCGTTGTTCAGTTCATTATTTTATGACTGTGGCGACTGACGTTCTACAGCGGGGCTATCTACGAAATGCCAAGTTTGGTAACCACAAGTGCCAGAAAGCTTGTTTAATACTTGAGATGGAGAACAAGAGACGTTTAAGTGCGAATTTCTTTCACGAATTCCAAATCTCCACCACGAAGAGAAATTAAAGCGGAGAACGCACAAACAGAAGTCATGCATAATGCATTCAGCGCAAAACAAGAGCGTTGAAAAACTTTCAAAGTTTCTTACAGCCGAATATTTTAAAGTAATTCAGTAGTTATTAGCCCACCGCAGTCGTTCTTAGGTAATTGTTAACGTTATCTCAGGTCATTCTCATTTTTGGATATCACTTTAATTATAGTACTTTATTTATAGCATTATAGCACTATTTTCTTTTTCTCTCGGACGATGATTAGTGATTGACGTGTTCAAAGGCGTCATGAGGATATAGCCATAGTGAACAGCTATTTAGGCGATCGTCTTAAACGTTTCGTGTAACTAAGCGAGATTAGATGGTTCTTCGAATGCGTTAGCAAAAGAATGAGCCGTCGCTTTGAAGTTTCAGAAAAAAGTAAGCTGAACACAGCAAGAGGAGAATTCAGCTAAAAAGCGTTTCTTCATTTTTCTTCATCGACAAGAGTGACTGATTGATGCTCGCCTAATGTTTATTTCCCATTCTTTACGCTTATGATCATGAGGGATGTTCTAATTACTTTGAAATTTACATCGATAAAACGATTGAAATGTTCAATTTACGACGATTTCTATGAGATCTTTTCAATAATAATATTAAAGGACGTAAAATCAGGTAGTTGCATTGCTTCATCGTATGCAAACGAACTCCATAGAATTGTGAGAGGTCGATGCTTCCATGTGAGGAAGTAGGTTAAGATAGGCGACAATGATGGCATGTGTAAGGTTTAACATAAATATATATGTTTGCTCACTAATTTTTAGTGATCATTTGTTCGTTTTGAGTTGCGCTTATTCATGGCGAACCGCTGAAGTGCCGTCAACTGATTACTCTCCTTGACTTCTCGCTTTCATAGCATCAAATGAGGCAATATGAGGCAACCCTTTGTGTCATTGTTGTTGCATTTTAGTGCTCTGAAGTTTCGAGTACTCATGTCATCAAAATTTCCGTCTAATGCAATTATACTCCGCAGCGATATATGTGCTCATCATTGCAACTCGCTTCTTCCACAGATATTTTTTTGCAAAACATTATAGGAAAATATTTTTAGTACTTGGCACATATGAACGTCAACAATTTCTTCTGCTTAGTCGCATCATTAGTCTGATGGTCTAATGAATGGGCACATAAAAACAAGCGCAAAAATAGCTCAACAGCATCGTATAAGCTTTTAGAGGCTTACAGCGATGAAAGCTTCCCTCTTTTTCGATCACTGATCGCCAATTGCTAAGGTTATCCCCTCAGAGAGAACTCAGCAATGTTTCTCTTTTTTTTCTCAAATTATCACACTATTAACAGCGTTTCAGCGTTCTTCAAAGAAAGTCCGCCATGCAAACGAAGCAATTTTGTCGAATTTTAGAGCTTCTAAAAGCAACAGTAATTTAGCTTTGCATGAACTCAATTCGTTTTTCTTTGCACTTGCACTAATTGCTTATACTTAATTCTGATGCTGTATGAGGTAGGCTGTCATTGCCACAAGTGTGCTGCTCATTCAAACACATGAGATAATTTGTCTGGCAGACAGTCTGATATTTAACGAATAGGATAATGATGTTCGATCGTTTTTTTCTTTTCTCGATCAGCTTTTATCATAGCAGTCGTTGAGCATGAACATTTTGCGAATAGACAGGTGCGTATTTACTCCTCATTGTTTTGTGGTCTACGGCTTGCACTTCGTGAAATATTTACACAACTCAACGAGGTTGTTTGCTCCTTCTTGAAAACTCCCTTCGAATGCGGCGCTGACGTTACGAAGAGATCGAAGGCTTCAGTTAAAGCTTTCCGACGTGATTAGAGCGAAGTACATTTTGATTTTTAAGAGGGGATTGGATCCGCGTTTCATCGCTTCTCTCATTTCATCTTCTCCTATCTGCGAGCTAACGCGCCTCTAATAATAGATAGTTCTCGTATGCGTAATATATAAAATTTCCACATTTCAATGCACAAATTTGGCATTTGACGGTGTGCTTTCACATTAAAATCATTAGTTATCATTTCATTCAATTCATTTCTTCCAATTTTTACATCTCGAACATATATATTTCATTGTCCCTTTATAGTTCTATTGCAGCGAGAAAAATGTGATCGATTTAAGCAGTCAAACATATTATCTCAACATCGCTGTTTACTCCTTGGCAGTGGGCAAAGCATTAAGCACTTGCCTATTTAATTCAAACATCATTCGTATTTTAACGCTGGATAAGCGGATAATATAAGTAGCGATCGAAGACGATGAGAGCATAAAATGCAACTAGAGTTTTTATATGCTGCACTGAATTCGTGCAACCGTGCCTAGAAGTGCCTCACCTTCCTCCTATCCACCCCACCTTCTTTTCCCCGACTGCTCTCGGCTGTCCTTGAAAATGAATTTTTTTGGGAGACTAATGCTTGTGGCAAATCAATTTTGACTTTGCTCCTTAAGTAACATCTTTTTTTCAATTTATCGGGTTGTTTTTGCAATGCTGTAAACGACGCAGCACGTTTCCCCGTTATTAATGCTCAGCAGGTTTGAAAAATCACCCACATCAAAACCATTCAGTCGACGAAGCAATCAGTCACTCATACATTTTGCCTCCTCTGCGCAAGCATGTTTTGCGAATAACTTCATTTATTTTCTTCTCTTCTTTTTCATCTTCATGAGAAAATAAATGCGTAAATTTGAGTGCTATATCTCAGTTCAAATGCATCTAGCAGCCTGCTCTAGCAGGCCGCTGTAATCGGATTCGTCGCTGTTTTCTGCTGTTTAAAATGCTATTCGCACGCTGAGCTGAAAATTTGATTGTTTTCTCACGCATTCGATCGTATAGTTTCAATATGTGACCCGATTTGCGATGTGTTTGCAGTCGGCATAAAATTATCATCCATCGATTGTGTTCAGTCTAGGAATATTCGCTGTTTTCAGAGCAGCATGGGCAGCGCAGTTTGTCCGCAAATGTTCGCATGGGAATGCGACGAAGTGAGCTGCTGTGAAAGTTACCACTTTCGGGTGATTATCCTGTTCACCTCAATCGGCCTTCTCCTAGCTGCTCTTCTCGTCGCTGCAGTTTGGTTATCGTTCGAGTTCAGGCCATCGTACAGGTGAATTCATTGCAAGCATAATTAAAGAATTCTTTACGTTTAAAAATCGCTCATTATTACGAATCTATAAATGCAGTTCCACACCAGCGCTGTCATATGGCATTATTACAGTCTTGCACCTGTTAGCTCATGCAATCAACAAGCGAACCATGCTCTCCAAGTCCTAGAATGGAGAATTTTTACGCGGTTACGTTCTTTTCGGCAGTATCTATAGAAGCTTCTTCCATTTGGTTCTTGATGAGGTTGTATGAAGATTGCTTCCGTCGTAAAGTATTCCACCATATCGATGATAAATTAATGCAAATGATTTTATCAAGGTGCTGTGCGTGATGGCTGCACATATACTCTTGCTCTGTTACAGTTTTTGTACTGTTTTGTTACCGTGAAGGAGGCAATTATGTCAAAAATTCTCAGATAGGATATGCTAATGAATACAGAAAATCAAAAGGAAAGTGGTTTATACGTCCCAGAAAATCGTACAACGATGCAAAAAAGGAATATACAACGATCTGACGTTACTTGCACATATTTTTAAATAGAAGGGCATCGGAGAAGAAGGAAAAGAATGAAAAGAAAAATACTCATCAACAACAAAAGAAAGGAAAAACGGCCACTACATTATTTTTAGGTCCGTCAACTAACGGTAATCATAGATAAGCTTACAGAAAACGCTTACGCCGAGGAGATGAGGAGCCGCGATCGGATCTGGAAATGCGCAGTTTCGAAGAAGCCAAATATTTGCGTAGAATGTCCGAAAACAAGTAAAACCTCTTCTTATTTCATAGAGTTTGTTAAGAACCAAATTATTAGCTGTGGTTCTGACAGCTATAAGCATCGGAGATGTACACAATCCGTATACGTCATTTCTAGAGGTCAGATGCATTTGTATCCGACCTGTAACACTATTACCATGCGAAATCAGAGAACAACAGTAGTGTATGTATATGTTGTTTCCGAAGCACCATTTTCGGAAAGGTATTCAGATAAAAGAGAATCGAGTTCTATGTTTTTTTTAAAGATTTTTGCACCGACGACAATGGTGAGATTTATTTGATATGCTCGAAAAATATGAAATTCAGAACTGCTCCCAACAAACAGCCATTACGAGGAGTTGATGACTTGGCTGTTTAAACGAGGCTAGCTAGTAAAAATGTTGTGAGCATATTTTTGATGAAACGGTACTCTTTTTTATAGAAGAGACACGAAAGAGTAAAGGTATGCATTGCTTGCCTGAATGTTCACCTGAAAGTTGTGTGAGAAGCTAAGAAGTGGATCAAGATGCTTTCTCAAATATACGCATTACATCTGACAGTAGAAATTATGATACCGGAAGTAGAAAAATTCGGGTGGAACGCTGTATCGCAAGTGAGAAAAATTGCCTGACAGTTTCCGAAGTGTAGAATGCATGAAAAATAAACGATTGATTCGTTGGCTGAAAAAGCATGGCTTACGTAGTTTATTTTTGTTTTCACGCTTGTACATTTGATAGGCTTCGTTTTATATTTTTCAGTTTTCTTTTCTCTTCGCTGTTGAAGTGAAATGAATTTTGTACCGCATTCATAGAAAGCTGTCTCTATCGTGGTATTTGTTGACATACTTTAGAGAGCCATCAAACTGCTTACGTTCACAGGATTGTTTGTGAAGAAGCTTCAAAAGCCTTTGAGAAACACTTTTGAAGGAATGAAGCGCTTAATGAAGTCATCGAAAGGACTCACGTTAAAAGAAAGGAAAAGATCTCCGGAACAGCTGAAAGGATTAGAATGTTCAGGCGTAAACTATAGATATTTCTGAGTATTGATCTATTGCGTCATTATCGTTGGAAGAAATCTGAATGCATTAAACGCTATTGCGAATCGAATAAAATGATCGGTCGATTACTTTCTGCTTTATTCGACAGATGCGTAATTCAGCTAAAATATAAGGAGATGCTTCAAGAGAAGCTTGACCGAGCTGGAAAACATGCAACCATTTGGAAACAAAGAAGCGATGTAAATACAAACGCCGAATTGTTATTTGTCAGGCCTACCTTCGTCTATTGCATCTTTCTGCAGCACTATTGCATCTGCAGCGTCTATTGCGTCTATTGCATCTGCAGATATTGAGCGTAATTTCATTTGTTTTTCAGAACAATTATTATCTCATTTCATTTGTCTCTTGCCTGTTTCTTTTCTCTTCATCTTCTGAATCAGTGAAAATTTTAGAAGTGATTTTCAGCGGATTTCCTCTCAATTCGTTGCAGCCGCTAATGCATAAAATAGTGCTCGACAGATGCACAGTAGATTATGTCTGGAGTATTTTTTGTGACACCGCCTATTTTAAAGCTGAGTGTGTTGAGAGGCTTATATTCTATGGAACTATTAATTTAACACATTCTCGGAGCATATTCCTGCAAATCTACTTTATTGAGGTCGTTCATATTAACTCTGCATTGCTTCTGGGTACTCGCTGCACGTTTCCCATCCGTGCATGTATTCCGAATGACACTTCCACTACATTTTTTTCACGTGTCACTGCGAGTGGCCGATTGAGCACTTACGATTGCGCAGATCGCTTCATCTGCGTTGTTCTATTAAATGCAGACTTCACCTACCCTTATGCACATCGCCACTCTACGCCGTGGCACAAGAGTTGAGCTGTGGCACGTATTTGAGCAGCATACCTTTCGACCACAGCTTGCTCAGATGCGTACGTCACTTATTAAAAGATCATGAATTTATGGGCAGGTTGTTAACGCCTCGAGTCAAGAAATTACGGTGTGGGCAGGTGCGCTGGTGAGGTGTAGGCAGGGTTTATGAGTCAATGCTTCTCAGGATCACAGTTTTTTACTTCTGCATACCAACTTCTCGAAATGAACAACCCAGCATTGAGACCAGGAAAATTTGAAGCGCAAGGGATCGCACATTTACGCGACTAGTTTTCTTGATATGTTCGATGCCAGAGACATTCGCACCATAATTGGGTGATCCTATACTAAATACCTCGCGGCGCAAGTGTCCAGCCGGAAAAAAATTCAAGTGCTCATATCGTGGTTGCTGTAGCTGGTTCCTCAGCTTCTCACTAATTTATGGCTCCAAACAATAGGAGTAATCCTATGCACGCTCAAAGAACACTTTTTCTTCCATCGCGCAACATCTTTGCTGCAAATGTAGCGCTAATCGCTGTTTATGAATGCGGCATTGAAACATTCGCAATACAATCGCCACGGCTTAGACATATCATATTACTGCTGCTCGGTGCTTATTCGGTACAAGGCTACTCGAAGCAGGATTGTGCATCCTCATGAAATTGTAACATCACGCCGGCGCGATACCAAATGCTTGTGGTACAGCCATCTGGATATGAATTATAACATTTCGGCTTATTTGGCACTAAGCTATCTTAACGGAACTTTCTAGCTGTAAATGTAACTATATTCGTAGCGCAGCATGAAAATATCCAGAGCGCAACTATCCACCCCCAGAGATGGCCGTATCAATGATTCCATACACATATAGGTAACCAGTAGCACAAGTGGCCTATGTTTTTGATGCGTCATGCATGCCGCTAAGTTATACATGGTCCAAATATCTGTAGTTCAGGTGTATGCGGACTAGTTTGTGCACGATTCAGCCCTGGCAATTCGTATCGATTAGCAGAACAGTAATTTCACGCACGGTCTTCCCTTTATGCACAGTGTTACCGGTGCTAATGCGTTTGCACGCACACAGTAGAATTTGGCCGATCGAACCGCTTTAAAATTCATTCTTTGTTGCGGTGATTTGGTAAAGGGTGGACAACATTTAAACTGCATACAGTCTGATAACTGACCAAACTAGGTGTTTAAAAAGTAAACTGGTAGAACCGGCTTGACCGATCGAATTAAATAAATTGTCAATATTAACTCTATTGGCCAAACATATCTACTGTTCGTTCACCGTTCTTGTTAAGCTTGTGCCTTCAAAAATTTCCAAATTTAGTCGAGCTATCTAACGATGAAGCGTTTGCGACTGCAAGGTGAAAATCAAATGAGAGAACGTTGGTACTAAGTCCTTCTAATATTAGAAACTCACTGATGAGTTGATTTTGTGCGAAGTTTTAGTAAGTGCTGAAGAAAAAATTGAATTATTGCTAAAATTTCGCATTCGATCAGCTGTACAATAAATGTGCTATCAAAACTAAGCCATGCTCAATATTTCATAAGTAATTTTTCACACTTCTTACAAATAAATGAATATTAAAAGTTTACTTCTGCAAATTTAGCATCGAATTCACGCGTTGTATTGTGTTTGCACAATACAACATAAGAGAATATATAATCGAAAATACTTTAAAAATATGGGACTCAAGAAATTCTACGATAGAAAGTACTAATGTGCACAATGCGTTATAATAAAAAGAACGAAAATGGCTCTCAGTTTCTGTGAAATTACGGCAAAATTTATCCCTACGATGGTAAAAGGAACGCTTCACAGATGATGCATCCGTTCTATCCCCTTAGGATATATGGTGTTGAAGGTTAACATGGTTGGTGACATGTTTTTCCATTAAATTGAATCAGCAAATTACAATTGAGTTATTACTGCATAAAAAGTACCGATATTCAGTGAGCTCCTTTCAGATTTTGAAATCGATTCCACTCAGTCACTTGACCAAGTGAGCCACGCTCAACACTAGGAACTTACTGCGAGCAACGTTGGAAATGAACTCATCTATTGTCGTCACCTATGTACACTATTGTCAGTTGCTCACTAGCCCTCTAATGTTTCTACACTGCTTCAAAGCGAGAGAGTGATCCCAGCTCATAGCAAATGTTAACTGATGCATAGAAATTTTTAATTGTGATATATTGCTTCCGCAAGATTAACCTTGTTGTTAGTGTAACGAATTCACCAACTGCGAATGTGAACTTCAGGAAGAAATCAATTGATTTGCTAACTTCTTTAAGCCGCTACTGCATTAAAAACTGATGACTGCTGTTTCGTAAAATGTGTGACCATTAATTTCCATTGCTTCTAAACACCAGCAAATAATCTTTCTTAGCGGCATTTTAATATTACAGCATTTGGGCATCGCAGTGTGATGTAACATCCTCGGTTTATCTAAATTAGCTCCTTTTGTGGACGGCATCCTCTGCAACAGTCGAGTATTTCTGTCTTACCATGACTCTAGTTTTCCTTCCAGATTCTGTAGATGTTAGCATCAGCCCGATCAGGAAACTGTTTTTTGTCGATCCTGTTCCATCGCAAATTTATTGTCTACGTGAAATAATGTTTTCCTGTATAAAATATTACTAGCATTTTTAAAATCCACTCTAATATGAGGTAACTTCCACATAAATTCAAAATTCGTTCATTAAGTGATTCCGCCGTCCTTCATGCCCATGTCCACCAGCTCTCACCGACATCTTCTCTCTCCTCTCCCTCTTCTTGCCCTTCCTTAGTCTCCCTCTCTTTGTGTGCAGAATTTCCCATCAGTACGAAAATAAACCAAATATTTAACATATCGTGCACTTGTCCTTCTTAACAAGAATAACACAACGATCAGAAAGACTTCCTGTGTTTTATGGCATTGCAACCGATCCATATAATCATCATTTTGCGAAAGCTTCTACGGAAAAGGCTCGTTTATTGTGTTAAAAGCTTCCGCTTTAAAAACCGCGAAAACGGTTTACCTTCGTGACGTTCGATGAACTTCTTGTAACATAAACATCGATGGCAGAGGGTGATTTTGACTCAAAAACATTACTTCTTGCAGACTGTATTTGAAACTTCTAACTTGACGTGTTCGCTATGGCTGCTGTCGTTTAACTTTGGCGAACGTTCACTCTTCTTTGATTTTTCCGGCTGAATATTATTCAATTTGAGGAATTTTTCTCGAAGTAAACGCCACTATATAGTAAAGAACATTTACATCCCGTCATCTATGAAAATCAGAAAGCATATATGGCCGCTGGAAGATGTCGAACATTAACTAACTTTTTCCGATTAGTTTATCTGATGCTATCACTATTTTATCGGAATGCCTTGTTAGTGCAACTAACTTTCATTCATTTCGCATGAGAACTTTCTCCATCATTTTTCTTTTCACTGTTCTTTCGTTCTTGTTGTTGTTGTTCCATTCTTCCAGAAATTCGTGCTTCTCTAACTCAGCGGAATTGGAAAATAAAAAGGTGCCAATCAAATATTTATGCTGATTTAAATGAGATGACTATCGCTTAAAAAAATGCCTCTCTAGTTTTGCAGGTGGGAGAAACATATCATTGAAATCGCATAGGTATCATTTCAGAAGGGAACCGATACGCCTGTTGATCTAAAAAATGATTTTTACTTATTTGCATTGAAGATCAGTATGAAATGAGCGCCATCGTACTGCTTCGAATTGTTGTCGGTGATGTGTATCGCATTCTCTCTTAGCCACAATGTTGTGAATGTTGTTTTGCGTTGCGATCTTTTGTTCGCTTATATACGTTGCTCGGCTTCAATTTGATCGCTATGTCGACGATATGGCTAATAAAATGCTTTTTTGTTGTGTTTATTTCCTCTTCTTTTGTTTTATTTCGTTTATTTCGCATGTTCGCAGAAATGTATTAATTATTCAATTGTAGTGCACTTCTAATGCGCTCATTTAAATTCGCTCGCCTCAACTAACCAATAAACCAACTGGCAACGGAACAATTGAGACGGCCGCTTGTCTTAAGGAATGCCCTCGAACAAATAGGCAAACTTAATAGGAATATTTTCGATAGTACAACTTGTCATCCGAATATTTTTAGTACACTAGGAAGTACAAAATGCAGTTTCTAGTATTTATTGAACAACCTAGTTTGTCCCTTCATCCACATGAAGCACAACTATGACGCTTGCAAGGTGCAGCCCGATACTGAACCTACGAAAGCTGAATGAAATTTTCGGTTGTTTCTGTTGCAAAAATTTATATTTTTTCCTCCGACGGCTCATACTATCTTAAGAAGGCGGTAACTCCGATTGTTGAATTACGGCGGACTGGATGAAGACAGAATCAGTCACTTTTGAGGCAGTTTGTGACCATGGAATTGAGTTAGCAACTCATATACCACTCATTTTCGATACTTGTTTCCGGGATCTAGATGAGGTGGAAAACCGGTTGTTTCCTGATATTGCTGTTGCTGTTGTCTAATGACCTTCCACGGTTTGATTTCGTCTCGTGTTGACTAACCTCTCTCTGTGTTACTGTTTAACTTGCTGGGCATTACTTGTGCACGTAACCAGCGCTATGTGCCACACAAAACAGCTTCAAGAAGGCAGTGATTTAATAGAAGCTTCTTAAAACCCTCTGATGAGCATGTTGTCCGTTATACCAAAACGAAACGGCTAGCACATGATAGCCTACTGGAAGCATTGCATGGGAAAATTGACACAGTTTCAACGAAACTACGGTAAATACAGTATCACGTGACAGGCCATTATTTGTAATTTTTAAAAAAAGTTTCCAGCAAAGGAAGCTGGTTGAAATAACGGGAAACATCACTTTTGGGATCTGAGTGAAGATGAAGAGGAGGGATAAGGAGGAAGAATGATTGGAGGAGCGATGGGATAGAAGGAGTGAGTAGGCGTTTACAGTTCGTGGGAATTCGCTCTCTAAAGTGACAGCTAGACGTAGTACCAAGCTTGTTTAGTGTGCATGAGATATATCTATTAAATTTGCACCTTCATAGCATTATATGTCGAATGCATTGTCGATTTTGTTCACCGTTCATGCGTTTTGTTTGTTCAAATATCGCCGAATCTCGATTCCGTAGTGTGCTTGCTCATCACAGATTCATTTTGCTACCTCCTCTCTAGCTTCAATAGTCGACAAGAAACGAATTTTTCTTAGGCCAGATGTTTCCATTGATTCTCCATTGAAAATGCTGCTTTCGAAAGGAAAACTGATGATTCAAAACTATAGCGAATGCGTTCTTTTCTTTCATCAATAAGCTGCTGCATAATTGTCATCGGCCGTTTTCCTCCACGGCGCGTAGAATTCATCCAGCAGTGTCCCAAAGGATTCCAAAATCTTCTGAATTTGCTGAGTTTCATAGTAGCTATTAAATAATTTTTTAATGCAGTCTTTATCACAGGTGTGTAATACGAGCGATTTGTTAGGAATTTTGAGGTACGTGTTTATGCTTAATGTAGTCCACAACTTTCTGGATCTTTGTGATATTGAAGCTCTGGGAATCGAAAATCCATTGCAATTCACGAGCAAGTATAGTGGAAACAAACTCGTTATCATTATGATTTGCACCGAATTCTTGCTTTTCATTTTTGTACCGATTGAGAATTCCTTCCTTATAGAAAAACTTGAGAATTACGATACATCTGGAAACGTTCTTGCAAATTTTCGATGAAATATGGTGCTGGATGTTTGCTGAACGGATCGGATAACAATACGATCAAGAGTGGGAATAAACAGACCGATATCTGCGCAGGTGAATGAGCTAAATAACTGTGAAAAGAGGGTTGTGGTTGTGGAGATTGCATTCAATCAGATATTTTCAACTATTAAACTGAACAAAAGAGAGTTTTCTGGAAAGGCTAAAAGACCCTTTTAGATTATCTGAAGAGAAAATTCTTAACAAATGGACAATTATATTATGTTGTTCATTCTTTTCAGCATTCGTGTCTACAATGTGAGAAAACATTAGCAAAAAAATTACGACGAGCCTACTGAATGCCGGATTCAAATGTAATTTTTTCTATTTTATTTTCCTTTATGATAGAAATAATAAAACGCTCTGTTATAAACGTTTAGTAGTGGAACATATAAAGGCACACAGCGAGCACTTTGCATGCGAAATTTCATTTCCGTTTCGAGTGGTGTGTTATGAATCGAGTGGCTGGCTTATTTCGCTTTTTCTTTTTCGGCCAATCAATTTCCTCCCATTGCTATTGAAGTGAGCAAAGATGTTTTAAAGGTGATTTAAAAGGTGCATGATTTTATAGGATATTTGCACATGCAGAAAGTATATTTGTGTGGATGCGTTCGTGGATATGATTGTGTGATGCATATCTATGGGATTATCCTGATTTTTATGAACATCAAGTTCAATCGTATTTTCTCTCACATTGATTCTATTTTCATCAGCATATTTCACCGAAAACTTTCCGCTTCAGAGAGTGAAAATGACAAAATGTCCGAAATTGTTGCTAAAGTCACAATCACTCTTAAACCAAACAACCAAAGCTAGTGAGAAGTCTTGTAATCAGATTCCTATATATCGTTGTGCCCGGACCTGGTAGAGCTGATGCAGCGATATCGCACACAAAACAGAATTACGTCTCGGCGCTGAGAATGGTTGCAAAACTAATGCTATACTACCCGCTTTTCGCTACAGATGCCGTTTTTGTGTCATTGACGAGGAGGCGAATAAAATATGAAATTGATGCGTTTCTGGAGGTCATCGTAATGAGTCTTCGTTTTCTATAATTTGTTCATTTTTAACATCATTCTCACAAATTCATGAATCCGTTCTAATTACACCTTCTAATAAGACGTTTTAAACGCTTCAATATCACCTTTGCTGAGGATTGTCGTACTGTATTTAATCAGTTTACCTACTCAAATTCCTGCACTCCTGTCTCTTTGTCCTGCTTTTTTGTAACGCAAATAATTTGCAAAGCCTGACAAGAAAGTGTTGATTCTTGTTTAGAGTCTTCTTGAGAAACAGTCGTAGAATGCTCGAAGAGGCGTTTTAAGTTTATCTGTTCTCTCAAGGACGAAATAGGAACCACAATCTAAAGAGATTTTAGAAACACAAATAAATTTAAAGGACTATTTGTTTGCTTCAAATAATGTATGAGTTTCTAAAATCCGTTTGATGGGTTTTGCCATCTACCCAAACTGAATACCGCAATTACCAGTAAAGATGACGTTGAAGCTTTCGAAACGCTTTTATGTAAAGGAGACCCTCAGAACGGATGCAAGAATCCACGAAAGATTAGAATTGAATAAACCCTAGAAAACGATCCCCCACTAAGGCGATTTCTGAAACAGATTCGGCTTCATAGTTTGTTCACTTGCTGATCGTTGATAGATGAATGGCCGATGTTGCAACAATGGAATGATTGGCCTCTAAATTTACAGCTTTTCTATCGTCTATGATAGTGCTACTTTTTTCCTTCCAACCTTATCAGTGAGCTCATTTAAAATACAGTAGCAAAAGAACTCTATAATGTGATATACTGCGCGAAGCTAAGCAGGAAAATGGAACGAGTGGCACAAATCTTCGCTTCATAACTGTCGCAATATAATTGCTTTTCCTAATCGACTCTGCGAAATAATGGAGTACTTTCATGCTGCTGCCTCCATAAGCAATCATCCGGAAGCATAAATATGGACTGAAATCTTTGTGTTTGCGTGCAGATATTTCTCTTGGCAGCTGCTATAAGGAATAATACCGACTAGGATCCGTTTGAAGAGTAACCGCAGTATATATTCGTTGTGTTTTACATAGCTTTTCAGAATTAAATAGAACAACGACACAAAAATCATCGTTTACACAACCTTTAATTCGTGTCGTTCGCTTGGAAAATTTAACAAAAAACGTTCACAGTATGAAATATCAGCATAAAATTTAGCCAAATGGCTTTAAGTATGGAATCAACTAAGACTCTGCTATCATCTTGTCAAGATTTTAAACAAAATAAACAAAGGTGTTAACAATCGCATTCTAAAGTAACATTTCAGGAGATTTGCCAGCTTCCAGAAGCGGCAATGCGCATCAACGTAATGGTGATTATTTTTTCAGTCCACTCGCTCGTCACTACACTTGACAACATGCGATTAATGGCGTATGTGCTGGTACCTACGATATACTATATGTAGAGTAATATGTTGTGATCTCTTAATTATGCAGCAGATGCTTAAACGTTTTGTTCGTCTATTGTACAGCTAAGTGCACTGAAATAAAAACTTTATATTCTTGTGGAGAGATACAGTTGCGGTGGCAATTGTTGGGTTCTCACTTCTCTCGTTTACAACAGCCATCCAGTTATTCGCTCTTGCTTCAGATGGAGACTGGCTTGCTTCGTCAGGCTGATTGTCCTTTATGCGCTTCAGTAAGTGATTGCAAGTCCGACGACAAACAAAAAAAATATGACAGCCTTACCACAACTCAGTGTGGATGGATTGCGACAAGTTATCGAGTTTGGTTTACCTCCTCTTCTACATCAAGTTTTGACTTCTGCGTCACTTAGAGGTAGCCATTCAATAGCAGCTAATCGCTGCTTGTTCTCGCCGTTCAACAAACTATAGCCCAATTCAAAAAAAGACTGCTTAACTGATAAAACACATTGCCCATCTTCTATATTTCTGCAGCCGCCTCCGATGAATCGCACATTAGTAACCGTCTCTCACGTTAGAAAAGTATAAAGCTGAACTAATCCTGAAAGTACTTCCTGAACAAAAATGCCCCTGAAAGCGTTAAAAGCATCCTAAAGTTCTGTGAAGAACAGTCAGGGCCTAGCTATAAGCCCTAATAAAGCTATATAACCCCAGTCAACGTGGATAAGCTCAGTTACGCCGAATGCTAGGAATTAATGGTCATCTGTTAACAGCGCTCTCAGTGCACAAGAGACCACACAAGGCGTATGACTGACACGGGTACATTCAAGCCAAGCCACGCGGCTCATCAGCCATACCAAAACGTGGTGTTAGTGAAAGTAAAGTAGATATTGCATCTGGATGCAGATTTGTTCGAATAAGGAAGTTTAAAAGAGTGCGAGTTCTATGTTTATGGAAGAATCAACCAGGCCTTGCAACAGCAATTGCGGAAGTATCCAGTAAATTGGAAATTGTACTCCAGTAGGTTGCATACTCAGTATCATATTAGTGCACCTTTCAATAGGTTTGATTTGCTTCTCAGCAAAAACATTTCCCCTCTCCTTTATAGAGGTCATATTCGCTTGCAAATTCCTTGTATTCGTAAGCATTGTGTGTATGTGTGTCTGTATGTTTGGTGTTTCTGTTTGTGTGTATCTGCTAAAACCCACTTTATCGAGTAAACCTAAGAAGAAACTTGATCCAGCTGAATAATTCAAGTGCCAGAAGTTGCCCTTAATTATTATATTGATGCTATTGTTGACAAACTTTCTAAGCCTAAAACTAAGGACGCCATCATTTCTTGCAGCCTCCCTATAATCCAGTGGCAGCTCATATCTCTGCCTACTTTGGGAATAAATCATATTTTTAATGAATTATAGACGGTTTAAATGAATTAGGTTATATTCACGTAAATTATATTTGAATAGAATATTTTCTTGCCTATGTGCGAAGGCTTTGATCGTTATATCTCATCATCTCATGATGACTTGGCAAGTTAAGTGGTCAGATGTAATGCTCAGATCATGTCAGCTTATCTGCAGCTCATTGCTTCATCCGGCTACAAGAGATGAAATGGTTTGATGGAGAGGGTGGAGCATTGGGAACGAACTTCATGCTTGAAATTACTGTCAACTTTGTCAAAAAGAGCCACCGTCTTAACAAAGGAATAGGCTTTAGTATACACTGGTTTGTCCACACCCACATCTTATTATCAAATATGACGTCTTCCAAGACGTCCATTTAATGGAGATAAACTTTCCCTAAATTCCCCTTCGGATGGTCAGTGACACTACTAGCAATCGACGAATACTACTGGCAGTTACTTAGGTGTACTTCGTTTAAGGTGATTGGAAAAAAGAGTAGCAGCTGTCCACCTGAATTCGCTGGTTTCATCTCATCTGTTAGAAATCACATCAAAATACATTTGCTCTACTTCCACCATTCTATTCTGAAATACCACAAGCTTGTCTTCTGCCCCACTAATCTGTTGTCCTCTCCCTTTTGAGAAGCGACATCTGTTGTAAGTTCGAGTCAGTGATGGATAGATAGGCTTTTGGTAATTCCACGGGCGATTGCTGTTGTAAATCGCACCCGTATATCAGCAGTACCAACAACATACGTCAATCTCTATGAATTATGAAATTCGACTCTGCAAATTATGTCATCGGCATATCAAGCAAGAAGTTGATCTTTTTAGTGGTTCTGATAGAGTATTCAATGCTCTTTAAAATATACCCAGCCGCTTTTCGCAAATCTTCTTCGCCGATACACATAATCGCGGTAACATATCGATGATCGGGCGATTTTCGTTTAGAACATCTAATTCCCTTTCAACTATATCGAGAAATGTCTTTGGAATCTTCCTCCTTCACTGTAATATTTTCATATTTTCATTTTTATTGCCGAGTGACCACTATCGCTCCGCTATCCGAGCACGCGCGTGGTATTTCTCAGCCTCTCTTATGCGAGTGAGCTTGTGGCTTTGTAGACCGACACCACCGGAAACATCCAGGAGCGGAATATAGCGGTGGGGGAGGAAATCAGCTTACTGAAGAGATGGAAAAAATGCGCTTACTTCTTTCTCTTCATGACATATCCAGAAACAGCCGAGTGATAAATGCGTAGTTCTAAAGAGGGGATTCGGTCTACGTTATCAGAAAGCATTTTCCGCCCCGGTGACATGGTGATACACGACGCCTCACGAGAGGACAACAAAATTGTAACGAGATGTGACAAGCATCCTCAAGCCATCATGTGGAGTGTAGATTGGCTTTTACTAGGGGAGGGGAATGGCGGAGTAAGTGAGTGTTGTCCATGCGCTGGCTAGGTACTTTTGCTTCGAGGATAGGAGTGGGCAGCTCTTTTGAAAGGGGTGAGGTTATAGTTAAGTTGAAGGACTTTTCTTAGATCGCTGTAGCCGAAGCCAACTACGTATTTCAACCACACGCAACACAAAGCAGCTGTCGAAGTTGCAAAACAAATAGGAGTGTCATAGTTTTTTCTCTGCGCCTCTCTATGGGAGAAAAATCGAAGTACGTAAGCTCGGCGCGGGCCCTGCTCTCAATCGTGACCGGAAGTGAGACCGTGTTCAACATAAAACCAAACGGAGTTAAGTTTGACCCAGCACCAATCGAGCGCATTGCTTTAAATCACATGGGACCCCTAGACCGACGTCAACACATTTCCATATTGGGATAAATGATGCTATGAGTATGATTACTATCCGGGCCAAATTTAACCTTTGGTAACGAATCGTTTAAGTCATAGGCGGCTAAGAAATTCCTCTCCCTATTTAATGCGTACGTCGATAAAGCAGTTTGAAGAGTTATTGTGAATCGGATTGATGTGACAGCCTGCAGCAGATAAAACTTTAATGAAGTTCGCAGTAGGTGGAGAGGCGAGTGAGTGAGGTGGGAGATGAACTTCGTTTGAGACCTCGTTTATTTCCGATGTCCGAGGGGATTTTCTTTGATCCGTAGTTGCTTCTTTTTTTCCGATCTTCTTGAATTCGTTTTTCTAGTTTATTGAATGTCGGTTTATTCATTTCAGGAGGTTTATTTTGCGGGCAATTAGGTTCATTCATAGGAGGGAATTATTTCTTTGGATTGCTTATCAAGATGTGAGTTTAAACGAGGATTTCCTTCGGAGGATAAATCCAACTCGAATTACTTCCTCATCGTTCGTATCCTTCACCCATCTCCTGTCGAGATTTCATGTAAGCAGTTTGCACTGATTATGTCCAAAAATGCTTCTCTCTATCGATATAGCTGCGTTCGTTGCCTATTTGTTGATACACGTCTGCTGTTTCAGCTGCCAATTGATTGTCAATATACTCGATTTGAATGCCTCTACCGCCGGCGTTATTGGCTCGACTGAAGAGACGCGGCATTGTTCGAGAAGGTACTAATTTTGCTCTATCTTTGAAAGCGAATTTAGTAAGTGATTTCTGTTTGATCATTGTCGGGGACGTTTTGACCATGTCATGCATTTTTCCCTCGTATCCGCATCCTTGACACCGCTGCTAGAAGTAAAGGAAGGCTGGGAAGAGTTTTGCTTCTCGGGAGCTCTAAACGTAGCACAAGAATTACAGTGAATTCACGCACGCCGAAGAATTTTTGTGCTTAAACTAATTTTCAGACGTTGTTATAGCTGAGGAACGCAAAATTATTCGCCGTTTTCAACATCTCTTTATTTTTCATTTCCCTTCCTAAATCGATTGTTGCTCCAACACCGTCCATCTCTATTTCCGAAACAGAGATTTTTCCTCTCATTGGTGTTTGCAGATGAATTTAGGCGTCCCATCTTGAACCAAGAAGTCTGAACGGTGCTAGGTAGTGTGGTAGAATAGTTTGCGGCCAGCTTTTGCGAAAATATCACTATCGAAGCGCAGTGGAAGCAGCTATTTCACAGTCTTGCTTTACATTCAAATAGTGAACCTATGGGGAGAAGGTTGTGATGCGAAAAACATCGTCGAATGCCCTGTGTGTTGAAGTGAGAACTATCATTTTGTCTCTACAAGGCTTTCTTAATGAGGTCCTAGTTGATCATAAGCAAATTTTCAAATATGGGGTTACAAAGAGTCTTTATTGTCGCCTATTGCGGGGTAATATAGCCTGTTCGAGCGACGCATTTGTGGAATCTCCTCCTCGCGCTGCAGGATTGGAATCCTCGAAATTACTGCGCAGGTAGGTCTCTAAGGTTACAGTACGCTTCGGAACATAGTTTTTTATTTTTAGTGGCTCTCCCACTGCCTCTGCTTTTGGAAGCACTTTAGCCCTCTATTGTCCAACTACTACGCAATAAAAAATGCTTTTGAAGATTCGTACCATTATCCTGGCTGTTCAAATCACTCATTGAGCACCTTTTTTCGCACTTTTCAGATTTGCAGTGTCCACGTTGTCGAGAACGAATCTCTATCATGACTGATATTAATTTGATGTTGTAGACGCCAATGAAGAAGTAATTGCCGAGAATTATGATGCTGAAGGGATATCATCTCATCCAGTCGAGGCTCGTGCTTCCGCTGACAAAAACACCGCTTTTGCACCAGCTTGTCCCAACAAATACAATCCCTATCATTATTGCGTTCAGTTCTGCTATGATCATTGGAAGGAGGGAATAAGTGAGGACTCGTAAGTTTTCCACGTGATGCTAATTAATGTATGTATTTGTGTTTTTTGGAAGGTAGGAGGAAGGGGAGAGGGGAAGAATTTTACATTTTAATGGAAAAGTAATGCCTCTTCTTGCCGATCGCTGTTATTATGGGTAAACTTATAAGCGGCGTGAATCGTGGACACCGATATTCGTTGTTTAGCGCATATGGGGAATTTTCGGACGTTTGTTTCCGTTTTTTCATTGCATTTTAGCATTATTTATCGATGTTTTTTATTCATTTTACAACGCTTTTGAGTTGAGTATGTTGCGATTTGAAGCGTTCGTGTCATACTTTCAATTCCGTTGATATTTCGTGGTACCGTTTGATTTTGGCTTCACACTAATGTGCCGTACTAGTATTTCACAAATTTTCCTCATTTTGATCTTTTTAGCAGAGAATGAAACGTTTCCACATGAGCGCTGTTCCAAATGAACTTTCCCACTATCGTTAGTGAAAATCTCTTCTTTATATTTTCATCTGGCATAGTTTGCAGGTTGCCGAAGAAATACACTGAACAACGGTTGAAGATTTTGAAGAAGTATCCTCTGCCAACCGGTTCGTTCGGCTACTTCCTTTTGTAGGTATATGTACATTTTCGGTTTCCCGGTAGCCTTTTACGGCGGCTGCGCGTCGAAATACGTTAACACCATGCATACGTGTAGATAATCTATCACCGTCGACGGGGAAGTACGGGTAATAGCGTTACCGGCTTTCCTTACTGAATTTCTGTAAGGAATGTGATATGGTCCAACTTCTTTAGGCCTTTAGAAACAAACTTCAGCTTCTCCTAGAATGGTTGTTTTTTTTTTGCATTTATTTAGATCTTTATCCTGTTAATGAATTGCTTTTAGGTTGGAAAGAGGTGTACGATCCAGGTTGCGCTCGGCATTATTATTGGTTTCTTCGCACAGATGAGGTTTCTTGGTTACCTCCACGACATCCACTAGCGGTTATTGGAGATGCGGCTCCAAAAGTTTCAAAGGGTATGTGTTTGTAAGTGGCGTTCGTGAGGAGGAGAGAGAGGAGTGGCGGTTATTCTCACCTTCGTGCATATCTCCATATCATTAGTTTAGTTGGTTCATGAACGTTGAAGTAGCCGAAAGAGCAAAGATTTAAGTTTCATCAAGTATGCTCTAAGAATAACCGATCTATTCTGAATGTTGTATGGGTATAATATGCATAGACGAAGTACAGCTAGCATATAGGCAGGTAGTCTCCATGTTCAAAACTTCACGTATCCCTAAAACAGAATGTTGATTTTTATCTTTTTTCGCACAACTAATCCTTATGAAAGGAAAGCTGAAGGGGTAGTGTTGTTGAAAAGTCGCGCTAATTGCCTTTACATGAGCTCTTTTTTCAGAGCTTTTCGAAAAGAAAGAGAACACGAATGGTGTTGGTATTGAGGCTGAGAAAGAAGAAGAGCATAAAGAAAAGGAGGCGGAAAGGGGCGGTGAAGAGGAAGCACGAAAAGAAAGCACCGAGAAAAATGAAGTTAAAGAAACTCATGGACACGATCGTGATGGCAATACCAAGCGTGATGATCGTTCAAGGAGGAAGGTCAGCATTTTCTTATTCGCGTTACATTCCTCGTAAACTCATGGTTTGCAGTGGAAGGTGAAATGTAAGCTTCGTGCTGCTCAGGGACTTCAGCGGAGTTTGCGAAACTCCATCTATATCCAACGTAATAGAAGGCGAATAAAAGGGGAGAGTTTGTGCTTAAGAGCCTGCTTTGAGGTATTTAGTGCAGTCTTTGAGATTGCTAGTCCACGTAGTGGGTAGGCATGGAGACGTTTGTCGGCGACGCAGTAAGTTTATCGGTAAAAACAACAGATATGAATGATATGTAGTTGTGGCAAAGGGTAAGTATGTGTTATGGGAATGAACAAGCAATGTTGAAAATTGGTTTACTAGCCGTTGAACGTGAGGTCATATTTCGTCCGTTTCCAGTAACATTCTGAGGTGAGGTGAGACGGTTTTCCTAGGAGGCCATGCCTTCTTTGATTTGGTGCTTAAAATAATTGAAGAACCCTGCAGCCTGATTTTTTAAACTTTTTGATGGAGAGAGGGAATTGGAGATCAGAGAAGGATTGTGCGTGAAATTTTAGCGCTGTTGTGGCGTTAGACTGATGCTGGTGATAAAAGTTGCCTTTCTAGCGACGGGGCTCCGATTCGGCTGATTCAGAGAACGAAAACAGGTTGAACGGCACTGATAGTGATGAGGAGCGAAGGCCCGAACTGAGCGACAGAGATCGACTAAGTAAGTTGGATTTTATATTCTCCCTTTTTTAATAGTATAATTTCATTGGGGCAACTAGGCGTCAGTGGAGAGAGGCGCGGAACAAGATGAGCAGAACATTTTTGATAGTGTATGAATAATAGATAAAAGATAGAGAGTTGACGATGTGGTATTTCTTCAGTTACATATCGTTAACGACGAGGACTTCCAGTTAAGGGCACTAAAGAGTGAAAACGTTTCAGATAGATACAGGAAGTCAGTATTTTCACCTTTTAATGTTCAGAGGATCTTACCTTATTTAAAGCGCTCATCTACAGAAATTCCGAAGCAGAGTTCTTAGAATGTTTCTTTTTTTCAGAACGTGCGAAACGTAAGGGAATTGATCCTATGGACCCGGCAGCTTATGGCGACAGTGTTCCAATGTATGAGCTCTTGGCCATTCATTTATTTTACCTAGTGAATTGCTTCTTTCATGCATTCTACTTCCTCACAATTCGAGCATACTGACATAACTTTCATTGAAGTTATTGATGCTTCTCATTTCTCTGCAGACGCATTTCTGTTTTAGTAACCTCAGCCACTGTAAAATTCGTTTTCTCTGATGGGATTGGAATTACAATCTTTTCATATAAGTAAAATCGAAATAAAGTAATGAAGTCGTTTGATTTTAATCCTTTTTAAAATCGAGCATTCGTTTGGTTCGTCTAGGAGTGAAATTTTTGAATTTCAGGGGAAGACTATAATCGGATGATGAAAATCTCCTCTAACTCTGATGGAAGTTTTTGGATTCGTCGCAATTTCTTTATGATCTAATGAGAGGGAATGTAGGCTATGTGTTTGCTTATCTTCTTTCATCTGATTTGTACAGGACAGTGGATGCTGAGTTGGAATTGGGATGATATTGTCTGCTTTTCAGAGGTACATGGAGTACAGGATTGCATGCACACGATAGAACTGGTGCCGATGTGACTGCGAGTGGGCCATTATTCCAGCAAAGACCGTATCCTGCTCCTGGCGCTGTCTTAAGAAGACAACAACAGGACCAAGACCGAGACGACTGATATTCCAGTAATGCGGCATTTTTGAACTGTTTATGTTGATTTGAACCCCTCCAGCTCGTCCTCACTTTCCAGTGAAACGCTTGTATTCTGTTCTCACTTACATCTCAATTTTTTTATTCCCTTCCAGTTGTTAACGCAGCATCCGATCTTTCTGCGGCCATTACTCCTTTCGCATTTTTCTACATTTCGACGACTTCCATAGGAATTGAGCGGGAGGGAGGAGACAGCTTGTCTACAGTTTTGAGGGCAGATTTTTTAATTGAAAAGTGAGGACAGACATCCGATAATAGTAGTTCACATTTCTCACTACTTTGCCAGCTGCGGATTTACTTGAATCTTCGTTGTTATGGATATTGATGTGTTGGCGAATTCGATTTTGTCCGTGAATTCCCACTTGTCAATGTAAACATCGCAACAGATACAATCTACAAGAGCTATAGTCTATTTTTTCATCATGAATGTGCGGTACCCAAAAAGATCTAAACGTTCACAGGGTAATGCCAACACATTTTCACCGCTAAGTATTTGTGACCAAATTTCGGCCATTTCTTTATTTAAAATGTGCCACTTTTGTATGCACTAATGATGTTAACTCGGATCTACAGGAAAAAAATCGCTATACCAACATTAGCTCGTGCTCGAACTTCCTGTTTGTGTGCACGCGACCTGGATAAGTTGGTAGGTGCCGCAGTCTGTTTGAAACTTTATGGCTGGGTCTTTCCGTGCAGGTCATTGGGACTAGTTGCGGCTAGTTATGACCATAGCACAGCCAGAGGCGGTTGATGTCCTATCGTTGGAAGACGTGCTGCAAGTTTGAGAGTATGCCTGCTTCAACTGTAGTTTTAGCCACGTGATGCTAGCGTGACGTGGCGGAGATGGTTGGGGGGTTGGTTGTATTGCTTTGAATTTAGCTGACAAAATTTTTTGTGATCATCGAGTGGCTTATTGGCCGTGTGCCGGTCTCTAGAAAGTCGGCGGCAACTTCTCGGAGTTATTTCCTTGGTTGTCAGTCATGTTTCAGAAATTGTACGGTCATCAATAAGTCCTAGCATGGTCGCGGGTGTTTGCATTGATCGAAACATGAAATTCACCTGTGATCTGTTTTAACCACCTTCTTTGAACGTTCATAGAGGAAATGCTCTAAAGTTCGGAACTGGCATTATGAGGATAACATGAAAGGTGATCGGCTTTTAAGTATCACATCTGCGTGGTGTGGTAAACTGCTCTCTCAGATACGATCTTAAAGCATTTGAGAGCTCTGCGTCCCGTTAGCGGCACTCAGAACAGCTTTTTTGACCAATAGGTCTGTTTCTGGAGTGGTAGAAGAGAACCGCTCATACAATTTTCCAGGGGATTATAATAGGAGATAATAAAGGTCAAGTAGGTGTTATTTGCCGAGCGGTCGGACGTTCTTTTCATTTTGAACTGATTTCAACGTCTCGAGATAGAAAGCACGCAGTGGATGCGAACACAATGATATGTGAAAGAACAGACAACGGAAACAACCACAAAATGGGAAAAAAGAAATCTCCGGGAAGCATATAGTAAGCAGATATCAAAGATTGGTTTCGATAGACGGAAGCAACAATATTGGGGGATCATATTGACGATGGTAGTTTGAAATTGGGAAGGTTAGGCGCACTAATGCAATAACGGTGTTTTCGAGACATGGGTCTCAGATTCTTAGGACTTGAAAGTGGGATGCATAAGACATTGCACCTGGTGCAGTACCTCTCGGCGAGATACTCGAAATGTCCCTGAGAATGTAACGCCCGAAAACGACGCACAACTTGACGATTAAGACTGGATTCGAGCATCGCGCAACATTCCAGTGGTTCGAAGCTAAAGGCGTGTAATCTCACGGTGTAATTGGGCTTACAGAAGCCGATGTAAACTCCACAACGGACAATGTGTGCGAAGTGTCTGTGCACATTCGTTAATAATAAGATATCATATATAGAGTAAGGATACCATGGGGGTCTACTATATCCAGAAAGGGGTGGACAATACGTAATGGGGACCACGCAACGTTAAATTCGCCAATGTTGCAAAGCGCGAAGAAGGCAGCTTGCAATTTTGGATGACTTCCATGCGACCATGGAACATTTTAGCTTCCAGCAAACTCGAGAATTGATCGCAACATTAAGGTGGTGAACACGATTTGCACGAGAGAGAATTTTTACGCTTTAGCGTAGGGATACATTAGTTCGGGAAGTCGATACGCGACGTTTGTGTTTTCATCGTTTCCACTAGTGAGTAGTTTCATTTTTCCACGGTCTCCACCAAAGTTCATTTATTAACTGTAATTTTCAGCAGTCAAGGAATGCATCAGGGTTCTACAGAACGGAACGTCAATAAACAAACATGCAGAATTGTACAAACGACGATAAATTTTAATATCTTCAGCAAGCAGTTGCATACCGCTTGAAATATTTCTGAAAGTATCGTGGACGTAATGAGGAGAACATGGAATCCGAAGCGTTCCCTATGGCATGCTGTCACAAATTGAGTACGATGTCGAGTGACCACCTCCATTTCCTTGTTACAGGCATCGTCCACATAAAAATACTTTGACCAGCTGCATCAGAGAGTCGATAGTGCAGTGCATATCCATTTCCAGAGCTGAATTTTTCCTCACGTTCCAACCAAATGCCTCTGCTTAATGAACTCAGACAATTTACGCCTGAACCCATATGTTCTATGCAGAGAACCGCCTAGACAGGAAACAGGTCATGACACCCCGAATCAACGCAGAACAAAGCCGAACTATGCGGACTTTGGAATTAACATATCAGTTATCATCGGTATCAGTTAGCCTATCACCGGTTCTCTGACAATCGTTGGGAAAACTTTACAATGAAATGAAGCTGAATTAATCAGATGTGAGCTTTTACTAAAGGCGGCTTTCCCAGTAAAGGTGGACCGAACGCATATTTGCGGAACAGAGGTAGAGATCAACGAAGAAAGCAACGTGGAAAGATTATGCTTGATCGCTACGAAACTGCTTTTGCGATGCACTTGAGAAGCACAGATCGGATGCTGTCCAGTCTAGTGGAAATCCGTCTATGGGTTTATGAGTAGCCTTAAAAGCTGAGCAAGCACGGATAATGATAAAATTGAATTGCTTGTCTCAACGTAGAGGGATATCAAATTGTACGGTTTTGTTTTTCACGGAAAGGTTTGAGCATTTTGCAAAGAGGCGTATTTCATTTCACCTAGTTAGTTACATGTAACCTAGGCGTTAGCCTTATTTTTTATATGGAGCCTATCGTTTAGCGCCTATTGAGCTAATTTTTGACTTATCCGCAAAGTGCTTTTGCGTTTCTGCCATATCTCTCACGGTTTCTGGCTAACTTCGTGGAATGAATTCGGCAGTATGCAGTAAACCAATTAAGTTCCGCTAATTCACCTCGCTCATCGCGATTGGTACTTTTTTGCATTGAAGAATGTTATTGTTGGTGATTGTGCTTTCGTTTTTTCGTGCTTAAGTATATCGTTGAGCATATATGGTTAATATATGCTTGCTGATTTCTTCGATTCATTGATTTGTTTGTTAGCTGTAGAAGGAAAGGTGTTATATCTGATGTGATAATATTCTTGTCGAAAACAAATTAATAGAATTAAATTTCTTTGAAAGAGTGATGAACCGAAATAGCCCTCAGCATTCCTGCCTAATTTAGCACTCATGTCAGGCGAATTTTACATGAAAGCTTCGAAATCGAAAATCGCCGAACTGTGGACATCTCGTTCGCCGATGAACTTCAACCAAGCGAAAAGCATTGAGGTGATGTGAGAATGCCGTTAAATCGATGATGTTTATGCAAATTGAGTCATATAAAATTAGCTAGCAGCGATGAAGACATCGGCCGAAATTTCTTTGCGTCTGGCATTTACGGTCGACGCTTCTTCGTTCTTTCGAGTTTTTCGCAACGAGTGTGTTGTATTTGATGAAATTAATGGAAATTTGCAGTTCTGGTTCTCGCTAAGCATCTAGGACACCTTCCTCGGCCGAACAACTCATTTTCAAGGAAAAGTTTATTCACGAAAATGAAGAGTACCGTCTACGAAAGCCTACTGACTCTTTGCTTCTCCCTTCAAATTTCAACTTGTGTCAAGTCCGCTCTTCGCTGTAATATGATCTAGATCAGCATTCAATGCCTCAGCCGAATATTCTTGTTCACATATGATGAATTGGCTTTGATCCGAATTTCTGTGCGTTTGTTTTAGTTGTCGATGCCCATATTCATCCACCATAAGATGACACTTGATAAGCCATTCAACACGGCATATAAAATAAACATGGAGGCGTGTCTACGATGCTTGTAACTTTTAGTAAAGTGCTGTTTGAAGATGGATTCGAGAGTGTATCGCCTCTGAGTTATATGTAGAAAAGTATGTAGAAAAACCGCTTTTTAATAGCGTTTTTTTTTTCAATAGTGACTTATACGAATGGAATTTTCGAAAAGCATTATCGATGAGGTGGTGAGGTATGGGTTGTTACAAATCAACTTGCATTAAGCATGATTCGAAGATGATGCAATGAAGAGTGCCACCGCGTTGGTGATAATTATCGAATAACGTTTGCTTCACCTTCGCGTTGCTAAGAAATGTGTCGCTCGGCTCGATCGACGGGTCCTGTGATAGTGACGTGGTGTCTATCGTTGCCGATCGTCATAACTTCCTATTTTCATATGACCGTTATGTGCTGAGGTATACTGTTTTTATGAAGCTCGCTAATATGCAAGGGATTCATTATCAGGCGATGGAAAGTTTGGTCAATTCTATGTGGACGGCAGTGTTAATGTACAGCGAAAACTGCATAAATCGTACTGATGTTGCTTGCTGAAACGGAGCCTGTGCTAATTCTGCGTTTTAATATGTCGTTCAGTATTCGGTGATAATAATAGCCTTTCGCCAGTCTATGCGTTCAGATTAAATGAACTGCTTTTGAGTTGCCGCATCTTTTGCTCGTCATGTAATGTAGGTGTGCTGCCTGCCCAGCATTCGTTTAGTTCATCATCCGGTGATTATCTTTACAGTCTCCAAAAAAAAAAAAAAAAAATGAAGGGAGAAAGATTCAGAGCACGATTGAAAGGTGATACTATAGACTACGACGATCATGGCCTAAGGACCGCATTAAGATGTAAACTCGAATGTGTTCGTCACATCCATTCCGCTCGCAAAGCGCATGTCTAACAGGGAAAATGTCCAAAGTTGAGAGCACCATCCAAAATCATTGATACTGATATCTGGGTTCTCTATCAACTTAGGAGAACTAGGATAAAACTTTTTCAGTAGACCTGCATTAGGAATGTAATGTTGGGGAAAATTACATGTGCAAAAGATCTTAATCGTGGTCATTATTCCAGGATTACGAGATAGGTGCACTCAACTAGGGGTGCATCATTTGCGCCATTTGGATTGTTCACATTCATAGTTTCATTTTTAACAGCGACAGATCATTTGCCAGCGTTTCGGTGTAGATGTCGATGTTTTTCGTTCTCTTTTATGCTTATTAGAACCTTCCTAATAGTTTCTCTAAGTCAAGTGGTGCGGTTAACCGTTTGCCAAATCGTCAAGGATTTGCTTACGAACTGCGACCCTTTTCTGAAAGCGACTTTCTGATAATCAAAATGAGCACTGATCGCTTTTTCCATACCTCGCTGCTCTGCACAGATTCAATAGCTCATAACCAATCAAATGTTTCAATTTGCTTCAAAACCTCCGTTTAACGGAGATGTCGTTATGATGCGATGTGTACTCTCATGAAGTCATCGTTGTTGGTGGAATATTGTCCATAAAACGATGAATATGAAAATTTTCTTGAGAGCTTCAAAGGGTAGAAATTAATCACATTTACTTTATTGTTACTTAAGCGTCCTGGGTTGCAGAGAAGGTGTTTGCATTTGCACTATATTGCACGATGAACGCTCATTTGTGATTCGGGGAGACCATATTTAATATCTCACACCATTTCCTTTGAATCGCAGGTTACTCTCCACTTTGCAGTTTCTCTTAGTTGTTCTTCGTTCACTTCCTCATTTTATCTCTACGCCTTTCATTGTCTAACTTCCAAAGTTTTATTCATTCATTTTAACTTATTTCAGCAAATTTATTTCGATAGGGTGAACATTTAACGTAACATCAATGTATAAGTAAATCTTCCCTAACAAAATCTATCAGTGGAAATTCTGTTTTTTTATGACTGAGAGGCTAACGACTCTGGTCGAAAGGCCAGTAGCTTTGTCCAAATTATGAATTCTGCTGAAGTACCACCAATCATCTTAATTTTCTCTCAAGCATATCAACTTTCGTTCCTGAATTTCTACAGCATGTGGCCAGAAGATTTCAGGAGCTTTCATCGCAAATAGATTGAGTTGGTCAGTTTTTGCACCTAAACATTCTGCACTCGACAGTCTACAATGTAACAAAACTGTAGCTATAGAAAGCGGGTTAAGTTGAACTGCTGGCCAGCTAAAAAGCTATGCCATATAAGCCGATAAGCCACTTACTTATGGTGATTTACATAAAAGCTAAGAATAACCTGTTTGGTAATCGTGAACACTATCGAACAGTATTTATAGCAATGAAAATCACACGATAGATGCACACTCAAATTTCGACGCGCCAATTTCATATGGAACGATTGAGATTGATGCTGAAATGAAATCATAACGTGAAAATAATTTTTTAATTATGTATTATTTAAGAATTCCCTCATATTGCATTAGCTAAGTGGTGCTCACTTTATTGCTGCTCCTCCATCATATTCTTACATTTGAATTAGATCTTGAAAATTTACCTCAACAGCCAACAATTTCTTCGATCATTTTTGTCCTTAATATTACATATTTAATATAAAATTTATTTATTTTATAGCTATAGATAAGTGGTTTTTATTTACTTCTTTGTACGTATTTGTTACTTTTTTAACAATACTTCGTTTACTTGATACGGCTTAACAGCTAGTTGTGCAGTATATGAAGAGGAGCATCTTGCTGGCGGAAACAATGATATTAAAGTAATCTGCAAGGAAAGTACTGCCAGCTTGTCGTTGGTTTTCCACTGAGATGTTCACGGCGTAGGCAGCTATGATGAGCATCGAATGTTTTCATAGTCTATTTGGTACCGAGTAATTTATCTTGTCAAGGAAGTGTTGAGGAAGATGCGCAAATGTTGTGCTCTATCCCTTATCTTCAGTGGATATATCTACTGATGTTCTGAAGAAATAAATGTTTTTATCAATTCAAACAGGTTTCCGAATTTAATCCGACCGACCACTTAGAACGAACACTCTTCCCTCGTGTGAAACAACTTTGCCACAACAATCGTTCCTCTCGCACTTGTTTAAAGCAACTGCTGCCACTTTTGAGAGTTCGCTATCTTCCCCACCACCCCATAAAACATATTTTTTCTAATTAGCATCATTATCCTCTCATATAAGCTAAGACACACTGCTCTGATTTCTGCAGAAATTCAGTTTGCCAAGAAAGGTGACTGTAATAAATGCAAAAAGACATTCGTGATTTGCTACCTGCTCAGTGAATCGAACATAAAATTTGAATGTAATCGCTTCCCCTCATCAAGAGTATCTACCTGTTCTTCACGGACATAGGTGGTTATGTCATCACTGAAAACGTCTGGAACGGATCCATCGCCTCCTCCGCAGTCACTTCGAAGACATCCATTTTGGCCGCTTGAAAACATATTCGTTGTTCGAGGAACAACGCTGCATATGTAATCAATGTCTTTCACATTATTCTCATATTTTGCTCTGTTTGCACTGAGATGAATCGAAAATGCTGGCCTCGAAAGATGAAAGATGCTTTTTGTCTTTTGCGTCAAGCTCGAAGAGCCAACAGCAATTTCTTTATAGATCCATTCGTCTAGGTTTATTGATGGGAGACGACAGTTCCATCACTCAGTCATACCTTTTGCCTGTATGATTTAATCTGCGTAGTTTAATGCGAAATTTTTCTCGAGATTGTCCTTGGATCGCAACTTCCCTGGTACTGGCCACATTTTCATCGTCTGTTTCCCTTCCAAATGTAGAAGAGGTTGTTAGGATGATCTGCGAAGTCTAACATAATGTTTTAACGTCCACATAGGCGAAACTTATCGATCTTATGATGCTGATAAATGGGAAATCAGATCATTAAATCGTCTTCATGTAGCGAAATTAGATGAACCACTTAATGCTCCATGAAAAGGATGAAAGAAACGTACTCATTGATTTGAAAACGAATAAAAACAAAAAAAGATTACGAGTTCTTTCTTCGCTTCCACACTCCTCCTTCATTGCTCTCCATTATTTATGTGTCAAAGAAATTCACAGAACATCGGAAAACAGTCAGTTTTATTCGCACTCAGAAGTGATTTTGTAGAGAGTAAGATCTGTCTCCCTCTTTATAAATAAATAAATAAGTAATAAACAAATATATATATATATATATCGTTTGTCCCTCGGACCTGTATATGTTCATCAGGTACGTGGGTATTCAATTTCTTTTCTTCAGATTTGTTGGTGTGTGCAGGCTCCTAGTGTTCCAGATGAGAAGGCATGCCGTGTTGCCGCTGATCATCGTGAATTTCATTGATAACGCAACTTAGTTTACAGCGACGAAAGTTCGTCTAGAAATGAAATGCTTTAGAAAAGAGAGCGACAGGTTGGCCGATCATGTTTTTGCTCGTTTCAGATGACGACTTGTCGTGTTTATGACTATTCCAGTTCCCTTTTTTAGGACAGCGTAACAAAGAAATTCTTATAGGAATAGTATCACATCTTACTCCCGAATTATATTCTGGCGATTGAACTAATTTGATTATACGGTTCCTCAACAAAGTAACGATTGTATATCAAGTGGCAAACAAACGATTATAGTTGGACGGAATGTAATGATCCACGAAATGCATTTCGACCACGTCTTTTTCAGTGATATGCATGTTTGTTCAGGTGCAGTTCGTTGATTTTATTAGTTTTATCTCGCCGAAGCTATAAATCAGCCATCGTTATTCGCATCTTGTCCTGTGCAGCAGTATTTTCTATAGGCATTAATTTACTTTGACACCTACTTTTTAATATCGCCTCGTCATTGTGATTTTTATTATTTGGTCATTAATATGTGCAATTTTTTCATTTTGTCTTGTGTTCGGCTCCCTCTTGCATTAGCCAGTTCATCTGTTGTGGTCTTCCCCTATCTGAGGTGATCTGATACGATAAGCTGTCAACATAAAAATGACATCAGAAGCATTAGCCAGGTGACACTTGTTAATGCTGCATGGAGAAAGACCCTTGACATGTGATTAAGGAGAATTTAGGGTGTAGGTTGAAGCCTAACCACAGTTTTAGCCAGGTGCGGGCTCTCACTGCAGCTACAATACTATTCGAAATCCCAAGTAAGCTTAATCTAATCCTGGACCCATATGAGGATGAACTGAACACCCGTTTCAATCTTCGGTCGAGCCAGCGACTTAACTTACTGGGTCTGCCCTAGTAAGCCATCCTGGGTTTATCCCATCTTCACATAGTGATGGGTTAAACCCCACCTTGGTTCCTATCCAAGCCGACGATCGAGACGAGAGCGGATTTGAGTAGGTCGAGAACTTGTACTTCCTTCCAGATGATATTGCAGGTTGACAAGATAACGCTGCATTAACAAATTGAATGTGCTACTCATTTTAGAAAGGTCTGCTAGCAATTTTCTATATTTTTCCATATGCTATTCATTTATTAGAAATAGCATAAGTTAGCAAAAGAAAGGGCCGCAGAGGAAACACCACAGACGACAATGAGCACTTAGGTAAACAATTGTGGAACGAGCGATGAATTCGGCTTGATATGTGAATTCCTTAGTGAGCAGTCAGTGTGAAGCTTTAACTCCTCGAGTGAAATTTAACCAAATATCCACCTCAATAATATGCAAAGAGACAAGCCAGCTGAGTACACCATTCAAATTCGATATCTCCATCGTACCCGTCGAGCCGGAAATGATATATAAAATTTCGAAAATAATTCAATATTTGATAAATTGTGTAGTTTTGTTGTTCACATCCAAACGGATAAACAAGTGAATAGAAATGATCGAATAACTTCGTCCTCAAAATTGCACACAATGAATGCAAAAATGTGCGATAAATCGAGTTTGAATAAGGCGATATGTTTCTGAAATGAAAACATTAATCCTCTTTTGAATCCCGTTTTTAGTGTTTCATTAATTCTTTACGTTTTCTGATGCTCAAAAAAAGTACACATCACGAAGCACAAGGATAATGGAAGTTCAATAGCGCTTCTTTCTGAAACTTTCATCAACACTCATTGCTGAAAAGATAAATAAGTAAACAATGAGAAGTGAAGAAATGCTTCGTAGTGAAGCTGCGACGACGGTTCCTCTTCGTTCACACACGCCGATCCGGAGATCACTATAAAACCTTTCAAAATATATTTTCACAGTAACGTCATTATCCAATATTGCAATCATACATACTCCATATCTGCGAGCATTTTTAGTTCTTCAATTTTCTAGGCTTTTCTACTCTTTGATGAAATGTTACTCTGAATTTGAGTACAGGAAGCTTTTATCATTGCTTCTGTTTATTGCCGTGAATTTCAAGTTAGATTAATTCAAACGCTCATTCCTTCAAAAGGAAACCATAATGAAAGAAATAATACACTTCAGCTTATTCTGTTTTTAGTTAGCTGTGCTCAGCGTCTAAAGATGTATGAATTCCGGCGTTTTATTTATTTATTTTTCTTTTGTGGTTCTTGAAGAATAATTGATTAGAAAAGGTATTTTTGCACATAAAGATGATAGCGTCAATAAACCTTTCAATACCCATTTGAAATCGAACGATCGAAATGCGTTTGCCTCTTTGCTATATTTTCGGGAAGGAATTCATTTCGACGATCATTTCAGGACTATCTTCTTAGCACTTCAAACTATTTGCTGAAATTAATGCATTTCAGAAAATTCTCCCACAATAGCTTTTTTTCCCTTTTTCAACATTGTACAAAAGTGCTAAACGATGAGCGCGAAAAGTGCTGCCGAGGCCTTTTTTTATTCAAAGGGTCTATGGTTCACATAAACTGAACTAGCCTAAAAAATTGGAAACGAACCACACAACATCAAACATACAAAAATTGCTTTCATTCGTTGTTAGCGTCTTGAATTTTCGTTTGTTCGGCTCTGTTCTCATAGTTTTACTATAATCTACGTGGCAATCATTGGTTACTTTTGTAAGTGTATGTGTGTTGACGCTTATACTCGAAAGAAAACATAACTAGCCATAGGCGCTCGATGTGAAGCGATGCTGTTGTTTCATTTCAACTCAGCCACTTATTTCTTCAGAGCTTACATCCAAACAGTGCTTCTTAAATGCCTTCAAAGGCAAGCGCTTCTACAGCCAGTAATCGGATCCATATATGTAAGTCAGGAACGATTGAAGAGCAATGTTGAACATCCCTAATGATGCTGCGCACACGTTGGACCAGGCAATTCGCTTATCGATGTCGCTTTTTGTTGTTGGCAGTAGCCGCAGTCTACACTTTCTTAGTTCTACCGGATGGAATCTCCACACATTGGATTCTCAAGGTAGGCAATCACCTCTAATATCAAAGTGCAGAGTTCTCAACGTGATAATTGCTATCTATAAATGCAGGAAGTAGTTTCTACTCTCAGCGCGCACTGACTAGTCTCACCGATGCATCATTATCGTCATGGCGATTATTAGCATGTTATAGAGCAGATTTGTGCATGCATCTTCAGAAATAATACGTGAAAATTGTGACGGTGGTAAAGATGATAGCAAAAATTTCGCTCGTTGATGTTTGTTTACATACAGTTTGTTGCACCTCACTTCAGCTCGATGTGCGACGATTGGATCAATCACATCAAAAGCCTATTCACTGAAATATGACTAAACAAACAAAGACTTTCAGTATGTGCAGGTAAAAACAATAATAAAATATGGCAGACAATTGCCTTTGAAATGAAACGTAATAGATAATTATCCAAAGTATGAATGGAACAGGGTCACGCAACATATGAGCACACAGAAATGCAAATTTTCGAGAGGGTGACGAACAAGCAGCATTCTAGTGAACGTGCTTTTCACATGTGATTTACATTTAAATGTGATTCTTACAAGCTAAGACAGTAATACTGTCAAGGTGTTAATGATGGGCATAGGATAGAGCATAGGATGCTGTCAAACCTCATTTGGACTGTTGATATGTTATTTGATGCCGCAAAACGGGGAGCGGAAATTCCCACAAATTAGGAAACATTAGTAAAGCTGCTTCTTATATTTTGGTCAAACCTTATGTTGGATAACTTGCGTGGGAGACCACATTTATATTGAAGCAAGTGAATATCTAGTAGGATCGAGATACAAGTAGAGAAATAATATTTTTTCCACCATTGTAGAGATTGTACTTGACTTTATTTCATGACAATCTGAAGGCTATTTTCTTAAGTACGTCTAACGTAAGCGCTTCTTTCTTGTAGTAATCGCTTTTCCGGCCAACACACCTCAATTTATTCTCATAACGCAGTAAGCGTCTGACGTAAGTAAATGCCATATTGCGCGCAAAAGATTTCGTAACTTTATTGCATGTTAGAGTGGGCGCGGTTTACAAAACTAGTTCTAAGTACGGCTGTGAGATGCATGTTAAATTTCAAGTTGAAGTGTTCTTAATTCATTGATCGCTCAGTCAGAGTCTGAAATAGGAGAACTGTTTATCTAATATAGCTGGGAAGGTACTGGAGAAGGTGAAGGAATGCGGATAAGAGACCATTTCGGCATAAGTATATTAGACACTATTATCGAGGTCAGGCGAAGAGTGGAATGACCGCATATGCATGTGTAATACGCTTATCTGTCACCGCTTCGGGAGGTGACATACAATTTAACGTCAACACTTCCTGGCCGAACTTTAATGTTTCATGATAAACAGCCAGGAAACCGTTCAACTGCACTACAACAGCAGACTTGTTTATTTGTAGAACATTTGCTAGGGGGAATTTTGCAACTTAAAGCACCATGTAAACTAAGTAAAGAAGATGGATTATCAGATATAGTGGAGAGAGCTGTGTTCTTGCGTGTCTAAACAAGACTGGCTTCAAAAAATGTTTCGTTCTGTCCCAGCACATGACAGTTTTTTTTGCAGCCGCTAAGGTACTTACCTCCTTCTGGAACTCGACAACGCAACCCAGAAGAGGCGTCCACCAAGTTGGTCGATACGATCGTGAATAAGGGTGAAGTGGTGAGTAAAGGTTAGTTTTGACGGCATCCAAACAGTGATAGCCTAAGAATGCTGAATTATCTTAAACTATGAGATATCGCTTCACATTCCTGAGCAACAACAGAGTTCTTGCTACCGCTTTTTTATAACATTATGCCTCTGCTTCTCAGGAGACATTGTGACTCATCTTTCATGCCTTGAAACCTATTGTAGGTGAAAAATTTTCAGTTAGCGTGTTCCTTGATGGCAAATTGTCATGCCGTTGATTTATCTCCCATCTCCCTTACAGTGGTTAGTTTTCTTTGTTTAAGTTTTCTTTGAAATGTTCTCTGGTTGCAAGGAGCTTCGGCTCGTCTCACTAACTGCTGAATATGAATCGAAAAAGCCATGTGCGTATTAATCGTAAATCAATGTCAATGACGCGAACGATGGAGAAAATAAGTAGCGGAAGAAGGGTTTTCCAAGAGAATAAAGGTTTAGGTAATAGAATGCTGAACAATAATTGAAGACATTAAGTCGACGATGCCGGTCGTCGTTTGCAAGAGAGCGAATTCGTGTGAAAGCAAGAATTCGCTGACCTCCATACTTGCACTATGAAGTTTTTTATTTGATTGCTTTTACCAGTTTATCAGTATGGAACATTTTTTTTACTCAGAGCTTTCAATTATTGGGGGAGTTATAGAAAAACGTTTCCGATGCTAATCCAATGTGGATTAAAACCTATCAGGAGGTTTTTTCCAACAAGCTAGCACTTTTCTTCAATATTTTTATAGATAATCTCGAGGAACAAGTCGAAACAACTCCCAGTGAGGTCACGCTTATCCACGATAAGTTTCTCCTATCATCTAAACAGTACGGCGATCTTTGGGTGGAGTATATTGTTGGCGATAGTGTAGCACTTACTAAGAAGCTAAATGTTGAAGTGAAACAAAAAGGTAAACCGCGATTTTTATATTTTCGTGCAGTTACTCAGACTGATGTGCTTATGCGCGATTAACTAAAACATTTGTTGCACATTTGCGGAAAAAACTTGAAAAGTCTTACATTAAAGGTTACTTTGGATTGGTAATGAGTACTTTATTTATGTCAACTGTATTTTCCCCGGTGGGCAATATTGATCGTCTTCAAAGAGCGAAAAATTTCAGTATTATTTTCGCTATTTTCGTAAAATCTACCAAATAATGTGAGTGTTATGGAATGAATGGCACTCAACGAGAAATAGTGACCGTTTGCTAAAAATTCGTTTCGCCAATCAGCACGGCCTCCTCTAATACCACAGTTCTTTGTGAACTGATTCGTATTAGGTGATTAGATAATGATGTATAAGTTGACTAAATAATAACGAATGTGCAGATTCCAAGACCGCAAACGTCAGCTGCAGCCTAAAATTTGTTAAGCGCCGCCAAAATTGATTTTATCCTGGGACGCTGGGCATTCCTACAGCAACTTAAATGGATGCCGTGAATGGATGTGCAAATTCACGACAAGTCGCCAACACCTCCAGAGCGCTGATGCTGTTCTTCTAACGGGAGATCTAGATCAGCAGCTCGTAAAAATGCGCCGTTCTCAACAATATTTCATATTTTTTAGTCAGGTAATGTTTTCCTCAAATTACTGCCACGCCCAGTATCGCACTTTTCTATAACATTAGATTGAGAGTTGTATACAGATGTACTTAGTTTTCCATCGTTTATGCAATAATTCAACTACGTTTTGCAAGATTACCTATAAACAATAGCCCCAAGCCATACAGGTACGTTCTGAATTAGATAGGATTGAATGTGTGGAAATTTGTTGGCTCATTTTTTAGGAGTCACCTTTTAACAATCCCTCGATGGAATATGTGGATGATTTTTTCAACTTTTCACTTGGTTATCGAAGAGATTCGCCTACTTCCTCTCCTTATGGTTACACAGTGAAATTGGCTGTGCGTTCGCAGAACGATACGAGAATTCCGAGCGAAAAACGTTTAAGCGGCAAGCATAAGCCTCTCGCATGGTTCGTCAGCAACTGTGGCACCAATAGCTTTCGTGAGCAGTATGTTGCTGCACTTCAGGTACAATGTTATTCCTTTCCGATGCGTTACATTTGCATAAGCCTAGGATGATCTCACCAACTGCACGCGAAAATTGATCGCAAACATCGACTTCATTATGGTTCCCTGTCTTTAACAGTAAGCTGAACCTATTTGAATTGCAGACACTCCATACATAGCTACATAGGCAACTGATATACATAGAGGGACATCTGCTTCACGCAACGTTTTCTTTTGGCTGGAAAAAGTTCGGTTTCAGAGTAAAACAAAAATGTGTATTGATTTTATTGCCACTGAATAAATTTAATGGGAATGAAATACATGTAAAATTCTAGCGGTTCATCGATGTGGACATTTATGGTGCATGTGGCAGCCTATTTTGCAATAAAAATTCCGAATGCGAGAATTCACTCGATACAACGTCAGTGCAATTTTTTTCAGCAATTATAGTAACTTTTGTGTTCTGTTGGTTTATTATAGTAGATATTAGTATCAGTGTTCTTAAATAACATTTGTTCTTGAAGAGACCACTTTGGGAAGTCTTGCTTAAAAACTTTTTATTTCATCTGTGGCGAAACCATCAAGATTTCCGGTTTCCAGTAATCCCGATGAACCTCGAAACTACATCTCCGAGATGGCATACTGAATTAAGATTCGAGATGGCATACTGAATTAAGATCACCTGCATCAAACACTTCATGCTCCGATCGAAAATATGCAAAATGCACAGAGCAGGAATGTAGAAATGCAGAAAGTAAACTTTTTCTGTTCGTTTATTGTGCGACCGGAAACATGATAATGCACTGACTGCGAAGTACTTAACAAAGCAAACAAGATATTGGGTTTTCACATTCTAAGAATGTTATTAGATGATATGGTCGGCAGTGCTTTGTGAAGATTTACGAAATTTGAGGATAGAGGTGCTTTATCTTCTTCGAGTCTGAAAACTCTTTCTGATTATGAGCACTGCTCTCAGATGTGAATAAGTATTTCTCATAACAGCGAAATTAATAATATTGTTAATAGATTACCGCCAATGGTTATATTGTTAAAGATATCGCACATTTATGCAGCATTTTCTTTTTAGATATTATTTTTACATTGCATTCGAAAACTCGGTATGCCGTGATTACATTACCGAAAAGGTGTGGAAAAAAGGTTTTAAGCACGACATTGTACCAATCGTGCTCAAACGCAGCATTTTGCAACCTTATGCACCACCACATTCATTCATAGCCGCTGATGATTTTCGAACAGTGAGAGAAATGGCTGACTACCTGAAGTACCTAATGCGCAACAAAACCGCCTATAGGTAAGTCATATGAGGCTTCTGTACAGCAAACTTTTTCGCTGCTTACATCATTTACTGCATTTTACCGGAATCACTTATCTAACAATTTCAGGTATATAATAACGATACTGGTACCATGGGCCTATAAAAGAATTGGCACTTATAAAGATTGCAGTCATAATGAAGCAATTATTAACTCTGCCCACTCACAATAAGGCGCATAATAAATGACCGTGTTTTCAACGGAAAACTCAAAATGATCAGCTTCTTGTGAAAAAATTTCCGAGGAAATACCACACGATGCGCTCTTAAGATGGGCTAAAATGCACGCATGTGAGGTGCTGCAGGACTTTCCTCACATCAAAAACTATTCTGGTGAGAAGTTAGACCGCCCACCTTGCAGGGAGTACTTCAACTGGAGACGAGAGTATTTTGTAGTATTCTTGAATGGGGCTGAGCACGATCAACTCGAGCGGCCATGGGGATTTTGTCAGCTTTGCAGGTGTGAAGTTCTTTATTATTCTACGTTCAATGAAATGATCTCACCTTTATGAATTCAAAAAGTAAAAGCAGGATGCCAAAACCTAACAGGTGGAACCCTATGTTGACCTCCAGTTCCCATGGAATTTCGTCGTTCCATTCATCACTGTTGTAGCGCAAAACGAGTGAAAAAGTTTTCATAATCGTTTACTGGGTTTTTTTTCTGTTTTCCTAATGTACTACACTATCAACTCAATATAAAAGTTATACGCGATAATGTGTTTGCAGGTTACTTTGGAAGGAACCACAGGAGCGGCACATTATAAGCGACTTCAAAAGGTGGTGGACTAAGAGTTGTGAAAGCTCAGGGGAATTGGTGAGAAAAATACTGCAAAATGGTGATGAGCAAGAAAATGTGATCTCAAAAAAATCCTCTAAAGTTTTAAGTGCTATGAGATTTTCCTAATATCGTAAGTGATGAGCGATTACGATGAATGCAAACAGATGTGAGGCAAGCGATGAATGAAACCAAAAACAAGAGCGCATCTTAATCACAGATTCGAATTTAACGGATATACGGTCATTGAATTCATTTTGCACAAAATCTTCCATCATCGGGTACTATTCAACAACATAGTCGTCGGTAAACTACTGAGCTTTATTACAACTGTGATCTACATGGTTGCCTTAAATACCGTTTATTTTCTACACCTAATTTTTATCTTTGTTCATTGTAATATTTGATATGCATCACTATCAAGTGCCTCCTCTTTTGCCTCAGTTCTTTTTCGGCAGTTAATGAAATCAAATTCTCATGTTGAGGGCAAGCTGAAATTTGTGGGAATTTGTTTTGCCGGAATTTTTCAGTTCATTTCGTATTTTTGGGACAAAGCTCAGAGCGAGCATCGCCTTTACTCTGAAGGTTTGAAATTAATTCTGCCTTCAACGCCTTTATGTTAATGCCCATACTCTTTCGTTCGAGTTTATGGGTAGCAAAAACGGAGATGACGGTGGAATTGCCGCAGTAAACAGATTCTCGAGATCATACTTGTCCACAATCCCTTGGTAGAGTTGAGGTTTTCTTCGCAGTGATTTTCACTCTTTACCTATGGTTACAGTCGTGGATACATTTCCACATGTGAATAAAGCATTTTTGCCAATGCCTACTAGCAACAGTTGCTAAATAACACTGTTAGATATGGTTCGAACAGTTGTATTCATAAGTGGCTAACGAACGTTAAGTGATGCTCGTGAACAATTTTACCTGTGCAATTGCCTCCTAATTAAGGTGATTGCACATCCTCTGCAACAGGCGCCAAATTTAGATAGTGGAAGATAAGTATGTACGCGCTCGAAATTCATTTTTTCATCTTCATTTATCTCTCAGATTTCTCACTCAGACAACTTCAAATTTTATGTAGTTTCGACGATCTAAACGGAAATTAGTCGGGATTAAGCGGAAATGAATCGATGAAGCTGTGCGGGCGTTCTGAACAGATACGATGCATCCAATTATTCCTTGCGAGCTGTTGTAGACATTAAAGTTTTATTTTGCGACTAGGGCGCATATTGATACAAAGAGACCATGATGGCATTTATTGCGGGTAAAATATGGTTGAATTTTGATAGTAACATGCACTTCAACTTCTCATTTGCCATCTGTATATGAGTGTGGAAATATTACAGATAATTGGCAACTAACGAAGCATGCTCTTTGTGGAGCCTCTCATACAGTCAGGAGCGTTCTTGCAGTGCTTGCTACTTCCGTCATTAAACACCTCTTCGATAGGATCTCGAAGAACTCCGGCCATATTGTTGTTGTAGTTGCGGAATGTTTTGCACATATGTGTGTGGCGATAGCTGACTGAGCACGTAAGTTTGTAGCAGAGGTGGTGCTCGAGGAGTGCCATAAACGAGGAGATTTCTGAAAAAGTCTGCTGAAAACATCTTCTTTATCCTTCATTAGTGAGCCGTCACTAGCCCACTACAGCCTTGACTTCTCTTCCCGTAACTCATGGCTTCAGATAAATGCTCAGAGGCAGATGCGAGATTGCGAGCGAATATATTGATGGCGGTTACCACTCTAACTTACTGCAACAGCAATTGTTAGATGATGCTTTTGAGCAGTGTATGAGAAATCCCTTCTGAATTTTTTTGGTGGAATGAAAAAAGTTTGCTAATATATAGCCAGAAGGCAAGAGATGAAGTATAAAAAGCCAGACATTATATGTCCTTAGACGAGGAGCGAATCTTGAAGCAGTTCCACAAGATCTACAAGTGGGAAGCTGTAAATTTGAGAAGAGAGAAATTTACCGTCCATCTATTTCCAACTTGCATACGTGATCACCGTAAAAATGAATCATCGATGCCAAGTCATCGATCGCGTTTAATGATGAATTGAAGCAACCTTGTAGATTTCGCTGAAATTATTGTCTTCATCAATCGACTCCATGCGGTTGAGGCGATCATAACGCATCAAATGACACACGGTGTTACCACTAAAGGACAGTGTGCTCAATGCTTACTTCCACTATCGTTAGCGGAACTTCCGCATCGACCGAGTAGACCATTCGTCTGGGCCGTCATGTTTTTTTAGTCGACCTTCTTCATATTCCGGCTTATTTCTTCTTAAATGCGTAGATTTTTGAAGCATAGAATTTGTAGATTTAAGCACTCAGATGGCACTTCCTCTATATATTTGAAAAACCAGTCCAGAAAAGCGCAGCATTAAAAACTCTGGGATAGTGAAACTGCAGTAATTGCGAGATTATTATATGGTACTACTACAGGCTATACTAACAAGAAAATAAACGGCAGTTTGTTGGCAGAGCAGAATTTGTATCTATCCTCGTGTTTCATTGGATGAGAACCTAAGATAAACCCTAGTGGTGGGCACGTGCAAATGTACGAATAAACTGCGAATTCGTCCTTCATTATGCTTTAGAAAATGCCTCTGTAACTACATAAGAAAACTGAAATTTGACTACGTAACCTGCAAAACGTTGACGATTTTTTGAATATTGCAGGTCTTAAATGTACCGTACTGTGACGCCTTTAGTTGATTAAGCGTTCTTTGCATCTCCGTTTCCAGCAGTTTGTTGCAGCACATGAAACCTGCAAAAGAATTTCGTTCCCTAGAGCGATTAATAAGGCGAAAAGGTCCGTAACATGTACAGTTGTGGGTGCATAGGAGCATAAAACCCCTCAAAAAGTTAACGATCTGAGCCAGTTTGATGATGCACGAAGGGCCTGGACCAGCTCTTATAAACTAAACAACTGAAATTATTTCGCAGATGAGACCAATCTAACAATGTTCGGACAAACAGCTGAAAACGTAACTTATGTTGGGGAAATGAGTTTACCTCAGCGAATGCGTGGGATTTACCATTTAAAGCTTACTTTAATAAGCTCCTTATTCCCCACAAAACCTCAAGTTTTCTCTAGATATTTGAGCATTTCTTTGCAAGAAATCGAGACTGTTCAAACAATTGCAATGATTGTTGCTTGGGGTTATGATTAAACCGATTGTGTCCTTGTTGATTTTACAGTTATTCGAGCATGTAAAAAGGAAAGGAGCTCCTGAATTTCCCTCTCTTCCACACTTTACTCAGCATTCAAGCACTTCCATAGCTGTTCCATGAGGTCATATGAGCTGTAATTTCGTTGTGTAAAGCGGTGTCATATCCTCACGCTTCAATTGAAAGTTGTTCTCGGTACGTCCGTTACAGTTAAGTGACAAGCTTGTTAAAGATCTTTGCTGACCGCTCCTATTGGTGTAACACTGCGGCAGCAGATATTGATGCCGTCTCCAAATCTGACTCTCGTATTGTGGTGTATGATCCTCGTAATAGACACCCCTCTGCGGCGCCTGATTTTGAACGCCCCCTGCAATCTACTGGGGCATATTCAACATCCACAACAAAGCAGAAATTATCAATCTAAACATATGTCTTTCAATGGATAATCTTCAGGTCCTGCGCGCATTCTATATAACCTGTCAAGCATCAGCAAAAGTAATCTGACATTTGTCATCCTGTCACTTTAGAGAGAAGATAAAGCCAAAAAAAGAAATTTCTTAGCGTTTCGCTGTCTACGCACACGTCAATATCTACTCGAACAAACATAGTTAGGGACGATCATGGTGTTTAGTTAGGGACGATCATGGCGTGCTGTATAGGCCACATAAACTGCGAATTGCTGACACATTATCTATGATGGGACGGGGAGAAAGGAGAAGTGATGAACGAACCTACCGAATGCTAATGCTTTGACTCTCGTGAATGGTTTCATGTATACTGGGCGTCACAATAACGGACGAATGGCTACTGAACGTCCATGGATGATAACTGCCTTGTTGCTATGCGGCTGAGAAGGAGTACTGGATTTCACCTGTAAGCAGCAACCTTAACAAGTGGCGAACAGTTGTCGTGAATAAACCATGCCAGCCAGCTATGGTAATCACTGACAACGCCTGGAGTCGACGAAGGGGATGGTCTAAGGATCGGTCTAAGGATCAACGTGAGAACGCGATAATTGGTTTCTGAAAGCGTTTGAAACGAGTAAGCACTCTTCGTTCTCATAATTCGAGAAGATAATAATGATGGCTGAACAACCTGTAACTGCTCTCATATTATAGCTGCCAAGCTAATGTATGCAAAAGGACGTATTCTTACAACTGTGCAAATCGAAGCAACCTTATATCAATTTTGAATACGTGTATTCTTAATGCAGCCAGTGATAAAAAAATCTTTCGAGAACAGCGCTCAGCATATAATGTGAAGTGGACGTTCTTCCTTTTAACTGACAGTCTTTTTAAGCAATCTCAAAATTCTTCTCACGAAGGAGGTTTCCCTCCGTTTCTTGAGAAAATCTGCATCCTGCGTTTGAAGTTTTCTTTCTCCTGATAAGTCTGTACGGGTTGACGATTAGAACGAGGTATTTTCGAAACTCAAGCCGACAGGCATCTCCTCCGGCTTCACGTCTCTCCATCCATGTCGTCAGTTTGCTCCGATTTACTCGCTCAACGCTATCGGCCTCATCACTCACAGATGGTCGCCCATTTCGCGACTAACCAAACATGCATCACAATGTTTTCCGTGGAAAAATGAAAAAACTGTCAAACATATTGCGTAAATTTTGCCCACCATCACACGCTATTATGCGCATAACTTTACGAACGCAGTGAGTGAATACAATGAACTGAGTTCACCTGCGGACAAATAATTCAGCGGATCTTAGCAAACCAGAGAAAGCAACTTAATCAGCAGAAAATAAAAAGATAGAAATTAAAGAAAGACAGTTTGATGCATCTGCATTTGGAAACCGATGTGCAACTTACCCCAGTAGACGTGCTGGTCGGATCTTCAAAAGCATCAATAAAAGCAACAGCAGACAGTGATGAAGTCAGGAGCAAAACAATTACAACCATGATACTGCTTGCGAAGTGCTGTCCTAAATCACTTTATTTTTAATAGCTGAATTCTTTTTAAAGAATATCGGTATGAGTTTACTGGTGCCCATTAGAGGTAAATGCCTAAGATCGCTGCAGCCAGGACAGGTTATAAATCGTCATTCATGGTAGCAAAAACTTCAACTGAGATAATGTCATGTATATTTAAGCAAAGAGTGATCATTATTAAGTGACAATACATATGAAAAATTATTTCTGAATGGGAAATTGGCTAATGAGAGATGAGCGTCGGGTAAGTAGAACGTGTGCAAGAATGACATGGTTACTTGCACGATGGAGGAGGGAACATCTCACGGGAACAGCTCATGAGATGAATGATAGTGTCTTGTTTTGCGATGCATAAAAAATTAATCGCATTTTCGCCGTTACGCACACTTTTAAACTGAATCTATCGCTGCAAACAAATGAGATAATTATCAACGTATTTTTGCATTACTCGCAAAAACAAACGGTTTCTTCAGACTCCAAATAAGCCTACGTCCTAAGTTGTCTCCATTGTCTGATGAATGGAAATGAAAGGTAGAATAAGACATGAGAGCGGAAGTCATTTTGTTTGATTTCAGGCTAGATGAAAGACTACAAAAGTTGCTTCCCTTGTAGAAATTAGGAGAGAGAGGCCAAAATGAGAAGACTTTCAAAGCACAGTCAGTTCGGCGAATTGACGACCCATCTAATTGAATGCTTATTTCCATGGTTTTCAAACAAATTTGCGATCTATTAAGCCAATATGGGACTTTCTTAGACGAACGAACAAACACCTATCCAATCGAAAGCACATAGCCAATAATGGGCTTAGCCAGTTGCGAATAACCAACTTCCCTAATATTTAACTGATGAACTACTTCAAATACATCTTTCAAAATGAATTTTGCCAAGATTGTGAACTCTATGAAAGCGCAAGATTGAATAGACTGCTGCATGAACGTACAAATGAAAAACAAAGTTATCAAATGTTCTCAGTTCATGCGAGAGATGAACCTGTTCTTAATTGGCATTTCACAGCAAGGCTTTTATCGCAGTTATATGTTCCCTCTCTAGATGGTATTCGTGGATAAGCAAGAAATCAAGACATGCTTGATGACTGCAAGGGAATCCCATTAAAGGACTGGAATTACTGTCAAAAATTGATGCAAACCCACGTCACGTTGGATCACCCCCCACCTTTATTATTCTCTGCACATAAATCGCCTAGATTGCGCCGACTTGTGCAGATAAAAGATGTGGACTGTATGGGCAGTAGAAGACCTGTAGTTGCTATAGACTGAAAGACGGCGGACTGCTATATCAGTCTGAAAGCAACAGCCCCAAATTGACTGAAAAATTCTCCTAAGGCGTACGGAACAATCGCGACAAAATAAATTTTCTCCGGTTAGCTGTATTCATTATGGATTTGTGCATTTTTTAATTATCTAGCAACCCTGTCATCAATACATATAAATGGAAGGAAATGCTGAAACATTTTCGTATCAATGATAAGGTACAGATGAAATGCCATTCAAACGATCGCATGAAAGGAAGAATATAAAATTCATTTGCAACTGGAGCAGAATAAAGAAACATGAAGGGAATGAACAAGTGATATGAAAATAACCCTGTCATTAATATGCTTAAAACGCTCTCACATTAAAATTCGTCTCAGTTACTCTTACTTAAAATGGGGTTACGGGAGAAGAGATTACAATATTGCAATATCCACTTAAATTCGTCTAATTTTGATGGACTCATTTGAGCGATTGGATGACCAGTTCATCTTAACGTGATGATTTTCTCCGACAGCGCTCTCTTGCACAACACTTCTATGGACATCCGGAAAGAACCATCCACATTTCACTTATAGACAAATAGATTTTGTCTATAAGTGAAATGAGGTTGACAACCCTAATCGAGTCAGCACGGAAAGTACTTCAATGAGTGCCACTCTATTTATATTTGGTCTGCAAAAATGCGCACACTGACGGCGGTCTTTCCATAGATAGTTACCATTCACCTACTCGGAGTTATGCATTCGCTAAACATTCTGCCACATCAGCTTTGTCTTTCTCACTGCCAACAATTAAATAACGCATTGTGCGAAATTCATTGGTATTGAGTTGAGCTCATTTGCGCAGTTATTTTATTGCTAGTGACAATGAAAGGAGCCCACTCCACTATTGTGGCGCTACTCGCGATTGAAGTTGCTAAAACGAATGTCGCACCAGTCTCCACAGCTTAAGACTTTGTTATCGCTTCCGCACCATTATAACTGTTCGGGTTCAAAAATGCGATTACAATGGCTTGTAAGCATGCAAACAGAGGTGAAGTTAGACTAGAAACGTTCGCTGGCCCGTTGCAATGCCACTACTTGCAGAAATAATGGATCACCCCGATCTCGAAGAAGTGATGACAAGGTGTTAAAACAACTACAACGTGAGATAAAATTTTTAACGATTAAGCATAAATCAGCTTGAGATATCGACTTTAATATTTTGAGGCGTAGCACTTGACGCGGAAACGGTGAGTTCGAATCTCCGACTGATACGATCGCTGAGCGGGGCACTTTCAGAAAGAATGATCGGCAGAAGCATAAGCGCGTGAAAGACTCCAATGACGAGCACAAGGAAGATTGTTTTGAAGAAAACGAGCACCATATACGAGTTAATGAATGCCAACACTGCCACTCCAAGAATAGTAGACATGCTGCCGTGCAAAACTGCAATTATTACACTACTACGTTACATAGTAACCTTATCGAAACAGTTTGAATGCAGATGTTTTTTTCCATAAGGGATCGTTCAAGATGCCTGGATACTTATAAATTGAAGTTTGCTAAGTTTTACATAGTTAGGGAGAAGTGAAAAAGGTTATTGAATGGAATAGGGGTATCAGTACTCGATTAGAAGGAAATAAAGATGATTCAGAGAACGGTGAGCGTAAGAGATATGGTGCTGAAGTTTGGAGTCGAGATAGAAATAGGGACGAACGCCAATCACAAAGAAATTTCAACTCGAAAAGCCATTTCGACAATAAAACGCATAAGATCAACCAAGACATATCTCAGTAGCCTATTACCGTGGAAGTCTTCTCATGATAAAGAGGGAAGAAAATGAAAACAGATTAGATAAAAATAATGTGCTTACTTGGCCAAGCGAGTTTCTCCATTGCGTATACACAACGTTCGGTTGTCGTTAGCTTCTCATCGCTACTCATGAACCCGTAAGTGATATGAGCGCAAAATTCGATAGAAAATCCGATCGACATTATGATTGTTACCATCGATATTGGGTCCAATTTCACATTCCATAACGCCAAATATCCTATCACTCCTGAACAATACTTTACTTATACCATTTCTAAAGCCTATTATACTCCTATCACTCGTAAACTACATCTAACTATTATACGATCATTCTTAAGCGACACCTTACACTTTACACTATAACAGACTGCAGCATAGTCGGGTGCCGTGAGGCGCGCTTCATCGTGCATTTGCACGACAACGTGTATAACGCCGCACCACTCTAGAACACAGTGCACGCACTTACGCTCTATCCGCATAATTGCAATAATCGTTGTAACAATAAGTGAGCTGCTTTGAAATGTCGGAAAAAGGAACAGGAACATAAGACCATTCTTCACACCATTTGTTTCCAAGCAACAAACTTGATATGCCCATCAACTTCAACAAGAAAAAAGCAAGCGATCAGATTCGCGGTCCAGTCATCGTTGCATCCAGAGTAAAGTGAGCGGAACCTGTGTAAGTCATTATTCTATGCCGCGATATGCCATTAAACTGCGCGAATAGCTCGGATAAAATGCGCAGCCAACAACACTCCATAAGTCAAATCAGTTCACATGTTTCCATGTGGAATATTAATTCGTTTACCCCAGACAGTATCGAAAATATTCAAGGGATATGGAAATGTGCCTGTAGAGGACTGCAGAACGTTTGAAATTCTTCAATTTAGTTGGAAAAATTGAAAATCAAACAAACTGATTTCAAACAATTAGGAGGGCTTTTAAAAAAAGTATTGACTGGTTTCCGCTCTTCATTAATCTCTGCGCCCTTACCAATGTCCATCGTGACTATTGCCACGGCTATCCAGAAAGTGCATATTGGATTGGGAATGAAGAGCAAAGATATAACCAGCAGCACTACCAGTGCGACAGAATCGTTCTGCAGCGTATTCGCTAAGATGACATTCAACTGAAATAGACGCGTTACAGGGAGCAAACATAAATTCCACACATCATGAATTCTACTTAATAAAATAATTATGAGGCAATGGAAATAGGACAAAAAATATCTGAATAACGAAAGTTCTTAGCGCAAAAACCACAAACCAACCTCACCTTCATCACTAGGTGACCAAAAAATGGCCGCCAGTTATTTCACGGTGAACATCAATGGGGGCTAAATCGAGAGAATTTCTTGAACTCTCTTTGCTCCATCGTTATATCGCTATGTATTTCCTTTCTAGTCTCTCTTCAGCATCCACTTTGATGACTTTATCGGCAGACAGAAAATTTTTGCATTTTGTCTTTTTGCCTTTGGTAGGTTTTCTTAGCTAACTGTCCACTCGTTCGAAAAACCAGGCTGCTAAATCTTGAAAAATCAAACACCATTAGCGCTCCTTACTCTTGAATGCCAGTGGAGATTTCCATGAGGTACCCAACATCAAGAAGACCGGCTGTGAGATTGGAAAATATCTTATTATAAATGCAGCTTCACCCAGTTCTATGACCTCATAAGTTGGCTTGATGCCTGCCTAATTCTTGATAGACTAATAGATAATGCTTTTTGATCGCTGCAAACAACTCTGAACAATGTGGAACACGTGTGCACGAGTCTCAAAAGATTATACATTTGTCCCTAAGCAGTTTCTTAGAAAGGAATTTCGCGATATCTTCCTAAAGCATGCTAAAACGCTTGAATACATAAAATGAAAAATTAATAGGTGAACCTGATCGGCAATGGCCCTACTCTGCTGATAAGTAAAGATACGCATTTCAGGATACTTCGTTGCGATATTCCTGAGAAGCTTCGTGACCAGAACAAGATCGGCCGGCGTATTAAATTCAGTGACACCGATGCGGAAACGGAACGACTTCATGCTGATATTGGTCATATCATCCACGTTCTCCCATACAAAATCTTGCGACCTAAGCACAGCTGTTTTATATATAAGCCACACTGTTTTATACATTAATGGTGATTATCAAAATGGGTGTACGTCTAACTTCAATATTTGACCCTGGCTGCACAACATTCCATGCCAACATCCCTATCAGTGAGTTCCATTCTCAACCACATGTACAGCTTGTTATCACAATAAGATCAACAGCAGTAAAGCAAGTATATGCTTTACTGCTGTTGATAGAATGCGAATAAGTTTATGCGAATAGTCCACTCACCAAAGTTTATAGAATGCGAATAAGCGTGACCACTGGTAGACGCCCTCAACCCACGACGCTCGATCATCTTGTAAATAAGCACCGGTGAGATTTGCGTATTTCGAATACTCCCGAATCCAGATCTGAGTGCCCTTAGGACCAAGGCAATATTGAACGGACTCAAAGTCACGCACCATCGCATCGACTCGCTCTCGATTCGCCGCTTTGGACATGTCAGGAGCATTGACAACAGCAATTTCGATCTGCGTTGAAACATGTACAATTTCTGATCAGTTCGTAATAAAAAGCAGATTAACTATGATACCGTTCCTAGACGTCAAGTGCAATGATAAATCAGCCCAGACAATCCGAGTAAAAGTGTACTAAAGCCTAGAGCCGGTAACGAAGTATAAGCGAAAACCGTTATTCTGCTACGATGCCAACCACTCTTTGATCAGTTTTTCATGTACGGTGGCACATCCCGGCCACCGGAATGCTCACAATTACCACATTCTGACTAAATCAAAAATTTGTCATAGACAAAAGCTGCATTCGATATACAGACCGCCAATGATGCGCGAGCACTGCATTTGTGAGCGTTTCGCATCTTTGTTTCCTTCTCGGAAAACCACTCCACAGGCAGTTACGAACACTCGATTACGAGAACTTTGGCTCCCTCTTATCTTCAATGCTTAATGCTTGGCTCCCACAGACATCTTTAATGAGGCCCAATCTTTGCTTGACAGAAAATATTTATTTTAGGTTCATTGCGTCGCACGGAAGCATCGTTTCGTAAAACGCAAAGAGGCGCATTTCCTTCTGAGCGCGCTGTTACCGTATTGCCTAACAGAACTGTGCCTGAAGATATTTCAGAAGAACTAGACTCGCCAATCAATAAAAACATCCGAGGCCTGGCGTCACCTTAATATATGAACCTATACAAAGATAGCGAAAGGATATAGGAACTGAATTCGTGAAGACCACAGAAATTCGAGGAATCTGTGACCTCGATGCAAATAGGTGCACGCAAAGATAGCAACAAACGGTTTTTCCACGAGTGTGAGAAGTGAGGATCGTTGAATAAACGATGCACACAGCGTCATCTTAGATTACCTGGTCCCCTCCGTGGAAAAGCTCAATTTCAGTAGCGATCGTACGTACGATAGGATCGCTTTTGAGAAGCAGCTTGTCGTAATCTAGGCCCTGCTCCATTCCGATTATCCCATAGATCGCTATCTGAATATCGCCTCATAATTTCCTCTCTTGGAATTTTCACGGATGAGGACAATATTTTATGAAAATCGCTAAGTTTCTAATATCATTCTGCTTGTAAATATGTTAAAAGAACAGAAAAATTATCACTTCAGTACTCTAACCATGCAACTAATATCTTAAGAGCGTATGGCTGAAATCATACAAATTTGCGTAAAACACATTTCCATCTCTTACGGCCAAGCTACACGTGCTGCACCTGCTATGTCTTGTGCCAATAACAAATTTCAAACAAATAAAGTATATCCCTAATGCAGCTGAAAAAACTCCAACAGTAAAAAGTAGCGAGGAACTCACCACTAAGTATGTAATAAACACCAGTAACATGAAGATTTTTGTTCGGAAATCTAGAAGGATCGGCACGTAGACGTTGCTGCAAAGAATCGGAAACTCTGGTTGATATTCAGCAGCAACGAAGGTGAAGTTCAAATCGATGGCATATTACAAATGAGAGCTTCGTAATTCTTGCTGTTCCTCCCCATCAAAGTTAGGATCGAGACAATCAAAGCTGCCAGAATAGCCATATGAACCTCCATTGGCTGCGGTATTTAAAAAAAAAAAAAAAAACAAGTATAACTAAGCATTCCCACATTCTCATCACAGTTGATAAATTTAGTACTCCAGAAAGAACTGGCTACCAAACCCATGAAAGGCAATTTTGTGGATATCGCATAACGGTGTAGGAGTGACAGATGAGTACCAACATTTTGCTTTTGCACTATTATTTGAAGAGTTTTATATACAATTTATTTATTCGTTTTTAAGCACCCATTATAGGGTTCACGACTTCTTTACTTCCTTACTGCCTCTTCTACGTATGTATTTTCAACTACCTATAGGAGGTTTTAGCCCGTGTTTAACCATCAATCACAAGCCCCAACTGCGAGGAAAGATTGCTCTCTTTGAATCGAACCCTCATCGCAACGTATCGCAGTAAAATAAATTGCCACACAAAAAAAAACGTAAAAATTAACGGAAGAGATACATGAAAAGTACGTAGCTACATAAAGCTTCTACCTGAAAAACTGCTCCATAATGCTGCTCGATTTCTGCGTGATCGTAACATCGCTAAGAGAGCTGTCAGATGAATCAGTTGGCTTTACCTTCTGCATATATGGATCGCTAATGCGATTATGCACAATACCGTTTAACTGACTCGATCCTAAATAATTGCAGAAGTTGGAGGTGTAGCATTTTATCCAAGATCAGCATAAAGAATTTAGAGATGCCTCGTTGATGCAACCCTCCCTTTTCAAGATCGAGTCTATTGTACGAATGGTCGGTACTACAAGTATTCCAGAAAACGCTTTATTTTTGTCGTTTAAATTTGATCAGTGCATTTTTCGAAGTTTCATTGATGTTGGGGCCTCAAATATCTCATAATATTAAAATGTTTTTTCATTGATCTATTCGAACAACTGCTTCATTAGGAATAATTACTTCGATCGGTTGAGGAATATTTCAATAGGAGAAGGATTTTCCTCGATTTGCTGTCGAATTCTCCAAAGTTTTCGAGTGAATTAAAAAAGAAAAAAAAAAGAGCAGTTTTACTACTATTTTTTAACGAAGATAATCCAGAACGCATCATTTCATTCCTTCGGAGATTCGCTGAAATGCTATCATAATGGTCGATAGCTTTCATGCACGGAAGACAGGAATTTCAATAGGAGAAGGATTTTCCTCGATTTGCTGTCGAATTCTCCAAAGTTTTCGAGTGAATTAAAAAAGAAAAAAAAAAGAGCAGTTTTACTACTATTTTTTAACGAAGATAATCCAGAACGCATCATTTCATTCCTTCGGAGATTCGCTGAAATGCTATCATAATGGTCGATAGCTTTCATGCACGGAAGACAGGAATTCCTTTCGGCCAATTGACATTCACCACTTATCACCATTACAGCCGCAAAGAACGTTACCTTAAATAAAATGATCTGAGGGGTTGTTTTTCAAACACTTTGATGCACAGCAATTTTTAAATTATGATGCAAATAAGATTTGGTTAGAAAACATGTGTGTCTAATCGAACAAATAATCTATTCTGCTGATCCATTGCACGAAGAGAAGTCCAACTACAGCTTACTTGGTAGAGAAAGGTGAAAAACATGCAAGCTGAGGTCATAGCGCAAAATCCTCTCACTGCGATGATATCAGTCCAACAACCGATCGCAAATGAAATCACGTCTGTTATGCTGGTAATGAAGATTGCGACAGCAGATTCCGACATCGCTTCCACCATGCGCGCCTTCAGAACGCTTTTGCTAGCACCTAAAACTTGTTAGTGGTACGAGACTAGGAAGTGCGCAATTCTTTAAGCATGTTCGAAACATGGATGCTACTTGTAGCCGTTGAGGCCAGAAACTTGCGGTAGCGACGATCGAATGATGAAAAAACATACGTTAAACGTTGACGTTGTATTCGGTGACTAACAAGTTGTGAGCTGGTCAGGAAAATTGCTAACAAACTTCCTCAGCAAAAACAGTACTTGTTTAGGAAGCAAACAGTGTAGACAATTGAGGAAAGCGATTAAGTGTGAGGATGCAGGCGAGTATGTTGAAAAAAAGAGCACATTCCTTGACCGCTAACAAATTTAATATTCCCATGTAATTCTTTGATATTTCACCAAATTTTTCAGTTCGGTTACTTTACTTTCTCAATTCTTCATCTAAAATGTATCTCTTAGATATACTCTCAATTAAAATTACCTGGATATGTGGATTCTGTGTAATGCCAAGCGGCCACGGCAATGAACATGTCGTCCACACCGATCGCTAAAAGCAATATTTCTATTTCGGATTCTTTTGATGGATGGTTGATAGATGGAACTTGACACGATCATCGCAGTCGCAATTGAACAAAAACAGCATATTGTTTTAAAAGAATAATTTCATTTCATGCCCTCAATTACTGACTAAAAAGCAGGGAAAATCACATTACCTTTATTTTGGTTATTCACTTTTTTCCTCAAATATACTCGCAGTTGACACTTTGTATATTCGCATAATGGTTTCTGCTTTCATTTCGGTAAAAATATGACCAAAAAACGTATGCAATGGAGGTGTTACACTCTAGAATACGAAACTCGGAACTTGTTCTCTCAAAAACAACTTTTCATTCGCCAATTTCGTTAACCACTTGAGAAAATGCCATAGAAAATTTTCCATTTTTGCTGATTTTTTGTTACTCTTCCTGAGAGAGAAAGTTGGCGCACACTTAACTGCTGCGCAATTATCAGTACCGGAATAATGTGGCCAACAGTCATCGGTCTCGATTTATGATTTCCAGTGGTTAACAGCTTGTCGCTTTGCGTCTGTCTCGATGAGCCACGCAAGAAAGTCATTAAATCGACTAGCACGAATCACTCAAACGCTGAGAAATGAAAACGTTTACAGTCTATGCAATAGAATAGAATGCTTATTTTTGGACGCAGTTGATTGCTACTATCAACATTTGCTAGTGCGCAATTCTGTAAAAAGAATCTCGATTGCAGAAAAGTGCGACAAGCTAAAGCTCAAGATTTCATCACTTCTACACCCTAAACAATCGAAATGATGTTTTCAAAGAAAGAGGAAGAGTCCTTGATTCCTATGAACGAGAGAAAAAGAATTTCTCCGGTTCTTCTTCGGCTCTTAGTTGAAAAAGCGTCTTGCAATAATCGGTTAGAAAACAAAATGCAACCATTCATTCGAAATATGGTGGTCAGAAAACACTCCAATAGAGTTTACTTACAAAGCACAAGGAATGGTGCGATAAGTGTGATTTCGGCGAAGAACATGCCGAACCAGAGTAGAAGCCCAATGCCGCTTACAATGGCCATCACTGAAGATAGTACACCCGCAAGCGCAAGCCAAGGCTTCGATCGTAGCCAATCGATGCGAACTGCAACGCTGAGAAAGCATGGCTATTTTGCGTGCAGCATTCAGCAACAACCTAATTCAACACAATCAAGCAGTGCCATTGAAACGAAATTTTCAGACTACATTGCTATGCAGTGTCCATTTGAAATCTGTGCAGAAAAGCGCAGCTGCTTCTTGTATTCATTTCAATGAAAATATTAAAAGAACTATGCGCACTACGTCTTATAATGCAGTTGGTCAACAGTTGGTCAACACAACGCCCTTTTAATGCAAACAAGGTAGTTGGTCAACTTTCAAGGGTAGTACCTCATCGTTGATGGCGTAGCGCGGGATAACCTTGGTAAGAAATTTGAAGACGAAACGTGCGATGAGCTAAATTTGCCGCTATTTGCATAACAGGACTTGATCTTTGAGGTGCTGTTTGATGTGAAGCTCTCAAACCATCGACAGTGGCGCTGAAGAAAGGCTAAAGCGATGGAGAGGACGCACTACTGCAAAACAATGTGTTCCGATGGTGTGCGAGGACAAACTTTGCCAAAAGAGGCAGCCAATAGAAGTGCTTTTGACAGAACGCTACTTGTCGGATTTTTTTCTCCTCTAAGCTAGGCTCTCTTTTTGTACTTCGATGACGCCAAGGTGAACGGGACATTCTACTCGAACAAAAAGTGTGGAACCACTTCCAGTACTAAGGTTAATTTTGTCAGTTATTCATACAACTGAACCTATGCGTTAACTTATCTCTTGATTGAACATTCGCCATTTTGTAGTAGACGGGAACAATGAAAACACAGACTATAAAGCAATCCTTCCATGTATGCTGTACCCCTGATTCCTTCATGAAGAACTCAACGGGGAGGGATGCGAACGCAATGGGAAGGGTGAGGAAGCACTATTTGATCGTTTTTGGTGGTTTTGACGTTTACGAGCGTGGGAAACAAGATGACGCACGCACATATAAAGGACGAAAGCGATAGCGTTCATCGACTCAGCGGCAATTGAAACTCATTTCAACGAACGTGTGAACTTCTATGATGACTCCATTGCCCTCTGCATCGCAGACCTCCTGCTGAATGGTCACTTTCTCGTTCTCGCAAGGAACTTCTTAGCCGCTAAAAATTATGGGGGCCCCGGTGACTACCGAATAAGAATACGGCTCACTGAGTTCCACTGTACCCACAGATTAGTTATTTTAATCTGCTGTGTTTTCATCCTATCATCGGTTGCCTCTCCGGTGTTTTCTGCTAGAACTTCTGTTTCTAGCTCTTACCAAATGAAGTGACACCACTGCCATCGAATTTCCACTTCATCGCATAAAAAGTAGTGAATAGCACAAGAACGATGACTGTCACCGAGAAATACGGTTTCAAGCGGTTCGCATTTCTCGTCAAACCGATATCTATTGTTCGCGAATGGTGGACATGAGCCTAAAAATTTCAAGCACTTCAGCATACCTTGAGATATGAATTCTCCAGTCGTGCAGAAGATCATGTATGATGCAGCAAACCCTGATTTCTTAACATACTTGTCTTCAACAGTTAAAAAACTACGCCGTCTCCGGCGAATCGGACTTCGGCAACGAGAGCAAAAAAAAGTGATATTGCATTAGGCGAATTCATTCTTCCTATTTTCATTCTGACGAAAGTCGCAAACAAATAGGATATATCACGTGCAGCTTTAAATATTCCTTTGCGGATACACTTCGTACAAATTTCGGATGATGGGTATGGCAATTCGTAACTTTCAGTTGACCACTTTGAGCGGTATTATAGACTAATTGCAAGTTTTTTTTTCAAATCTTTTAATAGCAACAAGTCGGTTTCGTTGATAGATCTGTCTTACAAAGGGTTTAAGCTTGAAGTCACGCTTATGGCGACAGCAGAAACTACACCTCCCGACTACCCATTAAATGCATTACTTTTGAACTGATCTGCCATGTAGTGCGAAAATTTGTCACTCCCAGTATGCGCAAAACGTGACAGCTGAACGAACGCAGTATGACAACCGACCCTCGCTTCCGGTCGATACAGACATCGTTAGATAAAAGTCACCTCAATGAGCGAGTTATTAAAGAAGTTGGATGCGATGAACTGTTCCGCTCTGTTCTCCCATTCGATCGATATTTTGTTGATTTTCTCACTGTCAAAACGCAGAAAATACCACAGACGGATGCCTCTTACTGCCTACAAGAAGAAACTGCTCGTTGATTGAATGAAACTGTTGCTCATGTGACTATCAATAGAAGATACGACGATAATTGGGTAACTTTGCGTGAAAGGTCTAATTTTTCTTAAGGAAAATAGTGGCTGTATAGATGTTGGCATAAGTGAGTTTAGAAATTGAGGCAAAGGATGGAAGGCTGAAGGTTGGAGGCACTCATGTATTTTCGTTAAAAGCAGGCGTGGAATACGTATTTGTTGATTTCGTTCATGCGGACATGCCGTTTTTTGAAATTCTGGGAAAACAACTGAGAAAGCGCTCACCGATACCTTCGTTCTATCTCCAATGTTTACTTGTGTATTAACAACATGATATTCTCTGAATATGCAAATCTGCCAAGACTGCAAATTTCTAGTGCAATTATAGGTCAGTATATCAAATAGTCCTGTATGGAATAAAGCAGATGACGAAGAAAAAGCATTAGTTTCCGAAGCAAGACAACAAACCCGAAAAATTCATCACTGCGGACAGGTGACTGCCGGACTTCGTGTTCACTTAACACCCGGACACAGCCAAGTATTAACACATTAAATAGAAATTTTAATATGCCTTGAGAACAAAAGCGTATATCTAGAGTCGCTCTGCTGGTTTTAACAGAGCTGAAGCCACGAGTTGCACAGATGCTGACAATTTGCAAAGTATTGTTGAGAACTTTAAAGTCCTCACAAGGCTCCTAAGGAAATACAGGGGAGTAGGAAGGCGTTAGGTAGTTTCCTATCTCTCACTGCTGCATTGAAGTTTATTTTGCGACGGCAACATAATCGCTGATCAAGTCTGTTTGAATATCAACTATTTCTTGCACAGTTATGCATAATCATAGTTTCAATGCAGTTATCGTTTCTGTAAAAGAATTTTCATCTGTTTGCAACAATTAGATTACAAGGGTACTTTCTCATTTCGTATATCTTTAGATCTACACAAAGTCCTTAATATAGATTGAAATACTGCTTAGAAATCGTTGATGAGTCTACCTTTATCGTATCGTTGTCGTAAACATCGACGCCACCGATATTAAATGCCAAATAGATTGGTGTCCCTTTAGTATTGGCTCTTGGAAAAGTGATACCAATTCCTCTTTTTTCGAGCTCTTTTCTATTTTGTAACAGCTTGATAATTCCCGTTTGACGATAGCATTCGCCATACCAGCTAAGACAAATGTCCTGCAATCGTCTTTTAATACTCAATTTTGCATAATGAATCGCAATTTTTCACACTGTCCTGTGCTCAAATTTGTAATGACAAGCAAATGTTTTCAATAGTAACAATAATTTGGGAAAATTTTTACTGAATGCATACAGAGAAAATTCTTCTCACTACTTAAGAACGCTCGCTTCACATACAATGAAAGTGAACGTTCTTCGTTCGAGTGCACTACTTAAAATCCATCGAAAATGCGAATGTTGTTTGCATTTTGCATGTTTTATCTCATTGACCTTCGATACTGATGGATGGAAAAATACGAGAAATAGCCAAAGAAATCCGCCAGATCTGCCTAAATTAAACAACTCCACTATCAAATTGCAAGACATTTCGGCGATAGAACAGTGTGATACCCATTAAACACGTGCATGGCAAAGTTCAGGAATTTTTGGAATATTATGATCCAAGCTGAAACTAGTCATATCGAATATATAATGTCGTAGGATAACGTCCGTCATAAAATGTTAGTTTTCAAACTGAAAAGGTAACCACTGCTGAAGACGGGTCGGGGCAATTTCGTGTGCATGATGCTGTCATGTGAGAATTAAGGATAACTTCGCAAATCCGTGCTAAATTTCTAGTGGTGTCTCATAAAAAAGCGTTTTGGACCCCATTTCTTTCCCCTCACATATTCGCGAAGTACATATTCACGAAGTTTCATCTATGATCACGAATGGTAGCGGACTTGATCCCAAAATTTATCGCCCATTGCAAGAGCCTGCTCAGGCTACGTTGATGCATAGGACGTTGACGCATTTGCTAAATTTTAGAGGTGTAGCAGTTAAACGATTCCCAGAAAGAAAATGCCATATAGTTTGCATCAATTTCACACATGAGTATTCTTCACAATCTATGGTGGGAAATTGTCTTTACCACTGAAAAATAATCCTCAATTACGCGGGTGATTGCAGCGTTCCACTGCTGCAGAAGAGGGAATGCAAATCGCAAATAGTCTTACTCGTACTTTGTAACATAGTCTATCGAACTTAACGACAGACGTAGAGCAATTCTTGCTGAACCATTCTGGAATAGCAAGCCCCTTATGGCCACCTTTTTCGTTCTTTATATTTCGTTGTCAGAAAATGCTCAAAAACGTCTCACCTACATCGACTGTCATGAAGTTTCCTGTAGTTCATACCAGCCAAATGACACTATCACACTGCATAAATTCACCCTTAAACAAGTGGAATATCACCAGCTCAAGTTTGATTTCATTCTCTGGAGTAAAATTTTGCATTTTCCTCCAGACATTCCGTTTTCACAGTTGCTCCAGACAGCCCTCCAAAAGTGTTCAATCAGAACAGTGGTCCTAACGTCATCCACTTTTCTGCTGTAAGAACATGTAGTATACTCCTGTAACTCTACGGATATCTTCATTGTGTGCGCTCTTTCATAAAGTATAGAGCCTTTGAGCTGCTTCAACCATTAGATGACTGCTGCTGCTCGCATACTGCAGTCCCACGATGTTCGACCTATGACGGTCCAGACGCTTTTAGGATGTTTCGGTTTCTTCGTTTTTCTCGCTTTTCCCATTTTACGATCTTCTACAATGTTTGTGTTCATTTCTGTATCTCTGAGTTTTTCCGTACTTCGTCTTTGAAAGAAAGGCAAAGAAAAAATGAAAGAATTCTTCGTCATTACTAAGTGCCATGCGCAAATATGCGTATCGTTAGCATTTGATGTGCTAACCTCGAATCGAACGTTTTCTTTGATGGACGACGTGCTGTTGGAACGCCACTCGTTACGCATTGGAAATGTGACGTTTTCAGGAATACTACGCTCCAACATTTCAATTTCACTGAGATATCGTCCTTCAAGTAAATTTGGATATGTTCCATCTATATATTGACGTCCATGCACAATAACATAAAGATAGCGATTCCATTCGAATGTTCGTTCGGGGAGAAACTCATTGACATGGATTGGCCACAGCTGAAATATGTGAGCTTGACTACGTTAGCTCAAATATATAGGACTTTTTGCCGTGCTTTCGCCCATTCTTCAAACAGTGGTAAATCCATTTCTACTCAGATTATCTCTGCAAGTAGGTCATATAAGTAACTTAAACTTGATTTCATTTTCCGTCATAAAATGCGCTCTGCCATTCAGATGATCTATTCTCATAAGTGTTGAAGAAAGCTGTTATCGTTAAGTTACTCTCAGATAACCACTACGCGAATGACTTGTGAAAGGTGCCCCTTCTCAGTGTCCCTGCTCAACCGATTGTTTCAGTATTATTGCCTCAAAGGTCTCAATCTGCTTGCGTATTGTCGTTGAAACAGTTTAATTGGTCAAAAAACTTACTAACTCTTCTGTAGATCTCCTTCTGCGTCGCCAAAAACCAACATTCAATGATAATTTATAAGGACGGAACAAAACTGACTGCGCGCATGACAAATCCACCTAAGAATCGTCTTGAAAAGCATTCAAGCGAACTTACCTGTGAGATTACCCTTTCTTCTTCCCAGCAAGGTGCTGACGTCGGGGTATAGAGCTTTTTAGCATCTAGTACTGTGAGTTCACGAATCCAAATAAGTCCGTATCCAAAGAAGGCGGTTGAAATTATTGGTAGTAAAATGAAGAGATAATAATAATCAACTAGCAAATGTTGAGTGTACCATGCGAAGAGGCGCATAAGTGGTTTGTCCAAAGTGGGAAAACTGCATCGCATTTTGTCAGCACCTAAGTATCCGGGAAAATGAATTTATCCATCAGCCATTGATAATCCACCGTGACGAACAAATATCGATGCGAAGTTACATTTACAATATAATATGAAAATGGTAACGAAAATTCA